>OX387923.1:15502808-16850440 GCA_947578465.1 Thera obeliscata
GAACCAGTGGTATTCAGTGTTACATTAATCCAACTGTGGTTTTCAATTCAAACAGTCTAAAGTTGAGACGTAAATCTTATACCTTTAAACGAGAAAATCTTATATGAATATCGGAAACGGCTCCAACGATTTTCATGATAATTAGTATACAGGGGTTTTCGACGGTGATAAGTAACTGAATATTTATAGAAACCGGCACTATTATGTCCTTAACAACAGAGAAAAATGGTGTGACCGTGGAGAAAGCAGCATCTCCTAGAACTTGAAAAGTTGTATAGTGGCAGATGACGGGATGTCAAAGTTTGTATGAGAATGAATCGATGGTGCAATTTAAAAAAAAATATACGTTTTTCCAGAATTACTCCTAACAGAGGGTGCATTTCCCAGACAATGTTTGCAAGAGAAATCACAAGAAAACCTTTATTATTATTATTGTTTATTTAATAATAATAATAATAATAAATATTGTGGACAATTCACACAACACTACCCAGCCCCAAACTAAGCAGAGCTTGTAATATGGGAACTGGATAGCTGATATAATACTTGAATACATTTTTTTTTTTTGTAAATACATACTTAGAATACAATATAACACCCAGACAGAGAACAAACATTTATGTTCACCACACAAATATTTATCAGACGACTTTGTGGTTCATTTGTGTTAGTAAAAATACAGGCTATCTTAGGCTCTATTAGTAGGTATATAAAAGCAACACAACAAACACAGCTTTAGTAGGTTAGTATGTATATTATTCACGGTGGATGGTAAGTAAGGTATGGACAAACTTAGCGCGTGCAAACTTCATACATAGCATACAGCTAGCGGACGAAGTCGTGAATCACGGCTAGTTTGTTTTATTCATGATATTGGCTAATTTGGTAGTTGTAAAATGATGCGACCTGGAATGATTGAAGAGGTTTATTGGGTATAAAGAGTAAGGAGTGACAAGTATGCGTCGGTCGGTGATTCCGAGCAGAAAGAGGGCGGGGTGGCCTCGTGACAACTATTTATGCCGCGTGCGCTGGTGTCGCACGCGGATATGGACGGAACTAATTAATTCTTGACGTTTATATATTAGTTTCGATGTTAAACATTAGATGGCGTTTAACATGCTGCCAGCGAAAAAGGTTAAGTTAATTAAGGTTGTCCAGGAGCGACCCCTTACAAACTTGGTAATATTTAACTAGGTATCTAAGACTACATAGGAACGTCCCAGATTCTGGGTTACATATGTACTACCTGTCTAGTGCTTAATTTAGGTTTTTATAAAGAATACTATCGGTTCTGGGACTTAGTGTTTCCAGATAAAATATATCTACCTATACATAGATCTGTGTTTTATTCTACCTACCTACTACCTATTTCTTGTAACATAGGTTCCAAGGCAAGATAATCTATCTACTAGGTAGGGTACCTATTAGGGTATGTTTGCCTATCCAATGATTAGACATGAAATGACAATTTATTTATTGCGTATCTACTATCTAGGGTTACAATAATAATTAAGGTATTTTATAGCTAGGTTTATGATTAATAGATTTAAGCTAAGTTATAATAGGTTTAACTAAATATTTGTTATAAGTACTAGGTATACATTTAGGTGTTTATAGGTAATGGGCATATGTTATTGAAACTTCGCTTGATGATCTTCTTTTCGGTTTGGATTGATGCTACTCGTCTCTGATGGTCTTCTCCGTCATGAGTTTTGACAATTCGCCCGAGCCTCCAACGACAGGATGGAAGATGGTCGTCCTTCACCAACACCATGGTCCCGACGGCGAGCCCGGGTCCTTTGGAGCTTCGCCACTTGGTGCGCTGCTGGAGCGTCCCGATGTAGTCCATGGACCATCTCCTCCAAAAGTCTTGTTGAATTTGTTGTAGTTGTTGGAAGTGGGTCAATCTGTGAATAGGTACATCCTTGTATTCGTAGTCTGGCAACGAAGTTATCGATCTACCAATCAAGAAATGAGCAGGCGTTAAAATAGAATAATCCGTGTCATTATTAGATAATGGACACAAAGGCCGTGAGTTTAAAATTCCCTCTATTTGGACTAAAACAGTTAAAAATTCCTCGTAGGTTAACAAAGCTTGTCCTAATACTCTCTTTAGGTGAAATTTACAACTTTTAACAGCAGCTTCGTGTAATCCACCCATGTGGGGTGTAAGAGGGGGTAGAAACTTAAAAGTAATATTCTCATCTGAACAATTTGATATAAGTTCATCAGAGTGATTGCAAAGAAAGTCATGAAGTTCAATTAATTCATTATTAGCTCCATGAAAAGTAGTAGCGTTATCACTCACCATTTCACGCGGTTTACCTCTCCGGGATATGAACCTGCGAAGCGCCCCCAAGAATGTTTGTGACTCTAAACCTGTAACCAACTCAATGTGAACCGCCTTCGTCGCGAAACAAACAAAAATTGCAATGTAACATTTTGAAGTCTTGTAACCACGTCCTCTCCCGTTCCTTACTAGGAAGGGGCCAGCGTAGTCGATGCCCGTATGTAGAAAAGGGGGAGACGGGGTCACTCTTGCTGTAGGTAAGTTGCCCATGATAGGGCGGAAAGTGGTTGGTTTTACTCTAAAACAGGTAACACACTTGTGTACTATTTTAGAGGCGAGAGACTTACCATGAGTTGGCCAGAATCGTTCTCTTACCGAAGATAAGAGTAACTGAGGACCAGCGTGTAATAGTTTTATGTGTTCGGTTTGCATGATGAGTTTTGTGAATGAATGTTTATGATGAAGTATCATCGGGTGTTTTTTATCTAAACAATAGGTAGAATGAGATAGTCTGCCACCTACTCGAATTATTTGGTTTTGAAAAAAAGGAGCTAGACACAAAATGTTTGACGATTGTTTTAATGGTTTTCCATTTTTTAACAAATCATATTCTACGGGAAAAGACTCAATTTGAGCATGTTTTACAAGAATTTGTAAAGAATTATTTATTTCGATTATACTTAGAGGTTCCGTGTTGATTGGACCCTTTAGGTTATTTATAAATCTGCGGATGAATGCAAAAACTCGAATGAGTTTATTTGCATTGGACCATCTTTGAAATAATTTTGTGTAAAAATCATTTATTGGTATGTTACTAGAACAATGACAGTTCAAATCAGTGTTTGATTCTAAGTAATTAGTGTTAATGACTTTAGGTATTGGCCATTCACCTTTCGGTTGTGAAAGCCACGGTGGTCCTAGCCACCATAAACTGGTGTGTGTTATTTTGTTTGCTTGAATGCCCCGGGTAATTAAATCCGCGGGATTTTCCCCCGAAGCAACCCAATGCCAAGAATTTATTTTAGATAAATTTCTTATCTCTTTTACTCGATTATTCACAAATGGTATTAATTTATCGGTTGAAGAAGTTTTTATCCATGACAGTACCACATTAGAATCAGACCAAAGATAATAATCATTTATTTTACATGATAATGCATTTTTTGTGTCATTGTACAAGTTAGATAACAAAGTGGCTGCCCTAAGCTCGAGTCTGGGAATAGTCTCCTTCCTTGTTACGCGTGATTTAGCGCAGAGCAAGCGTATTAGAACAGTACCTGCCTTATCAATCGAGCGTAGGTATATTACAGCGCCATAGGCGTTCATTGAACTATCTGCAAACCCATGCAACTCGATGTTTACGTAATCGCAAATGACAACATGCCTAGGTATGGCTATAGAATTTAAATGAATTAAGTTACTGTGGAATTCTTTCCACTGCTCGCATAGAGAAATAGGTATGTTCACATCCCAATCAGACTTTATTTTCCATAGTGATTGGATGATTATTTTTGCTAAAATGATGACCGGTGCTAACAAGCCTAATGGGTCAAAGATTTCGGATGCAATGGATAAAACCTTCCTTTTTGTTATGATACTTGGCAATGGATTGATTTTAATTGAATAGGTAATATAGTCATTATGACTGTTCCACACAAGACCCAGTATTTTTACGGGTTCCTGTGTAGGTAGGGATGTGTTATGTATTGTGTCGGTGTTGGAAGTACTTACTGCATTTAGGATCGTACTGGAATTCGACTTCCATTTTCGTAGATTGAAGTTTGCGGTGCGTAGAATGTTTTTAACCTGCAGAGCTGTCTGTATTACCTTCGACTGATCGTTCCCCGTATGTAACATGTCGTCCATGTAAAAGGAAGAACATATAACGGCGGCCGCTTCTGGAAACTTATCCTTGTTCTCGTCTGCTAGTTGTTGTAAACATCTCGTCGCTAGGTGGGGAGCACTTTTGAGACCGAAGCTCAAAGTGGTGAGAGTGTAGGTATGTAGTATATCGGTAGGCGATTCGCGCCAGAGTATGCATTGTAGGTTTTGTTGGTTAGGATTTAGGTATATAAACCTGTATAATTTTTCTACGTCTGCATTTATAACGAATTTATTTTCGCGAAATCTTAGTAGAATGTTAATGAGTTTGTCTTGGCTGATTGTACCTGTATACTGAATATCATTCAAGGATATACCCGAGCTCGTTTTAGACGAAGCATCGAAGACTACCCTGAGAGGGGTAGTGGTTTTTTCTAAATTGACTATGGCATGATGCGGTAGATAGTTGCAGGACTCAGAAACATTTTTTTGTTTAATCATATGTCCCGCTTGGTTGAATTCGCGCATGAAATTAACATATTGTTGTTTAAAAATAGGATTTTTTTGAAACTTTGATTCTAATGATGTAAATCTTTTGTAGACAATATGTTTAGACTGTCCGAGAACAGTTGGTGAAGCTTTCAGAGGGATACTAACTACGAAGTTACCATCAGACGTACGAGTGTGGCTTTGAAATGCCTTTTCACACTCTGTGATCTCATCATGTGGAAGTTTCGTATTATTTGTCTCCCCCCAAAAACTACGAAGCTCGTTTGTTTGTTGAATGAAATTACAACGAGTTTCGTTAGTAGGTATGGATGAGTTTAATGCGCCGGACACTACCCATCCGAATTGAGTGTTTTGTAAAATGGGTAGGCCCTTTCCTATTTTGTATTGACCTGTACAAAGTAATTCATAGAATAACTCCGCGCCTAGTAAAAGATCGATTTCGCTAGCTTCAAAAAAGGTTGGGTCTGCTAACGGGTATCGTTTTGGTATTTTAATTTTTTCAACATTTGCATGAGGTATCAAATTACAAATTGTAGGTACAATGAGACAAGACACGTTGGTAGTGAATGTAGAAGTTTGTGATAAAATTGTTAAGTTACTGGAATGTGTGATATGCGTTATTTTTTCGTTAAAACCTAACACTTGCATATTTATCGGTATTTGTGACAACTTTAGTTTATCAAAGGCTCTTTGTGAAATGAAATTAGATTGCGAGCCTGAGTCGAGCATGGCCTTTAGAGTGTGTGATCGATTATCGATATCCATCACACTCACTAGCGCGGTAGATAAAATAACTACCTTATTTTGCACTAGGTTAAAATCATCGGTATTTTTGGTTAATTGTTTGTTAGTGTGTAGACTAACTGAATGGCTCGGCTCGGAAATTACTGGTTGTGGATTTAGAGTTGATGGTTGTGTACTGGTTGACGATGATGTACTGGTAGGTGTGGCACTGGCTATGTGTAAAAGTGTGTGATGCTTACCTTTACACGTTCTGCAGTGGCTCGCTCGACAATTAGGTAAAATATGACCTGACCTTAGGCAGTTGTTGCAGAGACGTAGGTTTCTTATCACTTGGATGCGAGACCTAACGTTCAATGCTAGGAACTTTAAACATTGGTTGATGTAATGTGAGTTTCCACAATACGGGCATCGGCTAAAACTGGTAGATGAATCTGGTACCTTATTGTTCTGGATTGGGTTGGACGTGGTTACCATGGCCTTCCCAGTTGACTGTTGCTTCGCTTGTCCTTGATCACTCGACTGGTCGGAGGAGCTTAGAGACTCCAGCAGATCGGCCCGTGAACGCAGGAAGGTTTTGAAATCCTGTAACGAAGGCGTTTCCATTGAATTGGATTTTTCCTCCCATTTACGCAGTGTTTGTGGATCTAATTTGGGAGCTAAAAAAAATATGATAAGTGTGTCCCAGCTTTCAATAGGTATGTTTAAGTTTTTCAGCACCCTCAAGTGCTTCGATATATTGTCATTTAAGCCTCGAAGGGCACTTGAGGTAGCGGGCATCTGGGTAATTTGAAATAGTGCCTTGAGATGGTGAGTGACGAGCTTTTTAGGATTATTAAACCGCTCGCAGATTAACCTCCATGCCACCTCATGGCTTTCCTCGCAATAATCTAAAGAACTAATTACATTGAGCGCACCTTCTTTCAAACATCCTTTCAAATATTTAAATTTTTGTATAGGTTTTAAATTGCTTTGATTTATTAGCGCGTCAAAGGTGTCTCTGAATTCAAGCCATTTGGTTACTTCGCCGTCAAATGACGGTAACGCTATATCGGGAAATTTTATGTTTTCGTTATTATTTACTTTTTGATTAGATGTTTGAGGTTCAGGTGACGGTTTGTTCGATTTCATTGATGCCGCTAAATAAGTTTTGGCTAGTGCCATGTTTTCAAAAAAAATATTTTGCGTTAACTCCCTTTCTGCTAATTGTGGCTCCACATCGGAACACAATGTTTCGATTCGGTCCTGGATTTGATCGTATTCTTGGAAAACTTTATTTATTATTTCTAACCGTAGTTGTAAATCTAAACAACTTTCGGTGGATAACGGCAACACAAGTGAGGTTACAAATTTTTTGAATAGGGTTATTTTTGATTTTAAACTTCCCCGTTTTTTATTTTTCTCTTTTAATTCTTGTGTGTCTGTGCTTACTTGCTGAGAGAAGGAAGGATTAGCTTTAGATTCAGTCGACATTTCCAGAACCGAACACGTGGCCACGTTTTCAAAAAAAAATGCTAATTAATTGGCCTTGAACTATAAATTACAGGTAAATAGGCACAATTAAATTAATCTAATGTTAGACAGAATTGTCGTTAAAGGTAGGTAAAAAGAATATGCACGTGGTCGTGCCTAATTGCTATACAAAAAATGCCGATTAGAGGGAATTTTAACACTTTTAGGTAGGTAACGTAGAATGAATTTAAATTTTAATAGCTTGCACTCACTTACTTGAAAGGTAATCGATACTTAGGTAGGTAGGTATGCCTTGATGCCGACGCTCGGGTCCTTGCAAAGGCTCGGTATGGTCCGGATCTCGGTCTCGGAGCTTGAAAATAGGAATCCTCTTCTTCCAGATCTTCTCAATTATTGAAGATTGCGTTTGTTGTCCGTCCCCCCACAGCCGCGTAATTAGCCACGCGCCGCGCCGTGCACAGGTACACGCGGTGCCGCCAAAAATGCCACGCGCCGCGCCGTGTGCCTGGTTGTGCCGTGTTTTCGGTGGATCTGGACTCGTTCCCGGTTTCGACTTCTGGACCGGCGTTTCGGGGTCACCACATGTAAAATGATGCGACCTGGAATGATTGAAGAGGTTTATTGGGTATAAAGAGTAAGGAGTGACAAGTATGCGTCGGTCGGTGATTCCGAGCAGAAAGAGGGCGGGGTGGCCTCGTGACAACTATTTATGCCGCGTGCGCTGGTGTCGCACGCGGATATGGACGGAACTAATTAATTCTTGACGTTTATATATTAGTTTCGATGTTAAACATTAGATGGCGTTTAACAGTAGTCTACCTATCATGATTTGGCAATGTCTGTTAAATGCAATGTCATGCAATGACCGAGTAAAAGAACCAGTGTGCTGATACTTACCACTAAGCATTGTAGTAAATAAATAAATAAATATTATAGACAACCCACACAACACTATCTGTAAGATAAATAAATAAATAAAGATATTAAATCCTTTTTTTATGAAAATTATAAAGTCTGGAAGATAGTAGTAGGTATAAATAGGAGTTCGTTGTGTGTGTGAGTATTTTATTATTTTAATAAACCTTTAAACTTGACATACGAAGCCCCGAACAATATAAATATCAAAATATATATTATAATTATCTCCGTGATTTTCATCATTTTCAAAAAATTAATTATATTTTAGAACTTAGTTAAAATGTAAATATATAGATTCACACACATAATTAAGAAGACAGGCAGGTATGTGCATGTTTAAAGTAAAACATGCACATACCTGCCTGTCTTCTTAGCTAAATACTTATAGTTAGGTAGATGACTCACATAAATATAATAATTTGGATAAAAATTAGGATTCTACTTGAAGCACATGGACAGTTGGTATTTATATATCTCATATTTTTTTTGTCCTGTTAGCCTAATTATGCAGTTCCTTATGGTTTATGGTAAAACTATCACTATAATGATGTAGGTATTGGAATTTTAGTTTATTTTTGTATTTTTCAAATTATATACCGGAACACTAAAACTGTTTGACCCTCTTATAAATAATTGGCTTATATTTGCGTAGACAGAATAGATTACGTTTGTAATGCATTATCATTGTTTTAGTTTTAACAATTTTAAACGCATTTTGGACTTGGGTAAGTTGGCGGTGGCTTCCGTTTGACCAAAAATAAAAATCCAAACAATAAATAAGAATAATAAAAAAGCCATTTATTTCCAAAGGTAGAGTAGATATAATAATAATAATATATAATAATAATAAAAGCCTTTTATTCAGATACTTATAAACTAGTTACACAAAAGTTTTACTTAATACTATTTTAATCGACAACAATATCTGTTTGCCCAAGTTTGACAAAGGCCTCTTCCAACAACTTCCACTCTTCTCTTGCTTTTGCAGTTCTAGACCAAGTGTTTCCTGCAACCGCTGTTATGTCATCTACCCATCTTTTAAATTTGTCTTCCATGTTTTCTTTTCCTGTTTAGTGGGTACCAGCTTGTGATATTTTTGCTCCATTTGTCTGATCCACGTTGTGTGCATACTTAATTCTAATTTAACATCAAAACATTTATAAAACTTTCATACTAACACTTCTTTTTGGCATCCAAAAATGGGTGTAGGCCTCCTCAGGAATAGAGGACGGATTCGGCTGTATTCTTATTTTTCGTGATCCATTTTTGAACCGCCCTTTTTATGAACCTTCCTATTAAATCACTAGGGGTCTTATTAATAATAACGAGCCGGTATGACCGAGCTTTGCTCGGGTTTAAAAAAAAATAGTATTATTATTTGCCAATAGATGTCAGGAAGAGGTCGTATCTTTACTGGCTTATTTTTAATTAACAACGCCTTCTAGCTTGCAGTTAGTTGCTCACAACCGCCAATAGATGGCAGGAACAGTCGTATATTGAGTTTATGTTTGATTATTGCAAAACACCAACTTCTCGTCATTTTCTAAAAATGAATCCTAGCTAGATCGATTTATCGCCCCCGAAAACCCTTGTATAGTAAATTTCGTGAAAATTGTTGGCTCAGTTTCCGAGATCCTAAATATATATATATATACATATATACAAGATTTTCTCGTTTAAAGGTATAATAATAATAATAATAAATTCTTTATTGAGGACTACATAATTGTTCGTAAAAAATGCTTAAGGCACTAAACATTACGATGTATCTAGTCCTACAATCGGTGGTCTTATCGCGTGCAGCGATTTCTTCCAGACAACCGTTTTTCTTAACCTAAAACTTAATAATAACAACTAGTAGCAAAGCGTCCAAACAAGGCTCCACCGCCGCAGACAACAGGTGATGAGCGATATAGAAGTTCACCGACCCCCGAACTAGTGTCAAACTGTATCTCAGGAGCCAGTTCCTGGCATAATCCTGGCCCTAGAAGCCTAGTCGTTCAAATAGCGATTCGTCTCAGGGACTTTATATCTGACTTAACATGGTTGGAATAAACGTGAATCTGCATACCTAAGTAGGTATACAGGGTGTCCCATAAGTCAACGTCCAGCCGAAAACGGACGATAGACCAAGTCATAACAGCTATCAAAAAAATATAAAAAAAAAAAATTGTCATGTAACTTTCAAGTTATGAGTATTTAAAAAAAACAGGAAAAACTGTGATGATCTTTTAAGTCCTGTGACTACAAATATTAACTTTTTATGAAACTTTTTTCTGCAACGTAAGCATGAATAACACTTCTGTAAATTACAATTCAAAATTAAGCCATAACTGCCTCAGTTTTCAATGAAATCGTGGAGTTTTGGCCAACATTTCATTTCAGATAATTACACCACCCAACTTTAACCGTCTGTACCGCAAAAAAAAATGTACTACACTATCTATGTATGTACTTGTATGTATATGCATGGCAAGTAACTTTAAAAATGGCGCATTTAACCAGGATTTCAAAATGGAACAATACTTGCTAGAGTACTCCTTAGTTTTGGAAATAAAAAATGATTTTTCTACTAAAGTGGATTTCCAATCAATTTTATTTCAATAGATAAAATGTTTCTACCCTTTAAATCATGGACTTAAGATGCCTAAGCTGTGTTTTTAAGTGACTCACAATTCACAGGTACAAGTAAATACCATTTCGACAATGTAAGTAAACAGCAGGGCTACCACGAGCTCCATATGGTAATGGCTATGGCTGTCAAATTGTGTATAGATAGGCTGACCCACACCTTCATTTTCGTCTTGGGTTTGAATGTGTTGATACTGTAGACACAATTTTTACAGCCATAACCATAACCATATGAAGCTCATGGTAGGCCAGCAGATAGATCCACCATCTAGTAGAAAGAGTAGTAACCATGGGTTTTCAAGTAATTTGTTAGTTTTAGGTAAAAGTTTGAAATAAAATTCAATCATAGGATTAAGTACTTACACAATCGTGATTTTAATCTAAAGTTTGCCTTCGCCCGTCGCCTGTCTTATTACATGGTTATTGACGTGACAACGTCTTATAATTCGATAAAGCCCGCTGCACGCATGAAAAAACACGCGGCGTATCATGCGGCGTTACCTCGCTCTGAGGTGTTCCATTTAATACTTGAAGTGCAAGTGAGAGCGTGGAACGAGCGACAAAGAGGCACAATCGGCCTCCGCGTTCAGCAGCGTTCGACGTCTGTCTCTCTCCTACTTGAGTGAGCGATGCGTCCGCGTGGACAGCTGTATGACGTTGGCACGTTCAACTGACATCAGCAAGCTGATTGTCTAACTTGTCTCAAGACTTTCAGTTTTGGCGATTTAGCTGCGACGTCTTACGTTGATAACTTGGTGATTGTGATTGTCTATCTTGTTGTTTGCATCCTGCGACAGTTATCCAAGACGTCTCATCGGTCTCACGAGGAAATTTACAACATGAAGTTATTTGCAAATCAAACTAACCCGACTAATTTAAAAAGTACTACTTTAGTAAGGACCGTGTATGAAATTTATGACCACCCTAAATCAGCCGTTTTATCACAAAAATCTTGTCTGCTCTGTGGTTTTGTTCACGTTTTGTTCGTTCTCGTTCTGTTTACTTTTGACTGGATGAACTTTAGCGGGTTTTTTCTCTTGAGGTTTTTTCTCTCGTATGAATAAAGAATAAAGTACATCACAGTAATCGTAGGTAACTCAGTGATTGACCTACGCAGATTTTATATTCATAACTCTCCAAGTTCACCCATAATAATAATGTGCTAATCTCTAGGTACATAGAAAGCATGCCGCCTGCCCATGTATCACATCGGCAGCTGGAAATTCTGATTGAATTTGTCGAAACGAATGCAGACATAGCCCTCAATCGTAGGGGAGGCGGCCCTTTGGGGCACCAAAGGTCCGTGAGAGCTTGGGAGGACTGTGCCCGGAAATTGAACGCCGTGGGGTACGGCCTCATGAAAACGGCCAAAGAATGGAAGCGGGTAAGTTAGCTTTTGATAGCGTACGTTACGTGTGTGTAAGCAAACCTTGTTGCGAAGTATTGCTAAGTTATATTTATTTCTTCTCAAGTACTGGCATATGTACAAAAGCCGAATCAAAATGAAGGCTGCAGACAACCGGCGCGACCGCAATGGTACTGGCGGTGGACCAAGCTGGTCCTGTCCACTGACAGAACTAGAAGAGCGTGTCGTCGCCGTTATTGGCAGCGTGTCGGTGGAGGGTGTGGGTGCAGTTAGGATCCCTGTGAATGTTGGTTTGCTTTGCATGTTTTTTAATGCTTATTAAATTTAATAGTCCGCTAATCCTACTAATCAACTTAAAATCCAAAACCGTGAGGTTTTGGATTTTAAGTTGAACAATGTGAGTCTTGTGAATTGTGAGTCTCTATCTATCTATCTATTCAGCCTGTATGCAACCACTGCTGGGTATAGGCCTCCTCTCTACTCCGCCACAATCCCTTGCAAGTCTCATCCATTGCTGCCCAGCCACGTTCACGATGTCATCGGACCAACGAGCGGGCGGTCTGCCTCGCGCTCGTCGGGCGTCTCTCGGCCACACTTTAGACATATTATGAGAAGGAACTTACTTTGATATCATTCCGAATCGCTGTCGACCGGACACTTTCGGGAAGCAAGGGGATTACATTCCGACAGAGCCGGTCGAAGGCGTCTTTGCAGAGCCTGAATTTTGACTGGAATTCCGTTTCCGGAAGAGAAAGCGGATCGCTCGCGTCCCGCATTACTCTTCTTTGAAGAATTAACCTATTTTGGAGGCGTTGCTGCTCCGCGAGCCCAAGCAAGTATGCTCTAGACATTGTTACTGAAAATGAAAAAGCCTAGTAGTAACATACGTTTGTCCGTTACTACAAATTACAACGATTATTATAAATTGATTTGTACGTACTTAGATGAATTTACCTTTCACTTTCACAACACAAACCAATGTAATTTCTTTTGAAATACTCAATGAACGCAAATAAACACAAATACGCGCGCGATTTGGAGTATTGGATAGGTATGATAGGACCTTCAAGTTGTCCCAAGATGATACCATACCTAAACTGTCATTTTGCTTGAGACCGAGTTACGCGTTCGCAATCATACGTACTTTACATGACTTTTACATCATTATCGCGCTCAAGACCAACAATCACCTACAATGTTCTCAGACAAAGATCTCAGAGATAGACAATCGCTATTGCGTCACATTTGACAGTTTGATCGAATTTTAATGTCATTTTTGACAGAATTCTATCATCTTGCGACATGAGACAAGTTAGACAATCAGCTTGCAGTTAACTGACTTTAGGAGAGAGTTTAAAATTTCTTCACTCTGGCAATATGGTACGGGGAGGCTAATATGTATTCTTATCGTGACACTAATTCTTTCCAGCTAGTGTGGTAAAAAGATTTTAAGTGCGCCGCAAAAGCGCTCTTTTCGTGAACTTTACGCAATTTTTCCAACCTTTGGAGACCTATGAATAGGTGAAATTTAGGTTGACAGCGTTATCACTTAAAAATTTATTTCAGACTTTTTAAAAGAAAAAACGAGCCAAGACAATGGATCCAGCGATGGCTATAGAGGTGGCCGCGATGTCCCAGCAGAGGGCGCTGGAGGAGGCGATAGAGAGAGGAGACTCCGAGATCCAGATGTTCTACTGCAACAGCACGGTGCTCCTCACTGGAGGCTCCGGCTTCATGGGCAAGCAGCTGATTGAGAAGCTGTTCAGGTATTTGAATTTGGTGACATACACTTACGGAAAAGTTCTACCCTTCAATCTAATTTAATATTTAATTTATTTCAGATCATGCCAGATATCAAAGATCTACTTGCTTTTAAGGTCAAAGAAAGGCAAGGCGACGAAGGAAAGAATGGCTGAAATGCTTAAAGATCCGGTAAATACCTGAAAATTCTCTATTTCCGAATAATGCTATCATTAAGGAAACCCCGTGACCTATTTAGAGTTCCTGAGCCTAACATTCCTATCATTAACAATGATAACATTTTTATCTGATGGATACCGTTACTCAGACGCCGTGAAACTGACTTTGAATTCTTGAGTGACGTAGCGGGTTGCTGGGGTGTGGGGGAGTAGTGCTTGTGTTCTGCACTCTTACCAGTTTTAACAATTCACTGATTGAGTGATAATTATACGTCATCAATTAAATACGATCATCCAGCAAACTACTTTTTATCATCATCAGTCTTAAGAAGTCCCCTGTTATACCATAAGCATGTGGGATACTCATAGAGCACGGCCACAGTACATGAATTATGTTTCTTCAAGTTTGAATTTTGTTCACGCTTAACTTTTGAACCATTTTTTATGTTACATAACTAATTAATATCTTGACTTCAACATTTCCACTCCAGGTGTTTGATCAAGTTAGAAAGAAGCAGCCAGATTTCGCTGAGAAGCTGATACCAGTGGAGGGAGACGTGGCTGAGCTCCGACTCGGCATCAGCAACGAGGACTGGGAGATGCTTATTGATGAGGTAGGACTTACAGATGATTATTTAATGATCACTTCCAACCGAATTGATGTATATCCCCAAAAGTTAGGCAAAATCAGAACTACCAATCAGTTTTGTGATAGCAAGTAGAACAATGTTCCCAGTAGTTTTGGAGATACGAAGACACAGATAGACAAACAAACAGACAAACTTGCTCCAAAATATAACGCACGTCGTATAAGCTTTTCCCAAATACCATAATTTTAAGTTTTATGTCCACACGAAAAACCTATTGTCAAAATCGTCATAGGTGGACGTCATCTACCACATGGCTGCGACCACCAGGTTCGACGAGACCCTTCGACTGGCGACGATCATCAACGTGAGGGGAACCCGGGAGGTCATGATCCTGGCCAGAGCTTGCAGAAAACTCAAGTTATCTTTTTTCTTGGCATTTCTGTTTACCTCACAGAACACGGAAAAAGCAAACCTCTGTTCTGTGGGATACCTTAACATGAAACATTGCATGATTATAATATTGTGTGACGCATGTCTTTTGTTGAAGAGTTATTTATGTGTGGTTCCACCAGCTGCAGCCCCTAACAAAATGCTTCATAAGACGTTCATTCAAATAGATCCAAACAACACACATACATTTCAGGAAAACCATTACACCTACTCCATTTAAAAGCCCCATAATTAGGTTCAAGTTACAAAGATATTCTTTAATTTCAGGTCATTCGTCCACGTGTCTACAGCGTATACACAAGCTGTATCAGCTCTGATAGACAAGGAGGTGTATGAAGAGTTCAGACCGAGCCCAATACCTCCAGAGACGCTGATCTCCATGGCGGAGAGCGTAGAGGAGTCCAAGCTGAACGCGATCACAGCTAGGTAAAATAAAAATAAAACCAATGCTGTTGGCCTTAGGACTCAAGTAAAAATTTCATATCAGTACGAAGCTATCAGTCCTTTACATTCTGAGATAATTACTCTAGATTAAACCAGACAAATGTCTGAAACGGTCGGCACCACGACCCACTGTGCCTGCTCAAAATAAATCCAGCTTCCCGAGATTTTAACCTTTGCCTAACATAAGTATATCAACTGGCCTACCATGAGCTTCATATGTTATGGTTATGGCTGTCAAAATTGTGTCAACAGTGTCAACACATTCAAACCCAAGAAGAAAATGAGTGTGTGGGTCAGCCTATCTATACACAATTTGACAGTCATAGCAATAACAGTATGGAGCTCGTGGTAGCCCTATGCTTATGCATAAAATAATAAAGCATTCCCATTAGTTCCATCAGATTTCATGTGACATCCGATGGAACGAGCGTCACTTTTGTTTTCAATAGAACACAATTGGATGAATTGGACGATTGGAATTGAATGTCATAGTGAGAGAAATGCACCTAATAAATAGGATATTGGTGGACGTTTGGCAGATTTTATTAAATTCACATTTAGATCACAGAATTTACACTCTTAACTATATTTTTTGGTCTCTATTCGTAATTCGATACAATATCTTAACTACTGCTCACGTTTTTGTTACAGCTTAATCGATGACTGGCCTAATACATACACATTCACAAAAACAGTAGCCGAAGATATAGTCAGGACAATGAGTGACGGACTACCGATATGTATCGTGAGGCCAGGCATAGGTAAGATCTGTTTTAAAATAAAAAATATAGTAGGTGTTTTTTAGCTTACTCACAAAACAGGGTCACCAGTACTCTTTACTCCTACTTACTATACCAAGTATTTAATTCACGTTCGTTTATTTTTGTAAATCTAAGGTTCTGTTCTGCCTTTTTAATTAATACCTACTTCAGAAGAAAAATTACCACAAAACATCGGCGTATTATTCAGTTTAATTCCTTTTTACAATATTTGTGTGGTGAACATAAATGTTTGTTCTCTGTCTGGGTGTTATATTGTATTCTAAGTATGTATTTACAAAAAAAAATGTATTCAAGTATTATATCAGCTATCTGGTTCCCATAGTACAAGCTCTGCTTAGTTTGGGGCTGGGTAGTGTTGTGTGAATTGTCCACAATATTTATTAATTATTATTATTTATTTTTCATTTTGTAACAAATTGATCTTAATACGGACATGATAATAACGTCATATACAGTATTCATTAGGCCTCATTTATACATTTGAGCCTTATTTACACACTCATACATTATACATAAGCCCCGCTGAGGCAAAAACTTTGAAGGTAATAAGAACTAAAACATATAATTACTTGACTTCAATTTTACGTTTTGAGAGTGCTTACAAACGACTAATACCTAAGTTTAACTTATGTTTATGTCACTTACAAGTTATTTTCAGTTGTTGCTGCATATAGAGAGCCTAGTCCAGGTTGGCTTGATGTCAGCTGTGCCTATGGAGCTAGTGGGGTAAGCCTTGGTGGTCCATGGTATTGTCAAAATAATAGCAATATATTTTACATTACAATGTTATCTGGGATTAAGCGCTTGCCGATTTTTTCAGTTATTTTGTTTATAAAACCAAAACACAAAACCATTTTTGATGAAATGCGGACCAATTACGGATTCGACCTAAAAGTATTATATCATTTAATTTAAGATAAAATCTTAGTAAATATAAAAAAAAACTCTTGATATTGAGATCAGAAAAATATATAATTATAAGTTTTATACATCATAATGAATAACCCTGTATAGTGAGGTTAAACTGTAAGGCTTATTCTAATGTGAGTTTTTTATTTACAGTTAATTTTAGGCGTAGGGCTAGGAGTTCTTCACGTCTTGTACAACAACTATTACTCCAAAATAGCTATCATTCCGTGTGACTATGTAAACAACGTCATTATTTCTGCTGGGAGAGAAGCACGTCACAGCACGGGAGGGGATAGCACAAAGATCTATACAGTCAGCAGTGCTGTTCGGAACCCTTTGTTACAAGGTCAATAGCACGACAATAATAATAAAACTATATTGAGTACACCTCCGATCATTCCCAGTAAAAGCATTATTTACAAGTTCCCGAAAAATGTTAAGCACGGTTTTGGATTCCTTTGTAAATTTTATTTCAAAATAATGTAGTTGAGAAACTAGCCAAATTCTGGAAAAAAATACTTCATCTTCTTAAATTTTAAAGCTTAACTTTTGCCGGGGTTCAATTGCTGTTTTCTTTAATCTGGCTTAAGCAGCGAAGAGGAATCCAAAAGCTCACGTAACTTAGTCTTGGCCTTCCTCTTACCCGTTTTTCTTCACCCCTTCCTTCAATTATGTTTTATTTATGTAACTGTTATGTCGTAGAAGATGTCCAAACATTTTTCCTCTGTGGTTTTGTATCGTCTCAAGCATAACTCTATTCTCTTTTACTCGCTCCTCGTTCCTCTTCATCCGTAACTTTTTCCGTCTAACTAATTTTCTCCAGTCTCCACCAGCACCACATTTCAAAAGCTTTCAAAGCGTTCTTGGTCCCACTGCGTCATTTCCATGTCTCACAACTAATGGCGCTAGGCTTCATACATTACTTTTAATAAATTTATTTTTAATGTGTTTTGCTATTCTGGATGTAAATAATATATTAGAAACAAAAATACATTTAATCTCGAATAGCTTTAGCTAACCAACTGCCGTTCCATTTATTTTCAGGAGAAGTGGGGGTAGCTCTTCGAAAATTCAGAACTTGTGTAACACCGCCTAAAGCCATGTACTATTGTTTCTCGTTTGAAACCAGCAATAAGATGCTGTTCACCTTCCTCACGTGGTTCCTGCATATGATACCGGGCTACTTCGTGGACTTCATTTGCCTTCTTTTGGGGAAAGAACGCCGGTTGGTACATACGATTATATCATAAACTATCGATCCGCCCCAACTTTGATCAAAACACTGGTAGAAAAAATAAGTACCTACCGGAATTAACAAAAACGTTACTAATATACCTACACATTTATTCACAAAAAAATATTAGTATAATATTAGGCAATTAGACATCACAAAACCAAATTTAAAAAAAGCAGTTCGCTGACAACGCAACTGTTCTACGGTAGAGTAGGGAGCTGAACATGCGGGAAAACTTACATTAAAAAAAGTAACATGAAAATAGAATTTACCATAAGTTTAAAATTAAACTTGACAAATGACCAACATTTACAAGAATTATATTATGACCCATCATTATGAATGCATTATAATTAAATATTTATTTTGTTTCAGATTTGTTAAAGTCTACGAAAAAATATACAAATTGAGCAATGCACTTTCCTATTTCACGCTAAACACTTGGCTATTTGATGACAAAAATACGGGGAATTTATACAAAAGCTTGTCTAAAACTGACAAGATTATGTTCAACTTCGACATTGGTGATATAAATTGGCAAGAGTATATTACAATTTGGGTCATTGGGATCAGGAAGTATATTATAAAAGATGAGCTTAAAGATACAGCAAAGGGCAATCAAAAACAAAGGTTGTTTAAAATGTTACATTATACATTAACTGCATTGTTTTTTTACTGCATTTGGAAACTTTCTTGTGGGGTTTATTATAATATTAATTACTTCTTATAAGCATTACTTATTATAGTAGAGGATCCCTAGAAGAAGGACCTTCACCGAGCTGGTTATTTAATGAAACGTATTTTATATTTAATTAAACATGCCAATAAATATATTCAGTATGGGTTGCCTATCAAATTTCAGTCCAGGATATGATTAATTAATAATTTAAAAAAATAATGTTTTTTTAACTTTCCACCGGTTTGTTTATTAGACAAATTCTATACCAATCGAAAGTATAGACCCCATACAATATGCAAACGTTAGGTTGCCTATTTTTTTCCGGTCACAACTCTCGGGTAGCCAGGTATAAACAGGAAAATCGATACTAGCATTTTGCACCGGTATGTTTATTGAATAAAAATACTGGGGTCTATACATTCGATTGGTATAGAATTTGTTTAATAAACAAACCAGTGGAAAGTTGAATTTTTTTTTTTTTAATTATTAAATAATCATAATTATCCTGGACTGAAATTTGATAGGCAACCCATATAGAATATATTTATTGGCATGTTTAATTATATATAAAATACATTTCATTAAATAACCAGCTCGGTGAAGGTCCTTCTTCTAGGGATCTTAGACTATTATTACATATCGGGAAATCAGATAAGATTTATCTTGTTTCGCCTGGACACTTTTCGGTATACACACATCTCAGTTAATAGTTTATTATCATGTATTCTTGCATCTTCTCATTCAAGTAGTTTTCATTTACTATACTGTCCTAGTGAAAAAACATTCAAAATTATTTTCTTTTTAATGTATTATATTATTTAACTGCGTGAATAAAATTATGTTTATTATATATCGTTGCCTTATTCCTTTATCCTGATGGTCAAAATGTCACACCGATTAGGTACCACTGGTTCCATTCGATGTCACAACGGGATGAATTGTGACATCCAATGGAACCAGTGGTACTCCGTGTTCCATTAATCCAACTATAGAATTTTAATGGAATTGAGGATTTCAATTCAAACAATCTCAAGTAGAGTCGTAAATATTTATAACTGATGAGTAGCTGATTATCTTATACTAGCTGATGCCCGCGACTTCGTCCGCGTGGATATTTGAGTTCTTTTTTTTATTTTGATATGACCAACTGTAGTTACCATAGTTTTGAGCTTGTACGTTAGAGTGTATTTGAATTTGAAGGCAAGTGCTGTTGTTTTATTTTTCAGCAGTGTCTAATTTAAGTATGATAGATGATTCCCGCAATTTTGTCTTAGTGGTAATCATCGGCTTTTTTGAATTTTGTTTATGTATTCAAACCTGGTGACAGATGCTGCGGTAGCTGGAAATTTTTTAATGTTTTTTTTGCGTATTTTGTATAATGTTTTTTTTATCATATTTTGTAAAGCTCTTTTTCGTGATTTTCTTTTATGGGGTAATTTGGGCTATCGTATTCGTTGGTGTATAATCGAATCTGGTTTTTTTAGTTTGATATGAACAAATGCTAGTTACCATAGTTTCGAGCTTTAGAGTGTATTTGAATTTGAAGGCGAGTGCTGTTGTAGGCGATTTTTTTAGCGGTGTTTAGTTTAAGTATGATAGATGATTCCCGCAATTTTGTCTTAGTGGTTATCATAGTTTTTTTGAAATTTTTTTGTGTATTCAAACCAGGTGACAGATGCTGCGGTAGCTGGAAATTTTTTAATGTTTTTTTTGCGTATTTTGTAAAGAACTTTCGTGAATTTGTTGAAGTGGCTAATTTGGGCTATCGTATTCGTCGTTGGTGTATAATCGAATCTGTTTTTTTATTTGACATGACCAACTGCTAGTTACCATAGATTTGAGCCTCCACTTTAGTGTATTTGAATTTTAAGGTGAGTGCTGTTGGAGCCGATTTTTTTCAACAGTGTTTAGTTTAAGTATGATAGATGTTTCCCGCGATTTTGTCGTAGTGGTTATCATCGGTTTGTTTGTGAACCTTTGTGTGTAATCGAACCTGGTGCCAGATAATGCGGTAGCTGAATTTTTTTAAATGTTTTTTTACGTATTTTGTAAAGCTATTTTTTGTGATTTTTCTTAAAATCATTTTCCGTTTTTTCTTCTTTCAGGGAAATAATTTTCCTATCTTCTTTCTTAGCGCACCTCTGCTCTATTAGAGGAACACACCTTCTAAGTTTCATGATTCTAGGGCTAACGGTTTAGGCTGTGCGTTGATTTTTCTTTATACCATTTTTCCCCTTTTTCTCCTCTTCGGTAAATAATTTTCCATTTTCCTTTCTTAGCGGATGCCTACGTCTTAACATCTACCTGCATGCCAAATTTTAGCCCGATCCGTCCAGTGGTTTGGGCTGTGCGTTGATAGATCACTATGTCAGTCAGTCAGTCAGTCAGTCAGTCAGTCAGTCACCTTTGAGTTATATATATATAGAAGAAGAAGATTAGTGGCTAATTTAGGGTTTCGTCTGCGTGTTGGTGTATAATCGAATCAGATTTTATTTATTTGACATGACCAACTGCTGGTTACTATAGTTTTGAGCTTGTACTTTAGAGTGTATTTGAATTTAAAGGCGAGTGCTGTTGGAGCCGATTTTTTTCAGCAGTGTCTAGTTTAAGTATGATAGATGTTTCCCACGATTTTGTCTTAGTGGTTATCATCGGTTTTTTGTAAACATTTGTGTGTATTAAAACCTGGTGACAAATGCTGCGGTAGCTGAAAATTTTTTAATGTTTTTTTTTCGTATTTTGTAAAGCTATTTTTTGTGATTTTATGTTACATTAGTGGCTAATTTGGGGTTTCGTATGCGTGTTGGTGTATAATCGAATCAGATTTTTTTTATTTGACATGACCAACTGCTGGTTACTATAGTTTTGAGCTTGTACTTTAGAGTGTATTTGAATTTAAAGGCGAGTGCTGTTGGAGCCGATTTTTTTCAGCAGTGTCTAGTTTAAGTATGATAGATGTTTCCCACGATTTTGACTTAGTGGTTATCATAGGTTTTTTGTAAACATTTGTGTGTATTAAAACCTGGTGACAAATGCTGCGGTAGCTGAAAATTTTTTAATGTTTTTTTTTCGTATTTTGTAAAGCAATTTTTTGTGATTTTATGTTATATTAGTGGCTAATTTGGGGTTTCGTATGCGTGTTGGTGTATAATCGAATCAGATTTTTTTTATTTGACATGACCAACTGCTGGTTACTATAGTTTTGAGCTTGTACTTTAGAGTGTATTTGAATTTAAAGGCGAGTGCTGTTGGAGCCGATTTTTTTCAGCAGTGTCTAGTTTAAGTATGATAGATGTTTCCCACGATTTTGTCTTAGTGGTTATCATCGGTTTTTTTGTAAACATTTGTGTGTATTAAAACCTGGTGACAAATGCTGCGGTAGCTGAAAATTTTTTAATGTTTTTTTTTCGTATTTTGTTAAGCAATTTTTTGTGATTTTATGTTATATTAGTGGCTAATTTGGGGTTTCGTATGCGTGTTGGTGTATAATCGAATCAGATTTTTTTAATTTGACATGACCAACTGCTGGTTACTATAGTTTTGAGCTTGTACTTTAGAGTGTATTTGAATTTGAAGGCGAGTGCTGTTGGAGCCGATTTTTTTCAGCAGTGTCTAGTTTAAGTATGATAGATGTTTCCCACGATTTTGTCTTAGTGGTTATCATCGGTTTTTTGTAAACATTTGTGTGTATTAAAACCTGGTGACAAATGCTGCGGTAGCTGAAAATTTTTTAATGTTTTTTTTTCGTATTTTGTAAAGCTATTTTTTGTGATTTTATGTTACATTAGTGGCTAATTTGGGGTTTCGTATGCGTGTTGGTGTATAATCGAATCAGATTTTATTTATTTGACATGACCAACTGCTGGTTACTATAGTTTTGAGCTTGTACTTTAGAGTGTATTTGAATTTAAAGGCGAGTGCTGTTGGAGCCGATTTTTTTCAGCAGTGTCTAGTTTAAGTATGATAGATGTTTCCCACGATTTTGTCTTAGTGGTTATCATAGGTTTTTTGTAAACATTTGTGTGTATTAAAACCTGGTGACAAATGCTGCGGTAGCTGAATTTTTTTAAATGTTTTTTTGCGTATTTTGTAAAGCTATTTTTTGTGATTTTTCTTAAAATCATTTTCCGTTTTTTCTTCTTTTAGGGGAAGAATTTTCCTATTTTCTTTCTTAGTGCACCTATGCTTTATTAGAGGAACACACCTTCTAAGTTTCATGCTTCTAGGGCTAACGGTTTAGGCTGTGCATTGATTTTTTTTTAAACCATTTTTCCTCTTTTTCTCCTCTTTGGAAAATAATTTTCCATTTTCCTTTCTTAGCGGATGTCTACGTCATAACATCTACCTGCATGCCAAATTTTAGCCCGATCCGTCCAGTGGTTTGGGCTGTGCGTTGATAGATCACTATGTCAGTCAGTCACCTTTGAGTTATATATATATAGATACCTTTAAACGAGAAAATCTTGTATATTTATATATATATATAATTTAGGATCTCGGAAACTGCGCCAACGATTTTCATGAAATTATGTATACAGAGGGTTTCAGGGGCGATAAATCGATCTAGCTAGAATTCATTTTCAGAAAATGAGTCTGTTCGTTAAAAAAAAACTAAAAACATAAACTGAATATGTGACTGCTCCTGCCATCTATTGACGATTGTGAGCAACTAACTGCAAGCATGTCCAGCAGATGGCGTTGTTCAGTAAGAATAAACCAGTAAAGATAATAATAATGACTCTTATAATTTCTTAAAAATACAAATTAACGAAAAAAATGCCGAGCGAAGCTCGGTTACCAACTAGTTTATATAAACTAATTGGTAACCGAGCTTCGCTCGGAATTTTGTATAAATACTGTAATGTGTAATCTTCTTCTTCGTCGTGTCGATGGTTCCCATGATAATATTGTTGTGTTTTTCCCAGAAATGGGTCACATTAATAGCGTTTTCCGTGGTGTCAGTCAACTCTTTCAGCGTGCAGGTGTTAGGGCACTCTGGGCAATACAACAAATGAGGCATAGCCTGTGGGGCCCATTTAACTAAATGATGCCTGCAGCAGCCCACCTGGCTCCGAAGTCTGTTCAGAGACCTCCAGATTGACCATGGGAGTTGGTTACCCGCTGGAAGTTCTTCTGTCAGCATTAAAATACCTAACCATAAGGAGGCGGTTTTTAGGGTTCCGTAGCCAAATGGCAAAAACGGAACCCTTATAGATTCGTCATGTCTGTCTGTCTGTCTGTCCGTCCGTGTCACAGCCATTTTTCTCCGAAACCGTAAGAGCTAGACTGATGAAACTTGGCGAGTAGATGTATTCTGTGAACCGCATTACACAAAAATAGAAAAAAAACTATAAATTTTGGGGGTCCCCATACTTGAAACTGAAACTCAAAATTTTTTTTTTCATCAAACCCATACGTGTGGGGTATCTATGGATAGGTCTTTAAAAATGATATTGAGGTTTCTAACATCGTCTTTTTCTAAACTGAATAGTTTGCGCGAGAGACACTTCCAAAGTGGAAAAAAGTTGGTCCCCCCCCCCCTCTAACTTCTAAAATAAGAGAATGATAAAACGAAAAAAAATATATGTTGTACATTACTATGCAAACTTTCAACGATATTTGGTTTGAACGAGATCTAACCAGTAGTTTTTTTTTTATACGTCATAAATCGTAAACTGCAATTTACCTTTCGACGAACTATAAGAACCTTTAAATTATGTTACTTGATGCTACGGAACCCTTCATGGGCGAGTCCGACTCGCACTTGGCTGCTTTTTTTTTTTGTTTTAATGTGTACTTAATTAGAACAGAGAAAAAAATCAGATGTCTTTATAGGCGGTTAACTGACGATAGTTGAACGTGACAACGTCATACAGCTGTCCATGCGGACGCATCGCTCACTCAAGTAGGAGAGAGACAGACGTCGAACGCTGACGAACGCGGAGGCCGTGCGTGCCTCTTTGTCACTCGTTCCGCGCTCTCGCTTAAACTTAAAGCCTTAAATGGAACGCCTCAGAGCAAGGTCACACCGCATGAGTCATGTTTTTTCGTGCGTGCAGCCGGCTCCATCGAATAAAAGACGTTGTCAGGTCAAAAAGAGCCATGACAATGGATCCAGCGATGGCAATAGAGGTGGACACGATGTCCCAGCAGAGGGCGCTGGAGGAGGCGATAGAGAGAGGAGACTCCGAGATCCAGAGGTTCTACTGCAACAGCACGGTGCTCCTCACTGGAGGCTCCAGGTTCATGGGCAAGCAGCTGATTGAGAAGCTATTCATGCAAATAAATCCCACCAAAAACATAAATGTAAAAAAGGAGAGCCAAGTTCAATACAAAACGTACGCTTGGCTGTGGGCTTTGCTACCTATCTAAGAATATTTTAACTTTATGGGGAGCAAAAAAAAACCTAATTTGTCAGTATACAATACAATTGAGAACGCGAACTTTACTGGATGTGCGCGGGGGTGTCGTATTATGCGGGGGAGGGGGATGCGAGGGGAGAGCCAATCGGCGCTACGCACGCCCGCCCTTCATCCCGCTAGCCCCCCTCAGGTACCTTAATTTTGTCTTCTGCACAATAACGGTCAGCGCTAAAGTTACACGTGCCGCTACTTATACCTACATAAAAATGTGTTCTCACCAACTTTTTTTTCCAATTTCCGATTTCAGATTTCTAATTAACCAACTGGACGACCGGTTAAAGGTTTGCCACGCAGTGACTGAAGAAGCCTGAATCCAACCTATCAGCTACCACGATCAGCATAATGGCGCTCATAGTGAAAACTGTGGTGCTACCACAGTTTTCATGGTAAAACTATCACTATCAATAATGTTTGTCATGGTATTTTGCCAGACGAGCAAATCATGTTGGAATTTTAGTTTATTTTTAGTTACAATACCAGAAAATTAAAACTATTTGACCCTCCTTATAAATAATTAGCTTATATTTGCGTCGACAGAATACAATTACATTAGGTTTGTATTGTACTATAAATAGAACTGATTTGGTTGCATAAAATTCATAGGTATTTTGGGCTTCGGTAAGTTGGCGGTGGCTTCTGTTTGACCACAAATAAAAATACAAAAGTTTTATTTTGTCAGAGTTTTCGGTTACATCTTAAGCAATTGTGTATAGTGCCTTCAAGGGGAGAATAATCCAGTGCCTTAGTATCCCCGTTCAAGAAGAGGGGTAATAAGTTTGAAGTATTAAAGTGTGTGTCAAATTGCCTGAAATCGAAAAGCCGGTTCCATCCAGTCAGTCAGTTGTAATATATATTAGAAAAAAAGTGACCAAGTGCGAGTCGGACTCGCCCATGAAGGGTTCCGTAGCAACAAGTAACATAATATAAAAGTTCTTGTAGTTTCTCGAAAGGTAAATTGCGGTTTACGATTTATAACGTATAAAAAACACTACTAACTAGATCTCGTTCAAATCAAATTTTGTTGGAAGTTTGCATAGTAATGTACAACATATATTTTTTTTAGTTTTATAATTCTTTTATTTTAGAAGTTACAGGGGGTGAGGGGGGTGAGGGGGACACACATTTTACCATTTTGGAAGTGTCTCTTGCTCAAACTATTCCGTTTAGAAAATATTTATATTAGAAACCGCAACATTATTTTTGATAAACTATAATATACATAGATACCTCCCAAAAAAAAAAATTAAAATAAAAATTTGAGCTAAAATGGTTGTGTTGTGACATACGGACGGACAGACAGACAGACAGACAGACAGACAGACATGACGAATCTATAAGGGTTCCGTTTTTGCCATTTGGCTACGGAACCCTAAAAAGTAGCTGTGACATACGGACGGACCGGCAAACAGACAGACAGACAGACATGACGAATGTGGATTCGGTTTTTGCCATTTTGCTACGGAACCCTAAAAATGGGATGAAGGAAGGGATCAAATCGCTGTCAAGTAGAGGCCATTAGAGAGAGTTCAAAATTTCTTTACTCTGGCAATATGCTATGGGGAGGGTTATTCTTCTTCTTATCGTGACACTGATTCTTTCCAGCTAGAGCGGTCAAAAGATTTTAAGTGCGCCTCAAAAAGGCTTCTTTCGTGAACTTGGCGCATGTTTTTAGGGAAGGTAGGTGTAATTCAGGCTGATATATGATATTAATTTATTGAACCATTGCATATAATATAACATTGGTAAGTCAATTTTCACAAGTAAGTCCATATTATTTCAATCCACACTAACTTATATTAAGTATATCTATTACTTTACGTTACCACTTAAAAGTTTATTTCAGGCTTTTAAAAAGAGAGACGAGCCATGACAATGGATCCAGCGATGGCCATAGAGGTGGCCGCGATGTCCCAACAGAGGGCACTGGAGGAGGCGATAGAGAGAGGAGACTCCGAGATCCAGAGGTTCTACTGCAACAGCACGGTGCTCCTCACTGGAGGCTCCGGCTTCATGGGCAAGCAGATGATTGAGAAGCTGTTCAGGTATTTGAATTTGGTGTCCATACACTTACGGAAAAGTTCTACCCTTCTATCTAATTTAATATTTAATTTATTTCAGATCATGCCAGATATCAAAGATCTACTTGCTTTTAAGGTCAAAGAAAGGCAAGGCGACGAAGAAAAGAATGGCTGAAATGCTTAAAGATCCGGTAAATACCTGAAAATTCTCTATTTCCGAATAATGCTATCATTAAGGAAACCCCGTGACCTATTTAGAGTTCCTGAGCCTAAAATTCCTATCATTAACAATGATAATATTTTTATCTGATGGATACCGTTACTCAGACGCCGTGAAACTGACTTTGAATTCTTGAGTGACGTAGCGGGTTGCTGGGGTGTGGGGGAGTAGTGCTTGTGTTCTGCACTCTTACCAGTTTTAACAATTCACGGATTGAGTGATAATTATACGTCATCAATTAAATACGATCGTCCAGCAGACTACTTTTTATCATCATCAGTCTTAAGAAGTCCCCTGTTATACCATAAGCATGTGGGATACTCATAGAGCACGGCCACAGTACATGAATATGTTTCTTCAAGTTTGAATTTTGTTCACGCTTAACTTTTGAACCATTTTTTATGTTACATAACTATTATGTCTTGACTTCAACATTTCCACTCCAGGTGTTTGATCAAGTTAGAAAGAAGCAGCCAGATTTCGCTGAGAAGCTGATACCAGTGGAGGGAGACGTGGCTGAGCTCCGACTCGGCATCAGCAACGAGGACTGGGAGATGCTTATTGATGAGGTAGGACTTACAGATGATTATTTAATGATCACTTCCAACCGAATTGATGTATATCCCCAAAAGTTAGGCAAAATCAGAACTACCAATCAGTTTTGTGATAGCAAGTAGAACAATGTTCCCAGTAGTTTTGGAGATACGAAGACACAGATAGACAAACAAACAGACAAACTTGCTCCAAAATATAACGCACGTCGTATAAGCTTTTCCCAAATACCATAATTTTAAGTTTTATGTCCACACGAAAAACCTATTGTCAAAATCGTCATAGGTGGACGTCATCTACCACATGGCTGCGACCACCAGGTTTGACGAGACCCTTCGACTGGCGACGATCATCAACGTGAGGGGAACCCGGGAGGTCATGATCCTGGCCAGAGCTTGCAGAAAACTCAAGTAATCTTTTTTCTTGGCATTTCTGTTTACCTCACAGAACACGGAAAAAGTAAACCTCTGTTCTGTGGGATACCTTAACATGAAACATTGCATGATTATAATATTGTGTGACGCATGTCTTTTGTTGAAGAGTTATTTATGTGTGGTTCCACCAGCTGCAGCCCCTAACAAAATGCTTCATAAGACGTTCATTCGAATAGATCCAAACAACACACATACATTTCAGGAAAACCATTACACCTACTCCATTTAAAAGCCCCATAATTAGGTTCAAGTTACAAAGATATTCTTTAATTTCAGGTCATTCGTCCACGTGTCTACAGCGTATACACAAGCTGTATCAGCTCTGATAGACAAGGAGGTGTATGAAGAGTTCAGACTGAGCCCAATACCTCCAGAGACGCTGATCTCCATGGCGGAGAGCGTAGAGGAGTCCAAGCTGAACGCGATCACAGCTAGGTATAATAAAAATAAGACCAATGCTGTTGGCTGTGGGACTCAAGTCAAAATTACATTTCAGTACGAAGCTATCAGTCCCTTACATTTTGAGATAATTACTCTAGAGTAGACCAGACAAATTAATGTCTGAAACGGTCGGCACCACGACCCACGGGGCTTGCTCAAAATAAATCCAGCTTCCCGAGTTTTTAACCTATGCCTAACATAATATTACATATTATATGCATAGCTTATACATAAAATGGTATGCGCAATGCGCAATGCTTTTTCAAAAGTTCCCATTATTAGTTATCCGATGGAACGAGCGTCACTTTTGTTTTCAATAGAACACAATTGGATGAATTGGACGATTGGAATTGAATGTCATAGTGAGAGAAATGCACCAAATAAATAGGATATTGATGGACGTTTGGCAGATTTTATTAAATTCACATTTAGATCACAGAATTTACACTCTTAACTATATTTTTTGGTCTCTATTCGTAATTCGATACAATATCTTAACTACTGCTCACGTTTTTGTTACAGCTTAATCGACGACTGGCCTAATACATACACATTCACAAAAACAGTAGCCGAAGATATAGTCAGGACAATGAGTGACGGACTACCGATATGTATCGTGAGGCCAGGCATAGGTAAGATCTGTTTTAAAATAAAAAATATAGTAGGTGTTTTTTAGCTTACTCACAAAACAGGGTCACCAGTACTCTTTACTCCTACTTACTATACCAAGTATTTAATTCACGTTCGTTTATTTTTGTAAATCTAAGGTTCTGTTCTGCCTTTTTAATTAATACCTACTTCAGAAGAAAAATTACCACAAAACATCGGCGTATTATTCAGTTTAATTCCTTTTTACAATATTTGTGTGGTGAACATAAATGTTTGTTCTCTGTCTGGGTGTTATATTGTATTCTAAGTATGTATTTACAAAAAAAAATGTATTCAAGTATTATATCAGCTATCTGGTTCCCATAGTACAAGCTCTGCTTAGTTTGGGGCTGGGTAGTGTTGTGTGAATTGTCCACAATATTTATTAATTATTATTATTTATTTTTCATTTTGTAACAAATTGATCTTAATACGGACATGATAATAACGTCATATACAGTATTCATTAAGCCTTATTTATACATTTGAGCCTTATTTACACACTCATACATTATACATAAGCCCCGCTGAGGCAAAAACTTTGAAGGTAATAAGAACTAAAACATATAATTACTTGACTTCAATTTTACGTTTTGAGAATTCTTACAAAAGATTAATACCTAAGTTTAACTTATGTTTATGCCACTTACAAGTTATTTTCAGTTGTTGCTGCATATAGAGAGCCTAGTCCAGGTTGGCTTGATGTCAGCTGTGCCTATGGAGCTAGTGGGGTAAGCCTTGGTGGTCACGGCATTGTTAAAATAAAAACAATTATTTCACATTAAATAACATTTTATCTGGGACTAAGCGCTTGCCAATTTTTTCAGTTATTTTGTTTTAAAAACCAAAATACAAAACAAATTTTGATGAAATGCGGGCCAATTATGGGTTCGACCTAAATGTATAATATCATTTAAATAAAGAGAAAAACTTAGTAAATATTAAAAAAAAACTCTTGATACTGAGATCAGAAAAATATATAATCATAAGTTTTATACATCATAATGAATAACCCTGTATAGTGAGGTTAAACTGTAAGGCTTATTCTAATGTGAGTTTTTTATTTACAGTTAATTTTAGGCGCAGGGCTAGGAGTTCTTCACGTCTTGTACAACAACTATTACTCCAAAATAGCTATCATTCCGTGTGACTATGTAAACAACGTCATTATTTCTGCTGGGAGAGAAGCACGTCACAGCACGGGAGGGGATAGCACAAAGATCTATACAGTCAGCAGTGCTGTTCGGAACCCTTTGTTACAAGGTCAATAGCACGACAATAATAATAAAACTATATTGAGTACACCTCCGATCATTCCCAGTAAAAGCATTATTTACAAGTTCCCGAAAAATGTTAAGCACGGTTTTGGATTCCTTTGTAAATTTTATTTCAAAATAATGTAGTTGAGAAACTAGCCAAATTCTGGAAAAAAATACTTCATCTTCTTAAATTTTAAAGCTTAACTTTTGCCGGGGTTCAATTGCTGTTTTCTTTAATCTGGCTTAAGCAGCGAAGAGGAATCCAAAAGCTCACGTAACTTAGTCTTGGCCTTCCTCTTACCCGTTTTTCTTCACCCCTTCCTTCAATTATGTTTTATTTATGTAACTGTTATGTCGTAGAAGATGTCCAAACATTTTTCCTCTGTGGTTTTGTATCGTCTCAAGCATAACTCTATTCTCTTTTACTCGCTCCTCGTTCCTCTTCATCCGTAACTTTTTCCGTCTAACTAATTTTCTCCAGTCTCCACCAGCACCACATTTCAAAAGCTTTCAAAGCGTTCTTGGTCCCACTGCGTCATTTCCATGTCTCACAACTAATGGCGCTAGGCTTCATACATTACTTTTAATAAATTTATTTTTAATGTGTTTTGCTATTCTGGATGTAAATAATATATTAGAAACAAAAATACATTTAATCTCGAATAGCTTTAGCTAACCAACTGCCGTTCCATTTATTTTCAGGAGAAGTGGGGGTAGCTCTTCGAAAATTCAGAACTTGTGTAACACCGCCTAAAGCCATGTACTATTGTTTCTCGTTTGAAACCAGCAATAAGATGCTGTTCACCTTCCTCACGTGGTTCCTGCATATGATACCGGGCTACTTCGTGGACTTCATTTGCCTTCTTTTGGGGAAAGAACGCCGGTTGGTACATACGATTATATCATAAACTATCGATCCGCCCCAACTTTGATCAAAACACTGGTAGAAAAAATAAGTACCTACCGGAATTAACAAAAACGTTACTAATATACCTACACATTTATTCACAAAAAATATTAGTATAATATTAGGCAATTAGACATCACAAAACCAAATTTAAAAAAAGCAGTTCGCTGACAACGCAACTGTTCTACGGTAGAGTAGGGAGCTGAACATGCGGGAAAACTTACATTAAAAAAAGTAACATGAAAATAGAATTTACCATAAGTTTAAAATTAAACTTGACAAATGACCAACATTTACAAGAATTATATTATGACCCATCATTATGAATGCATTATAATTAAATATTTATTTTGTTTCAGATTTGTTAAAGTCTACGAAAAAATATACAAATTGAGCAATTCACTTTCCTATTTCACGCTAAGCACTTGGCTATTTGATGACAAAAATACGGAGAATTTATACAAAAGCTTGTCTAAAACTGACAAGATTATGTTCAACTTCGACATTGGTGATATAAATTGGCAAGAGTATATTACAATTTGGGCCATTGGGATCAGGAAATACATTATAAAAGATGAGCTTAAAAATACAGCAAAGGGCAATCAAAAACAAAGATTGTTCAAAATATTACATTATACATTAACTGCATTATTTTTTTACTGCATTTGGAAAGTTTTTTGTGGGGTTTATTATATTATTATTGATAACTTCTAGCATTGCAACTTATTAGTAGGTATATTTATCGGGAAATCAGCTAAGATTTATTTTGTTTCAACTGGACACTTTTCGGTCTAAACACATACTAGTTAATAGTTTTTTTATCATGTTCCCTTGCATCTTCTAATTCAGGTACATAGTTCACATTTACTATACTGTCCCATTCAAAATTAATATTTATCTAATGTTTTTATTATTTAACTACGTGAATAAAATTATGTTTGATAAATATCGTTGCCTTATTGCTTTATCCTGATGGTCAAAATATCACACCGATTAGGTACCACTCAACTCAACTCAACTCAATAATTTTTTATTCATTACGATGCAAGAATCACTTTGAAACGTCTTAAAGCTAGGTGAGTCTAGGTGCCAGTTCCACGCGACCAAGCGTAGAAGAACAGGCAACAAACTACGTCTCGGTTCCTACTGTTTTTTTATATGATCCTTTTACAAATAAAAATAATCTAAAATAATAGCAGTGAAGTTCCAGTGTGGTGCCACTTCACTTAGTCAGACGTATGCAATGCAATAATACAAAAGCAAAAGTTTCAAAGACAGCACACGCTACGCTTCAAAGTTATACTATAGTATCTACACAGCTTATATATAAATAAGATACGAAATAGTAGGTACAGACATTGCAAATCGACATGTTAGCTTCCTATGGGTAGAGTGACCGGGACATTGGGCCACGCAGTTTTATCATTCATATAGCTATCTAGAGTATAGTACGCTTTCTTTATTAAATTATTCTTAACATAGGCTTTAAACTTCCGAATAGGAAGCTTAGTTGCATTTTCCGGAAGTTTATTAAAAAAGCGTACAGTGTTTCCCATAAAAGACCCATTTACCTTCTGCAGGCGAAATTTGGGAATATAAAGTTTATTTTTATTTCTAGTGTTAATATTATGTGAATCACAATTTTTCTGAAAGCTACAGATGTGTTTGTGAGTGTACAATAAGTTTTCATATATATATTGTGAAATTACTGTGAGGATATTAATTTCCTTAAATCGCTCCCTCAATGAGTCTCGAGATTTCATTTTATATATGGCACGTATGGCCCTTTTTTGTAAAACAAATATAGTTTGAATATCAGCTGCTTTCCCCCAGAGAAGGATACCGTAAGACATAACACTATGGAAGTAGCTGAAATAAACTAGCCTAGCTGTAGCTTCATCAGTAAGCCATCTTATAGTCCGAACTGCATATGCAGCCGAACTTAGTCTAGCTGCAAGTGCTTTGATTTGTGGCCCCCACTGCAATTTTTTGTCAATATTAAGTCCTAAGAAAATAGTAGAATCTACAAGGTTAAGTGACTCTCCATTAAGTGACTATCCATTACTGGTTTCATTCGATGTCACAATAGGACGAAATTGTGACATCCAATAGAACCAGTGGCACTCCGTGTTCCATTAATCCAACTATAGAATTTTAATGGAATTGAGGATTTAAATTTTTAGGGATTTTTATGGTTATTTTACCTGACGCATAATACAGTTAGTGGTGTTCAGTGTCGATCAGTTTATTGCTTCATTATGTAGATAACTATTAATTTTATCATTGCAACATTGTCTTAGGAGTAATTAGGTGTTTTATGTGTTTGCGTGTTCTGCATGAATCTGTTCTAACATCGGCTTCATTGCGAGGATGGCAAATTGACAAACTCATCATCCGCACTTGGTGTGCGGACTGGTTTCCGCAAGTAGGCCGCTGGCGGGCCCATTTTACGTGACGCTTGACACGTGTTGCTCGAACTTTTTAGGTTCTATGACACACCGGTTTCTTCACAATGTTTTCCTTCACCGTTTGAGAGTAACGGCATAGTGCACATAAATTCGACAGCAAAACTCATTGGTACAGTGGGATACACCTCAAGTTACCTAAAAACAAAGAAAAATGACTCTTACTGCAAGGACATAAGAGCTAGCAGTGTATAGTCTGATGCGTATCCTTGTGTACACGACTGGAATATAAGCCGGGACAGCTGGCCGCTAGTATTATATAAATGGAGAGAAACATTATTTTTCATTGCTCATACTCGGAAAGTAGGTCTGAAGTTGCCTGAGGGGCCTAATTGAAAGTAATACTATCAGCCCTAGGGAGAATCGCTTTCTACTGACAGCTGTCAAATTATAAAAAAAAACAAGTTCTATTTATTCAACCATGTTCCAACTTTCTAAAGTCTTTCTAACTGCAAGGAGGTTATTGAACCAAATTCTAACTTTTTATTCAGCAAGGAGGTTGGAAACCCATAGCAACGGTAAGAAGTTTAAAAAGTTAATTAGTCCGCGATGTAAAATTTAAATTAAAATAACATAAAGATAGTATTAAATAAAGAATATATTTTCTAATGACTTTATTATTATTTAGCTTCAACTATTTCTTTAAAATAACATAGATTTGAGCAAAACATTTACCATTTTTTAAATTATAAAAATGAAAATAATGGCGGAATAATGCTGAAGGCCCGTGCCCAGCCGAAGGCCCGACAGAGAAAAAAATAAAGCAGCCAAGTGCAAGTCGGACTCGCCCGTGAAGGGTTCTGTAGCATCAAGTAACATAAATAAAGGTTCTTGTAGTTCGTCGAAAGGTAAATTGCGGTTTACGATTTATGACGTATAAAAAAAATACTACTGACTAGATCTCGTTCAAACCAAATATCTTTGAAAGTTTGCATAGTAATGTACAACATATATTTTTTCTAGTTTTATCATTCTCTTAATTTAGAAGATAGAGGGCCAACTTTTAACCAACTTTTTTCCATTTTGGAAGTGTCTCTTGCGCAAACTATTTAGTTTAGAAAAAAAACAATATAAGAAACCTCATCATCATTTTTGAAGACCTATTCATAGATACCCCACACGTATGGGTTTGATGAAAAAAGTTTTTTGAATTTCAGTTACAAGTATGGGGACCCCCAATTTTTTTTTTTTTATATGTTTGTGAGAAAATCTTAATGCGGTTTACAAAATACATCTACTTACCAAGTTTCATCAGTGTAGCTCTTATAGTTTCGGAGAAAAGTGGCTGTGACACGGACGGACAGACAGACAGACAGACATGACGAATCTATAAGGGTTCCGTTTTTGCCATTTGGCTACGGAACCCTAAAAAGCGGGAAGGCGGCAATTCAATCTTCATTTTCACAATTTTTTCTATCATGTTTTTTTTTTTACTTTCCTTGTATTCGTAATGAAAAGCACAGTGTTTACCTCGGATGAAAGACATTTTTTAAGTCCCTCACGCTACCCGTCTCGGGACACAAAAGAAGTGACTTTCAACCCTCAGGTAACAATGTACTATTAGACATAGCCCATAAAATTAATATAACGTTTTATGTATACATAAACTGCCACATTCAATAAACAAGCCATTAGTAAGATTTTATAGTCTCTAGAGCAGGGATCACCAATTAAGTTTCATTGGCGGCCCGCTAAAAGTAAATAGAATTGGAGATAGATTTGATTTGATTCATGAATTGTATTTGTTGCCTATTAAGGTATCTATTGACAGCTGTTGGATACCAGTAAAGAGGAAGAACAACGCAGAAAAGTGTAAACACCGGCGAGCGAAGCGACCCGCTAAATTAACGTGTACCTATAAACAACAAATATTTTCAAAGCCATTATTTACGACTTATTGTGTGAGCTCTTGAAGAGTTGCCAATAGGTGAGAAAAAAGGGAATCGTGGCTACACCCATGCTGCCAATCTACAAAACTAGTCATCAATCACGATAGTTTGATTATTCTAAAGCCTTGTTTGAGCTAGACAAAAAAGGCATTTATTTTTTTCTTAATATTAAAATTATACATGGAATAATATAATTTATGAAATGACCTGGAATACGATATAAGCAATACTTTTATCCCGATTGACTTCGCAATAGCTTTAAATTTTAGGTTCGTTATATTCACCTGGGTCCGCATAAAATGGATTGGCAGTCCGGATGCGGACCGCGTTCTGCCAATTGGCGACCGCTGCTCTATAGAATAGTCTTCTTAATTAGGTAGTGAACAACTGTTCCATTTTTAGTTATAAGCTAACTCATTTTGGACGTATCCTTAGGTAAGACGCTTAATCTTAATTTCATCAGTTTAGTAGGTACTGCCAGTACAACAGACATTTCAACAATAAAAAAAATCGGTTGTCTTCTTCTTCTTAATGAACGGCATCTGTCTTTTTCGGATCAATTTTGCCAGTGTCGAGTAGTTTAATGAGAATGAGATCAATGATAGATAATTTATTACATAGATAAAATACTTTTCCGTCCTGTCGAGTCAGTCAAAGTCGAGTCGGCCCTACTCTAATTGTCTTTGGAAGAAAGATGGCCGTTTCTTCCAAATCCATTTGAAACATCACTTCACTTCATCATTCTACTTTTTATCATATATATTAACGAGCTGCCAATAATAGCAAGACATCAAACTGTAATGTTTGCAGATGACAGTACAATTTTATTTACAGGTAAAAATAAAGAAGTCTTGGAATTTGACATCAACAATACTCTTAGCGATATTGTTGGATGGTTAAACTGCAACAATTTGCAAATCAATTTGACAAAAACTTACTTCACCATTTTTAGAAATAGAGCAATTAGAATTAGTAATATTGACGTTAATTATTCCGGACATAAAATTGAGCATGTAGACGTGACTAAGTTCTTAGGTATTAATATTGACTCCAGTTTAACATGGAAATCACATAGTGAAAGTGTATGTTCCAGGCTTTATCGATATTCATATGCATTATATATGCTGTCAAAAGTTGCGAATACTTCCACAGTCGTTACGGCTTATCATGGGTACGTGTCGTCTATCCTTAGATATGGTGTATTGTTCTGGGGTAATTCATCAGAGAAGGAATCTATTTTTAAGGCCCAAAAGAGGTGTGTTAGAGCAATTTGTAGGTTGAAACAAACCGATAGTTGTAAGCAGCACTTCAAAGATCTTAATATTCTTACATTACCCTCCATGTATATTTACGAAGTTTCCTTATTTGTGAGAACAAATATGTCGCTTTTTACAACTTTTCGAAGCAATCGACTGTTTGCTAAAATTTGTTGTCCTCCTAGTAGAACTGCCATGTTTAATAATAGTATATTCTGCATGGCACCTCGTATATATAATAAATTACCTAGTTTTATAGTGGATGCTAGTACAATCAATATATATAAGAAGATGTTAAAAAAGTTTTTGATAGAAAAGGAATATTATAGTGTTAAGGAGTATTTGTGTGATAAATTTGAGTAATAATATTGTATTAATTATTAATTTTCATTATAGCGCTGACATTTTATTATATTTGCATACTTGTGACATTTAAATATTTTGCATGCCTTAAGGCAGAACATGGCTGAACTTCTTAACTTGTACCATCCTATATAATATTACCTGTGTTTCGCAAATAAATGATTGTATTGTATTGTACATTTTCGATCAAATCAGAATGCACATAATACACTTTAATTCCAACTGCTAACACTTTGAGCTAAGACCTCAAGTAATGTTGGTTAAAATACCACCGAAATTACACAACAGAACTCAAAATAACACCAGAAAAACAATTAAAATCAAAAAGCTATGTGATTTCCCGAAATGACAAAAAACTAATCAAATCGGTTGTCTGTAAGGTCGGCTTACTGTCGATAGTTGAACGTGACAACGTCATACAGCTGTCCCTGCGGACGCATCGCTCACTCAAGTAGGAGAGAGACAGATGTCGAACGCTGCCGAACGCTGAGGCCGTGCGTGCCTCTTTGTCGCTCGTTCCGCGCTCTCGCTTGCACTTCGAGCATTAAATGGAATGCCTCAGAGCGAGGTAACGCCACATGAGTCATGTTTTTTCGTGCGTGCAGCCGGCTCCATCGAGTTATAAGACGTTGTCACATCAAAAAGAGCCATGACAATGTTCTCACCTATTAACTTTTATATTGATTTGTTTGTATTGTTATTGAACACATACTTCCCTCATTGCTCTTAATTCAATTATATTGAACGTCTGGAACGACAAAACTGAACCTACCTATATAGGCAATGTTAATAAGATATTTGAAAATAATTATAACAAATATAAATTTAAAATAATTATAAATCGGAAATATTTATTGCATAAAACAGAAAATATCTTATACACCACTATTTTGTAATTACAAAAAAAAAAAATACGGGTTGCACTCCGGGAGTGCCGGCAGAAGTGAAAACTTGATTATTAACGTAGGAACCCTAAAAGTTGTTTATTTTATCAAGTTCCTCAATGTAGTAAAACCCCAATCAAAGTCCTAAGGAACCCTAAAAATTTTAGCATTATCAAGCTCCTAAGTGTAGTTGAAATTCCAATCAAAGTGCTAAGGAACCCTAAAATTGTTTACATAATCAAGGTCCTAAGTGTAGTTGAAAGTCCAATTAAAGGCCTAAGGAACCCTAAAAGTTGTTTATTTTATCAAGTTCCTCAATGTAGTAAAACCCCAATCAAAGTCCTAAGGAACCCTAAAAATTTTAGCATTATCAAGCTCCTAAGTGTAGTTGAAATTCCAATCAAAGTCCTAAGGAACCCTAAAAATGTTAACATTATCAAGCTCCTAAGTGTAGTTGAAACTCCAATCAAAGTCCTAAGGAACCCTAAAAGTTGACCACTTAATCAAATTCCTCAATGTAGTAGAACCCCAATCAAAGTCCTAAGGAACCCTAAAAATTTTAACATTATCAAGCTTCTAAGTGTAGTTGAAACTCCAATCAAAGTCCTAAGGAACCCTAAAAGTCGACCATTTAATCAAATTCCTCAATATAGTATAACCCCAATCAAAACCCTATACGGAACCCTAAATTTTACGTAAAGCCAAATCCTCAACGGGTCGGAACCGCTAGAAGGGACCTTGTCGCGCGACCTACAAGTAGGTCCTAAATGAAGTAAAACGGCAGACATAGGAGGAGGGGGTTCTGGGGGGCTAAGGGGGGTCACAGCACGGCTCGCTTCGCTCGCCGCGCTGTTCCCCGTGATCGCGTGGCGGCTCGCTTCGCTCGCCGCGACGCTCCCCCCGGGTTTCGGAGGAGGGGGTTCTGGGGGGCTTAGGGGGGGTCACAGCACGGCTCGCTTCGCTCGCCGCGCTGTTCCCCGTGGTCACGTGGCGGCTCGCTTCGCTCGCCGCAATGCTCCACTCGAAAAATAAATACAGTAGATCTATAAAATCATGTACCAATGACCACTACTACCTGCCGCGGGCGGCCGCTAGTTCATAAAATCTATAATAGGTATGTACCTATATAAGCAAAAGCGTGTTTGGTGCTCTGTGACCTATACCTACTACAGTCACGAAAAACGCCTTGGTATGCTTGCTACTAACTATTATCTATTCTGTGACGTTACCGTGTCATAGTAACTACTAGCGTATCTGTAGCGTCGCTTTTTCGATTTTTATTATGAACTCTACGTTGTAGTCTTAGGGTACATTTCTGCAAAAAATCCGTCCTACGCTTTTTCGATCAGGGTCACGTGATCCTGACGCGAGTTTAAGATTTTATCCCCATTCAGAAAGTGCTCAACGCCGCTAAAGAAGTTTTCACTTCAAAAATGCCGATATTGGCTGCTGATACTGAACACATCCACGAAAAAAAAAAATTTGAGACAAAAAAGTATTTTTAAATAACCACAATTTTATGTCAAATATTGAGAAATGATTCAACAAGCAAAAATCATTTCATTCATAAACGCTAAATACCAAGCGGAACCGAACAGCGTAAATTTTTTTCTCTCTAGTACTACGTAACTAATTATGTCCATAATTTTATGCAGGATTTCTGAAAACTTTAACATATAATAACTTTGTCATTTTATCGAAACTAAAAATTCTGATTGCACATTCATAATGTTCTACACCTTACTACATTACCCAATTTTTTTTTTGTAGTTGCAAAATAGTGTATAAGATATTTTCTATGTTATGCAGTAAATATTTCCAATTTCTGATTTCTAATTAACCAACTGGACGACCGGTTAAAGGTTTGCCACGCAGTGACTGAAGAAGCCTGAATCCAACCAATCATCTACCACGGTCAAATACAAATACAAAGAAGTTTATTGCCAAATAAGGCGCAACACATAAAAAGAAAACACATTATTATAGTATACATTTTACAGTTTGACATTAGGAGTAGGTTCAGCACTAATTCTGTGCAATGCAACCTACATAAATGATGCACAGGGCTGATTTTCAGCATACCCCAATGTTCGACGTTGTAGGTGGTAGTTGAACCAGAAAAAAAAATAGTAAGTAGCGGTAATAAGTAAGTAGATGTAGTCAGCATAATTTAAGTTTATTTTTAGATAGAATACTTACCGGAAAATTAAAATTCTTTGACCCTCTTATAAATAAGTAGCTTATATTTGCGTAGGCGAATACGATTACATTACGTTTGTATTACTATAAATATAATTATTTTGGTTGTAACAAATTTATAGGCATTTTGGAATTCGGTAAGTTGGCGGTGGCTTCTGTTTGACCACAAATAAAAATACAAAAGTTTTATTTTGTCAGAACGTTTGGTTACAAAGTGCCTTCAAGGGGAGAATAATTCAGTGCCTTAGTATCCCCGTTCGAGAAGATGTAATTCAGGCTGACAGCGTTATCACTTAAAATTTATTTCAGACATTTTACAAAAATAGAGCCATGACAATGGATCCAGCGATGGCCATAGAGGTAGCCGCGATGTCCCAGCAGAGGGCGCTGGAGGAGGCGATAGAGAGAGGAGACTCCGAGATCCAGAGGTTCTACTGCAACAGCACGGTGCTCCTCACTGGAGGCTCCGGGTTCATGGGCAAGCAGCTGATCGAGAAGCTGTTCAGGTATATGAATTTGGTGTCATACACTTACGGAAAAATTCTACCATTCTATCTAATTTAATATTTATTTTATTTCAGATCATGCCAGATATCGAAGGTGTATATGCTTCTCAGGTCAAAGAAAGGCAAAATGATCCAGGAAAGAATGGCTGAAATACTAAAAGATCCGGTAAATATCGTCCATTATAAAAAAAGCATAAACTGGTTTGCAATGAAAAAAATTAATAATAATATGTACTGAACAGAACTGGAGTAGGTCAGAAAATGACAAGCTAATTTTGACGTGACAACGTCTTATAATTTGATGGAGCCAGCTGCATGCACGAAAAAACATGACGTCATGCGGCGTTACCTCACTCTGAGGCGTTCCATTTAAGGCTTTAAGTGCAAGCGAGAGCGCAGAACGAGCGACAAAGAGGCACGCACGGCCTCCGCGTTCGGCAGCATTCGACATTTGCCTCTCTCCTACTTGAGTGAGCGATGCGTCCACGTGGACAGCTGTATGACGTTGTGACGTTCAACTATGATTTTTTTTTTATTAGCAGTTTTTATGGGATAGCATACAGGAATCGTGTTTTAAAGGGTTTTTTCCCATTCACGTACACACTTATAAACTAGCGCGGGGGGTAAAGTTTCTCAAACTGTCTAACTACAAAACTGTACATAGTTCTAACCTTTTTATGTTTGTTTACGAGTTTTTCTTTGTAAGTTTTGATTTCTAATAAAGTTATTCTTATTCTTATTATTCTTATTCAGTTGAATCAAAGGATGAACTTATAATAGGGATAGAGGAAAAGTACCATGCTCTTTAATCACGGATAAAACCACGGGGCGCACCTAGTTTTGTATAAGAATCCTTAATAAGAAAGAAATAAGAAATTGTAATAGTTTTTCGATAAAAATAAATCGGTTGACTGTAAAGTCGGTTTACTGGAGATAGTTGAACGTGACAACGTCCTAGACCGCAATTATCGTGTCTCTATACAATTGACACCACATTCACTTTTCACTGCACTTCATACTTGACGAAAACATGTAAATGTACTATTGCTTCTCATCTTATCAGTCACTGGACCAAATTTCAAACTTCTCCATACTCATACATACATTATATACATAAAATCACGCCTTATTCCCATGGGGGTAGGCCGAGATCACGGATTTCCACTTGTTCGCTTCATTCACTCTCATAACATTCTTCATTATGCTCGTCGGTTTAGGGTACGCCTAACCTAGCCCTTCTCTAAAACGTTCATCTCATTCATTCGTCATTATACTCATTATCTTATCCATTCTCGTCACTCCACACATCCATCTCAACATTCGCATCTCCGCTGCATGCACTCTTTTTTCATCAGTCCCTTTGGTATTTGTTTGTATTACTGACTCCAATATCCAGGTGTTCGATCAAGTTAGAAAGAAGCAGCCAGATTTTGCAGAAAAGTTGATACCGGTGGAGGGAGACGTGGCTGAGATCCGACTCGGTATCAGCAATGAGGACTGGGAGACGCTTATTGATGAGGTAAAGATCTCTTCCTTTTTTATGTAAAAGATAGGCAAATGAACTTACAGCCCAGCTGATGTCACCGACACAAACACCACCAAAGGTGTTGTCGTTGTGTTGCCTACTGCGGAAGAGTTTTTTAACGTTTTTCTTGAAGCTGTTCGTGTTGTATTTAAGAAGAAAAACCTCTGATAAATAACTCCACAGTTTATGGATATGAGGAAGAAACGATAGCGAGCTGGTACGAGAAACCCATGGATCTAAAATGTGTGGATGAGCTCGGTCTCCATGTCAAGAAGAGGAAGTAGAATCTTGACTCGGGGATGATGCCAAATAGCTCATCAGAGTATTCTACCTTATCTTTGAGACATTTCAAAATGATCCTCATGATAAGAAATATAGAAAATAGATTTATTGTATAGGTGGACGTTATCTACCACATGGCTGCGACCACCAGGTTCGACGAGACCCTTCGAATAGCGACGATGATCAACGTGAGAGGAACTAGAGAAGTAATGATCCTGGCCAGGGCTTGTAGGAAGCTCAAGTTAGTAAATATTTACTAACTTTTCTAAGTTATGAGGCATTTGTCTTGTATTTAAAGACAATGTGACGGTTTCAATAATGCAAGCAAATAGGTATGTACAATGTACATGCTGTTTTAGACCTAACATGACTTTAACTTTTTGCATGTAAGCTTTTACCAACATTTTATGAAAAAAGTATTGTCATTTTATAATAGCATTCCCATTTTATAATGTGCCGTATTCTCGAAAACCTTCAAACAATGGATATTTTCTCACTTCTGTGAACATCTTCTTTGTGGATAATTTAATCTGGAGTCCGTTTCCATTCTACAGGAATTCAATAACGAGTGTACACAAATACCAAATAACACGAAACACAGAGAGAATGAATGAAACTAAGAAATTAAACCGTCTGCGCGTGTGCTTAGCCCCGCATATTTCACGTGGAGAAAGGAGAACAAGGAGTCGCACCTTGGCGACGCTAAGTGCTATACTTTTAACTTATATTATCGATTTTACAGATCCTTTGTCCACGTATCAACGGCGTATACACAAGCTCTACCTAGCCTGATAGACCAGAAGGTGAATGAAGAGTTCAGACCGAGCCCAATACCACCAGAGACGCTGATCTCTTTGGCGGAGAGCGTAGAGGAAGCCAAGCTTAATGATATCACAAAGGGGTAGGTTCTTAGGCATTAACCTTGTGGGTATCATCTTCAAAAGTTCTGCCTTACCACCTTCAGGATGCATTTTCTTTGACGCTAATTACCGATATCCCGCTGTGACTTGATTGTGACCAGATTTTAATCAGTCTTTGGAAGTGTAATTATCATAAAACAGAAAGTTTTTACTAAGTGAAACAGATGTTTACGTCTCCCATTGGACAGAATTATTGAATAAAGAAATAGGCGGAGTGAGCTAGATAAAACGTTTGCAAGCAAATCTGTTCCAAAAGTGGTAAGGCAGATATTTTGCTGATGTACTAAATGGATTAGTAGTAGTAACTTGTCTTCTCAAAATGTTATTATTTTTAATTTGTATTGTTTTGTTTTAGTTTAATCGCAGGTTGGCCAAACACATACACGTTTACCAAATCAGTGGCAGAAGAGTTCGTCAGATCAATGAGCAACGGATTGCCAATTTGTATCGTAAGGCCTGGTATAGGTAATAATAATCACTTTATGTACTTCCAAATGGGCACTGGTGATGCTGAAGAAGTAGTTAGACGTAAGACCAAACTAAGATTTCGTGATGCCCGTATAAACCCTAGCATTAGTACTAGAGTTGATACTTTGACCAATTAAATATTTGACAGCTGTGTATTATCTACTCATATTTTTGCTTGCCAAATCTGAGATAAACAACTGCCAAATATTTAATTGATCGATTAGCTTCGGTTTTTTTTTCAGTGATCGTTTCATATAGAGAGCCAAGTCCTGGTTGGTGTGATGTAAGCAACGCTTACGGAGCTAGTGGGGTAAGTCTTCTCCCTACATAATATTCCCATAAACCCAAACGACTAGGCACAAACCGTTTGTTTTTCGACCTTAGAAATTACAAAGTTTGTCATTCATACATATATGTATTAAAGATTTTTGAAAAAGATAAAGATGCAGATAGTGTCTCATAAAAGTCGAGGGCATGACTTCTTTCACGACTTTTCCCTGTCGCGGTTTCGGACTTAGTCATCACCGCCCTTCTCAAAAAAACACCTTGTATAGAACAAATTAAATTTTATATTATTTAAATAATATAGGATGTCTAACAATGATAATAGGCAAGGATCCAAGGGAGAAAGGAAAACATTGATGTTTGTAGGAAGAGGAATTTGGCAGGATACGAGAATTTCAAAAATGTATGATCATAGGAAGATCACTCATGGATGAACTGTGTGAAAGATGACATGAATATGAGAGGAGTGAATGCAGAGATGACGGCTGACAGAGGAAAACGAAAGAGGAAGATATGTTGTGCCGATCCCACATAAAGTGGGATAAGGGCAGGAAGAAGAAGAAGAGGAATTTGACACGGACGACACAGAAAACGAGATCTTCTAAAAGTTTTCTGCAATAACTATTTTGTTCTCGTCAAGCTCCTGATTTATTAACAAAAAGAAACTTACGATATTATAATATTGATTTTACAGATTATCCTGGGTATTGGTTTAGGCATCGTCCACACCGTAATTTACAATTACAACAACAAACTGGGCTTTGCACCGTGTGACTACGTCAACAATGTCATCATCTCTGCGGGGAAAGAAGCAAGCCAGACCACTGGAGGGGATAGTACGAAGATCTATACAGTCAGCAGTGCCGTACGGAATCCTGTGTCAATTGGTAATTGCAGCATTACAGTATTAGATGTATTATTTCTTCTTTCTGCCCTTATCCTACTTTATGTGGGGTCGGCACAACATGTTCTCCTCTCCCATTCTCCTATAATGAGCTGTCATCTCTGTATTCACTTCTTTCTTATCCATTTCATCTTTCACACTGTTTATCTATCTTTTCTTTGGTCTACCTCTGCCCAAATATCCATCTACATTCATATTCACCTCTCTCCTAGTCACATGACTTTCAGCCCTCCTCATGACATGCCCGTACCATCCCAGCCTGTTGCTCCTCAATTTGTTTGTCACTGGCGCTACTTTCAAACTTCCCCTGATACACTCATTGCGTATCCTATCCATTCTCGTCAAATCAAATCAAATCAAAAGTGTATTTATTCAGTAGATTCGCAAGGATCACTTTGAAACGAATTAATGCTGGATGAGTCTAGGTGCAAGTTCCACGGGACCACCATCGTCATTGAACACATCCATGTCATCTATCTCAACATTCGCATCTCTGCCACATGTACCATTTTTTCATCCATCGCTTTTGTTGCCCAACACTCAGATCCCTACATTACGACAGGTCTTATGATAGTCTTGTACACTTTACCCTTTACTTGTGTTACAGCTGATAGGAGAAATTTTGAATTTGAATCATTTCAACCTTTCTTTGGCTTACCAATCATTATGTATAATGAGTATATTTCTTAACTACTGCTTTTCTTATTTTAATTTATTTTCAGGATATATCACGTCACAGTTTTTAAAGAACTTAAATCAATATGCGACGCCCAAAGCCGTTTACTATATTTACTACTTCGGTACGAGCAACAAAATGATGTTTTTGTTCTTCACCTGGTTTTTACATTTGGTACCGGCATACATCCTTGACTTTGCTTGTCTTTTGCTCGGAAAAAAGCGCAGGTACGCTTATAATAATAACAAGGTGTATTGTAAACGACCCTTTGCACTTATTGTAGATTATATAAACGACGCTGGCTTCCTTAGCTACTTTACCAACCTTACCAGCTTAGTTGGCCCAATCCTCAGGAAAGACATGGTCAATACATGCGGAGCTGGCTAAGCCACCGGCTTCCTCACGATGTTTTCCTTCATCGTCTGAGAGCACTAGCATTGTGCATACATTTTTCGAATAGATTCATAGGTCTTTAAGACTTACTACCCTATTACTATGTACTCGTAGTATAATATGTATGAATAATGCTTTATTTATTTCAGATTTGTGAAAATGTATGAAAAAATTTATAAAATGGGCAACGCATTATCCTTCTTTGGGCTCAACACTTGGCTATTCGATGACAAAAACACGGAGAATCTCTTTAAAAACCAATCAAAAACGGACAAAACTATTTTTAACTTTGATATCGCTAATATAAATTGGAACGAGTATCTTAATATATGGCCAATTGGAATCAGACAGTATATTTTAAAAGATGGACTCAGGGGTACTGTCAAGGCGAATAAAAAACAAACTTTGTACAGATTCCTAAACTATGCTTTGGCTGCATTGTATTTATACTGCATTTGGAAAGTTTTTTGTGGTGTTTACTGTGTCATTACCTACATGTTTTAAGCATAAAAGCGTGGGTCCACCGCTGCGGACGGAGAGGCTACGCATGAATTGAGGTCATTGACACACGCGTGGCTTATTTGTTTTTGTTTATTTGTTTATTTATTATGATCACCAAGAAATAATACACAAAAAATTAAATTAGGAATTAAATTAAATAGAGAAAAATATCCTTCCCCGTGCTTATCCACTGAAGGCAACCACAGCTAACAACGGCTTGCTCGAATAGGCGATTACATAGCTCAACGCTGTTGACGTGGGTCTACGTTTCCACTGGAAAAAATGAATATGACCCACGACTATGTCGACTATGAGTACATCTCGCTTATCACAGCGCAGTTACAAAATAGTTATTTGTTATACAAGAGTGCAAAGCTGCTTTTTAACCGCATGCTCAATTTTGATGACTGAGCAAGCGCAGGATTCTAAAGTTTAACCACGAGCGTAGCGAGTGGTTTAAAAGTTAGAATCTTAAGCGTTGGCGAAGGAATCAAAAGAGCACAAGGTGAAAAATCTTTGCACTCGAGTGCAACACGTAACTTTTCATCCCACCTCAGCGAGGAAATGACTAATGCAAAAAAGAACATGGCGCGACTAAAAGTAACACACCAAGAAGGTTCCGAGTATGAGTTATTAACAAATTTAAAAAGGTTGTATGATAAATTCGGCACCATGCATTTAAAAGTAAATAGGTTTAATGGTGTTTTGAATTCACAAATACACCAAGAAGGTTACGAGTGCGTGTTTTTAACAAAATAAAAAAGGTTGTATGATAAGTTCGGCACCATGGAGGTAGAAGTAAATAGGTTGTGTATTCACAAACTTATTGAACACGATATTCTAAATTCAAATTCACTTTATCCTCTAGCGGATAAAAACGGCTTTTCCAGTCAGAAATTAAACAGCAAAAACACACTTTCAGAGCTGGTGGGATGAAAAAAATGTTTTTTCTTTCTTTCTTTCTAAAAAACACGTGGTGGTAATTATTATAGATTCTACTATAACTCGTTCTAAACTATGTATAAATATTGAAATGGAAGTGTTTCATCATTAAATAAATAAAATGTTATAAAACCGTTTTTTTTTCATATTTTTCATTAGTTACCTACCTAATATGAAATAGGTATAGTACATTGAAATTTGCGTAAGCAAAAGCGTTTTTGCTTTCCAGTGTTGAAATATCACACATAGGTACGTAAAAGTTTCGTCTTATATCTATTTAGAATACGTTTCTAGATAGATATAAGACGAAACTTTTGCTTTTGTATTATTGCCTTTCTCTCACTGGTGAAGTGGCACCACACTAGAACTTCACTGCTATTAGTATTTTTTTTTTTTTATTTGTTGAAGTATCATACAGAAAAAACGGTATACTCGTATAGGAACCAAGCCGTAGTTTGTTGACTATTCTTCTATGGCTTGGCCGTGTGGAACTGGCACCTAGACTTACCTAGCTTTAACCCGCCAACGGTGACGTCGATTTGACTTACATCTTCGGTGACCCCGGTCTCACGCACCGGGGTTTTCAATGGAAGATTTTTCAGAATCTATTACTAACTGACATTTTTTTTTATTAATTACAAATTATTTGACAATAAAACAACCATACTTAATGAATCACAGCCTCGTTTATTAACTTTTTGTTATGATTAGACAACTTCACATAAAACCTATAAAATTTGTTAGTTTTACACATTATCGCTTTTCAAACATTCTAAAACACAACAATCAACATATTTATGAAACTTTTGAAGTTTTTCAGTTTCTAGACTTTCTAAACTTACTTAAAATAAACAAAAATGACATCCTTCCTACAAAAAAAACAACATAAAAAAACTATGAAAATCACTTTTCTTCAGTCAAGCAGATACTGCAATAAGGCACTACATAATGCTCAAGACACAAATGTTTCTTGCACTTGTGGCAAGTGATGATGAAGGTGAAGTCAATGATAGTCTGTCGTCATCAAGCAGTTCATGGAAAAGTGGTTCTAAACGATACTGTTCCCTTTTCTACGACACGCTGTAACAAAGTTTATATTTGAATCAGGATGAAGAAAAATTTTGTGGTATTACGATAAAATTGATAAATCATGCAATAAACTTACTGATTATAAAATAATGCAACGACACAATAACAAAATTAAGCAATAAATGTACATAAACCAGACATAAAACGAAAAATCAATAATTCAACTCTGCATGTTTTACTTACATATTCGGTGACCCCGGTCTACCGCACCGGGTTGGCATCAAAACTCAGGAACTTGCGCCCACTCCGATTTCGTGGGCTGATCTAACGGTGGGGGAAGGGAAATCAGGCAGCTACTCAAAATCGCGACAAAAATCTGCAGCGGGGGAAAAAGTTATTCGAATTTTTCAAGTCACCCGGTCTCACAGACATATAGGTCACCGTTCCCGGGTTAAGACGTTTCAAAGTGATCCTTTGGATACTTACAACAGAATATTTATTTTTTTAATTTTAGTTTTGAAGGTATTAAATAATTGCACACAACTTATTACTTACTTTTTGTATACTTAAAAAATACAAACCTTTTCTCTCTATAGTATTAGGTCTTTACCTATGAAATTGCCGTTTTGTATGGAATAAGTAAAAGTACTTTTTTTTTTACTTTTTTATTTCTTTTATTCAAAGTTATCACCCATGCAATCGACGCATTTTTGCCAACGCATTGGCAGTTTATTAATGCCCTTCTTGTAAAATTCAGCTGGACGGGAGGCAACAAACTCTTCAAAGGCACTTTGTACTGCCTCTCGGGAATTAAATAGTTTACCCACTACAAAGTTCTCTAAATTTTGGAAAAGGTAATTAGTCGGTAGGTGCAAGGTCTGGTGAGTATGGCGGATGAGGGAGAGCTTCCAATCCCAGCTCTTGCAGCTTGGAGACTGTCTGATGTGCAGTATGGGGGCGCGCGTTGTCGTGAAGGAGCAGTGGGGACGACCGATTGACCAAAGCTGGTTGCCGATGTGCAAGCTTCTCCATCATTGTCTCCAGTTCTTCACAGTACACATCTGCAGTAATGCTCATGCCGTTTTGTAAAAAGCTGTGGTGAGTCACAATCGCTTTTAATTCCTCATTGTTGACCAAAGTCTCCGGACGACCATGAGCTTCATTTTTCAAGTCAAAATTTCCATAACGGAACCGAGAAAACCAATAAAAGGTTGTGCGTTCGTTTGTACAGTTCTCTCTGTAAACGTTTTTGATGTTACGTGCCGTTTGTGTCGCATTGGTGCCACGACGGAACTCATATTCCATAATTACACGAATTTTTAAAGTATCGAAAAATGTTCAAAAGTAATGAAAATACAACGCTAATCAATAAACAAAAGACTGATTTTGTAAAAGGAATGTCATGTTTTTAAAACAAAATTACCTAATTTGAATTTAAAATACAAAGCCATTCCAAACTTTTTTTCTATTTTAAATGACCTGTACTGAAGAACGGCAATTTCATAGGTAAAGACCTATTATTAGTAGTTTAAATGTTATGAACATGCAAAATATGCAGAGTTTCTATGTATATAATTGATCGCTCATGAAGGTCACCGACATAGCTCTTAGAATTAGTAAGTTGAAGTGACAATGGGCAGGTCATATAGCTCGAAAAACCGACAACCGTTGGAGAATAAAGATTCTCGAATGGCGACCACAAACCGGAAGACGAAACGTAGGCCACCCTCTCACCAGATGGACCGACGACATTGCTAATATCTCGGGAAGTCGATCGTTCTTCCTGGAAATGTGAAGCCTATGTCCAGCAGTGGATTTCTTCAGGCTGATGGTGATGATGATGATCTTTCAAATCTTGCAAACAGCTATCCGTGAATACTTTAAACAATCATGGAAACCAATACCGTCTTTACCATAAGGGCACACGGGGCCCGTGCCCAGGGCCCCCAATCTCTGGGGGCCCGAAGGACTGACAATTTCTCTAACACATTTATTCTCAAAAAAAAATTGCCGGGCACACTACATTTTTTTCACAATACAAGGCATATACTACGCCATTATATCCTACTGTATTTGATTACCTATAAATGGTAAAGTATAACACTTAGAAAATAAATGTTATATTTGCTGTTATTACTTTCCAAAAGGGCCCAAAATTCTTGTGTGCCCAAGGGCCCCAGCCTAGTTTAAGACGGCCTTGATGGAAACGCTACACATCCCTGTCTACATCCTTAATTCTTATTCCTGTCTAGATTAAATAATGTATTTACGGTATGTTTTACGTAGTTTATAGCGAGTAGGTATGTTACGTAGGTTTATCAAAACTGTTTCCCACTACATTTTATGCACGCCAACCTCCTTGCTTTGCACCTGTCAAGGTTGGCTGGTAGAAAATGCTGTCTAGCATTAAGCTCTGCTATTGTCACTTATTTTGCTGCAATAAAGAATTAAATAAATTATATTTGCTTGAACTATGGTTATTTAGAACTATTAAATTCACACACTTGCCAGAAAACCCAGCATGCAAACAAATGTGTTCTAACCAACTAACTTCTAGATTATGATTTCTTTTTATTGTTATTGGGCACAAACTACCCTCATTGCTCTTGCTACGTCCGGAACGGACAAACTGTCAAAACTGTTCCTACCTAGTCATAGTTAATAAATAAATAAATTTTATAGACAATCCATACAACACTATATAGCCCCTAACTAAGCAGAGCTTGTACTATGGGAACCAGATTGCTATTAAAATACTTAATACATTTTTTTTGAAAACATCTTTGTTCACCACACAAATATTTAATTTTGTTCTCTGTGAGGATCAAACCCACGGCCTACGGCGCAGAAAGCAGAGCAGTCAATATAATAAGATCTTTTCTATGCAATAGTTATGCAATAAATATTACAGATTTCTGATTTCTAATTACCCAACCGGACGACAGGTAAAAATTATGCCACGCAGTGACTGAAGAAGCCTGAATCCAACCTATCAGCTACCACGGCAAGTTTTATCATGCGCACTTGATGTGCGGGCAGGTTTTTCCGCAAGTAGGCCGCTGGTGGGCCCTTTTTGCGGGACCCTTGACACGTGTTGCTTGAACTTTTTTAGGTTCGCCGGTTTCCTCACGATGTTTTCCTTCACCGTTTTGAGAGTACTGGCACAGTGCACATAAATTTTTCGACAGAAAAACTCATTGGTACACAAGTGGATTTGAACCCACGACCTTCGGATCGGAAGGCGGGGCCACTACCACTAGACCACCAGTGCTCTCCACTCAGCTACCACGGCCAGCATGCCGTTGGTGCTGCCGCGGATGCGGCTCATTAGCGACGTAATTCTGCTGCGCATGATTGCGTGGAAGTCATCGACCCGTGCATCCGCGAACAGCATCCTGAAGCCGTTGTTATATTGGACTCGTAAGGCACTGTAGGCCTTCTGCGTATGCCTAAACGACAGGTTGCACGTGTAGAAATTCTGAAAATATGTCTGGAATAAGGTGATTTGGACTGCGGCAGAACAACGTGCAAACCTACGAGCCAGCATATTGCATCTAACCGAAAGCGCCTTACGTTCCCTCTCAATGTCCATTTCATCTGACATATCATCGGTTACCCAGTGGCCCAGGTACTTAAACTCCTTAGCCCACGTGAGTGGAGTTTCACTTAGCGATACTGGAGGGACATCGTAAGTCTTACTCCCATCAGCTTTAAATAGCATCACCTCACTTTTTGTTTCATTGTACCTGAGCCCATGGGCCCCCACATAAGTTTCACAAATCCGCAGCAGTTGTCTGAGAGCATTAATTGAAGGACTTAGCAGAACCATGTCATCTGCGTAGCTTAAATTGTTAACCATCATACAGTTAATCGAGCATCCGACTTCAGTTCCACTAAGTTAGCCGACCAAACGATTGATGTATAGATTGAAGAGCCTTGGAGATAAAATCCTCCCTTGCCGTACCCCATACTCCAATCTGCACTCATCTGAAAACGAACCAGCCCATCTCACCGTGTAACTTTGGTTTTCGTACCAGTATTGAAATATATACACCAGATCTTTTGGCAGGCTTGTGTAGTACTCAAAAGCTTTTCCCAGAGTATGTCATACGAAACTAGGTAAAAAGCCTTTGATAAATCCAAAAAACAAGCATATACAGGCGTTTTTTTACTTGTATTTTAATGGACAGTATGCTTGAACAAAATAGCTGATTCGTGTCGACAGCCCTGGCTGAAAACTGAACTGCGCATCATTTAAGCTCAAATGCTTGCTTAGGTGTCTATCAAGTAGACAGTCCAATACCTTAGCTATGATAGTTGCCAGCGAGATAGGCTTGCAATCGGACTTGTCAGAGGCATCACCCGTTCTGTTTTTAATAATAGGAAAAACTGTTCTCATAAGGTCCAATGGGAGATAAGAATGTCCAATACTAAAATTTTACAACATAGCTATTCTCTAGGTATTAATTTGGGCTTCTAGTCGCATTCCTCGTTTGTGTACTTACAAACTGTTTAGGGAACCTGCTCATAGAACTAACCTTAGTTGTAACTCGCCTCTCACTAGGATATTCAGGAGCTACAATTATCTTCCCAAATCCATTGAGATAGTCAATGATAAATTGCACAATTTTAAAGCGAAAATTAAACAACATCTCACAAAAAATTTACAGCTGAACTTTGAAAACAATCAGCGTTAGGGTCCATATTGTCAATATTATTATTATTTTTTTGTATTTGGAGCCAAGTGGATTTCTTTTATTTACATGACAGTGATTTATTGTATTGATACTATTTTTTTGACCAAATTTTGCCATAATGTGATTGCTATAATTATAATTACCATGTGCATGTGTGCTATTTGTATTTAACTTTGATGACGATTCCTGTGTTGATATTTTGTTTGTTAGTTCTTGTTAGAATTATTGGTATTCCGTTCCATCTCCTGTCAATGTCAGCTGTCACTATGACAATGACGTATCTGTATAATTGAGATCTTCTTTCTCTTTCGCTCTCTCTTACCGAATGGCGTCTCTCTGGTGTGTGTAATAAATTGTAAGTTAATAGTAATTAATCTTATCTGAAAATTAATATGAATATCGTGAATCCGTTTCACTGAGCTGTACGAGGTTTATCAGAATAAACCACGCAATATTCCACAAGAAGTATTTTATTTCTCGAGGACCGCCGTGGTCATAATGTGCAGATTGCGATTGCCAACCATCCAACATTTCCATTGCGGAATCAACCTCTCAACAGTTCTTTACCTATGTGTCCTGTTTTATTTTAGTTTTGATTATGGTTTCTGTGCTTTTATTTTATTTTAATTTGCTAAGTTCTATACCTATGTGTCTTATTTTGTTGCTGTCATTATTTCTAACATTTACATTGTTGTTCCTACTCTACTATCTTAGATACATTTATATTATTAGGTACTTATCATTCATTCAATTTGATCATTATTATTAACTATTTATAATACCTGATGTTAGCTGTGGTTGCCTTCAGTGGATAAGCACGGGGAAGGATATTTTTTTGCTCGTTCTAATTTGAATTTTTGTGTATTATTTCTTGGTGATCCTAATAAATAAACAAATAAACAAATAGGTGAATGACCTCCGGCGTACTGCAGGTGCTCCTTACTGAACCCGTCGTGCCTGGGTGATTTACCGCGTTTCATGGCTCTAATAACAGTCTCAACAATGTCTGTCATGGTATGAGCATATCATGTTGGATGTTCAAAATGAATACCGGAAAATTAAAACTATTTGACCCTCTTATAAATAATTGGCCTATATTTGCGTAGACCGAATACAATTACGCATGTTTTGCATTATCATCGTTTTGGTTGTATCAAATCCAAAGGTATTTTGGACTTCGGTAAGTTGGTGGTGGCTTGTGTTTGATCATAAATAAAAATACAATTTTTTTTATTAAGACGGATGTTTTGATTACATTCTTTAAGTTTTGTGCACATCTATGATCGCCTTCGATGATGATCATTGCATCGCTATCAAGGCCTACACAAATCTAGGCGATGGCAATGGCGATTAGCTGAAACTCTGTCAAATATGAGAGCGATATTCAAAGTTCGCGGCAGTGTGTGCGGATGATTGTAATTAGGCAAAACTTTATGCTGAAACTAATTAGTGATTGCCATCGCCATCGCAGATCGCCTAGATGTGCGCAAAGCTTTATGCACTGCGGTAGCTTCTATTTTTGGGTTGGACAACCATTTACATTTTACATTCATCCGCACGCACGTAGGCGTTTTTTAGGGTTCCGTAGCCAAATGGCAAAAACGCGACCCTTATAGATTCGTCATGTCTGTCTGTCTGTCCGTATGTCAGCCATTTTTCTCCGAAACCGTAAGAGCTAGAATGATGAAACTTGGCGAGTATTCTGTACACCGCATTAAGATTTTTACACAAAAATAGAAAAAATATATAGTTTTTTTCTAAACTGAATAGTTTGCGCGAGAGACACTTCCAAAGTGGAAAAAAGTTAGTCCCCCCCCCCCTCTAACTTCTAAAATAAGAGAATGATAAAACTAAAAAAATATATGCATGTACTATGCAAACTTCCAACGATATTTGGTTTGGAGAAATCTAGAGAGTAGTTTTTTTTTATACGTCATAAATCGTAAACCGCAATTTACCTTTCCACGAGCAACATGAACCTTTATATTATGTTACTTGATGCTAAAAAACCCTTCATGGGCGAGTCCGACTCGCACTTGGCTGCTTTTTTTTTGTTCTGTGATCCGCACAACAGCAACATACCCAATCGTTTATATTCTAATGCCTTCAAAGTGATAAAATTAAATTAAATGAAATAGTATTTTATTTCAGATAACTTGATCCATAGTTGTTAGTAGGTAAGGTACAAACTAAAAATAATGTTAGGTTGGCTCACAAAACAAATAAATAAACGTTCTGAGCCCGAAGTCCCAGTGCATTTACAACACTTCGTTACCAAATGTTTTTTTCGTTTTGCCTATTTGTCTCTGTCTATTGTATGGAGAAAAGATGAGACAACAACTCTAACTACGTAACGTAATTTTGCCGTCTCATATTTTCTCCATACAATAGATAGAGACAAATAGGCGAAACGAAAACAACATTTGGTAACGAAATGTGGTAGCAAAACTCGGACTTCGGGTACTGATGTCCGGATAATGACGTCATAATGTGCATCACCTATGCTGTTATAACTCGCACCACAGTGTTTAAAGAAAGAGCTATCCCATTTGGCAGCAATAGTGCCCAGGATGTTATTGGGACTTCTACGATTTCAGGTCAGCAGTGACAAGATTTTTTTGAAGTGAAAACTTCTTTAGCGGCGTTGAGCACTTTCTGAATGGGGATAAAATCTTAAACTCGCGTCAGGATCACGTGACCCTGATCGAAAAAGCGTAGGACGGATTTTTTGCAGAAATGTACCCTAAGACTACAACGTAGAGTTCATAATAAAAATCGAAAAAAAGCGTAAGACGCTACAGATACGCTAGTAGTTACTATGACACGGTAACGTCACAGAATAGATAATAGTTAGTAGCAAGCATACCAAGGCGTTTTTCGTGACTGTAGTAGGTATAGGTACATACCTATTATAGATTTTATGAACTAGCGGCCGCCCGCGGCAGGTAGTAGTGGTCATTGGTACATGATTTTATAGATCTACTGTATTTATTTTTCGAGTGGAGCATTGCGGCGAGCGAAGCGAGCCGCCATGCGACCATGGGAACAGCGCGGCGAGCGAAGCGAGCCGTGCTGTGACTCCCCCCAAGCCCCCCAGAACCCCCTCCTCCTGAACCCGGGGGGAGCGTCGCGGCGAGCGAAGCGAGCCGTCCTGTGACCCCCCCTAAGCCCCCCAGAACCCCCTCCTCCGAAACCCGGGGGAAGCGTCGCGGCGAGCGAAGCGAGCTGCCACGCGATCACGGGGAACAGCGTGGCGAGTGAAGCGAGCCGTGCTGTTACCCCCCTAAGCCCCCCAGAACCCCCTCTTCCTGAACCTGGGGGGAGCGTCGCGGCGAGCGAAGCGAGCCGCCACGTGACCACGGGGAACAGCGCGGCGAGCGAAGCGAGCCGTGCTGTGACCCCCCTTAGCCCCCCAGAACCCCCTCCTCCTATGTCTGCCGTTTTACTTCATTTAGGACCTACTTGTAGGTCGCGCGACAAGGTCCCTTCTAGCGGTTCCGACCCGTTGAGGATTTGGCTTTACGTAAAATTTAGGGTTCCGTATAGGGTTTTGATTGGGGTTATACTATATTGAGGAATTTGATTAAATGGTCGACTTTTAGGGTTCCTTAGGACTTTGATTGGAGTTTCAACTACACTTAGAAGCTTAATAATGTTAAAATTTTTAGGGTTCCTTAGGACTTTGATTGGGGTTTTACTACATTGAGGAATTTGATTAAGTGGTCAACTTTTAGGGTTCCTTAGGACTTTGATTGGAGTTTCAACTACACTTAGGAGCTTGATAATGTTAACATTTTTAGGGTTCCTTAGGACTTTGATTGGAATTTCAACTACACTTAGGAGCTTGATAATGCTAAAATTTTTAGGGTTCCTTAGGACTTTGATTGGGGTTTTACTACATTGAGGAACTTGATAAAATAAACAACTTTTAGGGTTCCTTAGGCCTTTAATTGGACTTTCAACTACACTTAGGACCTTGATTATGTAAACAATTTTAGGGTTCCTTAGCACTTTGATTGGAATTTCAACTACACTTAGGAGCTTGATAATGCTAAAATTTTTAGGGTTCCTTATGACTTTGATTGGGGTTTTACTACATTGAGGAACTTGATAAAATAAACAACTTTTAGGGTTCCTACGTTAATAATCAAGTTTTCACTTCTGCCGGCACTCCCGGAGTGCAACCCGTATTTTTTTTTTTTTTTTTTAAACCGTCAGTGCGCGCCTCGGCAAACATACTGGAGGTGCTGAAAATCGAGGGAGTCCCAATAACATCCTAAATGCATTATTGTATTGGACTTGAAGGGTTTTGACTGTTTTTTGAGTGTGATACATAGGCTGCTCTTGTAAAGACTGTCGGTACAGATAAAAATAATAAAAATTACAAAAGATATAATCCGGTACCTAAGAATCCCCGTTCGAGAACACTTAGGCACCGGAGCGGGCTCAAACTTTTCACTTTTAGAAAGGGGTCCTATTATTTTCGCTCTGGCAATATTATTCGGTGCGGTGTGGTATGGACGCCTATGAGGTGAAATTGAAGCTAACACCGTTATCACTTAAAAACTTATTTCAGAAAGTTTCAAAAGAAAGAAGAGCCATGACAATGGATCCAGCGATGGCCATAGAGGTGGCCGCGATGTCCCAGCAGAGGGCGCTGGAGGAGGCGATAGAGAGAGGAGACTCTGAGATCCAGAGGTTCTACTGCAACAGCACGGTGCTCCTCACTGGAGGCTCCGGCTTCATGGGCAAGCAGCTGATCGAGAAGTTGTTCAGGTTATCAGAACCTTCATGCCTAAACCAGATAGCTGGTATTCATAGTTAATAAGCTTTGTATAGTTCGAAACTTGATGACGTTGAGTGAAATTACCAACTTATCGAGTACTCTTTCAAAACCACCACTTATTAAGTCAAAACCAGTAAAAATAAATACACTGCTGGCCTTCCGGAAGTCCTCTCAAAAAGGGCAATTTTCCGTCGACATCGCATAAAAATCGGATGGATAATTGGTGACCACAGTGTCAATGTTGACTGTGGCTGGGAAGTGAGAGACTGTGGCAAGGGAATGGGGTCTACCTAGGGTTACAAGTGGTAAATGAGAAAGCGAATAATGCTTTTGTGGATTGTGTGAGAAGTGTAAGAACAATAATTTCATCTTGTAAACAATCTGCTCCGTGGTGTTATTTATTCGTACGGCATGATAGTATAGTACAATCGTTCTTATACTATAAAATTCAATTTCTTTAGCCATTGAATAGCGTCGTTTTCAAGGCGCGTCTGCCACGCTGCAATCTTATTTGGTGAGTAGACAGTCTTTGGAAAGCTCGGCTACGGCTGTAGCTAGTTTTAATGCAGTTAAACTGGCGCCATCCTCTTCTGGGCAGAGAAAAACCAGGTGGTAAGTTTTTGGATGTGAGGCGCGTAGGTTGCAGTCAAAGGTCACTCCAAGATACTTTGGCGTGGGGTTATACATTAGGGGCGTCCCAGCGAGCTCTATATTAGGCTTGTATTTTGCATCCTTATTGCAGAAGTGGAAAGCTGTGATACCTCTGTTTAGTAGCACGAGCCGGTATGACCGAGCTTCGCTCGGGTTAAAAAAAAATAGTATTATTATTTGCCAATAGATGTCAGGAAGAGTCGTATCTTTATTGGCTTATTTTTAATTAACAACGCCTTCTAGCTTGCAGTTAGTTGCTCACAATCGCCAATAGATGGCAGGAACAGTCGTATATTGAGATTATGTTTGATTATTGCAAAACACCAACTTCTCGTCATTTTCTAAAAATGAATCCTAGCTAGATCGATTTATCGCCCCCGAAAACCCTTGTATAGTAAATTTCGTGAAAATTGTTGGCTCAGTTTCCGAGATCCTAAATATATATATATATATATTATATATATATATATACAAGATTTTCTCGTTTAAAGGTATAAGATTAGGAACCAAACGCCATTTGTTTAAGTAATTATGGAGGATTTCTAGCTACTCGGTTATAAACCGATAACTCTGGTCCGATAGCTTAGGAGAGCTTGATAAGGGTGCACATTGAGGCATATTATTCAAAATTTCTCAAATCTTAATATTGTAGAACGATTGCTGTAGCCGTGAGGTACAAAAGGTTGTTGCTCGCTTAGCGCCACCTTTTCTGTATGGACGAGTTCTTCTCTTGAGTTATTGCGGTTCTACTCTTCTATCTAATTTAATTTTAAAATAAATTCCTTTCAGATCCTGCCAGATATCGAAGGTGTATTTGCTCCTTAGGCCAAAGAAAGGCAAGATGATTCAGGAAAGAATGGATGAAATGCTGACAGATCCGGTAAATATCGTCTTCTATAAAAACGTTTACCAAATAGCTTCTTCGTTGAAGGAAAACATCGTGAGAAAACCCAAGGCTTAGTCAGCTCCGCACGTATTGACCATGTCTTTCCTGTGCATTAGGCCGACTAAGCTATCAGGATGGTATAGGTGCTGGGCAAGCCTTTTCCATCTAAAATCCTGTCCCAGGCACTATAGCGTCCCGCGATTTAGGGCTTGTGTAATCACCAGTTACTTCTGACGCCAAATAAATCATCTACAATAGATGCAAAGGCCTGTTTATTCTTCGTTGATGTCATCTCAATGTTGTACCTAAAGGCCTGCGCACACCTAGGCCGCTGGCGACCGCGATCAGTGAAACGCTGTCAAATTTGACAGCGTTTCACTGATCGCGTTTGCCAGCAGCCTAGGTGTCCGCAGGCCTTTAAACAAGTAGGTACATAAGTTTAAAATAATATAGTGCCTAAGTTAAAAAATTTATAGTTGCGTAAGTAATGTGATAATTAGCATTTTTATCGCCACCAAAGTGGGAAGAATAGGCATGATGACAGTAATCAAGTATCGCCAAAATATTTATCTGATCAAATGAAAAAGGATTCAAAGATTTTGATATATGTATTTATTCTCTTATTAATGTCGAGATTAATCATTTATTTGATAAAATAAATCTAAAAAATACAACAATCCGCCATGATGGCTCAAACACCGGTCAAAGCGAATTACGTCACGTTATCGTAAACGTCATTCCGATTTAGTACAAAAGCACCAATGTTTACTGTTGATATACTGCACCGTGACGTAATAACAGACGCCATGACACCAGCGAGCGATTTTGGGGTGAATTTGAAAATTTAAATTTAAATGTACTTTTATTGCACAAAAACCTTAATTTTCTACAGAAATATGATATATTTTAGACATAATAGATACTTCTGAATATGATAGAAGAGATTTTGAAAATTAGTCGTCAGGCCTATTAGTTGCGGTGCCCTAACAGGGTTTATGTTTGAAACTAGTCTACTGTATCACCTGTATCTAACAACATAAGTGGCATTAAATTATTTGAATTTGAATGCACACAAGTATTAATCAGCTATCTGGTTCCCATAATTAAAGCTCTGCTTAGTTTATTTGTTTATTTATTAGGATCACCAAGAAATAATACACAAAAATTTAAATTAAAACGAGCAAAAAAATATCCTTCCTCGTGTTTATCCACTGAAGGCAACCACAGCTAACACATGTATTATAAATAGTTAATAATAATGATCAAATTGAATGAATGATAATAATATAAATGTATCTAAGATAATAAGGTAGGAACAACATTGTAAATGATTGAAATAATGACAGCAATAAAATAGGACACTTAAGTATAGAACTTAGCAAAATAAAAAGCACAGAAACCATAATCAAAACTAAAATAAAACAGGACACATAGGTAAAGAACTAGGTAGTTTAGTATAGGTAGGTAGTTCGGGGATAAATAGTGTTTTGTGGATTGTATTTATTTATTTTTCGGTAAGAATGAGTTTAAATAGGGTCAAATAAAGATTTACAAAGTTATTCGTTTTGATATTACTAACTCTACTAACCAGGTGTTCGACCAAGTTAGAAAGAAGCAGCCAGATTTCGCTGAGAAGTTGATACCAGTGGAGGGAGACGTGGCTGAGCTCCGACTCGGCATCAGCAACGAGGACTGGGAGACGCTTATTAATGAGGTACAGATCTCTCGTGTTTTATGTAAAAGATAGATAAATGAGCTTAAATTTCAATAGCCTTTATTAACAATCTTAAAATTAGTTTTACAAAAGTACATAATAATCTAGTAAGGTTGTTTTGCTTTGACATGGTAAGCTGTCACCGTCGCCCATAGACACCAACAACACCAAAGGTGCTGTCGTTGCGTTGCTTACCGTGGAAGAGTTTTTTAAATTATCTCTTGAAGCTATTCATGTTGTTCCTAAGGGGAAAACCTCATTATACTATCTAAGGGTATGAGGAAGAAACGATCTCGAGAAGCGAGCTGTACGAGAAATTCATGGATCCAAAATGTGCGGATGAGCACTGTTTTTATAGTCTCTCTCATCGTCTATGTCGAGAAGAGCGGTGGTAGAATCTCGACGTGGGGCTGATGTCCCGGTCACTCTACCCATAGCCTATTTAACCTATTATTTCGTATCCTATTTGTATATTTGTGTAGATACTTTATTATAACTTTGAAGCGTAGCGTGTGCTGTCTTTGAAACTTTTGCTTTTGTATTATTGCATTGCATATGTCTGACTAAGTGAAGTGGCACCACACTGGAACTTCACTGCTATTATTTTAGACTATAAATAGATAGATAGTCTTTTTTTGATTTGCAAAAGGATCATTTAAAAAAACGGTAGGAACCGAGCCGTAGTTTGTTGCCTGTTGTTCTAGGCTTGGTCGCGTGGAACTGGCACCTAGACTCACCTAGCTTTAAGACGTTTCAAAGTGATTCTTGTATCGTATTGAATAAAAGCTTATTGAATTTGAATTTGAATTTGTCATCAGAGCATTCTCCCTTATCATTAAGCCATTTCAAAGTGATCCTCATGATAAAAAATAAAGAAAATAACTTTAGAGTTGTAAATAGGTTGACGTTATCTACCACATGGCTGCGACCACCAGGGTCGACGAGACCCTTCGAACAGCGACGATGATCAACGTGAGAGGAACGCGGGAAGTAATGATCCTGGCCAGGGCTTGTAGGAAACTCAAGTAAGTTAACATTTATTAAGTATCGACGTAATCGTCTCGTTTACAACAATATGATGGTAACAATTATTCAAGTATACAGGGTTATTAATTATTAGCTACAAATACTCAGGAATTAGTTTCAACAAATAAAATAAAATATATTTATGAAATCTTATACCTTAAATATATAAACGAGAAAATCTTGTATATATATATTTAGAATCTCGGGATCTGCGCCAACGATTTTCACGAAATTTAGTATACAGGGGTTTTCAGGGGCGATAAATTGATCTAGCTAGGATTCATTTTAAGAAAATGATTATTTCACCCCGAGTTCAATAATTAAACATAAACTGAATATGTGACTGCTCTTGCCATCTATTGATGATTGTGAGCAACTAACTGCAAGCATATCCAGCAGATGGCGTTTTTCAGTAAGAATAAGCCAATAAAGATAATTATGACTCTTATGATTTCTTAAAAATATAAATTATAAATAAAAAATACCGAGCGAAGCTCGGTTACCAACTGCTAGTAATTTTTTAAAGTTCGAAAATCCCGAGAAAATCTATGAAAATTTATCTTTTTGAATCATTGGCACGTTGTTACATCTAAAAGTCCATTTCTAATCAAAGTCGAGCCGCCTGACCTTTTTTGACCTTTGATCCGCGTCCACGCGCCGCGAGCGACATTCTGCGTTCAGTCACCACCTGGGTGGCGACGATAGGTCATCGTCCTGTTCTCCATGGCAATAATAATGCAATATGTCGTAAAGAAATTTAAAAAAATTGTGTGTGTCAGCTCCAACGCACGACTGGAGTTTACTCCTTAAGTACGATTGTCAAAACAGACGCAACAAGCTCAATAACTTATAGATATAGTCGCTTTGCAGCATACTCTATACCAGTGCAGCCAGATCGTGCGTAGAGCGTACCCCCACTATAAGATGTTTTGCCATCAGTAAGAGTGAGAGAAAGCATTATAAAGTATAGGCAAAGTAAGGGTTCACACTACCCATGATCTAGCTGCACTGCTCACACCAAATTAGAAAGTTGCACACGATTTTTGGTGCGCGGTTACGCACCAAAAACGTAACGAGGTCATTCGTTCAGTAGATTTTACTCTTCACATTTTTCTCATGCCGGGTGCCTTATATAAAAAAACCGATTCTTAAGGAGTAAACTCCAATAAAAATAAAATTTAATACAAAAACTTAAATCAGTTTAGCAATTAAATTTATTCGGCCATGAATAACTTTGTATTATACCAATCCTACATGCATTATTACACTCACAATGACTTTAACTTTTTGCATTTTCAAGTTCTTTTATAAAAGTAGTATCATATCAAATAATTGTGAAGGCTTTCTTTAATGCATCGTATTAGCATTAACAATATGAAGCATATACGAACAATTGATATTTTCTCACTTGTATGAACCTCGGATCTTTTTTGTACAATGGTTGGAAGAATTCATTGGCTACGGAACCCTAAAAGGGGGGGCAGGGAGCCACATCAGCGACACTAAGCTCTATATTCTGAATTTTAGATTGTCGATTTTACAGATCTTTTGTCCACGTATCAACGGCGTATACACAAGCTCTAACTAGCCTGATAGACCAGAAGGTATATGAAGAGTTCAGACCGAGCCCAATACCTCCAGAGACGTTAATATCTATGGCAGAAAGCTTAGAGGGAACCAAGCTTAATGATATCACAGCTGGGTAAGTTAAACTTAATGATATCACAGCTGGGTAAGTTGTTAAACCTTATCCTTGTAAGGTATGTATAGTGGCGGAATGAAAATGTTCGTCGATTTTCAACTTGATTTGTTCAACGTATCACGATCACATACTACCTTTTGAATAGACAGAATACACCGATAAGTTAACGTCACAAATTATGTCAAAATGTGTTCATGATCAAGGCACTCTGGTGCAAGCGAAAACCGACTCTAAGGTGACGAACATTTTCATACCGCGACTGTACAAGGTCAAATGGGGTCTGGCTATGTTAAGGACATGGCCGTTTGTTATACGTGTGAATTACGTCTCGTAAGTTCGGGGCTTCCCCCGCCGCACGCAATGTGTTACATTCCTTACTTAGAATACATTCTTTGATTCTTTTGCTATCCAGTGGTGTCATTGCCCTTATAAACGTCAAAAAAACGTTACGTCAAAAAGTATTTATTTGGATCTTTTCAAAAATAAATTCAAAAACGATAGTTTCCGAGGAGGTATAGTGGAGTGGTATTATTAAAATTTTCTTTTTTATTTTATAATAAATTTTGTTTTGTTTTAGTTTAATCGCAGGTTGGCCAAACACATACACGTTTACCAAAACAGTGGCTGAGGAGCTTGTCAGATCAATGAGCTATGGACTGCCAACTTGTATCGTGAGGCCTGGTATAGGTAATAAAATAAACCATTTTCTTCCAAAATAATGGAAACTGGTGTTGTTGAGGAGGTAGTTAGATGCAAGACCAAACGCATTTCCGACTGGGCAAACTAAGATTTTCCGATGCCTGTGTAAGCCCTTTTTAATAGTCATAATAGTCATAATAGTCATTTAATGATAATGTTCATTATAAGTCAATTGGGTAGGTACTAAAAATTATTGTACAACATTACAAAAGAAGAAAATAAAAGTGTAAAAAATAAAAAAAATCAGATTCACATTGTGAAAATTCAAAAATAACATGTCATCATTAAAATTAAAATAAATAATAATAGTAATCAGCCTGGCGATAGTCATGATTTATTAGCTATGAATTCATCATAGCTATAAAAGGTGTGCTCGATAAGCCAGCGTTTTAATATACTCGAAGCTTCTGTAACAGTGTCAGAAGTTTGTTGTAGACTGTCGCGTCGGTCCCATGATATGTGTCAGTTTGGAGGACTTCGTAAGTGAGCGTGATACCAGTGCTAGCTTGTGGCGGCTCCGGGTGCTGTAGGAGGAGCAGGAGTTTAATATAATGTATATTAAAATCCTGTTTATACTTGGTGCACGGAGGCCTAATTTAGAGGCCTATATTTAAAAAAAAAATGTGGCTAGTAATGAAAAATACCACAATAATACTAAATTCACTTTATAAACAAGTACGTTGTACAAAAATGTTCAATAGTGGTTGATTTTTATAACGCTTTTATTAGCTTCACCTGTATGTAAGTTTGTATGTAACCGACCCCTTTGAGCTTGATTTTGTCCTACCTTGAACGATCAGATTTGATTCAAACTTTGCACACCTGTCAAAGGTCGATGACAATGCAATAATATGAAAAAAAAAATAAAAAAAAAGTAAAAAAAAAATTATAGTTTAAGAAACTAAAAAAAACGCTTTTATAACTAATTGAACTAAAAAGTTAAAAATTGTAGAACCGACAAGCGTTGGGGAATAAAGGTTCTCGAATGGCGACCACGAACCGGAAGACGAAGCGTAGGACTTCTTCTTCATCTTAACAATGTCGTCGGTCCATCTGGTGGGTGGGCCCACCAGATGGACCGACGACATTGTTAAGATCGCGGGAAGTCGATGGATAGAAAGGGCTCAGAATCGTTCTTCCTGGAAATGTGTAGGGGAGGCCTATGACCAGCAGTGGACTTCTTCAGGCTGATAATGATGATGATGATGATGAATCAATTGAAAAATTTATATTATTGTACAAAAAGCGTGGGGGGCTTGATTTTGATTGTTGTAAATATTTTATCAATAGTTTATTATATCTGAAGTTATTATAAAAAGCACCCCACGCTTTTTTGTACAATAATATAAATTGTTCAATTGATTATTACAGTTTTATTTTTAACTTTTTAGTTCAATTAGTTATAAGCGTTTTTTTTTAAGTTTTTTAAACTATAAATCATTATATATGTTTGTGTCGTGTCTTTTTTTGACAATAAACTTTTTTGTATTTGTATGTGCGCAAATCTAAAGCGCAAATATAAAACCTCCAAGGGATCCTGTTATGAGTTCTCAAAGATAATATTAATATTTTCCAGTGATCGTTTCGTATAGAGAGCCAAGTCCAGGTTGGTGTGATGTAAGCAACGCTTGCGGAGTTAGTGGGGTAAGTCTTCTCCCCACAAGGTTTATGATGATATCCTCTGAGGCCCAAACGTACTCGGCGAGCGACGTTTGTTCTACGACCTTAGAAATTACAGTTTGTGTAGGGTTCGAGTGTGCTTATCTTGCAGTTTTATTATTTGCCGCCGGCGCGCACTCAGTAGCTAAGACAGTCACCTCCCGGCACTCGCGTAACTTACTTGTGTATTTCATGTATCGAACGTAAGAATAGAAACATTTGGTTTTTATATCCGTTTTTCTATTGAAGTGCCCCAAACCCTCTGATAGGACGTAGAACCTCAAATTGCATACATGGTGTAGTGAAGACTCTCAACAGTTTGATTTTCATAGTACCTTTTATATTTTTTTATTTAATTTCCCTAATCAAACACGAAGAAGTCTAATGCTGCCTTCCTACGATGCGTGGTTCTGCAGATCATCACGCACAGCGTACGACGACGCACGGCAACGCACATAGAAAGGGCTCCTGTGCTACCGCGCACCTCGGCGCGCGAGACCCTTCTCATGGTGTGTCGTGCGAGCTGGCAGGAGCCCTTTCAGTGTGCGTTGACGTGCGTCGTCGTGCGCGGTGCGTGATGATCTGCAGAACCACGCACCGTAGGAAGGCGGCATTACATAGTATTTGCAGCTGATATTTTTTTCGCCTTTTTTACTTTATTTCGTGACTGGTCAGATTTCCACAAGTAGGCCACAGAGTGGGCTGTTTTGCGTGACGGGTGGTGGCGTTGCTAGCTCAACTACCCGATATGTGTGTAGTAGTTTGATTAATCGATGGTGTTTAGTAAACTATTGGTTAATTTTCACTTTTCGGTTTTGGTATCACAGTATAATCATTACATTTCCATGAAATATTAGTTAAATGAACTGTATTAAACTAGTAGTCCGCCCCGAACTGAGATCTCGTGATGCGATCCAAATGCTCCGTTTGAGATGAATATTTTTAGAAAAATATCCGCGGCACAATCAGCCTGACAGCTCACATACCATAAAGTGACTGATAAAAAATAATACCCTAAATAAATTTTGGGGTTACCAGTGGAAATAATTGGCAGAGTTAGCTTGGTAGCACTCTAGGCTTAAATTGTCTAAGACTCTAGGACATAAACATGGTGTATGGTTATATTATTTAGTTTGGTTGTTTATTAATATTTTTACAGATATACCTAGGCGTTTGTTTGGGCATCATCCACACCGTAATGTACAATTACAACAAAAAACTGGGCTTAGCACCGTGTGACTACGTCAACAATGTCATCATCTCCGCGGGGAAAGAAGCGAGCCGCAGCACTGGAGGGGATGGTACGAAGATCTATACGGTCAGCAGTGCCGTACGGAATCCTGTGTCACTTGGTAATACCTCTTCTTGTCGTGTCGATTTTTCACTAAATAACTTTTACAAAGTAGGTGGCTCCCTTAATACCTTATTGGTAATACTTAGGCGTATTGACTTATTTTTAAAATCTCTTCTATGATATTCAGAAATATCTATTATGTCTAAAAAATTAAGGTTTCTGTGCAATAAAAGTACATTTAAATTTAAATTTTCAAATTTAAGCCAAAACCCTCGCTGGTGTCATGGCGTCTGTTATTACGTCACGGCTCAGTATTGTCAACAGTATATAAACATTGATGCTTTTGTACTAAATCAGAAAGAAATAAGAAAATAAAAGAAAAGTATATTATTCATTTACTAATTGCTTCATTATGTTTTATATGAACATTACACACCTTGAGCACCAGATAATAGAGTCATAAAGAGATTACTAGAAGTTCGCCCCGAACTGAGATCTCGTGATGTGATCCAAATGCTCCGAACTTAGACTTTAAGGCCGTATTCTGAAACAGTGCTTAGGTCTGAGTCGAGCCTCAAGCACAGATTTTTGACACTTTTCAATGGAGAACTGTCATAAAATCTATGCTTGAGGCTCGACTCAGACTCAAGTACTGTTTCAGAATACGGGCCTTAGAGTGAGGTTGATACATTAGTTTTTTTTTTCACCTTTCTCTTTCATCTGTAATTTCATTGTCACTCCTAACACAATAAATGGGCAAGTGAAATCTTTGACACATCTAATAATATAAAAAAAAGCAGCCAAGTGCGAGTCAGACTCGCCCATGAAGGGTTCCGAAGCATCATTTAACATAATATAAAGGTTTTTGTAGTTCGTCGAAAGGTAAATTGCGGTTTACGATTTATGACGTATAAAAAAAAACTTCTGACTAGATCTCGTTCAAACTAAATATCGTTGGAAGTTTGCATAGTAATGTACAACATAAATTTTGAGTTTCAGTTTCAAGTAGAAAAAAAACTATAAATTTTGGGGGGGACCCCCATCCATACTATCATCCATCGGCTATCAGTGAAACGCTGTCAAATTTGACAGCAATATTTGACAGCGTTTCACTGATCGCTACCGCCAGCGGCCTAGGTGTGCGCAGGCCTTGAGAGTCTCGTAGAGAGTATTATATTCCTTGCTTTGAGACCTCACCATGTAACATAATAATTGCAATAAATAGTATGAGTATGAGTTGTTCAGTAACAAACATCCACCCATCCATCAATAGTACATTGTTACCTGAGTGTTGAAAGTCACGTTTTTTGAGTCCCGAGACGGGTTTGGCGCCAGAGCGTAGCAAGGGCGCCAATGGAGCTTGAGGGACTTAAAAGACTTTCACCCGAGGTAAACACTGTGCTTTTCATTACGAATACAAGGAAAGTAAAAATAAAAACATGAAAGAAAAATTAGTGAAAATGAAGATTGAATTGCCGCCTTCCCGGTTTTTTGTTCTTTTTCTCTGGCGGGCCTTTGGCTTCGGCTCGCCAGCATTATTCAGCCATTATTTTCATTTTCATAATTTAAAAAATGGTAAATTGTTTGCTTAAAACTATGTTATTTTAAAGAAATAGTTGAAGCTATATATTAATAAATTAATTTAGAAGATATATTATTTATTTAATACTATATTTATGTTAATTAAATTTAAATTTTACATTGCGCTCTAATTAGACTTTTTAAACTTCTTACCGTTGTAATGGGTTTCCAACCTACTTGCTGAATTAAAAGTTGGAATTTGGTTCAACAACCTCAGACTTTAGGAAGTTGGAACATGGTTGAATAAAATAGAACTTGTTTTTTTGTATAATTTGACAGCTGTCAGTAGAAAGCGATTCTCGCTAGGGCTGAAAGTATTACTTTCAATTAGGCCCCTCAGGCAACTTCAGACCTACTTTCAGAGTATGAGCAATGAAAAAGTTTGTAAGTAGTATGGATACTTACAAACTTTCACATATTTATAATATAAGTGTGATTTTCAGGATATATCCAGTCACAATTAATGAAAAATTTAAACCAAACTGCGACGCCCAAAGCCGTTTACTATATCTACTGCTTCGATACGAGCAACAAAATGATGTTTTCGTTCCTCACCTGGTTTTTACATTTGATACCGGCATACATCCTTGACTTTGCTTGTCTTTTGCTCCGAAAAAAGCGCAGGTACGCTTATATATAGGTATACAGGGTGGAATTTTGTAATGTCACCTGGAGGGAAAGTACTCTTAATACTGCAGATAGAAAATTTTACTAAAAGGAAACATTCCTTTATTTTTGAATAGAAAGCAAACTCCATTCAAAGATTTTCGAAAATTCTCTTCTCCCACACCCTGGAATCAAGAGTACTTTCCCTCCCAGGTGGCAAAATTCCACCCTGTATATCAAGGTGTAATACGCTTGTATTATTGTAAACCGGCCTTTGCATTTATTATAGATGATTTATTATAACGCCAGCTTGCCCAACAACTTTACCAACCTCACAGCTTAGTCGGCCTCCTCAGGAAATATATTATTAGGGTCCGTTCACACAGACTGGCTCGGAGAGGAGAGCAGATTCGTATCACGTTGAAAACAGAGGTTTTAGTATTTGTAGTAAGTTTATTTTTGCATCTGCACTGCTTTTGTCATTAAGAATGCTTGAACGCGCTTGGTGTGAATAAGAGGAGCTGGCCGGCTCCGATCGCGTACGTTTATTGTCGGCTGCGAGCGCCGACCAACTCCAAGCGTATACGATGCTGTCTGTGTGAAAAAAAAATGCGCACCGATGCTCTCCGAGCCGGTCTGTGTGAACGAACCCTTATGGTCAATACGTGCGGAGCTGGCTAAGCCTCCGGCTTCCTCACGATGTTTTCCTTCACCGTCTGAGAGTACTAGCATTGTAAAATAATATTAATTATTATATTGTACATACATTTTTTGAACTAAAAATCTATAGGTCGGAAGGCTGCCATTAATTATGCTTTATTTATTTCAGATTTGTGAAAATGTATGAAAAAATTTATAAAATGGGCAACGCATTATCTTTCTTTGGGCTCAACACTTGGCTATTCGATGACAAAAACACGGAGAATCTCTTTAAAAACCAATCAAAAACGGACAAAACTATTTTTAACTTTGATATCGCTAATATAAATTGGAACGAGTATCTTAATATATGGGCCATTGGAATCAGACAGTATATTGTAAAAGATGGACTAAGAGGTACTGTCAAGGCGAATAAAAAACAAATTTTGTTCAGATTCCTAAATTATGCTTTGGCTGCATTGTATCTAAACTGCATTCGGAAAGGTTTTTGGGGTGTTTACTTTGCCATTACCTACATGTTTAAGAATAATCAAAATTCAAATCAGAATCAAAATATATATTGGAGAAAAAACTAACACATGGGAGTATGAACAGAAGGATACGATGATAGCAACAATAGTCATAAAAGCTGTAACGCAGCTATCAACGCCCACCTCATAGACCAGAATAAAGATTTTTTCATCCCACCAGCTCAGAAAGTGTGTTTTTGCTGTTCAATATCTGACTGCAAAAGCCGTTTTTATCCTCTAGAGGATAAAGTAAATTTGAATTTAGAATATCGTGTTCACTAAGTTTGTGAATACACAACCTATTTACTTCTATCTCCATGGTGCCGAATTTATCATGCAACCTTTTTTAATTTGTTAAAAACTCGCACTCGTAACCTTCTTGGTGTATTTGTGAATTCAAACCATCATTAAACCTAATTTCTTCTACCTGCATGGTGCCGAATATATCATACAACCTTTTTAAACTTGTTAAAAACTCATACTCGAAACCTTCTTGGTGTGTTACTTTTAGTCGCGCCATGTTCTTTTTTGCATTTAGTCATTTCCTCGCTGAGGTGGGATGAAAGTTACGTGTTGCACTCGATTTTTCACCTTGTGATCTTTTGGTTCCTTCGCCAACGCTTAAGATTCTAACTTTTAAACCACTTGCTCCGCTCGTGGTTAAATTTTAGAATCCTGCGCTTGCTCGGTCATCAAAATTGAGCACGCGGTTAAAAAGCAGCTTTGCACTCTTGTATAACAAATAACTATTCTCTTACACAATTATTGAACACTAAGATCTTATACCTTTAAACGAGAAAATCTTGTATATATATATACTAGCAGTTGGTGCTCGGTATTTTTTTTTGGTAAACTGTTGTTGTGAATTATATTTAAATACGAATTACTTACTTAATGATTAAATATTAATATTTTTCGATCTTACCGACATAATAATAAACTCCACTACTCGTCAATAGATGGCGTTCTCTGTCTCACTAACTCATGACTTAATCAACAGATGGCGCTAGGAGTTATGATTTTAGGATAAAGTTGATTATTTACTTTACGATTAGGGGGACATTTTCTAAAAATGAAACCTAGCTAGATCGTTTTGTCGTCCCCAAAAACCCCTGTATACTTAATTTCATGAAAATTGTTGGCTCAGTTTCTGAGATCCTAAATATATATATATATATACATATATACAAGGTGTATCTAAATATGTGTACTATGCGAAGGTGGGGGGTTTCAGACCACAATGGTGATCAGTTGTGGGGGGGAGAAAATTAAAAATTCCTATTTTCAGTTTCCCATACAAAAATATTTAATTTCATAATGCCTAAATAAATTGACAACCCTATCCTTGTAACCCCTTGACCCCTTGACCTACTACCTCTGAAGGTCTACTACTACTACCAACTACCTCTGTAGCTGAGTTTAGGGTTGTCACTTTGTATAAAGTCAGCTGTTCATGTTGAAACTTCGTTGCAGTTTTTTTCAGAGATACCAATCGAAGTTCGAAAAGTCGTTGAACAAAAGTTGTTCCCCGGGGGGTGGAAATTCACCCCCCTTCGGGATAGTACACATATTTTGATACACCTTGTATATATACAAGATTTTCTCGTTTAAAGGTATAAGATATATATATTTAGGATCGCGGAAACTGCACCAACAATTTTCACGAAATTTACTATACAGGGGTTTTCGGGGGCGATAAATCGATCTAGCTAGGATTCATTTTTAGAAAATGACGAGAAGTTGGTGTTTTGCAATAATCAAACATAAACTCAATATACGACTGTTCCTGCCATCTATTGGCGATTGTGAGCAAGTAACTGCAAGCTAAATGGCGTTGTTAATTAAAAATAAGCCAATAAAGATACGACTCTTCCTGACATCTATTGGCAAATAGTAATACTATTTTTTAAACCCGAGCGAAGCTCGGTCATACCGGCTCGTGAAAACATAAAACGAAAAAGTTAACAAAACAGAAAAAATAAAACTTTAGAAGAACCAGAGGTGGCTAATAGCAGGGTAGTAGATGTATCACAAACCAAACACAGTTCTTCACTGAAGTAAAGTAAGAGTTTTATTGGAGGAAGTGGATACACTGGAGCACCCGAGATTTCGGTGCTTGATCTTCACAAAGCACTATCACATTTATAATGTTCTGACTCTAGAGGATGTAGAGAGTCTAGCATGGAGGAGTAGATCCTGGACACCTAGTAATTTGGGGTGTTTTTCAAGGATTGTACTTGAATTGTAATCCGAACGGCTAAAGTTTTTCTCTCTACTGAACTGTCAATAATCCTCCCTTTCTCATTGGCTAATCGTTTCGAAAGCGCGCGGTTGCGTTCAGAAACGCCACATCACCCCCCCACGCAGTCGAGAGATCCATAAAAAGATAAAAAAAAATAAGAAAAAATGTTTATTGAAAATACAAAATTACGATGAAAAAAGTTAGAGATCAAAAGGTTTTGAAAAATGAACTTTTCGACCAGATCGTGTGGTGTACTCAGAAGGCACTTTCGGATTCGTGGGTTTTGTTGTTGTTAATAATGCATCTGGGGAGCTTGCTGCCGGGGCAACAGGAACGGAGGTAGTTACAGTTGCTCCTGGTGGTGTGTCAAAAATCTCGATGTGCGCCGGTTTTATGCGATCAAGGCTGACCTCAACGTTTTTTCCCCTGATGTTAAGTGTAATGGTTTTCTCCTTTTGATTTATGATTTCGTAAGGACCAGTGTAGGGTTGTTGTAAAGGCCTACGCACTGTGTCGTCCCGGAGAAAAACGTGGGTCGCCGTAGGTAAGTCTCGGAATATGAATGGTTGTTGCTGTGCATGGTGTGCAGCTGCAGTCGGTCGTAATGTGGCTAATTTCCTACGTAGTTGAACGACAAAGTCAGAGATATCCTCCGAACGTTCATTTGGAGACGATGCAGCAATTAATTCTCCAGGCAGGCGTAAAGGCACTCCATACAATAATTCCGCTGAAGAAGTTTTCAGGTCTTCTTTGAGAGCAGTCCGGATGCCTAGTAATACCAGTGGTAATGCTCTGGCCCACGTGTCATTGTGACACATGAGGGCAGCCTTGAGTTGGCGGTGGAGTCTTTCCACCATGCCGTTTGCGCATGGGTGATAGCTAGTGGTTCTGATTCTGGTTGTGGCACAGTTCTGAAGGAGTCTTCGAAACAGATCCGATTCAAATTGACGGCCCTGGTCAGTTGTTATGACCTCAGGAACCCCAAAACGGGAAATCCACCCATTAGTGAAAGTTTCAGCGGTTTCTTCTGCCGTTATACCAATCATTGGCCAAACCTCAGGCCACCGGGTCCATCTATCAATAGCTGTTAAACAATATTGGAAACCCTTGCTTATTGGCAGTGGGCCGATAATGTCGATGTGGACGTGCTTTAGTCGACCTGAGGGGTTGTTAAAGTGTCCTACTGGGGTGCTGGTATGTCTTGTTACCTTACTACGTTGACAAGGTATACATGTTTGTGCCCACGCTCGGCAGTCCTTTTTAATTCCCGGCCAGACGAAACGTTCCGTTATCAGTTGAACAGTGGCCCTCACCCCGGGATGACTAAGATTATGGAGTTGGTTAAAGGTCGACCGTCGGTATGGTGTCGTTATAAAAGGCCGCGGTTTTCCGGTTGACATATCGCAGATGAGTGTTGTGTCAGTACCGGGTACGACCACCTCCTCTAGCTGCAGTGATGATCTCTGAAGATCATTTTGATTCGACGAGTTTTTAAGCAGTCTGCAGAGCTCCTCATCCAGTTTTTGCGACTGTGATAAGGCAGCGTAGTCGGACTCAATTGAAACAGCTTCTATGCGAGACATGGTATCTGCAACAACGTTATTTTCTCCTTTGATGTGCACTATGTCAGTTGTATACTGTGATATAAATGATAACTGATTGAGTTGAATCGGAGCTAGCTTTTCGCGGCGCTGTTTGAAAGCAAACACTAAAGGTTTTTGATCAGTGTAAACTGTAGTACGCTGTCCCTCCAGTATGTGTCGGAAATGCTGAACACTTTCGTAAATTGCTAATAATTCGCGATGATACGCCGGCCATAGGACCTGTTGGGAATTCAGTTTTTTTACTAAAGAAGGCGATGGGCTGCCATTCATCCTTGACGCGTTGCTGCAGGCACGCGCCTATTTGAGTGCTAGACGCGTCTGTGAAAAGACCCAAAGGTACACTGCATATGGGATGTGCCAGTAACGTAGCGTTCGCGAGACTATCCCTTAAAGTATGGAATCTTTGCTCCAGATCTTGGGTCCACGGAACTGGTATAGCTCCTTTACCTTTTATTGCTGTTATTGCGTCAATCAAAGGTGCTTGAAGTTCTGCTGTATGGGGCAAAAAACGACGGTAGTAATTTATCATTCCAAGAAAACGACGGAGACCACTAACCGTTTTTGGCAGGGTATATTCCCGGAGAGCGTTGACTCGTTCCGTGGGAGGATGTGTACCTTCTGCGTTTATGGTGTAGCCCAAGAATGTCACTTCTTGTTTTCCCAAGTTGCACTTTGACGGATTTACTACCACCCCGTAGTTTTGTAACCTTTGAAATAATGTCCGCAAGTGCTGAGCGTGGTCTGAAGTATTTCGCGAGTAGACTAAAATGTCATCTATATACGCAAAACAGAAATCCAGTCCCTGAACGACTTCATCAATAAACCGTTGAAACGTTTGACCTGCGTTCCTCAATCCAAAGGTCATGTAGGGGAATTCAAACAAGCCAAACGGGGTTATGATGGCGGTTTTGCACACATCATCTTCGTGGACTGGAATTTGTTGGTAAGCTTTAACTAAATCAATGCTAAAAACAGTAGATCCCGCGAGGTTGTGGTTGAAATCCCCTATATGCCGAACTGGGTATCGATCAGGAACGGTTCGGTCGTTAAGGGCGCGATAGTCTCCGCATGGACGCCAGGTATTATCCCGCTTTTGTGCCAGGTGCAAAGGAGATGACCATGGGCTCTTCGAAGGTCTTGCTGTTCCGCACTGCACCATATCATAGAACTCTTTTCTTGCTATTTTGAGTTTTTCCGGCCCAAGACGGCGAGGGCGACATGATACTGGTTGTCCATCAGTCGTTTTAATGTGATGCACGGTACAGTGTTTCACTGTTCTAGGAAGCCCAGGTGGTCGCGTGATGCTGGGAAAATCTTTAAGGATGTCGTCGAAGAGTGAGCTACTTGTGATTCCAACTGCTTTGACACTGGCCTGCTCAATTGACGCTATCGTGACATGTACCGAGAGGCCGGTTTTTCCGTCTATCAATCTCTTATTTTTACAGTCTGGGAGGAGATGATAATGGGCGAGAAAATCTGAGCCAATGATAGCGGTTTCAACGTCAGCAATAATGAAACGCCAGGTGAAGTCTCGACGTAAACCTAGGTTGAGCGACAGTGTTGTTCCACCGTAAGTTTTGATAACGCTGTTATTTGCCGCGTTAAGACTGTAGCTATCTGGTGTAAGTCTGCTTTGAATAAGGCGGCGTGGGTAACAACAGACATCCGACCCCGTGTCTATGAGAAATCTGCATTTGGAATGGGCGTCTGTTATGAACAATCGGCGACTAGATTGAGGGCAGTCAGCTGTCGTCGCTGCTACTGACTGCTTTCGGAGTTTTCCGCCTCTTTATCCCAGCTGCACGGTTCGTTGCACTTTTCTGCCTTGTCCTTGTATACTCTATGATACCAACATAACTGAGATTCGTTTCGCCCGCGAGAGTCTCGTGATCTGGATCTGTTTGAGCTGTTTGATCTGTTTGAGCTGTTTGATCTGTTCGAGCTGTTTGATCTGTTGAATTCCCTACCTCTTCCTGTCAAGGCTGCGACTTGCCTCGTTAATTCTTCCAAGCAGGTTGTGAGGTTGTGCATTTCAGCTGAGGTTTGCATAGGAGCGGAAGCAGCAGAGGCAGCATAGACAGCTGGAGTTATTGGTGCTGGAGAAACTTCAAGAATTTTGTCAGCAAGATCAGAGAGTTTATCCAATGGCAGATCCGCTTGTGCGGTAATAATTGCTTGAATGTGGCCCGGTAAGCGACGTAGCCACAGTTGTCTCAGGATACTTTGATCTTGCATAATTGACCCGGCCAGAGAGCGGAGATGCCGGAGGAATTGAGATGGTTTTCGGTCGCCAATCTCTTCATCCGACAGAAGTTTTCGAATACGCTGCTCTTCTGTTGAGGACAATCTACGTATAAGCTCCGTCTTAACCAAATCATATTTTTCTGTTTTTGGAGGTTGAGTGATAATGTCTTCAATTTCCGCTGCATGTTTAGTATCTAATTGTGATATAACATAATTGTATTTTGTTGAGTCTGCGGATATGCCTGAAATCTCAAATTGTGCTTCTATTTGAGCAAACCACACTGCTGGCCGGTCTGCCCAGAAGGGAGGTAATTTAACTGATACTTTAGCAACACTATGGTCAGGATTAGAGACAGTTGCGGTTGAGCTGGCTTGTTTGTTAGTTATTGTATTAGATGCAAGTTGTTCTTGAAGGGCAGCATTTTGCTCCTTCAAGGACCGAAGCTGGTCCTTCAACTCCTCCATACTTAACAAGTAGTTAAATATTCTATATAATATGTGTTAAAGAAAAAATCTTAAAACTATTTCATAAGACACACACAAAAAAAAAAAAAAAAAAAAAAATATACCTATACAAGGTGTATCTAAATATGTGTACTATGCGAAGGTGGGGGGTTTCAGACCACAATGGTGATCAGTTGTGGGGGGGAGATAATTAAAAATTCCTATTTTCAGTTTCCCATACAAAAATATTTAATTTCATAATGCCTAAATAAATTGACAACCCTATCCTTGTAACCCCTTGACCCCTTGACCTACTACCTCTGTAGGTCTACTACTACTACCTACTACCTCCTTAGCTGAGTTTAGGGTTGTCACTTTGTATAAAGTCAGCTGTTCATGTTGAAACTTCGTTGCAGTTTTTTTCAGAGATACCAATCGAAGTTCGAAAAGTCGTTGAACAAAAGTTGTTCCCCGGGGGGTGGAAATTCACCCCCCTTCAGGATAGTACACATATTTTGATACACGTTGTATATGATATAAATCCAGGTGACAAAAAAAACTAAAAATATGGTCACCCTAGAGCGAGCTGTGGCCTCAACCAACAATATTCTATTATGTTGGTGTACAGACACCAATTGCACCACTATGAAAAAATAAAAATAAAGTTAAGGTCACCCTAATTGAAACCTATTGTACAGTAGGATACAGCTCAAGTTACCCAAAAACAAAGAAAAACCACGCCCACTGCAAGGACATAAGAGCTAGCAGTGTGTAGTCTGATGCGTATCCTTGTGTACCATGAACCAATAATATTGTTTTATGCTGATGTAATTACATAATGGTGAATATAGGTTTGTACCAATAAGAGCACAAGAGGGTTAACACAAACAACACTATGCTACCTTATTATTCTAAATGAGATACTTAGTAATATTTTACACCCCTTTGTAGGTACCTGTGGTCTAACCTAACACACTTGAGCAAGTATACACAGGCTTAAAGAACACTGCCTGCACTAGGTATAACTGAAGAATGTTATAAACGCTATGTCTAAAGTTATATTGCCACAAAATATCCTGCGATAGCCAAGTAGTTCAATGTTTAAAACAAAAAAATACTCAAATAAGTTTGTATGAACAGAGTAGCAACTGTAGAGTAGCAATGTAGTAGTCCACTGCACTATATCACTATAGTAGTAACTAAGAAAATAAAGTTCTCAGTAAAATGATATGGAACGCACTGACCGTTGTTGCTGTTGGAGAACTTTGCTGAATGAGCCCTGTCTGGGACTACTGATGCAGGCTCGCTCGCTGGAGGTAGCTACTGCGTGCGGTGTCAGCAGATACTGCTTGTGGTGTCAGTCTCCAAAACCAGGTATAGTTGTTCCCAGCGACTGTGATGAATTTCACTAGGGTTGTTGTATGGAACTAGTCGCGATGTATTGGTGAGTAGAACTTCCGTTGAATAATAAATACAGCCTTTGTTTTGTAAACCAGTAAAAGGCTCTGCTCGACGACGGTATGATCAGCCAAAAGTAGGTAGGTATTTCGTTCGCTCGTAGCTTCCTCACTTCGCGTGTTTTACAGGGTCACCAATTTAGAAGAACCAGAGGTGGCTAATAGCAGGGTAGTAGATGTATCACAAACCAAACACAGTTCTTCACTGAAGTAAAGTAAGAGTTTTATTGGAGGAAGTGGATACACTGGAGCGCCCGAGATTTCGGTGCTTGATCTACACAAAGCACTATCACATTTATAATGTTCTGACTCTAGAGGATGTAGAGAGTCTAGCATGGAGGAGTAGATCCTGGACACCTAGTAATTTGGGGTGTTTTTCAAGGATTGTACTTGAATTGTAATCCGAACGGCTAAAGTTTTTCTCTCTACTGAACTGTCAATAATCCTCCCTTTCTCATTGGCTAATCGTTTCGAAAGCGCGCGGTTGCTTTCAGAAACGCCACAAAACTATAGAGGAGCTAAACTAAGCAGAGCTGGTACTGGAACCAGATAGTTGATAATATAATATAACAATAATAATTTAATATAACTTATAAACATATTTTTGTAACGAACATAACGGTGTCAGAAGAAACATATTTTTTAGCTTCTTACTAAGTACCTGTTTTATTTTTCTGTTCTCGTATTTATATTGGCAGTATACTCCTATCACCTTTTCTTCATTTTTATGTTTTTTTTCTAATTTTCACCAACGTTTTTTTTATATTTATCGTGTTTGTGTGTATCGTTTATTTATAAATGACCCGTGTTTATTTTTAAATTTATCTTAGAAAGAACCACAATTTAAACTTTCTTCCTAAAACTCTTTTTCATGGTCTTCCTTCTGCCACCAATTTTCTTTTGGAACATCTGGTTTTTCCTCTCCTTGTTATAAATACGTTTTTTCACAAGTGATTTCAATTCTCGTCTCTCTTTGTGAGCCCCTTCACTGGACCTTGTGAAGAAAGCAAGCAAAAATATAGCACTTGGTATATTTATTGATTTAAAAAAGGCCTTCGATACGGTCAGCCACTCCTTACTTTTGCATAAACTGAAAGATATCGGTATAACAGGAGCAGCATACAACATCCTAAAATCATATCTACAAAATAGGTACCAGGTAGTTAAAATCAGTAATCAGGAGAGTTCCCCCAAACCTATAAATTGCGGTGTGCCACAGGGATCCATCTTAGGCCCGCTGCTTTTTCTTATTTATATTAACAACCTGCACAAAGAGAAATTCCACGGCCACTTAATACTCTATGCAGATGATACGTGTCTTTTTTATTTTGGAACTTCACTTACTGAAATCATGCAGCGGGCTCTGCAACATGATTTAGATGTTCTTTTCAATTGGTTCCAATATAATTTACTAACAATGAATGCCTCCAAAACTTCCTATGTAGTATTCGCGGCAAAAAATAAAAATCTAGATACAACGGCGGGTTTGCACAATGGTGAGACTATACTAAAGAAAAACTACGAAAAATACCTAGGACTAATTCTTGATAGCCAACTTACATGGCAGGAACACATATCACACATAAAACCAAAAATTACCTCGTTAACAGGAGCACTACGAAGTGTTGTCAGCTGCTTACCTAAACAAGTTCGTGTTAATATATACAACTCTTTAGCTAAACCACATCTGGACTACCTAGTAGGAGTATGGGGTAATGCTGCAACCTCTAACCTTAAAACCCTGCAAACAGCACAAAATAAACTCATTAAAGTGTTATTCCACTATGATTTTTTAACATCAACGAAAAAAATATACGCAGAAACTAAACTAATGAACCTAAAACAAATATATACATACAAACCCCTTATCCTAATACGTAAATTACTAAACAATGAAATGCAATCAGAAATAACTTTTACAAAAAACGATCAACTAAACAAAAAAACATTAAGAAATGCTGAAGATATAAATCTACCCTTTCCGAGAACTAAATATGGCACTAAAAGTATTATGTTTGAAGTGAGCTAAACTTTATAACAATTTACCAAAAGCCATTAAAAAAATAGAATGTACAAATAGTTTTAAAAAGAAAGTCGCTTCACATGTGATTGAAAACGTTCCGATATAATAGGTAATATTCCTATATTAGTTTGCAGGTAGAAATGTAATCTTGTGTTGTTAAATGTACCTTTATTCTGTAACCTATATTTAGCCTGCTCACTGTATAACATTATTTTATAAGTTATTTTAAGTTGTCTTTTAAGTGAGACAAAGCTGTAGGCCTCACTTCAAAATAATACGTATATTGACATTACCGTGTATCTATATCATGCAAATGACCCTATTCGTAAGAGAACACAGAACTTTTTTTAAATCAAAGTCAGAAAGTAATAGCAACTATAATAGACGTAACAAAGATATGCTTATTAAGCCTCCGACCACCTTAAAAACATTTGACAGCAGCCCATACATTCGACTTATAACTATCTATAACAAAATTCCTAGTTATATCAAGGATCAAACAAAGGATTCATCTTTTCGCAGCCAACTTAAAAAATTTCTTATCGATAAATATTATTACACCGTAGAAGATTTTTTATCTGACAAATTGTAAGTAGGTAGGCACGCGTATTAGGTAGGTAGATTATATAAAACTTATTGTAATTGTTTTTGACATTTATTTAAAATTGTAAGTAGGTAGGCAGCCACTCGTATTAGGTAGGTACAATAGGTGAAGATTGTTACTATTTTTGACATTTGTATTACTGAATTGTCCATGGATATAATAAGATTTATTGTTAAATTAGATTCTATAAATAAGAAGTTTGTTACTTAATTAGATTTACCTATTTTAATTTAATTTGCCGTAAGGCCATTGTAATGCCCCAGCGGGGCTCATGTTCTGGACGTTATTACCCCCTAAGACCTATAATACACATGAAACAATGAATAAATGAATATGAATATGAATATGAAATGTAATTATTTCTTAAGACAATAAATTCTCTAAGCCGAAAGCTAATCCCTCTGAAAGTTTAAACATTTCAGCTAGTAAATTCTTTTTTCTGCTTTACAGAAATAACTTTGTGCAAATACTGCAACATAGCATTAAAATTAGAATCAAAGTTAAAACATTCTGCTCGAATTTCGAATTTTTATGCGGGGTGTTTTATAATTGTAAATTTAATATTGTTTACCTAAGAATTTTAGGAGGTGGTCTTAGTGGTGGTTCAAATCGTGTTTGTCTGTCAGTTACAAAATACTGCTTTTCTTTCGTTTTTTTTTTAAACTTGTGGTAATTATTATAAATACTACTATAACTCGTTCCTATGTATAAATATGGAAGTGGAAGTGTTTAATTATTGAAATAAATAAAATGTTATAAAACCTATTTCTTTATATTTTTTATCAGTTATTTACCTAATATGAAATAGGCAACTGAATAGGACAATTTTAGTATGTATTTTCAAATACAATCACACTTATTGTAGATAAATCAATCATCAATCAATTGGTCGCGTGGAACTGTGTATCGACCGGCAACCAATCGTTCACCAGCTGACGTGGACACGTCACCGTCTCGCAATCGCTATTCATGCTTCTTGAAGAATCCGCTAGGGGCGGATTTGGTTTCTCCCTATACAATAGGCATGACGACTAATTTTCAAAATCTCTTCTATCATATTCAGAAGTATCTATTATCTCTAAAATAATATCATATTTCTGTAGAAAATTAAGGTTTTTGTGCAATAAAGTACTAAATGTAACTAATTTAAATTTTCAAATTCACGCCAAAACGCTCGCTGGTGTCATGGCGTCTGTTATTACGTCACGGTTAAGTATATCAACAGTAAACATTGGTGCTTTTGTACTAAATCGGAATGACGTTTACGTAAACGTGACGTAATTCGCTCTGACCGGTGTTATAGCCATCATGGCGGATTGTTGTATTTTGTAGATTTATTTTAACAAATAAATTATTAATCTCGACATTAATAAGAGAATAAATACATATATCAAAATCTTTGAATCCTTTTTCATTAGATCAGATAAATATTTTGGCGATACTTGATTACTGTCTTCATGCCTATTGTGGCAGAGGTGGGCGATACGATCGGCGACAGGCGTCAGGCACCGCACACCGATTTCATACGATTGGTTCCCGGTCGACACACTGGCACCTAGACTCACCTAGGTTTAAGACGTTTCAAAGTGATTCTTGCAATCCAACTGACATAATACACTTTTGATTTTGATTTTCGATTTTGAATCAAATAGTTTTTTTCACAAAAAGAGATTAGGTATGTTGAAACGAGCAACAAAATCAATCCCTTTCTTTTCTATTCTATTCTAAGGAAATTATTAACTAGTACCTACGTACTTAAAAGTAAAATTAGGTAGGGTGTGATGCAGATAGATTTAGGGAAAAAAATACATAATTGCACGCAAGTTACAGATTAGAATATGGGTAGGTACATTTTTGTGTTTTTTGTTACATATAAAATGCAAAGTTTTTTTCTTAATAATATTACTAGTATAGATGATAATTAATTTGATCGAGGTTAGGATCGAAACTACGCCCTCTAACGCGAAAGGCAGAGTTACTGCCAACTGAGCTATATAGATAGAACATCTTTCTCATGGAATAGAGGCAGACCCTGCACAGCCACGGTAGCATCTGGTGGAGTCAGCACACTCCGGTAGGTGGGGTTGAAAGGATGGACGGGTCCGAGGGCAGTCACTGCGGCCCTGCCTTCATCACTGCCGAAGACGTGGTGTGTTTTGTCACCTGTTCTTATGATACGTTTTTCTATCTGGAATTGAGAAATATTATTTTATTATTAAGGGGCAGACCGCCGTCGATGACCTTATTACTTTGACCTTTTGAAATATACAACAAGGCTGAATGCTGATGTAATAAACATGAGATAGCGAATAGGAAGGCTTCCGTCGACTCGGACCGTTAGGTACTCGGACCGCAGTCCCACTCGCCGGACTAATTTAATTTTATAATTTTTCTTCCGGCGACTCGGGCCACTTTTGAAATAATCGAAAAAATCTATTGTTCAAGGCAATGAAGTACAGTCAAAGGAAAAAGTAGATATAGAAAGTAAACATAAAGAATAAAACTCTTTGATTGAAGACACAATGTATTTTAATAAATCTAATTATTAACAGCTGTTATTAAAATATACATAAATCATACTACAAATAATCAACAAATTAAAAAAAGTAGACAAGTAAATAATATTAAAAATCAGTCCTATTTCGTTTTACTTAGATAATACGCTCTTTGTTATTTAAAATGTAATCAAAATAAAATGATAAATCTGACCAGCCTAGGTCAGATTTATATAAAAAATAATCAACATACATTATTATATAAATATATAATAATAATATATAATTTCTCTAAACAAAAAAAATTGGAAAAAACTGATATTTTTTAATTGACATTTTGACAACTTTCCTTTGTAAAACTAGTATGGCAGCATAGGATAGTGATGAAAAACTGAGTGCAACAAGATAATGTGATCACCTTTTTTTTTAATACTATTTATTTATTATTAACAAACGTTTGACTGTAACAGAATCATACAATCGCCCAGCTGACCCTTATTGGGTCGGCTATACGACCCAATAAGGGTCCGACTATACGACCAACGACCGACTATACGACCAACAAGGTAATGTTGGTCGTTTAGCTTGATCTCAGCTGACCCTTATTGGGTCATATAGCCGACCCAATAAGGGTCAGCTGAGATCAAGTTAAACGACCAACATTACCTTGTTGGTCGTATAGTCGGTCGTTTAACTTGATTCTCAAGTGCTTGTAGTTATATTATTACGAGTAATGCCACCTTGCAACTGAAATTTGCTTTTGTATTGTCTATATTTTATCTACGTATCACTAAATTGGAGTGGTGCCACATTGGAACTTCACTGCTATTTTTATTTTGTAAATTAATCATACAAAAATATGGTAGGAACCAAGCCGTAGTTTGTTGTCTGTTCTTCTAAGCTTGATCGCGCGGAACTGGCACCTAGATTCACCTAACTTTAAGACGATTGAAAGTGATCCTTGTTATACAACTGAATAAAGGAATTTAGGGAAGACGAGATTTAAAAACTACACCTTACCTACCTCTAAATATTACCAAGCCGTCCAAGTCAAATAGTCATACATAGATTTAAGATTTAAGATTTTATTGTTAAGCTAGATTCTCTACAGAAGTTTGTTACCTAGATTTACATAATTTAATTTAATTTTGCCGTAAGGCCATTGTAATGCCCCAGCGGGGCTCATGTTCTGAACGTTATTACCCCCTAAGACCTATAATACACATGAAACAATGAATAAATCAATATGAATATGAATATAAACACTAACTTTCTAACTTTTGTGAAATTATTCAAATTTTAACAATGGCGTAGCGTTGGACTAGTTAATCCGTGTTTTGTCTCTTGCATTGACACGCAATTGTCAACTCGAGCAAATGTGACAAAACACGGATTAACTAGTCCAACGCTACGCCAGGATTATTAATAAGACTCGTTATAGTCTTACCATGCCAGGGGTACTAGTTTTCAGGTCCCAGGCAAGTCCTGCCCTCTCACACAGCCTGATGAAGGCTGCAGTGACATTGAAGCGCATGCCCAGTTCAGAAGCCTTGTAGTCCCATGGGAATACGTGGTGGTAGTTATGCCAGCCTTCACCCAGGGTTAGCATGGACACTACCCAACCCTCAACTGGCCGCAAATTCCTGTGGTCATGAAATAAAATTGGTCAACGTAATTTTTATGCATTATTTCGTGGTAATCCTAATCTATACTATCTATACTTCTATACTAATATTAAAGATGCAAGATTTGTACCTATTTTTGTATGTTTGTAATGAACAGGCTCAAAAAGTACTGGGCCGATTTAAAAAATTCTTTCACCAATAGAATGCTACATTCTTCCAATTTGACATAGGCTACATTTCATTTTGAAAACAATTAGGGATCCTTGGTAAAATTTGAACAATGTAACCGAAGGTGAAGAAAAATGAGTCTTAAAATGTCTTTCGCGTCGAATGCGCTGCCGAAACTATTAGCGATAGAACAAAATAATGTACAACAATATTGTCTACCCCGTGCGAAGCCGGGACGGGCTGCTAGTTAATAAATAAATAAACAAACAAACGTGGCATTAAAAACATTCTAAGGAAGTTCTTTCACCATGACATGTTGTTGTGCAGTAGTAGGAGCTCTTTGGGTGTGGCTCGTCTGGCTCGTTCTGGCGTGAAGCTGCGTGTTTCGGTTTGAAGGGTATGGGTGCCGGTGAAATTACTGGCACGTGAGGCTGAACATCTGTATGCCTCAAGTTGATGGACGCAGGGAAGTGCATCATATGGCACGTTTCTGACGTGTGTGAACTTAACATTAAATGGGCCGTATCCTTGTTCCGTCAGCTAGATGCATAAAAAACAACCTCCGTCGATGTTGACATCTCGCTTACACAAATTGACCCTTTGAATGATATAAAATCACTGATCAATTAATTGAACATCGCAAGCAACTATCTTGAGTGCATTCCGATTGAACACCGTCTAACGAATAACGCTTTTGATCCAAATAACGTGTTCATCCCACCAGCTCGAAAAGTGTGTTCAATATCTGACTGCAAAAGCCGTTTTTATCCTCTAGAGGATAAAGCAAATTTGAATTTAGAATATCGTGTTCACTAGGTTTGTGAATACACAACCTATTTACTTCTACCTCCATGGTACCGAATTTATCATACAACCTTTTTTAATTTGTTAAAAACTCGCACTCGTAACCTTCTTGATGTATTTGTGAATTCAAAACATCATTAAACCTATTTACTTCTACCTGCATGGTGCCGAATTTATCATACAACCTTTTTAAATTTGTTAAAAACTCATACTCGGAACCTTCTTGGTGTGTTATTTTTAGTCGCGCCATGTTCTTTTTTGCATTAGTCATTTCCTCGTTGAGGTGGGATGAAAAGTGTTACGTGTTGCAAAGAGTGCAAAGATTTTTCACCTTGTGCTCTTTTGATTCCTTCGCCAACGCTTAGGATTCTAACTTTTAAACCACTCGCTATACGCTCGTGGTAAAATTTTAGAACCCTTCGCTTGCTCGGTCATCAAAATTGAGCACGCGGTTAAAAATCAGCTTTGCAATCTTGTATAACAAATAACTATTTCCTGCTGAAAAGTTTGCCTAACTAACTTTCGTTCGTATCGTGTAAGTTACAACATTGTTTTATTGCTGAACTGTTGCTTGTGATTTTTAACCGACTTCCAATCAAAAAGGAGGAGATTCTCAATTCGGTTGTATGTTTTTTTTTTTTTTTTTTTTTTTATGTTTGTTACCGCATAACTTCGTCATTTGTGAGCCGATTTGAAAAAATATTTTTTTATCTGAAAGGTACTGCTTCCAGATTGGTCCCATTTTAATTTTATTAAAATCGGTGTTGCCATTTTTTTTTAAATAATTTTTTTAATGTTTGTAACTGCATGCTTCCGTCATTTATGAACCGATTTAGAAAATTGTTTTTTTATTTGGAAGGTTATTTTTACGTCCAGACTGTCACGGTTTTGCTTGAATAATGTTGTATACTTAGCTCAACGCGATGCACGCTGCGTTGAGTAAGGCAGGCCGCACACCAGCGCCACATGCTACATGCATCGAACATTTACGTCGCCACAATCAATGCGCTACAATTCAGCTTGCTACAAATGTATTGTATATGCGCACATCGAAAGCACAGTTGTAGCGTGGCACCGCTTTAAGAATGTCAACATCATCGTCTGACGACGATGCGCGGATGGCGGATTTCTTGATGTGGCGCCACAAATAACGAATGTGTTCGATCTTGAATTCGTATAGGACGGACAACGTTTCGCCACAAAGTGCGCCCGCTACAAATGTTTCCTCAGTGTACGTGCTCGTACAGATATATGGGGGCGTTAAATGTGTCGCGTTTCAAATGTGGCGCCACAATTATCGTGATACAAGTGTATGCCTGGTGTGCGGCCTGCCTAATGAAACCAATTCGAGCAAGCCACTCATGTATCATTTGTTATGCATGTGTATGTACGCATGTATGTAAATTCATGCGTAGCAGGTTGCAGTGGACACAACCACATACATTTTCTTACAAAGCGAAACGTGCGTAGCCACCGTAGGTTGAACTTACTTGTCATACGGTCGAGTGCCGTAAAGATGCGCAGCACTGTTGATTAGCCACGTCATATGTAGGCCTAAGACGTAACGGTAAAAAAGGCAGAAAAACACGGCATTCGTCCAGCTCTCTCCGAGGAAGTATACAGGCACGAGTACGAAAAAGCATATGTTGAGCAAGAAAAACAGCTCAAAGTAATGACTGTAAGAAAAATAAAAAAATTAAAAAAATTTGAAAACCCGAATGGCCAAACTGCTGAAACGATTTTGATTATATTTCTATGGGAAAAAGCTGGAAGAATTACCTTTCCAATTAACATAGTTTTTCAAAACGGTTCCTAATTCCTCACGACTATTCCCCTTAATCTAAAGACTAATAATGGCTTCTCAGCTAGCTCAGTTGGTAGTAGCTCTGCCTTCTGCGCCGTAGGTCGTGGGTTCGATCCCCACCGAGATATATTTGTGTAGTGAACGCAGATATTTGTTCTCTATCTGGGTGTTATATTGTATTCTAAGTATGTATTTACAATAAAAAATGTATGCAAGTATTATATGAGGTATCTGGTTCCCATCTGCTCTTCTTAGTTTGGGGCTAGATAGTGTTGTGTAAATTGTCGACAAAAAAAATACCTGTACTGCCACATAACCCAAGAATCTGCCTTCAGATCGCTCATATCAATTTTCTTTCCCAGCTCTTTGACATAAGGATGCTTTTTGGCCATCAGCCATCCCATGTGGCTGAAGAAGAACCCTCGGTTGGAGTTATGAGGGTCTCCGTCTGTGTCGCTATAGCGGTGGTGCAGACGGTGGTCTCGGGCCCAGATGAAAATGGAATTCTTTTGGACAGAAGAAACAATTTAGAGCCTACATAATTGCCAGATCGATAGTCAAATAGTCATTTATCTATATCTATCTATATCTTTACTAATATTATAAAGAGGAAAGATTTGTACCTATTTTTATATGTTTGTAATGAATAGGCTCAAAAAGTACTGGGCCGATTTAAAAAATTCTTTCACCAATAGAATGCTACAATCTTCCAATTTGACATATGCTACATTTCATTTTGAAAAAAATTAGGGAAATTAGATGTGCTGAATAACACAAATGAAGTTTAAAAAATTTGAAAACCCGAGCATGGCCAAACTGCGGAACTGATATTGGGGAAATTTTCAATAAGTAATACTATATTGCTCAGTTGTATTTATGATGGTGTTCTCAGACTTAGCGTGCGCTCTTTAACTTCATGAAACATACTCATTACCAGTGATCGGAGTAGGTAGATTGAACTGGGGTCATTGATCCGAAACGTATATATTAATATGGACATTCCTAAGGAATTGGTGGATTATTAAAAAAACCGGAACTTATGTAGGAATTGTATTCTGCCAGAGTGGAAGGAGTCATTTGATGATTTGCCATCCTCAAAAAAAAAAAGGTAGGAATTGTAATAAAATGAGCAATATTATATTCTTCATATTTTTTTTAACGGCACGCATCAGAACAATGCGTACGCCCGCCAACGACATGCCAGGTAGCTCACTCGTTTACTTTCTTTGTTACTGTGTTGTGAAAATGTTACTTGACCCTGGCTTGTGTACATACTGACTTCTGGAATCTGCTCTAAACGGAAAAATGGCTTATCCATGTTATTCTTTCTATGTGCATTTATGATACAAGTACCAAAAATCAATCTACCTAACTCCGATCACTGCTCATTACACATAATTTGGATCACGTACCTGGCCAGCGATAGTGAAGAATATAATAAAATATGCCCGTAGTATAGCATGCGCCTTGTAAGACTTGTGCGTGAAATATCTATGTGCGCCTGATGTGACCGCTTCACAAATTGTGACGTACATAACACCCACTGAAATAAATAAAAAAGGTCAAAGTCGTTTCACGGAGTTCCTCGGGTCAAGTTAATGTACGGCAAGTTATAAACTATAGTCCACTTTTTTCACTGTGAAATTATTAAAGTGTCTGTACACTGTAACAGTTCAATATTTCGATTATAACTTATTTCATCTAGCGATGGATTCTTTGTCATAAAGGAGACAGCCCTTAAGTTAAGCCCGTAATTGTAAAAAACATTTTCTGGTACTAACGGCGCCGGCGGCGCGGCCAGCGACCACTCCCGTGGCACACTCGCTTTGCTCTTTCGCCTTGTGCAATATGTTCTAAGGCAGGCCGCACACCAGCGCCACATGCTACATGCATCGAACAATTACGTCGCCACAATCAATGCGCTACAATTTAGCTTGCTACAAATGTATTGTATATGCGCACATCGAAAGCACAGTTGTAGCGTGGCACCGCTTTAAGAATGTCGACATCATCGTCTGACGACGACTATTTCTTGATGTGGCGCCACAAATAACGAACGTGTTCGATCTTGAATTCATGTAGCGCGGACAACGTCTCGCCACAAAGTGCGCCCGCTACAAATGTTTCCTCAGTGTGCGTGCTCACGTACAGATATATGGGGGCGTTAAATGTGTCGCGTTTCAAATGTGGCGCCACAATTATCGAGATACAAGTGTATGCCTGGTGTGCGGCCTGCCTAACATAACCTAACTTATCCAAGTCAGTTCTACCTTATAAAGTATCTAGGATAAGTATAAGTATATCCAGTGCTAGAACAAAAAAGCAGAAATCCATGTTTGAATTGCTTCAGTGTAATGTGGTTTAACTGGCCACTGGTCTTTCATAGGTGTGCGAGTGATTAAAGGACATTGACCGCGGTCTGGTTCTTCTTTCTGCCCTCATCCCACTTTATGTGTGGTCGGCACAACATATCTTCCTCCTCCATTCTCCTTTGTCAGCCGTCATCTCTGCATTCACTCATGTTATCTTTCACACAGTTTATCCATGTATTCTTTGGTCTACTTCTGCTCACATATTCATCCACATCCATACTCATTACTCTCCCAGTCATATGACTTTCATCCCTTCTCATGACATGCCCGTACCTCGCCAGCCTATTGCTCGTCAATTTTTCTGTCATCACTGGCACTAATTTCAAACTTCTTTTGATTTACTCGTTTCACTCGTTTTTAGGGTTCCGAAGCCAAATGGCAAAAACGGAACCCTTATAGATTCGTCATGTCTGTCTGTCTGTCTGTCCGTCCGTATGTCACAGCCATTTTTCTCCGAAACCGTAAGAGCTAGACTGATGAAACTTGGCGAGTAGATGTATTCTGTGAACCGCATTAAGATTTTTACAAAAAATAGAAAAAAAAACTATAAATTTTGGGGGTCCCCATACTTAAAACTGAAACTCAAAAAAATTTTTTTCAACGAACCCATATGTGTGGGGTATCGATGAATAGGTCTTCAAAAATTATGTTGAGGTTTCTAATATCGTTTTTTTCTAAACTGAATAGTTTGCGCGAGAGACACTTTCAAAGTGGAAAAAAGTTGGTCCCCCCCCCTCTAACTTCTAAAATAAGAGAATAATAAAACTAAAAAAATATATGTTATACATTATAATGTAACATAATAGTCAGTAGTTTTTTTTTACACGTCATAAACCGTAAACCGCAATTTACCTTTCGACGAACTACAAGAACCTTTATATTATGTTACTTGATGCTACGGAACCCTTCATGGGCGAGTCTGACTCGCACTTGGCCACTTTTTTTTTTTTTTCTAGCTCAGTACACGTGCATCGACAATATTACGCAGATCATGAATGGTCAATGGATGATGAAATCGTTCGAAATCGTAATTAATCAAATCAAATTATAGGTTATTTTTTTAACATCACACATAGCAATAATAAACAAGGTGTTAACAATAGAAAAGAACAATGACATTGTAATATAATGTAGTATGTAGGTATAGTAGTATGGCTAAAATAGCCTTTGAATAATGTAAGTATTTTATAATTATATTTCTTGGTTTATTTTTCTTTTGTATTAGGTATGTAGCTAGCTACACATTTTTGTTTTTTTTTTGTATTCTATCCACGCACACAAATCACCCCTTGTAAGTAACATGAATCCAATCCATCCACGGTTGTCTGGTAGAGATCGCTGCTTAGCGATAAGACCGCCTATTGCTTTTACAAATAGTTGTTAAGTTTTTATGTACCATTGTATGTTCTTATGTATTTGTGAGCAATAAAGTATTTTCTATCTATCTATCTATACATGCTATGGACCAAGTGATAAATTGGGCATTAAACATGTCCAGTCATTATGAAAAATGTCCAATAGGAGAGGGCAATTTGATAATAACTATTCAAATAATCAAATTTGCCGGGCATTATACATTTTGTCCATCACCTTTTGGGCAGAGTAATACAAACATATTTAATTACATTTTTTTTATTGTTATTGGCTAGCTCCGCTCATGGACGACCTCGCGAGCTCCTGGCTGAGCTATTCCAGAGCCAAACACGGGGCGCCCCGACTTGAGTTGGTTAGGTTGTTAGGTTTTTTTTTATATCCTTTAAGAAATCAAACACGGAGCACCCCGACTTGAGTAGGTTAGGTTGTTAGGTTTTTTTATATCCTTGGGAGACAAACACGGGGCACCCCGACTTGAGTAGGTTAGGTTGTTAGGTTTTTTTATGTCCTTAGGAAATGGAGTTTAGGGGAAGCTTCCCTACTGTTGCTGTCAATAGGAGGGGCTTTCTACGCCTTTTGAGCGACTTTAAAGTGTTTATTTTCAAATATTGCCCAATTGTCATGTAGCAATATGATAAATAATGAAGAATTTATCACTTAGCCCGATAGAACTAGACACTATGCATAATGCTCGAACATTATTAATAATGCCCGCATTAATCACCTGGTCCATAACATACATACATCATTGATCGAGTGAGCGAAGCGAGCGAAGGTAAATGGTTTTTTATTATACTGTGAGTACTTACGATATATAATAGTTTTATAATTTATTTGTCCGGTTAACAGCTTAAAATAACCGAAAATAGCAAGAATATGCAATATTATAAATGCAAACACATTAAACCACACTATTTCATGTTTGTACGTATAGTCGGTTCCTATATGTGCATATCTTTGTTGGTTTTTGTCTTCGTTTTGCATTTTTTGCACAGAATCTACGCTTTCCATTTTGGACAACACTTCTTCAATAAAGTTTCGCGATCTGAAGGTATATTATTATGCATCACGCTCTTTATAACCAAGTTTTACTTTTTTACATAATACTTATCTATGCATACTAATTTATATCTTTACTAATCTAATCTATACTAATATTTTAAAGAGGAAAGATTTGTATTTTTGTGTGAATGTTTGTAATGAACTAACTCAAAAACTACTGAGCCGATTTCAACAATTTTTTTACCATTAGAAAGCTACATTCACATTGAGTAACATAGGCTTTATGTTTGTGTTTGAAAAATAAATGTCCACCCGTGCGAAGCCGGGACAGGCAGCTAGGCAGCAGGAAAGATTTGATTGTTTGTTTCCTACTGGACATGTTATTTAAAAAAAAATATTTCACCGCGACGGTGAAATATTTTTTTTTTAAATAACCTTGTAACCCGGGGATAGTGCATGATCCCCGGGTTACAAAGGCTATACTTTATTTTCTAAAAAACTAGGAATCTTTACTTAAAATTCAATATGTAACCCAAGATGTAAACAAAATAACCATACAATGTATTACATCGAGTGCGCTGCGGAAATTATTGGTGTGAACAAAAAAAATTGCAATATTATAAAAGATTATTGCAATTTTTTTTTGTTAATTTCGGCTGCACGCACGAATAAACATGTCTCATGTGGCGTTACCTCACTCTGAGGCGTTCCATTTAAGGCTTGAAGCGCAAGCGAGAGCGCGGAATGAGCGACAAAGAGGCACAATCGGCCTCCGCGTTTGGCAGCGTTCGACATCAGTATCTCTCCTACTTGAGTGTGAGCGATGCGTGCACGTGGACAGCTGTATGACGTTGTCACATTCAACTTTCGTCAGTAAACCAACTTTACAGGCAACGTTTTTTTTTTCTTAATTACACCTGTGCGAAGCCGGGATGATCCGCTAGTCTACTTATAATAATATAGAAACTGTAGAAGTATTTAAATGATCAACTCGCATGACCTCTATGAAAATTATTACAAATGGAGTTACATAATTTTTACTAAAAACTTACTAATAAATACTATAAGCAGAATTTTTTTTGACGTGACAACGTCTTATAATTCGATGGAGTCGGCTGCACGCATGAAAAAACATGACGCATGCAGCGTTACTTCGGTCTGAGGCGTTCCATTTAAGGCTTGAAGTGCAAGCGAGAGCGCGGAACGAGCGACAAAGAGGCACGCACGGCCTCCGCGTTCGGCAGCGTTCGAAATCTGTCTCTCTCCTACTTCAGTGAGCGATGCGTCCACGTGGACAGCTGCTACCAATAATACATTTTAACATAAAAATATCTATGAAACAAATAAAATTTAAATTTTCTTTTGAAAAATGCAACCATTCCATCAGTATTTTTTTAAGACGTTGTTACGTTCAACTATCATCAGTAAACCGACTTTACAGACAACCGATTTTTTTTTGCATTTTGGTAGGTATATTTGTAACAAAGAATCAAAGCATTTGCGGCTAGACTGAGTTCGGCTGTACATACAGTTCGGACTCAAATCAAAAGCTTATATCAGTAAGATCGCAAGGATCACTTTGAAACGTCTTAAAGCTAGGTGAGTCTAGGTGCCAGTTCTTATTATAAGATGGCTTTGAGGCTGAGCGTTATTGAAGTCAAAAATAAGGTACAATGAAGGGCGTGCGTAGCGCTGATTGGCTCTCCAGTCGCACTCCGCTCTCTGTACCAATAGGACACTCTGCACACATCCAGTGTGCGCGACATGCGCACACAACGACACATGCGTAGCTATCCCCTCCGCGTATCGCTCAGCGCTAAAGTTATGTGCCGTTATAACAACTGACACTTAGTAATTAGCTTTAAGGTTTATACGGAACACACATAAAAATAATAGAAGATAGGTAAAATTACGTCTTCAAAAATAAAATTATGATCGTGTAAAATGCATTTAACCTTCTTAACCTATATTCATCGGTATAATTGTGACGTCTACTAGATTTTTTTTTAAACTATCATGGTTTTTAACACTATTTTTATGAAACAACAGGATATTTACCGTGATTAAAAATTGCTGAGTTCAACCGTGATCATGGTGCATGCAACTGTGCCGAAATATCGGAAGTCAATTCAACAAAATATAATCATGGTAAATATCCCGTTGTTTCATAAAAAATATATGCATATCTTATACCTTTAAACGAGAAAATCTTGTATATATATATATATTTAAGATCTCGGAAACTGCGCCAACGATATTCTTGAAATTAAGTATACAAAGGGTTTCGGGGGCGATAAATTGATCTAGCTAGGTTTCATTTTCAAAAAATGACGAGAAATGGTTTTTTGCAATAATCTAACATAAACTAAATATATGACTGTTCCTGCCATCTATTGGCGATTGTGAGCAACTAAATGCAAAATATTCCAGCAGATGGCGTTATTAAATAAAAATAAGCCTCTAAAGATTATGACTCTTCCTGACATCAGTTCTATTGGCAAATACTTTTTTTATAATACGATTTACAAAAAAATAAAATCCCGAGCGAAGCTCGGTCATACCGGCTCGTAATATATAATACTAGATTAACTATTTTTGGAACTTCGTTCACGTGAAATGGTTATGTTATAGACAAGAATGGCCCCACGCGATCGGAATTGTGTGAAATCTTCTAACTATAGAAAGACAAATAAATTATTTCATTGTTCATGCTTCAAGCAAATAAATTAAATTATTTTATTTCATTTCAAAGAAAAGCTATTTATTGGCCTCAAAAAACGGTCCCGTACCGTCAGAGCCGAGTCGAGCCGAGCCGAGCGTCAGATTGCCTATCCTATAGTACTAAAAAGCGGCCAAGTGGAAGTCGGACTTGCCCATGAAGGATTCCGTAGCAGCAAGTAACATAATATAAAAGTTCTTGTAGTTCGCCGAAAGGTAAATTGCGGTTTACGATTTATGACGTATGAAAAAACTACTTATTAGATCTCGTTCAAACCAAATATCGTTGGAAGTTTGCATAGTAATGTACATCATCTATTTTTTTCAGTTTTATCATTCTCTTATTTTAGAAGTTACAGGGAGGAGGGGGACACTCATTTTACCACTTTAGAATTGTCTCTCAAACTATTCAGTTTAGAAAAAATATATATATAAAACCTCAATATCATTTTTGAAGACTTATTCAAATACCCAAAAAAAATAATCAAACCCATACGTCCCCCACGTAGGTATGGGTTTGATGATTTTTTTTTGTTTCAGTTCTAAGTATTGTTTTGTGAAAATCTTAATGCGGCTTACAGAATACATCTACTTACCAAGTTTCAACAGTATAGGTACTTAGTTCTTATAGTTTCGGAAAAAAATATGATACATATATCTTATATTTTTTCCTGTGGATTAGGCCGACTAAGCTGTCAGGATGGCAAGCCGATTCCATCTAAAGTCCTGTCCCAGGCACTATAGCGTCCCGTAAGTAGGGGCATGAGTAATCGCTAATTGCCCCTGACGCTATACAGGGTTATTCATAATTAGCCGCAAATACTCAGGAATTAGGTTCAACAAATAAAATAAAAAATATTTATGAAATGTTTTTTTTTTTATTTTGATTTAAGTTTTTGTATCAAAATTTTATTTTTATTAATTTCTTTATGGCTATTGCATAATGATTGCCATGTAGAACAGGACAATGACCCACCCAGGGGGTGACTGAACGCAGAGTGTCGCTAACGGCGCGCGGGCGCGGATCAAAGGTCAAAATAGGTCAGGTGCCAATGATTCCTTTATCGATTTTCTCGGGATTTTCATAACAAAACTTAAAAAAAATCATTTCATAAATATTTTTTATTTTATTTTTTGAACCTAATTCCTGAGTATTTGCAGCTAATAATGAATAACCCTGTATAAATCATCTACAATAGATGCAAAAAAAAATTTTACTTTTTTTTTTATAGTTTTGGAAAAAAGTGGCTATGACATACGGACGGACAGACAGACATGACGAATCCATAAGGGTTCCATATTTAGTAATTTGGCTGCGGAACCCTAAAAAGTGTTAGATACGTCTTTTTTTTCCTTATGAGGGTAGTATACATTTCTCAATACACGCTACGGCAGAGCCGCTTTGAGCTGTAAAGCTAAATAAATAAAAAAAACAATATTGTGGATAATCCACACAACACTATCTAGCCCCAAATTAAGCCGAGCTTGTACTTGTAAGGTATTTTATCTATGTAATATATTGTCATTAATCTCATGCGCATTAAACTACTCGACACTGGCAAAATTGATCCGAAAAGGGCAGATGCCATTCATTAAGAAGAAGAAGAAGAATTTTACACATGTCTAGTCAGTCCCTACCTATCCCACCTCCTATTTTTTTTTTTTTTTTTGTTGTATGTATGTTATAGGTAGTCAAAGTCCGATACACAGTCTCTTCGCGGAAGGACTGGTTTATCCTAGGTTTGGCCAAAGCCATCAGGCAATCCCCGAAATACATTTCAATTTCGCCCTTTGCCTGAAGTATTTTTAGTCAAACCCAGGAGCTCCTAACTTTTCAGTCAAACGTCAAAAGTAAATTATTCTGTTTCGGTTTTGGCTTAGTCAATCCTAGAAGCGACTGCAAAACTCGGTCAAACGTTGATCTGAACATGTTTAAACAGGTTCATAATGTCTCTCGCGGTGTTCCGACCGATTGTTTTGTCATTTCATGTTCGTTCATTGAGCGTGCGGGCGTGTAATTGTGTAAAATTGAAGATGAGCTAACCTCCGTATATTCCAAAGCATTTATTTATTTATTTTATACTTTATTGCACATCGTACAAAAGGCGGGCCTAATGCCACACGGCATTCTCTCAAAGCATCTCAAATATAAAAGTGAAAATCACGTAAGCTGACCAATCAGGTGTCAGAACTGGCAGAGTTAAGCGGTTCTTAAGACTTGAAAGCTGCTTAAATGATAAAATGCTTCCAAATATACGAAGATAAGACACTTCATACCTATATCGGAGTTTGACTCGTCAAACCCCGATTTAATAAAATTGTGTTTTGACGTTTGCCTGACCAAAATAAGTCTCTCCCAGGTTTGACGAAAATTGTTTAGTCAAAGGCCGAAAATTTACATTTGTTTGGGCTTTGACTAAGTCATTCAGTCTGACCTGAGGATTGACCAGTCCAACCTAGGAGCGCCGGAGCTTCGGAGTTTGCCTATAACATGTACACAAGGATACGCATCAGACTATACACTGCTAGCTCTTATGTCCTTGCAGTAAGAGTCATTTTTCTTCGTTTTTAGGTAACTTGAGGTGTATCCCACTGTACTATCAACAGATATATATTTATGTTTAAGTAAATAATAGTAGGTATATATATTTAGCATTTATTTTTTATTTAAATTGATATAGTTCAGTTGGTCCTCGGTGGCCGCCGTGAGGTCACTTCGGTTCCATCTGAAAATCAGCGTCACTCACTATTTTATTTATTTATTTTATTTTATTTATTTAGGGCATCCAACAGAGAAATCACATAGTTTATATGAACAATCTTAAATGTATAGTAATCAGTGCGTTGTGTCTCTCTAATTACAGGACGCCACAGCGCGCGCAAAATATACAACTAGACAAAGCAAAATAATTAGTTTAAGGTAGTAGGTATGTAATAAATACATAAAGAAAATACAAAAATAAAATAGTAACAAAGTTAAACACAAAATAAACAAATGAAAATACGAATTACTAAATTACTAAAACCTTCGTACGCTTGTAGTGGGTGGCAATAGCTGAGATAGGACCGGTTTTGGCTCACGCACACAGGGACACGCGCACAGACGGATTTGTGCTCCACATAAATATTTGTATTTACTCTTTGTTCTGGTTACTATTCTGTTTTCTTTCTTTTTGTGTTATGTGCTCTGTTTGTGCTGTGTTTATGTGTGTTGTGTGTCCAAAATAAATGTATTTTCTTTCTTTTCTTTCTTTCTTACTATGGGAACCAGATAGATGATAAAATACTTAAATTGTTTTTTTTTGTAAATACATATAGGTACTTAGGCCCGTATTCCGAAACAGCGCTTGAGTCTGAGTCGAGCCTCAAGCATAGATTTTATGACAGTTCTCCATTGAAAAGTGTCAAAAATCTGTGCTTGAGGCTCGACTCAGACCTAAGCACTGTTTCAGAATACGGGCCTTAGAATACAATATAACACCCAGACAGAGAACAAACATAATATGTCGTGTTCACCACACAAATATTTGTTCCCGGTGGGGTTGAACCCACGACCTACGGTGCAGAAGTCAGAGCTACTACTACCTGAGCTGAGAGACCAGTCAACAGTTGAGTTAATGAATCAAATGAGAATAAAGATTTTTATAGTGTCCCAAAAGTTTAGAGCCGGGCAGAATTGAGCCCACGACCTTGTTTATTTATTATGTGCCCTCCGGGTCCCACTGCTGGGCAAAGGCCTCCCCCCATTCCTTCCAGACATCTCGATCCTGGGCTACGCCTGCCCAATCCGTCAGGAAACCATCAAGCTCGTCTCGCCAACTCCGTTTTGGTCTGCCGCGTCGCCTTCTCGCTGGGTCAGGATGCCAATCGGTGGCTATCTTTGCCCATAGCTCATCTGGCATACGGCAAATATGACCAGCCCAGTTCCACTTCAGCTTTGCGGCTTTCAAAGCTACATCTGCGATTTGTGTTTGTGAGCGCTCTGTGTTACGGATTCTATCCAGTCGTTTGACACCTACTCGTAGAATACTGCGCTCCATCGCACGTTGGCAAACCTTGAGTTTGGACTTTTGAAGTTGCTTCGCCCTTCGCTTCGTTTTGAAGTTTATTCGCTCATAGTTGTGTAAATTAAGTTTGTATGGAAATCGTACCCCCTTAAGGCCTGCGCACACCTAGTTCGCTGGCGGTAGCGATCAGTGAAACGCTGTCAAATATCGCTGTCAAATCTCAAATGTGACAGCGATATTTGACAGCGTTTCACTGATCGCTACCGCCAGCGAACTAGGTGTGCGCAGGCTTTTAGTGAGTGTTCGTCACTAACTTGTTGCATGTAAGGCCAAAAGTATCCAGGCGAAACAATATATTTCAAACAATTTATCTGAACTCTCGATAAAAGTACCCAATGAGTAAACGTATACCTACTTAGAACAAGAAATCAATAATATAATAAACAGCACAAAAAACTTATGGAATGGATTTTTGTAAATTTAACAGATATTTCGTAAGGGAGCTTTTAAATGAGTAAATATTACTAGGATATTCAATCTGACGCTCGGCTTCCTCCTTATTTGGAAGTTTTCACACAATTCGGATAGCGTGTGGACATTTTGTGTGAACGAAGTTCCAAAACTGCATAACTACCACCACGTATTCACAAGGCTTCTGAACTGGGCATGCGCTTTAATGTCACTGCAGCCTTCATCAGGCTGTGTGAGAGGGTAGGACCTGAAAACTAGTACCCCTGGCATGGTAAGACTAGATTTTGTTAAAATTTGGATGACCACATAAAATAATGGTATTAAAAAAGTTATTTAAAAGTATGTAAACCAGGGAATGATAAAGGCTTTTTTATTTTTAATTTTTATTTTATTTTATTTTATTTGTTAGTTTTATACGATTAATTATATACGTTTTTAACCGACTTCCAATCCAAAAGGAGGAGGTTCTCAATTCGGTTTTTTTTTTTTTTTTTTTATGTTTGTTACCGCATAACTTCGTCATTTGTGAGCCGATTTGAAAAAATATTTTTTTATCTGAAAGGTACTGCTTTCTGATTGATCTCATTTTAATTTTATTAAAATTGGTGTTGCCATTTTTTTTTAAATAATTGTTTTAATGTTTGTAACTGCATGCCTCCGTCATTTATGAACCGATTTAGAATTTTTTTTTTTATTTGGAAGCTTATTCTTACATCCAGATTGTCCCAAACAAATTTCATTAAAATCGGTTTAGCCGTTTGGCAATGAAGTCGGTTTCTCAAGTTTTTTAATCTTATAATTATTATATTATTAATACATATTTATAATAACTCTGCTAATTTGAATGTTCATGTCCTAAGAACTGACAATGTTGCAATCTATCTATCTATCTATCTATCTATCTAATAAACTTAAATTACTTACCTACACAATGAAGCAATAAACTGGACACTGAACATTACTTAGGGCACATCTAGGCGATGGCGATGGCGATCAGTAAAACGCTGTCAAATATCGCTCGTCATATTTGACAGCGTTTTACTGATCGCCGTCATTTATAGATATTTAAATAATTACATGGTAGAACCGGGAATCGAACCTCCTTTCACGATAAATATAATCACCCAGTATAGCTTTATCATGCCGATCGAAAGGGGTCATCATAAGGATTATTTTTTGATTAATAACATAATGTCAGAAATAAAAAAAAGACCATGAACTTTAACATTGGATGTGTAATTTTGTGTGTGAAAGAAATGCTGAAATTGCCGTATGGAAAATAAAAAAAACTATGAATGCAGTTTAAATTGTTTATTAAATTCAATTAATATCTTCTTCCAGTAAAATGTTCCATCTACAATATTAAAGGTACTTTCCCTCCATGTGGCATACCCATGGGACGCCTTGTATATCATGGGAACCATCGTCACGACGAAGAAGATTACACATTACAGTGTTTATAAATATTCAGCTACTCATCAGTACCCGAAGTCCGAGTTTTGCTACCACATTTTGTTACCAAATGTTGTTTTCGTTTCGCCTACGTGTCTCTGTCTTTTGTAGGGAGAAAAGATGAGACAAAAAAAATACGTTACGTAGTTAGAGTTGCTGTTTCATCATTTTTCCAGGCAAAAGAGAGAGCTAAGAAAACAAAATTTGGTAACGAAATGTTGTAAATGCACTGGGACTTTGGGTACAGTTATAAATATTTACTACTCTACTTGAGACTGTTTGAATTGAAATCCTAAATTCCATTAAAATTCTATAGTTGTATTAATGGAACACGGAGTACCACTGGTTCCATTGGATGTCACAATTTCGTCCCATTGTAACATCGAATGGAACAAGGCGGTGTGACATTTTGACCATCAGGATAATGCAATAAGGCAACGATATTTATTAAACATAATTTTATTTACGTAGTTAAATAATAAAAACATTAGATAAATATTAATTTTGAATGTTTTAAACTGGGACAGTATAGTAAATGTAAACTACTTGAATTAGAAGATGCAAGGAAACATGATAAAAAACTATTAACTAAGATGTGTTTAAACCGAAAAGTGTCCAGGCGAAACAAAATAAATCTTATCTGATTTCCCGATAAATTTACTAACAAGTTGCAATGCTAGAAGTTATCAATAATAATATAATAAACCCCACAAAAAACTCTCCAAATGCAGTAAAAAAATAATGCAGTTAATGTATAATGTAATATTTGTAACAACCTTTGTTTTTGATTGCCCTTTGCTGTATCTTTAAGCTCATCTTTTATAATATACTTCCTGATCCCAATGCCCCAAATCGTAATATACTCTTGCCAATTTATATCACCAATGTCGAAGTTGAACATAATTTTGTCAGTTTTAGACAAGCTTTTGTATAAATTCTCCGTATTTTTGTCATCAAATAGCCAAGTGCTTAGCGTGAAATAGGAAAGTGCATTGCTCAATTTATATATTTTTTCGTAGACTTTAACAAATCTGAAACAAAATATATATTTAATTATTATAATGCATTCGTAATGTACTTCATATTATTCTTGTCTGTATTGGTCATCGGTCAAGTTTAATTATTTTAAACCTATGGTAAACTCTATTTTCATGTAATTTTTTCTCGCATGGTCAGCTCCCTACGGCACAGCTGCGTTGTCAGCAAACTGCCTTATAGTAAAACAATATTTTTTTGTGAATAAATGTGTATATCAGTTACGTTTTCGTGAATTCCTGTAGGTAGTTATTTTTTCTACCAGTGGTCCGATGCGAAGTTGGGGCGGATCGATAGTTTATGATATAATCGTATGTACCAACCGGCGTTCTTTCCCCAAAAGAAGGCAGATGAAGTCCACGAAGTAGCCTGGTATCATATGCAGGAACCACGTGAGGAAGGTGAACAGCATCTTATTGCTGGTTTCAATCGAGCCACAATAGTACACGGCTTTGGGCGTTGATAAACAAGTTCTGATTTTTTGAAGAGCTACCCCGATTTCTCCTGGAAATAAATGGAATGGTAGCTGGTTAGCTAAGGCTATTCGAGATTTAATGCCTTGTTGTTTCTAATATATATAATTACATCCAGAATAGCAAAACACATTAAAAATAAATTTATTAAAAGTAATGTATGGAGCCTAGCGCCATTAGTTGTGAGACATGGACATGACGAGCGGGACCAAAAACTACTGGAGGCTTTGAAATGTTGTGCTGGCAGAGAATGGAGGAAATTAGTTGGACGGAAAAAGTTACGGATGAAGAGGAACGAGGAGCGAGTAAAAGAGAAGAGAGTAATGCTTGAGACGATACAAAACCACAAAGGAAAAATGTTTGTACATCTTCTACGACATAATAGTTACATAAAAAACATAATTGAAGGAAGGGGTGAAGAAAAACGAGGAAGAGGAAGGCCAAGACTTAAGTTACGTGAGCTTTTGGATTCCTCTTCCTTGCGTGAGCCAGATTAAAGAAAAGGTCACTGTCTTGTCTTATAAGGAGAAAATAGCAATTGAACCCCAGCAAAAGCTTAGTTCTTTTTAAGAAGATGAAGTATTTTTTTTTCCTATATGTAAATTGCGGTTTACGATATAATGACGTATAAAAAAAAACTACTGGCTAGATCTCGTTCAAACCAAATATCGTTGAAAGTTTGCATAGTAATGTACAACATATTTTTTTTTTAGTTTTATCATTCTCTTATTTTAGAAGTTAGAGGGGGGGAGACCAACTTTTTTCCACTTTGGAAGCGTCTCTCGCGCAAACTATTTAGTAAAGAAAAAAATGATTTAAGAAACCCCAACATCATTTTTGAAGACCTATTCATAGATATCCCACACGTATGGGTCCGATGAAAAATTTTTTTTTTGAGTTTCAGTTTCAAGTATGGGTATACCCCAAAAATTTATAGTTTTTTCTCTATTTTTGTGTCAAAATCTTAATGCGGTTCACAGAATACATCTACTCGCCAAGTTTCATTAGTCTAGCTCTTACGGTTTCAGAGAAAAATGGCTGTGACATACGGACGGACAGATAGGCAGACAGACATGACGAATCTATAAGGGTTCCGTTTTTGCCATTTGGCTACGGAACCCTAAAAAGGAATCCCAAACCATGTTTAACATTTTTCGGGAACTTGTAAATAATGCTTTTACTGGGAATGGCTCTATCGGAGGTGTACTCAATATAGTTTTATAAATATTGTCGTACTATTTACCTAGTAACAAAGGGTTCCGAACAGTACTGCTGACTGTATAGATCTTTGTGCTATCCCCTCCCGTGCTGTGACGTGCTTCTCTCCCAGCGGAGATAATGACGTTGTTTACATAGTCACACGGAATGACAGCTACTTTGGAGTTACAGTTGTCGTACAAGACGTGAAGTACTCCTAGCCCGACGCCTAAAATTAACTGTAAATAAAATAACTCACGTTAGAATAAGCCTTACAGTTTAACCTAACTATAGATGTCTAAAACTTATAATTATACATTATAATTTTTTTTATTTATTTAAAATGACCTCAGTATCAAGATTTTTTTTTATATTCACTAAGATTTTTTCTTAAATTAAGTGATATTATACCTTTAGGTCGAACCCAATTTGGTTTTTAAAACAAAACAACTGAAAAAATTGGCAAGCGCTTAGTTCCAGATAACCATATCATTTAATGTAAAATATATTGTTTTTATTTTAGCAATACCGTGACCACCAAGGCTTACCCCACTAGCTCCATAGGCACAGCTGACATCAAGCCAACCTGGACTAGGCTCTCTATATGCAGCAACAACTGAAAATAACTTGTAAGTGACATAAACATAAGTTAAAGTTAGGTATAAGTCTTTTGTTAGCACTCTCAAAACGTAAAATTTAAGTCAAATAATTATAATTATGTTTTAGTTCTTATTACCTTCAAAGCCATTGTTTTGCCTCAGCGGGGCTTATATGAAATGTATGAGTGTGTAAATAAGGCTCATAATGTATAAATAAGGCTTAATGAATACTGTTTAAGACGTTATTATCATGTCCGTATTAAGATCAATTTGTTACAAAATGAAAAAGGGATTAAACTGAATAATACGCCGATGTTTTGTGGTAGTTTTTCTATTAAAGTATTAATCAAAAAAGCAGAACAGGACTTAAAATTTACAAAAATAAACGAACGTGAATTAAATACTTGGTATATTATAGTATAGGAGTAGAGAGTATTGGTGACCCTTTTTTGTGAGTAAGCTAAAAAACACCTACTATACTTTTTATTTTAAAACAGATCTTACCTATGCCTGGCCTCACGATACATATCGGTAATCCGTCACTCATTGTCCTGACAATATCTTCGGCTACTGTTTTTGCGAAAGTGTATGTATTAGGCCAGTCGTCAATTAAGCTGTAACAAAAACTTGAGCAGCTAAGATATTGTATTGAATTACGATTAAGTATAGACCAAAAAATATAGTTAGGAGTGAAAATTCTGTGATCTGAATGTGAATTTAAAAAAATCTGAAAAATCAAACGTTAACCAATATCCTATTTATTTGGTCCATTTCTCTTATTATGACATCCAATAGAACTATTGGCAAACAAAAATGACGCTCGTTCCATCGGATGTCACATGTTATTATGGCATCTGATGGAACAAATGAGAAATTTTGACATAGCATTGCACGCTACATTTTATGAATAAAGTTAAAATGTCTCAGGCGAAGTTGAAAATCTTGGGAAGGTGGATTTTACTTTGAGCAGGCCCTGAGTGTCATGACGCCAACCGTTTCAGACATTTAGTGTTGGGTCAGACGGAGACATTATTGTGTCTGCTCCAGAGTGATCGTCACAAAATGTAACAGACTAATAGTTTCATCATCATCATCAGCCCGTTTGCACCCACTGCTGAGTATAGGCCTCCTCTTTATTGCGCGCTCTAATAGTTTCATACTGATATGAAATTCTGACTTGAGTCCCACGGCCAGCATTGGTCTTATTTTTATTTTACCTAGCTGTGATCGCGTTCAGCTTGGACTCCTCTACGCTCTCCGCCATGGAGATCAGCGTCTCTGGAGGTATTGGACTCGGTCTGAACTCTTCATACACCTCCTTGTCTATCAGAGCTGATACAGCTTGTGTATACGCTGTAGACACGTGGACGAATGACCTGAAATTATAGAATATCTTTGTAACAAGAGCCTAATTATGGGGCTTTTAACAGAGACCTTAATGGGTGTGTGTATTTCTTATCCTGAAATGTATGTGTGTTGTTTGGATCTATTCGAATGGCGTCTTATTAGGCATCTTGTTAGGCCCAATCAGGCTGCAGCTGGTGTAACCACACAGGAATAACTCTTCAACAAAAAAAACACTTGTCTGTAAAGTCGGTTTACTGACGATAGTTGAACGTGACAACGTCATAAGCCGCAATTATCGTTGCTATAAACAATTGACACTTTTCACTGCACTTCATACTTGATGAAAACATGTAAATGTATTATTGTATAGCAGCTGTCCACGCGGACGAATCGCTCACTCAAGTAGGAGAGAGACAGATGTCGAACGCTGCCGAAACCGAAGGCCGATTGTGCCTCTTTGTCGCTCGTTCCACGTTCTCGCTTGCACTTCAAGCCTTAAATGGAATGTCTTAGAGTGAGGTAACGCCGCATACCTAAGTTATGTTTTTTCGTGCGTGCAGCCGGCTCCATCGAATTATACTTAAGACGTTGTCACGTCAGAAATATGCGTCACAAAATATTATAATCATGCAATGTTTATGTTAAGGTTTCCCACAGAACAGAGGTTTATCTTGCCGTGTTCTGTGAGGTAAACAGAAATGTTAAGAAAAAAGATTACTTGAGTTTTCTGCAAGCCCTGGCCAGCATCATCACTTCTCTAGTTCCTCTCACGTTTATGATCGTCGCCAGTCGAAGGGTCTCGTCGAACCTCGTGGTCGCAGCCATGTGGTAGATGACGTCCACCTATGACGATTGTGACAATAGTTTTTTCGTGTGGATACAAAACTTAAAATTAGGGTATTTGGGAAAAGCTCATACGACGTGCGTTAGGTTTTGAGCGAGTTTGTCCTCCAAAACTAATGGAAACATCGTTTACTTGCTGTCACAAAACTGATTAAGTAGTTCTGATTTTGCCTTAATTCTGGGGACATTCATCAATTTGGTCGGAAGTGCTCATTATAATCAGATGATTATAATGAGCACTTCCGACCAAATTGATGAATGTTACAGATGTAAGTCCTACCTCATCAATAAGCGTCTCCCAGTCCTCGTTGCTGATGCCGAGTCGGAGCTCAGCCACGTCTCCCTCCACTGGTATCAGCTTCTCAGCGAAATCTGGCTGCTTCTTTCTAACTTGATCAAACACCTGGAGTGGAAATGTTGAAGTCAACATATTAATCCAAATATATAAAACTCTTTCGTTACTGACTGACTGACTGACTGACAATCAACGCACAGCCTAAACCGTTAGTCCTAGAAGCATGAAACTTGGAGGGTATGTTCCTCTTATAGCGTAGAGGTGTACTAAGAAAGGAAATTGGAAAATTCTTTCCCAAAGAGGAGAAAAAAGGGAAAAATGGTTTAAAGAAAAATCAACGCCCAGCCTAAACTGTTAGTCCTAGAAGCATGAAACTTGGAGGGCATGTTCCTCTTATAGTGTAGAGGTGCAGTAAGAAAGGAAATTGGAATTTTTTTTCCCGAAGAGGAGAAAAAAAGGAAAACTGGTTTAAAGAAAAATCACAAAAAATTGCTTTACAAAATACGCAAAAAAACAGTTAAAAAAAATCTGCTACCGCAGCTTCTGTCACCAAATTTGAATACACACAAAAGTTTACATAAACCCCACCGTAACCACTAAGACAAAATCGCGGAAAACACCTATCATACCGAAACTAAACACCGCACCGCTTCAAAAAATGGCTAAAGAACATGCTCAAAACTATGGTAACCAGCTGGTCATGTCAAATTAAAAAATCTGTTTCGATTATACACCAACACGTATACGAAACCCTAAATTAGCCACTAATACAACATGAAATCACAAAAAATTGCTTTACAAAATACGCAAAAAAAACCATTAAAAAATTTTCAGCTACCGCAGCATCTGTCACCAGGTTTGAATACACACAAAGGTTTACAAAAAAAACAATGATAATCACTTAGACAAAATTGCGGGAATCATCTATCATAATTAAGCTAAACACCGCTGAAAAAAATCGGCTACAACAGCACTCGCCTTCAAATTCAAATAAACTCTAAAGTACATGCTCAAAACTATGGTAACCAACAGTTGGTCACGTCAAATTAAAAAAATTGATTCGATTATACACCAACACGCATACGAAACCCCAAATTAGCCACTAATCTAAATATATAAAACTCTTTCGTTACTGACTGACTGACTGACTGACTGACTGACAATCAACGCACAGCCTAAACCGTTAGTCCTAGAAGCATGAAACTTGGAGGGTATGTTCCTCTTATAACGTAGAGGTGTACTAAGAAAGGAAATCGGAAAATTATTTCCCGAAGAAGAGAAAAAGGGGAAAAATGGTTTAAAGAAAAATCAACGCACAGCCTAAACCATTAGTCCTAGAAGCATGAAACTTGGAAGATGTGTTGCTCTTATAGAGCAAAGGTGCATTAAGAAAGAAAATTGGAAAATTATTTACCTAAAAGAAGAAAAAAAAGGAAAAAAGTTTCATGAAAATTCACAAAAAATTGCTTTACAAAATACGCAAAAAATACAGTAAAAAAAATCTGCTACCGCAGCATTTGTCACCAAATTTGAATACACACAAAAGTTTACATTAACCCCACCGTAACCACTAAGACAAAATCGCGGAAAACACCTATCGTACCGAAACTAAACACCGCACCGCTTCAAAAAACGGCTAAAGTACATGCTCAAAACTATGGTAACCAGCTGGTCATGTCAAATTAAAAAAATCTGATTCGATTATACACCAACACGCAAACGAAACCCTAAATTAGCCACTAATATAACATAAAATCACAAGAAATTGCTTTACAAAATACGCAAAAAAAACCATCAAAAAATTTTCAGCTACCGCAGCATCTGTCACCAGGTTTGAATACACACAAAGGTTTACAAAAAAACCAATGATAACCACTTAGACAAAATTGCGGGAATCATCTATCATACTTAAACTAAACACCGCTGAAAAAAATCGGGTACAACAGCACCTGTCTTCAAATTCAAATACACTCTAAAGTACATGCTCAAAACTATGGTAACCAGCAGTTGGTCATGTCAAATTAAAAATCTGATTCGATTATACACATACGAAATCCCAAATTAGCCACTAATAAAACATAAAATCACAAAAAATAGCTTTACAAAATACAAAAAAAAAAACATTAAAAAAAATTCAGCTACCGCAGCATTTGTCACCAGGTTTTAATACACACAAATGTTTACAAAAAAACCGATGATAACCACCAAGACAAAATTGCGGGAATCATCTATCATACTTAAACTAAACACCGCTGAAAAAAAACAGCTACAACAGAACTCGCCTTCAAATTCAAATACACTCTAAAGTACATGCTCAAAACTATGGTAACCAGCAGTTGGTCATGTCAAATTAAAAATTCAGATTCGATTATACACCAACATGCATACGAAACACCAAATAAGCCACTAATATAACATAAAATCACAAAAAATAGCTTTACAAAATACGCAAAAAAAAACATTAAAAAATTTTCAGCTGCCGCAGCATTTGTCACCAGGTTTTAATACACACAAATGTTTACTAAAAAACCGATGATAACCACCAAGACAAAATCGCGGGAATCATCTATAATACTTAAACTAAACACCGCTGAAAAAAAACGGCTGCAACAGCACTCACCTTCAAATTCAAATACACTCTAAAGTACAAGCTCAAAACGATGGTAACTTGCATTTGATCATATCAAACTAAAAAAACAAGATTCAATTATACACCAACGAATACGATAGCCCAAATTAGCCACTTAAACAAAATCACGAAAAAGAGCTTTACAAAATACGCAAAAAAACATTTAAAAAAATTCAGCTACCGCAGCATTTGTCACCAGGTTTTAATACACACAAATGTTTACAAAAAAACCGATGATAACCACCAAGACAAAATCGCGGGAAGCACCTATCATACCAAAACTAAACACAGCTGAAAAAAATCGGCTACAACAGCATTTACCATCTTTCGAACACACTTTATATAGTTTTGAATGCAAACTCAAAACTAAGGTAACCAGCACTTGGTCATGTAAAACCAACGCATACATAACCCAACTTAGCCACTAAGGCAAATTCACGAAAAATAACTCTCAAAAAATACGCAAAAAACAGTGAAAACATATCAATAGTTGTCCGCTTTCCACCATAAAATAGTTTCTTTTAAACGAACTCAAACTATGACTTTATACTAACCACGCGGACGAAGTCGCGGGTGACAGCTAGTATGTCACATAAAAAAAATCGGTTGTCTGTAAAGTCGGTTTACTGACGATAGTTGAACGTGACGACGTCATACAGCTGTGAACGCGGACGCATCGCTCACTCAAGTAGGAGAGAGACAGATGTCGAACGCTGCCGAACGTGGAGGCCGTGCGTGCCTCTTTGTCGCTCGTTCCGCGCTCTCGCTTGCACTTCAAGCCTTAAATGGAACGCCTCAAAGCGAGGTAACGCCGCATGAGTTTTGTTTTTTCGTGCGTGCAGCTGGTTCCATCGAATTATAAGACGTTGTCACGTAAAAACTAATAAAAAAGTTATCAAGAACATAAAGAGCAGGTATACGGTTCATACGTTATTGTTCGTTTTCTTTACCATCTATTTGAAAGCCCAGAAAAACTGCTGTGGGGGCTAGGACTACTGTCGACCCCTAATCCGACTAGTGACTCTCCCAACAGCGTATCCCAACAGTGGTGACCCTGACGTGATACTGTTTGATTGATTACATAATGCTATTAGCATTAAGTCCTCCTAGCACTAATGTTTGTGTTAAAAAAAGCTTCAAATAAATAAATAACGTTATAGATAGTGCAATCCACGAAGGCGCGCCCCACTATTCCTCCTAACCGTTTATAGTATATGTGTGCAAGCTTCCGTCAATGTTTGAGTGTTATCGGTACACACTAATTACCTATGAGTGCACACACGCACACTACAATGAATAGACTACGGTTCGCGACTGCCGCTCGGAGCAAACTCCCCGCACCCCGCGATCCCCCTCAACCGAAAATTGGTGGGGCGCGTCTTCGTGAATTGCACTATCTATACGCTTGGACAAAAATCGTGAATTGTTCAGGTATTTACCGGGTCTTCTAGCATTTCAGCCTTTCTTTCCTGCATCGCCTTGCCTTTCTTTGACCTTAAAAGCAAGTAGACCTTCGATATCTGGCATGATCTGAAATAAATTAAATATTAAATTAGACAGAAGGGTAGAACTTTTCGGTAAGTGTATGACACCAAATTCATATACCTGAACAGCTTCTCAATCAGCTGCTTGCCCATGAACCCGGAGCCTCCAGTGAGGAGCACCGTGCTGTTGCAGTAGAACCTCTGGATCTCGGAGTCTCCTCTCTCTATCGCCTCCTCCAGCGCTCTCTGCTGGGACATCGCGGCCACTTCTATGGCCATCGCTGGATCCATTGTCAAGGCTCTACTATCTTTTCAAATTGTCTGAAATAAGTTTTAAAGTGCTAACGCTGTCAGCTTGAATTGAACACCACCAGAAGTTCGAAAACATGAAACTGCTTTCATAAACTCTCTGTTTGGAAAAGGATTATAAGTGCGCCTCTTTGAGGCGCACTTATAATCCTTTTCCGACACTGGCTTAATATATAAAGAATTTATTTGCCTAGAGAATAAACACACGAAATAAAAAAAAACAAGGAAAATATAAAATCAAAGCACAGTTAAAACTAAAAATACAACTACAATATAAACTAAAAAATAAATAAAATGGTGTGCGTCTTACAGCTAGACAAAATGGTAATAGCTTAGCTCATAAGCTTTGCTCGAGAGCAAAACGCAGATTTTCACCCATTACCATAAGAGCAGACAAGTTGAACAAATACCAAACAACGGAACCGACGGAATAATAGTGTTTGTGACTTCCCTTTCCCGGTCCCGTTACTTTTTCGGGATAAAAAGTATCCTATGTCCTTCTCCTGGTTCTAAGCTACCTCCCAACCAATTTTCAGCCAAATCGGTTCAGCAGTTCTCGAGTTATAAATAGTGTAACTAACACGACTTTCTTTTATAAATATACTAGCTGCCTGTCCCGGCTTCGCACGGGTGGACATTTATTTTTATAACACATAAATATAGCCTGTATTACTTATGGTGAATATAGCTTTCCAATGGTGAAAGAATTTTTGAAATCACGACAATGGTTTTTGAGTATAGTAGTATAGTATATTAAAAACTTACACACAAAAATACAAATCTTTCCTCTTTATAATGCCCGGGCATTCCAGAATGTTAAAGAACATTGCCGTTCATGAGCCGCAGACCGGACTCAGTGGCACGTCTTGAAAGAAACCTACGTCCAGCAGTGGACTAATATAAAATGATGATGATGATGAAATAACATTCTAGAAGATTTCCTTGAGAAGATTTTAATAATGTCCCAAAAGTTAAGAGCAGAGCGGGATTTGAACCCGCGACCTTCCGATACGGAAAGCTCTGGAAGATTAAGATATAAGTAGGTATTCAATTCGGGAAAACCAAGAAACGAAAATGCAAACCGTTTGCATGGGTAGGTATATTTGAGTATTCTAGATAATTCTCGATTGCTAACGTTTGGGTGGGAGCATTCCGGATGCCAACCGACTTTAAATTTGAATATTCCAGATCATTCTGGAGCGTCTATGTGCATTCTGTTCTCGTCAAAGTCGAGAATTTTCTGAAAAATCCGTAAGCGATAGAAAGGGATAGACATATATAAGTCCCTACGTGATAGAAAGGGATAGACATAGATTTCGAAACTTTTGCCCCTTATAAATTAAAAACACCTAAATATTGAATATAAACTATCCTATATTTTAAGTCCGACCATATTAAAGGCAGTTGCAAAATTTTATCGAAATCCGTTCAGTAGTTTCGGAGTTTATCGCGTTCCAAATTGTGACACGAAAGATTTATATATATAGATAGATTGAACTAAAATGTAAAATATAACTGTAATAATCAATTGAAAAATTTATATTATTGTACAAAAAAGCGTGGGGTGCTTTTTATAATAACTTCAGACATAATAAACTATTGATAAAATATTTACAATCAAAATCAAGCCCCCCACGCTTTTTGTACAATAATACAAATATTTTTAGTTTTTTAAACTATAAATTTTTTTTTACTTTTTAGTTTTGTTTTCATATTATTGCATTGTCATCGACCTTTGACAGGTGTACAAAGTTTGAATCAAATCTGATCGTTCAAAGTAGGACAAAATCGAGCTCAAAGGGGTCGTTTACATACAAACATACATACAGGTGAAGCTATACAAGCGTTATAAAAACGCAACAGTCTCGAGCGATGTGCGCTGTGCCGAACTGTGCTATGTTTTTTATGGAGATCTGCCATGTTGCACTGTGTCTTTTCGATTTGTCTGCACTTTTATATTGAGCTAAGCAAAGCGCAGCATAGTTTGATGTTGATTTGCCGCAGAGGTGTGCTACGGGCATAATTGCGATATTTGATCACCATTGCTGACGTTCTAGATATGCGCAAGGCTTAGGATGTCACCAAAAAATCCGACAAAATCTGTACCTTTTAATTTTAAGTTGACGCAAAATAAATTATTTCTATTTATAAAATAAAACTTTTGTATTTATGATCAAACAGTAGCCACCACCAACTTACCCAAAGTCCAAAATCCGTTTTGCGAAAATTCGAATTTTTCACAACAATAATAACTATGTAAATGTATGCCGTCTACACAAATAATAATAAAAGCCAATTCTTTATAAAACGGTCAGACATTTTTAGTGTTCCATAATACATTTTGAAAAATAGTTAAATAAACCAAAATTCCAATATTATTTTCTGGCAGATATTATAAGTTATTAAAGTTTAACCATAAAACATTAAGAACTGCATCTGCTAACAGTGAGCTTACCATAAGCTCTGTCTGGCTCTGTCTTGGCTCTGGTTTTGAGTCTGTGTGAGTGCTGTCAAAATAAATCCTAAGTCAAAACGTCAAACACACAGCATACAACACTGGTGAGCACTCACACAGACTCAAAACCAGAGCCTGAGCCAGACAGAGCTTGTGGTAGGTCTACTGGCAGTCGTGCGGGTGTGATTTAACCATAACTACTGGAGTTAAATGACAGTACGCCTTGAAAAGGGTAATTTTAATTTCTCTGGAGCATCGAGCAAATCTTCTTGCGACCATGTCACCTCGGACTGCCAGTGCTCTACGCTCAAAAACAAAAATGTATTTATTCAGTAGAAACGCAAGGATCACTTTAAAACGTCTTAAAGCTAGGTGAGTGTATGTGCCAGTTCCACGCGACCAAGCCGACGCAAGAACAGGCAACAAAATACGGCTTGGTTACTACCATTTTTTTATATGACTTGGTAAACATCTTTTCATTCATCTGTCACAATGTGCCCCAAATACCTCAAATTATTTCCCATTTATAGTCACAGAGTGCACACCCAGCACTTGCTGCTAGACTGAGTTCGGCTGCACATGCAGTTCGGACTATAAGATGGCTTACTGATGTAAAAAACTGACGCCTAGTAAGCAGTTTTAAGCTTCATACGGAACACATCTTACAAAACGAGTTTAGGTAAAATTACCTATACTTCTTCAAAATTAAACGTTCGTGTAAAATTTATTTAACCTTCCTAACCTCGATTCATCGGTATAATTGTGACGTCTACTAGGCTTACTATAGAATTGATTTATATATACGATTTTAATGAAATTTGTTTGGGACAATCTGGACGTAAGAATAACCTTCCAAATAAAAAAATAATTTTCTAAATTGGTTCATAAATGACGGGGGCGTGCAGTTACAAACATTAAAAAAAAAATGGCTACGCCGATTTCAATAAAATTAAAATGGGACCAATCTGGAAGCAGTACCTTTCAGATAACAAAATAATTTTTCAAATCGGCTCACAAATGACGAAGTTATGCGGTAACAAACATAAAAAAACAACGGTTCATGAACGACGAAGTTATCCGCGAACAAACACAAAAAAGCATAATTATAATATATATGGTCGATTTGAGAAACCTCCTCCTTTTTTGCAGTCGGTTAAAAATTGGCCACACGCGATCCCCGAAGTGTGTGAAAGCTTCCAAATAAAGAGGAAGAAAAACCAACAATGACCTCAAAAAACCAAGAGTCAGATTGTCTATTATTATCCTAAAAACATTTATTTTAAATGGTCTTCTTCTTCTTCCTGCTCTTATCCCACTTTAAAACACACAACATGTTCTCTTCCATTCTCCTCTATCAGCCGTCATCTTTGTATCCACTTCTTTCTTATCCATGTCCTTCAAACTGTTTATCCAAACTTCCACCAAAATCGGTACAACCGTTTCGCCTTAGTCGCTTTCTCAAGTTTTTAAAACTTACGAGCTGGTATGACCGAGCTTCGCTCGGGGTTAACAAAAATAGTATTATTATTCGCCAATAGCACGTGTGAATGATGAAATCATATTTTTCGATCTTACTAACATACTACATAATAATATAAAAATAAGAAATGGTTATTTAAAAAAAAATCACGAGTGCAATGAGATGGAAACTTCCGGAACTTGTATAAAGAGTGTTTATGTAGTCATTTAGTTCCAAAACTCGTCAAAAGATGGCGTTCTCTGTGAGTTCTCAGGTTCTTATAGAGCTTAGTTTTTGCTTCTGAGCAATAGATGTCGCTAGGATTAATGATATTACGATAAAGTAGTTTGTTCGTAACTCCGAACGCCGATATTTTCTAAAAATGAATCCTAGCTAGATCGTTTTATCGTCCCCGAAAACCCCTGTATACTTAATTTCATGAAAATCGTTGGCTCAGTTTCCGAGATCCTAAATATATATACAGGGTTATTCATTTTTAGCTGCAAATACTCAGGAATTAGGTTCAACAAATAAAATAAAAAATATTTATGAAATGTTTTTTTTTAAGTTTTGTTATGAAAATCCCGAGAAAATCGATAAAGGAATCATTGGCGCCTGACCTATTTTGACCTTTGATCCGCGCCCGCGCGCCGTGAGTGACACTCTGCGTTCAGTCACCGCCTGGGTGGGTCATCGTCCTGTTCTCCGTGGCAATCATTATGCAATAGCCGTAAAGAAATTAATAAAAATAAAATTTTAGTACAAAAACTTGAAAAAATTTTTGATCAAATTTAAAAAAAATAATTTCATAAATATTTTTTATTCTATTTGTTGAACCTAATTCCTGAGTATTTGCAGTTAATAATGAATAACCCTGTATATAAACAAGATTTTCTCGTTTAAAGGTATAAGATAAGATAAGATAAGATTATTACAGTTACCTAACAAGGCACGACTTGCTGAGCTTAAAAGAGTGTTAGTGCCAACATTGATGTATGGTAGTGAAAGTTGGGTATGGCAGAAAAAACATCAGAGCAGAGTAAATGCAGTAGAAATGAGAGCGTTACGTAGTATGTGTGGCGATATGTTGAGTCATAGAGTGAAAAACAGTGTGATAAGAGAGAAATGCGGTGGAAAGAAGACGTAGTGATGAGAGTAGAGAAAGGTATGCTAAGATGGTTTGGACATGTAGAGAGAATGGATGAAAGGAGATAAACAAAACAATTGCATCAGGCGAGTGTGAATGTAACTGCTGGAAGGGGAAAACCTAGGCGCATGTATCTCGATCAGATCGCAAACGTTTTAGAGAAAGGCCAGGTTAGGAGTACCCTAAACCAACGAGCATGTATGAAGAATGTTATGCGAGTGAATGAAGCGAAAGAGGTGTGTCAGGATCGTAGCAAGTGGAAATCCGTGATCTCTGCCTACCCCCATGGGAATGAGGCGTGAATTTTTGTATACAATATTACAATATTACAGTAATCAATTAGTGAATTATTATTCCACGTAGCTTTCAATAAAAGACTAACTTCATTAATTAAATATTTACAGCGCAAACATTATTTTGATATCCTATAAACAAGAAACACGATTTAAATTAACATAATCTCAGTCACGGTTCTATACTTTCCACTCTGCTTTTTCGCTTCGCTTTAGTTGCCGCGTCATCAAAAGGGGGTAGACCAAACAGTTCTGGTTTGAAGTCTAGCAATGTTCTGATGACTAGGGTCGCGTGGCGGGTTTTATCTCTGTCTAGCTTCGGATCAGGAATCATCACGACCTAGAGAAGAAACACTATGGTAAGGTATCAGACAATTCATTTTTGACGTGACAATGACTTACAATTCGTTGGAGCCGGCTGCACGCACGAAAAAACATGACGTCATGCGGCGTTACCTCGCTCTGAGGCGTTCCATTTAAGGCTTGAAGTGCAAGCGAGAGCGCGGAACGAGCAACAAAGAGGCATGCACGGCCTCCGCGTTCGACAGCGTTCGACGTCTGTCTCTCTCCTACTTGAGTGAGCGATGCGTCCGCGTGGACAGCTGTATGACGTTGGCACGTTCAACTATCGACAGTAAACCGACTTTACAGACTATCGATTTTTTTTATTCATTTTGCCTGTCATTCACTTATCGAAGGAGAAACCGAGCCGTAGTTTGTCGTCTGTTCTTGCTTCGGCTTAGTTGCTTGGAACTGACACCTACACTCACCTAGCTTTAACACGTTTCAAAGTGATCCTTGATGGATACTATTGAATAAATACATTTTTGACTTTGACTTTGGTTTAGGCACAAGTGACAAATATTTCTATTTTTATAAGTCAAAAGTCGCTTGTTCAGTTGTATCACAATTATCACTTTGAAACGTCTTAAAGCTAGGTGAGTCTAGGTGCCAATTCCACGCGACCAAGCCGACGCAAGAGCAGACAACAAACTACGGCTTAGATCCCATAGTTTTGTGTATGAACTTTCACAAAAAAAAAAAATTTTAGTAGTGGATTTTATGTGCGCACTTGACACATTTTTCGAACTTTTTATGTTCTACGTTCTACGTCATGCAGGTTTCCTCACGATATTTTCCTTTACCATTTGAGAGTTTTACAAAAAAAGTTAGATTGCGTTCCTACGAGCTGGTAAAACCTGGCTTGTATCTTTCAATAATGTTAAATGACCATAAATACCTGCATACCAGCTTCTTTTGCTGCCTCCACTCCTATCACAGAGTCTTCAAACACTAGGCACTGAAAAAAAACAGTTGCTGTACTTATAACGATTTTATTTCGTGTATAACTTTCAAGTTACAACTTTGACAATACCATAACACACACCTAAACCGAGTCAGCAAGAAAATATAGAAATAAGGTCATTAATCATCATCATCAGCCTAAAGAAGTCCACTACTGGACATAGGCCTCCCCTACACATTTCCAGGAAGAACGATTCTGATCTCTTTCCATCCACCGATTTCCCGCGATCTACAATGTCGTCGGTCCATCTGGTGGGTGGGCCATAAGGTAATTACATTATTTAAATACATATTTAGACCCGTACTCAGAAACAGTGCTTGAGTATGAGTCAAGCCTCACGCATAGATATTTGTAATTTTTCCATTGAGAACTGTCAAAAACCTAATATGCTTGAGAGTGCTTGAGGCTTGACTCAGACTCAAGCACTGTTTCTGTTGTTTTGGTTTGAAGGGTTTGGAACAATAAAACAGGATTAAATCAATATATTCTTAAAATAAATCTTAGCTAGATCGATTTATCGCCCTCAATATCCCCTGTTTTCAAAATTTCATGAAAATCGTTGGAGCCGTTTCCGAGTAAAAGGTATACGATAACACGGCTAACAATAAACTACGCATTAAGACGCCATCTTTATTTTTCACGAGTCATGTGTCCCGTCGCCCGGTCTCAGTAGGGTGTCCTATTCCCAAAACCGTCTAACAGTAGAGAACTTACTTGCTTGGGCTTCGGCTTTTCAGGGAACCGTGACGCAGCCACCAGGTAAATGTCAGGGTTGGGTTTCCCTCTGTCTACATCAGGATCTGTGGCGCTCACCTGCCAAGCAAAGTCCATTAAAATACCCTCTATTTTTTCCCTAATTCCATAGGTAAGGTGACCGCGCGGAGAAAGAGATGGAATATAGTCAAATCTATGCGTTAGAACAGGCAGTTTTGCTACTGGTACGCATCTCCTACATGGGATAAGACATGACGAAATTACTGCGGTACCGCTCTAACGGTTCCGCAGCGGAAGTGAGCTATAGGAGCAAACGCTGTCAAATATCGCTGTCATATTGGACAGCGTTTCAGCCGATAGCTATCGCCTAGATGTGCGCAAGCTTTTGAGGTTTTTTTCAAAAATGTTATACTTTACTTGAAATTGGATTTTCAATTTCAAAACATCAAGAAAGCATCTTGTTATACAAGTGGTAGGGATACCTTGTTGGAAAAATGTTAGGAGAGGAAAACAGATAGATAATAGAATGTATTAATGGAGGGAAATGTTTGATCTTTTACGACATGACAGCTACATAAAGAACATCATTGAAGGAAAGATTGAAGGAAACGGGGAAGAGGAAGGCCAAGAATAAGTTACATGAGCCAGATAAAAGAAAAAGTACCTGTCATGTCGTTTAAGGAAGTCAAGGAGGCCGCATTCGAAAGACTTAATTGGAGAAAACTGCATCAAAACCCCGACAAGAGCTAAGCTCTTAAATTTAAGAAGAAGGATACCTTATGATGGAACATTCCGAAGAGCATAGGTCGTGCAGTAGCGTGGAGCCTCACTGCCTGCTCCGTCGAGTTGGTGGCCAGCGCAAGTGGCACCTTGTAGTCGTGAAGGTGTTTCAGCAGTCGCTCTGCCCCTGGCGTGGTCAACTACTTTATTTACCACGAAATTGAGATAAAACTAGGTGAAAGAGGTGTGTATCATCTAATTGATCTGGAGCCTAATTCTTGGCTCATCTCAGATCATTTTGCAATTTTATTTTATTGCTTGTTTTCGAAAAGAGAATGGATGATTAAAGTCACGGGGATTAAGATCGCGGGAAGTCGATGGATGGAAAGGGCTCAGAATCGTTCTTCCTGGAAATGTGAAGGGGAGGCCTATGTCCAGCAGTGGACTTCTTCAGGCTGATGATGATGGATGATTTCCTTGAGTAATCGACGACCTCATCGTAGAAGTTCATCCAATTCATATTTCATATAAATCATAATTATGAGGGTCATATTTGCTTTATCAATAAGTTTCTGAAAAAAAGGAAAACATACGAGCACGTATATAGCAGATCTGGATTTTATGAGACAAAATGGTTACTCTAGAGCAGCGGTACTCAAAGTGTGTTCCGCGGAACCCTAGGGTTCCACGCTACCCCTGTAGGGGTTCCACAAGAATTTAGAAAAAAAAACAAAATACCTCTCTTTGGTCACTGGTCGAACGTTTTGACTCCGCCCGCCGCGCGTATACTTGTGAGCGCGCAGTCCCTTTGATAAAAGCTGCCTCTGAATTAGACGCTATAGTTGTGAACAAGTTGCGCCGACTCAAGTATTTTTGAGAATGTTCGAGTTCCGTCAAGTATTTTGCTTGTCAAAAGGGTTCCGTGACCAAAAAAGTTTGAGAACCGCTGCTCTAGAGGCATTATCCAGGGAGGAAATAGGGGACTACGTTTGTATGGAGAGTCGCCTGTGTGATTCCCTCTTAAGAGGAAAATGGGGAGAGGAAATGGTGAATCCCCTACCTTTTTGCAATGGAGCAGCTGGTAGCATCTTCTGGGCCATAACGGCCAGTTGCAGCTCAAACTCATCGACGGAGATTGGGAGTTTCAACTCTCGTACCACAGTGAGGCATATCTCACGGTCCGTTTCGCCGTACATCTTGAAAAAAGAAAGAAAATATATTTATTGACCATAAAAAGTCGGTTTACTGACGATAGTTGAACGTGACAACTCAATACTCAATAGATTTATTGTAAAGACATGGTAAGTGAGGTGTTAATTTTACAAACAGTGGTAGGTAAGTAGCACATGTGAGCCCCTTTAGGACGCTGCAATAGTAAGAGGTTGGCAGACCGAGGTTTTTTTTTTGACGTGATAACGTCTTATAAATCGATGGAGCCGGCTGCACGCACGAAAAAACATGACTCATGCGTCGTTACGTCGTTTCGTCGTTCCATTTACCTGAGCCCGAGCCCGGGTCGGGTAATGGGTAAGGGTAAATGGGGGTAAGGGTAAGGGTTCGGTCGGGTTCCGAGAGTTCGAGTCCGAGTCCGAGTCCGAGTCCGAGTCTGAGAGTCCGCGAGTCCGCGAGTATTTTCTTATGACGTTATCACGTTCAACTATCGTCAGTAAACCGACTTTACAGACAACCGATTTTTTTTGTATAATACATAATTTATATTAGTTTTAATTACGTGTCATTTTATTAATAGTAATAGGTAGTAGGGATACATTGGATTTAATTAATTTGGTAAGTTAAGTACACCTATATACGAGTGGGTATAAAATTATTATTTATGTCAAAAATTCATTTAATTCGTAATAGCACTGGTTGTGACGTCATACAGCTGTCCACGCGGACGCGAGAGAATAAGTAGAGAATTAAATTTAAGCCAATATTTAAACATTAGAGGAAGGAAGATAAGGAGAGACAGGAAGAGAAAATACTCGGTCACACGTTAGGAACGTGCCCTACGATGCACTGCCCTGCGTCCATCAACTTGAGGCATACAGATGTTCAGCCTCACGTGCCAGTAATTTCACCCACACCCTTCAAACCGAAACACAGCGATGCTGCTTCACGAACTGTTAATTTTGTGTAGTAGGCCACAAATATTGCACACCGGCTAATTTCGGCTTCATAGGACGTAGTGTGCGTCAAAAAGAGATAGCGCTCTACAAAGCCAAAAAGCCGATGTGCAATATTTATTAATAATAAATTTATTTATTTCAGGCAACATAGTAAGTAGGTACGAAAATACAGGGCCCATAGTATAAATACCTTAAAACTAAAATATATATTATATTATATGTATTATTTCACACATTTAAGTAGCACGTAGTGACTGCGACGTGCGTGGGCGCGACAGGGCGCAACGGCGATAGAGGATTCCCTTAGGCCACAGATCTTCCTTCATGAATGTCAACAGATATTCGGTCGGCACTCTCACCACGAAGGAGTTGAAATTAACCCTGTGGCGTGGCTCTAATTTTTCGACCCTGAGGCAGAATTTGCTCTTCGCGCGCAAATAGTCCTACCTATTATTTATTGTGTAATGTAACTAACTGGGAGCACCTAGGTATGTATAGTTACCCGAAGTTCCAATTCCCTTGAATATGTCCTTCCGTATTTCTCGCAAATGTTTTTAATAATTTTGTGATACATTACTTCAGAATCTGAAACAATTTCTTAAAACACTTAAAGATACCTAAGTAGCAAGCCAGCAGACGAAACGTAAAACGTAGTAGTAGAGCTCTTTGTGAAGGGATCGTCCTAGGAAGTAGGTACTACCACCATGCCTATTTCTGCCGTGAAGTAGCATTGCTTGTTTCGGTTTGAAGGCTAATAGGTGCCGGTGAAATTACTGGCACGTGAGACTGAACATCTGTATGCCTCAAGTTGATGGATGCAGGGCAGTGCATTGGGCACGTTCATGACGTGCGTGACCTACGAGGCAATGCTTTGTTATAGGCGATGGTTACCACTTAACATCAGGTGGGCTATCTTGTTCCATCAGCTTGTAGAATAAAAAACACAAAACACACCTAAAACTGTTCCGTCCAAATCGAATAAACAGTGCGTGACTTTTCTAAAGTGTTTTGAACTGAAAAGTTTGTGCCCCTGCTTCATACCAGGGGCACACGAAATCGAGGCAACGGTCTCGCACTTTCGTAGAAAGCACTCAAATACATTTTGTTTTGTATTTTGGATAATAAATCTGTAAAACTAAAATCTTACTGGATATCGGATGTCATTTGTGTTGACATCCCCCATTTTGGACGAAAAGATTTGGTAGCGCCATCTGTTTTCGGAGGTATACAACAAAAATGCAAGGAGTTTGGAAACTTATTACAGCAAGGAGTTTCCCAAGTCATTATGCTAATGAAACCTTTTTTGTTAGGAACAGTATCCAAAAAGGTTCTCAATATTAATGTGGATGGAAACTTTGCATGTCTGATTATGCACAGTGTCATCTGTGAAAAACATGGCGCACTATTTTGTATTAGCTACTCGTCAACAGATGGCGTAGTGAATGTAGCTCTAAATTGAATGTTTTAAACCCGGAACAAAACAAGGTGTGGGTCCAATTTTTATAGAGGAAAGTTAACAAGAATTTACATACATACATAAAATCACGCCTTATTCCCATGGGGGTAGGCAGAGATCACGGATTTCCACTTGCTACGATCCTGACACACCTCTTTCGCTTCATTCACTCTCATAACATTATTCATACATGCTCGTCGGTTTAGGGTACTCCTAACCTGGCCTTTCTCTAAAACGTCTGCGATCTAACAGGAATTTCATGAATGAAAAACTTAAAAACAAAAATTGGACCTAGACTGAAGAGCATGGTACACCTTTATTTAGTTTTTTTAGATCTTATCATGCCACTGTTCTTTCTAACCAAGTGTGGTGAAAGGATTTTAAGTGCGCCTCAAAGAGGCTTTTATTTAGATAAATAATATAGTCAGAATTCCTAGGCAGGGTTTAGTTAGGTACATCAAAAAACCAATATTGCTTCAGACTTTTATTACATATCCAAACCCATTTTATTACACGTTGCGATATATTACTTTAACTATGTATTACATGGAAAATATACATATATACAAAAATATATAACCAAAAATAATTTACTATAAACGAAAATATACCGATGTGGCATTTTTATTTAAACAAAAAATGCATGTATTTTACACATATACAATTATGTACAGAACAGCAGCCTTATTGTCTAACTTGAAATCCATTACCAGTGAACTTTAAGAGGGAATCACACAGGCGACTCTCCATACAAACGTAGTCCCCTATTTCCTCCCTGGATAATGCCTCTAGAGTCTAGTCTAGAGTAACCATTTTGTCTCATAAAATCCAGATCTGCTATATACGTGCTCGTATGTTTTCCTTTTTTTCAGAAACTTATTGATAAAGAAAATATGCCCCTCATATGATTTATATGAAATAATTATGAATTGGAGGTGATATTTTCTTTATCAATAAGTTTCTGAAAAAAAGGTGATGGTCGGTGAGGTCATCTGTGTGATTCCCTCTTAAGCCGATTGTCGCTGGTCGACCCAGACACAATTTTGTTGGTATTGTCTAAGTCTAAGGTATCCAACTGAAGTTCATTTCGGCGTTACACAATTCCAAAATACGAATTTCCATCAAGTTCCATTTATTCACATGGTGATGTTGTAATAGCCCCTTCCCACCGGTGTGTGATATCGCGCACGGAGGCGGATCAGCTCGCACGACACACCATGGGAACGGTCTCGTGCGCCGAGGTGCGCGGTAGCACAGGAGCCCTTTCTGTGTGCGTTGCCGTGCGTCGTCGTCGGCTGTGCGTGATGATCTGCAGAACCACGCACCGTAGGAAGGCAGCATCAGATAGTTATACAATACGAAAGTGACAGTTGAAGTCTATGCTAGGTTTCAAATGTCAAAAAACCAATGTCGATTACCAGTTAACTTAGACAATAAGGCCCCTATTTTAGATCTAGGCGTTATAATCGCTTTTCCAGATAACCTGAAATACTTTGTATAGTAAACAAAGTTACTTATTCAAATGACACTTAGGCTCGTATTCAGAAACTGTACTTGAGTCTGAGTCGAGTCTCAAGCATAGATTTTAGACTTCAATAGAGATCAAAAAAATCGGTTGTCTGTAAAGTCGGTTTACTGACGATAGTTGAACGTGCCAACGTCATACAGCTGTCCACGCGGACGCATCGCTCACTCAAGTAGGAGAGAGACAGATGTCGAACGCTGCCGAACGCGGAGGCCGTGCGTGCCTCTTTGTCGCTCGTTCCGCGCTCTCGCTTGCACTTCAAGCCTTAAACGGAACGCCTCAGAGCGAGGTAACGCCGCATGAGTCATGTTTTTTCGTGCGTGCAGCCGGCTCCATCGAATTATAAGACGTTGTCACGTCAAAAATCTTAGCTTGAGAGTCGGACTCGACTCAGACTCAAGCACTGTTTCTGAATACGGGTATTATTCATTTGAATCAGAAGAATCACTTTGAAACGTCTGAAATACGAACGTTCAATTGGTATTGGCTTAGATTATGAGTAACTGGCATATATCACCAGGTTTTAAGATGATTCAAAGTGATTCTTGTGATTTAAGCATAATGTTGTCTTCGGTAATCAATGACAGATTTTATAAGGCCCTTCATATGAACTAAATATTTGTTTTACAAAGAAATCATCTAAAGTTACTTGATTTATGCCTAACTGTGATGCAATTATAAATAAAATTTATTACATTAAAACATTCAAATGTGTTTACATAATAATGAATAAAAAATGGAAAATGACACCAGACTGTCTTATAGATGGCGCTTTTGACAAATCTAACCATTTTAAAAATATTTTCATAATTTTACATTGGATGGCAAAAATATTAGCATTATGTTTAACCAACTACCCCTCACACTTATACAGGGTGTTTTTGAGAAGGGAGGTGATGGCCAAGTCTGAAAACACGCGCGTTAGGGAAAAGTCGTAAAAGGAGTCATGCTTTGATTAAAAAGAATACAATAACTACATAATTTATCTAAAAATAGCAAATTTTTATTTTTTTTATTTTTACACGGAATAAAACTCACCATCCATTCAAACTTCAAAAGATTTATGAACTTAATAAATATGCAGTCTTCTTCTTATCGTGTCACTGATTCTTTCGAACCAAGTGTGGTGAAAGTATTTTAAGTACGCATCAAAGACTCCTTTCGTGCACTTGACAAAGAAAGGCAATATATATGGTGTATTCTTGAGCTTTTTAGGTTACGACATGCCGGTTTCCTTACGATGTTTTCCTACACCGTTTGAGAGCACTGGCATAGTTATATGTTTTCTTATAAATCGATAACATGACTCCGTTCACGACTTTTCCCTAACTCTCGTGGGTTCGGATTTCGCCAGAAGGGCGGTGGCCCTTCTCAAAAAACACCCTGTATAATTATAATTTTACAAAAGTTTTTTGAAAAAACCATTTCATCATGACATTACATTATTTTTGAAATAATTACTAATGATGATAAGTTTTCGATAAAATCTTTGATATTGAATGCAAAAGGTTCAATATCGGGTCCGGTTAATGTACACCCAGTTAAAACGAATCCACTGTGAAATTGTTAAGGCCCATGTACACTGTAACAGATAAATATATCGATCATTACGTTTTTTTTCTAGCGGTGGATAATTTCCCTAAAGGGGACAGCCCCTCTAAGGGTATTGAAAAAAAAACATTTTCTGGCACTGCGGCACGCTCGCTCTGCTTGCTCGCCTTGTGCGTAGATTTATGTTCTAACATAAACTACCCTATTCAAGTCGGATTCGCCTTATAAAGTATCAAGGACAAGTAAGATATCCAGCGCCAGAACAAAGCAAAAATCCATGTTTAAATTGCTCCTGTGTACATATGGCTTAACTGGCATCGTAATAACGGGGTGTACAATAACATGGTGTACATTATCGCCTCCGAATATCTATCAATGAGCGCCATCTAAAAATTTCAAAACGAATCAAATAATATAAGTTTACTAAAATTAATAAAATATTTTGTATAACATAACCATTTTAGATATTTCGAAATCCAATATTGCACATATAAAATGTATTTAATTGATATAATTTCGTTTGTTTTTTTTAACCTTTGTCATGTGTCTTCCTGTTCACAAACTGGCTGAACCGTTTTTGATGATTCTGCATCTTCAATTTTAGCACTGCCATTAACTTTATTATTATTTGTTTCTATATCCTTTTCATTTGCGACATTTGTATTTTCCTCTTTTGATAGTTTTTTAGTTTCCTGTCCGTTACTTGCATCATGTGTTACTTTAAATTCTTTATCACTAGACTTTTTAACTTTACCACTTTTCTTCACATTCTTCCGAAGAGACTCAAAGAGGAGAAACAGATTCTCTTCCTCAACTCTCTTTTCGTCTTCTTTCTCTTCCTCAACTCTTCTAATCTCCTCAACTCTCTCTTCTTCTCTCCTTTCCTCCTCAATCCTTTCTTCTTCAGCTAGTCTCTTCCTCTCTGCTTCTTTTTCTTTCTTCTCTGCTAGCTCCTGCCTCTTCTGTCTGTTCCAGAGTGGCATAAACCTTTGAAACATGACCCTGGCGCGATGTTGTGGCTTCAGAACCCAGGATACTGCCATGTCCACGTCAGCAATCCTGGAACCAGAAATCATAGCATGAGCATGAGCATATCATAATAACAACAAAAACAGTGAAAAACAGTGTGATAAGAGAGAAATGCGGTGTGGAAGAAGACGTAGTGATGAGAGTAGAGAAAGGTATGCTAAGATGGTTTGGACATGCACAGAATGAATAAAAAAAAAATTATTGTGGACAATTCACACAATACTTTCTAGCCCCAAATTAAGCAGAGCTTGTGTTATGGGAACCAGATAGCTGATATAATACTTTTACACATAGTTTTTTTCTGGTTTGTTTTTTTTTTGTAAATACATACAAGAATGAAGAATACAATATAACACCCAGACAGAGAACAAAAATCTGTTTTCACCACACAAATATTTGTGCTCGGTGGGGATCGAACCCACGACCTTAGGGCTCCTAGTAACATCTTACCTTCGTTTAAATCTATCACGATCCAGTGCATATCTCTCCCAGTGACCAGCGCGCGCCTGTCTCGAAGCGAACGCCCAAACTCTCATCACCTTCACAGTCGGTGGTTCTGATGAGAAGTGGACCTGGTGATGAGAAGGTATTATCAAATCAAAAGTTACATAGCAATCGTTTTTGACGTGACAACGTCTTATAATTCTATGGAGCCGGCTGCACGATAAAACATGACGTCATGCGGCAATACCTCGCTCTGAGGCGTATTTAAGGCTTGAAGTGCAAGCGAGAGCGTGGAACGAGCGACAAAGAGGCACGCACGGCCTCCGCGTTCGTCAGCGTTCGACATCTGTCTCTCTCCTACTTGAGTGAGCGATGCGTCCGTGTGGACAGCTGTATGACGTTGTCACGTTCAACTATCGTCAGTAAACCGACTTTACAGACAACCAATTTTTTTATGTAACTAGCTGATGGAGCCAGTATATGGCCCACGTGATGTTGAGTGGTAACCATCTCCTATAATAAAGCAATGCCTCGTAGGTCACGCCCGTCAGGAACGTGGATGCAACGCCCTGCGTACCTACATCAACAGGAGGCATGCAGATATTCAGCAACCCTTATAATAGTATAAACAACACTGTAAGGGTGTTATTAATAACCCTGGCGCAACGCTGGAGTAGTTAAATTGTGTTTTGTCACATTTGCTCGAGTTGACAATTGCATGACAATGCAAGAGACAAAACACGGATTAACTAGTCCAACGCTACGCCAGGATTATTAATAACACCTTAAGTGTTAATTCGTTCCTGACGTGCGTGACCTACGAGGCAATGCTTTGTTACAAGCGATGGTTACCACTCAACATCACGTGGGCCATATATGTCTGCTCCATATCCTGATCTGTATCAAGTATCAACCAAATCTAGATTTACTCAATACATTGAGTTGTAACGGTGGAAAACTGGGTGCAGACAGGCAGACCGACTATTTCGGCTGCGTTGGCCCTGACTAGCTCAGTTGGGGTTCGATGTTCCTACCGCACAAAAGATTTTTATTCTAAAATAAAATAAATGTTAGAAATCAGTTACAGCGTTTTATTTAAAGAACACATACCTCTTACATGACATGTACATTAGCTTAGGAATGAAAAATTGAAACTGCACAGCTATGCTATCTTATATACTATATAATCCTAAAGTGATCCTTCATTTACATGACCTTAAAGTGAGCTCAAATAGCTACTTAACTACAAATTTATATGCTCAGCTATTAACCAGAATAGAGGTTATCCACATGCCAGACTATCTTTCTTACAAATGAACCTACTACTAATCAACAAGTTACAAATACATTGAACGCTACGTTCTCTGACATGGGATTGAACAAAGAAATTTAAAGGGACACCTTATACATATGAGAGGTTTAATGACCTCACGGGACAACAATATATTCCTTTACATAAAATGTAAGCAATGGCTATCATGGATACATGAGAGGTTCAATGACCTCGTGGAATACATAAAAATCAATAATGCTTATATTATTTACACGGGATGTTTAGTGACCATATGTTCAAACTTTATCCAAACCATAGCTCTCAAGCGAGCACAAATTTATTCAGGGAGAGGTTACTGCTTAGTGTGTCGGAGATGTGGATATTTGAATTTACCAATCCCAAGGCCCCGGATGACCCAATTAAATGAAACCCACAGAAAACTAACTTGTGAGTCACCCCTGGCGTCCGCCTCTAAAATAACCCAAGCGACCGTATTCTGACCGACAGGATGGTAAGATAGTAAAACGCACGACAAAAACGATGGCAATTACCACGTCAACGAAACCCTACCTATTGACAACAAAAATAGCACTCTCTACGGCAGCAAACAATCTCTTGGCAACAAACAATTACTGACAATTATTGACAACAAAAATAGCACTCTCTACGGCAGCAAACAATCTCTTGGCAACAAACAATTACTGACAATTATTGACAACAAAAATAGCACTCTCTACGGCAGCAAACAATCTCTTGGCAACAAACAACAGACCAGGACTCCACGGAGAACTGTCCTGACGCGCCTACTCCTTCCGCATAAAAATAAATTGGCACTGGCCCACCTCAGAATCGCCGACGGGCGCTTATCGTTCACGTGCGACGTCACCCACGTGCCCTGCCGCCACGTGCCCTGCCGTGCAGTCGCCGACTGCCCCCGCCACGTGTCTCGCGCCCCCGCACAGGCGAAAGAAAAAGGAGGCGCCACGCAGACGGTGTCAGCAAACTGAAAAATACAAGACAACAGGTTAATCTTGGCAACGTGCGGACACAGCCCGCAGGATGCTGCGTCCCTAAAAATACAACTGATCCTCCCCTGTATGCCCCATGCTGTGTGATGCTTCTCAGATCCCCTACGTACCAGAAATGGGCGCTCGCCCAGCTTGCAGTCGGCTCGTATCGGCAGCGAGAATGCTGGCTTCGTGTGCTGGGGCTCGTCTCTGGGCACGCGGTGATGGTATTCGTTGGCGCAGCTTCGTCTGTAATACCCAAATCTGGTTAGCGAGGACTCCTCCACAAACCCAACGGTGCAAGGGTGCAGCTTTCGTACGTACCGGCGATTCTTCTAGGCTCGGCGTCTTTTCCGTGGAATGCCCCCGGCGGCCCCGCACGCGCCTTTTATCACATCGGCTACCATATACCCCGCACCTCGAGCCACAAACTTCCGCTCAGAATATTCCAGAACACTTGCTCCAATAATCCACGGCATACTCGTCTCTCCGGCCACATTTTTAATGTCTGTAATTGCGAGCTCGCTTCACACATCGACCCAACCACAATATTTCTATTCACCCGCTAATATCGATTATTTCTTAGTTAGTTACACTACTCGCCAATGGAGGCCCTCGCGTCTTACTGATGGTGAAAACGTTGTCCTTTTCCAACACAAGCTAAACCCTATTTCTCTCCTTCTCCGACCCTATCGACATGCGACTACTTCGTAACAGATGTCACTAGTAGACACCGTTCGATACGAACATCGCTACCCACAAAAGTGTTGACATCTGTCAAATCCTGTATTTTGCGGCTACTACTTAACAGATGGCGCTCTTCGCCAGCCATCTGCCTAGCCATTTATAGTGTTTCTATTCGTTACCAGAGGTCGCCCTTACAACGTTTCAACAACTCACTCACCAACTTGCGTCTTGGCGCGTAAATTTAAATAGCTCTCCATTAGCTTTCGACTGATACGAAAAACTATCCTGCCAAAATAAATGAAATGCTACAATACCCCCCCGGCCGTTAAAAGTTTCACTACACTTAGTGAAACTGCGCTGCCCTCAGCGCTGGCACTGAAATGAAAAGCCTTATCTAACCATAACCATATACACATATTACAACTCAAAATAAACTTGACGAACAAAAAAAATATAAGAACAAACCAAACTCCTTATCACTCTAAAAAAAAAATCGTACAATTCCTTATCTACTAAACTAGCCTAAAACAAATTCTCCTGTAAAAAAACTTTATACAATCCTTGTACATTCCTCCACGCCCGGAGATCCCTTCTACCATGGCGTGGCCTCATAAAATTAGCGGTCTTCTCAAGTCGTCACTTGTACAGCTGAAACAATCGGTTCGTCCTTGAACCGAAAAATACAAACAAAACTGGCACGTCTTGTCGCGGGAGACCGGCTATCGGAGTGGACCCATCTGCGGCGACGTCGTTATACCTGTTCCTCTTGCCTCCCCTTTCTTATCGCCATGCATCCATCATTCTCACATGCTTCATCTCTCATTACGCGAATGTCTAATCATACCCTTCTTTGCAAACATCACCATTCACGCCTAGCGATACCCTACGTGGAACCGTGGGTACGCGTCCTCTCGCCCGTACGTACCCTACCCCTCGTGGTGGGTACGCTCTGCTCATCCATTCTGCTCCTCCCTGCAAGAAACCTAACTCCATCTCACGCCTGGTCCTATGTAGTCCTTTCACCCGTCTGCCCTTTAGACATACAACGAAACATTTTCCAAAAAAACAAACCAAAATCTACAAAATAAAACCAAACCAAATATTTACATACAGTTCACAACACCTACTGTGGTGTTGTGAAACCCTAAACCTTTAGGTCTTTCATGTGCCAAGACCCTAAAATCTTCCCGTCCATGTCCTCTAACTCGAAGACCAGCGGTGACAGTACTACTTTCACCCTGCATTTCTCGTACTTAGGACATAACTTCGCCATCTTGAACTTTGCCGCGTCGCTGAGCGGATGGGTTCTTTTCCAGACGATGTCCCCTACTTTCACTGTCGCTTCTCTTCTCCTGAGATTGTACGTTCTCGTGTTCGCCTGGTGTGCCTTGAGTATTATCTGCCAGGAGACCTAATTCTCCTGCAAACTTTTCCCTTGGTATTCCAGGCTGACATTTTGCGAAACAACAGGTGACTTCAAAAATATCCACAAAATATATACAAAATCTATACAAAAAAATATACCAAATCTACCGACAACACCAAAAACGGACGGTTCTACCTACTTAATTGTTAGAATCTTCCAGTTGTTGCCGAGGCCTGGTCTCCGTCCTTCCCCTACACTTAGGGCAACTCCTGACTGTGTAGCCTAATTCACCACAGTTATAGCACTTGACCTGCTGATTAAATCTTCCCTTCCTGCAATCCTTAGACCAATGTCCCATGCCGCCACACCTAAAACAATTAGATTGTGGTGTTCCATCTGATTCCTGCTGAGTGGACACCGCCGCCAGCTGTGATCGCGGCTTGGAGCCCTTGTACGCCAGTGTTGGGTTTAATGTCCTAGTCGATACTTCAGGTGGTTCTACGAAAAAATCTGATCGCTGCTTTGCTGCCTCTAGCCTCCTACACTTATCCTTTAGCGACTCAATTGATGTTATGTCTACTAACGCTAGTTGTTCTGTAAAAGATGGCCTAATATTGTGGAGCAGAATCTCTAATAACTCTTGTTCTGGCAGTGGATTCTTCAACCTAGCCACCAAGCAGTTCATAATCGAGAAGTAAATATGACTGGGCTCCTCCACTCCTTGTGTCCTCGCCCTTATTTCTCCTAATAACCTATAATCGTAGTCTATCGGACTAAACTCCTCTATCAACAATGACGACAGCTCGCTCCATGAAGAAACTTGGTCTTTGATGCCCCTGAACCAAAGCAAACCCTGGTCAGTAAAAAGCTCAGAAGCTGACTCAAATAGTTTTCCCTCTCTGGTACCGTTCGCTGCACTAAGTTCCTGCAACCTCTCCAAAAATGACCTGACATCTCCTACTCCATCAAACTTGACACCCCACTTCGCAATCGGAACCTTAGAACCCGCGCATTCTACGACAACCCGTTGATGGGTGCTATCCCTCACTGCTGGCAACACCTCGTTGGGACCTGCCGCTTGTACTGGGTCTTGAACTGGGTCCTTCGACAAACTGTGCACGTGGATCGCCGGATCTGTCATCTTGTCTACCTATAATAAAACCACGGTACCCAAAGACAAATGGAAAAACTACCAGAAGCAAACGATGTAAAAAAAAGTTTTGAAACGAGCCTCCTTAAATTAAAAACGTGCTATAACCATCAAACGTGAAAGCAATTCTATCAAAATAAACACAATGACGCAAAAAAAAATTAACTCTATACCCAAGGTAAACAGTAGAATGTAGGTCAAGGCAAAAAAAAAAATTTTAAGTTCCAAACGCCTAACCCTACCTCCCCAAAAAAAATCTAATGTTTACCCCTAAAAAGTTTCGAAAATGCCCAAGTGTGTGTGTGTGTGTGTGTGTGTGTGTGTGTGTGTGTGTGTGTGCGTGTACGAGAGGACTCGTAAATAAAATTAAACTGTTATAAGTTTCAACAGCTGGTCGCTAACCACAGAAGTGTATTATGGTTCCTAATCCGTTGCAAAACTTTAACAAATATTAGTCTTGCAATATACATACAAAAAACTCTATGCTGATCGCAGCATACAAAAAAATATAACCACAGTAGCACTTTGCAAGACTATCTCCCTAACATGAAAGGAAGTGCCAAAAAAAAAAAAATTTTACATCAGGACAGGAATACACTCTTACAAAAATACACTAGCAGAAAAATACACAGGTGAAAGAATACATCGGTAGAAAAGCACATACAATAAAACTATACACCCTAAGAAAATACACACATGATACACAAAGAACCTAAAAATAACTTAAAATTAGCTGGACTGTTGTCTGTTGCCTTGTCTGTTGCTCTAAAATGTTACAATAACGCCTACCTACAGTGGTCACTAAACGCAAAAAAAAATTTCAAAAAAAAAAAACAAAAAAAATTTCAAAAAAAAAACAAATTTTCAAAAAAATTAAAACTAGAAGTTGGGCGCCATTTTGTAACGGTGGAAAACTGGGTGCAGACAGGCAGACCGACTATTTCGGCTGCGTTGGCCCTGACTAGCTCAGTTGGGGTTCGATGTTCCTACCGCACAAAAGATTTTTATTCTAAAATAAAATAAATGTTAGAAATCAGTTACAGCGTTTTATTTAAAGAACACATACCTCTTACATGACATGTACATTAGCTTAGGAATGAAAAATTGAAACTGCACAGCTATGCTATCTTATATACTATATAATCCTAAAGTGATCCTTCATTTACATGACCTTAAAGTGAGCTCAAATAGCTACTTAACTACAAATTTATATGCTCAGCTATTAACCAGAATAGAGGTTATCCACATGCCAGACTATCTTTCTTACAAATGAACCTACTACTAATCAACAAGTTACAAATACATTGAACGCTACGTTCTCTGACATGGGATTGAACAAAGAAATTTAAAGGGACACCTTATACATATGAGAGGTTTAATGACCTCACGGGACAACAATATATTCCTTTACATAAAATGTAAGCAATGGCTATCATGGATACATGAGAGGTTCAATGACCTCGTGGAATACATAAAAATCAATAATGCTTATATTATTTACACGGGATGTTTAGTGACCATATGTTCAAACTTTATCCAAACCATAGCTCTCAAGCGAGCACAAATTTATTCAGGGAGAGGTTACTGCTTAGTGTGTCGGAGATGTGGATATTTGAATTTACCAATCCCAAGGCCCCGGATGACCCAATTAAATGAAACCCACAGAAAACTAACTTGTGAGTCACCCCTGGCGTCCGCCTCTAAAATAACCCAAGCGACCGTATTCTGACCGACAGGATGGTAAGATAGTAAAACGCACGACAAAAACGATGGCAATTACCACGTCAACGAAACCCTACCTATTGACAACAAAAATAGCACTCTCTACGGCAGCAAACAATCTCTTGGCAACAAACAATTACTGACAATTATTGACAACAAAAATAGCACTCTCTACGGCAGCAAACAATCTCTTGGCAACAAACAATTACTGACAATTATTGACAACAAAAATAGCACTCTCTACGGCAGCAAACAATCTCTTGGCAACAAACAACAGACCAGGACTCCACGGAGAACTGTCCTGACGCGCCTACTCCTTCCGCATAAAAATAAATTGGCACTGGCCCACCTCAGAATCGCCGACGGGCGCTTATCGTTCACGTGCGACGTCACCCACGTGCCCTGCCGCCACGTGCCCTGCCGTGCAGTCGCCGACTGCCCCCGCCACGTGTCTCGCGCCCCCGCACAGGCGAAAGAAAAAGGAGGCGCCACGCAGACGGTGTCAGCAAACTGAAAAATACAAGACAACAGGTTAATCTTGGCAACGTGCGGACACAGCCCGCAGGATGCTGCGTCCCTAAAAATACAACTGATCCTCCCCTGTATGCCCCATGCTGTGTGATGCTTCTCAGATCCCCTACGTACCAGAAATGGGCGCTCGCCCAGCTTGCAGTCGGCTCGTATCGGCAGCGAGAATGCTGGCTTCGTGTGCTGGGGCTCGTCTCTGGGCACGCGGTGATGGTATTCGTTGGCGCAGCTTCGTCTGTAATACCCAAATCTGGTTAGCGAGGACTCCTCCACAAACCCAACGGTGCAAGGGTGCAGCTTTCGTACGTACCGGCGATTCTTCTAGGCTCGGCGTCTTTTCCGTGGAATGCCCCCGGCGGCCCCGCACGCGCCTTTTATCACATCGGCTACCATATACCCCGCACCTCGAGCCACAAACTTCCGCTCAGAATATTCCAGAACACTTGCTCCAATAATCCACGGCATACTCGTCTCTCCGGCCACATTTTTAATGTCTGTAATTGCGAGCTCGCTTCACACATCGACCCAACCACAATATTTCTATTCACCCGCTAATATCGATTATTTCTTAGTTAGTTACACTACTCGCCAATGGAGGCCCTCGCGTCTTACTGATGGTGAAAACGTTGTCCTTTTCCAACACAAGCTAAACCCTATTTCTCTCCTTCTCCGACCCTATCGACATGCGACTACTTCGTAACAGATGTCACTAGTAGACACCGTTCGATACGAACATCGCTACCCACAAAAGTGTTGACATCTGTCAAATCCTGTATTTTGCGGCTACTACTTAACAGATGGCGCTCTTCGCCAGCCATCTGCCTAGCCATTTATAGTGTTTCTATTCGTTACCAGAGGTCGCCCTTACAACGTTTCAACAACTCACTCACCAACTTGCGTCTTGGCGCGTAAATTTAAATAGCTCTCCATTAGCTTTCGACTGATACGAAAAACTATCCTGCCAAAATAAATGAAATGCTACAGAGTGCATTTCTTACGTGTAAGACAGTATCACATGGACCCTGTGTATAGGGTAAAGCAACATATTACCCTATACACAGATTTAGAGGATTTTTTAGGATGTCTAAATTGGTAGCCTAAGGTATGTCCAAATTTTAAATTAGTAGCACTAATTTGTTAGTTAGAAATAGACAACAGTCACCACCCATCCCACGTGAAAAGGAATGAGTATTTTCTAAATATAGGTACTCAGAACGTATAAACCGAACAAATTCCTGGAATACCCCAGTTTAGGGACATGATCAATTCACAAGTTCCACGTCACAATCATGAGTCATGCGCGTAAACATATGACTCGATTGATGACGTGTATTATGACGTCACGGATATTTGTCTATAGATACAACTTCGATCTCCAGGCACGGTAGATATCCCTTCAAATGTCGATTGAGAGCACTGGTATTGCACACAAAATGTTTGTATGAAAGTTGAAGTTTGTATGGAAAATGCTTAGGCGAAGCCACGCGGGATTCCACTAGGTAGTAATGTTTTAAAACAATAATCATCTTTGTTATTTAAACAGTCAGAGCTATTGATAACGTAACAATAAACAAAGGTATATGAGAACAATAGGCACGGTAGGTATGCCACTTAGGTTCAATTTACACCGCCCCAGAATGGAACGGAAGCAACTTTTTTGTATACAGAAAGGCAAGTCCCACTTAATTATTTGTCTCTCTCTATTGAATGAAGAAAAGATGAGACAGCAAAAATACGTCACGTAGAAGCGATCGAAACGAGTTGTTGTCTCATCAATTTTCCATACAAAAGAGAGACACGTGCTCACACGAAAACAACATTTGGTAGAACTCCGTCTTTGAGTACATAATGAACTTTATATCAATTAACATAAAACACAAATTAAATACGAGCCAAAAAATTGGACGCGCGTCTTCCATGGAATCCTCGTGTATTCTCGAGAATTTGGCTCGTATTGTGTACAATTGATATAAAGCTCATTATGCTTTATAAACAAGAAAGTCGCTTCTGTTCCATTCCGCGGCGGTGTAAATTGAGCCTAACTTTCGACCTTATTCATAATTTCTTGGTAAAGCAGAGTTACTATGAAACGCCGGGGAACTCCTACGCGGACAAACAAAACAAGCTTTGTTTTTTTTGCGTTATCAACAGACATATTTTTTTCCTTGTAGCACGACCTGCCAAAGAGTGGAACTCTTTATCGGCGTCAGTATTTCCGGAACGTTCTAATTTTGATTTTTTTCTCGGCGCAAGTATCGCGATCAGATAGCAGACGTGTTAGAGAAAGGCCAATTCAGGAGCCGTAAACCGACGAGCATGTATGAAGAATGTTATGAGAGTGAATGAAGCGAAAGAGGTGTGTCAGCATCGTAGCAAGTGGAAATCCGTGATCTCTGCCTATGATTTTATGAATGTATGTTTTTAAGACAAGAGTGAACAGATGGATTATGGCTAAGCATGCACAATGTTTAGATATTTATAATAAGTAATAAAAATAGATTAAATCTTTTTTAAGATTCTTCAATAAGATTTTTTTTAAGATTTTTCTTTTTCAATATTGCATGCCTAGACATAAGCAGAATACATTGTACATTACCTATTATAATTTATCATCTTTTCGACATGTATTTCAAGCAATAAATATAATCTGAATCTGAATCTTAGACTTTTGTTCCGAATGAGAAACTATTCGGAACAAAAGTCTTTTCCATTTTTAACAATTTATAACTTTGGTTTGCTACAGCGCTTTACGTGGTTAGAAATATGTAGAACCAGATTGCTTCTAATGTGCTTTCGTTTTACTCAAATTTTTACTGACGAAAGCGCGTGTTGTCACATCGAGTGCCTAGCTTCGTGTGAGTGAGGGTATGCTGGCCCTGGCCAGAAAAACAATAGTACATTGTTACCTGAGTGTTGAAAGTCACGTTTTTTGAGTCCCGAGACGGGTTTGGCGCCAGAGCGTAAGCGAGGGCGCCAATGGAGCTTGAGGGACTTAAAAGACTTTCACCCGAGGTAAACACTGTGCTTTTCATTACGAATACAAGGAAAGTAAAATAAAAACATGAAAGAAAAATTCGTGAAAATGAAGATTGAATTGCCGCCTTCCCGGTTTTTTTTTCTTTTTCTCTGGCGGGCCTTCGGCTTCGGCTCGCCAGCATTATTCAGCCATTATTTTCATTCTCATAATTTAAAAAATGGTAAATTGTTTGCTCAAATCTATGTTATTTTAAATAAATAGTTGAAGCTATATATTAATCAAGTAATTTAGAAGATGTATTATTTATTTAATACTATCTTTATGTTATTTAAATTTATATTTTACATTGCGCTCTAATTAGACTTTTTAAACGTCTTACCGTTGTAATGGGTTTCCAACCTAGGTACTTGCTGAATGAAAAGTTCGAATTTGGTTCAACGACCTCCTTGCAGTCAGAAAGACTTTAGAAAGTTGGAACATGGTTGAATAAAATAGAACTTGTTTTTTTTTTTATAATTTGACAGCTGTCAGTAGAAAGCGATTCTCCCTAGGGCTGAAAGTTTTACTTTCAATTAGGCCTCTTAGGCAACTTCAGACCTACTTTCAGAGTATGAGTAATGAAAAACTAATTACATGCACCCAGTTGATCAACTGAGGCACAGTTGCTTTCTTCTCGAAAAGATATAAATTTGTCATAGCTGTAGAACGCCTTTTCCACGAGCCAGTTTCTTAGTTTTAGTTTTATACAACTATTTAATGGATCAAGCATAATGGCCCAAATAAAATAATAAGTATAAAAAAAGTAATTGTGACTTATTCCTAAAACCGGCTTTCAAAACTAAGGAACTGAGAGTAACTCCTACGCAGCAAGTTTCGGAACAAGAAGAGATAACAAAGCGAATCTGTTGCCAAACGCTCGTCCATTCACACTGGGCACTCGAGAAGTTATCATTGTCTCGCATTCTTGGCGATTGACACCAATCTCTATACACATGTATAAACACAAAGCAGTATTGTTGTGATAGCAGAATTTATAACAATAACTAGCGGCCGCCCGCGGCTTCGCTCGCCGTTACCGTTCCCGTTGAAAAAAAAAACCTTTTAAACCTTTTCTGGACCTCCACAAATCATTCAAGACCAAAATCAGCCAAGTCGGTCCAGCCGTTATCGAGTTATAGCGTCAGGAAGGAAAACCCGACATATTTTTATATAATAGATAATTAAACTAGCAATAGCAATTGGTTTTTTTTTAAATTATATTTAAATAAATTGTACCTTTATTTGTAATGTTTCTTTTAAATGTATTATTTTGTGTACAATAAAGTATTAATCTATCTATCTATCTATCTAAATACGCAATGAGATAGAAACATCCGGAAATTGTGTCTTGAGTGTTTACGTAGTAGTTCAATAGATGGCGTTCTCTGTCTCACTAACTCGTGAGTTTAGCAACCGATGGCGCTTGGAGTTATGATATTATGAAAAAGTTGATTATAGAAAACACGATATATTTTTTTCAAATGAAACCTATCTAGTCCGATTTATCGCCCCCAAAATCCCCTGTATACAAAAATTCATGAAAATCGCTGAGAGCCTTGGAGATTATTACAATATTTTCTCGTTTAATGGTATAATAACCCCTTCCCACCGGTGTGTGATATCGCGCACGGAGGCGGATCAGCTCGCACGACACACCATGGGAACGGTCTCGTGCGCCGAGGTGCGCGGTAGCACAGGAGCCCTTTCTGTGTGCGTTGCCGTGCGTCGTCGGCTGTGCGTGATGATCTGCAGAACCACGCACCGTAGGAAGGCAGCGTTAGATACTCCGTGCGCGATATCACAGATGACAGAACTATTGGCTCACTATTTGACCCTACGTGACTTAGAGCATGTTGCGATATGCCTTCCACTTCATTGTTTCAACAAAGATTAACGTTATTGGTACAAGCGTGTGCTATCTTTGAAACTTTTGCTTTTGTATCGCCTACGTCTCACTAAGTTGGAGTGGCAGAACACTGGAACTTCACTGTTATTGACGTGAACGTCTTATAATTCGATGGAGCCGGCTGCACGCACGAAAAAACATGACTCATGCGGCGTTACCTCGCTCTGAGGCGTACCATTTAAGGCTTGAAGTGAAGCGAGAGCGCGAAACGAGCGACAAAGAGACACGCACGGCCTCCGCGTTCGGCAGCGTTCGACATCTGTCTCTCTCCTACTTGAGTGAGCGATGCGTCCGCGTAGACAGATGTATGACGTTGTCACGTTCAACTATCGTCAGTAAACCGACTTTACAGACAACCGATTTTTCTTTGTTTAATTAAAGAAGCAACAGACTGGCGTGGTACGGGCATGTCATGAGGAGGGATGAAAGTCATGTGACTAGGAGAGTGATGAGTATGGATGTGGTCCTTGTGATGTTTGGGTAGAGGTAGGCCAAAGAAAAGATGGATGAACAGAACAGTGTGAAGGATGATATGGATAAGAAAGAATTGAATACAGAGATGACGGCTGATAGAGGAGAATGGAAGAGGAGAACATGTTGTGCCGACCACACATAAAGTGGGATAAGGACAGGAAGAAGAAAAGGATCATACAAAAAAACGGTAGGAACCAAGCCGTAGTTTGTCGGCTGTTCTTCTAGGCTTGGTCGCGTGGAACTGGCACCTAGACTCACCTAGCTTTAAGACGTTTCAAAGTGATCCTTGTGATACAAATGAATAAATATTATTTGATTTGAATATTTGCCGAAGTAAGGCGTAACGAGGTCATTGGTTTTTTTCCCCTCAAAATACTTAAACTCGCCTACAGATGTTTCAATTCAAAAACGGACATAAAACGGACAGACAAAAGTTCCCATTTCACAATTGGCACCTACCCACAAATAAGAATCAAATTAGTACTTCATACATAAAATCATAGGCATGTAAAAATTAAATTAGACACAAAACGTGTGCAACGGATTATTAACCTTTTTGTAGAAGACTATTAAGTTTGAATTGCATTAATATTAATTAGTAGTAGTTATTAGGTGAGACCAATTACCTAAGGCTGGTATGTGTGGTATATTACCATGACGAAACATATTGAATTATTGATAAGGACTGGTTGGTAAACATACTTTGACAGCCCTAACAGAATAGTTGGTAGAAACTAGAAACCACACTCTTTTATATTCACGAGTCTTTAAAACTGTTTCCATAAGGACGCAATTCAAAAACCGAATGTCAAAATCAGGGGATACAGTTTAGTGTTGCTGCTTCATATTGATCTCCATCCAAATTTCAATGACACTACTGGATAGATAAAGAATAAAAAAAAGGGGAAGCAATAATGTACGACCCGTTATTGCACAGCATGATAATGTACAGCAGGTTAATGTACACACCGTTATTACGATGCCAGGGTTTGGATTAACGGGGCGTACAATAAAAGGTCGCGAAATAACATGCTGTACAATGTCGTCACGTGTTGTTATTGTACGCACCGTTATTACGATGCCAGTTAAGCCTCGTGCACACTGTAGCAATTCAATATTGATTTTTGCTGTTTTGTTCAGGCAGCGGATACTTGTACTTGTCCTTGGGACTTTATAGGGCGGATCCGACTTGGTTAGGTTAGGTTATGTTAGAACATGTAAATAACGCACAAGGCGAGCGAGCAAAGCGAGCGTGCCGCGGCAGCGGCCGCCGCAGTGCCAGAAAATGTTTTTTTACATTTACCCTAAAGGGGCTATTCTCTTATGGAGCAGTATCAATTGCCTACAAAAAATAAAAATAATTGAATTGCCTGAGTGTGCACGGGCCCTAATGGCATCCAATTAACATGCTGTACAATAACATCACGTGACAATTTTGTGCACCCAGTTAATTCGCAGCCAGTTATTGTACGGCAGGTTAAAACGAATCCAAAAAACGAAAAAAGGTTTCGTTTTAACATGGTGTACAATAACATGCTGTACAATAACTGGACGTACATTAACCGGACCCTAAAAAAGCATTTCGCTAGCCACACCCCATTTTATAACCGACTTTAAATAAAAAAGAGGTTCTCAATTCAGTTGTTTTTTTTTTGTTTTTTGAAGGATCATACAAAAAAAATAGGAAAGGAACCAAGCCGTTGTTTGTTGCCTGTTCTTTTAGGCTTGGTCGCGTGGAACTGGCACCTAGACTCACCTAGCTTTAAGACGTTTCAAAGTGATCTTTGCGATTCTACTGAATAAATACTTTTGACTTTGATTGTACCTTTTGAAGATGATGACAGTTTAATGTAGAACGATGACGTGTCATACTACTGGTGATGCAAACAGTAATGAAACTGAACCCTTTGTTGTGTAAACATAGGAAATTATTTGAGTCATCACAATCGTGGGAATTTACTGCGTTTGAATTTATGACAACAAAGATAAATTCAACTTATTAGTCTGCCTTCAAGTTCACAGCTATTTTTAACCGACTAACCCCCGAATACTGAAACGCAACTCAGATTTAAGCACGTCTCAAGCGACGAATATTTGACATATTTTCATTGAAAACTGACAAATATTCGTCGCTTGAAACGTGCTTAAATCTGAGTTGCGTTTCAGTATTCGGGGGTTAGACATAGACATTTATTTATTTTCTACTTAAGCACACATAAACCAGTAAAAAATAAGGACACTAAAAGAAGAAAGATTTATACTTCATATAAAAAAGGGAAGAGGTTCTCAATTCGGTTTTATTTATCTGTAACGTTTGTTATTGCATATTTTTGTCATTTAAGTAGGTATTTCGATTTGAAAAATTATTTTTTATCTGTTAGGTAAATATCGGTTCAGTAGTTTGGCCATGAAGTCGAGAAGTTTTTTTATTACTTTACTTATTATTATTTTTGTTTTGTAAAAGGATCATACAAAAAAACGGTAGGAACCAAGCCGTACCTAGTTTGTTGGCTGTTCTTGCGTCGGCTTGGTCGCGTGGAACTGGCACCTAGACTCACCTAGCTTTAAGACGTTTCAAAGTGATCCTTGTGATGATACAACTGAATTAAAAAAAAATATTTTGCTTGTTTCGTATCTAAATGATAATTATTGGCCTTACCTCTGACTACCCCTTTAGATACACTCAAAGAATCATTGGTTGGTACTTGAGTCTGGGATCTTATTGTCGTGTAACTAGAAAAATCTTAATGCGGTTAGCATTAAGATTTTTTCTCTTACTTGAAACCGAAACTCAAATTTTATTTTTCATCAAACCCATACCTACTTGTGGGTTATCTATGAATAGGTCTTCAAAAAGCGGCCATTGGCGAGTCCGACTCGCACTTGGCCGCTTTTTTTAGGTTCTACGACCCGCCGGTTTCCTCACGATGTTTTCCTTCACTGTATTGGGAGTACTGGCATAGTGCACATAATTTTTTCGACAGAAAAACTAATTTGTACACGACTGTATTTGAACCCACGACCTTCGGATCGGAAGGCGGGGTCGCTACGACTAGACCACCACTGTTTTTGAATACGGGCCATAGAAATAGAGGCCTTTATAGTATAAAGGTCGATTGCATGACAGGTTTGGTCAAGTGACCTTCAACACACGATGCTAAAAGCGACTTTATCGTGCAAAGAATAAGGTATCTAATTACTTATCAGAGACCTTGGCCTGTGATAGATACTGATTTAATGAGGATATTCGTTGTCTCTTTCTGTCTTGTGGTATTTGGATATTAGCTGTCTTTGTCTAACAGGAAAGTGTAAATATTTAGAATTTATGTGGTCAACCTCCAATTGTGATATCATTTAGGTATGTAGGTACTTAAACCATAGAAAAACAACCTACTTATTAAACATTTTTTGTGTAATTAGCTGATGAAACAAGCTTAAGCCACCTGATGTTAAGTGGTAACCATCGCCTATAACAAAGCAATGTCTCGTAGGTCACGCACGTCAGGAAAGCGCCCTACGATGCACTGCCCTGCGTCCATCAACTTGAGGCATACAGATGTTCAGCCTCACGTGCCAGTAATGTCCCCCACACCCTTCAAACCACAGCCACAGCGATGTTGCTTCTCGGCAGGAATAGGCATGGTGGTAGTACGCACCCCCACGAGACACACACAAAGAGCTCTACTACTACTAAAAGTGTAATATTTGGACATACCTTTGACCTATTCTGATAGCTTCAATATTAAACCAACAAGACACTTAAAAAAGCGGTGTTTACTTTTTACAGTGCCTTAAAAAAAACTGGGTATGTGCCGAATGTATTATTTGGACATACCTTTGACTACCCCCTTCAGATAGTTCCAAGATTAAACCAAGAAGACACACTAAGAGGTGTATAAGGTGCCTAAAGCTGTGTCCACATCTAAAGAAACGTCCTAATGAAGATGCAGCTTTAGATTATTTTCTGTAAAAAAAATCTACACAGAACCAAAAACATTGTTAAGATCACAGGAAGTCGGTGGATGGAGAGGGCTCAGAATCGTTCTTTCTGGAGATGTCTACGGGAGGCCTAGCAGTGGACTTCTACAGACTGATGATGATGAAAGAAAAAACACTGACCTTCTTAGCAGGTTGATCCTTCTTCAAGTCTTTCCTCGCAGCATCCACCAGCAACCCTCTGGCTTCTACGGGTTCCACTCGGGCACAATCCACTTCATCGCTACTCTCGTACAGCGTATCATCTGTCAAGTTACTGACAGTCCGCGACAGCGAGTGTGACAGTTTGCACGTCATAGTACTACAGCCGGAGTCGCTGACCTCGGAGTCAGAGTCCGAGTCTCCGAAGACATCATTGGAAGTGTAGCAGTCCTCTTCGAAGATGATGAAGGAATCTTCTGACTCGCAGTCAGAAGCTTTGTGAGTGCGTTTTGGACTGTCTGTAAAGACAACTTGGAAGGAATCATCACTATCTGTGGTCGAGGCTGAACGGAACCGGCCTTTTAGCTCATCGAAATAGTCTCCAAGACTGGTATCGCTTGAAGAGTTGATTGTAGAAGGTGTTGACGGGGAGTTAACCGGACTTTCAAGTTCAATTTCGTTGGCAAAATTAACGTCATCTTGGATGCTCCGTTTCATTCTGACTTTTCGACGCTTATCGAGCATCCTGTGAGAGTTTTTGTATTTTTTATCCACTGGCTTGCTAATTGGAATGGTTTTAGGTAGTCGGGGCTGCTCGGTGATCAGTTCCGTTGGTTCCATAATAGTAGGTTCCTTTGTACGTTTTTCCTTTAGCAGAGCCTTGAGTTTTGACAGTTTATCTTCACAGGATGACACTAGCTGGTGTTTTTCATCACTTTCTATGTTTTCTTTAGTCAGTTTTTCACTATTCAGTTCAATTTTCTCTTCAGGGAGTTCCAAATTGATGGATTTCCTTGTATTGTTTTCAGTCATTTCGTTCACAATTTCAGTGGTATCAATAACAGGTGGTTCAACCTTGGTTTTAAGTGCTTCTGTTTGGCACAATTCTTCTTTCTGCAGCTGAGGGGGACTGTAGCACTCGATATAAGGATCATTTGATATTGCAATGAAGTCTTCTGTCGAGATTGCATCTTCAAAGCTCTCTTCAACAGATCCCGGCTCGACAAAGACCTTCTTCGGACGTTTCCGCAGCCAGACTGGATTAGATGGTTTGGGATTAGGGCTGGGATTTGTTTCTAGAAGATATTTCACTTGGTTGATCTTTTCCTCGCAGGATGTAACTGTTTTGCAGTTATTCATGTTTGATAGGACGTCATTTGTGATAGCTCCGTCAGAGCTCGATTCGGGCGCTTTTCCATTTTTATCTTGGCCGTCGTTGGCGCCCTGCCAGGTCTGCGGCGACCCCTGGCGGGCTTCGTCAAAACAATCGTAGTATACTTGCGATCTAGTTCGGAATACAGCGCCAGAAAGCATGTTAAAAACGCCAGAGAAAAAATTCGATATTCCCGCCAGAGTTGAGTCGGAACGAACATCTTCCTTTGACGGTCTCTTCGCCATTATTGGGGCTTCTAGACTAACCTTTTTTACTTTTTCGGGTTTCTCTGACGTCACCAGAGTGTCTGCGAGGTTCTTCATGAGAGGATCGGGAATTAAATGTAGGTTGTTTAGGAAAATTTCGTTTTCGTAGTCCAACTTCATTTCGCTCTTCTGAAGCGCCTCTGTGCAGTAATTACCGAACGGATGGTACATCGGATTGTAAATCTGAGTTTTACTGCGCGGACTGCGCCCGTTCACAATCGAATACATCTTTATCAACTTTTTTTCTTTATAAAACTAAATCACAGTGTTGATTGACGACAGGACGTAAAACACTTCACGCAAACATTGTTTCACACGGATACACGCCTCTAGATAAGTCTGGGGGAGGTGTGTGGAAGAAATTAGGGCTTCTATAGTTCGAACACGGTGGAAAATATCTAGCTGGTGACAAGTCCAAAACACAAGGAACTGAAAGAATAGCGGTTTTACACTCTGTAATGTAATAGTTCACAGTGTCTAAGATCACAGCACGAGAGGATACACTAGAAATTTGGTCAACTTCGAAACAAAGAACGTTGTGGGGCTCCATGATTATAAATATTCCAGAAATACACGTCTTTACAGTTCAGCCATTTTGAAATATTGAGGAAACTAGCGATGGGCGATTACTACTATATTTTATCGAATAAGTCGATTGTTCGGTTCAGTCGATAAAAGTCGATAACAATTGAAACTAGTCGATTGTTATCGACTGACGGCGCGTGCGGCGTGCGGCGACAATGACTGGCACCAACTTTAACTACTATTTGCCGCGCGGTCACGCCGCGCAACCACGCAACGCACCTAACTACTATTTTTGCCGCGCGGTCACGCATTCACGCAACGCACCTAACTACTATTTTTGCCGCGCGGTCACGCATTCACGCAACGCACCTAACTACTATTTTCGTGCGTACTACTGAATCAGTAGTTACAAAAGATGGTGCGTCGGGCGTGCGCTGCGCTACAAATCTATAGATTAAGTCCGTGCGCCGCTACTTAATGCAGTTATTATGCGATTTAAGTTATTACATTAATTAATTTGTTTTAAAGTATAACAAATTACGAATAGAAGGGTAGGTAAAGAGTTTCTAACTAAGGAAAACACAGACTAGAATAAAAATTAAGTAAAAAAGAGATACTTATTTGCAATATATTTTCTTACAGAAAATCAACTTATAGCTAGAAATCTACCTTCTACCATACATTTGGTAACTACACTTTTTACTTGACAAGGTCAATTTTACATTTCTATAAAATGTATATTCATAATATTAAAATATACTACCTACGTGTTTACATTAAATGCAACCGAAGTATTATTACTTAGAAACAATCGACGCAACACCGTCCCGCTCCCGCATGCACCGCCCCACGTGGCCTTCCGCAGCGCAGTTCACCGCACCGCACGCATACTTACATGTATAGTAGTTAGTAGTTTGTCGATTGTTATTCGAATAATCATGGGGAGGAACTACTAAATCGACAATCGAATGCGCAGTAGCGCAATTTTCGATTCATTCGATTGTTTTTTTTGAAGCAATCGCCCATCGCTAGAGGAAACAAGCAAGATAAAAGCAAAGAGCAATCAAGAACATAGAACTGAACGCACGCAAGCAACCGTCAAGCAACACATGACTTTGACAGATAATGATGAGACAGCTTCGATTTAACCGATTGTTTAAAATCGATTTGATTTCAATAATTTATGGTAAAATGTCGCAAATATAGGTCTGTTTTTGCAATAAAGTCCACAGCTTAATAACTAATAACAGTATTAATGATGATGATGATGCGGTATTTGCCGTATTCGGTTACGGACAGTGTTTCTGCTCTTCAGTTACAAATATGTATTATTATTTTGTCATCCATGTTCTTTTACTTTTTCGGTATTCTTTGAGAATGACTTTTGTATTGCAAAAAAATAAGCTTGCCGTGTCGTCTACTGCTAATTAATTAAGCTTGCCCTATTCATGATTACTTATTAGTAATCGACTTAGTTCGATAATAACTCGATTTTAACTACGCAGTAAGCATTATCAATGGCCTTGTCCCTTCCTTTGCCCTTCGTTTCTTTTCTGATGCAACAGTGTGTTTTTGTTGACAGAAAGAACTAGAACGTTGTAATTGGGTTACAGAATCGAAACAAATGTCGTCATTGGTCAAAATGTTGACAAGTTGGTCTACTCTAGCTACATAATCGTGAGCTCTTGCTTGCAAAAGTGAAAAATTAGTTTTTTTTTTGTTGAGAATATTTTGTTTTGTCATGCTTATTTCATACCTTCATAATTTGCCTGCCACTTGCACAGACTATCTGTTTTGTGCTATTACTGCCACAGCCGCAAGCAATTAATATAATAATAGGAAGGAAGCAAGGTTCTCGATTTCGTGTTAACTGGTAATGCAGTAAAGGCCAAACTACACTTGTCATAATTTTGACCGTTATCTTTTTTTTATTTTTCTAACCTATATCGTCCCACTGCTGGGCAAAGGTCTCCCCCAAATCCTTCTGTCTCCATCCATCGCTTTATCCCACCATCCTCGCTCGAAAGCGTCGAGATCGTCCCTCCAACGCTTTCTTGGCCGCCCCCGACCTCGCCTTTCCTCTGGTTGCCACGGTGTTATCTGGTTCGTCCATTTATCGGGATGCATTCTGCTGACATGACCCGCCCAGTCCCACTTGAGTTGGGCTGTTTTTCTTCCGACGTCGGCTATTCCAGTAGTTGAACGTAGCATGCTGTTACGCACTCGGTCAGTACGTCTAAACCCGAGGATGCTACGTTACGTTCCATTGACTGATATTTAAGATGAATAAAATGTTTGGGGTTGTAGTTTCAAAAGCTTTTTGACCTTTTTGAAATTGAAATTACTAATTTAAACAGGTACCTATTTCAGTAAGTACCTACCTATTTTTTGGTGGGTATCAACAATGTAATAAAGGAACTTACTTTCCAAGCCTCGTTCGATCTTTCAACCTTCTTCAATTTACTGATGTAGGTAGGTACCTACTTACTTAATAATTATTATAAGTTTACAGCTGAAGTTGTTCAGAACATTAGGTATCATCATCATCATTTCCTAAGAGTAGGAAAATAAAACAAATTTTACTAACCCCAACTTTATTCAAATTATTCACTAAAGGTACCTGCATAAAGTGTAGGTTAAAAATAAAGTCTGACTTGCAGCAATAATTACTATAGGTATGCTTACCTTAGTTGGTAATAGAGGGCGTGGGTATGATTCCCACGAACATAATAGGTATATTATATTGTCTCTGTCTGGGTGATTCTTGTTTTCTAAGGCACGTTATCAGAAACAATGCTCGAGTCTGAGTCGAGCCTCAAGCATAGTTATGCATATATAACTATACTTATGTATAGTTTTTTAACACTTTTCAATAGAGAACTGTCAAAAAATCTGCTGCATTCGGGCCTAAGACTTTTCAAAGTGATCCTTGTGGTACAACAGATTATACATATTTTCTTTTTGTTTTTTTGGTTATTATTATCATTTTTTTTTATTATTTATAGGCTAATGCTTGACCACATTATCATCTTGCAGTTGACGTTAGAGCGCGCTCACTTAAAGATGCATATTCCCTTGTTTAGGCCCTTATGTTGGCACAACTTTATTGAAGTATACCAACTTACTAAACATTTATTTATTTATCCTAGATGCTAGCTATTAAGTTGAATGTTATTCAGTGGTTTCATCGAGTATTGCATGGACGTTTTCATCAGCAAGTACTTTACCAATAGACGGTAAAGTTTTCAGTGTATTGTCTAAATATTCAAATGGCGACATGAATACTTCGAAGTAAGAATAGAAAAACCATGCGATGAGACCGAAGAATATTAGCTTCACAAATCTGTCAACGATGTAACGTCTGAAAAAAACAAAGATATTAAGTAGCAATAGAGTGAGCTATATCTATTGAATATAAATAGAACTCTGCTTATTTTTATTTTACGGAAAAAAATAATCTACGCATTACGTCACCATCTTTTTTTTTCTTGACTATTGATGGGTTTCGCTGCCCGGTCTCAGTAGTGATGTCCTATCCCTAAAACCGGCTGGATAGGTACGTACTTAACTTATTTATCAATTTATTTAGACCTCGTCAAGAAATGTGTTAAGTCTTACTACAAATTCATCATTAGCCAAAAAAAGTCACTGCCGACTCGTGGTCATATAACATAAAGTTTCCCGAAAAACCGATTCTGAGCCCTCTTCCACATAGTGGGCGGCATCCAAAATTTCGTCTTCTGGTTCGTGCATGGTCGTCATTGGAGAACCTTTATTTACCAATGGCTGTGAGATTTTTCAAGTTACATATTATGATTTAAATAAGTTTTACTTACATTTTATGCAATTTTCGTGCACGTGGCAAACTCGATGGATCTTCTTTGCAGCAGAATTCCCTTGTTCCTTTAACATAACTTTCTAAGTAATCTTCTGGGATTAACGAAGATACATCTGTAAAGAACACTTCGTTTTCTCCTTTAGATATGCGTTTGCGTAAGCCTGTAAAGTTTTGGTTGGTGAAGTGCCATTCCTTTACAGTGTAATGTTGTAAGACACTGAGACCGTGGCTGATCCTTTTTTGAACGTTCACCATGCTGAAAAAAATGAAAAAGTTTGGTGTTCATGATAATGATAGAGGTGACTCAAAGAAGTAAACCTGACCCCACATAAAGTGGGCTAATGGTAGGAAGATGATGATGATTATCAAAAGTGGTATACCGCTGACCTAATTCAAATCAATTCAACGACAGTTCAATCAAACTACAAACACTGTCACCAAAGTTCATCCAACGTCAATCAGATATAGTAGGGTTCAGCCCTTACCGTATTTGCACAAATACCAACCTAACGTCACTAACTTGTACTTTCTTTATCGCCAAAACATGACTTGATATTAATGGCGGCTTGGTTGGCGGCAACGCCGTTTATTAAACAAGGTATACAAAAAAGTTGGGAAGCCCATTAGGCAAGGAGTTTCACTTACAAAGTTTTCTTTCCCAGCAAAAACAACAGCATGTCCACAAGATAAGCCGGTATTATGTGGAATAGAACCAGGCATATCTGATGGGTGATCCAGTAAGACTTGATTGCTCCACCAGGATACCACAGAGCAACTGTGTATGGGTACTCATTCACCCATTTCTCACCTGAAAATCAAGTGAAAGTAGATAATTCATAGATTTTCCTGTACATACCAATCTTTTTTTATCAATTTGATTTATTTAAAACTTGCAGCGTCATCTAGCGAGTGAATCTGTAATTATAGTTCATCTACTTGCCAGCAGATGTCGCCACAACGTTGAAGTTTATTGCATTTTACTTTAAATTAAAGTGATTTTTACCTAATTCAATTACTTCTCTCCATGTGATGTTTATTATCCCAGACAAAGTGAGATTGTAGACTTGCGTTTCTTTAGGCCTGAAACATGCAAACAAATCAAATAACTTCTTAATTCTACTCACTAATAGATGGCGCTATAAAAACTTTATTAAAATTACTTTGATAGCTAGGTGTTACCTGCCGATAGATATCGCTATCAAATAACTTTTTAATTCTACTCACCAATTAAATGACGCTATAAGAAGTTTAGTAAAATGACTTTGGTTACTAGTTATTAGATTAAAATTATCTGTAATGTTATTTTATAAGTGAATACATTGAAATTGAAATTGAATCTGCCGATAGATAGCGCTATCAAATAACTTCCTAATTCTACTCATTAATAGATGGCGCTTTAAGAAACTTAGTAAAACTACGTTAGTTACTAGTTACTTGCCGATAGATGGCGCAAGCACATATATCAGTAAGATTATTTTGTAAGAGCTTCAGCTTACCTATCAAGAGCAGTAGCATAAGCGATCAATATGCATCCGTTAGCCACGACGTCTACCGAAATGGCGTCAGCTGTGTATGACGGTTCACAGTGCATTGTACGGATCACACCTGAAAAAACATACTAGATTGGTTTCAAGTATTATGGAGTCGGTTACAAACATACAAGTGAAGCTAATAAAAAGCGTGTAAAAATGGGCTTTTACAGAAGCCCACTCTTACATACACTTTCTGCTAAGTGCTCGACGAGGTAACACGTCCTATAGCGAGTAAATTTTCCGGAAAATACTTCTTCTTTTAACTTACTCATGTTTATTTATGTGGTATTTATGTTGTATATAATACACCTTATTTCAACAGGATTTGCGAGTGCGTAGATGCACTCAAGTCAACTTACATCCTACTCACATCCCAACACCCAAAAGTAACTCTGTCTGTCTGTCTGTCTGTTACGCTTTCACGCAAAAATTACACAGATAGTGTAGAGCCTGAGAAAGAACATAGGCTACTTTTTATTGCGAAAAAAGGGTTGTGAGGGGTTGAAAATGGTGGTTGAAAGTTGTATGGAAGTATCGTCATTTTTAGAGCTAGAAAATTAAAAATGCTACCCATAGACACTATGCCACGCGGACGAAGTCGCGGGCACATCTAGTTATACATATAAGCGAAAATTTGTAAGTGATGGATAGATGTTTGTTACTCTTTCACGTTAAAACTACTGAATGGATTTTAATGAAACTTTACAATAATATAGCTTATACATCAGAATAACACATGTTTTCTCTAAGCAACAATTAATTTCAAGAATGAAATAAAACTTAAACAATAAAATACAAAATCATAATATAAAAAAAAAACTAAAACTAATTTTTATTAGTTTTAGTTACCCGTATAATATATTATATAAATATTTTTAATTAGTGTTAGTTTTAACTAAACCTTAAAAATCTAGCAAAAGTGGGTGTCCATGAGGCATGGTGCCAAGAACGCTGGCTGCATTCCCACGTTGAATAGCAATAGCTATTCTCTGTGCGAAAAAAGAGCCAGCCCTCTTGTCACCAGTGGCGTCGACCAGCCGAGGAAACAATTGCTTAAAAAACTTTTTTGTACTGGGACCCCTGGGAGGCGATAAGTTACATCATGTTATTGTACACACTGTTATTACGATGCCAGCTAAGCCACATGCACACTGGAGCAATTCAAACATGATCATTTACTTTTTTGTTCTGGCACTAGATACTTAAAGGTACCTTGTCTTTGATACTTTATAGGGCGGATCCGACTTGGATAGGTTAGGTTATGTTAGAACATAAAAATTATGCACAAGGCGAGCGAGCAGAGCGAGCGTGCCGCGGTAGCGGTCAACGATAACCTCAAAGGTAGTACGCTAGATAAAAATAATAATAATCGAAATATTAATCTGCGACAGTGTACGGGCCTTTACACTTTTCCAGTGGAAAAAAGTGGCATCGTTTTAACAGTGCGTACATTGACTGGCCGTACATTAACCGGACTCGGACCCCATGGACCAAAAGTTTCGAAGCCAAGCGGCACAAATAAAGAACGTACCTTTTCCACTGCCAATAATGAGCCCTGTGGGTCCGTTTAGGTTGTCCACCCATCCAGGAATTGGTTCCTTCCACACCGCTGTCACTGAAAACATTATCTTTTAAAAATAGTGGTTCTGTGAGCAAAATACACAGTCATCAAAATTGTCTAGGGATATTCTAATTCTAATTGATTTGGGGGAATAAGATCTGCACTGACGTCCCGCGATGGGGTGTATTGTGCATTGTCCCCCTGCCAAACCTCACCACAGCCAGCCCAACTCCTTAAAATAACGGAGAAGGACTTTGGGTTGGTGGCAGCAGTGTTGTAGTGAAACGGATGTGGATGTGGAGGGACAAGACTCAATAATGTTCCCTGAGCCCTGTCTTGGACCTCACCTCTTCTGTTAAAAATTAAAGTTTCAACAAAATCTTGAAAAATCTGAAAATCAATTATTATTAAATTTGAAATTAAAATGGATTAATTTGATATTGAAATGGAATATCACTAGAGAATGTTGAAGTGTGTATTTATACGAGTTATAAGTATAATACGATGTGTTTATTACCGATGCGGATAATGTGGTCGCTAGGATTTACGGCGCCAAGCAGATGACATAATTTTATAGCGCCTACGCTATTTTACGGTCGAACATTAACGAATCCAAAATATTTACAAATTTGCATTTGCAAGGTCATTGCCAATATCGGAAAAACTACGTCGCCATTGATATTGATAGACCATAATTGATTCCCAACGTGGTCCAGGTGGACCCCCAGGGGCCCCAGGGGGGCTAGATTCGAGGGTGGTCTACGATGGCGTGACAAAAAATGAGGGTTCCGATTCGTACGCGGGGGTCCATGAAAATGTACCTATCTGGTTTCGATAGTGAAGTTGAAGTTGAAGTCGAAGTGGACTAAAATGTTGGATTGACTTCACTTATCAATGAAGGCAGATTATAATAAATAAATATATATATATATTTATTTATTAAAATATATAAATTTGATAATATTTTAAGAAGCTTAGCGACTGTTAAATTTAATCTTTTTTCGAAAACTACTTATTCGTTGTAGGATCTCAGCCGCAACGCAAATGTCCATAGTTATATCTAATCTCCATATTTTTTGTCGACTGGGAATATAGTAAAAATGTCGCTTTAGGGCAGGGGGTTCATATAGGAACCAGCAAAATTTTGAAAGTGGTATTATGAGTAAAAAAAGGTTGGGAACCTCTGCCATAGACTACCATTAGATGCCACGACTATTTTGACTGTTTCCCACTTCTCCAGTATCGATGTATCTAATTGTATTTCTTCTTTTAGTGCCCTTGTATTTTACTGTGCTTATGTAGTAAACAAATAAACGTTTATGTCTATGTATAAGTTTTCCCAAGCCTCAGAGAGAGAGAGAGAGAGAGAGAGAGCAGATTTTTAACTCGTTAAAAACAGAATTTTTAGTATTTGTAGTAAGGTTTATTTTTGCATCTGCACTGCTATTGTCATAAAAAATGCTTGAACGCGCTTGGTGTGAAATAATAAGAGGAGCTGGGGCCTAATTCTCGGGCCGATCTCGATCATTATGCAATTTTATTTTATTGCTTCTTTTCGAAGAGAGAATGGATGATTTCCTTGAGTAATTCATCGAAGACCTCATCGTAGAAGCCGCGACAGCTACGATACACGGAAAACGTAGAAAAAGTGCGGGGTTGTGCAATGCCAACGTGTATTGTAAGGGACATTGAAAATCTCGGTCGGCTCGAGAATTAGGTTCCCGGTCTGTGTGAAAAGAAGAGAGCACTGGTGGTCTAGTAGTAATGGCCCCGCCTTCCGATCCGAAGGTCGTGGGTTCAAATCCACTTGTGTACCAATGAGTTTTTCTGTCGAAAAATTTATGTGCACTATGCTAGTGCTCTCAAAACGGCGAAGGAAAACATCGTGAGGAAACCGGCGTGTTGTAGAACCTAAAAAAGTTCGAGCAACACGTGTCAAGGGTCACGCAAAAAGGGCCCGCCAGCGGCCGACTTGCGGAAAAACCTGCCCGCACATCAAGTGCGCATGATAAACTTGCCGAAACTTGTGTGAAAAGAAAAATGCGCGCCGATGCTCTCAAAGCCGGTCTGTCTGAACGAACCCAAAGAGTACATACCAATAGAAGGTCTAGCAATGGCAGTAGGAAACTTGGAGCCATACTCTGCTACCAAGTCTTCTGTTATAGCCTTTGTGTAGGAGTACGTGTTGGGTTCCGAAGATATAATCCTGGAAATAAATAGAGATGGTATAGTTTGAAGAAAATAAAAAATCGGTTGTCTGTAAAGTCGGTTTACTGACGATAGTTAAACGTGACAACGTCATACAGCTGTCCACGCGGACGCATCGCTCACTCAAGTAGGAGAGAGACAGATGTCGAACGCTGCCAAACCCGGAGGCCGTGCGTGTTTCTTTGTCGCTCGTTCCGCGCTCTTGCTTGCACCCTTTAATGGAACGCCTCAGAGCGAGGTAACGCCACATGAGTCATGTTTTTTCAATCGTGCAGCCGGCTCTATCGAATTATAAGACGTTGTCATTCCAGACATGTGACATGTCATTACAGACAACCGATTTTTTTCTCTCTTTCTTTCGTTAATTATGAATATGAGCAGGCAGTTCACCCATACCCACTTACTTCGGTTCCATGTGCGCTAATAAATCATCATCCATCCATTCCGTCATGTTCATGATGTCCCGAGGGTTATGTACACCTTTGTACACCTTCTCTTCTAACACATCCAGCTCACAGCGACAATATGCTGTTGATAGATGTATGAACGCCTGCAAGTTACATACAATATAATTATAATTTTCTTCTGATCGTGTCACTGATTCTTTCAAACCAAGTGTGGTGAAAGGATTTTAAGTGCGCCTCAAAGAGGCCTCTTTCGTGCACTTGACACATATTTTCGAACTTTTTAGGTTCTACGATATGCCAGTTTCCTCACGATGTTTTCCTTCACCGTTTGAGAGCACTGGCATAGTGTACATAAATTTTTGAGACTGGATTTGAACCCACGACCTTAGGATCGCATGGCAGGGCCGTTGCCACTAGGCCACCAGCGCTCTGAAAAGGTACAAAAAAAACTAAAAGACTAAAATAATACTTAATGGAAAAAAGCAGCCAAGTGCGAGTCGGACTCGCCCATGAAGGGTTCCGTAGCATCAAGTAACATAATATAAAGGTTCTTGTAGTTAAGGTAAATTGGTAAATTGTGGTTTACGATCTAAGACGTATAAAAAAAAATACTGACTAGATCTCGTTCAAACCAAATATCGTTGAAAGTTTGCATAGTAATGTACAACATATATTTTTTTTAGTTTTATCATTCTCTTATTTTAGAAGTTAGAGGGGGGGGGGGACCAACTTTTTTCCACTTTGGAAGTGTCTCTCGCGCAAACTATTCAGTTTAGAAAAAACGATATTAGAAACCTCAACATCATTTTTGAAGACCTATTCATAGATACACGTATGGGTTCGATGAAAAAATATTTTTTGAGTTTCAGTTTCAAGTATGGGGACCCCCAAAATTTATAGTTTTTTTTCTATTTTTATGTAAAAATCTTAATGCGGTTCACAGAATACATCTACTCGCAAAGTTTCATCAGTCTAGCTCTTACGGTTTCGGAGAAAAATGGCTGTGACACGGCCGGACAGACAGACAGACAGACAGACATGACGAATCTATAAGGGTTCCGTTTTTGCCATTTGGCTACGGAACCCTAAAAACGGGTGCTTAGTAGACACACCCGAGTTGAGTCTCCCCGCGACCACGGCTGTTGTAACACGGTTGAAACGTCGGGAAATAATAAAGGTAATCGGAATAAACACCCATTTTTCCATTAATTATGCATAACGATCGCGTTAATTTAAAAGAATATTAAAAAACTAGAGATAATAATGGCTACAGGTCGACGCTTGAAATGCTCATATACTATTTAGTTGCACATTAACTTTAAAATAAATAAAACGAATACCACCCTTCATACCGCTAGCCCCCCTTAGGTACCTTATTTTTGACTTCTGTGCAATAACGGTCAGCGCTAGAGTTATGTGCCGCTACTTATACCTGTATAGGTTATTGATATGGAGGTACACAAAAAAATTACTTTTGAAATACCAAAGTATTTTTGTGTAGGTACCTATCAATTTGTTTAATCTTCCATTTATAGCAATCTGTTTATCAAAAAAGCAAAATTATTTTAATTACTTCCATGAACATACAAAAACGGCAGTTTGTGTGTGTATTGTTTTTATTGCTAAAAATAATTGAGCTAAGATAAGTATTTAAAAATAAAAAAATGAGCGTTGTCTGACCGTTTTTAATTGTTAAAAATAATTTTATTAAGATATTTATATATATATATATATATATATTTAGGATCTCGGAAACTGAGCCAACAATTTTCATGAAATTAAGTATACAGGGGTTTTCGGGGGCGATAAATCGATCTAGCTAGGTTTCATTTTCAGAAAAGACGCGGGTTAAAAGTTATTTTAATAATAAAAAAATTTAGCGCCATCTCTTGTCGAGTAGTCGAAATCACGAATTAGTGTCACGGAGAACGCCATCTATTGAACTTCTACGTAAACACTCGACACAAAAGTTACGGAAATTTTCATGAAAAATAGTATACAAAAATATTATTAAAAAACCGAGCAAAGCTCGGGCACACCAGCTCGTATATTTAAAATAAAAAACATGTCTGCCCGTTCAAAGACAAAATTAATTTATATATTTGTATCGCAGGGATCACTTTCAAATGTTTCCAAAGTACTGTGGGCCTACCATGAGCTCTGTCTGGCTCTGTCTCTGGTTCTGGTTTTGAGTCTGTGTGAGTGCTCACCAGTGCATGATACTGTGTGTGTGCCGTTTTGACGCAGGATTTATTTAGTCAACACTCACATAGACTCAAAACCAGAGCCAGAGATAGAGCCAGACAGAGCTCATGGTAGGCTTACAGGTTTATCTGGTTTCCATAGTACAAGCTCTGCTTAGTTTGGGGCTAGATAGTGTTGTGTGGATTGTCTATAATAATTATTATTTATAAGATGCCGGCACCAAAGGCGTGTTCGTTGCGTACCCGTAATCGCCAACGTTGGGAGCAAAACAGATAAGCTCAAATGGCAGTGGGCAGGCCATGTAAGCAGGATGCAACCCAAAAAGTGGGCAAATATGACTCCTTGGGTGCCTGAGGACGGGCCCGGGAAGACGTTGGCGAGCTGATCTCGACGGTCAGAGGAAAGATTGGTGGGAGACTATAAAGCGTACTATACTCTAGATAGCTATATGAATGATAAAACTGCGTGGCCCGATGTCCCGGTCACTCTACCCTATGAAGCTAACATGTCAATTTGCAATGTCTGTACCTACTATTTCGTATCTTATTTTTAAATAAGCTGTGTAGATACTATAGTATAACTTTGAAGCGTAGCGTGTGCTGTCTTTGAAACTTTTGCTTTTGTATAACTGCATTGCATACGTCTGACTAAGTGAAGTGCCACCACACTGGAACTTCACTGCTATTATTTTAGACTATTTTTGATTTGTAAAAGGATCATACAAAAAAACGGTAGGAACCGAGACGTAGTTTGTTGCCTGTTCTTCTACGCTTGGTCGCGTGGAACTGGCACCTAGACTCACCTAGCTTTAAGACGTTTCAAAGTGATTCTTGCATCGAATGAATAAAAAATTATTGAGTTTGAGTTTGAATAAAAAAATATTGACTTTGACTTTGACTGCTTAGGATCGGGACGAGTGGAAGGTTTTGGGGGAGACCTTGGGCATTGGGACAATACACCACTATTTTGTAACTACCAAAAAAAAAATAGGGTAATGTAGTAGGGGTAGAACATTATGAATTTGCCATCAGAATTTGTAATTTCGATAAAATGACAGAGTTATTAAATGTTAAAATTTTCAGAAATCCTGCAAAAAATTATGCACATAATTAGTTACGTAGTACTTGAGAGAAAAAAAATTACGCTGTTCGGTTCCGCTTGGTATTTAGCGTTAATGAATGAAATGATTTTTGATTGTTGAATCATTTTTCAATATTTGTCTTGAAATTGTGGTTATTTAAAGAATTTTTTTTATGACTTGATTTTTTTTTTGCGTGAATGTGTTCAGTATCAGGGGGCTAATTCTCGGGCCGATCTCGATCATTTTGAAATTTTATTTTATTGCTTCTTTTCGAAGGGGGAATGGATAATTACTTTGAGTAATTCATAAACGACCTCTTCGTAAAAGCCTCGACAGCTACAATATACGGAAAACGTACAAAAAGTGCGGGGTTGTGAAAAGAAGCATTAAAATAAAATTTCAAAATGATCGAGATCGGCCCGAGAATTAGCCCCCAGCAGCCAATATAAACATTTTTTTATTATGGTAATTACAAAATAGTGGTGTTTAGGTTAAAAAAAACTTGAATACGTCTTCACATTATAATTGTATCTGGATGATGTCTTACCTCCAAGTTCTTCATAGTCTCCGCTAAAGTTAGCATCTTCAATGTGCCTCTTACGTTCATGTGAACAGCGTCTTTCAGTTTTTGATCGAATCTGAAAATTCATTTAAAATTACCAATCACTAATACACACGCAAACTTATAAGGTAGGATAAGAAGTTAGAGGGGGGGAAACAACTTTTTTCCACTTTGGAAGTGTCTCTCGGGCAAACAATTCAGTTTAGAAAAAAACTATATTAGAAACCTCAATATCATTTTTAAAGACCTATCCATAAATACCCCACACGTATGGGTTCGATGAAAAAAAAATTTGAGTTTCAGTTTCAAGTATACCCCAAAAAATATAAAAAAAAATATACCCATAAAATATACCCCCAAAATTTATAGTTTTTTTTCTATTTTTGTGTAAAAATCTTAATGCGGTTCACAGAATACATCTACTCACCAAGTTTCATCAGTCTAGCTCTTATGGTTTCGGAGAAAAATGGCTGTGACACGGCCGGACAGACAGACAGACAGACATGACGAATCTATAAGGGTTCCGTTTTTGCCATTTGGCTACGGAACCCTAAAAAGTGAGTGTATTCACTTTTATTTTCACAAAGAATCTTACAATTAAACAAATTATATTAACAAAATACACAAGAAACAGTTGAGCTATCTGCAGTCCGTTACAAACCATCTAGAGATAGCTCAACTGATCCAGAAACTGAATCTAGGACCCGAGTTCAAATCCCAGCGCACCAAAAAAAATTTTGCGCTTTTTTTTCTTTACCTGACACAAGCAGCACTATGGAACACTATGTTCGTCTCCCTCTGCAGTAACTCTTTGTCTTCCTCAGAGATTCCTAATCCCTCTTCTGTGACGTCACCAGCAATAATTCTGAGTTTCTTGAAGAAGTTTGGATTCTTTCCTCTGAGTAAATCGAAGAGCTGGAAGTTACATGGGTTTTTTCAATCAAGCTACGTTTTCTGCTACGGACTGGCTACGAGATGACTATGGCGACATGCTTCTACGGAGAGCCTACGGTGCTGCTACGGGGATCCTACAGGATGGCTACGCGGTAGCTACGAAACACCCACGTACAAAAAGTCACCCATGGCACTTTTTGTAGCGCTACAAACGCGGTAGTCACATTTGGAACGAGCATCAGTGCAACACAGACAGGTCGAGAGTGATAAATTAGTAGGTATGTGTGTATAGATAGTGCAATTCACGAAGACGCGCCCCTCGCGGGGTGCGGGGAGTTTGCTTCGAGCGGCAGTCGCGAACCGTAGTCTATTCATTGTAGTGTGCGTGTGCACTCATAGGTAATTAGTGTGTACCGATAACACTCAAACATTGACGGAAGCTTGCACACATATACTATAAACGGTTAGGAGGAATAGTGGGGCGCACCTTCGTGGATTGCACTATCTATAATGTTGTCTCAATGGAGTCCATCTTGCAACTATGGTATTTGTTTTACCGTTACTGAATCGCGTTTGTATCGCTACAAAAGCGCGATAGTATCGCTTTTGCATCACGACTGAGAATCTTGATGTGGCCCACATCAGCTAGCGACCGTATCGCGACAAAAATGTCGTGGGCAAGAGCCTTTAAGCTCTCCGTGATTTATCAATACCATTGGAAAATAATATGGGATAGTAAAATAATATTAAACTTACCTTGCTAGCGCATAGATCTCTCAGTCTTTCCTCACTGCTGACTCCTTTCTTCGGCCTCATCAGCAAGTAAATGGTCTTCACATCGGAACAGCTTCTCAATAGTTTTTCTACTAGAACCTGTAAAATTCAAATTAAAAAATAGTTTAGACTCAGATTATAGGTACCGTAAAATAAAATGACAGCTAAAATACGTTATGTATGCAGTGACCATAAGTTGCTTCAAGGCACACAAACACACACAAAAGCTGCAAGAGGACTTTTTTTAGGAATGAGCTCGCTTTTGTACAAGTCCTTAATTTTAAGTTTTGTAAATGTGTCTTTCTTTATGTACAGTCACGGTATGAAAAGGTTCGTCACCTTTGAGTCGATTTTCGCTTGCACCAGATTACAAGAATGATTTTTTATTGTACCAACATTTTAACATTACCATGTGACGTTCCTAGTAGGAAGAAAGAGTGCTGCTTACGTTAATTAGCCAGAGCCATAGGCTTGTTTTGTCAGATATTTGTATAAAAAGTTGGATAAGTTTTGAGTTTTATTTCCGCATTGAGCATATAAAAGAATACTTAAAAAAAAAGCGGCCAAGTGTGAGTCGGACTCGCCCATGAAGGGTTCCGTAGCAAAAAGTATATCAAGTATGGGGGGGTCCCCCAAGTTTTTTTCTATTCGCCAAGTTTCATCAGTCTAGCTCTTATAGTTTTGGAGAAAAATGGCTGTAACATACGGACGGACAGACAGACGGACATGACGAATCTATAAGGGTTCCGTTTTTGCCATTTGGCTACGGAACCCTAAAAACGATAGCAAAAGTATTTCAGTTCAAGGTTGTTTTTTACCAATTTTTGACTTCCCTATTATAATTATTTTTTATAGATATGAATAATTATAATGACTATAATCGATTAATATCGATAAACTAAACGTTTTTTTATGCGTAGATCACCTGTTTTGAAGCTAAATCGTAGGACTTTATTTATTTAATTATATATTACGCCAAAACCAGTTTGCAAAAAGGTTAGTAGCTTTAACAAATCACGATAAAAATCAAAAGTGTATTTATTCAGTAGAATTGTAAGGATCACTTTGAAACTTCTTAAAGCTAGGTAAGTCTAGGTGCCAGTTCCACGCGACCAAACCAAGAAGAACAGGCAACAAACTACGGCTTGGTTCCTACCGTTTTTAGGTCTCCGTAGCCAAATGGCAAAAACGGAACCCTTATAGATTCGTCATGTCTGTCTGTCTGTCTGTCCGTCCGTATGTCACAGCCATTTTTCTACGAAACTACAAGGTGTATCTAAATATGTGTACTATGCGAAGGTGGGGGGTTTCAGACCACAATGGTGATCAGTTGTGGGGGGGAGATAGTTAAAAATTCCTATTTTCAGTTTCCCATACAAAAATATTTAATTTCATAATGCCTAAATAAATTGACAACCCTATCCTTGTAACCCCTTGACCCCTTGACCTACTACCTCTGTAGGTCTACTACTACTACCTACTACCTCTGTAGCTGAGTTTAGGGTTGTCACTTTGTATAAAGTCAGCTGTTCATGTTGAAACTTCGTTGCAGTTTTTTTCAGAGATACCAATCGAAGTTCGAAAAGTCGTTGAACAAAAGTTGTTCCCCGGGGGGTGGAAATTCACCCCCCTTCAGGGTAGTACACATCCTTGATACACGTTGTTTAACATCTTACCTTCCCTACGAAGCCAGTACCACCGGTTACAAAGATGGACTTTCCTGTGTAGTACTCCGTCACTGAAGAAGCCATGACTACAGGATCTGAAAATTAAGCATAGTCAAAATCAAAGTCAATAAAAGCTAGGTGAGTCTAGGTGCCAGTTCCACGCGACCAAGCCTAAAAGAACAGGCAACAAACTACGGCTCAGTTTCTACCGTTTTTTTTATATGATCCTTTTACAAATCTAAAATAATAGCAGTAAAGTTCCAGTGTGGTGCCACTTCACTTAGTCAGACGTATGCAATGCAATAATACAAAAGCAAAAGTTTCAAAGACAGCACACGCGACGCTTCAAAGTTATAATAAAGTATCTACACAGCATATAAGATACGAAAATTAAGGTACAGACATTGCAAATTGACAATTAAAACAGGGTTCAACGGCATTTTAGTAATATATTCTTGATAATATATATTATGTATACAGTTATACTCGTAGCCCCTTAGGTCAATATATTCACACTATGGTCGAAACTTCAATAATATTATAGTCTCTATGATTTGTGCATATAATTTTAACATTTAACTTTGTAGTGACTGTAACTTTTCGACTTATCGAAGCGACACGTGACCCAAGCTGGTGGGTATCTGGCGCAGCGTTTAAGCATTGGTATTCAGCGTGGCAATGCCGCCAGCGTCTTGGGGACGCTTCCGTCTGGTACTGATTGACCTATCTCTAGATCGTTTGTAACGATCTGCAGATAGCTCAACTGTTACTTGTGTATTTTGTACATTTTGTAAATATTTGTTTAATTGTAAGTTTCTTTGTGTAATTAAATAAACTTTGTAGTCACACGGTCTTGTCTCTGACTACCAAATTGGTACCCAATGGAAAAACCGGCAATAAATAAATTAATAAATATTGTGGACAATCCACACAACACTATCTATATATATATTTTTTTGTAAATACAGACTTGCAATAGAATACCCAGACATAGATTATTAAAAAAAAAGAATATTTAATTCTATTAATTTTATACTAAAAACATATCTAAACCACTATTTTGTAATTACCAAAAAAAAAAGCCGATATTGGATGCTGATACTGAACAAATCCACGAAAAAAAAATTAAGTCATAAAAAAAATATTCACAAAATGTAAGTCATAAGAAAACAGATTTCATTATTAAATTTTCTAGTTTCTTATAAAATGTAATTTTTAATTTTAATCATTTCATGTTTTATAATAACAGTTTTGACGTGATAACGTCTTATAAATCGATGGAGCCGGCTGCACGCACGAAAAAACATGACTCATGCGTCGTTACGTCGTTTCGTCGTTCCATTTACCTGAGCCCGAGCCCGGGTCGGGTAATGGGTAAGGGTAAATGAGGGTAAGGGTAAATGAGGGTAAGGGTAAGGGTTCAGTCTGGGTCCGGGTCCGGGTCCGGATTTTCATTCAGTTCCATTCAGTTTCATTCAGTTTCATTCAGTTTCATTCAGTATCATTCAGTTTCATTCACATTCAATTCAATTCAGTAAAGCTAAAATTTTCTTTTGAAAAATGCAACCATTCCATCAGTATTTTCTTATGACGTTATCACGTTCAACTATCGTCAGTAAACCGACTTTACAGACAACCGATTTTTTTTGTAAATAATGTATATTCTGTGGTTAAAAAACTAAACTTTACAACATTCAACACTTATACAACAAACAATTAGTTAGACCGTATACAATTACCAATAAATGAATAGTAATTAGATTATTAAAACGAATACCTACTGCCGATTAATGTTGCAAATATTTGTCGAAATGTCGGAAACAAGCGTATGTTTGATTGGCATCCTACCTGTTGTAATAGAGTGGGTAAAAACGGCCAAGTGTGAGTCAGGCGTATGCCCAAAAAAGGTTTGCTTAGCAACGTGACAATAGGCCTGTCAGTGGGCGAGTCGATCGATAAGACAAGTGGAATAATTTAATGATACGTTTTCTGTCATCTTAAGAGGGCATCACACAGGCGACTCTCCATACAAACGTAGTCCCCTATTTCCTCCCTGGATAATGCCTCTAGAGTAACCATTTTTTCTCATAAAATCCAGATCAGAAACTTATTGATAAAGAAAATATGACCCTCATATGATTTATATGAAATATGAATTGGAGGTGATATTTTCTTTATCAATAGGTTTCTGAAATAATTAAAACTTGAGAAACCGACTTCATTGCCGAACGGCTAAACCGATTCTAATGAAATTTGTTTGGGACAATCTAGACGTAAAAATAATCTTCCAAATAAAAAAATAATTTTCTAAATCGGTTCATAAATGACGCAGTTACAAACATAAAAAAAAATATTTAAAAAAAAATGGCAACACCAATTTTAATAAAATTAAAATGGGACCAATCTGAAAGCAGTACCTTTCAGATAAAAAAATAATTTTTCAAATCGGCTCACAAATGACGAAGTTATGCGGTAACAAACAATAAAAAAAAAAAAAAAAAAAACAACCGAATTGAGAACCTCCTCCTTTTTGATTTTTGATTTGAAAAAAGGAAAACATACGAGCACAAACATACGAGCACGTATATAGCAGATCTGGATTTTATGAGAAAAAATGGTTACTCTAGAGGCATTATCCAGGGAGGAAATAGGGGACTACGTTTGTATGGAGAGTCGCCTGTGTGATGCCCTCTTAAGTCATCTAGCTTTTGCGTGACAACGTCTTATAATTCGATGGAGCCGGCTGCACGCACGAAAAAAACGGTTGCCTGTCAAGTCGGTTTACTGACGATACTTAAGGTTGATTTATATCTACAGACATTGAGCGTGGCAGAGACGTGCCGTGGCAGACAAAATGATATTCTTCCATACAGTAACTATTAACGTATTTATATCTATCGTAACACGGCCGTACAGACACTTACAGACACGTGTCGTGCCCGGCCAGTATTCTCGGAAAGAATATTTTGTCTGCGCGGTTCATGTCTGTACGTGTCTGTGGCTCCTTGCCGGGCAGTGTAAATAGAGTATCGGAACTGCGTGTTTGAACATTTTCAATAACATGCTTTTTCTTCTAAAGCTATGCAGTAACTGCCAGTGAGAGTGGACGCCGATGACGGTGTCTGTCGGCAGCCGGGGTGTCTGTCACGGCACGTTTCTATACGTTACATATAAATAAATGGTGTCTGTCGGTGTCTGTCACGGCACGTGTCTGCCGCACTCAATGTCTGTAGATATAAATCGACCTTTAGTTGAACGTGACAACGTCATAGGCCGCAATTATCGTTGCTATAAACAATTGACACCACATTCACTTTTCACTGCTCTGCTTGACGAAAACATGTAAATGTATTATTGTATAGCAGCTGTCCATGCGGACACATCGCCCACTCAAGTAAGAGAGAGACAGATGACGCACGCTGCCTAACGCGGAGGCCGATTGTGCCTCTTTGTCGCTCGTTCCACGCTCTCGCTTGCACTTCAAGCCTTTAATAGAACGCCTCAGAGTGAGGTAGCGCCGCATGAGTCATATTTTTTCGTGCATGCAGCCGGCTCCCTCGAATTATAAGACGTGGTCACGTCAAAAAAAATATTGAATTGTGACAGATGAGACGTCAGACAGATTAATTAATATGACGTCTAAATACATAAATGGTATCTATATGACTCATCACTATTGTATTATGATTAAATATTTCCGTTCAGACTAAGTGATACCATTATTCAGTACTTATGTAATCTGCGTTTTATACTTTAAAACCAATTATAAGTGCTAAAGTCATTAAAAAATCCTACGCACTATAGCGTCCCGGAAATAGGGGCATGTTATACAGTTGAACAGTCGCGGTATGAAAATGTTCGTCACCTTAAGGTCGGGTTTCGCTTGCACCAGTGCCTTGATCATGAACACATTTTGACATAATTTGTGACGTTAACTTATCAGTGTATTCTGTCTATTCAGTTTCAAAAGGTAGTATGTGATCGTGATACGTTGAACAAATCAAGTTGAAAATTGACGAACATTTTCATACCGCCACTATACCTGACGCTATTATATCATAAAATAATATACGATAAACAAATGACTGTTTACTTTTTAGAAATTTAAAGCATACAGGGCAGTGCATTGTAGGGCACGGGTTGGCATTACACACACAGGGTGATACAAAACTACCCGTAAAGCCGAAAGGAGGTTAGATGGCCTTACCTTATAAATGTGATGTATGATGTAGTAAACTAATTTATTATATTTTTTATAAAAAGTAAAAAAAAAAAATTGCAGTGATGGAAGAATAATCATATTTGTGTGTGTTAAAATTTGAGTTTGGAACAATGGCATATCTTAATAAAAACAAAACTTACTTTTTAAATCTAATTTTGGCAGCGCAGATCATAAACTCCCCCAAATACGTCAAAAATAAATATCGACTGACTTTTTTAAATGAAATTTTGGCAAGGCACCATTCTCAAGCAAATGCGCCATTCTACCTACTCTATCTACGGTAAAAAAAAAACAAAAAAAGAACATACTCTATAAATTCAAGTAATCAAAATCAAAAACCAAAAGCGTTTTTATTCAGTAGGATCGCAAGGATCACTTTTAAACGTCTTAAAGCTAGGTGAGTCTAGGTGCCAGGTCCACGCAAATATGCTCAACAAAATTTCCCGCGAGTTTCAAAAAAAGAACTCGCTTTTTAAATTTAAAAATTCCTATGAATTTCCAAAAAGGAACCCACTTTTTTATTTTATCAAGGTTGGCTCCACAGACAATCAAAAAATTCCAGAAGGTTTCAAAAAAAGAACTCACTTTGATTCAAGGTTAATTGGCTCCACAGAAAATCAAAAAACTCCCGCCGGTTTAACAAAAAAACTCAACTTACTTTTTTAAATTCAGGACCACACTCGCACGCTGGTCGCTTTAGTGTGAATGACGATGCGTGTCGTGATTGAAAATGTTACTAACACTAAACTGACGATACTATCAATACCAAAGTGTACGTAATACGTGCGTCGCGCCCGTAATATGAATTTCGCGACCGGTCTGACAAGAGCCTTGCGCACAGCTAAGCGTTCTGCGGTTGCGATCTGTGAAACGTTCCTTCTTTTAGGGTTCCACAGCCGGAAGGGTTCTGCAAAAACGGAATTCTTATAGATTCGTCATGTCTGTCTGTCTGTCCGTCCGTTATGTCACAGCCACTTTTCTCTGAAGCTGTAAGAGCTATACTGATTAAACTTGGCGAGTAGATGTATTATATTAACCGCATTAAGATTTTTACACAAAAATAGAAAAGAAACAATTTATTTAAGGGGTCACCATACTTGGAACTGAAACTCAAATTTTTTTTTCATCAAATCCATACGTGTGGGGAATTTATGGATAGGTCTTTAAAAATTATGTTGAGGTTTCTAATATTGTTTTTTTTTTAAACTAAATAGTTTGCGCGAGAGACACTTCCAAAGTGCTAAAATGGGTTCCGGCCGAGGCCGCATCCGAAAGACTTAATTGGAGAAAACTGCATCAAAACCCTGACAAGAGCTAAGCTCTTAAATATAAGAAGAAGAAGAATGAAAAACATTCACAGAGCTAACTATAAGCTGTCTCGTACATAGTAGCGCATTATAGATAGAGCAATCCACGAAGGCGCGCCCCACTATTCCTCCTAACCGTTTATAGTATATGTGTGCAAGCTTCCGTCAATGTTTGAGTGTTATCGGTACACACTAATTACCTATGAGTGCACACGCACACTACAATGAATAGACTACGGTTCGCGACTGCCACTCGGAGCAAACTCCCCGCACCCCGCGAGGGGCGCGTCTTCGTGAATTGCACTATCTATAGACGCGTAAGGGCGCGTTCACATATAATGTCCGTTTTTACAGGATCCTTTTTAACGGATCCGTCGCTACTGGAGATAGTATTCACACAGCATTTACAGGATCTTTTTTAACGGATCCGTCGCTACTGGAGTTGTGTTGTATTGGTACTATCGTCGCCTGCGTTTGAGGAAGCCCCGGCGTTATTGGATACATCCATTAAATGGCCGCAAATGGCGGCTGTGTGCAGCACCCCACACCCCGCGCACCCCCACGTGCCAAGCCTCGCGCGGTTTCGATCCGATAAACGGATCAGTATACTGGATCCGGAATACTGTATTATGGTGTGAACTGGCTCATACAACTACATACGCTAATAACACATACGTTTAAACGGACCTGTAAAACGGACGTTATATGTGAACGCGCCCTAAGGCTATTCGTTTACTGGTAAAACCTAGGCTTATGAATTCTTTGAAACGTGACCACAATGCATTTAACTCTATGAATAATTGATGTGGTTTTCTTTATAAATATAGACGTATTTATCTTTATTAAACATTAAAAAGTCAAATTAAAGAACTTTGTTTGGAAATTCCAAAACAGTTTTTACTTTTTTAGGGTTCCGTAGCCAAATGGCAAAAACGGAACCCTTATAGATTCGTCATGTTTGTCTGTCGCCTGCCTGTCTGTTTGTCCGTCCGTATGTAAAAAGTCCAAAAACAAAAGATACATTTTGTGGGTCAAACATCTGTGCTCACCATACAAATATTTTTTCTCGGTGGGGATCAAACCTACGACCTACGGCGCAGAAGGCAGAGCTACTACCAACTGAGCTGAGGAGGCCAGACAAATAGAATAGGCGTACATCGTCTGCTAGACCGCTTACCATCTGGTGAGATTGTGGCCAACAAAGGATCTATGTCATGTAAAAAAAGGTCGTGGTTTCAAATCCAGTCGTGTACCAATTAGTTTTTCTGCCCAAAAATTGTTGTACACTACGCCAGTGCTCTCAAACGGTGAAGGAAAACATCGTGAGGAAACCGGCATATCGTAGAACCTAAAAAGTTCGAAAATATGTGTCAAGTGCACGAAAGGAGCCTCTTTGAGGCGCACTTAAAATCCTTTCACCACACTTGGTTTGAAAGAATCAGTGACACGATAAGAAGAAAAAAAATGTAAAAAAAAAAGGAACTTACAGCTTTAAGGCGCTGATAACCATCAAACCACTTCTCGCGCACACATATCAATTTGAAATAATATTCAATGAACGTATTTATCGAAAAGCATAATCCACAAAAAAGCGGCCAAGGGCGAGTCGGACTTGCCCATGAAGGGTTCCGTAGCAACAAGTAACATAATATAAAAGTTCTTGTAGTTCGTTGAAAGGTAAATTGCGGTTTACGTTTTATGACGTATTAAAAAAAAACTACTCACTAATTATCTCGTTCAAACCAAATATCGTTGGAAGTTTGCATAGTAATGTACATCATATATTTTTTTAACTGACTTCCAATCAAAAAGGAGAAGGTTCTCAATTCGGTTGTATTTTTTTTTTTATTTTTTATTTTTTTTTTATTTTTTATGTTTGTTACCGCATGCCTCCGTCATTTATGAACCGATTTAGAAAATTATTTTTTTATTTGGAAAGTTATTTTTATGTCCAGATTGTCCCAAACGAATTTCATTAAAATCGGTTTAGCCGTTGGGCAATGAAGTCGGTTTCTCAAGTTTTTTAAACTTATAATTATTATTTATTTTTATCATTCTCATTTAGATGTTAGAGGGGGGAGACCAACATTTTACTACTTTGGAAGTGTCTCTCGCACAAACTATTCAGTTTAGAAAAAAACGATATAACAAACCTCGATATCATTTTTAACCGACTTCCAATCAAAAAGGAGGAGGTTCTCAAGTCGGTTGTATGTTTTTTTTTTTTTTTTTTTTTTTTTTTTTTTTTATGTTTGTTACCGCATAACTTCGTCATTTGTGAGCCGATTTGAAAAAATATTTTTTTATCTGAAAGGTACTGCTTCCAGATTGGTCCCATTTTAATTTTATTAAAATCGGTGTTGCTATTTTTTTTTTAATATTTTTTTTAATGTTTGTAACTGCATGCCTCCGTCATTTATGAACCGATTTAGAATTTTTTTTTTATTTGGAAGGTTATTCTTACGTACAGATTGTCCCAAACAAATTTGATTAAAATCGGTTTAGCCGTTTGACAATGAAGTCGGTTTCTCAAGTTTTTTAAACTTATAATTATTAAATACCTATTCATAGACACTTATGGTGTTGATGAAAAAAAGTATTTTGAGTTTCAGTTCTAAGTATGGGGACCCCCAAAATTTATTGTTTTTTTTTCAACTTTTGTGTAAAAATCTTTATGCGGTTCACAGAATACATCTATTCGACAAGTTTCATGAGTTTGCCATCAAGTACCAAGCTCTTATAGTTTCGGAGAAAAGTGGCTGTGACATACGGACGGACAGACAGACAGACATGACGAATCTATAAGGGTTCCGTTTTTACCATTTGGCTACGAAACCCTAAAAATGAAAACCAGTACTAGAAAGACGTAAACAGAACTAGGAAAAATTAAATATTCAAAATGAAACCTTGACACTATAATAACATTTTAATTCAAACTGGTTTTCCAAAAGTTGTTTGACCAGACAGCGTACTTTGTCTTAGCTAAAAAAACGAATTTTATCAAAATACTAGCAGTAAAGCCCAGCTTTCGTAGAGTTTTTTCGAGAGTCCTTAAGAGGGCATCACACAGGCGACTCTCCGTACAAACGTAGTGCCCTATTTCCTCCCTGGATAATGCCTCTAGAGTGTCTAGAGTAACCATTTTTTCTCATAAAATCCAGATTTGCTATATACGTGCTCGTAAACTTATTGATAAAGAAAATATGACCCTAATATGATTTATATGAAATATGAATTGGAGGTGATATTTTCTTTATCAATAAGTTTCTGAAAAAAAGCAGCCAAGTGCAAGTCGGACTCGCCCATGAAGGGTTCCGTAGCATCAAGTAACAATTATAAAGGTTCTTGTAGTTCGTCGAGAGGTAAATTGCGGTTTACGATTTATGACGTATAAAAAAAAAACTACTGACTAGATCTCGTTCAAACCAAAAATCGTTGAAAGTTTGCATAGTTATGTACAACATATATTTTTTTTAGTTTTATCATTCTCTTATTTTAGAAGTTAGAGGGGGGGGGGACCAACTTTTTTCCACTTTGGAAGCGTCTCTCGCTCAAACTATTCAGTTTAGAAAAAAACGATATTAGAAACCTCAACATCATTTTTAAAGACCTATTCATAAATACCCCACACGTATGAGTTTGATGAAAAAAAATTTTTTGAGTTTCAGTTTCAATTATGGGGACCCCCAAAATTTATAGTTTTTTTTCTATTTTTGTATAAAAATCTTAATGCGGTTCACAGAATACATCTACTCGCCAATTTTCATCAGTCTAGCTCTTACGGTTTCGGAGAAAAATGGCTGTGACATACGGACGGACAGAAAGACAGACAGACAGACAGACATGACGAATCTATAAGGGTTCCGTTTTTGCCATTTGGCTACGGAACCCTAAAAAAGGAAAACATACGAGCACGTATATAGCAGATCTGGATTTTATGAGAAAAAATGGTTACTCTAGAGGCATTATCCAGGGAGGAAAAAGGGGACTACGTTTGTATGGAGAGTCGCCGGTGTGATTCCCTCTTAAATTAAATTTGATAATTCCAGATTATTCTGGAATATTTTAAGAACATTCTACACTTTAGCCAAATCTAAAATTAAGAAAAGTCCTTGCGTGGGTTACCAATGGTCGTGGGTTCGATCCCTACCGAGAACAAATAATTGCGTGGTAAAAACAGATGTTTGTTCTCTGTTTTGTTTGGGTGTAAAATTATATTGTAAGTATGTATTTAATAACTATCTTAGTATTATATCAGTAGGCCTACACACACAAGCTCTGTCTCTGGCTCTGGTTTTGAGTCATTGTGAGTGTTGACTAAATAAATCCTACGTTGAAACATCACACACACAGTTATAACTTATAATACACTGGTGAGCACACACACAGACTCAAAACCAGAGCCAGAGACAGAGCCAGAAAGAGCTTGTGATAGGCCTACTATTCTCTAGTTACCATAGTACCAGCTCTGCTTCATTTGGGGCTAGATAGTGTTATTTGGACTGTCCACAGTTAAAAAAAAATTGACTCATTTTGGCGGCAGAATAATAGTGGTATTACATTCCCGAACGAGCCCTATCTTATCGTGTCATTGACCTCTTATCGACACAATGGCATTGGTAGCAATTAAATTAATATTAATTGTTATCCAAGAGCACTAGTGGTCTAGTGGTAGCAGGCCCGCCTTCCGATCCTAAAGTCTTGGGTTCAAATACAGTCGTGTAGAGTCTGTTCAGAAAGAGAGCCGTCGTGGCCAAACTGTGAACTAACGTTTCGATTTTTATATGGCAGCTCATCCCTTTCATTTTGTCCGCATTTTACATCATAAAAATTAAATAAAGAAATAGTACACTAGTTGTGATAGAATCAAAACCCAACAGACGCGCTATTGTATTGCCCACTAAACAAAAAAGCAGCCAAGTGCGAGTCGGACTCGCCCATGAAGGGTTCCGTAGCATCAAGTAACATAATACAAAGGTTCTTGTAGTTCGTCGAAAGGTAAATTGCGGTTTACGATTTATGACGTATAAAAAAAAACTACTGACTAGATCTCGTTCAAACCAAATAGAAGTTAAGAATAAAATATATGTTGTTAAGAATAATGTACAACATATATTTTTTTTAGTTTTATCATTCTCTTATTTAAGAAGTTAAAGGGGAGGGGGACCAACTTTTTACCACTTTGGAAGTGTCTCTCGCGCAAACTATTCAGTTTAGAAAAAAACGATTTTAAAAACCTCAACATCATTTTTGAAGACCTATTCATAGATACCCCACACGTATGGGTTCGATGAAAAAGTTTTGAGTTTCAGTTTCAAGTATGGGGACCCTCAAAATGTATAGTGTTTTTTCTATTTTTGTGTAAAAATCTTAATGCGGTTCACAGAATACATCTACTCGCCAAGTTTCATCAGTCTAGCTCTTACGGTTTCGGAGAAAAATGGCTGTGACATACGGACGGACAGACAGACAGACAGACATGACGAACATTTGAAACTATCATGGTTTTTAACACTATTTTTATGAAACCAGCATTTTTGCCATACATCAAGGGTGTGACAGACAAAATTGCAAAGGCTTTAACAAAGTTTTCAGTAAAAACCATCTTTACTCCATTGAAAAAGATCTCACACTATCTGCGTTCACCAAAAGATAGTTTCCCGTTGGAAAAACCAGGAGTGTACAAGATTGATTGCAGCTGTGGGAGCTCATATATTGGCCAAACAAAACGCACCATTGCCTGTCGTATAAAAGAACACATTAGGGCGGTTAAAAACATTGAGACACATAAGTCTGCCATTGCAGAACATCTTTTGGACTCCGGATCAAACCATTGGATCGAGCTACACAACCCGCAGGTGATTTCAACCGAGCGCCACTACATACCGAGATTGGTTCAAGAGGCAATTGAAATCACCAAACACAAGAATTTCAACCGTGAAGATGGTTTCCAGTTATCTGGAGTCTGGAACCCGGTGGTACGAATGTGCAAACCACCAAAAAGTGTGTCATCCACTACGCGTCCTGATACCGTCAGTGTTGTGTGTCGAAATCGACAAAATAGTGAGAATGGAACCAATAGTAGTCTCGAAACCAATAAAAGAGTGCGAAAGAGGGTAGATCGATTTATCTGCCAATAACATTTCTTTTACTCGTGGACTTCAGTTCAACCGTGATCATGGTGCATGCAACTGTGCCGAAATATCGGATCAACTCATCAAAATTTAATCATGGTAAATATCCCGTTGTTTCATAAAAATAGACATGACGAATCTATAAGGGTTCCGTTTTTGCCATTTGGCTACGGAACCCTAAAAAGGTAATTAAGCACAGCTGCGCCCTCATATCCCACGACGGTTCTCTTTCTGAACAGACTACCAATGAGTTTTTCTGTCGAAAAATGGTGATTACTCAATACTCATGCCCCTATTACTTACGGGCGCTACAGTGCCTGGGCCAGGATTTTTAGATGGAATAGGCTTGCCCAGCACCCATACCATCCTTACAGCTTAGTCGGCCTAATCCACAGGAAAGACATGGTCAATGCGTGTAGAGCTGACTAAGCCGCGGGTTTCTTCACGATGTGTTCCTTCACCGTTTCAGAGCATAAATAAGTTGGTATATAAGCTGTACATAACACTTATTTACAACGAGTTAGACTTGTTATTAACTAATTACACTGATACAGCTATTCGTTTGATGCATGTAACAAATACTTAATTGAAACATTACGTAGGTACATAACAAGCGGTAATGCTCTAGTGCTTTTGAACGGCGAAGGAAAACATTTATTGACGTGACAACGTCTTATAATTCGATGGAGCCGCGCACGCACGACGAAACATGACTCATGCGGCGTTATCTCGCTCTGAGGCGTTCCATTTAAGGCTTGAAGTATAAGCGAGAGCGCGGAACGAGCGACAAAGAGGCACGTACGGCCTCCGCGTTCGGCAGCGTTCGACATCTGTCTCTCTCCTACTTGAGTGAGCGATGCGTCCGCGTGGACAGCTGCTATACAATAATACATTTACGTTGTCACGTTCAACTTTACAGACAACCAATTTTTTATAGTTCGACCGGAGCCGCTCCCTAAGAATATGCGGCGAGGTGGGGGGCGAGGAAAAAAGAGCAAGAGTGCACATGAGATCGATATTGTCAGATAGATCTTACGATAATAATATCGTAAACGATGTATTTTATTTTATCTAGCGACTAGTGGAATCCTTCGTTAGTGACATACAGCCCTACTTATAAAAGCAATTTAAATTTAATCATTGCTTAAAGTTAGCCCGAGACTTAGGGGTAGTTCGAGACTTTGTTTTGAGCGGATGTGTTTGACGCCTAACTCGCTAAATTAAAGCGGAAAAGTAGTAAATTTCAAAATACACCAATTGTGCTTATGACATAACTAATGACTAAATAAATAAAATAAAAATGTATAACTACGCACTAAACCTAACTTTGACTACTTTTAAGACCTTGACATTATCGTTTAATCTGTTTTACCAAGCTTATTAATTTAAAATAAAGTAACAAACTATCTACATTATAATTCCTGGAATTTCTCAATCAATTATAATATACGTACCGACTACTGTGTATAAGCCTCGGCCTACCTCCATGTTGCTTTACCCTATTCACAGGGTCCATGTGATACTGACTTACGCCTAAGAACTATGTATGTACCTAAACTGAACCATGTTTATGCAATAAATGTATTGAGTATTGAGCCCTATCACTGTTTGTCATTACAACTGGGTCAACATTTTTGAACAAACACACAACAAAAATAAAAAGCAGCCAAGTGCGAGTCGGACTCGCCCATGAAGGGTTCCGTAGCATCAAGTAACATAATATAAAGGTTCTTGTAGTTCGTCGAAAGGTAAATTGCGGTTTACGATTTATGACGTATAAAAAAAAAACTACTGACTAGATCTCGTTCAAACTAAATATCGTTGAAAGTTTGCATAGTAATGTACAACATATATTTTTTTTAGTTTTATCATTCCCTTATTTTAGAAGTTAGAGGGGGGGGGACCAACTTTTTTCAACTTTGGAAGTGTCTCTCGCGCAAACTATTCAGTTTAGAAAAAAATGATATTAGAAACCTCAACATCATTTTTGAAGACCTATTTAGAGATACCCCACACGTATGGGTTCGATGAACAATTTTTTTTTTAGTTTCAGTTTGAAGTATGTGGACCCCCAAAATTTATAGTTTTTTTTCTATTTTTAAGTAAAAATCTTAATGCGGTTTACAGAATACATCTACTCGCCAAGTTTCATCAGTGTAGCTCTTATGGTTTCGGAGAAAAATGGCTGTGACACGGTCGGACAGACAGACAGACAGACAGACAGACAGACATGACGAATCTATAAGGGTTCCGTTTTTGCCATTTGGCTACGGAACCCTAAAAAGAGAAAAAATAAAAAGAGTATTGTGTGGGTGGTAAGAGATGGCAATAGTTTAACCACTGTTTATCTTTTGACATATTTTTATAAGTAAGGCCACTAGTGATTTCGTTCGTATTGAGTTTCTGTTTCAAAAAATTTTTTTTTCATTGAACCCATACGTGTGTGGTATTTATGAATAGGTCTTCAAAAATGATGCTGAGGTTTCTAATATCGTTTTTTCTAAACTTAATAGTTTGCGCGAGGGACACTTCTAAGGTGGAAAAAAGTTGGTCCCCCCCCCTCTAACTTCTAAAATAAGAGAAAGATAAAACTAAAAAAAATATATGTTGTACATTACTATGCAAACTTTCAACGATATTTGGTTTGAACGAGATCTAGTCAGTAGTTTTTTTTTATACGTCAGAAATTGTAAACCGCAATTAACCTTTCGACAAACTACAAGAACCTTAATATTATGTTACTTGATGCTACGGAACCCTTCATGGGCGAGTCCGACTCGCACTTGGCTGCTTTTTTTTAGTTTACATTAACAATTTACCAAAGGCAATAAATACTATATGCGTACTTTTTGCAGATGACGTATCCTTGCTATTGAAAATAAAAACAAACACCGACCTTGAATTAATAAAATCTACGTTTGAAATAACCAAACAATGGCTCAGGCAGAACAATTCAGAAATAAACCTAAACAAAACTAAATTAATGCAATTCAAGACCTAATCATAGACAACCTTTAGATTTAACCTTTATGACCACGAATTTAAATATCGAAGAATCCTCGGAGTTTAACCTTTTAGGTATACATCTGGACACACATCTGAATTGGAAAAAACATGTTGACACTCTAAGGCCCGTATTCAGAAACAGTGCTTGAGTCTGAGCTTTTCAATGGAGAACTGTCATAAAATCTATGCTTGAGGCTCGTTTCAGACTTGAGCATTGTTTCGGAATACGGGCCTAAAAGTAAAACTTTCCAGATTTACATACGCGTTAAGTATTTTAAAACGCAATACTGATTACCAAACCGCATTGTCAGCATATTACGCAAAAGCCTTTTCTTGGTTCAATTATTCGATTATATTATGGGGAGACAGTGTGGACTTTAAAGATGTATTCATCAAACAAAAAAAGCTTGTGCGAATACTTGCGAACATCAAGCAGAGACAAAGCTGTAGGCCTCACTTCAAAATAATGCGTATATTGACATTACCGTGTATCTATATCATGCAAATGACCCTATTCGTAAGAGAACACAGAACTTTTTAGGGTTCCGTAGCCAAATGGCAAAAACGGAACCCTTATAGATTCGTCATGTCTGTCTGTCTGTCTGTCTGTCTGTTTGTCCGTCCGTATGACACAGCCATTTTTCTTCGAAACCATAAGAGCTAGACTGATGAAACTTGGTGAGTAGATGTATTCTGTAAACCGCATTAAGATTTTTACACAAAAATAGAAAAAAAACTATAAATTTTGGGGGTCCCCATACTTGAAACTGAAACTCAAAAAAGTTTTTTTCATCGAACCCATACGTGTGGGGTATCTATGGATAGGTCTTCAAAAATGATGTTGAGGTTTCAAATATCGTTTTTTTCTAAACTGAATAGTTTGCGCGAGAGACACTTCCAAAGTGGAAAAAAGTTGATCCCCCCCCTCTAACTTCTAAAATAAGAGAATGATAAAACTACAAAAAATATGTGTTGTACATTACTAGGAAAACTTCCAACAATATTTGGTTTGAACGAGATCTAGTCAGTAGTTTTTTTTTATACGTCCTAAATCGTAAACCGCAATTTACCTTTCGACGAACTACAAAAACCTTTATATTATGTTATTTGATGCTACGGAACCCTTCATGGGCGAGTCCGACTCGCACTTGGCTGCTTTTTTATTTTTAATCAAAGTCAGAAAGTAATAGCAACTATAATAGACGTAACAAAGATATCTCCGTCCACCTTAAAAACATTTGACAACAGCCCATACATTCGACATACCTACTCAAGCGGTACGCCAAATTCGTGTCACTATAGTGCCACGAATTTAAAACCCGTCACGCGTCCGAGAAAAATCGTGTCACTACAGTGCCACGATTTGCACGGCCGCCAAGCGACCGTGGTACTGTAGTACCCAAAAAGTCCAAAATGAACTTTTCGAGTTTCTGGTTGTACATTAACTGGCCTGATACCTGCCTCCATGGACTGCAGCCATAAAACGACACGTTGCCAGTGAAAAAATATTTTAGAATGATTAAATTTGTAAAAAAGTGAAAATTTTCCGTGCGAAAAATGGCTGCGCAAGCGCAATTTCGTGAATTTTCTTTGTTTTGTTTTTGTTTATAATTAATTAATTGAGGGTTGTTTTGGGATTGTGATGCATGTATTTTTTCCTTGGAAATCAGGCTTGATGGTGATCTAAAAAGTTTTTCGTAAAAATAAGAATAGCCGACAAAATCTCAAAAATTGCAAGGTAGCGAAAAAAATCGTTTTAAAATGCTACCCGCCGCTGTTAAATGATTTCTTGTCGGAAAAAAATGTTCTACATGATACCCATACTCTTTTCTAATAGGAAGTGACTGAAATAAGGTAAACAAAGTAGTTTCTTGTTGGGAAAAAGACTTTTTAGTTTCTTTGGCATTAATTCGGGCATGCGCAAGCTTCCGGAAGCGACGTTTTCTGACGTTTCGGCGCGTTTCGGACGCGTCGGTCGCTTTCCAGGTCCAGCAGTGGGACGCGCAAGTGGATTAGATAGATAGTGCAATCCACGAAGGCGCGCCCCACTATTCCTCCTAACCGTTTATAGTATATGTGTGCAAGCTTCCGTCAATGTTTGAGTGTTATCGGTACACACAATTACCTATGAGTGCACAAGCACACTACAATGAATAGACTACGGTTCGCGACTGCCGCTCGGAGCAAACTCCCCGCACCCCGCGAGGGGCGCGTCTTCGTGAATTGCACTATCTATAACAAAGATATGCTTATTAAGCCTCCGACCACCTTAAAAACATTTGACAACAGCCCATACATTCGACATAAAACTATCTATAACAAAATTCCTAGTTATATCAAGGATCAAACAAAGGATTCCTCTTTTCGCAGCCAACTTAAAAAAAATCTTATCGATAAATGTTATTACACCGTAGAAGATTTTTTATCTGACAAATTGTAAGTAGGTAGGCACTCGTATTAGGTACCTTACCTAGGTATATTATATTAAAATTATTGTTATTGTTTTTGACATTTATTTGAAATTGTAAGTAGGTAGGCAGGCACTCGTATTAAGGTCGATTTACATCAAACGAGCGAATGCTCATTCTATCCCCACTACAGCTAATTCTTCTAGTGTAAACAGGCATAGAGCATTCCTTCGTTGTTCTTAGTGTGTTCGCAAAGATTCTATGGAATATTCTAAGAATGCTCGCTCGCTTGATGTAAACGGCGCAAGAGCGCGCGAACAGTTGCTTAGAGCGTTCTAGCGTGTTCGGACGTGCTCGCGCCACTGAGCGGTCTCTTCAAAGCGTTCTTGTGTTCTAGCTCTTGTTCTAGCTCTAGCTCTTTGTTCGTTTGGTGTAAACGCTGAATACAAGTTTTCGTTTACACTAAAAGACCACGAACGAATGCTCTTGTTCTAGCTCTAGCTCTGTGTTCGTTTGATGTAAATCCACCTTTAGGTGAACACACACACACACACACTACACACACACACACACTATGTGAAGATTGTTACTATTTTTGACATTTGTATTACTGAATTGTCATACATAGATATAATAAGATTTATTGTTAAGTTACATTCTATAAATAAGAAGTTTGTTACTTAGATTTACATAATTTAATTTAATTTTGCCGTAAGGCCATTGTAATGCCCCAGCGGGGCTCATGTTCTGGACGTTATTACCCCCTAAGACCTATAATACACATGAAACAATGAATAAATGAATATTAATATGAATACATAATACATAATTGCTTCTACTACATTTTACTTTTACGTTTTTATTTGTTTTTTTTATTGTTACTTACCTACTTATTTGTTAAACGTGTTTGTGGGTCAAATAAAATAAGTTTTCTTTCTTTCTTTTCTTTCTTTATTGGTTGACTAGCAGCCCGTCCCGGCTTCGCACGGGGTAGACAATATTGTTGTACATTATTTTGTTCTATCGCTAATAGTTTCGGCAGCGCATTCGACGAAAGACATTTTAAGACTCATTTTTCTACACCTTCGGTTACATTGTTCAAATTTTACCAAGGATCCTTAATTTTTTTCAAAATGAAATGTAGCCTATGTCAAATTGGAAGAATGTAGCATTCTATTGGTGTAAGAATTTTTTAAATCGGCCCAGTACTTTTTGAGCCTATTCATTACAAACATGCAAAAATAGGTACAAATCTTTACTCTTTATAATATTAGTATAGATATAGTAATATAGTATATATTTGTTATTGAGAGTAGTAAAGGCCATAAAGACAATATATAAAAGCAAAATAAACAGGCCTTTGCATCTATTTTAGATGATTTTTATAGCTTCAGGGGCAACTGGTGATTACTCAAGCCCTACTTGTGGGACGCTATAGTGCCTGGGGCAAGATTTTAAATGGAATAGGCTTGTCCAGCACCTATACCATCCTGACAGCTTAGTCGGCCTAATCCACAGGAAAGACATGGTCAATACGTGCGGAGCTGACTAAGCCATGGGTTTCCTAACGATGTTTTCCTTCATCGTTTGAGAGCACTAGCATTGTGTACATTCCGAACAGAAAAATCTATAGGTACACGACTGGGTTCAAATTTTGAACCCGTGACCTCAGGATCGAAAGACTAACCCACTAGGGCACCAGTGCACCTAAAAAATAAAAATAAAAGAAAGTTTATGCAGATACAACTTTATTTACAATAAAAATTAAATTATAATACCTATCTAAAGATTATTACACGTATTATATTATGAATAATTGCAGAAGACTTCTAAAACAAACGAAGATTAAATTTAAAAACACACAAAAAATATTTGAAAACTGACAGCGCCTCTAGCAGTTACAATTGGAACTAAAACACCTAAAATCGATGTTTAAATGAAACTCGCGCATTATAATGATTGCAATTTTTTACCTCTTTTCAGTTATTTTTTTAGGATAAAAATATTTAAATAAGTTTTCGATTACTGTCAAAAATAAATAAAAAACGTTGCACTCCGGGAAGTGAGAACACACAAATCGAATTTAGCGAAGTTTATCGATCTTTGCCGAAGGTATCAGGGAAGTGAGTTCGTTGGGTTCACCTCACAATATTCTCAAGCCTAAAGAAACTTAGGCCCGTATTGCGAAACAGCGCTTGAGTCTGAGTCAAGCCTCATTAAAGAGTGTCAACAATCTGTGCTTGAGACTCGACTTAGACTTAAGCACTGTTTCTGAATACGGGCCTATGTTGCATAAAATCAAAAACGGCAATCTACACTTGGGGTGAATTTTGGAAATTCAATAAAAACGCTTTACTATGTAGGTCGGGAACTACCAAAAGATTTGAAATTATTGTTGATTTTTAAAGTCAATTTTGAACGATCATAATATTGCCATATATTTGATACAGTTTGAGGAAAATTTGTTGCGTTATTTTAAATTCCATATATTACCATACGTCCTTTTTAACCGACTTCCAATCAAAAAGGAGGAGGTTCTCAATTCGGTTGTATTTTTTTTTTTATTTTTTTTTAATGTTTGTTACCGCGGAACTTCGTCATTAGTGAGCCGATTTGAAAAATTATTTTTTTATCTGAAAGGTACTGCTTCCAGATTGGTTCCGTTTTAATTTTATTAAAATCGGTGTTGCCATTTTTTTTTAAATAATTTTTTTAATGTTTGTAACTGCATGCCTCCGTCATTTATGAACCGATTTAGAAAATTATTTTTTTATTTGAAAGGTTATTTTTATGTCCAGATTGTCCCAAACAAATTTCATTAAAATCGGTTTAGCCGTTTGGCAATGAAGTCGGTTTCTCAAGTTTTTTAAACTTATAATTATAATATGTTAAATTTGACAGATTGTCGCCTCTGATATTAAATATACTACTCCATTGACTTCAAAAAATCTGCCGAAAACTGGTCGTTTGCAATCATTTTATTTCAAAGGTGTCTGTACCCTTTTGTTAATGATAGAGGCACTGAAAACGATCCTTTAATAGGTATAAAGAAAGTCTTTGGCGTAACAACAAAACAAAAATTAATAAAGTTGTACATTTTAGGGCGAGTTTTACCATATAATAAATATTTATAAGTATTTCCACCTCTACTTCACAAAGATTTTGATAATGTTCAGTATTTAGTTATATTTATTGCTTTAGCATGTAAATTTAACAGTAAGTCAGATCTTAGAACTAGTTTTTGAATCAATACATAATTTACCCTGTAAGGGTGTTGCAATATAGTAAAACTTTTGTGACATTATACAAATCTTTGTGATTTCCTCTAGTGTATTATACACTATAAAATCAATAAAAAATGCTTGACTTGTCAAAAATAATGGCGGAAATTTTTTTTGACGGATATTGTTACTCTGTGGATGTGATGTTAAAACTAACCCTTTAAGAATAGAAAACAAATGGTATACGCTATGACACACAACACAATTCGCAAAAGCCTGAAATTTGCCTTATAACCCATTCATAAGAAAATCCTTGTTATATTCCTGTCTCTGTCACATCAATCTCAACAAATAGAGATAGCAATTAGACTGGTGGCAATAGAGCATAGACAATTCCGGAAAAAAAACATTTAAAACCCACACCCGTGACACCTCAGTGTCATGTGTCAGTGTCACCGCGTATACTTCATCATTATCAGCCTGAAGAAGTCCACTGCTGGACATAGGCCTCTTATTTAGAGGAAGAACGATGAACCCTCCATCTACTGAATTCCCGCTATTTTAACAATGACGTCGGTCTATCAGCTAGCGTTATCCGGTCCGTTTTCTGGTTCGGGTTCTCTTCGAGAACCTTTCCCCAGCGGTTTTCGGTTCTAAGAGCTATATGACCTGCCTATTGCCACTTCAATTAATACTACTGTGAACTTACCCGAACTATCAAAAACCTCTATAGCTAAAATACTGTTTACTCCCGACCGAAAAGCGTTCAATCTCAGAGGTTCCATTGTCTAGATCCATATTGGATCTAGTGAGATTTTTTTCTCTTTATAGATCCAATTTGTTAAAATGTGGATCTACTGAAAAGTACTATTTTCGCTTGATCCGTTAACCGGCTGTATCATGTTCTCATTCCAATAGTTCGAAAAAATAACACTCATTTTCTCAAAAAAAAAAAATGACAGCAAACGTCAGAATGACAGAAAATTACAGATTTTACAGATCTTCAGAATCTTAACAGAAAAGGTCAGATTTGACTGAAAATGTCAGATTGACAGAAAATTAGAAACTTCGAAGTTTCTAATTTTCTGTCAATCTGACATTCGAGTTGTTATAAATTTGAGGGATTAGTAGTTTCGTAGCTCCAAAACTAATGCTTCAATTTCGATATAGTTTTTTTTTATAGAAAGTTTATAGTTTTATGATGGTTCAGAACCATGTTTGGTAGTAATCCATGCAGCTGTCTCCATGTTCTGAGGATATTTATCATTTCGGTCGGGAGTTTTATTTTTGTTAGTTTTACTTGTTTTAGCTATGAGAGGTTACAAAGTTATAATTTATTTTGACAAAGACATAGACAGGCATTTATTTGTTGCTTAGCACACATTAAAAAAACTATTAAATTAAGAAAAAAGTACGAAATACATCACAATAATACCAAAATCATACTAAAGAAACATACCATAAGAAAGATACATAGTTTATATCATTATTAAACATCAAAAGGAATTTAGATACAAAAATATTTTAACAGTACCTATCCATAATTATATTAAGTATACAATGAAAATTACGAACAAAATGCGCTTATATAATTTGATTAACTAGTAGCCCCATAGATCATTATAATCATTTATTTATTCTACAGTTTAAATAAAATGACAAATGTCAAAAACATGATGACGAATGATAGAGGTGAGTGGAGGAATAAAACATGTCTCATTTGTCATCTTAATTTCATATTTGTCATCTTGTTTTTGTTTAAAAAGACGCAATGGACATTTTTAAAAAGAGTGTACAATATTTTACAATATATTGGTTTGGTGTTAAAGCCATAATATAAAGTAAACTACTTTTGAAACAAAACTTATACTAATTAATTGGTAGGTAGGTAGATAAGTCTTTCTTAGAAATAAACTTAAACTTAGGGTCTGAACAACAAATCATTAAAATACGATTACACACCTGAGTCACAAGTTATATTTTGATTGAATGTATGTACCTAGCTGAATGAATTTAAATTAAAAAACTGTGCAAATTTTAGGTAGGTATATTTTAATTGGTTATTTTGAATGAAAACATGATTATAATATATTTATCCAGGGTGACAAGTACCTACAAAAGTGTTTTTTTTTAAGATTTAGGGACTCCACCATACATAATTTTATCATAACAGTCGTACTAACATACCTTTATTTTATACACCTTTAGGATCAACTGTCATCTTTGCGCTGTCATAGCTATGATGTGACAGTGACATGTGTGAGCTGTCATCTTGACATAACAGACTAAAAAAGTTTTATAAAATGACAGTTGCCTTAAATGGGTTGAAAATGGCGCCATTTTGAAAAAAAAAAGGTTTTCTAAAAGAGTATATTTAGTATTATCGTAGAATAATAGTAGATGAAGTATGCTAATAGGGTACAGACCATAATTGTCGTGAATTTGTCTAAGTAGTACAATCTGAAAAAGAAAAAATATGATAAGACTCATATTCTTAATAAAAAAAGTAAAAAGTAAAAGTAAATAAACAGGCCTTTGCGTCTGTTGTAGATGATATAGCGTCAGAGGCTACTGGTGATTGCACAAGCCCTAATCGCGGGTCGCTATAGTGCCTGGGACAGGATTTTAGAAGGAATAGGCTTGCCCAGCACCTATACCTACCATCCTGACAGCTCAGTCGGTCTGATCCACAGGAAAGACATGGTCAATACGTGTTGACTAAGTCGCGGGTTTTCTCACGATGTTTTCCTTCACCTTTTGAGAGCGCTAACATTGTGTACATAAATATATAATGTATTCTGAGTAGGTACTTTATTTTTAGGTACTTTGAGACGTAGCGTGTTCTGTCTTTGAAACTTTTGCTTTTGTATTATTGCATTGCATACGTCTGACTAAGTGAAGTGGCACCACACTGGAACTTTACTGCTATTATTACTATTGTTTTGTAAAAGGATCATACAAAAACGGTAGCAACCGAGCCGTAGTTTGTTGTTTTTCTAGGCTTGGTCGCGTGGAACTGGCACCTAGACTCACCTAGCTTTAAAACGTTTCAAAGTGATTAAATAAAGAAATATTTAAAATTTGAATTAAGTAATCAAGAGATGTTGCCCATATTTTAGTATTAACTAGCAGTTGGTTTTATTGTTAATTTGTATTTTTAAGAAATCTTAAGAGTCATTATTATCTTTATTGGCTTATTCTTACTGACCAACGCCATCTGCTGGATATGCTTGCAGTTAGTTGCTCACAATCAATAGATGGCAGGAGCAGGCACATATTTTAGTTTATGTTTAATAATCATTTTCTTAAAATGAATCCTAGCTAGATCAATTTATCGCCCCCGAAAACCCCTGTATACTAAATTTCGTGAAAATCGTTGGAGCAGTTTCTGAAATCCTAAATATATATCCTAAATAAGATAAGATAGGTTACTCACTGCTTCTGTAGTTTCCTTGCTTGGGGAAGAGTAGCTGGATCTTCCTTACAGCAGTACTCTCGAGCTCCTTTTATGTAGCTACGGATGTACTGACTCCATTCAATCGCCTATGGAGAACATTTTAATGAATAAGAATAAAAGATAATATACGTAGAGTCTGTTCAGAAAGAGAGCCGTCGTGGCCAAATTGTGAACTAACGTTTCGATTTTTATATGGCAGCTCATCCCTTTCTTTCTGTCAGCATTTTGCATCATACAAATTAAATAAAGGAATAGTACACTAGTTGTGATAGGATCAAAACGCAACAGACGCGCTATTGTATTGCACACTAAACAAAAAAGGTAATTAAGCACAGCTGCGCCCTCCAATCCCACGACGGCTCTTTTTTTGAACAGACTCTATATAATATATTAATTTACATAAAAAAACTTATTTTCGTGTGCAATAATTTTGTGAATTCAAAACATCATTAAACCTATTTACTTCTACCTCCATAATGCAGAATTTATCATAGCAACTTTTTTAATTTGCTTAAAACTCAGGCTCGAAACCTTCTTGGTATGTTACTTTTAGTTTAATTTGCTTTACGCGCGCCATTTTGTTATTCTAATTTAATCATTTCTTCGCCGAGGTGGGATGAAAAGATACGTGTTGCACTCGAGTGCAAGGATTTTTCACTTCGTGCTCTTTTAATTCCTTTGCTTACACTTAGAATTTTAATTTGAACACCACTCGCTACTTTCGGTGTAAATTTTAGAATTCTTCGCTTGCTCGGTCATCAAAATTGAGCACGCAGTCAAAAGGCAACTTTGCACTCTTGTATAACATAAACTATTTTCATTGCTCATACTCGGAAAGTAGGTCTGAAGTTGCCTGAGAGGTCTAATTGAAAGTAATACTTTCAGCCCTAGGGAGAATCGCTTTCTACTGACAGATGTCAAAAAATAAAAAAATAAAGTTCTATTTTTACATTTTTATTCAACCATGTTCCAACTTTCTAAACAGCAAGTAGGTTATTGAACCCAATTCCAACTTTTTATTCAGCAAAGAGGTTGGAACCCCATTACAACGGTAAAAAGTTTAAAAAGTGTAATTAGTTTTTATTTTTACTTTCCTTATATTCGTAATGAAAAGCACAGTGTTTAACTCGTGTAAAAGACTTATTTAAGTCCCTCGAGCTCCATTGGCACCAATTTTCCATTCTCTCCATACCTTATTAGCCAAACCCGTCTCGGGACTTAAATTCGTGCCTTTCAATCCTCGGGTAACAATGTACTATTGAAGATAGTTCAAAATTACTTACATTTAGATCAGTATAGTACGTTTCATTGTCTTCCTTCGACACTGTCGTCTGCAGCGCGAGGAAGTTGTCGTTCTTGAAATGCCACTCCTTTGTGGTGTAGTACTGGAGTACTTCTAGACCGTAGTTTATTCTCTTCTGCATCTTTACCATGCTGGAAAATAGATAAATCTTTAAACATATATCTTATACCTTTAAACGAGAAAATCTTGTATATAAATATATATATATTTAGGATCTCGGAAACTGAACCAACGATTTTCATGAAATTTTGTAAACAGGGGTTTTCGGGGGCGATAAATCGATCTAGCTGGGATTCATTTTCAGAAAATGAGTCTGTTCGTTAAGAAAAAATTAAAAACATAAACTGAATATGTGACTGCTTTTGCCATCTATTGACGATTGTGAGCAACTAACTGCAAACATGTCCAGCAGATGGCGTGGTTCAGTAAGAATAAACCAGTAAAGATAATAATAGGACTCTTATGATTTCTTAACAAAAAAAATTCCGAGCGAAGCTCGGTAACCAACTAGTCTTATACCTTTAAACGAGAAAATCTTGTATATATATATATATTTAGGATCTCGGAAACTGCACCAACAATTTTCAAGAAATTTAGTATACAGGGGTTTTCGGGGGCGATAAATCGATCTAGCTAGGATTCATTTTTAGAAAAAGACGAGAAGTTGGTGTTTTGCAATAATCAAACATAAACTCAATATACGACTGATCCTGCCATCTATTGGCGATTGTGAGCAACTAACTGCAAGCTAGAAGGCGTTGTTAATTAAAAATAAGCCAATAAAGATACGACTCTTCCTGACATCTATTGGCAAATAATAATACTATTTTTTTTTTAACCCGAGCGAAGCTCGGTCATACCGGCTCGTTTTATATTAAAGAAGAGAAGAAAGTTAAAGAGTTATATTAAAGAAAGTCGTGTTAGTTACACTATTTATAACTCAAGAACGGATGAACCGTTTGTGTTTTCGAACTTTCGATTCTGCGACATGACGGTTTTCTCACGATGTTTTCCTTCACTGATTGAGAGTACTGGAATAGTGTACATACATTTTTCGACAGAAGAACTCATTGGGCCCCCCAGTAGTGTTACTGGATTCGGATCCACGACTGAAATCCAGGCAGAGAACAAACATTTGTGTTCACCACAAAAATAATTGTTCTCGGTGGGGATCGAACCCACGACCTACGGCGCAGAAGGCAGAGCTACTACCAACTGAGCTGAGAGGCCAGTCTCATTCATTCATTTAGGTAAGCGTAGTGTAGGGCGCCCTCCGACAAGGTGGAACTGGCACCTAGACTCACATAGCTTTAAGACGTTTCAAAGTGATTCTTGGAATTGAAATGAATAAAACTTTATTGAGGTTGAGTTAGGTTGGAGCGACGATATGCGAAAAGCAAGCACTGGAGGATAAGAGCCGAAGATCGGGCTCAATGGCACGTCTTGGGAGAGACCTACGTCCAGCAGTAGACTGATATAGGTTGATGATAATGAGGATTAGTGTCTTCTGTCAGTGTGTGTCTTGTAGTTAGCCAATTTTTATATTTTCCCTTTGGTCTCAAACAATCCACCCTGATAGTCTAAGGCCCGTATTCTGAAACAGTGCTTAGGTCTGAGTCGAGCCTCAAGCACAGATTTTTGACACTTTTCAATGGAGAACTGTCATAAAATCTATGCTTGAGGCTCGACTCAGACTCAAGCGCTGTTTCGGAATACGGGCCTAAATATATAAAACTCTTACGTTACTGACTGACTGACTGACAATCAATGCACAGCCTAAACCGTAAGTCCTAGAAGCATTAAACTTGTAGGGTATGTTCCTTTTATAGCATAGGGGTGCACTAAGAAAGGAAATTGGAAAATTAATTCCCTAAGCGGAGAAAAAGAGGAAAAACTTTTAAAAGAAAATTCAACGGGGCGAGCGAAGCCGCGGGCGGCCACTAGTTTGTTATATTTTGTGTTTGTGTTTATTCAATAAACTTTTTTCATTTAATTTTTTCATTTTTCATTTCTGATAAGAATACTTACAACGTCTTCTTCCCCATCAAAAACAGCAGAAGATCCACGAAGTAAGCCGGCAGAAGATGCGTGAAGAACAGCGCAATCTGATGCTGAACCCAGGAGCTCTTGGGAGAGCCGCCAGGGTACCACAGGCACACGGAGAACGGGAACTCCTGGACGTGGATCCGACCTGGAACACAGATGGCAGCACTTACAGTCACACCCTTCAAACTGAAACACAGCGATACTGCTTCACGGTAGGAATAGGCATGGTGGTAGTACGCACCCATATCTAACGCTTCGCCCCATTTTACTGGATTTACATCTGATTGAGTGATATTGCAAATGCGGATTTCTTCAGGCCTGAAAATATAGAAGTTGTTATAAATATTATCATCAAGATTTTTATAATGTCCCAAAAGTTAAGAGCCGAGCGGGATTTGAACCCGCGACCTTCCCCTGGGGAAGGCCTGGCGAGGGGAAGGTCGCGGGTTCAAATCCCGCTTGGCTCTTAACTTTTGTCAACTTGAAAAGGTCCACTGCTGGACTTCCTACCACTATTTTTATGGACAACGGGATAATTGAATAATCAGCTCAGTTGGAACAATTGTAATAATTATAATTTGTTCTCGGTGTGGATCGAACCCACGACCTACGGCGCAGGAGGCAGAGTTACTGCCAACTGAGCTGTGTATGCAGTCAAATTAAATAAATATAAATAAATATTGTGGACAATTCACACAACACTACCCAGCCCCAAACTAAGCAGAGCTTGTACTATGGGAACCAGATAGCTGATATAATACTTGAATACATTTTTTTTTGTAAATACATACTTAGAATACAATATAACACCCAGACAGAGAACAAACATTTATGTTCACCACACAAATATTTGTTCTCGGTGGGGATCGAACCCACGACCTACGGCGCAGAAGGCAGAGCTACTACCAACTGAGCTAGAGGCCAGTGAATTGGTTGTTGGTTCTTTAGACCTTTTGCTCTGTTGGACATTTTGCTACTTAGACCTTTTGATCAGGAGGCTTAATAATTGAATTTTCATTTGTGAGGGATTTGAGTGACTTACTTGTCAACTCCAGTAGTATATGCGAGTAGAATGCATCCGTTCACAGCCATGTCTACTGGGATCACATCAGCTTGATATTCCTCATTGCAATGCATTGTGCGGATCACGCCTGGCAATCAATATTTTATGAGTTAGAAAAGTCACAAGAAAAGACCCGAGATTGAAGACAATTGCATGATTTCAAGTTGTAACCATTGCCTATAACAAAGAATAGAATAGAGTAGAGTAGAGTAGAGTAGAGTAGAGTAGAGTAGAGTAGAGTAGAGTAGAGTAGAGTAGAGTAGAGTAGAGTAGAGTAGAGTAGAGTAGAGTAGAGTAGAGTAGAGTAGAGTAGAGTAGAGTAGAGTAGAGTAGAGTAGAGTAGAGTAGAGTAGAGTAGAGTAGAGTAGAGTAGAGTAGAGTAGAGTAGAGTAGAGTAGAGTAGAGTAGAGTAGAGTAGAGTAGAGTAGAGTAGAGTAGAGTAGAATAGAATATAACTTTATTGTACACCAAAAATTATAAGGTAAACATGGTATAAAAGAATACTTGAAAATTAGAGGTACAATGGCCGGTCTTATCGCTAATAGTGATTTCTTCCACACAACCTTTAGATGGAAAGAAACATTATAGTAAGAGTATGGACGGGGATACATAATAAAAGAAAATAAATAGTCATAAAGTAATAAATATGATATTAATACTAATACATTATATACAAGGTGTATCTAAATATGTGTACTATGCGAAGGTGGGGGGTTTCAGACCACAATGGTGATCAGTTGTGGGGGGGAGAAAATTAAAAATTCCTATTTTCAGTTTCCCATACAAAAATATTTAATTTCATAATGCCTAAATAAATTGACAACCCTAATCATTGTAACCCCTTGACCCCTTGACCTACTACCTCTGTAGGTCTACTACTACTACCTACTGACTCTGTAGCTGAGTTTAGGGTTGTCACTTTGTATAAAGTCAGCTGTTCATGTTGAAACTTCGTTGCAGTTTTTTTCAGAGATACCAATCGAAGTTCGAAAAGTCGTTGAACAAAAGTTGTTCCCCGGGGGGTGGAAATTCACCCCCCTTCGGGATAGTACACATATTTTGATACACGTTGTATAATACACACACAAACAAACACAAACACAAATACAAAAAACACAAAACAGTACAAAGTATTGCCTCGTAGGTCACGCTCGTCAGGAACGTGTCCTGCGATGCCCTGCGTCCATCAACTTGAGGCATACAGACGTTCAGCCTCACGTGCCAGTATTCCCCCACACCCTCCAAACCTGTACACAGCGATGCTGCTTCACGGCAGCAATAGGCATGGTGGTAGTACGCACCCCCACGAGACACACACAGGGCTCTACTAAAACCTCTTATTTTAAAAAACTTGAGAAACCAACTTGATGGCCAAACTATTCAACTAATTTTGATGAAATTTTAATGAGACCAATCTGGAGGTAAATTAGTTTTCAAATTATGCGATAACAAACACAAAAAATTTATGATCCTTTTTAACCGACTTCCAATCAAAAAGGAGGAGGTTCTCAATTCGGTTGTATGTTTTTTTTTTTTTTTTTTTAATGTTTGTTACCGCATAACTTCGTCATTTGTGAGCCGATTTGAAAAATTATTTTTTTATCTGAAAGGTACTGCTTCCAGATTGGTCTCATTTTAATTTTATTAAAATCGGTGTTGCCATTTATTGTTTAATAATTTTTTTAATGTTTGTAACTGCATGCCTCCGTCATTTATGAACCGATTTAGAAAATTATTTTTTTATTTGGAAGGTTATTTTTACGTCCAGATTGTCCCAAACAAATTTGATTAAAATCAGTTTAGCCGTTTGACAATGAAGTCGGTTTCTCAAGTTTTTTAAACTTAAATTATTTTATATGAAATCGGTTAAAAAGTACCTTTTCCAGCGCCAACAAGCAGCCCAGTGGGTCCATTGAGGTTGTCCACCCATCCTGGCAAAGGCTCCTTGAAGGCTGCTGTCACTGTAAAGAAAACACTATAATTTAGCTAAAACACTACTACACGTACTACGTACGTACGTTTACTGAAGGTATTCCATTAGTAGGTTTCTAGTTTTAAGTAAATGTCTCTCTCTTCTCTTGTCATAAAGCACTACCACCCACTCCACATAACACAATGGTTAACTGGAAGAAAATGCTAATTAGCATTAAGTTCGCTTATGTACTTAATTTTGTGCAATAAAGTATTTTCTAATCTAATCTGACACTATAATTTAGCTGAATAATTAATAAAAAATCCTGAAATATTTAAAGCACCATCTAGTAATAACTTTTTGAAACTATTAGTTTGTCTACTCACCGATAGATGGCCGTCCAATCGCAATAGGGAACTTTCCTTTGTACTGTGAGACGAGGTCTTCGGTCAAGTTTTTCGTGTAAGCGTATGTGTTTGGTTGGGGTTCGATTATCCTGGAAGATAATTACAGATTTTTAGTTTAGCAAATACTATGGGCAGTTTTCATCACCTCAGACTAGAGCTATCCGCCAAAAATAATATTTCTTTAATTTTTGACATGACAACGTCTTATAATTCGATGGAGCCGGCTGCACGCGCGAAAAAACATGACATCATGCGGCGTTACCTCGCTCTGAGGCGTTCCATTTAAGGCTTAAAGTGCAAGCGAGAGCGCGGAACGAGCGACAAAGAGGCTCAATCGGCCTCCGCGTTCGGCAGAGTTCAACATCTGTCTCTCTCCTACTTGAGTGAGCGATGCGTCCGCGTGGACAGCTGTATGACGTTTTCACGTTCAACTATCGTCAGTAAAACGACTTTACAGACAACCAATTTTTTAAAACTTACTTTGGCTGCAAATGCTCCAACAACTCATCATCCATCCATCCAGCGCAGTGGATCACATGCTGCGGCCGATGCTTGGCTGGATACAGAGCCTCCTCCAGCACTGGCACCTCGCAGCGACAGTACGCGGTGGAAACATGAGTGAATACCTCCAAGTTCTTCATACCTTCAGCCAGTTCTAGCACTTTGAGCGTGCCAGCTGTGTTCATTTTCACTGCATCGCGGAGGAACATGTCGAATCTGAAAAGGTTTTAATAATAAATTCTTTATTCAGACAGATATGTGTGTTAATAACAAACACAGAGCAAGATATATATATAACTTTTTATTTAGCTCACAGAAAAATAAGATAGATAGATGGAAAATACTTTATTGGACACCACATACAATTTACAAGGGAATACAGAAAAACATCAAAGTGGAATACAATGGGCGGTTTTATCACTAAGAGCGATCTCTTCCAGAGAACCCTTGTCTTGTTTTGCCTTGAAGAGCATTAACTAATACATACGGTTACACAAAAATCAAGGTAACTTATGCGTTGCGCACACCTAGATAGCTTGCGATGTCGATCACCGTATAGTTGTAATGGTTTTTTATGTAAAAGATATACAAACGGGCTTACGGCCCACCTGGTGGTAAACAATCATCTTCGCTTATAGACATCAACAACACCAAGGGTGCTGTCGTTGCGTTGCTTACACTGGAGGAATTTATATGAAATATGGAATGAAAATGAAATATGAAATGAAATGAAATATGAAATATTTTATTTGCAAGAAGCATGGTACAACGTTTTTCTTGAAGCTATTCATGTTGTAGTTAAGAGGAAACACTACTGGTGGTAGCTCATTCCACAATTTAGAGGTATGGGGAAGAACCGATCTCGAGAAGCTAGCAGTACGAGAAACCCATGCACAAATTTATCGCACTGTCATACGTTCGTAGCAGTGTGCGTGGATGGACCTACGCAAAACTCTATGAAGAGACTGATCGCTATCGCAGATCACATAGACATGCAGCCACTGACCACCCTCAAGAAGAAGAAGCTAAGACTTACCTGACACAAGCAGCACAATGAAAAATAATCTGACATTCCCTCTGCAGTTCCTCTCTGTCTTCGGAAGATATTCCCAAATCATCCACCAGGATATCTCCTGGCACCACTCGCAGTTTTTGCAAACTTTTCGGATGTTCTTTTTGTAGGCGTTCGAAGATCTGGAAGAGTTGCAAAGTTTGGATTATAGATGGCGCTAATATCAATCAGAAATTAGAAATATTTATTGCATTACTGTTGTACAAAATAAATTTATTGTCTATGATTAGCTAGGTACAGTTTTCACAGTTTGTCCGTTCCAAATTTAAGTGCACTAAGGGGAAGTTTGTGTCCAATAACAATAAAAACAAAGACGATAACATTTAAATACAGTTTAGTACAATGACATAATGAATGCTACTTATATTAACTCAAATATCATACTCTAAAACAGCAAAGCGATCAATAGTCACTATGGAATAGTACACATATTTGGTTTATAATATAGGCTAGATACATAAACACTGACTGGCCTCTCAGCTCAGCTCAGTTGGTAGTAGCTCTGCCTTCTGAGCCATCATAGTTCGAGGGTTCGATCCCCACCGAGAATAAATATTTGTGTGGTGAACGCAGATATTTGTTTTCTGTCTGGGTGTTATATTGTATTCAAAGTGTTTTTACAAAAAATTGTATATTAGTATTATACAGCTATCTGGTTCCCAACGTACAAGCTCTGCTTAGTTTGGAGCTAGATAATGTTGTGTGGATTGTCTATAATATTTATTTATTTTATAAACACAGTGGTATTTAAAAAGCGTTTGTAATGTGCGTTTCTTCATTTTACCGTTTTTAAATAATATTTGCACACCTACCTAATTAGTAAACCATACAAGGCTTACCAATTAGATCTACAAATATTTGATTGCCAATGATAGGTATAGGTACCGATGCATGTAACTATGCAAATAAAACGGTCATACTGAATATTAGTTCTGCTACTCAATAATAGATGGCGCTACTAACCTTGATATTGAAGTAATCGTCTAATCGCTCCTTGCTATTATGCCCTTTCTTCGACCGCATCAAAATGTATATTCTTTTGATATCCGGACAAGTCCTTAGAAGCTTCTCCACTAAGACCTTGCCCATGAAACCTGTAGCTCCAGTGATGAATATTGATTTATTCGCGTAGTACTCTGCTACGCTAATAGATGGCGCCATTTTGGAGTTTTCTGTAACAAAAGAAAAATAAATAAATAAAGTGACCAAAAAGGCAAGTCGCTGTTTGAGTCCATCAGTTTGAACAATTCGTTTCGTCTACGTGTCTCTCTCTTTTGCATGGAGAAATGACGAGACGACAACAACAATACGTTACGTAGAAACGATCGAAACGAGTTGTCTCATCATTTTTCCATACAAAAAAGAGAGACATGAAGGCAAAAAGAATTGTTCAAACAGATCAAGTAAAACTCAAACTAGGGGTATAGAAGGGCAAGTCGTGTATGTGAAAAAAACTATAGAAACGAGTGTTTGTATGAAAAAAAAAATAGTTTCTATCGTTTGTACGTAACGTATTGTTGATGTCTAATCTTTTTTCCTTATAGCAGAGAGAGACACGTAGGCGAATTGTTTAGGGGTAGGTGGCGTCGATTCCAGCGACACAAATCACTCAAGCGATCGCGAAAATCGATGTTACTGAAATGATCGATTGAGTGATTGCTGACTCAGCGTTCCATTTTCAAATTTTTCATACAAAAATTGACAACTCATAGGTCGCTGTCATCGGGATCAGTGAAACGCTGTCAAATTTGACAGTGATATTTAATAGCGTTTCATTGATCGCGGTCGCCAGCGACCTAGGTGTGCGCAGGCTTTAACGCGGTCGCTTGAGTCATATGTGTTGTGAGGTGATGTTGGATTTGTTTTGATCGTTTTGATCACGGAAGTGTCAAATCAAATTCTATCAAATTCTAGAAGAACCATGTTCTAGACGAGGCGTTACTCATGTAAAACCAATACACAGAGCTGTTTATAATAATTGATTGACTGAGTTATAAGTTGTAAATTGGGTAATTTAAATTCTGTTTGCGTGTTAAAATACAATGGATAAAAAAAAATAACGTTATAAATAAATCCAAATTATGCACAATCGATTATGTGTTAAACATACCTACTCTCTGAAGGAGCTAACGTAGGTAATGTAAACATATTTTTAATGTAAATTAAACACCTGAATAATCTAAAAAATATGATTAATTGAATCAAAGCGATTTATGTGATGATGAACCTTTTTTTTACAGTACTTTTAATTTGTGAAATCAAGAATTTTCTATCTATCTATCTAACGATCTAATACGTCTGTGCTGAAGTTTGCTACTAAGTGTAAAAAATACAGGTTTTTGCATCTATTGTAAATCTATATCTATACTAATATTATAAAGAGGAAAGATTTGTACCTATTTTTGTATGTAATAGGCTCAAAAAGTACTGGGCCGATTTAAAAAATTCTTTCACCAATAGAATGCTACATTCTTCCAATTTGACATAGGCTACATTGCATTTTGAAAAAAAATCGGGATCCTTGGTAAAATTTGAACAATGTAACCGAAGGTGTAGAGAGAAAAATGAGTCTTAAAATGTCTTTCGTCGAATGCGCTGCCGAAACTATTAGCGATAGAACAAAATAATGTACAACAATATTGTCTACCCCGTGCGAAGCCGGGACGGCCTGCTAGTGATTTATATAGCGTCAAGGGCAACTGGTGATTACACAAGCCCTATTTGTGGGACGCTATAGTGCCTGGGACAGGATTTTAGATGGAATATGCTTGCCCAGCACCTTGCATCAGACAGCTCAGCCGGCCTAATCCACAGGAAAGACATGGTCAATACGTGCATAGCTGACTAAGCCGCGGGTTCCTCACGATGTTTTCCTTCACCGTAAGTACTAAGTGTAGTTCACTCGTAATTATGCATTAATATGCAAAACATGGAAACGGTCGTACACGAGTACTGCGCATAAAATGTAGGTGAGTATAATGTTTACACATTTCCGTGGAATGGTTAGACGATCTAACCACGTAGCAAACCTAAGTTAAAACTTGTTGAAAAAATCGGTTGTCTGTAAAGTCGGTTTACTGACGATAGTTGAACGTGACAACGTCATACAGCTGTCCACGCGGACGCATCGCTCACTCAAGTAGGAGAGAGACAGATGTCGAACGCTGCCGAACGCGGAGGCCGCGTGTGCCTCTTTGTCGCTCGTTCTGCGCTCTCGCTTGCACTTCAAGCCTTAAATGGAACGCCTCAGAGCGAGGTAACGCCGTATGAGTCATGTTTTTTCTTGCGTGCAGCCTGCTCCATCGATTCGCATTTTACACATTTTTTTTCATTACAAAATGTGAGTGGCTTTAATTTCATTTGAGGTGAGTAATTTAAAATAAAAACTGTTCAGAAACCTAGATAAATACTATACAAATACAGTTATTACAATATTATAGTCAAAATCTGCTTAAATTAGTCATCATTTTGGTATTACGTTTGTATGAAAATTCGTCCTCCGCGGGCCCCTTAATGCTATGGCGTATTTTCCTACTGTTAGCCAAACACATACACACAATTAAACAGCTGATGATAATGATGATAGCCTGAGTATTAATTACAATGTATAATTAAATCATTTGAACGCATCGCTTGCTTGTACACACCATTATATAAAACGACATTGAGATATTATGAAATAGAATTCTAGTTTTATTATTGTGGCGTACGGTTTGTTAATCTTCTTCTTCTTCCTACCCATAACACACTAGGTGGGGTAGTACACAGATCAGTAAATACGGTTTTGCTTATAGGGTAGTAAATAAAAAATTAAAAAGGTAGGCAAGAATGATGGGGCAGAACGTAAGAAAAAGACTTGTTGTCTTTTTCTTACGTTCTGCCCCATCATTCTTTATCTCAGCAACCTTTCTTGGACATTATCATCTCTCTCACAATCCATCCATCTTTTCTTGGGCCTTCCTCTATCTTTAATATGTACCTTTGATTAATGATATTTTTTTTATGCAACTAGTTGATGAGACAAGCATATGGCCCACCTAATGTTAAGTGGTAACCATCGCCTCTAACAAAGCATTGCCCAGATATACCAAGTATTAGTTTTCTAGGTCTATAGGAAGTACCCAAAAATATTGAAAATCATCAGATGCATCAGTGGTTGAGTGAGTCAGTGACGTAATCGGGGTTTCAACTGACTTCAAATAAAAAGAAGGAGGTTATCAATTCAGCCGTGTTTTTTTTAGTTTTAATTTTTATCATCGCACAACTTTGTCATATACGACCGATTAGTAAAAATATTTTTAGTTCAATAGTTCTTTATTAAATAAAGAACTGTCAATAGTTCTTTATTTAATAAAGAACAAGAACATTTTATAATGTCAAAAGATAAATTTTATCTTTTGACATTATAAAATGTTCTTAGACTATACCCTGATTTAGTATTAGTCTTTTTTGGTAAACAAAGGTATGGCCATATCAAAAAAACAATGTTGAACTGGTACTTTTTAATATTTTTTAAAATTTTGAAAAGCAGCTGAGGTAGGATTTATTTTTTAATCAATATCCATAGAATGAGAAAAAGTAATGGTTTCTTGCTATCTCATATATTTTAATTTATTGTTTTAACAAAGTTATTAAATGATGAAGAAATTATAGTTTACGACACTGGTATCATTTGATTAACATGGGAGTAAATCACAGGGCTACGAAACAGTTGGTGCATTTTGGCACTATAAAGCCATTCTATTTTGTGTGTGTGTTTTTGTTTGTTTTAATCGTCATGAACTTGCATCGTCTTTCGTTCGTCGAAGTCGAATGTGTTCCTCGTGTGCTGCTCGTGTCCAATTGTACGTTGTTACCTAAGTTTTTGCTCACATTATCGTTGTCTGTTATCGTTATCAGTTTTTTGATAAGTTTTGGCCTTGTTGTTGTTGCTGTTGTGTTTGTATCAAACATAGACCCTCAACCCGCACCGGCGGGTAAAAATATGATTTATAAAAATATGAAATTATAGTATCATTGTTTTATTTGCTCTAGCCTGGCCTCTAGCTCAGTTGACTGGCCTCTAGCTCAGTTGGTAGTAGCTCTGCCTTCTGCGCCGTAGGTCGTGGGTTCGATCCCCACCGAGAACAAATATTTGTGTGGTGAACATAAATGTTTGTTCTCTGTCTGGGTGTTATATTGTATTCTAAGTATGTATTTACAAAAAAAAATAATGTATTCAAGTATTATATCAGCTATCTGGTTCCCATATTTCAAGCTCTGCTTAGTTTGGGGCTGGGTAGTGTTGTGTGAATTGTCCACAATATTTTTTTTTACAATATATTTTTTATTTGTATGTACTTCCTTAAGATCAGGCACAGGAAAATGAGGTTCTACTTTTCAGTGTTCTCTAGTAGGTAAGTAGTTGTAGTAATATTCAGGTAGGTCTATTGCACGAGTAAAACCGCGCGCCGGTCCTACTAATAGTGATCCATGGTAAAACATGTTTTTCTCCCCTGAGTTGTCACTATGACAGTGACATATCATGACATTTGTTTGTTTACAAAAAAAGACTGAGTTTCTGAATCAGGGTATAGTCACCTTAATTAAAATACAATAAAGTAACACGTAAATTAAATGTCATTTCAAACTTAAAAATAAACAGATTGAACATAGAAGAATGAAAATATACAGTGCTACCAACATAAACATATTCAAATCAGCAAAAGTAGTACAAAGTAGTACATCCTTTCAAAACTCTAAGGCCCGTATTCAGAGAAAGTGCTTGAATCCGAGTCGAGCCTCAAGCATATTTTTGTTATTTTTCAATGGAGAACTGTCAAAAAATCTATACTTGAGGCTTGACTCAGATTCACTGTTTCTGAATACAGGCTTAAACTACTTCCAACTCCCCATACAAAAGATTTCAACGCGCTTCAAGTTTCTCACGATCTTAATTTAATTACCGTGGTGTAACATATCAAAAACGAATGGGAAAATGGTTGATTGTTGTATAATTCACACGTTTTAAAAAAATGTAGATTTATCGGTCGGGCACCAGATAAAATCGCATCATACACCACAGACAAAAAAATCGCACGATCGAGAATGACGTCAAACTTTTCTTACGTTCGGTCATTTTGGGAAGTCACACAGCTTGTTAATTTTATTTGTTTTTCGGGTGTTATTTTGAGTTCCTTTATTTGTTTTCTGTCATTTTGGGAAGTCACACACCTTTTTATTTTATTTGTTTTTCTGGTGTTATTTTGAGTATTTTGAGTTCTGTGATGGTATTATTTAACCAACAATAATATAAAATAAGAAAATACTATTATGTATAATGTTAAAAAACCTGAAATTAATGATTTAAAAAAAATACTTGAAGTCTTAGCAAAAAGTGTAAACATTTGGAATGAAGTGATATTACGTTCTGATTTGAACGAAAATTACTCCAATGGTTTTGAAGAAAAACGTCACCATTTTCTTCAAAGCCATTGACTTGACTTTTAGGATTTGCAACATGCCGGTTTCCTCACGATTTTGGACAAGAAAAATTCAGCGCACAGCCAAATTTGAACCCACGACCTAAAGATCGGAAGGTGGGCCACAACCACTAGACCACCAGTGTTCTATTGGTTAGTGATCAACGCTATAGGTGTATTATTTGCTAGTCATTATAAGACGTTTGCTATTTTCCTAGGAACTAACCACAAATCTTGACGTGTGGTCAAAGAGTCTATGAAATGTCCATAGTCTTAACAAACCATAAATAAACCCTAATGCGATACAGCAAATATTTTAAAGTCTATGGTCTATAGTCATAGACAAGCCGGCCATCATTGTCTTTGAAGAAAATGGCGCTTGTCTTCAAAACCTTAAAAACATAAGGTCTTCCAAGATGGCGGCCTGACGAAAGACGTAAATTTTAAAAATTCCAACATTAAACGTAAGACTAGGCGATATGGTCTTGATACTATAGCCTGCTTCGAAAGGAGCGAAAAGGAATAATAATAATAATAATTAAAAACATAACCTCAAAAAGTTTTCGTTCTAATCAGGATACATACCAGCTTTGTGCTAAGAACTCAAGTTACTCGTATGTTGGTTGAAATACAACCAAAACAACACAGTAAAATTCAAAATCAATTAAAAAGCTTTGCTGCTATTTATAAAAAACGAGGGTACCTAATATAAGCTCATTAGAATTTTGTGACTTTGTTTTCCGGGTTGACTTGTCAAAAACAAAGACGTATTTTACTGTGACGTCGTGAATAGGTACGTCTATTTATTAAACGGTGATAATGTTGCTTGTTAAATCGTACATAATTTATGCTGGTATATTCCAAGCCTATAAATATACTGTCAAACCCTTGTCACACCACTTCTCGTTTACATATATTTCAACATTTTTTGATTATAACAAATCTATTTTAAAATCGCTAAAGTGTTTTTATTTTTAAAATCAGGGAAAAATAATATGAATCGCGGATTCTAGAAAATCAACATTTCAGAGAAAATAAACAAAATAAACAGGTATGACAAAATAAAAGGCATAAGTAAATATTATCTTGATTCAAATAAGGTTTCATACCAAAAAGTTTAACATTGCCAACGCTTCTTATTTTTGTTTTGTTTTGTAAAAGGATCATACAAAAAACGGTTGGAACGAAGCCGTAGTTTGTTGCCTGTTCTTATAAGCTTGGTCGCGGCACTGGACAGGAACTGGCACCTAGACTCACCTAGTTTAGGACCAAACCTTTTTTTTTGCCAATCCGTGTGTTATTGGATTGCACACAAAATAGCTCATGATTTTTTATTGATAGGTAATTTTTTTTTTTTTTTTTTTTTTTGTTAAATTTCAAAACGTGCGTGTGGAAATTTCATTTCACGGTGTTATTCTGTTACTCAGAATACTGATTACAGGCTGCTTACTGTCTAACTTAAAATCAGTGAATTTTATGCAAGTGGTCGACCCTGTAAGATTTATTTTGATATTGTCTAGGTATCCATCTGAAGTTCATTTCGGCGTTACGCAATTCCAAAATACGAATTTCCATCAAGTTCCGTTCATTCACAAAGCTTAAATTTAGGTGGTAGCGTTGCTTATGTCAGATAGTTACAATACGAAAGTGACAGTTAAAAGTCTAGGCTAGGTTTCAAATGTCAAAAATGAAGCCGATGTCGATTAAGAGTTAGATTAAAAGGCCCTCATTTCATAGAAGTCTAAAGGTCTTCGAAGTGGTTAGGCAGGCTACTAACCCAAGAGGAATTAATTATCAGAATCTACCTGTTAATATTTGTATAATATACAAAATTCTAATTTATAGGAGTTAATGTCAAAATTTATGTTTATTATAAAACATGATTAAAAAAAACTCATTTTATCGAGAATTTTATGTATAGAAACCCATGATTTGGTCGCTTAACAGGTTGGACATAAAACATCGCAAACAGGAACCAAAACGTCAAAATTAAAACGTACTAGTTAAGCTAAATTACAAAAAACAAGCGTCATCAAATAGGAAGCTTATAGAGATTACTTTGAAACGTACCTTGCCCTGGGCAAACCAACGGATTTTATAAGTTTGAGAACTTTAGACTTAGAAACCATCTCTTAAAAAAAAACTCCGGGAATACCAACAGAAGGGAAAATTAAAATTTGAACAATTACGCCTCTCGCCTGCACGTGACGCGTGATGCGTGCTTATGACGAGTTCATTGGTTTTTTTCCATCTCAAAAATTCTTAACCTCACATGCAGAAGTTTTCGCTATTGTAAATTGAGGAAAAATCCGTAATCAAGTTAGACATAATGTTTATTAGAGTTAAGAAAGTTTGCCATTTTTATATTTTTAACACAAAATCTAAGCGCCATTTCGATGAGAAAGCGCGGGAAGAACGAGTGAAGTCTGAATAGACTCATTCGCCATTCAATCAAGGTTCACCACAGATAGTAGCTAACCACATTCTAATATTCACTTCAAAATTCGAAATCGGTACATCAGTTTCAAACACTTTTGGACCTTTTGGAGCTACGAGACCACAGACAAACAAATGAATACACACATACAATAAAGTTCGATTTCACGTATAACTGACTGATCAAATATTTGACATTTGTATAATGAAATTTTGAGCTTCTATCAAATATTGGATCGGTTGATTATTCATCCGTAAAATCGGCTTTAGTGCGTGTGTCTGTGGCCTCGAAGCTTCAAAAAACAATTGCTCCGATTTAATGCGTTTTCGATAGTTCTTAGCCATGTTTGGTAGAAATCCATGCAGCCGCAAAATTAAAAAGTTGGTGATAAATGTCATCTTTGGATATTTATCACCAACTTTTTAATTTTTGTAAAAAGTGTCCCAATTACGTGTAAACCTAAGAGCCAGTTTCATCGCAAGGCGTCCAAAAGTTTTTTTAAATATAGATAGCTAAGTATTTGGCTGTCATCACACCTGATAGAAAGTGAGGATGCAGTCTAAGATGGAGCATACTTAGCCATAATCCACCTGTTCACTTAAAGTGTTTGATAAGTGGTTTTATCGCGAACTAAATCGGAAAATTCTAAAGCCGCATCATTAATTAATTATACATGCAAATTAATGAATAACTTGATGCATGACGCACGTATAATTCTGTCAATAATATTCCACTCTACAAAAAGTTACATTTATAATACACAAGAAAGGTTTTAATAGAGATAAAAATTTTGGTCGTTCATTGACGTTATGTGTCACTGTCAAATAACAAAAGGCGCAAATCTATACGTGATATGAACTGCATTATATGCGACGCCAAAAAAACTAGATTGTCTTTAGTTTTTTTTTTTCATATCATTATATCGTCCCACTGCTGGGTTTGCTCAAAGGCTGGATCACCCCAAAAGTCTGTAATTTTTCTGTTACATGACAATTAAATAAATAAATAAATATTATCCTAGGTCATGAACTCATTACTAGACGTCAAGGATATTTCTAGACGTACTCTCAAGGATATTTTTTTTAGCTCATCACTAACTTTAAACCGCAATAAAAACAGTTACACGCATAACACCTTCACGAAATATGTTTACACGATCAAAACAAACAGTGACCTAAAAACAGTGGACACAAATGTCAAAATATTTGACTTTTATATCAAAAACTCAATAACACTTCTGACGTGCTAATTTTGAGCAGCTGGTCAACCAACGGATTATGTTACGCAACTGTCAATATTAGGATGACATTTACATAATATATTGACACAGTAAGTAGGTATTCTGTGAAAATTAAAGTTTTTTTTTTCTAGTAGCTAGCTGATGGAACAAGGATATGGCACCCATCGATACCTATTGAGTGGCAACCATCGCCTACAAAGCATTGCCTCATAGGTCACGCACATCTAAAACGTGCCCTACGAGGCACTGCACTCGTATTTGTTGACATGAAAATGACGAGAGATTTGTAGCGAGCCGCTAAAAAGTGTCAGGTACTATGAATGAGGGACTTATTTGAATTTTGTGTATTTGATTTTGTTTGCTTTATTTATTTAAATTTGAATGAGAGGCTATAACAGTAAAACAAAACGAACGTTAAATTAAAACTTAAAATCTATATTATTGTAACGCATTTTAATCATTCGTTAGGACTTGTGACATCCTTGCGATGGCGGATAAATTTACATAGATAAAATACTTTTTCGTCAAGTCGTCAGTCGTCAGTCACAAGTCGGCCCTACCATGGCTTTGGAAACAAAAGATGGCCGTTTTTCCAAAACCATCTAAAACGTTTTCGAACAAATCAGAATACTCTTAATACACTTTAATTTCAACTGCTAACACTTTGAGCTAAGACCTCAAGTAATGTTGGTTAAAATACCACCGAAATACACACTCAAAATAACAACAGAAAAACAATTAAAATCAAAAAGCTATGTGACTTCCCAAAATGACAAAAAACGAATCGGCCTACTAGTCAATATAGTAGAATTTTATTAGCATTTGAGGTCAGTGTCAGAATTTAAACTTCAAGTTTTCGGAGTCAAGGTCCGTATCGATATTTCGAAAAGAGGTCTATGAGACGTAGAACCCCCACTACGCTCTTGCATTTGTGGCTAATAAAATAAACAGCCGTGAACCTAAGCTAGTTTTCCTACTGGTTTGTTTTATTTTATATTTTTGTTGTCTTTTATATTTTTTCTTCGTCCTCGTGATTTGTGAGTGAAATTATTTTCACAAACTTATAGAGTAGTATGATGGCTAAGAGACAAAGCCTTTCAAGTAAAAAAAAAACTTTGACACCTCTTTTCAATGTGTTTTTTTTCTAGATGTAGACCTTTTTCCCTTCAAGGAGTTTATTTTTTATTTTAGATTTCCAAATTTCATATTTCTAGGCTGTCGTTTCAGATAATTATATGATGGATGAGTAATTGGACTTCTGAACTTCTAGTTTTTATACAAAAAAAAAAAAGAAGAAAGACTCTTTGATTAAACGTTACGTTATAAATTCCTCGTTACTGAAAAATCGGCCAAATATCGAAAAGTCAGTTTTTTGACATTTTGGGAAGCTGTATATTATTATGAAGCTTTCCCAATTTAATTGATTTTCTAGTGTAAAAAATATACAAAATAAAGAAATATTTATTTGCATGGATTTTTTGATTTGGTGTTATTTTGAGTTCGGCTGAGTAATTTCGGTGGTACAACATTACTTGAGATCTGAGCAATATGTGATATCCTGATTTAAACAAAACCTTCCGATGGTTTTGAAGAGAAACACCCCCATTTTTTTCACGGCCGACTTGTCTATTGACTGACTTAACTGATACTATTTTACTTAAATAATACATAATTATATCACTTAAAATAGGCAAAATGGTCTGAATGATGTATAAACAGTCGTACACTAATGAGTTTTTCTGTCCAAAGATGTATGTAAGTGCACTAAGTAGGTACTCGAAACATTCGGTAACTCTTCTTCATATCATGTCCCTGATTCTTTCGAACCAAGTGTGGTGAAAGGATTTTAGCTAAAGGAAAACATCGTGAGTGAGGAAACCGGCATATTTATCGTAGAACCTAAAAAAATCTTAAATATGTGTCAACTGCACGAAAGGAGACTCGTTGAGACGCACTTAAAATTTGGTAAATGAAAACATCGCTGAGGAAACCGGCGTGTCGTAAGACATTGTAAGTAACTACTTAGGTTTGAAACATAGTGTCAAGTGCACAACACGAGCCTCTTTAAGATACACTTATAACCTTTAACCACACTGGTTTAAAAGAACTGGTGACACGCGAAAAGAATAAGCAAATTGAATTGAGCAATATTTTTTATAAGCATCATATATTTTATAAATATTTTTTGATTTATTTCCCTCGTGCCCTTTGACAATGCGACAGGCTAGACATTTTGACTATCTCTTTCGCAACTCAAGCATAGCCCTACTTGCGGGACGCTATAGTGCCTGGGACAGGATTTTAGATGGAATAGGCTTGCCCAGCACCATCCTGACAGCTTAGTCGGCCAAATCCACAGGAAAGACATGGTCAATACGTGCAGAGCTGACTAAGCCGTGGGTTTCATCACAATGTTTTCCATAAACTTAAGTATTAGCGATTGTAATCAACTATAATTTAGAACTTTAAAATAGAATCGCTTTTATGAACTAGGGATTATGGTATATCATTTAATTTTGAAAGCTTGCGAGTGTAGCAGAACGCCTGTGACTTTACTCGCGTAGGTATATATTAAGAGACCTCAAACTTTTAAAAACAGTTTTTAAAAACACGACATAATCGGATTTTGCCAGTCAATTTTATGCTACTGCATCTCTGTTTGGGGTGGGACAGCGAAAACCCACATGATCACCCTTGAAAGAGCACAAAGATCTGTGCTTAAAGTCATGTTCCGGAAACCCTTTCGTTATCCCACCGCATCCCTTCACGCAGATACTCATACGCTTAGTGTTCGGCAGCTCTATCTGCTGCGGGTTGCACAGATGTACCATAGATTGTTCCGTTCGGTTTCCAGCAATCTCTCCGCAGAAAATCGGCGGATTAAGATAAAAGTGCCTGCAGTGAAAACCTCTTTTGCTAGGCGTTTCAAATACTTTTCTTTCCCATACATATACCGACGTGTTTGTAAGCATTGCGACCTGAATTGTTCTCTTTTTTCGGCGCAAAAGAAAGAATAAGAAAGTGGCTTCTCTCGTTGGACTACGACGCTACGGAAAGCATCTTAAAAATCCTGGTCTGATTCTCTCGTCGTGGTTTCTACGGTTTTCCCTTCCCCTCATTACACTATCCCCTACACACCCCATACACCCCCTACACACCCCATACACCCCCTACACACCCCACACACACTCTCAAAACTGGTGTTTATCATGTCGTGTTCTTTAGTTTGCTTACCTACATATTATTAATTTGTTTCTTAGTTGTATTAGTTTTATTTCTCTCGTGTCTTGCCTTGTTTCTGTGTTGTCTGCTTTTGTTTCACATTTTAGAAATCTTATTCTAGTACTTTGGCCTCCCGCGATACAGGCTTGTCCTAGTGCGGGGACCACCAGTAAATAAGACTGTAATATTATGTTCTTTGGTAAATAAATGATTTTGTATTTTTTTTTTGTATTTGTATTTTTAACTATTTTATAACCATTGAATTCTCCTGAATTTAATAAATGGTCAGAAATTCGATAAGTGAATGCTAGGAAGCATTGCATTGTTTTGTGTGAAAAAATTCTTACGAAAAAAAATTGTGGCTAAGGCTACATTATGCACTATGCGGTTACCCGCAATGCGGCTAGCCATCCGGCTGACCGCAAGCACAATTATGTACTACGTAATATTCATTTCTATGCGCACTGTGATGCAGCTACCCGCAGACCGACAGTGCGCTTAGAAATGAATATTACGTACATAATTGTGCTTGCGGTCAGCTGGACGGCTAGCCGCATTGCGGGTAACCGCATAGTGCGTATGCACACACAGAAAAAAATGGGTCAACAAAGTCACAATAAATGCATTGTCAGAAATTTCCTGTCGGAGCAACTAAATACTCTGTTACTTTAGCAGAAAGAGCTTTGTTGAGTTCAGCAACTTTTTTATTGTCCGCTGATTTTCCTTCGTTTAATGTGCAAGGAACAATTTAGCTTTGTCCTTACATCAAAGTTAATAAAAAAATTGATTATATAACAATAAAACGTTTTAGGTGTGTCAATGTGAACATTGTTAATAAATCTAACAAAGTAACTATAGTCGTAGCATTTAACTACCATTTGACATGCAATAGATACGTTGCTGTAGTGAAAATGGAACGTTGTGTTATGCAACAAATATATTACTGTGATGACAATGGATCGTTGCAAATGTGTAAATGTAAACATTGTAAATAAATTTCGCAAAATAACTAAAGCGTAAAGTTCAACTACGTTTTGTCATGCAATAAGTAAGTCGTTGTGGTGACAATAGAACGTTGCTATTGTATCAATGTGAACATTGTAAAACAACCTAGCAAAATAACTATAGTCGTATAAATTCAACTACCTTTTGTCATATAATAAATATGTCGCTAAAGTGACAATGGAACGTTGCAAGTGTGTCAATGTGAACATTGTTAGTAAAGTAAACTAACAAAAAAGCTGCTTACTAAATTTAGAACTAGATGGCGTGACTAAAATTGTAACGATCCTAGAACGCGCTGACGAAAACGCACGGCGATTCCTTATATTGTAGAAATGGTTTTATGAAATTGTATTCAACGGATTAATGAATCCGTTGAAGATTTGATATGACTGGAGTTGATCCGATGAATGCATCGGATCAACTTTGGTCTTATCAAATCTTCTTTTTTTACCCCTCAGGCCCTCACACTTGGGGTCTTTCGTACCTACTAGTTGTACATTTTTAGTCCTTCGTTTTCGAAATTAGTTCCGCTGACAAAAGATACATTGTTGTAGTATCAAAACACGCCTTATTGATAAAATAGAAACATTGTTGCAATGACAAATTAATTCTTGACAATAGAAACATTGTTGCAATGACAATTTACTTCTTGACAATAGAAATATTGTTGTACTGACAACTTGATCCGTGACAATAAAAACATTGACGCACGGACTATACACCATTGTGGGCTCTCCCCTGTTAAAGTTTTATTGTTGGAACCAACAATATTTTTTTCTGAGTGCAGCCTAGGAATTTGACTAAGAAGAAAAAGATACTTGCTATTTTTGATTAATAATTCTGAGCAAAACCAGCATATTATTATGATAAAGAGAATCTGTGAGGTATTAAAAAAATACGATACATTTTGGGAACAGTTTTAGGGCCACCTATCTAAAATTTTCAAGGCTGGCTATTTAAATTTTGCTGCTGTCAAATACATCGGTTGATTAGTAATCTGTGAAACCGAGCCTTATTAGAATGGTATAGCCGTTTCACGTGTACAATTGTCTCAGCCAGCCAGTAACATAACGATTTTATGTATGTATATAAAAGTGATACTTTTATTTTGAAGGCTAAATTGCGTACAGCTAAATATTTGCATAGTGCGGCTTGACCGTATAGTGAGTGTTATTTAATCTACAGTTGATTTGCGATTTGATGCGTTCACTTGTAGGCAATAAAACCTATGTTTGATTGCATAGTTTGTTGCCTGTTCATCTTAGCTTTGTCGCGTGGAACTGGCACCTAAACTCACCTAGCTTTAAGACGTTTCAAAGTGATCGTTTTATCGTAGAATTTATAACATTACTAGATTATTTTAGATTTTAAATGAAGGTTGAAATGTAAGTTATTTGATCGAAGACCAACGGGTGCACGCGGCTTCTCTCGCCCCGTTCCAGTTACGCCCCAGTTCTCGTTACTTTTTCGGAATAAAACGTTTTCTAGTAGTCAATGTAGCAGTCTAGTCTAGTATTATAATATAACTAAATAATACTAGACTGCTACATTGACTACTAGAAAAGCTTAGCTAGGAGGTAGCTTAAAACCAGGAGAAGGTCATATTATGACCTTCTCCTGGTTTTAAGCTACCTCCCCACCAATTTTCAGCCCAATCGGTTCAGGCGTTCTTCTGTGCCAAATTTCATTCAAATCCGTTCAGCCGTTCTGGCGATAATGAGTAACAAACACCCACCCATCCATCAAAACTTTAACATATATTTAATTATTATTGGGATTTTAAATTTATAGGTGGTGTTTGGCCGGTTTCACGGATGACTAATCGCTTGATTAAATATTTGACACTCGTCTTGTGTCAAAATTTTTCTTTGCACGAGATAAACAAACTGTCACATATTTGACAACAATTGTCAGTAATGGTAGCTTGTTGCCTCGACGTGTGTAATTGATATAAATGTGGAAGGGTATACTCTTTTGCTGCCTTCCTACGGTGCGTGGTTCTGCAGATCATCACGCACAGCCGACGACGCACGGCAACGAACACAGAAAGGGCTCCTGTGCTACCGCGCACCTCGGCGCACGAGACCGTTCCCATGGTGTGTCGTGCGAGCTGATCCGCCTCCGTGCGCGATATCACACACCGGTGGGAAGGGGCTATTAGAAGTAGGGGTAGGCCAAAGAAAAGATGGATGGATTGTGTGAAGGATGACATGGTAAGAAAGAAGTGACTGCTGAAATGATGGCTTATAGAGGAGAGTGGAGAACGAAAACCTGTCGACCCCACATGAAGTTTTTTAACGTGACAACGTAATATAATTCGTCGGAGCCCGCTGCACGCACGGAAAAACATGACGTCATGTGGCGTTACCTCGCTCTGAGGCGTTCCATTTAAGGCTTGAAGTGCAAGCGAGAGCGCGGAACGAGCGACAAAGAGGCTAAATCAGCCTCCGCGTTCAGCAGCGTTCGACATCTGTCTCTCTCCTCCTTGAGTGAGCGATGCGTCCGCGTGGACAGCTGTATGACGTTGTCACGTTCAACTATCGTCAGTAAACAGACTTTACAGACAACCGATTTTTTTTTATACCTACAACTAGCTGATGGAAGAAAGATATAGCCACCTGATGTTAAGTGGTAACCATCACCTATAACGCATTGCCTCGTAGGTCATGCATGTCAGCAACGTGTCTTACTATGCACTTCCTTGCGTCCATCAACTTGAGGCATGCAAAAGTGGAAAAAAGACAACAAAATGATGATGATAAAATTGGGCAATATTAGTAATTCTTGCCAAGTAAAAAAGATAATCTTTGTGTATTTATTCCTTTTGTGAGATCTCTGATAGTGATTGACATACCCTGAGGGGTCCAAAAATACAATATGGCAAGAAATTCGAGTGACGTAATGTAATATTATACACAATGCAATCAATACCATTGATGGACAATGATACTGAAATGACGAAATGCGTGTTAAAAGAGGTGTTTCATAAGGTCTTCGTACACTTGTAAGAAAAAAGCTGCCAAGTGCGAGTCGGACTCACCCATGAAGGGTTCCGTAGCAACAAGTAACATAATATAAAAGTTCTTGTAGTTCGTCGCAAGGTAAATTGCGCAAGGTAAATCAGTCTAGCTCTTACAGTTTCGGAGAAAAATGGCTGTGACATACATACGGAGAGACAGACCGACAGACATGACGAATCTACAAGGTGTATCTAAATATGTGTACTATGCGAAGGTGGGGTTTCAGACCACAATGGTGATCAGTTGTGGGTGGGAGAAAATTAAAAATTCCTATTTTCAGTTTCCCATACAAAAATATTTAATTTCATAATGCCTAAATAAATTGACAACCCTATCCTTGTAACTCACCTACCCCTTGACCTACTACCTCTGTAGGTCTACTACTACTACCTACTACCTCTGTAGCTGAGTTTAGGGTTGTCACTTTGTATAAAGTCAGCTGTTCATGTTGAAACTTCGTTGCAGTTTTTTTCAGAGATACCAATCGAAGTTCGAAAAGTCGTTGAACAAAAGTTGTTCCCCGGGGGGTGGAAATTCACCCCCCTTCAGGATAGTACACATATTTTGATACACGTTGTATAAGGGTTATGTTTTTGCCATTTGGCTACGGAACTCTAAAAATGTGGTTAATAATGAAGATTACCACAAAAATATTAAATTCTCCAATTTTATACCTTATTCCAAAACGCACCTCCATGACAGTTTTACCGCAGTGACTGACACAAATAAGTGTCAGTGTCATGCTCATTCACAGCTTTAGTTGTCAAAATATTTGTTCTCTGTGGGGATCGAACCCACGACCTACGGCGCAGAAGGCAGAGCTACTGCCAACTGAGCTGAGAGGGCAGTCAGTAAAAGTATTTACAAAATGTACAAAACACACAAGAAACTGTTGAGATAATGGAGACCTTTAAAAACGATCTTGAGATAGCTCAACTAATCCAAATCAATGTCGAACGGAAGCGTCCCAAAGACGCTGACGACATTGCCAATAAATAGTAATAATAAATTCGCAAGTTTCGTCATTGCTTACTGGCATTGAGTAGAAACTCGGCAGGTATTTTCGAAAACCGGTATCCGAAACCGCTTAAAGTATGTTACGTAATCGAGAAAAAGTAGTGTCAATGTCAAAATCAATTTAAAATAAAAAAAGTTATAGAACGATGCCATAGACTGACGGCCATGTACGGATTCGTTTTCTGTCATTTTGGGAAGTCACATAGCTTTTTGATTGTGTAATTTCGGTGGTATTTTAACTAACATTACTTGAGGTCTTAGCTCAAAGTGTTAGCAGTTGGAATTAAATATTGATATTCTGATATGATCGAAAATATTTCAGATGGTTTTGGAAAAAACGGCCATCTTTTTTTCAATGCCAATTAGGGTAGGGCCTTTGACTGACGACTGACGACTTGACGAAAAAGTATTTTATCTATGTAATTTATCATCACTTAACTCATTATTACTACTCGACACTGGCAAAATTGATCCGAAAAGGACAGATGCCATTCATTAAGAAGAAGAAGAAGACGGCCATGTACGAGTATATTAAACAGATCGCGAGAAGTCAGTGAATATAAAGGGATGAGAATCGTTTTTCCTGGAAATGTAGACCAAAGTACTTAATTTTACGTAAACCTGATTGAAAAGAAAACGTTTTAAGTAGTGGCAAGTTTTATCATGCGCACTTGATGTGCGGGCAGGTTTTTCCGCAAGTAGGCCGCTGGTGGGCCCTTTTTGCGTGACCCTTGACGCGTGTTGCTCGAACTTTTTTAGGTTCTACAACACGCCGGTTTCCTCACGATGTTTTCCTTCACCGTTTTGCGAGTACTGGCATAGTGCACATAAATTTTTCGACAGAAAAACTCATTGGTACACGAGTGGATTTGAACCCACGACCTTCGGATCGGAAGGCGGGGCCACTACCACTAGACCACCAGTGCTCTTTTAAGTAATAGTTGAGTCATTTAAATAAAAAACAAACGTTGACAAACATTACAAAAAAAATTCAACTTGAACTTGAAGTCGGTTAAAAAATTATTTAAACAATTTGAATCTCCTTAGTTATTTTTAGATCACGATTCATACAAGGAAAAGATGATGAACCTCTGCCTATAATAAACGCATTTAACTCACAGAGCACGTCCACCGAAGACGTGCCCTATGTGGCATGCACTGTGTCCATCACACTGACGTTTTTAGTAGTAGTCTCTTTGTGTGTGGCTTGTCCGGGAAGTACTACCACCATGCCTATTCCTGTCGTGAAGCAACATCGCTGTGTACAGGTTTGAAGGGTGTGGGTGACATTACTGGCGCGTGAGGCTGAACATCTGTATACCTCAAGCTGATGGACGCAGCTTAATTTGGGGCTAGATAGTGTTTAAAGAAAAATAAAATGACGGGCGTGACATAAGAGAACATTCTTTGTTATAGACGATGGTTACCACTAAACACAGGTAGGCCATAAATGCTTGTTATTATAAAAAAATCGGTTGACTGTAAAGTCGGTTTACAGACGATAGTTGAACGTTACAACGTCATACAGCTGTCCACGCGGACGCATCGCTCACTCAAGTAGGAGAGAGACAGATGTCGAACGCTGCCGAACGCGGAGGCCGTGCGTGCCTCTTTGTCGCTCGTTCCGCGCTCTCGCTTGCACTTCAAGCCTTAAATGGAACGCCTCAGAGCGAGGTAACGCCACATGAGTCATGTTTTTTTGTGCGTGCTGCTCCATCGAGTTATAAGACATTGTCACATCAAAAACGTATTTCTTGCGCCTATAAGCCCACTTTTTATATTAGAACAAATCAATGCCCGTAGCGCAATACGAAAACGTTGAAGAAAAACATCGTGAGGAAACTGGCATGTCGGATCGTAGAACTTAAAAACTTCGAAAACATGGTGTCAATTATACGAAAGGAGCCTCTTTGAGGCCTTACGCACATCTAAGCGTTCTGCGTTGGCGATCAGTCACTTAAAAAAAAGCAGCCAAGTGCGAGTCGGACTCGCCCATGAAGGGTTCCGTAGCATCAAATAACATAATATAAAGGTTCTTGTAGTTCGTCGAAAGGTAAATTGCGGTTTACGATTTATGACGTATAAAAAAAAACTACTGACTAGATCTCGTTCAAACCAAATATCGTTGGAAGTTTGCATAGTAATGTATAACATATTTTTTTTATTTTTATCATTCTCTTATTTTAGAAGTTAGAGGGGGGGGGGGACTAACTTTTTTCCACTTTGGAAGTGTCTCTTGCGCAAACTATTCAGTTTAGAAAAAAACGATATTAGAAACCTCAACATTATTTTTGAAGACCTATTCATAGATACCCCACACGTATGGGTTTGATGAAAAAAATTTTTTTGAGTTTCAGTTTCAAGTATGGGGACCCCCAATATTTATAGTATTTCACCACTTATTCTTTTTAACAAGAAGAATGAGAAGAAACCATTTACAAAAGAATTTTAAAGTCTATGACCCCGCTGGCCTCCTTCAGGCTGATGATGATTAGTTTAATAATACACATTTACTAACGGTTCAATAATTGCCATTAAGTTATTAAGTTAACTGGGATTTTAACCACAAAATTTAGCAGTTAACTTAATGACACTTGGCATAGATATATGAATATGAATATTATCCTGATTGGCCTCTCAGCCTCTCAGCTCAGTTGTTAGTAGCTCTGCCTTCTGCGTCGTAGGTCGTGGGTTCGATCCCCACCGAGAACAAAAATTTGTGTGGTGAACGTAGATGTTTGTTCTCTGTCTGGGTGTTATATTATATTCTAAGTATGTATTTACAAAAAAATATATCATCATTCCACAGCTCGACTTCATTCACTGCTGGGTATATAAAAATACATATTTATGTATTATAACCAGCTATCTGGTTCCCAATACAAGCTCTGCTTAGTTTGGGGCTAGATAGTGTTGTGTGGAATGTCTAAAAATATTTATTTATTTATCCTGCACAAATTAGTTTTTAACTGACTTTTGAATTTATTGTACCCATTAGCTGCGCCCCGTGGTTTTACCTGCGATTAACAAACATGTATGTATGTATGTGTTTTTCTGTACCTCTTTTAAGCAAAGTTCACGCTCACGTAATGCCGCCTTCCTACGGTGCGTGATATCACGCACCGTAGGAAGGCGGCCTAAGAAGTGCACTTAAAAATACAGAAAGAACTTTAGCCGCTAAATCTATATTTATAAAAGAAAGTCGTGTTAGTTACACTATTTATAACTCAAGAACGCCTGAACCGATTTGGCAGAAAATTAGTGGGGAGGTAGCTTAGAACCGGGAGAAGGACATAGGATACTTTTATCCCAAAAAAGCAACGGGAACGGGGCGTTATGCGAACGGGCGAGCGAAGCCGCGGGCAGCCACTAGTAAAAAATAAAAGAAAAATATGATTTTTGAATTAATAAAATATTGTAGTCAATTCACACTCTATCTAGTCTCAAACTAAGCAGAGCTTGTACTATGGGAACTTTTTATTTGTAAATACATTCTTAGAATACAATATAACACCCAGACAGAGAACAAACATCTGTGTTCACCACACAAATATTTGTTCTCGGTGGGGATCGAACCCACGACCTACGGCATAGAAGGCAGAGCTACTAACCAACCAACTAAACAACTAACAAACTGAGCTGAGAGGCCAGTTAATTTTATTTAATTGTGTCAAAGTTTCATTAACGTTTTATTTTTATTCCGCGTCTACTTCCTATAGAAGAATGCTTCTTTGTTTTATTATCGTTCACTGGTTTTTACACACAATAAAATGTAACTCTTATTTTAACAATCCATACACAATAGTGTAATAATTAGTAATTTAGCATTGACCTACATTTTTAGCATAAATTTATTAAAGCACGTGTCTATCTTTTAAGTATTGTTTTGAATCTGTTTACATTTTGTTTTTATGAATAAGTATTATTTAATATATTTATTTACATAAAACACAACTATTTATTGATTTTTTAATATTTACTACGCTTAAGAAAATCACAAAGATTTCCTACGCAGCCCGTACCAAGGGGAAGGTCGCAGGTTCAAATCCCGCTCGGCTCTTAAATTTTGAGACATTATAAAAATCTTAAAAAAAAAAACAGTTTTACAAATTGTACAAAATACACCAGAAACAGTTGAGATATCTGCAGACCGTTACTAGCGATCTAGGGATAGCTCAACTGATCCATATTTATTATTATATAATTATTATATAATTCAAAGTAAGAACCAGATTTAGCTTTATTTCCTTAATTTCACTGAAAACTCCAAAAAGCTTTTTTCAATTTTTTACTTCAATATTTTAACCGACTTCAAATGAAAAGGAGGAGGTTCACAATATGTTTGTTAACGCATAATTTCGTCATTTATGAACCAATTTGAAAAAATATTTTTTTATCTGAAAGGTGGTTTTTTGTTTTCAGATGAGACGCATAGAAATTTCATAAAAAATAATTTAACAGAATGGCCATGAAGGCGGTTTCTCAAATTTAAAAAATTTATATTATTTTTCCAATATTCCAAGGATGCTCAAAGTCAGAAGTCAAAAGTTTATTTATTAAGTAGTATACAAAGGATCACTTTGAAACGTCTTAAAGCTAGGTGAGTCTAGGTGCCAGTTCCACGCGATTAGGGCTAGAAGAACAGGCACCAAACTGGACTGGTTTTTTGGTATGATCCTTGGTCAGAAATTTATATTAAATGTGATAATTTGATATGGAGCCGGCTTCTTCTTATCGTGTCACTGTTTCTTTCAATCCAAGTGTGGTGAAAGGATTTTAAGTGCGCCTCAAAGAGGCTCCTTTCGTGCACTAGGAGCGGGCTTGTAGCAAGTTTGGCAAGTTTTATCATGCGCACTTGATGTGCGGGCAGGTTTTTTCCGCAAGTAGGCCGCTGGCGGGCCCTTTTTGCGTGACCCCTGACATGTGTTGCTCGAACTTTTTTAGGTTCTACAACACGCCGGTTTCCTCACGATGTTTTCCTTCACCGTATTGAGAGTACTGGCATAGTTCACATAAATTTTTCGATAGAAAAACTCATTGGTACACGAGTGTATTTGAACCCACGACCTTCGGATCGGAAGGCGGGGCCACTACCACTAGACCACCAGTGCTCTCTGCGGGCTTGTAGCAACTCTATATCTTTATTATACACTAGCGGCCTGTCCCGGCTTTGCACGGTTGGACATTTATACAAATTCTTCCACCCATACTTAAGTATCACTTCCTCTTACCATCCTCGCTTGAAAGCGTCAAGATTTTCCATCCAAAGATTTTTTTACCGACCCTGACCAAGAAAAAAGGTTTCAAACTATTAAAAAAAATGCATTTTTCAGTTATTTGGCTAAGACAAGCGTTGCTTATTTTGGCGCTAAATTGCGCCGTCTGGTTGACAGTTTAAAAAAATGCATTTTTCTGTTTTTTAGTTCATACAAGCGTTGCATAGTTTGGCGATAGATTGCGCCCTGTATGGAAGACATTATAAATAAATGCATTTTTCAGTTTTTTGGTTCATACAAGTGATGCTCAGTTTGGTGCTAAATAGCGCTGTGTGTTGCTAATATTAAAAATTTGACATAAGAATTTAAAAATTACAGTATTTGAACGCACGTTCGACTTGTTCTGATGGTACGAGTACGTTCACCTTAAACTTTAGGTTAGGAGTGTCTTTGGTTTCACCGTTAATATATTTCGTTTTGCAATGGCGTGCGGCACCTTGAATTAAATCCTTGTATTAAAAACAGAAAGTTGTTTTAATTATTGCCTCATCGATAACATAATAAATGTTATTTTATTTTAATTTTCACTAATTTTATTAACTTGACCTTCCGACCTTCAAGGACAACCATACCTTTACCTTATCAGTTATCAGTGGCGATCCGTCAAATTCGAATTTAGAATGCGTTAGGTTTTGATTTGTTTTGTATCCATTTCAAAATTAGAATACGTTTGCTTTTTGTTTGTTTATTTTCAATTATTTTCCAATAAAAGATAGCTAGCGTCCCCAAACAGTTATCAGTGGCAATCCGTCAAATTCGAATTTAGAATGCGTTGGGTTTTGATTTTGTTTTTAATCCATTTCAAAATTAGAATACGTTTGCTTTTTGTTGGTTTATTTTTAATTATTTTCCGATAAAAGAAAGCTAGCGTTCTCAACTAATTCTACCCAAAATAAAAGGTATTTTTTCATTTGCTTATAATAATTAAAGTAATTATCACCATTAACTAAGGTTTAGTAGTACTTTTTAAGGGTAGGTGTCTACTTACATAATTAAAATTTTGTTATTCAGTTATAAGTCGTTTGGTTGTAGATAATCCATAAAAAAAAAATGTTTGGGTTTAATTATTTAAAAAAGAAAGCACTGTCAAAATCACAAAAAAAAATTACTATCGATATAAAATAAAACAATAAAAATATCACTTACCCGATTCACTATAATAAAACTCCAAAAACCTTCACTCACACAGCACTTTCGCAATTTACTTTAAATCTGACATTTGCAAAATATAATATTTCAAAATATACTGATCCGCATATCACAAGCGCCAAGTGAAGAATGAATCTACCGTCAGTAGCCTTCCACAGGCAATCGACGAAGTACCTACCTTAATCTGTCAATAAGCAGCGTGACGTCACGGCACGTCACTGTCATTGTTAGCGTAATCGATTCATTATAATCGGAGTATTTAGTTACTACTCATCATTTAATCCCATTAATATTATAAATATGAAAGTTTGGATGGATATTTAATTTTGTTCGTTTATTATTACTTTGAAGCGTAGCGTGTTCTATCTTTGAAACTTTTGTTTTTGTATTATTGCATATATCTCACTAAGTGAAGTACCACATTGAAACTTCACTATATAATAATTTTTTATTTGTTAAAGGAACGGAAAACAGAAATGTCGTTTCTTAGCAAATATACAACACATAAGTGTGAGAAATCATCTAATAACACCTGAAAATATCGTTCATTTGGAAAACGGAAAACGGTAGGAACCGAGCCGTAGTTATTTGACTGTTCTTCTAGGCTTGGTCGCGTGGAACTGGCACCTAGACTCACCTAGCTTTAAGACGTTTCAAAGTGATTCTTGTAATCCTACTGAATAAATACACTTTGATTTTGATTTCATTTTTTACTCAATAATGCCAGAACGGCTGAACTGATCTGGATGATATTTGGCACAGAGAAAGATTGTAGTCAGGAGTCTCACTAATATTATAAATATGAGTTCGGAACTCTTGGTGGGTGAGTCCAACTCGTACTTGTCCGGATTATTTTTACTAGTTTAATGTCCACGTTAGCGCGTTGTTCTTACTTTGTTTTTCTGTATTGATCTTGTTAAGGATATCCGTATTCGCATTAAGGCCTGCTGTCAAATTTGACAGCGTTTCATTGATCGCCATCGCCAGCGACCTAAGTATGCGCAGGCCTCTAAACAAGTCTGTTTATGTTTTTACGTTTTATTTTTTGTCCATGGAAGCCCAAATTGTTTTGAATGTACATTTGTAAAAGTGTACCATCTTTTCATCAGGTGGGCTGTATTTGTTAGCAATTTAGTTGTATAAAAAAAACAATTTGACAAACATCCCTTGTTTTATACAATTAACTGATGGAACAGGCATATGACCCACCTGATGTTAAGTGGTAAGCATCGCCTATAACAAAGCATTCCCTCATAGTTCACGCTTGAGGCATCAATTTGAGGCATACAGATGTTCAGCCTCACGTGCCAGTAATATCACCCACACCCTTCAAACCGAAACACAGAAAAATAAAAGTAAGAAAACTTAAAAGTATTTAGCAAAAACTTTTACTTCTTTCTCAATCTTGTAATATAATAATTACATATAATTAATTAGATAATAATACTTTGTGGTTTGTACTAATTGGCAAATTACATTATTATACTTAGGTATTTTGTGAAATATTGCGCATAAAATTAACGATTTTTGGAATTTTTATTACGTCAAGTTGCATATTTAAAGCCGTGTCCAGACATGATCATTTGACCGATCCTACCACCGTATCCGATAACCGTATCCGTATCTGCGTATTGTATCAAGCCCCGTATCAAGTTTTGGACGCCTCCGATTTGCTCCATATCCGTATCTTCACAATAGTCATGATCGCGTATCAAATTGCCCAGTTAAGTTTCTGCTCTCGATCAAACATGTCGTCGCAGTTGGTTGAAATGTACGAGAATTTAGCAATTTCATGTGCCTGTATGACGCGTCCAGACTGACCCACGTCCGTATCTGTATCACCTTTGATGATCGGACAAAAACCGACATAACGGCGTATCGAGATCCCGTGTCATGATACGTATATCATTACCCGTCCATATATGCGATTATGATACGCGTCGACGATACGGATACGGTGAGCGGATCGGGCAAATGATACATGTCTGGACCCGCCTTAAGACGCTGAACTCAGTAAAACAGCAGATCACTGACGATTTTACGTAAATTTTAGTCTTCGCCTTAATCATAAATAAGGGATATAAAATAAATAAATCATAATAAAGGTATTCTGTTGTTAATAAATATGATATTAAGTATATAATGTAAAAAACAGTAAATGCGAAGGAAAATTAAAAAAAAAACATTAATTAATATTTTGCACAATCTACACAACAGTTTCTAGCCCCAAATTAAGCAGAGTAAATTTTTTTTTTATAATGCTATTATTAGCTTTACCTGTATGTAAGTTAGTAAGTTTTTTGTAAATACATATTGAGGAATCAGTATAACAACACCCAGATAGAGAACAAACCAACGCAAAAATATTTCTTCTCAATTTTTTGAATTGTTAGTTTCTTTGTGTAATAAACCTACAAAGCATATAAAAATAAGATGATGACACTGCACTCGGCAGATTCTTGATGACAAGGTGAAACGAGACTAATACCCGCCTTGTAACCGCTATAATACTGCATACAATTTATCAATACCATTGTCTCGACCGAAGGCCGCCCTTCATACCTACCACAAGTTCTGTCTGGCTCGTCTCTGGCTCTGGTTTTGAGTCTGTGAATGATAGTAAACTCCACAATCACCAATGAGCCTGACATTTTTTTATTATTTATTATTATTTTTTCTTAAGTTTGTGTTTTCAATAAAATCTAAAATTTATTGTGTATGTAGTTTATTTTTATTTTTAAGTAGATTATAAGACATTCTAATACGATATTTATTTTTCAAGAATGAATAAATTGAAATTGAAATTATGAGTGCTCACCAGTGCATTATACTGTGTGTGTGACGTTTTGACGTAGAATTTATTAAGTCAACACACTAACAGACTCAAACCAGAGACAGAGCCAGACAGAGCTTGTGGTAGGCTGCCCTTGTCAATACTTTGATTGGTACTTATTTAGGTATCCTGCTAAGACATTGTTATAAGATCTAGGTAATAAATACGATCTCTTGAGACTCTGCTTAATGTGGGGCTAGATAATGTTGTGTGTATTGGCCACAATTTTTTATACAAAGATCATATTTATTTAAGAAACTTACAACTAAACAATATTTTCAAAAGAAAAATCAACACACAGACTATGCTTTTAGTCCTAAAAGTATGAAAATTGGTGGGGAGGTAGCTCGCTGGAGATTTTAAATAAATAATAATAAAGAATTTAATAAATATTATAGACAATTCACACAACACTATCTAGCCCCAAACTAAGCAGAGCTTGTACTATGGAAACCAGATAGCTGAATTATAATACATAATTACGTTTTTTTTGTAAATAAATACTTAGGATACAATACAACACCCAGACAGAGAACAAACATTTGTGTTCACCACACAAATATTTATTCTCGGTGGGGATCGAACCCACGACCTACGGCTCAGAAGGCAGAGCTACTACCAACTGAGCTGAAAGGCCAGTCAGACGGACATTTTATCCCGAAAAAGTACGGAAACGGGGCGAACGAAGTCGCTGGCGGCCGCTAGTCTTAAATATAAGTAAATATAATTTTTCCAGCTAAAAGCTATTGTAACTTTGAACTCCATGAACTGTTGTTCCGAATTATGGTCAATGACTGTCCAGTGTACATTATTAAAGCTTAGAACACATTGCGGCGAACAGTTACGAACTGCGATGGCGATCAGTTTTGCATAATCCGCGGCGTGCGGACAAATTTTTGCATGATCCGTTTACTAAACAAAAATCGGTTATCTGTAAAGTCGGTTTACTGTCGATAGTTGAACGTGCCAATGTCATACAGCTGTCCACGCGGACGCATCGCTCATTCAAGTAGGAGAGAGACAGATGTCGAACACTGCCGTACGCGGAGGCCTCTTTGCCTCTTTGTCGCTCGTTCCGCGCTCTCGCTTACACTCAAGCTTTAAATGGAACGCCTCAGAGTGAGGTAACGCCGCATGAGTCGTGCAGCCAGCTCCATCGAATTATAAGACGTTGTCACGTCAAAAATAAAAGTAGCAGTGAAGTATGTGTGTGAAGTGGTGTGTATGAAGTGAAGTAGTCCAGTATGGTGGCACTCCAAATTAGTGAGACGTAAAAAAAAATCGGCAAATTCATCATCCTTACTGGATGTGCGGACTGGTTTCCGCAAGTAGGCCGCTGGTGGGCCCTTTTTGCGTGACCCTTGACACGTGTTGCTTGAACTTTTTTAGGTTCTACAACACGCCGGTTTCCTCACGATATTTTTCTTAACCGTTTTGAGAGTACTGGCATAGTGCACATACATTTTTCGACAGAAAAACTCATTGGGACACGAGTGGATTTGAATCCACGACTTTAGGATCGGAAGGCGGGGCCGCTACCACTACACCACCGATACTTTTTAGTGAGCAAATCTCTAATGGGGCAATATAAAAGCAAAAGTTTCTTAGACAGCACACGCTATACGCTTCAAAGTAATAATATCGGCGATATATTGTTCGCAAATAATTCGCGCGATCAGCTCGCCATCGCAGTTCGCAGCTGTTCGCCTAGGTGTGGCCGTAATTTAATAGTAAAAAACACAAAGACATGACGTTTTTGTATTTTTTGTTACTTATAATGGGTGTTTTGGAAAAACCAAGTGATTAAAGAGAAGGTTTAATCTCCCCTTGCCCCCATAAGTACACAAACAACAATAATCATGGAAATTTTATACCCATAGTTTTTATGAAGCTACGTACTGTATGAATCAGTTTTATATTGGCCAAGTGTGTGTCGATTTTACGGATGTTCTGGAAATTTTATTTTTCACAGTTTTTATGAACCTACGTACTGAATAAATCTATACTAATATTATAAAGAGGAAAGACTTGTACCTATTTTTGTATGTTTGTATGTTTGTAATGAATAGGTTCAAAAAGTACTGGGCCGATTTAAAAATTCTTTCACCAATAGAATGCTACATTCTTTCAATTTGACATCGGCTACATTTCATTTTGAAAAAAATTAGAGATCCTTGGTAAAATTTGAACAATGTAACCGAAGGTGTAGAAAAATGAGTCTTAAAATGTCTTTCGTCGAATGCGCTGCCGAAACTATAAGCGATAGAACAAAATAATGTACAACAATATTGTCTACCCCGTGTGAAGCCGAGACGGGCTGCTCGTCAGTTCTAAATTGGCCAAGTATGTGTTGATCTTACGTAGAGAAGGTTCTAAACTAAAGGGCGTTCATAGAGCTAACTCGCTGCTGAGCTCCTGCTGAGCATGTTTTTAGTGTGTAACTCCTCTGAAAATAAAGGAGGTATAGAAGTATACTTAAAAAATCGGTTGCCTGTAAAGTCGGTTTACTGACGATAGTTGAACGTGCCAACGTCATACAGCTGTCCACGCGGACGCATTCCTCACTCAAGTCGGAGAGAGACAGATGTCGAACGCTGCCAAACGTGGAGGCCGTGCGTGCCTCTTTTTCGCTCGTTCCGCGCCTTAGAGCGAGGTAACGCCACATGAGTCATGTTTTTTCGTGCGTGCAGCCGGCTCCATCGAATTATAAGACGTTGTCACATCAAAACAGCATGAATTTCTAACAGGTCGTCATTTTTTTTGGCCGTTTTTAATATTTTTTATCGTCGTGTTTACTCAATAAAAAACTCACGAAAGGAAACAAAAAAGGAGATATACATTTGCAACTCCTCCTAAAGTTAATATTGTTTATTTTTTTACGACAATAAATAGATGATTAAGCCAAAGAATTAATGGCGGAGGTTATAAAAAAACGAAAGAATTAAATTTTTATAAACTTAAAATCACAAATCCGTGTGCGTGTTTTGATAGGCGCAGTACTGTTGAGGAGCGGTTGGTTGCATACAAACTAAACTCTCAAAACCATTTAAAAAAAAACAGCAAAATAAACAAGTATTTGGTACATGAGTTTGCTGTTGGTTTTGTCATTTTGGGAAGTCACATAGATTTTTCATTTTAATTGTTTTTCTGGTGTTATTATGTTGTATAATTTCGGTGGTGTTTTAACCCAACATTACTGAGTTCTTATCTCCAAAGTGTTAAAGTGTCATAAGTGATATTTTGATTTGATCAAAAATGTTTCTGATGGTTTTGAAAAAAAAACGGCTACTATTTGTTTTCAAAGCAAATTATGGCCGACATGTCTATTGACGGACATGACTTTACTAAAAACTATTTTATTTATGTAATATTTCCTCACTCGACACTGGAAAAATTGTTCCAAAATGGACAGTTGCCATAATAAGAAGAGAAAGAGAAAGAGAAGAAGAGTTTGTTGTTGCATTATCCTCAAGAAAGTTAGACTATAAAGTTAGGGGTAACATTTCTCCTACAACCCCTAAATAATATCCGACCAAATAGCCTCGATCGCCTAGTAGCTATTCTATAAACTTGAAAAAGTTAGCCTTGTTCAGTAAAACTTAATAAAATCTAATGGCAAGGTCAGGAAGGTTGGGCCCTAAGCTCGACTATAAATTATTTACATATAATTAAAATTCAAGCGAGTTCACTGCTTCAAGGTTGCCTGGTAGAGATCGCAGCGCTAAGATCGCTATGTCTATGATGAATGAGTTAGTAGTAGTGGAACTCTTTGTGTGTGTCTCGTGGGGGTGCGTACTAGCACCATGCCTATTCCTGCCGTGAAGCAACATCGCTGTGTACAGGTTTGAAGGGTGTGGGGGAATACTGGCACGTGAGGCTGAATATCTGTATGCCTCAAGTTGGTAAAGGGGATTAAAGGTAATCTCGATAAATACCCATTTGTTCCATTATGATAATAAATTACGACCTCGTTAATTTAATAATTATAAGTTTAAAAAACTTGAGAAACCGACTTCATTGTCAAACGGCTAAACCGATTTTAATCAAATTTGTTTGGGACAATCTGGACGTAAGAATAACCTTCCAAATAAAAAAATAATTTTCTAAATCGGTTCATAAATGAGGGAGGCATGCAGTTACAAACATTAAAAAAATTATTAAAAAAAAAATGGCTACACCGATTTTAATAAAATTAAAATGGGACTAATCTGGAAGCAGTACCTTTCAGATAAAAAAATAATTTTTCAAATCGGCTCACAAATGACGAAGTTATGCGGTAACAAACATTAAAAAAAAAATAAGAAAAAGCATTTAAAAAAAAATACAACCGACTTGAGAACCTCCTCCTTTTTGATTGGAAGTGGGTTAAAAAGTGCTAATAATGTAATGTATTGACTTGCAAATCAGTCAGAACGTCATTGGGTTTTTTGTTTTTCAATGTCAAATCAATAATTATTTAGAATAACTAGAAAATGTACTACGTACCTACTAGGGTTTGTTCCCGGGAATTCTCGTCCCGGGAATTCCCGGGAAATCGGTCGGTCTCGTACCCGGGAAATTCAGCTCGAGAAAAGTCGAGACATCGAGAAGTTTAAATAAACATTTTTCGTATTAATAGTAGATAGATATCTCTTATTTAATTACATTAAAACTGCCAAAAATTGTGATACCATACCATACCACCCACATAGTGAGATTAGTGAGTGATCTTTAGTTGTGATGAGAAAAATTATGATTGTTTTTAGTAAAGATGTTTGTTTTAAGCTGATTGTTAACAGAGATTTTGTTTTTTATTAAAGATTAGTGAGATTAGTTATAATAAGAAGAAGTATGATTGTTTTTAGTAAAGATGTTTGTTTTAAGCTGATTGTTAACAGAGATTTTGTTTTTTATTACAGATTAATGAGATGAGATTAGTTATGATAAGGAGAAGAAGTATGATTGTTTTAGGCTGCAATTTTGTTTTGAGCTGATTTTTTATTGAGAACTTGTTTTTTTTGTTAAAAATTATGTTGATTTTTTTCATGTAAAATAAACACAGTTAAATTAAAGACTCTTTTTATGAATTAAACAAAAATTTAGACGTATTTTATTTTTTCTCGACAACCCGAGAAGACCCGAGAAATCAGGCTCGAGAAGTCTCGACACCCGAGAACTAAAAAACCTCGAGAAATCGGAAACCCTAGTACCTACAAAATGATTATAATGAGGCCTGTGGGCTTACCACAAGCTCTGTCTGGCTCTGTCTCTGACTCTGGTTTTGAGTCTATTTGAACCGTACCTATTTGAAATATAACGTTCTACTAAGTATGAAAAATTAGGTCAAACTAACAATAATTCTTCCTAAATCATATGATGAAACAATTTTTAAGACTGTGTGAGTGTGAACTACGTCAAAACGTCACACACACAGTATAATGCACTGGTGAGCACTCACACAGACTCAAAACCAGAGCCAGAGACATAACCAGACAGAGATCATGGTAGACTTACTGTCTGGCTCTGTCTCTGACTGGTTTTGAGTCTATTTGAACCGTACATATTTGAAATAATCTGTTATTACGCGATAACGTTCTACTAAGTATAAGAAATTAGGTCAGACTAACAATAATTCTTCCTAAATCATATGATGAAACAATTTATATAGGATTCAAGTTATGAATTAAGTATTTATGATTTATTAAAGAAGTTTTTATTGAAACGACGTATTTTTGAGTCGCGTGGCCTTGACCTACACTATCTACTCTGTGTCATGGGTGGAATGTACCGCAAGAGAACTAACCAGTTTTCAAGACGGCGGTGCAAGCAAATTTGGTGGCACCCAGTCAATGAGCAAAAATTTCGAAACCCCACACTGTGGTGATGATTCCTCAGAATATGCATGAAGACAGTAATCAAGTATCGCCAAATTATTTATCTGATCTAATGAAAAAGGATTCAAAGATTTTGAAAAATGTATTTATTCGCTTATTAATGTCAAGATTAATAATTTAGTGTTAAAATAAATCAACAAAATACAACAATCCGCCATGATATTTATGTGTTTTAAAAAATAAATGTCCACCTGTGCGAAGCCGGGACAGGCCGTTAGTAGTATACAAAGTTATTCATTATTAGCTACAAGTAGTCAGGAATTAGGTTCAACAAATAAAATAAAAAATATTTATTAAATGATTATTTTAAGTTTTGTTACCAAAATCCCGAAAAAATCGATAAAGATTATCCATTCGAATCATTGGCGCGTTGTTACATCTAACAGTCCATTTCAAATCAAAAGCGAGCCGCCTGACCTTTTTTGACCTTTGGTCCGCGCCCGCGCGCCGCGAGCGAAACTCTGCGTTCAGTCACCGCCTGGGTGGCGACGATACGTCATCGTCTTGTTCTCCGTGGCAATTACTATGCAATAAGTCGTAAAGAAATTAATAACAATAAAATGATACAAAAACTTAAATCAGTTTAGGAATGAAATTGATTCGGCCAAACAAATATTTACGAAGATTTTTATAATGTCCCAAAAGTTAAGAGCCGAGCGGGATTTGAACCCGCTTTTGAGGATCCGATGGCGCAGTGGTCAGCGCAGCCCCGTACCGAGGGGAAGTTCGCAGGTTCAAATCCCGCTCGGCTCTTAACTTTTGGGACATTATAAAAATCTTTGTGATTTCCTTAAGTGTAGTAAACACTATAAAATTAATAAAAAATATTCACGACCCAAAAAATAGGCCCTGTCAGTTTGTGTAGCTAATAATGAATAACCCTGTATAAAAAAAAGTGCATTATTATGCAGTTTCGACTATCAATCGTTATGTAAGTCAAAAGGTCTAAAGATCAAGTAATATAATTAACGAATAAATAATATAATGAACTTGGCTTTTATTGTTATGTAAATTTAATTTACCATTTTTATTTCTGAAAAAGTACACTATTTATTACACCTGCTTATTTTTTGTTAAGAATTATTGCATCGATAAAAGTATTAATATTATGTTTTTAGGGTTCCGTAGCCAAATGGTAAAAACGGAACCCTTATAGATTCGTCATGTCTGTCTGTCTGTCCGTCCGTATGACACAGCCATTTTTCTCCGAAACTGTAAGAGCTAGACTGATGAAACTTGGCGAGTAGATGTATTTTGTACACCGCATTAAGATTTTTACACAAATATAGAAAAAAAAACAATAATTTTTGGGGGTCCATACTTGAAACTGAAACTCGAATTTTTTTTTTTCATCAAACCCGTACGTGTTCTATGAATAGGTCTTCAAAAATGATATTGAGGTTTTTTTTCTAAACTGAATAGTTTGCGCGAGAGACACTTCCAAAGTGGTAAAATGTTGGTCCCCCCCTCTAACTTCTAAAATAAGAGAATGATAAATTTAAAAAAAATATATGATGTACATTACTATGCAAACTTCCAACGATATTTGGTTTGAACGAGATCTAGCAAGTAATTTTTTTTATGCGTCGTAAATCATAACCCGCAATTTACCTTGCGACGAACTACAAGAAATATTATGTTACTTGTTGCTACGGAACCCTTCATGGGCGAGTCTGACTCGCACTTGGGCGCTTTTTTTATATGGTTCTAAATTTTTCAAAAGTTTTTTTACTGACACAAACAAACCACGACGAAGTCAGAAAAATAACCTTCTCTTCTTATCTCTCTCTCTTTTCTAATTATTGTATTGTCATCGGTCCTTATAAACAGTTTGATTTCATTCAATCTTTGTAGGTTTATCGAAGACCGATGACGTGGTGTTATAAATTGTATTCTAAATACCCATAGTACCAGTTTCTGCTTAGTTTGGGCGGTTTGGGGCTGTGAGGAATGTCCACAATATTGATTCAAATACATCAACCTCACATTCATCACGACTTGGTTTTGGCTGTTTTTTTTTAAGGTTCTTTTACCATACTTTATCATCAACTGACAAGGTTTATTTAAGTACGTATATAAATAAATAAATAATAAATAAATATTGTGGACAATTCACACAACACTACCCAGCCCCAAACTAAGCAGAGCTTGTAACATGGGAACCAGATAGCTGATATAATACTTGAATACATTTTTAACATGCTTTTTTTATTTTTGTTAATACATACTTAGAATACAATATAACACCCAAACAGAGAACAAACATTTATGTTCACCACACAAATATTTGTTCTCGGTGGGGGTCGAACCCACGACCTATGGCGCAGAAGGCAGAGCTACTACCAACTGAGCTAGAGGCCAGTCATTATATTATATCTTTACATAATCTGGTTCTTGGTACATTTGAGAGGGTACTTGCCTGGAGACTACAGTCGTGGACTGGCCTCTCAGCTCAGTTGGTAGTAGCTCTGCCTTCTGAGCCGTAGGTCGTGGGTTCGATCCCCACCGAGAACAAATATTTATGTGGTGAACACAGATGTTTGTTCTCTGCCCGGGTGTTATAATTATGGTATTCTAAGTATGTATTTACAAAAAATATTTATATAAGTATAATAAAAATAAATAAATAAATATTGTGGAAAATTCACACAACACTACCCAGCCCCAAACTAAGCAGAGCTTGTAATATGGGAACCGGATAGCTGATATAATACTTGAATACAATTTTTTTTGTAAATACATACTTAGAATACAATATAACACCCATACAGAGAACAAACATTTATGTTAACCCCACAAATATTTGTTCTCGGTGGGGATCGAACCCACGACCTACGGCGCAGAAGGCAGAGCTACTATACCAACTGAGCTAGAGGCCAGCCATAATCTCAGCTATATGGTTCCCATAGTACAAGCTCTGCTTAGTTTGGGGCTAGATAGTGTTGTGTGGATTGTCTATAATATTTATTTTAACTATTCTTTATTTTTACAAAATAAAATAATATGAATGTAGCTCCAGTCCACAAAAAAATCTTAGAGTAGGTTAATTGATTCAAATTGACCCCAGATCTGAATGTATTAAGTATTAGTATACCTGTATTTAAGTAGGTATTTGATTACTTTATGAATGAAGTTTCTAAATAGATTAATTATTAGGTACCTGTTTGTTTATTGTTTTCTAAATTATACCTAGATCGCGCTATCTAGCGGGAAGTAGCAGAACTATTTGCAATGTAAATAAAGCAACTGATTGAGCGTTTACTTGATCATTATTAGATTATTAGGTTCTCAACTAAATTATTATTTGCATAGTTTCAGGTAGGTTTGCATGGTTTCAAGATTTAGGTATTGATTTATTCTTTGCGTTTACTTATAATAAATTACGCAGAACCTACCTACCTAAACACGTACAAATATGAAAATATTTTTACCGACTAGAAAACCAATTAGTCTAGTCGTGGGTTTTGTCTTTATTTTAGTACTTAAAAAACTTCAAGGCCGTTGTGGAATAAATTAATTAATATTTTACAATAATACATGATATAATAAAAATTCTAAAGTCCTTTCAAAGTTGTTCCATCTAGCGATATGTAGCGGAACTAATTAGCGCCGTCGTTCTCAAGGTATTAAAATGTCAAAATAGATTTTGACCAACTGATTTATGGTTTAGTATCAGTTATTTTCAATAGATGGCGCTAAACAGTAGCTGTTCTTATCCTTTGAATTTGTGAATGATAAAAGATTGATGTGATTAGAGGTATTTGAACTTTTATCTTTGATTGTCACCATCACAGAATCACTTTGTCAAACGTCTTTAAGACGCTCTAAGACGTTTCAAAGTGATTCTTGCATCGTAGTGAATAAAAAATTATTGAGTTTGAGTTTTTGAGTTTGAAGGCTTTTTTTTGTCCACTGCTGTAAATAGTCCTTCTCTCAAGAAGGTTGGATACTTCTACGCAGCAAGGAGTTTATGCATGTAGGTAGAACGATTCTGAACCCTTAGCTTTCAGGTTGTCAGTTGGGTTTTGTTTCGTTATCTTCGTTTTGATTTGAATAAGACTGGCGGCAGTTTTCATACCATTTTCATATGTTTTTCTTCTCCATTCCTACTGGGTTTACCTTATTTTCTCCATCATCAACAATATTAGCTTGAGAAGACCAACAGAACACGAGGCATTGGCCCTTAGTACACTTTTTTTATTCTATTTAACTAGCTGATAGAACATGCATATAATGGCCCACCAGATGTTAAGTGATAACCATCGCCTACTACAAAGCTTTGCCTCGTAGGTCACGCACGTCAGGAACGTGCCCTAAAATGCACTCCCCGGTGACCATCAACTTGAGGCATACAGATGTCCAGTCTCACGTGCTCGTAATTTCACCCACACCCTTCAAACCTGTACACAGCGATGCTGCTTCACGGTAGGAATAGGCATGGTGGTAGTACGCACCCCCACGAGACACACACAGAGCTCTACTACTCTTTTATCTATACTACACTACATAACACTAGTCTGCCTTCACGAAATGTGATCGGTCCATTGGGTCATCGTTACCATATATTATACGCATGATTTTCTATAAACGGTGAAGAAACATCGTGAGGAAACTCACGGTTCAGTCATCCCAGCACGTGAGAGAACCATGGAGCCTAACTCTCGGCTCATCTCGGATCATTTTGCAATTTTATTTTATTGCTTCTTTTCGAAGAGAGAATGGATCATTTCCTTGAGTAATTTCAGAGATTTTCAATGTCCCTTAGATACACATTGGTATTGCACAGCCCCGCACTCTTCTACGTTTTCCGTATAACGTAGCTGTCAAAGCTTCTACGATGAGGTCGTCGATGAATTACTCAAGGAAATCATCCATTCTCTCTTCGAAGAGAAGCAATAAAATGAAATTGCAAAATGATCTCGGTCGGCCCGAGAATTAGATTCCATTAGATTTGAAAAAGACCTTTGTGCTCGTATTTTTAGTTTATGTTAAAGCTAATAATGTAGCTCTAAGCATATTAACGTGGCAATAAATATTTTTTTATTTATTATTTATTTATAATGAGACGCTGTATAAATCATCTGTAATAGATTGAGGAGTGACCGAACAAAACATGATAATTCCATGATGTCTAACTTTTCACAAAAGGTCAAAAACCAGCAACTACTTTTGCCTTTGCACAATTAAAGAAAATATGGGTTCTAATGAATAAATAACTGTAAAAACTTATTAAGCATGGTTTTTTTAATTTTTTTTTTCAATCATGATTTGCATTAAACTTTCAACTTTAGAGGCGATTTACTGCAGGAATAAGCACGATTTGAACCACACCAACTTAAAGGGCGACGTAATTTATGGTATTCTGTCGAATGTCATTGCTAACTTTTTTTTTATAAATAACCCCCACTTTGTATTTTTTCCGAGGTAATAAGTTATCCTAATTTTTTTAGTAACCAAATTTAATTTATGCACCTTGATTGCAAAAAATGAAATTGAACCTAACTACCGGCCTACAAAAGCGAAATTTCCTAATTTAACCGACTTAGAAAAATGTAGTATTGCTGTATAGGTCACGATGGTACTGTATGACGTAACAGTTACCTACATAAACGCAACGTAGACCGGTCTACTTTAGTGATGGGATAGAGTCGATAAAACGAAAACATCGATAAAAAAATCGTTTGTCTGTAAAGTCGGTTTACTGTCGATAGTTGAACGTGACAACGTCATACAGCTGTCCACGCGGACGCATCGCTCACTCAAGTAGGAGAGAGACAGATGTCGAACGCTGCCGAACGCAAAACTTAAATTACTTATTTTTTTAAAATAACAAAGTAAACAGGCCTTTGCATCTATGGTAGATGATTTAAATAGCGTGAGGGGCAGCTGGTGATTATACTCAAGCTTTGCGGAACACTATAGTGCCTGGGACAGGGTTTTAGATGGAATAGGCTTGTTTAGCACCTATACCATCCTGACAGCTTAATCGGCCTAATCCACAGGAAAGACATGGTCATGCAAGAATAAGGAAAATAATTTCTGTGCGTGTTAATAAATCATCGATATCGATGTCAAGGCATCCTTTCCGTGTCCCCTCCCTAGAGTAATGAAGCGCGACCACTTTCACCCATTCTGCTTATTCGTTTCCTACCGTGTATTTAGCATCTAGGTGGTCTTATCACAGGATTAGGTAACTTGGGATAGAGCTGAAACCTGTGAGGCCGGTTTGGACTGCCTTCCGTCTGAGGTTAGCTAGAAGGTAAGCCTAGGCACGATATACTCGTAGGTATATCACCAAATTATTTCAAAACTAGCAGCCCGTCCCGGCTTCGCACGGGGTAGACAATATTGTTGAACATTATTTTGTTCTATCGCTAATAGTTTCGGCAGCGCATTCGACGAAAGACGTTTTAAGACTCATTTTTCTACACCTTCGGTTACATTGTTCAAATTTTACCAAGGATCCCTAATTTTTTTCAAAATTCAATGTAGCCTATGTCAAATTAGAAGAATGTAGCATTCTATTGGTGAAATAATTTTTTAAATCGGCCCAGTACTTTTTGAGCCTATTCATTACAAACATACAAAAATAGGTACAAATCTTTCCTCTTTATAATATAAGTATAGATATCGATTATTTCAGTAGACCTACCTAGAGCGCTGGCGTCCAAGTGGCTCCGCCTTCCTATTCTAAGGACGTGGGTTCAAATCCAGTCGTGTACCAATGAGTTTTCTGCTCAAAAATGTATGTACACTATGCCAGTGCTCTCAAACGATGATGGAAAACATCGTGAGGAAACCGGCATATAGTAGAACCTAAAAAGTTCGAAAATATGTGTCAAGTGCACGAAAGGAGCATCTTTGAGGCGCTCTTAAAATCCTTTCACCACACTTGGTTCGAAAGAATCAGTGACACGATAAGAAGAAGAAGTAGACCTACCACAAGCTCTGTCTGGCTCTGGTTTTGAGTCTGTGTGAATGTTGACTAAATTAATCCTACGTCGAAACGTCACACAATGTACCTCTATAGTACACTGGTGAGCACTCACACAGACTCAAACCCAGAGCCAGAGACAGAGCCAGACAGAGCTTGTGGTAGGCCTAGGTATAGGTCCCAAAGTCCCAAAAGAGTTTTGGTCTGAAGCGTGTGGGTGACTACAGGCACAAGAGGCTTGATATTATGTGCATTGCATGTAGAGCACGTTCCTGCGTGACCTACAAGAAGAAACACATCAATCAATTTTGTTTGGAATAAATCGCTTAGCGATAAAGACGCCCATTTCATTTGACAACATTTCTTTTAAAATCTCTTCATTTGTATACTTACAATAAAGTATTAATCTATGAAATTAAATTGCTATTGCTATGTTAGGCGATGGTTACCACTCAACATCAGGTGGGTTAGCTCAGATTCGAACCCACGTTCCTCCAAGCGCCACTACGCTATAAGCCAATGCGGATCCACGGTACCCGCATGCCAACATAAGTGTATCAGTCGGTCAGTCAGCCTGTCAAACAAGTTTATTGCATAACAACATCACTACTTATAATTCACTTTGTAATATTCATGGGTTCTGTATAAATAAAAATTCAAGTGTCTTGTGAAATTCAAGGCAAGGTGATGACAGCAGGCCTATCACAAGCTCTGTCTGGCTGTCTCTGTGTGGCTTTGGTTTTGAGTCTGTGTGAATGTTGACTAAATAACTCCTACGTCGAAACCTCACACACAGTCTATTACACTGGTGAGGACTCACGCAGACTCAAAACCAGAGCCAGAGACAGAGCCAGACAGAGCTTGTGGTAGGCGTACTAAGCTCAGAAACCAGTCCAGTGATTTACAAAATAATTGGTTGTCTGTAAAGTCGGTTTACTGAAGATAGTTGAACGAGACAACGTCATACAGCTGTCCACGCGGATGCATCGGTCATCACTCAAGTAGGAGAGAGACAGATGTCAAACGCTGCCGAACGCGGAGGCCGTGCGTGCCTCTTTGTCGCTCGTGCCGCGCTCTCGCTTGCACTTCAAGAACGCCTCAGAGCGAGGTAACGCCGCATGACGTCATGTTTTTGTGCAGCCGGCTCCATTGAATTATAAGACGTTGTCACGTCAAAAACGTTTGTTCATGTTCCACAAGGAACCCTAAATAACTTGTCGTTTTGTGAAATTGTACTACAAACATTGAATGATGAAACCTATCGATAGTTTTTTTAGTTATGATATTTCTCACAGCCGCAAAAAAAAATATTCACGCACTTTTGACGTGACAACGTCCTAAAATTCGATGGAGCCAGCTGCACACACGAAAAAACACACGAATAAATATAATTATAAGTTTAAAAAACTTGAGAAACCGACTTCATTGCCAAACGGCTAAACCGATTTTAATGAAAATTGTTTGGGACAATCTGGACGTAAGATTAACATTCCAAATAATTTTCTACATCGGTTCATAAATGACGGAGGCATTCAGTTACAAACATTAAAAAAATTATTAAAAAAAAATGGCAACACCGATTTTAATAAAATTAAATGGGACCAATCTGGAAGCAGTACCTTTCAGATAAAAAAATATTTTTTCAAATCGGCTCGCAAATGATGAAGTTACACGGTAACAAACATAAAAAAAAAAAAAATACAAACGAATTGAGAACCTCCTCCTTTTTGATTGGAAGTCGGTTTAAAAACAACACTCATTTGTCTTGCTCTTTTGTATGGAGAAAAGATGAGACAGCAAAAACACGTTACGTATTTAGAGTTGTTGTCTCATCAATGTTCCATACAAAAGAGACACGTGCTCACACGAAAACAACATTTGGTAGACAACATTTGGTAGACGATATGTGGTAGAAAAACTCCGACTTCGGGTACTGGCGCCTGATTGTCTGGTAAAATACAGGGTGTTCCAAAACTAGTATACTATTAGGTACAAAGAGAGGAGGAATTTCGTTTCACCATGTTTATAGATTTTTTGATATTCGTTGACTTTTATATGGAGGAAAGTTTGCATGTAGGGAAAAACATCGTGAGGAACCCCTTTGCTCAGTCAGCTCTATAAGTATTATAAACTAGTGGCCGCCCGCGGCTTCGCTCGCCCCTTTCCCATTCCCGTTAAAAAAAAAATACGGGTTGCACTCCGGGAGTGCCGGCAGAAGTGAAAACTTGATTATTAACGTAGGAACCCTAAAAGTTGTTTATTTTATCAAGTTCCTCAATGTAGTAAAACCCCAATCAAAGTCCAAAGGAACCCTAAAAATTTTAGCATTATCAAGCTCCTAAGTGTAGTTGAAATTCCAATCAAAGTGCTAAGGAACCCTAAAATTGTTTACATAATCAAGGTCCTAAGTGTAGTTGAAAGTCCAATTAAAGGCCTAAGGAACCCTAAAAGTTGTTTATTTTATCAAGTTCCTCAATGTAGTAAAACCCCAATCAAAGTCCTAAGGAACCCTAAAAATTTTAACATTATCAAGCTTCTAAGTGTAGTTGAAACTCCAATCAAAGTCCTAAGGAACCCTAAAAGTCGACCATTTAATCAAATTCCTCAATATAGTATAACCCCAATCAAAACCCTATACGGAACCCTAAATTTTACGTAAAGCCAAATCCTCAACGGGTCGGAACCGCTAGAAGGGACCTTGTCGCGCGACCTACAAGTAGGTCCTAAATGAAGTAAAACGGCAGACATAGGAGGAGGGGGTTCTGGGGGGCTAAGGGGGGTCACAGCACGGCTCGCTTCGCTCGCCGCGCTGTTCCCCGTGGTCGCGTGGCGGCTCGCTTCGCTCGCCGCGACGCTCCCCCCGGGTTCAGGAAGAGGGGGTTCTGGGGGGCTTAGGGGGGTAACAGCACGGCTCGCTTCACTCGCCACGCTGTTCCCCGTGATCGCGTGGCGGCTCGCTTCGCTCGCCGCGACGCTCCCCCCGGGTTTCGGAGGAGGGGGTTCTGGGGGGCTTAGGGGGGGTCACAGCACGGCTCGCTTCGCTCGCCGCGCTGTTCCCCGTGGTCACGTGGCGGCTCGCTTCGCTCGCCGCGACGCTCCCCCCGGGTTCAGGAGGAGGGGGTTCTGGGGGGGCTTGGGGGGAGTCACAGCAGTTCTCATGGTCGCATGGCGGCTCGCTTCGCTCGCCGCAATGCTCCACTCGAAAAAAAAGGCTTAAAAATAGGGCATTTTTAGGTTTTTTAAATAATAAAGGGGTCTAGAGGGAAAGGGGGGAAAAATTTATATTGCTTTCAAAATAATCTCACCTTCCCTACATGACCCAAAAAAAAAAGTGCTCAACGCCGCTAAAGAAGTTTTCACTTCAAAAACTTTGCATTTATAGAATAAGAATTATATTGACTCCGCTTTTTATTGTTTATTATTTGCAATAATTTAATTTGGAGATCCTTGGCTTTTTTTCACTTGTTATAATTATTGCACAATAATTGTGCAGTTCTGTGAAAGTGGGCAATTCTCGTGCAGTTTAATGTTTTTTTATTATGAACTCTACGTTGTAGTCTTAGGGTACATTTCTACAAAAACATCCGTCTTACGCTTTTTCGATCAGGGTCACGTGATCCTGACGCGAGTTTAAGATTTTATACCCATTACAGAAAGTGCTCAACGCCGCTAAAGAAGTTTTCACTTCAAAAATATTTACCTTTTAAACCTTCTCTGGACCTCCACAAATCATTCAAGACCAAAATCAGCCAAATCGGTCCAGCCGCGTTCTCGAGTTTTTGCGAGACTAACGAACAGCAATTCATTTTTATATATTACTAGTGGCCGCCCGCGGCTTCGCTCGCCCGTTCCCGTAACACCCCGTTCCCGTTGCTTTTTCGGGATAAAAAGTATCTTTTGTCCTTCTCCCGGTTCTAAGCTACCTCCCCACTAATTTTCTGCCAAATCGGTTCCGCCGTTCTTGAGTTATAAATAGTGTAACTAACACGACTTTCTTTTATAAATAGGTATAAGATTGCAGACAATCCACACAACAGAGTAGTAGTAGAGCTCTTAGAAGTAGTAGAGCTCTTAGTAGTAGTAGAGCTCTTTGGAAGGGCTCGTCCGGGGAAGTACTACCACCATGCCTATTTCTGCCGTGAAGCAGCATTGCTGTGTTTCGGTTTGAAGGGTGTGGGTGCCGGTGTAATTACTGGCACGTGAGGCTGAATATCTGTATGCCTCCAGTTGATGGACGCGGTAGTGCATCGTAGGGCACGTTCATGATGTGCGTGACCTTCGAGGCATTGCTTTGTTATAGGCGATGGTTACCACCTAACATCAGGTGGGCCATATGCTTGTTCCATTAGATAGTTACATAAAAAAAAACAACACTATCTGGCCCTAAACTAAGCCGAGCTCGTACTATGGGAGCCAGATAGCTGATATAATACTTATATGCATATTTTTTGTAAATAACTAAGCTCAGTTGGTAGTAGCTCTTCCTTCTGCGCCGTAGGTCGTGGGTTCGATCCCCACTGAGAACAAATATTTGTGTGGTGAACACAGATGTTTGTTCTCTGTCTGGGTGTTATATCGTACTCTAAGTATTTATTCACAAAAAAAATATAGAAGTATTATATCAGCTATCTGGTTCCCATAGTACAAGCTTTGCTTAGTTTGGGGCTAGATAGTGTTGTGTGGATTGTCTATAATTTTTTTTTTTTTATTACGAATGACTACTTTTATTGATAAATATTAATACCATACTTTTATTAATGATTCCTTCCGATGATTTATACCCAGTGAAAGAATTCTCAATGAACGATGACATAGCTCAACGGGTGACCTCTAATCATCGGTGCACGTTGAAAGGATGACGAAACTTTTAGATGCGCTAATAGGTAAATTGCGCGCAAGCTTTTGAAAACATACGGGAGGATTTTATGCGCGGTCACGTTCTAATTTGACGGATTTCAGCTAGAAATTGTTTTCATAGTAATGTTGGGTTTCTAACAGAATACGTAATAAATTATGTAACCACTAAAAAAGGAAAGGTCTCTTTTCAACGCTACCGACTCTTATGAATCAATTGGAAATAGAATTGAATAAAATATAATTTTATGTAAGTAAACTAAAGTGAAAGATGACAAATAAAAAAATAAGAATCTTAATATAGTTAAGCGTGCATCACATAACAGCAGGTGAGATAGCGATCAAACGCGAAACTATAAATTGTAAAAAAAACGTCTGTTTGTCTGTCGGTTACTGACGATAGTTGAACGAGACAACGTCATACAGCTGTCCACGCGGACGCATCGCTTACTCAAGTAGGAGAGAGACAGATGTCGGATGCTGTCAAACGCGGAAACCGTGCGTGCCTCTTTGTCACTCGTTCCGCGCTCTCGCTTGCACTTCAAGCCTTAAATGGAACGCCTCCGAGCCGAGGTAACGCCGCATTAGTCAAGTTTTTTCGTGCGTGCAGCTTGCTCCATCGAATTATAAGACGTTATCACGTCAAAAAAACTTTGCTGGCTCGAAAGACGCGCACGTTACTCTCTCGTATGTTAAAGAACCCTGCAGGGGGCGGTGTTACGTATGACTTTTAGAGAAAGGTGGTCGGTTGTAGTGGTAGCTGGACGTGTGCGGCAACATGATAAAAAAATAAGTGTTTTTTTTTTAACGGCCGACGGTGGAGTTTCCCTATATTTACTGTGAGTACTTATTTTTAAAGTGGGGGTAAAAAATGATTTTCAAAAGTGCTAAGTAGTGGGGGCCAAAATTAAGTAACAGTTTCATAATTTTATATTGCACACAGAGACGTTTACAAATAAGTGATAGAACAGGACATGTACATAGGCGAGCTTAATTCTGAAAAGAGTTTTCTTCCAGCAAACCTTTGGGGCTAAGAGAAAGTTAATTGTTTTTTTTTTTATTTCTGAATGGAATTAATTCCTTTGTTTTTGTGGGAGTAAAAATACTTTGCTGTATTTCGTTATGCAAAAAAGTGGTATTGGAGAGGGATTCAAACTAACACCGGTTTTTTTCTTAGTGGGGAATAAAGCTTAAGGATTTTTCAAGAACGGTTGAAATTTCCTTAGTTCATTTAATACATAATAAAAAATTACTCAAGATTCTTTGTGAAATATTATGTGCAATCTTTATTGATTTATAAGCTGTTTATTTACTTTATTATAACATTGAAGCGTAGCGTGTGCTGTCTTTGAAACTTTTGCTTTTGTATTATTGCATTGCATACGTCTGACTAAGTGAAGTGGCACCACACTGGAACTTCACTGCTATTATTTTTGATTTGTAAAAGGATACAAAAAAATGGTTGGAACCGAGCCGTAGTTTGTTGCCTGTTCTTCTTGGCTTGGTCGCGTGGAACTGGCACCTAGACTCACCTACTATATACTGATTAAATACATATTTGATGAATTGATTTAGGGCAAAAAATAAGTTACAAACGATTGATACCTCATTGATATATATTATTAAAATACTATATAAAAATCACTGCACCTACTAAACACCTATCTATATCCCATCTATCTATGCTTCGTTATAGCGATGGTTACCACTTAACATCAGGTGGCCCATATGCTTGTTCCATTAGCTAGTTATATAAATAAATGCAAAGTCCTGTTTCATCATCATCAGCCTGAAGAAGTCCACTGCTGGACATAGGCCTCCCCTACACATTTCCAGGAAGAACTATTCTGAGCCCTTTTCATCCACCGACTTCCCGCGATCCGTCGGTCCATCTGGTGGGTGGGCACCCTACGTCTCGTTTTCCGGTTCGTGGTTGCCATTCGAAAACCTTTATTCCCCAACGGTTGTCAGTTCTTCTAGCTTTAAGGCCTGCCCATTGCCACTTTAAGTCCTGTTTACTTAGTAACAATGAGGTTATAAAATCGTAATAAAGAAAGCCGTTAGATTTAACTACATTTTGTAAGTTGGTAAACATCACTTACATCACTCCACCACACGCACATTTCATAACTAAACGCACGGTTTACGGAAAACGCTTGACGTTATAACATGGCCGTGATATAGCATAGCATCAACTCAAGATATACATAATATCTCGACCAATGTTAGTTGACCCACCTTGGTAGATTGGAAGTGCGAGCCGGACTAACCCATGAAGGGTTCCGTAGCATCAAGTAACATAATATAAAGGTTTTTGTAGTTCGTCGAAAGGTAAATTGCGGTTTACGATTTATGACGTATGAAAAAAAGCTACTGACTAGATCTCGTTCAAACCAAATATCGTTGAAAGTTTGCATAGTAATGTACAACATTTATTTTTTTTAGTTATATCATTCTCTTATTTTAGAAGTTAGAGGGGGGGCCCAACTTTTTTCCACTTTGGAAGTGTCTCTCGCGCAGACTATTCAGTTTAAAAAAAAACGTTATTAGAAACCTCAACATCATTTTTGAAGACCTATTCATAGATACGTACCCACACGTATGGGTTCGATGAAAAAAAAATTTTTGAGTTTCAGTTTCAAGTATGGGGACCCCCCAATTTTTTTGTTTTTTTTCTATTTTTGTGTAAAAATCTTAATGCGGTTAACAGAATACATCTACTCGCCAAGTTTAATTAGTCTAGCTCTTACAGTTTCGGAGAAAATGGCTGTGACATACGAACGGACAGACAGACAGACAGACATGACGAATCTATCCATAAATAGAACCCTTGTTCCGTTTTCACCATTTGGCTACGGAACCCTAATTACCAACTGAGCTATGAGTATGAATTTATTTATAATTGAACAATTGTTTCAGTTTAATATCGAGGAAGCAAAACAAAATGGAGAAAGCCCCTAAAGTCATCACTGAGCTGCTTAACGAATATCAGTAAGTTTTTAGTCAATTCTTTCATCACTCTGGTTCAAGAGAACTAGTGACATTGACAAGAAGAAGAAAAATTTATGTTAACTGCATTATTAAGTGCAGCAAAGAGTTTCAAAGGTATTTTTTGTGTCCGAGATCTTAAAAAAATTGCAAATCATGAAAGAGGTTTATTACAAACTAAACTCATTAGTAAAGTTATGGCAATTACGCCCGTATTTTAAGGTTAACTCAAACTGTTTTCCCTCTAATTTACAATTGTCATAGAGCCGAATACCTACTTGTATTAAATTTGTATTATTACACAAAAAGCCATGTTAGGTAAATATTTTCGATTTATCGAAAAACTACAGATTTTATACACACAAAACTTTTTCCATGTTTGCAATAAGACCATTAGCTATCTTCTTTCTAAAACCATCCAAAGTGGTTCACTGGCTCAGCCGTGGATGCGATCATGGAAAAGAACGCTAGGAATCAAGCCGTGAGTTTGTTGCCTGTTCTTTTAGGCTGGCATCTAGACTCACCTAGCTATAAGCCATTTTAAAAATATCTTTGCGATTCAAATGAAATTTAATTTTGTCTTACTACGGTACTAAAGTTAGACCATCAGTCCGCTGGGATGACTCTGGAGACCTGGATCCAAAAGGCTTAAAACCGGCAAGAGTGGCGCCTGAGGTAGGAGGCTCATGCCCAGCAGTGGGCTAGCTGCCTATGGTGGTAATGGCCTAAGTAATATATAAATCAAATGAAAAACAGTTGGCTATCCTACCTTCCACCAGAAAAACTATGGAGCTCCTCAACGGAAACGACCCTGACGCCGTGAACCTGAATCAGATGAATCTGGAGAACCCTGATGCGACGGAGGCTGTCGCTGACTTTTACGACGGTTCTATCGTCCTGGTTACAGGCGGGACTGGGTTCGTTGGGAAAGGTAAATTAAACAAGCTTCATTATATCCATATCTCGTAGCAGGTAGACCTTTTTTGGAAGATGTCATGCGATAAAGTCATTTAATATAGCTCGAACTCTGTATTTTATAACTTTAGAACACGGGAAACAAATCATCTACGCATTACAACGCCATCTTTCCCGACCAGTGATGTCTCATCGTCCGGTCTCAGTAGGGATGTTCTATTACTAAAATCGCCTAACAAAACAAACCTTATTCTGTTCCGTTGAGTCACATTGCTGTGTTTTGGTTTGAAATGAGTACAGGCTTTTCAGATTTAAGAGCGTATCGTGCGAAAATTTGAGATTAAAAAAAAAAAATCATAACTAAATAACTAAGTGACATTTTAAAAATCGCAAAAGGACTAATTGTAGACTATACATTTGAGATTATTTCGAATTTAAGTGTGTTAAAAAAATATATTATTTAACATGACATTCTATTTAACGCTGACATACGATTTTCATTAGAGTTAAATAAAATGTCATGTTAAATAGTATATTTTTTTAACACACTTAAATTCGAATTAATCTCAAATGTATAGTCTACAATTAGTCCTTTTGCGATTTTTAAAATGTCACTTAGTTATTTAGTTATGAATTAAAAAAAAAAAAAACTCGAATTTTCGCACGATACGCTCTTAACGAATTAGACGACAAGGGTGGTCCAAAAGATTAACAAAGTGATGGCTGAAGACTGCCAATGTTATGAAGGTAGCCCAAGATAGTATGGTATAGCACAGAAAGGCAGCAGTGGGTTGAATAATGATTAAACTAAAAACATAATAGCATGAATAAACGTATTTCTTTCTTTCTTTTGCGTCACAATGTGATACCACATCCTTTTTAGTAGCAATGTAGTTTGGCGCTAAGTCTAGTACCTACATCTGTAACTGCTAATGAGATTCCAGGTAGTTTTGTTCACGTTTTCTACGTTTTCCTTGTAGCACTCCTGGAGAAACTCCTAAGGAGTTGTCCTGGGATAGAAATCATCTACGTGCTGATGCGACCTAAGCGAGGTCTTAGCGTCGAGCAGAGGTACAAGGAACTGCTCAAGAATCAGGTAAGATCCATCAGTCTTTCTGTTCGTAAATTCATGATTAGCAATCTGCAAAATTCCTTTGCTGGACGCAGGGTTTTCCCATAGATTCTTTAGGATCAACGATTTTTATTAGCCTTTCATTACACGTTTGGACTTCTCATCAAAACTTCCACGTAAGCAGCGGTATGATTTGGATGAAACTTTGAGCAGAGACGATGAGCGTGCGACCTATTCCGTATGGAATACCCATTACTGCAAATTATGAGCATGTACCAAACGTAATTAGTGCCTCTGCTATCCATACTCATGCAGTTCAGTCTGATACAGTTCGTCTGAGAATATCAATTCTGGTTCTCATATAACAGGTATTCGATCGCATCAGAACTCGCTGGCCAGACCGTCTCTCGAAGCTTCACCCCATCACAGGCGATGTCTCCGTGCCAAACCTCGGAGTCAACGCTGATCAGCGACTCCTCATCAAGCGAGTGACTGTGCTGTTCCATTCTGCAGCCACGGTGAAGTTCACTGAGCCCCTGGCGGCTGCAACTGCTCTGAATGTACAGGGAACTGCCTCGCTTCTGCAGCTGGCTGGGGATATGCCACATTTGAGGGTAAGTTCTACTGACGCATAAGAAGATTGATGATTGATTTTTATTCCGTCTTAGAGCAATACGATGTTAGCATCTGCATGATTTTACCCTAGCTCTGAAAGACTTACTTATGCCTCTGACATATTACCTTAACCTTAATAAAGCTTTTCCTTACTTAAAAGACATTAATCCTGTTTAAAATCTCAAGGATCACTTCAAAACATGTCTAAGTCTAATGAATCAAAACTGCAGCTCTACGTAACCAATCATAAAAGAACAGACAGGAAACTTACAGCTTGCTTTTCATCATAATATTGTAGAAGAAAAAGGAATCCACAGGGTCTCAAACTTTAAAATTGTGTGTTCTTGCGTAAGCTTGGTCGCGTATAATTGGCACCTAAACTGACCTAGCTTTGAGACGTTTCAAAGTGATACCTTCGAGTCAACTGAAATATGACTCTATTCTACTCGTACGTCTTCTCCCAGGCCCTGGTCCACGTCTCCACAGCCTACAGCAACGCGCCTCGCTTCAACATCGACGAGCGTGTATACCCTCCGCCATACGACCCTGACAGCATTGTAAGATGCACCAAGATGCTGCCTCCGGAAACTGTTGAGCTCATCGCGGAGACCTTACAGGTACTGATTATAGCCATTGTAATCAGGCCAGCCGTTGGGGAATTATCATCATCTCGAAGAAGTCCACTGCTGGACACAGGCCTCCCCTACACATTTCTTGGAAGAACGATTCTGAGTCTTTTCCATCCACCGACTTCCTGCGATCTACCGATTATAGCCACTATAATGAATCAGGCCAGCTGTTGAGGAATCATCATCAACAGCATGAAGAAATCCACAGCTGGACATAGGCCTCCCCTACACATTTCCTGGAAGAACGATTCTGAGTCCTTTCCATCCACCGACTTCCTGCGATCTTAACAATGTCGTCGGTCCGTCTGGTGGGTGTGCCCCCACTTTTTGTCACTACTACTACTGTTGGAGAATAAAGGTTCCCAAATGGTGACCACTGACCGAAAGACGAGACGTAGGACACCCACCCATCCAATAGACCGACTGCTAAAACCGCTAGAAGTCGTTGGATGGAAAAGACTCAGAATCGTTCTTCCAGGAAATGTGTAGGGGAGGCTTAGTCCAGCTGTGGACTTCTTCAGGCTGATGATGATGATGATTCCTCAACAGCTGGCCTGATTCATTATAGTGGCCCAGACAATATAGTGGTATTATAGGGGCCCAGGTTTGTTCTTCCTGGAAATTTATAGGGGAGTTCTATCACCATCAAGATGTCCACCAGTGGGCTTCTTCAGACTATAAGTAGACCATTAGGCTATAAGCGAGTGTTCCCTGGTGAGGATGGTTAATAGCCTCCGTTTTATCTAATTCTAGGGGGAACATCCCAATCCATACACATTGACGAAGGCTTTGGCTGAACATATAGTCTACAACCACACCAATTTACCTGTTTGCATCGTTCGGCCTTCCATTGGTAAGTACCACTATTATTAGTCTGGAATTCAGTCTTTTTGCATCTATTGTAGATGGTGGTAATATTCTGGAAGGAGAATTATGATTATTTATAAGTATGACATTATTTTTGCTTTCGGTTTGAAACTTGTGGGTGAAATTGGAGCCTGGGTGGTCGCGCACCGTTCGGTTTCAGAGGAACTTCCTCCCGCGAACACTCAGGCTATGGAATGATCTCCCTGCTGAGGTTTTCCTTAAGGACTATAACATGGGGTTCTTCAAAAAGAGCGTTTTAAAAGTTTTAAAGGGTTGGCAACGCGCTTGTGATGCCTCTGGTATTGCAGGTATCCATAGGCTACGGTAACCGGTTCCCATCAGGTAGGCTTGTTTGTCAACAAAGTTGTATAAAAAAAAAATACTGGTACGTAGTACCAGACGTACGCAGAGTATTCTGTATGCCTCAAATGAGAAGAAAGAAGAAGAAGAACTAATCTTTCTTGTATTAAAAATGTAGATCCGTTATAGCACGTACTAGAAATAACTTCTATAGTAGTACCGTGGGAATAAACAGGTGCAGATCGATATGTCGTGAATATCATAGTACCTTTATGGGAAAGGTCGTGAAGAGACACGTGGAACCACTTATGTCTATCTGCATAATTTAATAAAGTGGGACGACTTGGGGCTTTGTTCTTGAAAACGTTCTACATAAAGAGTTAAATTGAAATATTTAGAAGTTTTACCACTATTTTGTAATTACCAGAAAAAAAAGTCGATATTGGCAGCTGATACTGAACACATCCACGAAAAAAAAAAATTAAGTCATAAAAAAATATTTTTAAATAGGTAACCACAATTTTTAGTCAAATATTGAGAAATGATTCAACTAGCAAAAATAATTTCATTCATAACCGCTAAATACCAAGCGGAACCGAACAGCGTATTTTTTTTTCTCTCTAGTACTACGTAACTAATATGTCCATAATTTTTTGCAGGATTTCTGAAAATTTTAATATTTAATAACTTTGTCATTTTAACGAAACTAAAAATTCTGATTTGCACATTGATAATGTTCTACCCCTACTACATTACCCAATTTTTTTTTGGTAGTTACAAAATAGTGGTGTATTTATGTTAAGTGGTAACCATCGCCTATAACAAAGCATTGCCTTCTATATCACGCACGTCAAGAACGTGCCCTACGATACACTGCACTGAGTCTATTAACTTGAGGCATACAACAAAACACAACAATGCTAATTCACGGCAAAAATAGACATGGTGGCAGTACGCACCCCCACGAGACACACTACTGCTTACGTTTATGTATAAATATTATGATAAACCTAATTATATTTAGAATCCATATATTATGGGAGCCGATACACAACACACAGGCTGGCGTGGTTTGGGCATGTCAAGAGAAAGGATGAAAGTCATGTGACTAGGAGAGTGATGTGTATGAATGTAGGTGAATATTTGAGTAGAGCTAGGCAAAATAAAAGATGGATGAACAGTGTGAAAGATGACATGGATAAGAAAGAAGTGAATACAGAAATGACGGCTGATAGAGGAGAATGGAAGGGAACATGTTGTACCGACCCCACATAAAGTGGGATAAGGGCAGGAAGAAGAAGATAATACGGTAGCCAACAGTCAGATTGCCTATCGACTTGATACAAAGATGAGACCAGCATCAGAACTGCTAAGTGATGGTGATTCTGAATCAATCAGAATGATACCTATGAGATGAATCAGAATAAAGACCTTTCGTCTCCATTGTAATGGGTTTCCAACTTCCTTGTTATGTTGCCTCATAAATTATCAAAGTATTTGCCAGTTTAATAAAATTAATTTGAATTTTTGTAATTTTACAGTGACAGCTGCGCTTCAAGAACCATTCCCTGGATGGATCGATAATGTTTATGGAGTCACTGGTGAGCAAGAATTATAACAGCCTTCATACCTTCTTCTTCTTCTTATTTAAGAGCAACGCTCTTGTCGGCGTAATGTATGCATTTTCCTCCAGGTATTTCTTTTGAGGGCAACCTCCTTGACCTCCTTATACGACATGACGGCGATCTTTGCTTTTATTTTATTCATACCTTCATACCTTAGACAGCCCTTATAGCTCAGTTGTTAGTAGTTCTGCCCTGGAGTGTGCACTGGAGGGCGTGGGTTTGATCGCCATCGAGAATCAATACTTGTGTGGTCAACGTGGATGTTTGTTCTCTGTCTGGGTGTTATATGGAATCTCTCACTCTCTAACCTTTTGAGCTACGAATATGTCGGTTTCCTACTTTTGTTCTCTGTCAGCTAACCTCGTTTCGTACACGAAAACGACGTACCACTTCAACTTGAAAATCTATTAAGCTATGTTGGTTGACTTAATTTGTTATCTATCAAATAACTATAGCTTTTTTTTTATACAACTAAGTTGACAAACAAGCATACGGCCCACCTGATGGGAAGTGGTTACCGTAGCCTATGGACGTCTGCAATACCAGATATAGCTTATCTATACTTATATTATAAAGCTGAAGAATTTGATTGTTTGTTTGATTAAACGATTTGCTGGACTGAATTGAACAATTGTTTTTGTGTTTGATAGTTCATTTATCTAGGAAAGCTATAGGCTATTTAGCATCACGCACAACTTATAGTTGCCTATAAATATAGGTTACGTTTTCGTTAATTTCTGTATACTAGCGAAGCCCGGCATTGCCCGGGCATTCCAGTGTGTTCAAGAACATTCCAGAACGTTTAAGAGCATAGTACTTATAAGTAATGAATCCTCGTCCACCAGGTATAATAATGGAGATATCTCGAGGCACCTACCGCTCAGGGTACTGCCGGGAGAAGTACGTGGTGGATCTTGTGCCTGTGGATATAGTCGTCAGCTCCTGCATCCTCGCCGCTTGGAGACAAGGGGTGAAGCAGTACGTATCTATCTTGGCCTGGGGACTTATTGTATAAAAGCCATACTTATAAATGCAATTTAAATATAATCATTGCCTGTCACTGTTTGTCATTACCCAGTGGTAAGAGATGGCAATAGTTTAGGCACCGTTTATCTTTTGACATATTTTTATAAGTAAAGCCATAAGTAGCGCAACGAGCTATGGAGAGAGCTATGCTGGGAGTTTCACTACGTGATAGAATCAGAAATGAGGATATCCGTAGAAGGACCAAGGTCACCGACATAGCTCGTAGAGTTAGTAAGTTGAAGTGGCAATGGGCAAGCCACATAGCTCGAAGAGCCGACAATTGTTGGGGAATAAAGGTTCTTCTGGAACGAATGGCGAAACCACGAACCGGAAGACGAAGCGTAGGGCGCCCACCCAATAGATGGACCGACGACGTTGTTAAGATCGCGGGAAGTCGATGGATGGAAAGGGCTCAGAATCGTTCTTCCTGGAAATGTGTAGGGGAGGCCTATGTCCAGCAGTGGACTTCTTCAGGCTGATAATGATGATGATGATGATGAAGGCCATAAGTCAACTCGTAATCGACATCGGCTTCATTTTTGACATTTGAAACCTAGCCTCTGCTTTAACTGTTACTTTCGTATTGTATAACTATCTGACATAAGCAACGCCACCACCGACATTCAAACCTAGTGAATGAATGGAACTTGATGGAAATTCGTATTTTGGAATTGCGTTACGCCGAAAATATGAAATTCAGTTGGATACCTTATGCTGCCTTCCTACGGTGCGTGGTTCTGCAGATCATCACGCACAGCCGGCAACGCACACCGCGGAAAAGGCTCCTGTGCTACCGCGCACCTCGGCGCACGAGACCGTTCCCATGGTGTGTCGTGCGAGCTGATCCGTCTCCGTGCGCGATATCACACACCAGTGGGAAGGGGCTATTAGACAATACCAACAAAATTCTGACTGGGTCAACCAGTGACAATTGGCTTAAAGTTCACCGATGATGTCTGAAATGGATTTCAAGTTAGACTTAAATCACCAGATTCACTATGATGATGATGAGAAAAATTCCATGACTGAGTTTTTATTATTCCAGGCCTGGCAGGTGTCCAGTGTATAATGTTACTTCTGGTTCCATCAACCCTCTTCCGTGGGGTCACTTTACAAAGCTCTGCGTGAAATGGGCACGAGAAAACCCCACCAAGTAAGTCAATATCACAAAAATGATTCTGGAACTGGCCAAGGAGTGTAAGAAGCTCAAGGTAAATCTCTATCAGCCTTCGGGGAAGTACAATCACCATGCCTATTTCTGCCGTGAAGCAGCATTGCTGTTTCGGTTTGAAGGGTGTGGGTGAAATTACTGGCACGTGAGGCTGAACATCTGTATGCCTCAAGTTGATGGACGTAAGGTAGTGCACGTTCCTGACTTGCGTGACCTACGAGACAATGTTTTGATAAAGGCGATGGTTACCACTTAAAATCAAGTCAAGTTGAATTAAAAAAAGATACAGCGCTAATAAGCTCAATGGCCTCTCAGCTCAGTTGGTAGTAGCTCTGCCTTCTGCGCCGCAGGTCGTGGGTTCGATCCCCACCGAGAACAAATATTTGTGTGGTGAACCCAGATGTTTGTTCTCTGTCTGGGTGTTGTATTGTATTCTAAGTATGTATTTACAAAAAAAAAATGTATGTATGTATTATATCAGCTATCTCGTTCCCATAGTACAAGCTCTTCTTAATTTGGGGCTAGATAGCGTTGTATGAATTGTCCACAATATTTATTTATTTATTTTATTTAATGAGTGCCTTATGATTATTATAATTGTTATGGACTTATAGTCAATGAAGGATATTTTAATGGTGTTTTTTCCCACAGATATGTGATGTGGTACCCAAACTTTGCTTTCACCGAGTCCAGATTCATAAACACATTTTGGGAGGTGACCTGCCACTTTCTGCCAGCCTTTTTGTATGATATGCTGCTCAAGGCCCAAGGTCGGAAGGCTATGTGAGTTGAAAACCATTGTGCATTTCTAGGTGATGGAGGGTTTCTATGCCAGGACCACCAGGGCTAATCAGACTTGATCAGAAGGCAGAATCCAACCCCAGGGTCCCATTCATTTGATCACCAGTTGCATGATTATTGTGGTGACCTCATCTTCATCATCACCAGCTTTTTCCTGTCACTTGTTCTCATAAAACATAAAAGCCTTAAAAGCTTCTATGCTTTTGGAGGATACGTTAAGTTGTTGGTCTCGGCTCCAGCCACTCAAACAGTCGTTAAGTTATGGCAGAGGTCAGAGCTGCCTAAGACTCTATGAGCCGTTTTCGGGAGTGATCAAACCCCTGTATTTTGCCATTTCATTTCAGAATGATGAAACTGGCACGCCGTTTCAAGATGGCCGCTGCCACTGGCGAATACTTCGCTAACCACGAGTGGCAGTTCGGAGTGTCAGAACTGACAGCACTGCATGATGATGCGGCCACCACCTGTGATGGCAACACGTTTCTGCATTGGCCCGAGTTCGACTGGGACTCGTATATAGGAACTTATATGATGGGGATTAGGAAGTTTATACTGAAGGACAGTGTGGATTCCCTGCCTACGGCTAGGAGTAAGCTGAACAGGTGAGAATATTACTAATACTTAGTAATGAGTAATAACAGGGAAAGTTGGAAAGGATATATTTTAATGATTTTATAGTTTTGACTACACTTAAGGAAATCACAAAGTAAGTAAGTAAATAGTTGACTGTAACGTCAAACCTAAGTTAAATACCTGTACCTTTTAATTTTAAGTTGACGCAAAATAAATTATTTCTATTTCTATTTTCTATTTAAACCTGTAGATGGAGCCACGTTCGCGTTAGTGACGAACACTCCCTAAAAGTTATTCGAGTGTGATTAGGACCCGATGGTGCAGTGGTCAGCCCAGCCCCGTACCAAGGGGAAGGTCGCGGATTCAAATCCCGCTCGGCATTGCTCGGCTCGGAATTCTTGGGACATTCTAGAAAGCTTTAGAAAGAATAGGCTCGCGTGTTACGGATTAGCCATTGAGGTTGAAAGTCATCTGACCAGGAGTGGGATAAGTATGAATGTGGATGGAATGATTTGCGCTATCCACGAGTGGCAATTTGGAGTGTCAACTGTGGCCATTCGGAGTGTCAGCACCGACCGCCTAGGTACATGAAGATTTTCTTCTTTTTCCGTGAATTCATTATGAACCAATTTAAAAAAGCTTTCTTTTAATCATTTTTCAAAGCAAATCAAATCAAACCATTTATTTGCAACCTTGTAAACTTTATTAAGTTACACATAAACTTATAACTAACATTAAACATAAACATAGTGAGTAGGTACTAGTTAGTTGCAAATTGGTCCCAACTCAGCATTATTTTTTATTTAAGATGTGTTTTTATTTATTGTAAGCAATTTGTTATTTTTTTTCAGACTATACTGGGTACATCGAGTGTTACAGGCTGCAACAGGATATTACATCTTCAGACTGATAGCTGGGCGTCTACGGTAATTAAATAATAGACCTTAGGGGTCTATTTAATCAAATAAAATAATAAAACCTTACCCCTGAATCTTAATCCAAAAAAACCATTGATGTATATGCTATAGAATCCGTCTGGACTTACGTCAAATTAATAACATGTAATTCTGGTTCAATGAAAATTTGACAGATAATATTTGCCGGTGTCTTTAGTTACTCTTATGTGTAACTCATAGTAATTTTAAATCAGATTATAAAAAAACCAAATTGATTCTTGTGATTTATTCAAATAATTATCGTTTCAAGTGTCAGGGGTAAAGCTAGAGGCTTGTATTATTTTAATAACAATAACTATTTAGCCATTTTGTATTTTCCGAAAGAAGCTTACGTTTTTTGCACACGAATGAAAACATATAAATATTTGGCCGAGCAGGATAGACTGATATTGTAGTCTTTCTCCCTGTCTTTACCGCGGTGTGCAAAAGACACTAAGTAATTGGGTTATTTTAAATGGTTTTAATTTGATAGCAATGTAAGTGTAGAAACTTATTGAAATAAGCTTTAATCACTTTTTTGAATTTTTTATCACGAACTTCGCTGACTGTGTGAATATTTTAAGTAAATATAAGTATGAAAATGATAGAAATAATCCAAACTCTTAGCTATAAGTTACAGGATAGCGTACTTTATCAGGTACGTCAAAAGCTACAGCTTGTAGGTACCTTTTCTCTAATATGTGTGTGTCTCAATATGTTAATAATATATTCCAGCCCTATGAGATTGTGTTTTGCGACAGGTTGTTGTAAGCTAACTTGTGCACTTTATAAATGCGACGTTAATGCCGTTTTACGCTTGTTTATACATTTGTTTTGAGTTTGTATTTATTTCTTGTATAAACATTTTGGGTATTTTATTGAAAATACCATCGAATGTAGTTCAAAGGCACTGAATTAAATAATTATTAATCTACGCTAATAAATATACTAATCTAAATTGACGTTGCTAATAAATACCTGTCATGAGAAAGTGCATGCCTGGCCAAACGAAAACGACAAAGCAACGAGTAAAAAAATTTTTTTGAAACATTTTGATAAGTTTTTTACTGGCGTGGGTTATAATAGAAAGAGTTTTAATTATAAACTCTGGCAATTTATCTGTTTATATAGTTCTTATTGGATGGTTAGTTATGTAGTTCTGAGTTAAAGATCTGATATTCTATTCCGCTCGCATATGTATGAATGTTATGAGATCGAGCGAGATTTATGATGATGTGACGAACAATTCAGAGCAAAAACTTCTTTCACAACTGTTGTACCTAAATCAATAAAATAAGAATAATTATATCGAATATTGTAAAAATAATCAGTTTATAAGAATGTATTGCAGCAATAAATGCTTAATAATTAATGTTTTTTTTAATTTAAAGACTGGTAAGTTTTCAATTTTTATTTTATTATCACATCTAATATTTAAGAATACTGTATAAAAACCTTACTTAATTTAAATGAAAGCTACCACCTCTAAATAGGTACTTAGTTGAAATTATTCAAAAAAAAACTTTCACTTACAAAAACACACAATAGTATTCAATTATTAATACATCAATTACAATTATTTATTTATTTAAACAAGAGTAATAAAATAAGCCCTATCTTATTAGCTTCTATGGCCTAACCAAAACTTAGGGCTATACATAAAAAAAAATACAAAATTGTTACCTACGTAAAAATATAACAGTCTTCAAAAAAGTAACGTAAAAAATCAACAGTAGGCACTCAGTATATTCATAAACAACGTGGATTCTATGCCTTATATACTTTTTGTCAGCATCAGATAAACAGTAGAGAATAATACTTGTACAGTCAGCGTTAAAAGATTTCAGATCTTCAAAAAATTTCTGTCTTTAGAAATAATCCCTTTTGAAATCCTAAGCAATCATTTTTTGATGGTGACTGTTTCACACTGGTTCTTTCACTATCAAAATCTCAAAATTATTTTAAAGCCACCAGGAATAACTATTAACTTTATTTTGAGTACTGGTGCGATTAAGCCATGACACTCTCCGTCATGGCTTAAGACTAGATCTAAGCGTCCATAGCAGTGACCACGGGCATCTCATCCGAGCCCATAATAAAAGTGTATAAGCTAGACATCCAGCCACTGAACCAGTAGATCATGAGTGCCCAGAACAGAACCCGTGTGATGACGTCTACGCACCACATCCTGAAATATCAATAAGTAATTAAAAAACAGAGCGCTGGTGGCCTAGTGGTAGTGGCCCCGCCTTTCGATCCTAAGGTCGTGGGTTCAAATCCAGTCGTGTACCAATGAGTTTTTCTGCCCAAAAATTTATGTACATTATGCCAGCGCTCTCAAACGGTGAAGGAAAACATCGTGAGGAAACCGGCATGTCGTAGAACTTAAAAAGTTCTAAAATATGTGTCAAGTGCACGAAAGGAGCCTCGTTGAAGCGCACTCAAAATCCTTTCACCACACTTGGGTCGAAAGAATCAGTGACACGATAAGAAAGAAGTATGTATTTACAAAAAAAATGTATATAAGTATTATATCACCTATCTGGTTCCCATAGTACAAGCTCTGCTTAGTTTTGGGGCTAGATAGTGTTGTGTGAATTGTCCTTGGTTTTTGATTTTTTTAATGTTCTGTGATCTCCCAGTTTCCTCACAATGTTATCCGTCACTGTAGTACACATATTTTTTTAGAAAGAACACTCTATGGTGCTCGACTGGCTTTGAACCCACGACCTTATGATCGGACAGCGGGGCTGCTACCTTAAACGACTAGTGATTTGAGAAACTTACACTTTCATGTGTCTCCTTGCTGCTGGCAGAGTATCATCATATTCCTTCAGGATGTAGATTCGAGCTGCTCTGATGCAGTCTTCGAAGTAATCGGAGATGTCCAATCCTATCCAACAAAATACATTATTGATCATTCAATATCAAAAAACAGTTCAAGATAATGACCAAATACTAGGTTCAAACGTGTACATCAACATTCAATATCAAAAAACATTGAAAGATGATGACCACACACTAGGTTCAAACGTGTACTTGTTTGAAGTTTCATTTCAATCTGTTACCCGGTTTTGGGAATAGGACATCCCTGGTCGGAGCAAGCAGCGAGGAACAGCTCTAGTAGAGAAAAAGAAGCGGAAGAAGGATAATATTATGGCGTCGTGACGTGTAGTTGTATTGTCTTCGGTGTATTTTTTTTTTTCAATTTATAGGATAACGCTTAAAAATAATAAGTCACAAAAATAAAAACACTAGTTTTGGTAATAAAGTTAAACAGAATTGTAACTATAATCAATGAAGAGTTTTCGTCTTAACAAATCAAATCAAATATATTTATTTGGAAAGGTACAAGGATATACAAAATAAGGATATACAAAATAAGTAGTGTTAACTATACTGACTGCAGAAGTATAAAACTGTGTTTAATCGGTTGCGCTGCTAAGCATGGTTAATTTAAAAAAAGTAGGAGTATCGCAAGGCGTATTATCGGACCGTTTCTGTTCATTTTATATATCGCTGAAAAATATGAAAAATGCAAGTAAATATGACCACGTACCAACAGCATCAATTTTATAGTCTACTTTCTCTTTGTCATTGAGTTTCGTTCTCAGAGTTTGTGCGATATCCGACTTGAAATCCCACTGGTTGTTGGTGTAATATTCGAATACTTCGAAGCCTTTAGCGATACGGCGGTGCACTCTCATCAATCTGTAAGGTTAATTATTTACTGTCAAGACATAATAATTGCATGATGTCCAGATCGTGAATGCAATAGCATTTGTTTTCAAAGCCAAGTAGGACCAAGTTGTCTATGACTGACTTGACTTGACGAAAAAGTATTATATTTATGTAATTTATCCTCATTAGTCGACACTGGCAAAATTGATCCGAAATGGACAGATGCCATTCATTAAGAAGAAAAAGAAGATATTCTTCACCAGCCTAAAGAAGTCTCCTGCTAGGCATAAGTCATCCATAAGGATTTCCTAGTAGAATGATTCTGAGCCATTCATTGTATCGGCATCCAGACCTTTGAAATCGGAACAGAGCAATGCGGTGCCTCACATCACAATCATAGAATAAAATAGTAAAATTGGTGGAAAGTAAGTGCTTCCATGGACGAAATTCTTCACAGAGCTCTACTACTAAACAAAGATTAAACTTGATGAAAAGTAAGTGAGAAAGAAGATAAAAAACTTACACAGGCTTGTATCCAAGACAGAATAGCAACACATCGACAAAGAAAGCTGGAACCCAATGATACATGAATGCACAGTAGTTGTGGTACCAGCGGGAATGCTTCATAGATCCACCAGGATACCTGATGAAAAACAAACCCAACAAATTATATACCCTTTCACTACTGCGAGTCCAGTTAATGTACGCACTGTTAAAACGATGCCACTTTTATTCCACTGGAAAATTGTAAAGGCCCATGTACACTGTCGCAGATTAATATTTCGATTATTATTATTTTTATCTAGCGATGAATAATTGTACTAAACTGGCAGCCCCTTTCAGGTTATTGGGAAAAAAAACATTCTCTGGCACTGCGGCGGCCGCTACCGCGGCACGCTCGCTCTGCTCGCTCGCCTTGTGCGTAATTTTTATGTTCTAACATAACCTAACCTATCCAAGTCGGATCCGCTCTATAAAGTATCAAGGACAAGGTGTAAGTATCCAGTGCCAGAACAAATAAGTAAATGATCATGTTTGAATTGCTCCAGTGTGCATGTGGCTTAACTGGTATCGTAATAACAGTGTGTACAATAACATGATATACATTATCGCCTTCCACTACTGCACTGGTTTCGAAAAAAACTAGAGACACAACAAAAGTTTAAAATAAAAACAAGCAAAACCACTCACCACACTACGCCATTCAACGGCACCCTATGCATGATGATATCGCGTCCAGCATCGATCAGTTCCGACCAGGATATCTTGATCTCAGCTGACGATGTGAAGTTGATGATGTTTGATTTCACATCTCTGCAAATGAAAGGTCTCATAGAACTGGCTCATTGAACACTGTTATTTTAACCGTAATTTGTTGCTTCTTCTGGGCTTGGTGACGTAGAAGTGGCACCTAGGCCCAAATTCATAGACCGCACTTTGACTTTACTTTGATGGAAAATTCTACTTTCAACCAAAAATATATTTCATAGTTCTGTCAAGCTCTTCTTTATTCAAAATGTTGAAGGTAAACTTCGATAAGCAAAGCTTACTTTGCGAAGACTCCTTTGCTGTAAAGCAAAGTCACGACTATGAATCTCAGCCCTAGACTCACCTAGCTTTAAAACTTTTCAAAGTGATCCTTGCGATTAAGTGTTCATATTTTTGACTTTCCAGTATTGATGTATCTATTTGTATCTTTCTTCTTTTAGTGACCTTGTTTTTACTAGTTTAAGTGTGCTTATGTAGTAAATAAATAAATGGCTATGTCTATATCTTTTGACTTTGAGCGTCCTGCAAATACATATCATAAGTTTAAAAAGTTGAGAAAGCGTCCTCATGACCAAGCTGCTGAATTTACTTTGATGAAAGTTTTAGGGGACCAATTTGAAACCTTTCCGATTTATTTTTCAAATTGTTATGCATATAACGACGCTTTTTCATAAAACACCGAAGTTATGCGATAAGAAACAAAAAAACACAACCGATAGACATTATGATATAACTATGATAACATTATGACAATAGGAGACATTACAAAATTAATTAGATTAGGACAATCTTAACTTTGACTTTGAAGGGAAATTCTGATTGCCATTCTCAGCAACACTCTTCTTTTCACAAAAAGAGCTCAGATCTTGTATTTTATTTCTCGGATTATATTCAACTGAAAACATATTCAATTGGAAAGAGTCAACTGAAAGAAATTTCTTTCAGTTGACTCTTTCCAATACCATTTTACTTATTCACTGAGTCTAGGTGCCACTTCCGCGCAATCAACTCTACAGAACAGGCAAGAAACTTCGTGTTTTTCTTTATTAAATCAGATCAAAAGTGCATTTATTCAGTAGGATCGCAAGGATCATTTTAAATCGTTTTAAAGCTAGGTGAGTCTAGGGCCAAGATTCATAGTCGTGAATTTGCTTTACAGCAAAGGAGTCTTCGCATAGTAAGCTTTGTTTATCGAAGTTTCCTTTCAACATTTTGAATAAAGAAGAGCTTGACAGAACTATGAAATATATTTTTGGTTGAAAGTTGAACTTTCCATCAAAGTAAAGTCAAAGTTCGGTCTATGAATCTGGGCCTTAGTGCCAGTTCCACGCGACTATCAATCGCGTATATCGTTTCTCGTATCAGTCATTGTTGCTACCTTACCCGTTCTTCAAGTAATTCCAAGCTACGATCATGATGCCGTTGATAAAGACATCTACTGGGAGATAGTCTGCGTAGCTGTTACTCTTGCAATACATGGAACGAATCACGCCTTTGCCAGCACCTAAAATAACAAGGTAGTTGAAAAACCCCCCGATAGAGGTGATGAATGTGCTTAAAACATTGAAACAGCTGCATGACTTTTTACCAAACAAGTAATAAGTTAAAACCATCAGATTTCTAACAAAAAAAATCGGTTGTCTGTAAAGTCGGTTTACTAACGATAGTTGAACGTGACAACGTCATACAGCTGTCCACGCGGACGCATCGCTCACTCAAGTAGGAGAGAGACAGATGTCGAACGCTGCCGAACGCGGAGGCCGTGCGTGCCTCTTTGTCGCTCGTTTCGCGCTCTCGCTTGCACTTCAAGCCTTAAATGGAACGCCTCAGAGCGAGGTAACGCCGTATTTGTCATGTTTTTTCGTGCGTGCAGCTTCATTGAATTATAAGACGTTGTCACGTCAAAAACTTTATTCAAATCAGAGCATTATTTTCGGGAGTCATGAGGCCACAAACAGGCACACCCATGACACCTTTCTTTTAGATAAAGAGTTTAAGAGTATCACTAACAAGGGTGTTATGGTTCTTAGCAGCGGTTTAGTGGAAGAAATATTGGTACTGAGAAGCGCTGCCGAACTCTTTTACAAATAACTATTGCGTGTTCAAAGTCAATAGTAAAGACTTACCAATAAGAAGACCAGTGGGACCATTGATGTTATCGGTCCATCCAGGCACAGGCTCTTGCCAAATCGGTATTACTGTAACAATTTAAATATTATAGACTTATCTATAGACAGCATAGACCGAGTGCGGGACACCAGGTTACGTTCTTTGACAGGCATCAGAGATTTGTATTCAGTATTCAGTATTCAGTATATTTATTGCCTTATTATGCATGTAAATTTAACAGTCAGATCTTAGAACTAATTAAGAATCAATACATAATTTACCCTGCAAGGGTGTTGCAATACAGTAGAAGCGGACCGATATGGAATATTAAGTATTACAATTACATCTGTCTGTGATACTGATAAGTCAATAGTTATATTTGGGAGTCAAGACGGTCAGACTTAAATGAGATAGAGCGGGGCACGTTAACTGAGTGACCCCTGACAGATATCATCCCATCATCATTCCTTTAAACGCTGCTAGCCTCGGCCTCGGTGGTCGGCCTAGAAAGCGTTGGCGGGGTGATCTGGACGCCTTTGAAAGAGGGACGTAGGAGGAGGCTCAGAATGGAAGGAATTAGAAGTTTTTAGGGGAGGTCTTTGCCCAGCAATGGGAGGATATAAGCTAGGATGGGCAAACGACACGGTGAAGGTCGCAGGAAATTGGTGGAAGGAGGCAGGCTCCAAACCGTTCTTTCTGGAAATGTTTTGGAGTGACCTATAATGTTCAACAGTGGACTTTTTCTTATGGCGGAAGACGATGATAACTTTTTCCAAAAACTCTGTGTACACATCATGTCGAAAAATCATTAGATCAACTCTCGCCAGTCTCCGATATGAAAGAAAGGACTCCAAATTCTTACCAATGGAAGGTCTGAGGATGACAGCGGGGATATGTTCCATAGCTTCCACCACCAAGGCTTCACCAAGGGCTTTCGTGAACGCGTATGAGTTGGGTAACTTGTCCAATAACCTGAAGTAAATAAAGAATTTTAGATAATACACTTCTTCGTTCTGGCAATCATCATCTTACTGCACTTATTCCACGCTAAGCCTACTTAGCGTGAAATAAGAATAAGAAGCGTATTATATAAACAGTGGAAGAAGAAGAAGAAGTACAACAGTTTTTCTTTTTCCACTCACCTCTTTTTTTTATGGCTTTTACAAAGTTATGTATGCCAGCGTTGTGAAAGACTGGTGCCTGAGGTAAGTTCGTAAGAACCTGTATTACACGGCACCAGTCACCTCTATCATCCGTCATCAGTCAGTGATCACTCCTTTCTAGCTCATGGTCATCTTTGACACAGTCCATCCATCTTTACTTTGGTCTACTTGTTTAATCACCATCCACATCGATAATTTTCTCTTAATATATTGATTGATATATTAAGAGAAAATTTCTATAGCATATGACACAACCGCACCTAAGACCAACTATTGCCCCGTAGGTCACGCCCTACAATACACTAGTCTGCGTCCATCATCTTCGACTTACTTAGGAGTAACAGCAGCCACAGTGTCCTCATCCATCCACTCCATAGCCTGGATGATGTAGTGCGGGTTGGCGGGCGGGGGGTATGCCTTCTCTTCCAGCAGCTTCTCGTGGAGGTGGCAGTATGCCGTGGAAATGTGCATGAATAACTGGAAAGGTATGATAGCATATTGTAAGGACCCTCTTTGAGGCGCAATGGAAATGCTTTCCCCAACACTGGATATAAAAAATAAATTTAAATATTGTGGACAAAAACGAAATCATCAAAATTTTTCTTATAGGTCGCAAATCCCGCTCGGCTCTTAACTTTTGAGACATTATAAAAATATTTGGTGTAGCAAACACTATAAAATCAATAAAAAACTAAGCATCTTGCCCCAAATTAAGCAGAGCTTGTACTATGGGAACCAGATGGCTGATTATAATACTTATGTACCTACCTTTTTTTGTAAATACATACTTAGAATATAATATAACATCCATACAGAGAACAAACATCTGCGATCACCACACAAATATTGGTTCTCGGTGGGGATCGAACCCACGGCCTATAGCGCAGAAGATATTGCTACTACCAACTAAGCTGTGAGGCCCAGTCAAAATTTCACAAGGATAACTTCGAAACGTCGTAAAGCTAGATAAGTCTAGGTGCCAGTTCCACGCGCCCAAGCCTAAAAGAACAAGCAACAAATCACGGCTTGGTTCCTACCGTTTTTTTTGAAAAGAAAGAAAGAAAAGCTGATGACGGGACGAGAAGGAGTAGAATTGTATTGAGGTGAAGTAAATAAGCCTCTGAATCGAGTGTAGATGATCCAGGCAAGCCGAACGGTCGTAAGCCCGTTGGTCGTCCCAGGTACCGGTGGGGCGACGAAGTCGTAAAGGACCTGCAAGAACTCGGAGCCAGCAACTACGCGGAAGCCTGTATGGACAGAGAAGCCTGGCAGACTCTGGTGTCGGAAGCCAAGATCCACTTTGGGTCGTTGCGCCACAGCAGTAAGTAAGTAAGAGGCATCCCTCATGCACCTATTGACAGGCGTCGCAACTCAGTTGATAGCAACCCTGACTTCTGTACCAGATCTCTTGGATCTGATGGATCATAGGCTTTGTTAAGATCACGGGAAGTTAGTGGATGGAGAGGCTAAAGTAACGTTCTTTCTGGAAATGTACGGAAAGCCTATATCGTGCAGTGGACTTCTTCAAGGCTTTTTTTTATACAACTAACTGATGGCTGTCTTGTAGGTCACGCACGTCAAGAACGTGTCCTACGATTCACTGCCCTGCATCAACTTGAGACATACAGGTGTTCAGCCTCACGTGCCAGTAATTTCACCCACACCCTTCAAACCGAAACACAGAAATGCTGCTTCACGGCAGGAATAGGCATGGTGGTAGTACTTCCGCGGAGGCTGATGGTGAGGTAATTTACCTTAAGCTTCTTACACTCCTTGCCTATTTCCAGAATCAGCTTGGTGCCTCTCACGTTCAGAAGAACAGCCTTTTTCAGCTCTTCATCGAACCTGCAAATCAAAAAGTTATTTTAGTGTGTGTGTGACTACACAAGTATTAGTTCTCGATTGGGATCAAACCCACGCCCTCCAGCAGTCATTTGAGCTGGAAGACCATTCAAATTCAAATCGACTGGCCTCTAGCTCAGTTGGTAGTAGCTCTGCCTTCTGCGCCGTAGATCGTGGATTCGAACCCCACCGAGAACAAATATTTGTGTGGTGAACATAAATGTTTGTTCTCTGTCTGGGTGTTATATTGTATTCTAAGTATGTATTTACAAAAAAAAAATGTATTCAAGTAATATATCAGCTATCCGGTTCCCATATTACAAGCTCTGCTTAGTTTGGGGCTGTGTAGTGTTGTGTGAATTGTCCACAATATTTATATTTATTTTATTAATTACCTGATCGTAGCAGCCGCGTGTACTATAATATCCACCTCCTCCACGATCCTGGCCCGATCAGCTGGTGACAGCGCCAGCTCTGGATGCCCCACATCACCCCCCACTATGGACACCTTCTCCAGCAGCGGCTGGACTCCACCACGCATGTTACGGAGCTTCTCGAACAGCTGGAATGATGGAGAAACTCTTGGTTGTGGTGCAACATTTACGATATAACTTGGTTATAGTTTTTCATCTTTGAAGCGTAGTGGTGCTGTCTTTGAAACTTTTGCTTTTGTATTGGATTGCATACGTCTGACTAAGTGAAGTGGCACCACACTGGAACTTCACTGCTATTATTTTTGATTATTTTTGATTTGTAAAAGGATCATACAAAACAACGGTAGGAACCGAGCCGTTTGTTGCCTGCTCTTCTAGGCTTGGTCGCGTGGAATTTGCATCTAGACTCACTAGTTTCTGAAAAAAAGGAAAACATACGAGCACGTATATAGCAGACCTGAATTTTATGAGACAAAATGGTTACTCTAGAGGCATTTATCCAGGGAAAATAGGGGACTACGTTTGTATGGAGAGTCGCCTGTGTGATGCCCTCATAAGTATGTATAGTAGGTTTGAAAGTTCTAGTGACACAACAAGAAGAAGAAGAAGCAATTATCGCCAAAACGTGCGCAAGACCCGCCTCTCCAACAGTCATAACTATCATCTGCAAACGATGCCAAGGTTACTATCATGGCAGCTTGCTTCACGTGGAGCAATTTCTTTCGGAAACATGCGATTTTCGTAATCTCCGCAGTACCAAGTAATCTACAAATAATGTCTCAATAGGAATTTATATTTACAAATGGGAACTTATTTCACTTAACTTAGATAGATAGAGTCTGTTCAGAAAGAGACCCGTCGTGGGATTTGAGGGCGCAGCTGTGCTTTTTAGGGTTCCGTAGCCAAATGGCAAAAACGGAACCCTTATAGATTCGTCATGTCTGTCTGTCTGTCCGTTCGTGTCACAGCCACTTTTCTCCGAAACTGTAAAAGCTAGACTGATGAAATTTGGCTAGTAGATGTATTCTGTGAACCGCATTAAGATTTTTACACAAAAGTAGAAAAAAAACTATAATACTTGAACTTTAATATATAATAATCGAACCCATACGTGTGGGGTTTTTATGAATAGGTCTTCAAAAATGATGTTGAGGTTTCTTATATCGTTTTTATTTAAACTGAATAGTTTGCGCGAGGGACACTTCCAAAGTGGAAAAAAGTTGGTCCCTCTAACTTCTAAAATAAGTGACTGATAAAGCTAAAAAAAATATATGTTGTACATTACTATGGAAACTTTCAACGATATTTGGTTTGAACGAGATCAAGTCAGTAGTTTTTTTTTATACGTCATAAATCGTAAACCTCAATTTACCTTTCGACGAACTACTAGAACTTTATGTTATATTACTTACTGCTACGGAACCCTTCATGGGCGAGTCCGACTCGCACTTGGCCGCTTTTATTTTTTGTTTAGTGGGCGCATCTGCGTCTTGCGTTTTGATCCTACTTATCACAACTGGTGTACTTTCCTTTATTTAATTTGTATGATGCAAAATGCTGACAGAAAGAAAGGGATGAGCAGAACAGCGCATCGTAGGGCACATTCCTGACGCGCGTGACCTACGAAGGCTTTGTTATAGGCGTGGGTTGCCACTTAACATCAGGTGGGTCATTATATGCTTGTTACCAATCAAAACAAAAAAAAAGTGCATTTATTTAATAGAATTACTAGAATCACTTTGAAAACATCTTAAATCACTTTGAAACGTCTTAAAATCACTTTGTTAAAAAAAAAAAAAGGAAAGTTGTTTTCGTTATCATCGAAAGTTGTAATGGCACCACATTGGAACTTTACTGTAATTTTTATATTTGTTTTGGAAAAGGATCTTAGCAACAAAATAATAGCAGTTAAATGTTCAATCTTGTACTGATTATCAGTTCTTGGGAAACTTATAAGTGCACCGAGCATTTAGCTTAGTAGGTCACAGTTGCAGACAACAAGAGATTATTTTTATTGTAAGTTTTATTATGTATAATTAGGTAGTAAAATGAGGTGAACCTCTCAAACAATAAATTATATTAGTGCTCTAAAATAGTGAGGAAACCCGCGGATTAGTCAGCTCCGTATTGACGAATTTCAAAATGACGAATTTCAAAAATGTTTTTATGAGTCTAGCTTGTAGAGTTTAGGTGCTAGTTTTTTATTCAACTAGCTGATAGAACAAGCATATGGCCCACCTGATGTTAAGTGATAACGATCGTCTATCAAAAAGCATTGCCTCGTTGGTCACGCACGTCAGGAACGTGCACTACGACACACTGCCCTGCGTTTATCAACTTGAGGCATACAGATGTTCAGCCTCACGTGCCAGTATTCACCCACACCCTTCAAACCGAAACAGAGCGATGCTCCTTCACGGCAAGAATAGGCATGGTGGTAGTACGCACCCCCACGAGACATACACAAATAGCTCTAATACTCTTAGCAGTTCCACGAGACCAAGCCTAGAAGAACAGGCAACAACCTACGGCTTGGTTCCTACCGTTTTTGACGTGACAACGTCTTATAATTCGATGGAGCCGGCTGCACGCACGAAAAAACATGACTCATGCGGCGTTACCTCGCTCTAAGGCGTTCCATTTAAGGCTTGAAGTGCAAGCGAGAGCGCGAAACGAGCGACAAAGAGGCACGCACGAGGCCTCCGCGTTCGGCAGCGTTCGACATCTGTCTCTCTCCTACTTGAGTGAGCGATGCGTCCGCGTGGACAGCTGTATGACGTTGGCACGTTCAACTATCGACAGTAAACCGACTTTGCAGACAACCGATTTTTTTGTAATATCTATGCATATGCTCGTCGTTACTTAGTGTGAATTGCCCCAGTATGCAGAATGCTGTCATGCGTGTAGTTAGTAGTTACTAAATATCCCGAGTCTAACCAGTTAGAATGTAGTTTTGCCCCATATTGGTGCAACTCTCGCCAATCGAATTATAAGATCTTACACTAAATAGAGGCATAAAGTACTTAAAAAAAGCGGCCAAGTGCGAGTCGGACTCGCCCATGAAGGGTTCCGTAGCAACAAGTAACATAATATAAAATTTCTTGTAATTCGTCGTTACAAACAACGGGATATTGACTATTATGATTTGTGAGGTTTATTCCCTAAATTTCGGCACAGTTGCATGCACCATGATCACGGGTTATCAAAGACAAATATATATTTATTCAGTAGTATCACAAGGATCACTTTGAAACGCCTTTTATCTAGGTGAGTCTAGGTGCCAGTTCCACGCGACCAAGCCTAAAAGAACAAGCAACAAACTACGGCTTGGTTCCTACCGTTTTTTTGTATGATCCTTTTACAAAACAAAAAAATAATAGTGAAGTTCCAGTGTATACATATAATTTCAAAAGTCATATTATCTTGTTCTTCTTCTTATCGTGTCACTGGTTCTTTGAAATGAAATGAAATAAAATGCAGTGATTTATTGTTTGCTTGAAGAATGGTTGTGTATACATAAACAGGTCTTATTATTAATTGATGGCCTTGCTTATAAAAATATGTCAAATGATAAACAGTGGTTAAACTATTGCCATCTCTTACTACTGGGTAATGACAAACAGTGACAGGGCTAACTTTAAGCAATGATTAAATTTAAATTGCGTTTATAAGTAGGGCTGTGAGTTCACAAACAGCATGCAAAAAAGAAATAACATAATTTGGTAAGAACATAACAAAACTTTGGAACCAAGTGTGGTGAAAGGATTACAAGAGTGCCTCAAAGAGGCTCCTTTCGTGCACTAGTTATATCATAATATAGATATATATAGTTTGTATAGTACTTACGTCTCCATTAAAGATTTCTTCAAGTCTCTGCTTCGGATTCTTTCCCTTCTTCTCTCGCACTAGAAGAAGAATTTCACCCACGTCAGGACATTTTCTGAAATCCCGAAAAAGAAGGGTTTAATATGGCAAGTGAATTTTACAAATCGGTATTTAAAGAAATCCTGACCGACAACGGATGTTATGAGTTTGAGGCCCGTATTCAAAAACAATTTTTTTTATTGTTTTTCTGGTGTTATTTTGAGTTTTGCTGTGCATTTACAACATTTCGTCTTTCAACTATAATAATATTATGTTTGTTTTCGTGTGAGCACGTGTCTCTCTTTTTTGTATGGAAAATTGATGAGACAGCAGATCGTTTCTACGTAACGTATTTTTGCTGTCTCATCTTTTCTCCATACAATAACACAAAATACGTACAAATAAATACAATTCAGTAGTAGAGCTCTTTGTGAAGGGCTCGTCCGGGAAAGTACTACCACCATGCGTACTTCTGCCGTGAAGCAGCATTGCTGTGTTTCGGTTTGAAGGGTATTTATTTATTTTAGACAAATGCATTTTGGGCTAACATCTAGCGCTAAGTTTGGGTGCCGGTGTAATTACTGGCACGTGAGGCTGAATATCTCTATGCCTCCAGTTGATGAACGCAGGGCAGTGCATCGTAGGGCACGTTCCTGACATGCGTGACCTACGAGGCATTGCTTTGTTATAGGTCATGGTTACCACTTAACAAATAGGCGAAACAAAATGTATAAACCAGCGGTTCTCAAGCTTTTTTAGTCACGGAACCCTTTTGACAAGCAAAATACTTGACGGAACTCTACAATAAAACAATAGTTTTTAAAAGTGTATTCTTTATTATAGAAGCATAATAAAATAACGATGTAACAGTTACTAATTATTATTTTTTTTGAAGTGAAAACTTCTTTAGCGGCGTTGAGCACTTTCTGTAATGGGTATAAAATCTTAAACTCGCGTCAGGGCGTCAGGGCGTCAGGATCACGTGACCTTATCGAAAAAGCGTAGGACGGATTTTTTGCAGAAATGTACCCTAAGACTACAACGTAGAGTTCATAATAAAAATCAAAAAAAAGCGTAAGACGCTACAGATACGCTAGTAGTTACTATGACACGGTAACGTCACAGAATAGATAATAGTTAGTAGCAAGCATACCAAGGCGTTTTTCGTGACTGTAGTAGGTATAGGTACATACCTATTATAGATTTTATGAACTAGCGGCCGCCCGCGGCAGGTAGTAGTGGTCATTGGTACATGATTTTATAGATCTACTGTATTTATTTTTCGAGTGGAGCATTGCGGCGAGCGAAGCGAGCCGCCATGCGACCATGGGAACAGCGCGGCGAGCGAAGCGAGCCGTGCTGTGACTCCCCCCAAGCCCCCCAGAACCCCCTCCTCCTGAACCCGGGGGGAGCGTCGCGGCGAGCGAAGCGAGCCGCCACGTGACCACGGGGAACAGCGCGGCGAGCGAAGCGAGCCGTGCTGTGACCCCCCCTAAGCCCCCCAGAACCCCCTCCTCCGAAACCCGGGGGGAGCGTCGCGGCGAGCGAAGCGAGCCGCCACGCGATCACGGGGAACAGCGTGGCGAGTGAAGCGAGCCGTGCTGTTACCCCCCTAAGCCCCCAAGAACCCCCTCTTCCTGAACCCGGGGGGAGCGTCGCGGCGAGCGAAGCGAGCCGCCACGCGACCACGGGGAACAGCGCGGCGAGCGAAGCGAGCCGTGCTGTGACCCCCCTTAGCCCCCCAGAACCCCCTCCTCCTATGTCTGCCGTTTTACTTCATTTAGGACCTACTTGTAGGTCGCGCGACAAGGTCCCTTCTAGCGGTTCCGACCCGTTGAGGATTTGGCTTTACGTAAAATTTAGGGTTCCGTATAGGGTTTTGATTAGGGTTATACTATATTGAGGAATTTGATTAAATGGTCGACTTTTAGGGTTCCTTAGGACTTTGATTGGAGTTTCAACTACACTTAGAAGCTTGATAATGTTAAAATTTTTAGGGTTCCTTAGGACTTTGATTGGGGTTTTACTACATTGAGGAATTTGATTAAGTGGTCAACTTTTAGGGTTCCTTAGGACTTTGATTGGAGTTTCAACTACACTTAGGAGCTTGATAATGTTAACATTTTTAGGGTTCCTTAGGACTTTGATTGGAATTTCAACTACACTTAGGAGCTTGATAATGCTAAAATTTTTAGGGTTCCTTAGGACTTTGATTGGGGTTTTACTACATTGAGGAACTTGATAAAATAAACAACTTTTAGGGTTCCTTAGGCCTTTAATTGGACTTTCAGCTACACTTAGGACCTTGATTATGTAAACAATTTTAGGGTTCCTTAGCACTTTGATTGGAATTTCAACTACACTTAGGAGCTTGATAATGCTAAAATTTTTAGGGTTCCTTAGGACTTTGATTGGGGTTTTACTACATTGAGGAACTTGATAAAATAAACAACTTTTAGGGTTCCTACGTTAATAATCAAGTTTTCACTTCTGCCGGCACTCCCGGAGTGCAACCCGTATTTTTTTTTTTCTAAACTCTTGCGGAACCCTACAGGGGTAGCGCGGAACCCTAGGGTTCCGCGGAACACACTTTGAGTATCGCTGGTATAAACCAATCGAGTAAAACCGCGACTTGCCCTTCTGTACGTAGGTAAGTCTGTTTTTTCGCATATCACGAGAAACATACCTTAGAAGTTTCTCCACCAGCACCTTGCCCATAAATCCTGTGCCTCCAGTAATAAGAACCTTCAACCCAGTAAAAGTTTCAGCAATACGATCTGGGAGAGACTCCATTTCTGACTGGTCGACTGGCATATTTCTGTAAAGAAAAAAAAACCTTTAGAGCTCCATAAGTCTCGTGCGGGTGCGTACTACCACCATGCCTATTGCTGCCGTGAAGCAACATCGCTGTGTATCGGTTTGAAGGGTGTGGGTGAAATTACTGGCACGTTGTTCTCTGTCTGGGTCTTTTTTTATTATTTTTATTTATATTAGGTACACTAAACAGAGTACAATCGATAATTTACAAGCATAAATACTATTAAATTATGAGCTAGACGTACCCCAAAACATGCGTACACAGAATGCATAGAACATGAAACTTATGTAGATAGCGTGTAACCAGGCTTAACTTAACATTTACTTGGAACTTAGGTGTAGGTACTTATACAATTATTTTATTACAGTAAATGCACACACTTCGAGTTAAGACTCGAAGAGAGTGCAAAATTAATTAACTAACTAATTTGAGTTTTCGGCACACTCTAATGAAAGAGTGGCCAAAGTGTTATATTGTATTCTAAGTATGTACATACAACCACGCCTCATTCCCATGGGGGTAGGCAGAGATCACGGATTTCCACTTGCTACGATCCTGACACCCTCTTTGGCTTCATTCACTCGCATAACATTCTTCATACATGCTCGTCGGTTTAGGGTACTCCTAACCTGGCCTTTCTAAGTATATATTTTTTAGATCAGATATCTGGTTCCCATAGTACAAGCTCTGCTTAGTTTGGGGCTAGATAGTGCTGTGTAGATTGTCCACAATATTTATTTATTTCCTATTGACGCGGTTATGCTTCCAAATTCAAATCACCAAGCTGTTTTTTTTGTTTTAAATCAATGTCAAGACGTTGACCCCTATTACCGAGTTATGTAATGTACTATGTATGCTTGGTATAGATAGTGCAATTCACGAAGACGCGCCCCTCGCGGGTGCGGGGAGTTTTCTCCGAGCGGCAGTCGCGAACCGTAGTCTATTAATTGTAGTGTGCGTGTGCACTCATAGGTAATTAGTGTGTGCCGTTAACACTCAAACATTGACGTTACCTCCTAACCGTTTATAGTATATGTGTGCAAGCTTCACACATATACTATAAACGGTTAGGAGGAATAGTGGGGCGCGTCTTCGTGAATTGCACTATCTATACACGCCTAACAGTGTTACCAACGCATATTTCTCAAAAGAAAGCATTTATTCATTCAAAATATTTACGAAAGGAAATGATGCTAGTCCATAATATGTACCTATACAGTAGAGGCCTACCATGAGCTCTGTCTGGCTCTGTCTCTGGTTCTGGTTTTGAGCCTAAAACCAAGAGAGAAAAAACGTGAAGGAGTCATGCCCTCGATTCATTTAATTTCATTTTATTTTATCACATACAGCCATAATTATAAACGTTATTTAAATTTAATCATTGCCCTGTCCCTGTCACTGTTTGGCATTAACCCAACGGTAAGAGATGACATTAGTTTATGCACTGTTTATCTTTTGGCATATTTTTATAAAGTAAGGTCATTACCATTAGCTACAAGTCAAGTTCATATCAAATACTTCAACTTATTATAAATCATTCACAAAATATAAAAATATTTGTGAATTATTCTTAATTACGGCCTGTTCCGGCTTCGCATGGGTGGAAATTTATTTTTTATACACATAAATATAGCCTATGTCACTCAGGGTGAATGTAGCTTTCCAATTTCCTTCCAATAGTGAAGCTAAATTATTTATATAATTAATATATATATATATATTTCATCCAGATCCGTACTGGCGTTATTGAGTGACAATATCCTTATTAATATTATAAATGCGTTTGTAACTCTGTCTGTCTGTGTGGCTTTCACGCCAAAACTACTGAACCGATTGAAATGAAATTTGGTACACAGATAGTTGAGGGCCTGAGGAAGGACATAGGCTACTTTTTATCGCGAAAAAAGTTTAAGGTTGTAAGGGGTTGATAATAGGGGTTGAAAGTTGTATGGAAGTATCGTCATTTTTAGAGCTAGAAACATAAAACTTATTTTTTAGTCTGTTGATTTGATATAAAAAAATATGACATTCAAAGTTTGTGCTGGGGGGGTAGAGGGAGGGGAGTACAGGGGGGAGTGTGGAGGGGAGGTGTGGGGGGAGTGTGGAGGGGAGTACAGGGGGAGTGTGGAAGGGAGGTGCGGGGGGAGTGTTGAGGGGAGTACAGGGGGAGTGTGGAGGGGAGGTGAGGGGGGAGTGTGGAGGGGAGTACAGGAGGGAGTGTGGAGGGGAGTACAGGGGGGAGTGTGGAGGGGAGTACAGGGGGGAGTGTGGAGGGGAGGTGCGGGGGGAGAGTGGAGTACAGGGGGAGTGTGGAGGAGAGGTGCGTGGGGAGTGTGGAGGGGAGTACACGGGGAGTGTGGAGGGGAGGTGCCAGGGGGAATGCGGGGGGAGTACAGGGGGAGTATGAAGGGGAGGTGCGGGGGGAGTGTGGAGGGGAGTACAGGGGGGAGTGTGGAGGGGAGGTGCGGGGGGAGTGTGGAGAGGAGTACAGGGGGGAGTGTGGAGGGGAGGTGCGAAGGGGGATGCGGGGGAATGTGGAGGGGAGGTGCGAGGGGTGATGCGGGGGGGTGTGGAGGGGAGTACAGGGGGGAGTGTGGAGGGGAGATGCGGGGGGGGGTGTGGAGGGGAGTGCGGGAGGAGTTTAGTGGGGAGTCATATGTCTAAGTTTAGTAAGAGGGCAGACGACTGTGTCACGTGCACGCGAATATGACGTTGTTATTTAATTACTGTTTTCTTCCGCTGCAAATTAAAAATGCTACCCATAGACACTAAACCACGCGGACGAAGTCGCGGGCACAGCTAGTATATATATATACATATATATTGTCACTCAATAACGCCAGTACGGATCTGGATGAAATTTGGCACAAAGATAGATTCAAGTCTGGAATAGCACATAGGATAATTTATATCCAAAAAAAGTTACAGAAACGTGGCGTTACGGGAACGGGACGAGTGACGCCGCGGGCGGCCGCCTAGTACGATATAAAAGAGCTTGAATAGGCAGGACGACTAATTTTCAAAATCTCTTCTATCATATCAAAAGTATCTATTATGTCTAAAATATATCATATTTCTGTAGAAAATCAGGGTTTTTGTGCAATAAAAGTACATTTTATATTTAAATTTTCAAATTCACGCCAAAACACTCGCTGGTGTCATGGCGTCTGTTATTACGTCACGGTGCAGTATATCAACAGCTATTGGTGCTTTTGTACTAAATCAGAATGACGTTTACAACAATGGCGGATTGCTGTATTTTTAACCGACTTCCAATCAAAAAGGAGGAGGTTCTCAATTCGGTTGTATTTTTATTTTTTTATTTTATTTTTAATGTTTGTTACTCCATAACTTCGTCATTTGTGAGCCGATTTGAAAAATTATTTTTTTATCTGAAAGGTACTGCTTCCAGATTGGTCCCATTTTAATTTTATTAAAATCGGTGTTGCCATTTTTTTTTAAATATTTTTTTTAATGTTTGTAACTGCATGCCTGTGTGATTACAAATGAAAGGCAATCACTATTTAATATTATTTTATTGTTTGAATGGGAGAGGCTAGAAAGTTTTATTTGATGTTAAAATGGCGACTGACAGTGTTGCCACAGTCAACTACTAAAATAGCAACAAAATATTTTATGTCTGTAACATAAGTTGGGCCGGCCTGAATACTCCCTAACTTATATGCTATATACTGAATAAAGTTCTAAAAATAAAAACATAAGTTTTCTTATAAATATGTATAAAGTCTATTTTAAGTTTTCTTATGAATAACCCTAAATTACTAGGTAGAGCAGCTGATGACTAGTCTTCTATTGGCAAATGTACAACTTTGGAAACTGCTCTTGTGTGGTACTTGCCATCAGCTGTTCTTATTTCAACAACACGTACTTTATTATCTAAACCAACAAACACTTTTGATACCCTACCTATGGGCCATTGAAAAGGTGGTGTATTTTGGTTACGCAGCAGAACCAACATACCTTCTTTAAGATTAGGATACTCTTTTTGCCATTTGGTACGCTTATTCAGGATTGACAAATACTCATTTGACCATGCCTTCCAGAAGTGCTGTCGCACTTGTTCACAACACCTCCATAGACGAAGCCTATTTGTAGGAATATCTACTAAATCCTGCTCTGGATAAGAGGTTGGGGCGCAACCTATAATAAAATGACCTGGCGTTAAATAAGAGTAGTCTGTGGTATCTAGCGACATTGGAACTAATGGTCTGGAATTAAGTATGGACTCTATTTGACACAAAACTGTATGATACTGTTCGTAGGTAAATAACTTAGCACCAGTGACCCTTTTTAGGTGAAACTTTGCAGATTTAACAGCTGATTCCCACAGACCACCATGATTAGGACTGTATGCTGGTATGAATTTAAACTGTATGCCTTTGACTGCTGCGAAACCTTGAACCTGATCCTGAAAGCTTGAATTATTTTGTAAGTGGTAGAGGTCGCGCAATTTATTATTGGCCCCTTTAAAGGTAGAGGCATTATCGCAATGTATAACAGAAGGTAAACCTCGGCGCGAAATGAATCTCTTTAGAGCAGCTAAGAACGCTTCTGTGGTTAGGTCTGAAACTATTTCTAAATGTAGCGCCTTGGTGGTGAAGCAAACAAATACGACAACATATCCTTTCGACACTACACTTCGTCTTAAAGTAGATTGTTTGACTTCAAATGGGCCGCAGTAGTCCAAACCCACCCTTTCAAAGGCTCTAGCAGGCGTGACTCTATCTCGGGGCAGAGAGCCCATAAGTTGTTTAGCTCCTTCTGTTTTGTGTCTCAAGCAGACCATACATTTGTGTAATACACTTTTTATTTGACGAATACCATTTACAATATGGTATTTTTGAGATAAATTACTAAACATAATTTTAAGCCCACCATGTAACAATGATAGGTGTTCATTATTTATTATTATTCTAGTTAAATGACATTTATTTGGCAAGATAACTGGAAACTTTCTTGCAAAGGTAAGGGCTGAGTTTTGAAGCCTACCCCCTACGCGTACGAGCCCTTCGGCATCTATAAAAGGATGTAATGATTTTAAATTAGAATTTATTTGTTTATTATTTTTCAAAAGTTTTATTTCTTCACTAAAGTGGAAAGTTTGAACAGCTTTAATTGCAATACTTAATGCGTATTTTAACTCTTTTACAGTAAAATTTCCAGAACCTGTTACAATGCCCTTGCATTTGTTAACAAATCTTATTACATAGCAAATAATTCTCTGCATTTTGTAGAGAGTTGAGTACTTGGTAAATAAGGGTGAAATACTCTCAATTTCATTTTCTACATTGTGGTTTATATTACTAATGTTTTCCTTAGAATTAGATTTCATCGGATATTCAATATCTGAAGTGTAACAGTAAAAGTTATTATTTTCACAGTGCAAATAATCGGGGCCCTGCCACCATAATTTATTTTTATGTAAGTCAGAAGGGTTTATACCTCTGGACAGAATATCTGCTGGGTTGAACACACCGGGGGTGTGGTACCACTGCATGCCCACCGTGCTCCTAGAAATCTCCTTGACCCTATTGGCAACATAGGCCGGTAAATTATGTAAATTTGAATTTAACCATCCTAATACAATTTTTGAATCTGAAAATAAGTTTATCATTTTTATGTTAGGTAACACCTTCGAGATTTTTAATATTAACTTGGCTAGAAGTAGTGCACCATTTAGTTCAAGTTTAGGGACAGTTATTTTTGAATTTAGAGGAGCAACTCTTGATTTAGAGCACAGTAGATATGCGCGGTACTCACCAGCTATCTTAATTTTAACATAAATGCAACATCCATAAGCTTCCGTAGAAGCGTCGCAGTAACCAAACAAAGCACATTCTTCTGCTTCTGACAGCTGCAAGTTACGGGGAATAATGAGCTCGGGTATACTTGCAATCTCATTTTGAAATACTGACCATACTTTGTTTAATGCAGATGGCAAAGGAGTGTCCCACTCCAGGTTGTGTTGCCAAATTTGTTGAAGTATTAATTTTGCCCTGACTATTATAGGACCAGCAAAGCCTAGTGGGTCATAAAATTTACTAATTGAACTGAGTACGGTTCTTTTTGTGGGTATATCAGGGGAGGTTATCATGCCCCCACTCATCTTGAACACATCATCTCGGGTGTCGTAGGAGAGGCCTAAAGTTTTGACTACAGGTTTGTCCCAATCCAGATCACGTTGTGGAAAGCCTAATTTTTCTTTTGGAATGTCTGATAGTAATAAAATATTATTTGAACACCATTTATGTAATTGAAATCCTCCCAAACTCATTAACTGAACAAGCTCATTTTTTATTTGCAGGGCAGACTCATAGCTTGAAGCCCCACATATTATGTCATCGCAGTAGCTCGATGAGATAATAGCTTGGCTTGCTAAGGGGAATTCGCGCTCATACCTTTTAGCTAACTCGACTAGACATCTTGTCGCTAAAAAGGCAGAACTTTTTAATCCATAAGTTATGGTTTGAAGTTGTAGGCATTGGATTGGGTGATCGGGTCTGTCTCTCCACAAAATATTCTGTAGCACCCTGTATTCTGGTTTTACCATTATCTGTCTGAACATATGGCGAATGTCACACATAAGAATGAATTTAAATGTACGAAACTGTATTAAAATATCAAATAATTGACTTTGTATAACTGGGCCATTACATTGTATGTCATTTAGACTTGGAGTGTCATGACCCTTGGCGCTAGCATCGAATACTACACGCAGTTTGTTTGTGATTTTATCATTGCGTATAACCGCATGATGTGGAAGAAAGTAAATTGGTTGAATATTGGATGAGTCATCATCGATGTCGATTATTTTTGCATGACTCAATTGTAGATATTCATGTATAAATTCAGAATACAACTGATAGTATAATGGATCCTTAGAAAAACGCCTTTCTAAGTTGTAAAATCGCTGCAAAGCAATGGCAAACGACTTTGATGTATTAATGTCACTTGGACTCATTTTGAGTGGAATACCTACTTCAAAACGATTATTTTGTAGAGTGACAGACTCTTGAAACACCCTCTCACTTTGAGCATGTTCAGGTAATGATTCTAGGAAGACTTCTGGCACCTTTTCAGTCTCCCAAAATTTTGATACAATGTGATCCAGATCAGTACTCACTACTGCATGCAAACTAGTTACTACGTTACAACAAGGAAATGAGTCACCTGAGATGATGTATCCAAACCTCGTGTTGAGCATGATCGGATCGGTTGGTCCACCTTCAATTTTTCCATCCTGTATAACCCGAAAGAAGATGTCCGCACCCAGCAGCACATCAATTACTCCTGGAATGTTATATTCATTATCAGCTAATGCAATGTTTTTTGGTATCATGAAACTGGAAAGGTTAAATTTTCTTTGAGGCATAAGCGCAGTGATTTGATTGACAATAGAACAGGTAATATCTGCCTTGAAGCTTTGTGTAAGAGAATGGATGGTAATATTTATGGCTTTATCTATTTTATTTACTTTTTCGCCCAAAGTTAGTATGTTCTTTTCATGGGTGAATGGTTGTATACCTAACCTGTCAGCTAGCTTGCTTGTGCATAGTGATGTTTGACTGCCTGAGTCAAGCAACCCCCGCGCAATAACCTTGTTGCCATCCACATCCGATATCAAAAGCTTAACAGTGGGCAACAACACTTTATTTTCAGGTGTCTTAAATGAATGCAAACTTACCAGCTGATTTTTATTCTCATCCTGTTTGCCATCTGCATGAAGCAAAGTATTATGCTCTTTAGATTTACAAATTGTGCATTTGAATTGGTAGCGGCACTTCTGTGAATGTAACCCCAAACATAAATTACAATGTTTATTTTTAACAACATGATCCAGTCTTTTTTCAATTGGCATGAGTACAAATTTTGGACATTTGTATAAGCGATGTGAATCATTGCACAAAGTGCAACGTGCAGCACCTAATTGCTTTGGGTCAACCACCCCTGTCAAGGTAATACTCTTTGACTTGGCTTTATCGCTGTACATAGGACTGACTTCAAGTGAAACTGCACGCTTGTCCAAAAATTCCAACAATTCTTTCAACGATGGCATTATTGTGGCATAATCCTTTTCAGAGTGAAACAGACGAACAGTCAACGGATCCAGCTTTCTAGTAACAATGCAAATTAGGATAGCATCCCATTTATCAGTTGGTTGTTTTAAGTTTTCTAGTGCTGACAACTGTTGTCTTATTTTTGCTGTTAATTCTCTCAACTGCTGGGCCGTTCCACGCTGAATAGATGGCATGTCCAATAAAGTGTTTATGTGAGTTGAGATTACTAATAATGGATTACAATACCTTTTGGTTAACAATTGAAGTGCAGATTTGTAAGACTCATTGCTTACCGGCAGACCCTCGATTATTTGCAATGGCTCCCCCTTGAGCAATGTTTTCAAGTAGTACATCTTTTCAATAGAACTTAGCTTAACGTCACTGTCTATAACTGCTGTAAATAAGTCCAAGAATGGCTGGAAACCGCTAATGTCCCGTCCGTCGTACACCTGTATGTTTATCCTAGGCAACTTTATACAACTAACGTCACTTTTTTCACTGAATTTACTAGTATTTGCATTTGAAGTTGACTGCTTGCATTTCTTGATAGCAGCACACAGGCGGAAGTAGCGGTCATCCAGGGACCCCGACTCATCGTCGTTCTCGTCGTGATAGATCAGTTGAAGCTGTATTTCTTGAAACCTTTTATATTGCTCATGCAGCTGTAGCCCTCGCGATTCCAATTCGTCGTAGTCAATCTTTTGTTTATCTTCAAAGAATGCCTCTAGCCTGGTGATGAATGACTTGCATTGTCCTCTTGCCGCTCTGAGGCGTTTGATGTCGTCAGCGTTGGCATTGGCCATCGTGTCCACTGTGTCCTGCCCGCTGCCGTAAGAGAGGTCGTTGTCCTCACAAATGTCCGAAAATTCTGAGTCACTCGAAGTAGTAGACATTCAGCGTATATATTGAGGATGTAGAACAGTACTCGAAGGTTTTTCTCGGCGTGGTGTATAACTTTGAAGATTGTGTAACGTTGAAAGAATGTCGATTTTTGCTTGCCCAAAATGGCGGCGCCGGCCGGCGAATACACGGCGAATATTTGCCGACGACGTAATATGGAGTTATGTTTTTATTTGCTGTTTTGGAGTCTTGATATTTTGAATATTATTTTGAGTCGTTGAATAGATGTTTTATTGCCTAGCCTCTCCCTTGTATTGTATTGAATAATGTATTTTTGTGTTTTTGTGTTTTTGTCGCGTGGATGAACTCGTCACGACAAAGCACGAGGCGGCAGAAAAACTTGGATGATTGGTTTTTTGGGTTCTTCTCGCACTGTATTATTCACTTATTTAGACTGATTTGAGTTTCGGCACCAAATTTGTGTGATTACAAATGAAAGGCAATCACTATTTAATATTATTTTATTGTTTGAATGGGAGAGGCTAGAAAGTTTTATTTGATGTTAAAATGGCGACTGACAGTGTTGCCACAGTCAACTACTAAAATAGCAACAAAATATTTTATGTCTGTAACAATGCCTCCGTCATTTATGAACCGATTTAGAAAATTATTTTTTTATTTGGAAGGTTATTCTTATGTCCAGATTGTCCCAAACAAATTTCATTAAAATCGGTTTAGCCGTTTGGCAATGAAGTCGGTTTCTCAAGTTTTTTAAACTTATAATTATGTAGATTTATTTTAACAAATAAATTATGAATCTCGACAAAATAAAATCATTTTTCAAAATCTTTGAATCCTTTTTCAATCAGATAAATATTTTGGCGATACTTGAATACTGTCTTCATGCCTATTGTATTGTAGACAGCACATTGAACCGCAAAGACGTCAAGTAACACTAAGTGCAGTGTGCCAAGGCCGTGAGTTGCTTGCGCCAACGCTTGCTCCATTCTGGGAACTTGACGAAACAGACGGTAGGTACATACATACTAGCACTTACGAACTAATGTTTCTGGTGGAAGTAATAAGTGCTTTGTCGTTTTAAATTAGAAATGTATAAAAACAGTCCCTACTATATGATCAATAGTAATATTTAATAAAATCCCAGATATAATTAAAAACGAAGCTGAAAATATCACTTTTAAAAGAAAATTTAAAAAACTGCTCATCAATAAATCATACTACAGCATTAAGGAATTTATGGAAGACGAGATTTAAAAACTACACCTTACCTACCTCTAAATATTACCAAGCCGTCCTAGTCAAATAGTCATACATAGATTTAAGATTTAAGATTTTATTGTTATGCTAGATTCTCTATATAAGAAGTTTGTTACCTAGATTTACATAATTTAATTTAATTTTGCCGTAAGGCCATTGTAATGCCCCAGCGGGGCTCATGTTCTGGACGTTATTACTCCCTAAGACCTATAATACACATGAAACAATGAATAAATGAATATGAATATGAATAAATCTAGGCTTGGTCGTGTGGAACACCTAGACTTACCTTAGCTTTAAAACTGTTAGCTTAGCTGGAGCTGGAGGTCGGGATACAGAATCTCTCGTCCAACCCCCAACACACCCTACCTACTTTTATGTTTGAGTATGTACGAGTTAATAATTTCCCTAGAATAGAATAGATAGAATTATATTGTTTTTGTAGCTCGTTTGTACATAATCTCTATTTTTATTTATTTATTTATTTATTTTTAGCCTGGGTCGTCCCACTGCAGGGCAAAGGCCTCCCTCCCCTTCTTCCACACCTCTCGATCTTTGGCTACAATGCGCCAGTCGTTCATATGAGAATCGAGATCTCTATTTTTGTGAAATAAAAATTATTTGATATTTTATTTTTTTTATATTTAAAAACGTTTATAAGTGATCGTTGTAAATACCATTGAACAAAATTTTACTTTGACTTTGATTTTCCTGTTAATAGTTCTGTGCTGATTTCATCCATGATGCCCGCGATTATCAAATCAAATCAAATCAAAAGTGTATTTATTCAGTTAGGACCGCAAGGATCACTTTGAATCTTAATAATAATAAGACATTGCAGTGCCCAAGAGGGTGCTTACACTGACTTAAGCTAATTAAAGAACAAATGCTATTTTTTTTGTGTACTGCATGCAATCAATAAAACGAATGAATGAATGAATCGTCTGCCGATCTTGCGCAGGACGACCACTACTTTACGGGCTATATAGATTAATTTATTTTAAAAAAATCTGCATCTAACTGTATCAAATGTTATTCTGTCTGTTGCTCTGTGTGTCCTATTTCTTTAAAATAAGCTTTTATTATTTATACTATAAATATAATTACATGAGGCTGTGTATCTAGAAAATCAAGCTTATATATTTCGACATAAATATCTTCATTTATAGTGAGTAAGAGTTGGTATGTTTGTAATATGCTATACAGGGCGTCCCACGGATACCTATGTCATATGGAGGGAGAGCACTTTATATTTTGTAGATGGAACATTTTTAAAACAATTTAATTTATATTCATGGGGTTAATTAATCACATGGTTGAACCGGGAATCAAACCCGTTACACGAGAAAAATAATCACCTGTAGCTTTATCATACCGAGGCTTCATCATAAGTTATATTTTTTGCAAAATTATAATAGTGTCAGAAATAAAAAAGAGTTTAAATTCAAGTAATGTCCCTTGGTTTGCTTTAGATTCTCAAGTTTAGGGTATTAGTTTATAACACTGACTGTGTTATTAATAATCCTGGCGCAACGCTGGAGTAGTTAAATCGTGTTTTGTCACATTTGTTCGAGTTGACAATTGCATGTCAATGCAAGAGACAACACAGACCAACTAGTCCAACGCTACGCCAGGATTATTAATAACACCCTGAGTGCACACGTACACGTCAGTTGCACACAGCGCTACGTCACGAACGAAAACAGTATTCGAAGCAATGTCAAAAATACTTTTTTCAAAAATGCCACACATCTCAAGTGCTTTTAAAAGTTTTTTACGTTGTGCCAAAGGTATACACGTAGTATCACGTTTTAGATTCAGTATTCAGTATATTTATTGCCTTATTATGTATGTAAATATGACAGTGTCAGATCTTAGAACTAGTTTTTGAATCAATACATAATTTACCCTGTAAGGGGATTTTCAAGTGGAAGTGAAGGTATGCAAGACATTTTACGCTCTTAACTAAATTAATATTTTTTTATTACGGACAGACAGGTGTTGGAGCGCGGGGCCCCCAAACTCGCGGGGCCCGCAGCATTTGCTACTCTTCCATGTGGCATATCCGTGGGACGCCCTGTATAAGTAAGTATGTTTGCACCATGTATGTGCAATGCTCATCAAGTCATCACATAGAGATGTCAGATAGTCATAAAGACATGTGTAATCTTACCATAGTCCTTGAACTCACTACGCAAACGTCAACTCCTTTGTAGATACTAAGTCTAAGCGGAAAACTGACAAACACGACGACTAAAAAAACCTTTGACAAGTTGGTAAGATTTTTAAACAATTTCTAAGTATGGTTTGCTGTCCTTATAATTAGGGTCGAGGTAGAATGTTTCTGGAAAATGATAGCTTCTTTCAAATTATACTATTAATTAAAAAGCAATCCAGAGGAAAAAAACATAAGCTTGATTTTTTTTAAATTATTTTGATAGCTAATACCTAAGTTTTTGGCTGCCATCGCACCTGGTAGAAAGTGAGGATGCAACCTTAAATTGGAGCACGTTTAGATAAAATCCAAATGTTTGACAGGAGTGACAACTTAGTTGGTATTGGTAGGAACTCAGTAAACCATCTGCGCTGTAGGCCGTGGGTTCGATCGACACCGAAAACAAATATTTGTGTGGTGAACGCAGATGTTTGTTCTTTGTGTTATACTTATTTTATTCTAAGTATGTATACTTACAAAAAAAAAGGTAAATAAAAAAAAAAAATGGTAAATACTAAAAAGGTAAATAAAAAAGGTAAATACTTATGAAAAAAAGGTACATGTGGCAGAGATGCGAATGTTGAGATAGATGTGTGGAGTGACCAGAATGGATAGGATACGGAATGAGTATATCAGGGGAAGTTTGAAAGTAGCGCCAGTGACAGAAAAACTGAAGAGCAATAGGTTGGCGTGGTACGGGCATGTCATGAGGAGGGATGAAAGTCATGTGACTAGGAGAGTGATGAGTATGGATGTGGATGGATATGTGAGCAGAGGTAGACCAAGGAAAACATGGATGAACTGTGTGAAAAATGACATGGAAAGGAGAGGAGTGAATGCAGAGATGACGGCTGACAGAGGGGAATGGAGGGAGAAGACATGTTGTGCCGACCCCACATAAAGTGGAATAAGGGCAGGAAGAAGAAGAATGTATACTTACTTACAAAAAAAATATACAAATAATGTTATCCTGGTTCCCATAGTACACGCTCTGCTTAACTTGGGACTAGATAGTGTTGAGTGTGGTTTTCCACTATATTTATAAGTATCTAAATTATATTTAAAGAAAGAGATATAATTATTAGTCACAAAGAAACCTACAATTTTTTTTTAAGCTATTGCATAGCTTCTATCGCGGGCCTTGAGCGTGGGGACCGAATCCAGAAATTCCGTAACGAAAAAAACCTAACAACCCCAATGACGTTTTTTCAATGACGTGTAAGTAACAGTTTTGGAGTCTCCGAGTGCCACACGTCTTTTTTTTAATTTACAAAATACACACGAAACAGTTGAGCTATCTGCAGACCTTTACAAACGATCTAGAGATATATTATATTTAATACCTACTTATAAGAAGTAACCAAAACCAACGAATGTTGTTTACTGTTTTAGCGGATACAAATCTAGCCTTGACCTTAAAATGGCCGCAAAAAACCAATATGGCGTCTTTTGACACATTATTACCTAATGTCAAAATAAGGTAGGTTGTTGACGAACTTTTGCGATGCTTAGTATAATATTTACCAAATTTCACCCGAATTGGGTAAAACTTGAGTTTGAAGAGCGTGCGTAACCGTAGCAAATACAGGGCTTCTTACTCAAATAGGAAATTAAGTAAATAGATATTGGTAATTAATTATTTATCTTTCATTACTCAAATAAAAAGAAATATTTGAATTTGATTTTGTTTGTGGTGCTGGCAGTGAATGCAGAAAACTAGTCGGACGGAAAAAGTTACGAACTAAAGAGGTCTTATAGCTTCTTATCTATATCTATACTAATATTATAAAGAGGAAACATTTGTACCTATTTTTGTATGTTTGTAATGAATAGGCTCAAAAAGTACTGGGCCGATTTAAAAAACTATTTCCTCTTCCTCCTTTGTAAAATTTGAACAATGTAACCGAAGGTGTAAAAAAATGAGTCTTAAAATGTCTTTCGTCGAATGCGCTGCCGAAACTATTAGCGATAGAACAAAATAATGTACAACAATATTGTCTAGCCCGTGCGAAGCCGGGACGGGCTGCTAGTCTTATATATAAAGGAGAGGAGATTATTTAACTTGAGACAATACAAAACCGAAGAGGAAAAATGTTACGACATGATAGCAACTTAAAGAACATCATTGAAGGAAAGGTTGAAGGGAAACGGGGAAGAAGACGGCCAAGAATAAGTTACGTAAGATAAAACAAAAGGAGGACGCTGCGCTGTCATGTCGTTTATGGAAATCAAGGAGGCCGCATTCGAAAAACTGCATCAAAACCCCGACAAGAGCTAAGCTCTTTTTAAGAAGATTTTATTAATCGCTTAGGTGATGTCATCCAAACTGATCTTCATAACTTAGCATAAATTAGTGTTTTCAAAACATAATCACCTAAACATTATACGTACACGTTTCTTGTTAGAAATATTCCATAGCAAAGCGGAAAACTTGAGATACCTCTAGTTTTTATCAGTCTCAATGTCAGTACGGATCATCATTATATTACTTAGAGCACTATGTAATTTGTTCAGATACAGACGTATCATTAAACGAGCTAAAAATAACATAGTTTTTTTCAGACGGAATTTACCTTACCTTCCTACACTGCAGCCTTTTTTTTTTTTACGGGGGAAAATGCTTTACGCATGCCTTCTACTTGGGGAAGAGTAGGAGGGGATGTCAGACTCTCTGTCATACTGACAGCATACTGATTAAAAACCCACCGATGTTCCTTCACTCACCTCAGTGCCAGTGCATCATCGAACCACTCCTCACCTGACGAATGGTCCGATGCTGCATCGGAACTTGACAGAGTCACGGGGTCCCGATTGGATTCTACCGCGGCATTGGATTCTACCGCGGCTCCTACACTGCAACCTACCAACCAGCGGCGTCTTTACCTGTTGTGCAGGGTGTGCGTTGCACATGGACGCAGCGTCCTAGGGGGCGCCGAGAGCTACGGCAATCGGTGCCCCCTATGACCACTACGGAGCCCCACTTGGCGGGCGCGTTGGCCAGGCGTCGCACTTTCAATAAACAACGTAAAAAGAGCTCCGCTCTGCATAGATTTTGTATAGCATCTTGAGTTCTTCTGATATTTGATAAATTACAGCATAGAGTGCGCCGAGTGCCGCGGCGCTCAGCACCAAGTGTATTTATTCAGTAGAATCGCAAGGATCAATTTGTCTCAAAGCTTAGGTTTAGGTGCCAGTTCCACGCGACCAAGCCGAGACGCAAGAACGGGCAACAAAATACGGTTCGGTTCCTAACGTTTTTATATCCTTTGACAAATCTAAAAAAAATAGCAGTGAAGTTCCAGTGTTCACTTAGTGAGACGTGTGGAATAATACAAAAGCCAAAGTTTCAAAGACAGCACAAGCTACGCTTCAAAGTAATGATAAAGTACCTACACAGCAATAAAAATAACATACGAAAATAGTAGGTAGGTAATAGTAGGTTATGACGATGCGAAGTGAGCAGGTTAGGTAATTTAGTAGGCAATATTTTTTGTTGTCAAGGTCAAAAAACAAACATCTCGTTCTAAAATCTTATTGTGGGCAGCTACCGTTGCGAGAAAATTAGTAATAAATACTTAATCACCATCATACTAGTAGGTATTAGAGACGAAATACCTCATAAAAACTGTCGTAATGTATGGATCTGAGTGTTGGGCAACAAGGGACGGATGAAAAAAGGTACATGTGGCAGAGATGCAAATGTTGAGATAGATGTGTAAAAAAATAGCCTTTATTCTATTACAACATTAATACATACACAAATTCTTAATAGTAATGGAATAAAAAAAAAGATTCTGATAATAAAAACATAAAATTCAATAGTAGTTTGATTAAATTTAGGTAATAAAATTCAATATAAAGATGTAATTAACTAACTTCCCCTGATATACTCATTCCGTATTCTTTCCATTCTTGTCACTCCATACACAACCATCGACTAAGCCCGAGAGGCGACTTTTACATCATAATATGTAAAGCTTAGAGTGACAAGAATGGAAAGAATACGGAATGAGTATATCAGGGGAAGTTTGAAAGTAGCGCCAGTGACAGACAAATTGAGGAGCAACAGGCTGGCGTGGTACGGGCATGTCATGAGGGATGAAAGTCATGTGACTAGGAGAGTAATGAGTATGGATGTATGGATAAGTGAGCAGAAGTAGACCAAAAAACATGGATGAACTGTGTGAAAGATGACATGGAGAGAGAAGTGAATGCAGAGATGACGGCTGACAGAAAAGAATGGAGGAGGAAGACATTTTGTGCCGACCACACATAAAGTGGGATAAGGGCAGAAAGAAGAATATTCTAGAAACGAAAGATTAAGGATAAAATAAGAAATGAGTATATAAGAAGAAGTCTGAAAGTAGCGCCGGTGAAGGACAAGTTGAAGAGTAATAGGTTAGCATGATATGGGCATGTCATGCGGAGGGATGCATGAAAGTCATATTACGAGAAAAAATATGTGAAGTCGCTGCCTTTGAAATTGCACACGTGCGAAGCCGGGGTAGGTAATTAGTTATAAATGAAAACGGTAGTATGGCTAAACTGTTTCGTGTCTAAATGACTTACAATTTATTAACCTAAATAAAAATATTTATAAATGCGATCTTCTTATCGAGTCACTAGTTCTTTTAGACCAGTGCGGTGAAGGGATAAATGCGATATAGAGTAAATTCAACAATTTAATAAATTCAATTTAAAATGTCCAAATTTCTGATTTGGATCAGTTGAGCTATCTCTAGATCGTTTGTAAGATGTGTATTTTGTAACCTGCATAAATTTTAAGTTTCTTTGTGTAAATAAATGTAAGTTTATTTAATAAATAAAGAGGAATTAACTACATAAGGATGTTATTAGGGTAGATAGAGGTACATCCGTCTGATACAAGCTGTAAATTAGCATTCATTCATGCGAATGAAATGATTAGGTCATGACCCTGTCTTCTGAACACCAGTTTTTATTCCCAGTCACAATCAATATACCACAGGTATCTTGGTAAAATCAAAATCACAAGTGTATTAAATCAGTACCTAGTATCACAAGGATCACTTTAAAACGTCTTAAAGCTAATAGGTGAGTCTAGGTGCCAGTTCCACGCGACCAAGCCGACGCAAGAACAGGCATTATTAAGGTGTCTACACACCAAAGCCGCCAGCCCGGGGCGCGGCACGAACCCGGCGGCGGGCAAGGCCGGCGGCGCGGGCGGCGGCCTGATTTTGAAACGACCAAAGCCGCCCCGGCCCGGCGGTATGCGCCCGCGCGCGGCACGCCCGGCAAACCCCGCTCAGTTGCCCGCCGACACGCGCAACGTCTCCGAACACTCGGCAATCACTAATTGTATACGATGCCGCGAATATCCGCCGACCCGGCGGCATGTTCGTGGCTGGTTTGTAGAAGCCGCCGGGTTTACCCGCCGGCATTAACCCGCCGGGTTCGTGCCGCCGCCCGGGCCGGCGGCTTTGGTGTGTAGACACCTTTACGGCTCGGTTCCTACCGTTTTTTTAAATGATCCTTTTACAAATCAAAAATAGTCTAAAATAATAGCAGTGAAGTTCCAGTGTGGTGCCACTTCACTTAGTCAGACGTATGCAATGCAATAATACAAAAGCAATAGTTTCAAAGACAGCACACGCTACGCTTCAAAGTTATAATAAAGCATCTCAGCATACAAAATTAGGATACGAAAAGGTTTTGCAGTTAGTTGGTATTCCATACGTGACAGGTTGCAAGCCCATCGCCGCTGTTACAATACTAATTGGTTTCCGCATGGTGTTTTCCTTCACCGATTGAGTGCACTGGCAATTATAATACTGATGGTAGGTATAGGAAACTAGCTTGTAAAGAAATAGCCTTGGCCTTGACCTTTTTGTTGAATTTTTTGCGCATGCATACAACTTGTGTTTGTACAATGTGTAAGGTGTTCATTCTCGATAGATTTTTGTTTTGTATTTTTTACATATCGCACCCCTAGATAAAAACCCCACTAACTCAAAAAGTACGAGTTTTGAGTTAGTGGCCTTATCGAATTCCTGACTCGAAGACCTATGCATCAATATAACTCGCGTAACGATACCTTCAACCATTGTTAAAAGATGGCGCTAAACGCTGCTTTACTTAAATGACCTTGCCCCGACAGGCGCGAGTACTAGTCCACCATTTTTAGTTGTCTTCGGATTGGCGTAAGTGACACACGTTTGAATAGTGGCAGATTTTGAGTTGCTGGAGTTTACACGAAATTTATTGAGTAAGTTTCTTATTTATTTTGAGTTGATTGAGTTTTGCTGAAATTTCATTGTAAAAAGTAATAGTTAATTTTGATTTATGGGTTTTGATGATTTTATGTTGCAATATTTTTTTAAATATTTCGAGTTCCTCAGGTTTACATGAAAGTAAAAGTAAATTTCAATTTACCGTAGTTTTGTTGAATCTAACTTTAACTTTGTTTATTTTTGCCTGTTCAATGAAAAATTTGTAATTTTTAAAGAGAAAATGGGTTGTTTATGAAAGGTTCAATTTTTTTATTTTATTTGTTATACAGTAACTAAACACAGTACGTGCTTTTGAGTTGGTTGACTTTACTTGATTCATTATTGAATTTGAATATTATTTATTTTTAGGATGATGACAGGGCGAGGAAAACTCATGGTACAAATGATTAACGAAGAAAAAGTGAGCAACCAGCAGCAACAGATGATTCAAGACCTATTACATCTCCTGGTATAGTAACGCTCAATAGTATTAACGAGCCTGAGTTGCCAGCTGAAGGAAGGTTAGCTCCATCACCGAGCATTTTAGAATCTTCTTTGAGTCTTAATGAGCCTACAAACGCTGAGGAACGACGACGAGCTCCTAAACGTCAGTATGCTACCTCGCCAGTTCATAGCGGAAAGCGTGGTTCAGTAGAAATCGGAAGCTGTGTTTTAGCTTTCATCGAAATGCTGCTCAATAATCATCCCACTGGAGACATAGATCTAATATTTTACTCAGACAACTGTTCCGGGCAACAAAAAAACAAGTACTTATTGTCTGCTTATGCCTATGCTGTGTTCAATATGAGAGTGAAGTCTATCACTCATAAGTTTTTAATTAGAGGCCATTCGCAAAACGAAGGGGATAATGTCCATAGTGTCATTGAGAAGCAGGTAAAAAGGCACATAAAATCAGGCCCTATTTATACACCACAACAATATACAACATTGATCAGGTCTGCCAAAAAATCTGGACCAGCATACAAAGTGCATGAAATGACACATGACCGCTTTTATGACTTAAAAGTGTTGCAAGAAGCTTGGGGTACAAATTTTGATACCGATGAAAGTAACAATCAAGTTAAGTGGCATGATATAAAACTCCTCAAAGTAGAAAAAGAAAGTCCAATGGCCTTTTTCTATAAAACTTCCTTTGCAGAGACTGAATTTAAAAAATGCTGGGTGAACAAGAGAAAGACTAGAAGCACAGTAGAGACAACACTTGGTAATACAATAAATTTGAGTTTGAGTAGAGCATACACAGAAAAAATTCGTTTGTCTGAAGCAAAAAAGAAAGATATTAAAGAACTTGTAGACAAAGATGTGATTCCGAAGCCTTACTATGATAGTTTTTACAAAAATGTTTTGTAATGACGTTGCCATTACAATTTTTATAGTAGAAGTAGGTAGACTAGTTTAAGAATTCTGTGCCATTAACAAATTTAATTGATTAGAGAGTACTTATTAAGAATAAAAGACCAATAAAAAACTGTGATTTGCAATTTTAAGACTGTGGTAGGTACTATTACTTAAGTAAGTAAAACTAAGATGAAAATAGAGACTGCCTGAGAATTTTATAATGACTGGTTGATTTTATAGTTTTTGGCTTTTATTAATGTTTGTTCAGAGGCTGTACTTATTTTAAGATTGTTCTGATAGTGCGTAAAGAGATAAGAATACTCAAATTTATATTTTTTTATGGGAGATAAGAGTTTTTTTTAAAGGTATTATTGCTGTGATTATTTAAAAACGCATAATTATTCATTATTGTACGCGTACGATCTCAATTTCATGAAAATGTCTAGTATTTAAGTAATAACTGCTATAAAAAGGACTTACCTAATATTTTATAACACTTATTATTGAATTTAGTTTTCTTTGTTATTCATTTAGTACTTAAATAAATAACTTTCTATTTGAGGACATATTTTATTTATTTCAACTATTTTAGATCTATAAAAACTAAAGCTTGCGTTCCTAAGATTAGCACGTTGCAATCACCCGTTCATAGCATAAGTAACTCAAAACCCCCGACAAAAAGTTATCTTATTTTTGGGGTGAAAAGTAACGTAACTCAATTTTATTTCAGATAAAGTAAAGTAACTTGACTTAGTACACAAAAAATTTGCTTACTCCCGCTGCAAAACTAGAGTAACTCAAAAATCCCGTTATTTTCCACGTTTTTAACTGATAAAATACAAATAAGCTAATTAAACAGCTTCAGAAAACGTTACCTTTACGAATCTCTCATTAGATCTTTGATATCTTTCTTAAATACCCTAAAAACTGTTTTTCGTTATTTCTGAAAAATGAGGTTTTTTGAGTTGCCGGAGTCTTCATCTAGGGGTGCGATATGTATCTTCTTATTATTAGTCGAAATACTACCGGTTTTCAATACCTTTGTGAGTTTTTGTATGTCAAGTTATTGCAACTTTTTTATGACGCAAAATTTGAACTTTTTTATGACGAAGATTTACACCTACCTGCTTTGAGTATTAGTTTGGTAGTACTTCCTAACAATTTTTAGTATCTAACTATTCGCGTATTAGCTTTAATGTACTCCGTAATGGGTAGGTATACAACGACATTATACTTTGATCATTTTTATAGAGATTTACAATAGATGATTCATATTCTCAAAATTAAAAAATACTTAACGAAAACAATAGGTATCTTATGGTCTTATTAGTTTTATACTAGTGCTCTCAAACGGTGAAGGAAAACATCGTGAGGAAACCCGTGGCATAGTCAGCTCCGCACGTATTGACCATGTCTTTCCTGTGGATTAGGCCGACTGAGCTGTCAGGATGGTAGGTACAGGTACTGGGCAAGCCTATTTAATCTAAAATCCTGTCCCAGGCACTATAGCGTCCCGTAAGTAGGGGCACATGAGTAATCACCAGTTGCCCCTGACGCTATATAAATCATCTACAATAGATGCAAAGGCCTGTTATTATCATTAGTTTTATATCAGACCAGTGTGTGGTGAAATTAAATTAGAGATTTTGAATTTGATGTGAGACTCTTTTCTAAAATTAAAAAAATGCATAAAACCTCCTTGGTTGCGAAATATAGGTAACCGTGCGAAGAACACTAGTTCTAAATAAAAAAAAATAGGTACTCACGATAACAATAGGTAGGTATATCGTCGTCTTATTAGTTAATATCAGACCAGTGTGTTGAAAGGATTTTAAAAAGCGACTCTTTTCTCAAATCATATGTGTATTTATTTTATTTGATGACTGTATTTTAATGTTTTATTGATTTTTGTAGCATGTTAGTTTATAGTAAACATTCAAACACGATTTGTAAGAGGATTGTTAGTGAATAAATTAAATGAAATGAATCAAAAAAATGCATAAAAACTCCTGGGTTGCGAAATAAAACCGCGCGAAGAACAAAAAGTTTAAAAATAAAAAAATACTCACGATAACACAGGTATCCTTGAAACCGCAATGTACGTTCACCGAGCCACACTGAACGATACTGAAGCGAGTTTGCCGATATGGCTCGACCAGTTATGATGAAACGATTTGCAATTACTAACCTAGTAAGACTGTGGGCAAATTGGGTAATGGAGGCTGGGCTATGTTGAGCGATTCTAGGGATTGTGTAAAGTACTGCTTACCTATATTACAACAATTATAATTACCATACTCTTCTTATTAGACTTAGACATAGAAATTTATTTATTTACTACATATGCACACATAAACCAGTAAAAAACAAGGACACTAAAAGAAGGAAGATACAAACAATACCTCGATATTATTAGATGATGATATTATTAGTACTTATAGGATCCCGCAATGCAACGACCATCACCTAGCTGCTGGTTATTGGATGAAATACATAATATCTATTGACATTATATTAACCTATTTTGTCCCACTGCTGGGCAAAGGTCTCCCCCCCCCCAAAGACTTCCACTTATCTCTCTCTACTTATTCAATTAAATAAGTCAATAGATGTCATTGTAAATGGGTTGTGGAAAAAAAAATTTATTAAGTTATTTTCAGTTTTAAAATAATTTTCTAAAAAAAAATTACAAATACTGGTATCTAAATGAGCATTAAATACTTTTCCTCCATACCCTTTCCTCAGTGAGAACAGGTAGTTGTTTAGCGGATTCACAGAAAAGCAAAAACGCTTTTGCTTATGAGCGGGATCATAGACTATGACATACTTGAAGATAGCAATAGGACTAAAAAACAGGATCATTAAAAAAACTACGCGTCAATTTAGGGAAGCGCCTTACGTTTTGAAGATAGCAATACCACTACAAGAACCAAGGTCACTGACATAAAAGTAGTAGACAACAAATATTGCACATCGGCCAATTTCGGCTTATTAGAGCGTAGTGTGCGTCAGAAAGAGATAACACTACAATGCCGAAGTGCAATATTTATTGTCTATAACCTTAAATTCAGTCTCAATCTCAACTATTCAAACCGAAGCGAAGTTCCGAATCATTGAAAAATAAAATAAAAAGACAATGACAAATAAAAAAAAATAAGGCCTCTGTATCTATTGTAGATGGTTAATATAGCGTCAGGGGCAACTGGTGATTATTCAAGTCCTACTTGCGGGACGCTATAGTGCCTGGGACAGGATTTTAGATGGAATAGGCTTGCCCAGCACCTATACCATCCTGACAGCTTAGTCGGCCTAATCCACAGGAAAGACGTATCCACAGGAATCAAGAATTAGTTAAAAAAAAACCATTTTTATATCATATATTTTTTATTTCAAGCATTTTATTTACTCTTAATGACTAGGTATTACAAAATTAAATAGATAAAGTAATAAATAGCAAAACAGTAATGATATTTGACTGTTTTTACATATTTTTCAATACTACATAGCTATGTACAAATTGACTGGCCTCTCAGCTCAGTTGGTAGTAGCTCTGCCTTCCGCGCTGTAGGTCGTGGGTTCGATTCCTATACAGAACAAAAATTTGTATTTATATTACAGTCCAAGCTTTGCTTAGTTTGGGGCTAAAGCTAAATAATCTAGTAATTTCAATGTTCTACAGTTTTGTCTAAATTCCATACAAATGGGGCCATACGTTTCTCTTCGGGTAATAACGCGTTTAATTCTTCTACATCTTGTAGTGTCTGTAACAAAAATATAAATATTTAAGGGGCCAGCGGAGGGAAAATTTTCATACAAACGGAATACCAAAAGATTTCTAATTTAGACAGATTTACACTATATTATTGTAATAATTGTAATATGTGTATAGTATTTATCTAGGTTCCTCAACAGTTTTTATTTCAAATTACTTACCTAAAATGAAATAAACACCAATCGCATTTTACACATCTTTTTTCATTGTAAAATGTGATTGGCGTTAATTTAATTTGAGGTAAGTAATTTAAAATAAAAACTGCCCAGGAACCTAGTTAAATACAATAAAAATACAATTATTAGAATAATATAGTGAAAATATGCTTAAATTAGTAATCATTTTGGTATTACGTTTGTATGAAAATTTGGCCTCCGCCGGCCCCTTAACATCAAATATTATTTATTTCATATTGTAACGCACAGTCCCTAGATCCTTCCTCCAGTCGCCAAAGACTTCTCGGCTGTCAACGTCACACTTCCTAATGTCAGTGTGTGAGCGAGACAGAATACTAAACTTCTTGTGTTTTATAGGTCTTAGGGGGTAATAACGTCTAGAAACTCTAGAACATGAGCCTCGCTGGGGCATTACAATGGCCTTACGGCTTATTAAATTAGATAAACCTAGGTAACAAACTTCTTAAGGCTGGTTTACTCAATATACTTGTTGAGTATATTGGTTACCCTGTTGAGTATAGTGGTTACCTTGTTGAGTATATTGGTTACCCTGTTGAGTATAGTGGTTACCTTGTTGAGTATATTGGTTACCCTGTTGAGTATAGTGGTTACCTTGTTGACTATATTGGTTACCTGGTTGAGTATAGTGGTTACCTGGTTGACTATATTGGTTACCTGGTTGAGTATAGTGGTTACCTGGTTGACTATATTGGTTACCTGGTTGAGTATAGTGGTTACCTGGTTGACTATATTGGTTACCTGGTTGAGTATAGTGGTTACCTGGTTGACTATATTGGTTACCTGGTTGAGTATAGTGGTTACCTGGTTGAGTATATCGGTTACCTTGTTGAGCAAGGAGTTGCAACGTGACAGCTGGTGAGCCAAGTCGTGTACACGCGCTAGTCTCTCCGCATGTCGCGCGTTGCTTCGTTGTCGCTCCACCATGCAGGCATATAGTTTGGTTATTTCTGAATCAGTCTGTGAATAGATATAGAATATAATTGATTTCAAATAAAATAAACAAATAACTAAGCAGAGCTTGCACTATGGGAACTTAGTGAGTCTAGGTGCCAATTTCACGCGACCAAGCCGACGCAGGAACAGGCAACAAACTACTACCGCTTGGTTCCTACAGTTTTTTTGTATATGCAGTTCTTTAATATTAGTCTTAGAAATATCTAGAATATGTACCTCTTTTATTTTTGTAGCTAGGTTGATTTCGTCCGCCGCTAAAGGGTGGGCGCATGCTGCTAAATGGGCTTGGAGCCGAGACGTGAGTCTCACCCACGGTCGGTAGTCCAATCCTTGAAAAAAAGAATCAGAATAAATAAATATTGTGGACAATTCACACAACACTAACCAGCCCCAAACTAAGCAGAGCTTGTAATATGGGAACCGGATATCTGATATAATACTTGCATACTTTTTTTTTTGTAAATACATACTTAGTATACAATATAACACCCAGACAGAGAACAAACATTTATGTTAACCACACAAATATTTGTTCTCGGTGGGGATCGAACCCACGACCTACGGCGCAGAAGGCAGAGCTTCTACCAACTGAGCTAGAGGCCAGTCAAATCACCAATAATACGTTGTAGTCTAATATAGTCAGTCAGCTCTGACCATGTCAGGATGGTATAGATGCTGGGCAAGCCTATTCCATCTAAAACCCTGTCCCAGGCACTGTAGCAACCCGTAAGTAGGGGCATATGACTAAACCACAGAATACAGTAGAAAGGCGATCATGCGCCGTTTGTATGGGAGCCGATGTCGCCAGTTTTACATTTCCACTGTTATATTTAAAACTAGCAGCCCGTCCCGGCTTCGCACGGGGTAGACAATATTGTTGTACATTATTTTGTTCTATCGCTAATATTTTCGGCAGCGCATTCGACGAAAGACATTTTAAGACTCATTTTTCTACACCTTCGGTTACATTGTTCAAATTTTACCAAGGATCCCTAATTTTTTTCAAAATGAAATGTAGCCTATGTCAAATTGGAAGAATGTAGCATTCTATTGGTGAAAGAATTTTTTAAATCGGCCCAGTACTTTTTGAGCCTATTCATTACAAACATACAAAAATAGTTACAAATCTTTCCTCTTTATAATATTAGTATAGATATAGGTATCACTAAATTTGAGGATTCTAATAACGGGGCGTCCATAAATTACGTGAGGTGTTTTTTTAAATTTTCTGTCCCTCCCTCCCCCCTGGTGAGATGTGGTGAGATTTTATTCAACCCCCTCCCCCATCCCTCAATCTCACGTGAGATTTTTCAAAATGTGGGTTTCTTACGTAAACGCGTTGGAGTGTTATAGTTTTTTTTTTTTTTTTTTTTTATTACTATCCAGAATTGATACTGGATAACACTAAACTCTCCCTCAACAACATGCAGTTGAGGACCTTGATACAATCATATTATGGCAATAATACATATAATTTGATTTGGTTATTCATTATTTACGCTTAAAATAAATAAAAATAAAATAATGTTTATATAAAATAATTATCTTTCTACATTTATACGTACCTACTCAATTAATTCCTTGAAATCATTATGATTTAGCATAACATTTAACAACAATAATATTAAGTAGCTACCTAAATAAAATGAAAACTATTCCATATTTTCAATTGTTCTATCTAATAACATCTTGATCTTAATACATAGATGTTTAGCCAAAATCGTTACATAATTTATTCCTATGCCATGGTTTACTTAAGTTATATAATAATAAATTAATCTTTGTCTAATAATCTGTAAATAATCTGTATATAATAATAATTGTAAAATCATAATGCAAATATAAAATGAAGTGGTCGTTGATTGGTTCTGTTTATAAATCAGAGGGTCCAAGTGGCTGTGCTGCCGTTAGCTAAACACACTTCTCTTAGTACCCATCTTGCAAATTCTATTAATAAAATGCTTGCATCGTTCTCCATAAAAATACTGCCCAAATTATCCTCATTTAGTGTTTTACAAATTCCCTTCTCTAATAAAGTTCTTATAGTTAAAAGAAAAAAAATTGCTTCGTGCTTTTATTTACGACTAATTAATACTAGTAATCAATATTGCTGAGAGTTATATAAAGTGTAATAAAAATTTAACAATAGAAAACTTAAAACGGGACCAAAATACTTTTATTTTTTTTGTTTCAATCAGACAAAAAATTGCGTGATATTTGCCAAGACCCCCCCTCTCTCCAACGTAAGATTAGATGAGATTTGACACAACCCCCTCCCCCCCTTAAACACCTCACGTAATTTGTGGACGCGCCCTAAAAGGAAGGAAGGAAGATGTTAAGTATTTCTATGTTTTATCTTCTCGCTTAACTTGTTCGGAAAGTAATTCTTGCGCTGCTACAAGGCATTTTTCACTTTACAACTCCCGAAAAAACTGTTGAATTTGTATGGAAAAAGGAGCATAATGCTCATGTATTTTGGCGACAATTTCCGGCCACATGGCCGTTCTACTTTGTTCTGAGGACTAAACACCAGTTGCCCCTGACACTATACATACAAATCATCTACAATAGATGCATAGGCCTGTTTACAATTTTTTTTTACATGGTGAGGTCTTAAGGGGGTACGATTTCCATACAAACTTGTAATAGGCTTTTACAGTGGTCCTTATTACCGGCCAGTTATATAAAGTTGGAGTGTCAGCCGTTGGTCGTGGCAGTCGGGGCTTCAGAAAAAGAATGACGAAAAAATTACTTTTTTGGTTTTTTATTAATATTTCTGTTATCCTACAGTTTTCTCCAACTTTATATAACTGGCCGGCAATAAAGACCACTGTAAAATTCTATTACAGCTATTTCAGTGTACATTTATACTTTGTTTGCCCATAGTTGTGTAAATTCAGTTTGTATCGGAATCGAACAACCTTAAAGTTAAAAATGGTAATACAATAGGATGTCTTTGAAACATCTTAAAGCTTGAGGAGCCTGGGTGCCAGTTCCACGCGACCAAGCCAACAAGAACAGGCAACTTTCCAACTAAAAACTTTTTATTAGTACCTAGTACAGATTTTTGTGTGTGGCTCGTCCAGGGAAGTCTTAGTTCTAACTTGGGTGATTCTACAGTTGTCAGCCTCTTCAAAAATATGTTTAAGGGTAAGGGTCACTTAAAATCCTTTCACCACACTTGATTCGAAAAAACGATAAGAAGAAAAGTAGGTGGTACCTTCCAAGACTTCAGGATCCCTTGCACCAGGTAATCCAAGAGTACCTCTCATGATCGGTAGAAATGTTGGTATTTCCTGAAAACAAACAAAATATTTGAGAATAATGTTAGGTCATTATTGATTTTATAAGACTACTAGCAGCCCGTCCCGGCTTCGCACGGGGTAGACAATATTGTTGTACATTATTTTGTTCTATCGCTAATAGTTTCGGCAGCGCATTCGACGAAAGACATTTTAAGACTCATTTTTCTACACCTTCGGTTACATTGTTCAAATTTTACCAAGGATCCCTAATTTTTTTCAAAATGAAATGTAGCCTATGTCAAATTGGAAGAATGTAGCATTCTATTGGTGAAAGAGTTTTTTAAATCGGTCCAGTACTTTCTGAGCCTATTCATTACAAACATACAAACATACAAAAATAGGTACAAATTTTTCCTCTTTATAATATTAGCATAGATAAAATAAATAAAAAAAAATTATGTGATTAATAAATAATGAAGAATAAAAAATGTAAAAATCAAGGTTTTTTTATACTACTAGCTGATGGAACAAGCATATGGCCCACCTGATGTTAAGTGGTAACCATCGCCTATAACAAAGCATTGCCTCGTAGGTCACGCACGGCAGGAACGTGCCCTACGATGCACTGCCCTGCGTCCATCAACTAGAGGCTTACAGATGTTTCGCCTCACGTGCCAGTAATTACACCCACACCCTTCAAACCACAGAACAGCAAATACAGCTTTTGCTAAACCAAGTTGGCAAATTTATCATCCGCACTTGATGCGGGCAGGTCTTTCCGCAAGTAGGCCGCTGGCGCCCTTTTTGCGTGACCCTTGACACGTGTTGCTCGAACTTTATTAGGTTCTACAACACGCCGGCTTCCTCACGATGTTTTCCTTCACCGTTTTGAGAGTACTGGCATAGTGCACATAAATTCTTCGACAGAAAAACTCATTGGTACACGACTAGATTTGAACCCACGACCTTCGGATCGGAAGGCGGGGCCACTACCACTAGACCACCAGTGCTCTTACCTGTAACCTTTGGATATCCTCATCCAGTGCCTCAGTCGTAGCTGTCTTAACCACAACAATGTCTTTAGTTTGTTTAGTCTTCCGGGCTTGGAGACTCAGTTGTCTACGTTGGAGTAGGGTCTTCTTAGTCGTCTGCTGGGTCTTTTGAGAGTTTTTTGGAGAATCTGCAAATGTATTTAATATTATTTTTGTGTTAGTTTTAAGATTATTTCAAATAAGAACGATTTTTATTAACTAATGGTTAATAAAAAAAAATTGAATTGAATTATAATAATTCCCCAATATCAATCACTATTAGCCCAGTCATTATAGTAAGTTCACCTCGGAATTCGAGATACCCAGCTGTAAGTCTGTAAATACTTGTATATTGACACCCTAAAAGTTGTCTCAAAACCACTTTTTTTGTAAATATCTCATTTCCTATGGGTTTTTTGCTATTTGTATTTAATATCAATATTGTATAATACAAAATTCTACACAATTTTTGTTTAAAAACATTTTTCATTTTCAAACCGTTTTCGAGATAGAGGGCAGAGAGCGCGCGGTCACAGCCTGGTCGTTGGTTGACCTGAAGTGATGCTGTGACCGCGCGCTCTCTGCCCTCTATCTCGAAAACTCCCAGCATAGCTTTAATGTACTTACCACCAATAGGTCGATCTACAGTATAGGATATGTACGGTAGCTCAGAGTCGGAGCACACACTGGCTCCTGGTGAGTTGTTCCCGCTGGGAGGAGGTTCTATACCCCGTGAGGACTCTGTGGACACAAAATTATAAAATTGGTGGTAATTTTTGTCAGCTGATTGATAATGGTGTCAGTGATGGTGCAACAGGCTAGACCTCAAAACCATCGTGGGAACCCTAACCGACGACTGTCCACTGAACAAACACCTACACAACATCGGAGCCACAGACAGTCCACTCTGCAGGGGATGCCTATCCGAAGAAGAATCAGCTGCCCACATAGTCCTGGAATGCGAGGGTGTAGCAACTCAACGACGCGAAATCCTGGACCACCCCAGGTCACTCCTCCAAGCCTGTGAAGCCCCCAGGAAGCTTCTGCGCTTCTGGGAGGAGTTAGGCTGGCTGCAAGCATAGTCAGCATTTCCTGACGCAAAACGGATCGACTTTTGAGTCCAATTGCGGAAACAGGAGTCCGACACATACATACATACATACAAGGGTGTTAGTGGTTGAGGCCTTAGAGTGTGCCTGTGGTCTTGTAGTTCTAAGATGTTCCATTTAAAATGAATTTTACTTTGTAAATGAGAGAAAATGCATCTGCATTTGGTAGTAGAAGAAACAGTAATAAAAAAATTAAATTAAAAAAATATTGTGGACAATCTACACAACACTATCATCATCACTATGGGAACCATCAGTTTGCTAATATAATACTTAAATGACTTTGTTTTGTAAATAGATACTTAGAATACAATATAACACCCAGACCAAGAAGAAACATCTGCGCTTACCACACAAATATTTGTTCGCCGTGGGGATTGAACCCACACCCTCAAGCCCGGAAGGCAGAGTTTCTACCAACTGAGCTATGAGGGCAGCTACCTAGCGCGGGACGTAGTTCATTATTCTTTCTTTCTTTATTTTGTGCTAGGATAGGTACTTGGTGAGTGGACTGGTTTCCGCAAGTAGGCCGCAGACGGGCTCTTTTTGCCTGATGCTAGGATAGGTACCTTCTTTATTATTTGTGTATCACATTTTTATTTCATTTATTTTGTTTGTGCTTATTTTAGTACCTAAGTAATGTTTTGTTCTGTGTACTTGTGTTTTGTCAAATAAATAAATTTTCTTTTTTTTCTTTCTTTCTTTATCAGATAGGTCTAATTAAGTATTTTAAAAAAATATATTTCTTTATTAGCTTTACTATGAAGTCAAAGGAAACAAGAATTCTATTTTATAGTATGTAGTTTAGCATTGGAATATTATTCTGTAATTCTAAGCTAATAATTTTAATAAACAGAATTTGAAGAATATCTCTTTAAATAAAGCAGGAACTTAGGATTTACATACCTGGAATATTAGACACGGCAATAGTATGCCCTCTCCTGACGGGTGGGGCTCTTTGAGCTTGTCTCTTGGGCAGCTGTGATGACTGTTCGGAACCCATCTCGTAACTAAACAAGAGGATGGTTAGGGATTTCTGAATTAAATTGGATTGAATACTATAATCGGCTGTTCAATGTTTTAGGGTAGAATCTATTAAATAGATGCGTTAGCATCATAATAGTCTGTGTTCTAGAGCCAGGCTTACACAAACTTACCTTTTGGTTTTAGTTTATTTGGTGACTTACAATGTCGTTAACAAATTTTTGTGTAAGCTAGCGTATGTTAGCGCGGCCGGCACGGTACGCTTTAATTGCTTTATATTCAAACCAAATTCTACGCGATTAAGAGCATTTTTCGATGTTTAATTTTGATAATAATAATTGCTTTAATTAATTCCTGCTTCTTGCAAACAAAACGCGAAACTTGCTGCACGAAACGAAACGAAACGACTTGATTGATGGATTAGTGACATGCATGACAGTGACAGACAATTACATTGATTGTTATTTATCAATTTTTCTTTCAACATCCATCGTTTTTTTGCACTAGAATCTAGACAATTTATTGTCCCACTTCATGTGTGGGGTCGGCAGTTGGCATTAACAGGTTTTATTTCTGATTTCCGAGTGGAGAATGAAAACCTCTTTAGACGTTCCTCTAAACACTTTATGAAAGTTCCTTCTATAGTAGACTTAAACACTAAACTAGCCATCATTTCAGCAGTCACTCCTTTTTTACCGAATTTTCTTTTTAGTCTGTGAAATGCTGACACGTTGACACCAATAAAACGTCAATGTCATGTCATAAATCAGTCAGCCAGCTCAGCTCAGCTGTGTTGTTTGTAATCGTCAACAAAACAAGTTTTAGCACTTTTTTCAAGTTTTCTGACTAATTTAGAATGAAATAAATATTTCTTGATCTTCTAAAATGGTTGACGAGAGCACAAAGAAGACTCTGAGTAGTATACCGCTGCTGCAGACCAAAGCTGGACCCCGAGAAAAGGAACTATGGACTACGAGATTAAAAGAAGAATATCAAGCATTAATAAAGGTAATTCTTGTCTTCACAGGCGTCTAAACCATGTGGAAACAGTTCTCCTAGGTTCTATTACTCATTAGAATGGGACTCTAATATGAGAACATCGTAGAGAAATGATTTCAATGTTTCAATATTTTTGACCCAATTTTCCTATATCTTTGACGATGGGTAGGTACTGGAACAACTGGATTCCAACCTTTGACTTGAGGAACGGAAAGTAGTGTTGCTACCACAATACCACCAAAGTTCTCACAAAGTATCTCTCTCTACACAGCCCTCACAGTTCAGTTAGTAGTAGCTCTGTCTTTTGCACTGGAGGGTGTGGGTTTAATCCCCACCATAAACATAATATTTGTGTGTGTCTGTGCTGAAAGTGGGTGTATGTTTTCTGTATAATTAAAATAAATATTTTGGACAATCCACACAACACTATCTAGCCCCAAATAAAGCATAGATTGTGCTATGAGAACCATGATGTAATATTTTTTTTAAATACAATATAACACCCAGACAGAGAACAAATTCGAATATGACTTAAAACTAAACACTTAATTCAACTTATAATAATAACAACGACACAAATAAATTTAAAATTAAATATTAAGAATTGAAATTACATTTAACAATTAATATACTTATACTATTCTAAATTATCACATGTCAAGAATTCATTAATGCTGTAGAAACAGCATTAATATCGCTCTCTTAGATTTAAGTAAAATACATTGGATATTTATAAATTTGACATCTTTTTAACATGTGTTTTATGCAATAAATACTTCGACTTTTCTTTTTTTTTATAGTATGTCCAAAACAACAAGGCCGCTGACAATGACTGGTTCCGACTAGAATCTGACAAAACTGGCACTAAATGGTTCGGCAAGTGTTGGTATGTCCACAACTTACTCAAGTATGAGTTTGATCTGGAGTTTGACGTGAGTATTTATTATTTTTAACCTGATGCCCCAACCGCGCCAATGAAAGCACCTTACCTCATCTCCGTTTCAAATCTTCATGTTAATCTGTTGGTAGTATATTTAAGTGTAAGAAAGTAAGGACGGTAACACATCGCGTGCGAAGGGGAAGCCCTGAAGTAACGAGACGTATTTTTAATGTGAAACTTTTATTACATCGTCTCAAACTTTTTCTTCTTGTTGCATGTCGCGTGACGGTCAGCCGCGGAGTAGGGATAAAGTGAAAGGCGCTCGTCAAAGCAGCCGAGGCCAATATGGCGGCGCCTATAGTTCGCATCAGCTGACTGTGTAGTGTATATGTTATGGACCAAACACGGGGCACCCCGACTGGAGTTGTTTAGGTTTTTTTATATCCTTTAGGAAATCAAACATGGGGCACCCCGACTTGAGTAGGTTAGGTGGTTAGGATTTTTTTTATGTCCTTGGGAGACAAACACGGGGCACCCCGACTTGAGTAGGTTAGGTTGTTAGGTTTTTTTTTATGCCCTTGGGATTATTTATTTATTTTATTATAAATAATGAAGAATTTATCACTTAGCCCAATAGAGCATTAATCACTTGGTCCATAACATATAGATTCCGAAATTTTTTAGTTAAATGTCTTAAGTAATGTGTTTCACTTTTACCATGGTTTCATAAAACCATACAATCCTTTTTTTCTATTACAGATACCTATAACCTATCCGACGACTGCCCCAGAGTTAGCCCTACCCGGCTTGGATGGTAAGACGGCTAAGATGTACCGCGGCGGCAAGATATGCCTGACAGATCACTTCAAACCACTATGGGCTAGGAATGTGCCTAGATTTGGAATAGCACATGCTATGGCCCTTGGTGTGAGTATTTTTATTCTTTAGAACAGGACTTCCCAACCGGGGGGGCGTGCGCCCCTGGGGGGGCTTAGAGAGATCTTAGGGGGGGCATGAAAGTGTTCGGATATATTAATCTGATTACTTATAATTGTTTATTATTTAAACGCGCGTTGTAGCGGGAATACATACATACAACAAGACAAGACGCGTACATTTTAAATATACCTATGTACATCATTGCTCGAAAATCGCCTCAAAAACATTGCCTTAAAATTTACGCCAAACTCATAGCTTGAATATAAAGATCGTGAATTATACAAGGTGTATCTAAATATGTGTACTATGCGAAGGTGGGGGGTTTCAGACCACAATGGTGATCTGTTGTGGGGGGGAGAAAATTAAAAATTCCTATTTTCAGTTTCCCATACAAAAATATTTAATTTCATAATGCCTAAATAAATTGACAACCCTATCCTTGTAACCCCTTGACCTACTACCTCTGTAGGTCTACTACTACTACCTACTACCTCTGTAGCTGAGTTTAGGGTTGTCACTTTGTATAAAGTCAGCTGTTAATGTTGAAACTTCGTTGCAGTTTTTTTCAGAGATACCAATCGAAGTTCGAAAAGTCGTTGAACAAAAGTTGTTCCCCGGGGGGTGGAAATTCACCCCCCTTCGGGATAGTACACATATTTTGATACACGTTGTATACATAAAAAAAGAGAGAAGAGGAGAAGGAAATAATTAGTGTTTTTTATTGAAGCAATTGTAGCGTTATCCATTGTAAACATTTTAAAAAGCTAAACAATGAAGAAAAATATAGGGGGGTGGCATGAACTTTTTTTATAATCCGGGGGGGCACCGTGCAAAAAAGGTTGGGAAACCCTGCTTTAGAAGAACATCATTGAAGGAAAGGTTGAAGGAAAACGGGGAAGAGGAAGGCCAAGAATAAGTTACATGATTTAAAAAAAAAAGGTCGCTGTAATGTCGTATAAGGAAGTCAAGGAGGCCGCATTCAAAAGACTTAATTGGAGAAAACTGCATCAAAACCCCGACAAGAGCTAAGCTCTTAAATTTAAAAAGAGTAGTAGTAGAGCTCTTTGTGTGTGTCTCGTGGGGGTGCGTACTACCACCATGCCTATTGCTGCCGTGAAGCAACATCGCTGTGTACAGGTGTGAAGGGTGTGGGGGAATACTGGCACGTGAGGCTGGACATCTGTATGCCTCAAGTTGATGAACGCAGGGCAGTGCATCGTAGGGCACGTTCTTGACGTGACAAAGGTCAAACATGTTTTCACCACACAAATATTTTGTTCTCGGTAGGGATCGAACCCATGACCTACGGCGCAGAAGGTAGAGCTTCTACGAACTGAGCTGAGAGGCCAGTCAATAAACATAAACTCCCAGAAATTTGTTTATCAACACTAATATTATAAAGAGGAAAGATTTGTATTTTTGTGTGTATGTTTGTAATGAATACTCAAAAACAACTGTGCCGATTTCATAAATTCTTTCACCATTGGAAAGCTACATTCACCCTGAGTAACATAGGCTATATTTATGTGTTTAAAAAACAAATTTCCACCCGTGCGAAGCCGGGATAGGCTGCTAGTTTATTTATAAATGACACTGTGGTATTTTTATAATGTACCAAAAGTTAAGAGCCGAGCGGGGTTCGAACCCGCGACCTTCCTTGGTACGGGGCTGCGCTGACCACTTCGCCATCGGATCCTAATCACACTCGACGAATAACTCTTACGGAGTGTTCGTCACTAACGCGACCGTGGCTCCATCTACAGGTTTGACGTTACAGTCAACTACTTACCTGCTCGATAGCCGAAGTTGCATTCAGTTGAACATAACTTACTTTTGTGTTGCGTGTTTGTTTGTTGTAGTTTTAACTTTTGGGACATTATAAAAAATCGGTTGTCTGTAAAGTCGGTTTACTGACGATAGTTGAACGTGCCAACGTCATACAGCTGTCCACGCGGACGCATCGCTCACTCAAGTAGGAGAGAGACAGATGTCGAACGCTGCCGAACGCGGAGGCCGTGCGTGCCTCTTTGTCGCTCGTTCCGCGCTCTCGCTTGCACTTCAAGCCTTAAATGGAACGCCTCAGAGCGAGGTAACGCCGCATGAGTCATGTTTTTTCGTGCGTGCAGTCGGCTCCATCGAATAATAAGACGTTGTCACGTCAAAATCCTTTCATTATAAAAATTAAAAGTGTAGTGAACACTATAAAATCAATAAAAATACACTGTTGTATGTTTTTTCAGCTTGGCCCGTGGCTCGCCGTCGAAATACCAGACCTAATAGAAAAAGGAGTTATAACTTATCAGGAAAAAACAGATGATGCTAAATGATTTATTTTAATTATTGTACATTGTGTACATACCTATATGTAAATGCAATTAAATTTATATTTGTTTATTTCATGTTTTATTTAAATTCGTTATTTTGAGTTGAAATTAGAGTGAGTATTTGATTTGAGTGGTAGTAGAGCTCTTTGTGTGTCTCGTGCGGGTGCGTACTACCACCATGCCTATTCCTGCCGTGAAGCAACATCGCTGTGCATAAGCATAAGGTCCATCAGATGTTAAGTGGTACAAGGCATTGCCTCGTAGGTCACGCACGACAGGAACATGCCCTACGATGCACTGCCCTGCGTTTATCAACTTTAGGCATCCAGATGTTCAGCCTCACGTGCCAGTATTCCCCCACCCCCTTCAAACCTGTACACAGCGATGTTGCTTCACGGCAGGAATAGGCATGGTGGTAGTACGCACCCCCACGAGACACACACAAAGAGCTCTACTACTTAGTAGTAGTAGAGCTCTTTGTGTGCCTACTAAGTATAACTAGCGGCACATAACTTTAGCGCTGAGCGATACGCGGAGGGGATACCTGCGTTCGTAGCATGCGCATGTTACACACACTGGATGTGTGGATGTGTGCAGAGTGTCCTATTGGTACAGAGAGCGGAGTGCGACTGGACAACCAATCAGCGCTACGCACGCCCGCCCTTCATACCGCTAGCCCCCCTCAGGTACCTTAGTTTTGACTTCTGCGCAATAACGGTCAGCGCTAAAGTTATGTGCCGCTACTTAAATATAAATAAATATTGTGGACAATTCACACAACACTACCCAGCCCCAAACTAAGCAGAGCTTGTAATATGGGAACCAGATAGCTGATATAATACTTGAATACATTTTTTTTTGTAAATACATACTTAGAATACAATGTAACACCCAGACAGAGAACAAACATTTATGTGCACCACACAAATATTTGTTCTCGGTGGGGATCGAACCCACGACCTATGGCGCAGAAGGCAGAGCTACTACCAACTGAGCTAGAGGCCAGTCACTTAAAGAAGTAGATACCTTCATACTAATATTTTGCAAAATCGACTACAAAAGAACGGTTTCTTTTTTTGGTGTAGGTACCTACTGATCTACAAGAGAAATAAAACTATTCTGGTTTTATCTACAAATCTTTAATGTCGTTATCAGTCGTATCCCAAACTAGGCCCACCAGTGGGGCAGTTAGAACATTCACACGGTGGGCATACCGTGGACGTGCCCTCTGTGGGCTTCGTTATGTAGCCTGGAGGCTTTCTCTGAAAAAAAAAGTTTATTGAACTCTTGAGAAGGACAGTATTAATTTATTTTCGTGTGTTTCGTAAATTCTACAAAACGCAAAATAATATTTCCAAGTATAAACAAGGTAATAAATTTGATTTGGATCAGTTGGACTATCTCTAGATCGTTTGTAATGGATAGCTCAACTGCGTATTTTGTAGGTATATTTTGTTTGTTAATTATTGTTAGTTTCTTCATACCTATTGTATAATAACAAAACTTGAAAAACCGGCCTCACAACCAAACTACTGAACCGGTTTTGTTGAAATTTATACTTACATAAGGGTCTAATTTGATATTACCTACCTAGTTTTTAAAAAATCGGTTGTCTTTAAAGTCGGTTTACTGACGATAGTTGAACGTTCCAACGTCATACAGCTGCCCAAGCGGATGCATCGCTCACTCAAGATAGGAGAGAGACAGATGTCGAACGCTGCCGAACGCGGTAGCCGTGCGTGCCTCTTTGTAGCTCGTTCCGCGCTCCCGCTTGCACTTCAAGCCTTAAATGGAACGCCTCAGAGCGAGGTAACACCGCATGAGTCATGTTTTTTCGTGCGTGCAGCCGGCTCCATCGAATTATAAGACGTTGTCACGTCAAAAATTCATGTCCAAATCGTTTTTACATGACAGAATTACGCGGTGATCTTAGATTTGAAGTGCGTCTCAAAGAGGCTCCTTTCGTGCACTTGACACCATGTTTTCGATCTTTTTAGGTTACATGACATGCCGGTTTCCTCTCGATGTTTTCCTTCACCGTTTGAGAGTTAGAGACAGAAAAGCTCACTGGTACACGACTACATTGGAACCCACGACCTTAGGATTGGAAGGCAGGGCCGCTACCACTATATAGGTCCAATTCTAGAATACCCACCTTCTTGATAAACGAAAAGTGGAGGTTTCCAAAAAGCTTGAATGGGCTCAGCGGGGCTCGAGAAACACACATGCACTGAAATAAAGAAAAGAAAGAAAATACATTTATTTACACTGAAATAATTTCACTGAAATAATTAAAATTTAATTATTTTTTTTCACTGAAATAATTACCAGTTATGATATAAATACAAGGTGACAGGTTGAGTTGTCTGTGGGGTAAACGTGTAGCCGCAAGGCATTGCACGCATTCCAGAAGAAGAAGAAGTCACCGATTTTGGTTCCATTTTCAAAAATAAACTGTCGTTGTCTTAGGCCCGTATTCCGAAACAATGCTCAAGTCTGAGTCGAGCCTCAAGCACAGATTTTTGACACTTTTCAATGGAGAACTGTCATAAAATCTATGCTTGAGGCTCGACTCAGACTCAAGCGCTGTTTCGGAATACGGGCCTTAGACAATGTTGTTCTTTAAGAAACAGTCGTACCTACCTAAAGGCCTGCGCACACCTTGGTCGAAAAACGCTGTCAAATTTGACAGCGATAGGTGTGCGCAGGCCTTAAATTGAGTTTTTATTCATGATTATTCTACTGGTGACTGAAAGCTTTAGTTTTTGTAGGCTGATCGTCATTTGACTAACTAAAATTTTTCAATCGTTTCGGAGCTACGACAAATAAATAATGGCTGCTGGGAACGAGTGACTGAGACTCGCAATAAGGGACCGGAAAGAATGGCGCAATAAAGGGAGACCTATACTCAGCAGTGGGGGCAAACCGGCTGAGATGATGATGAAGTAAGTAGAAAGTACCTTATCTTAAGTTGGGGTTTTTTTTTTTTTTTTTTATATTAACCGGCACTGTCCCACTGCTGCAACTTATGTACCTAATTATTAAAAACTTACCCCAGGCTATTTTAAAATATTACAAAATTCTTAAAGATTATTTTTATTATTTTTTATGTTAATAATACCTACTCTCAACAAATGTCAACGTTGTATTACAGTTGTAATAAAACAAAGTTTTTAATAAATTGTACTTACAATCTGAAATAAACATAAGTTTTAATTATATTAATTATTTATACATAATAAATAATTTTATAATTATATTATAAAATATAATTATATTAATACGCAAAAAAATAATGTGGCACTTACAGTTGCAGGCTATTGAAAAAGTAATATAATAAGTATTTATTTTATAAAATCATACCTTTTTAAAAATATTATCAACAATAAAAAGCTAAGGTACAATAGTGATTTTATTACTTTAATTATAAACTTATTTAATGACTATTTATTATAATATATTTGTGTATAGTTCATATCAAATTAAAATTACTTACTCTTGTATAATACTAAAATACAAAAAAATGTGCTTGTTTTAGTAACGTCTTATTATGTAAGTAATAATTAGTCTTAATCATTGATCTTAGGTCGATGGGCTTAATTACAAAAATACGGCATAGTAAAAACAGCGGCTAAATCAATCCCATGACTATACCCATGAATGGACCAGCAGTTCTATTCTAATGGATATTTTTTTAGAAGTGCTTAAATTTAAGTAACGCTTAGGTATAATATAAAAGTTAATAACATAGTATCAACTTACCGTTCTCTGTAGAGTAAAATATTGGTTTTATAACTTATTTCATTTATTTTAATTTAAAAACTTAAATAAAATATCAAAACAAAGCATAGTAGCTCTATTTTTTAAATATTTTACCAATAAACTTACAAAGCTCTGAAACAAAAAATGGTTTCCATAAAATAGCTGTTTTTAGGGTTCCGTAGCCAAATGGCAAAAACGGAACCCCTAAAGATTCGTCATGTCTGTCTGTCTGTCTGTCTGTCTGTCCGTCCGTATGTCACAGCCATTTTTCTCCGAAACCGTAAGAGCTAGACTGATGAAACTTGGCAAGTAGATGTATTCTGTGAACCGCATTAAGATTTTTACACAAAAATAGAAAAAAAACTATAAATTTTGGGGGTCCCCATACTTGAAACTGAAACTCAAAAATTTTTTTTTCATCAAACCCATTATACATTAGATATTAGCAGATTCTTTTTGCATTTTGATACATCAACTGACCGTGTTACGAGCAAGTATCTATGAATAGGTCTTTAAAAATGATGTTGAGGTTTCTAATATTGTTTTTTTCTAAACTGAGTAGTTTGCGCGAGAGACACTTCCAAAGTGGAAAAAAGTTGGTCCCCCCCTCTAACTTCTAAAATAAGTGACTGATAAAGCTAAAAAAAATATATGTTGTACATAACTATGGAAACTTCCAACGATATTTGGTTTGAACGAGATCTAGTCAGTAGTTTTTTTTTTATACGTCATAAATCGTAAACCGCAATTTACCTTTCGACGAACTACTAGAACTTCTAGAACTCTATGTTATATTACTTACTGCTACGGAACCCTTCATGGGCGAGTCCAACTCGCACTTGGGCACTTTTTTTTTTTATTTGAAAATATGCAATTTATTGTGGCTTATCGGGGTAAAATTATTTAAAAAATATTAAAATAATGTATTTTGTGCACAAAATTACTTACCTCCGTCTGCAAAAATAAAATAATTATGGTTACTATTATAAAATATAAACGGCTGTATGGATTTTTACTATAGATAGTGCAATCCACGAAGGCGCGCCCCACTATTCCTCCTAACCGTTTATAGTATATGTGTGCAAGCTTCCGTCAATGTTATCGGTACACACTAATTACCTATGAGTGCACACGCACACTACAATGAATAGACTACGGTTCGCGACTGCCGCTCGGAGCAAACTCCCCGCACCCCGCGATCCCCCTCAACCGAAAATTGGTGGGGCGCGTCTTCGTGAATTGCACTATCTGTAAACATGTGAACTGTTATGAACCATCTCAGGACAAATAACCGCATCCAAATCGGAGCAACAGTAGGCCTACCACAAGCTCTGTCTGGGTCTGGCATTGAGTCTGTGTGAGTGCTGTCTAAATAAATCCTACGTCGCAACGTTACAAACACAGTACTAGACACACTGGTGAGCACTCACCCAGACTCAAAACCTAGACTCACCTAGCTTTAAGACGTTTCAAAGTGATTCTTGTATCGTATTGAATAAACGTTTATTGAATTGAATTATCGATCGTGATTAAAAAATAATAATAATAAAGTAAACTTACGAATAGCCTCTAGAAAACAATGAAAAAAAATATTTAAAAATTTTCTCGTCAAAAATATTATATCCCATCATTCAATCATAGTACGATATTAGAGTACTTACTATTGCCTGAAAAAAAAATATTTTTCGTCAATTTACTTCTAGTTATGTACTAATGATAAAATAAAGATTTTTATGATGTCCTAAAAGTTAAGAGCCGAGCGGGGGAAAAAGTAATGAAAAAGCAAGGTAACATCTCTCGTCGATTCAACTGAATGCAACTTCAGTTATCGAGCAGGTAAGTAGTTGACTGTAACGTCAAACCTGTAGATGGAGCCAGTCGCGTCAGTGCCGAACACTCCAAGAGTTATTCGTCGAGTGTGATTAGGATCCGATGGCGCAGTGGTCACTTGGTCAGTGCAGCCAAGGGGAAGGTCTGGGATTCAAATCCCGCTCGGCTCTTATCTTTTGGGACATTATAAAAATCTTTGTGAATTCCAATAAAATCAAAAGTAATGATAAAATAGTTTTAAAATCAATATAAATAGGAACTGACAGCACGTTAAAATATGTATTCTATATTTATAAAAGAAAGTCGTGTTAGTTACACTATTTATAACTCAAGAAAGGCTGAACCGATTTGGCAGAAGATTAGTGGGGAGGTAGCTTAGAACCGGGAGAAGGACATAGGATACTTTTTATCCCGAAAAGGCAACGGGAACGGGGTGTTACGGGAACGGGCGAGCGAAGCCGCGGGCGGCCACTAGTTATTGTATAAAAATAATATTGGTAAATCGTGTAATTTGTTTTTTATTGACTACTTACACCACCGTTCTAAAAACAAATATTAATATGAGTAAGATTATTTTAAAGATTGACTATTAAAAAAAAGCGGTTGATTAATCATTTAAAATAAAATAAATTTTGTAGACAATCCACACAATATTATCTAGCCCCAAACTAAGCAGAGCATGTACTATGGGAACCAGTACCCCTACCGAGAACCAATCGTATGAAATCGGTGTACGGTTACGGTGCCTGATGCCTATCGCCGATCGTATCGTCCACTTCTGCCACCATTTTGTATAGTTAAACCAAAAGCGCCCCTAGCGGATTGTTCAATCAAGAAGCATGAATAGCGATTGCGAGACGGTGACGTGTCCACGTTAGCTGGGGGGCAATTCTAGACCAGTGACTTTTTTGTCACGGTAGATATATATCACAAGAACTGTCAAATTTAAATAGACATGACATTTTCAAAAGATATCGTATTCCAGCAATATCACTATAGACATTTATCGAGCGAAGGCCGTTAGATATGTGTCGAGTGGTGAGTAGTAGTCGACATTGACATCTCTAATATACTTTGGGTGACTTTGGGCTTTTTTTTTCTTTCGGTCCTTGGAGCAGGCTAGAGTACCAAGACCTAACCACCTAGTCTTACTTTTTGATAAAAAGTCAATGATGTTTACTTGTTTGTAGGGGATACAAGTTGGGAGCGATAACGCGAATAATGCTTTCTCATAAACCTACAATAAGTGAGGAGTGATTGAATTTAGCTCGTACTTAGTAATTATTCAATGGCGCAGTTAGAAGAGCAGTCAATCAGACAGTCAACGTCTATACTTGTGTCCGGGGTTCAAGCTTCGAGAGAAATATTCTTTTTGCATTGAATGGCCATCTAGTTGTTAACCTTTGAATTGAAAATTCAAGTCATCCGAGTCCTTCTCTTGAGTGTAATGAACATATCTACAACACTTCATAGACAACTGACCATAGATTACAAACAACAAAGTTTACAGTTTTATGGAACATAACGTTCCGTGTGTTTCCGGAATTAATTATTGTAACTAACATTTTGTGCGAAAAGTCCATTGATTACTATCTAATGAAAATGAATCTATTATAAACAACAACAAGAACGCATTATAAACGCCGTTTAATAGGAAATGTGTTTATTTGAAGACAATAATAAAAGTAATATATATATATAAAAGTAATATATATAATAAATAAAAGTCTAACGTAAAAGTCTAACGGTGGCTAGAATACGCATTTTAGCGCGGTTCGATATTATCTTCGACAAATTTGGTGATATGACACTGCTTTCGCGACATTTCAAATCTCTATTTCGAGCGTAAATCTCTAAAAGTCTAGAATTGGCCCCCTGGTAGCAGGAAGGATACAATGTTATTTTATGAGCTTTTTTCATCATATTTTAATTTAATTTCAATAAATATATTTTTATAATATCTTACCAGGAACTGCAAATAATTATTTGTTCCTTATTTTAGTAATTTTTACTTAACTTATAGCAAAATTATTTTTTTTATAATATACATATTAAAATTAGTATACATAGTAAGTGTCAAAAAGTAATTTTACAACGAAAATGCGTTGAATTTGAAAAACTTTTTGTTCTGGTTTTTTATGTATGATGAATTTAATATCATTTTGGCTCACCGTAAACTGTAATAAATAAATACGAACGTTTCTTATTAATTTATTGTTTTCTTAATTATATGGAAAAAACGGGTGTTTATCGCGATTACCATATTATTTCCCGACGTTTTTGACGTGACAACGTCTTATAATTCGATAGAGCCGGCTGCACGCACAACAAAAGATGACTCATACGGCGTTACCTCGCTCTGAGGCGTTCCATTTAAGACTTGAAGTGCAAGCGAGAGCGCGGAACGAGTGGCAAAGAGGCACAATCGGCCTCCGCGTTCGGCAGCATTCGACATCTGTGTATTTTCTTAGGACGTTGTCACGTTCAACTATCGTCAGTAAACCGACTTTACAGACAGCCGAAAAACGATCGCGTTAATTTTAAAAAGTGCTACTGTTTTCTTATTCTATAAAAGAAGAAAAAAAATCATCCAACATACGTTTAGCTGTAATAACACAGATATGAAATTACTTTTAAGACATAAATTGATTCATTGACATAGAAAAAAAATAACTTTAGTGACGTAAGCAATGGTAGGTATACCTACTTTTATTGAATTCATAGGCTCACGAACACAAAATAATATTGTAATAGTATTCAAAAATCCAGAGAAAAGGGGGATTTACTAACAGAAGTTTATCTAATAGGAAAGTCATGGTTGATTAATCATTCCCAATAAAATTTATGACGGTTTAATGCAAGCTTTAATGTAAAGTAACTTACCACATCCTAAAATAATTTATGTACTTATTTACAAAAAACCAACATTCAAATCTAAATCTAAGGAATTTCTAAAAGAAAGATTTTTATACAAAATAAAAGTAGCATCATTCCATTTTATTATTTATTGTAAGTTTACTTACACTTGTCTGAAAATAAATAAAGTAACGTTTAGGCAGGTATTTTTTTCATTAATTCTTATCTATGCGTTTTTTAAGTTAGTCTATGAGTAGGTTTCTTTAAGTTGTCAATTGTCAGGCTTTTAGAAACTGCGCTCCAGCGAGCACTTCTTCCTATTCTTCTTCTCTATGTCTGCCCATCTTCGGGTAGTTCTATGTGTTGGTAAATTAATAATAATCTGAATTAGTATGTCATCTGAGTTGAATATTTAGGAATAAATACATACCACTTTCTGCAAATAACAAAAAGTAAACATAAATTAAAAAAAAAAAACATTTCAAGTCACATTACAAAAAAATATATTTAAAAAATATTACTTACAGGGTTCTGCAAAATTCAATATTTATTAATGTTTTTGTCAAATTTTTCGTAGAAATATAGTCTTTACTTGGTTAAAATCGTAAAATAAAATATTATTAAAATTAATCAAGAAATAAATATTATTTATAATAATAAAAACTTACGCCCTGCGCCTACAAATAAAAAGAAATGCATTAAATATTAATTTAAAATCAAGGATAGGCACAGCATCTTGAAAAAATTGGTTTAAAAATTTACCATTTTATACGCCACGCAGAAATTTTGTAAGAAAATACAATAAAAATTAGTGTTTAATAGGAAAATACTTATCTTATGATAAATAATCAAACTATAGTTACAAAAGTAAAATTATTATTATTATAATTTAGTTACGATATTTACGATAAATAATGTCAAATTTTATTTTATTTTAAATATGATTATCTTAGTTGTACTTACAAGATTATCCTGAATAAAAATTATATTAATATTTATTTATTTATTTTACTAAATACTTAGCTTAGTGTATTATCTTATCTGTGGCTTATTACACATTAGGTATTTTATGTACAAAATAGAACTTACAGTAACCTGAAATTTGAATTATTTCATAAATATTAAAAACTTGAATCAGATTGTTTAAAATATACGATTTTTTGAAAAAAGGCTTACCACATTCTGAAATTTTTTAGAAATAATAACGTTTAGGTATAAAATTTTTCAATCATTAGAGAGGGTAAGAGGGGGGCTCTCAGTTCAGTTGGTAGTAGCTCTGTCTTCTGCGTCGTAGGTCGTGGGCTTGATTCCGACCGAAAACAAATATTTGTATGGTGAACGCAGATGATTGTTCTCTGTCTGGGTGTTACATTTACATAAAAATGTATTTAAGTATCAAGGTTTAAGGTTCCCATAGTACAAGTTCTGCTTAACTTGGGGCTAGATAGTGCTGTGTGGATTGTCCACAATATTTATTTTATTTATTTAGTTATATGTATATCCACAATATTTATTTTATTTTCACTGGCCTCTAGCTCAGTTGGTAGTAGCTCTGCCTTCTGCGCCGTAGGTCGTGGGTTCGATCCCCACCGAGAACAAATATTTGTGTGGTGAACATAAATGTTTGTGCTCTGTCTGGGTGTTATATTGTATTCTAAGTATGTATTTACAAAAAAAAATGTATTCAAGTATTATATCAGCTATCCGGTTCCCATATTACAAGCTCTGCTTAGTTTGGGGCTGGGTGTGTTGTGTGAATTGTCCACAATATTTATTTATTTATTTATTTATAATATAAGTATATTTAAAGCTTGAAGTGCAATTCACGAAGACGCGCCCCTCGCGGGGTGCGGGGAGTTTGCTCCGAGCGGCAGTCGCGAACCGTAGTCTATTCATTGTAGTGTGCGTGTGCACTCATAGGTAATTAGTGTGTACCGATAACACTCACGAAAACATTGACGGAAGCTTGCACACATATACTGTGAACGGTTAGGAGGAGTAGTGGGGCGCGCCTTCGTGGATTGCACTATCTATAGGTATACAAGCTTTATGTACCCACACCTTTCAAACCTGTACACAGCGATGTTGCTTCACGGCAGGAATAGGCATGGTGGTAGTACGCACCCCCACGAGACACACACAAAGAGCTCTACTACTAAGTATATAATTATATTTTACTACTGTAGCTTACCTCTGGCTGGTTTTGTGAAAAAACAAAGTCAAATTTAAATTCACTTTGACTGCCTTCCCAGCTCAGTTGGTAGTTAGCTCTGCCTTCTGCGCTGGAGGGCGTGGGTTCGATCCCCACCGAGAACAAATATTTGTGTGGTGAACACAGATGTTTGTTCTCTGTCTGGGTGTTATATTGTATTCTAAGTATGTATTTACAAAAAAAATATATTTAAGTATTATATCAGCTACCTGGTTCCCATAGTACAAGCTCTGCTTAGTTTGGGGCTAGATAGTGTTGTGTGGGTTGTCCGCATTATTTATTATTTACTTTACTGTAGGCCTACCACAACGTAGGGTTTATTTAGTCAACAGACACAGAATCAAAACCAGAGCTAGAGACCGAGCCAGACAGAGCTCTTGGTAGGCGGCCTACTGATAAATAAAATCTTTAAATCTATAGGTACCTACTTTGTTTATAAAATTAAACTTATAATTAAACAAATATTTATGAATTAAAAAATACATAAGAGTACAGTCGAGCTATCTGCAGACCGTTACAAATGATCTAGAGATAGCTCAACTGATCCAAATCACCAGACGGAAGTGTCACCAAGACAATTTTTTTTTCAATATTCGGTATTTTTATTGCCTTATTATGTACCTATGTAAATTTAACAGTGTCAGATCTTAAAACTAGGTTTTGAATCAATACATAATTTATCCTCGCATCATCTCATATATTAATTACTAGTGGCCGCCCGCGGCTTCGCTCGCCCGTTCCCGTAACACCCCGTTCCTGTTGCTTTTTCGGGATAAAAAGTATCCTATGTCCTTCTCCCGGTTCTAAGCTACCTCCCCACTAATTTTCAGCCAAATCGGTTCCGCCGTTCTTGAGTTATAAATAGTGTAACTAACACGTGTTTCTTTTATAAAATAGATATGTATCAAATTTTATTTCTCGCTGTTGAAATAATCGCGGGAAGACGGTAGAAATGGAGGGAGTTCAGAATCGTTCTTCCTGGAAATGTATAGGGGAGGCCTATGTCCAGCAGTGGACTGCTACAGGCTGATGATGAAAAGATCGCTCTTAGCGAAAAGACCGCCTATTGTACCTTTGGCTTTTTTTTGTACTGTTTGGTACAATAAAGTTATACCTATTATATTCTATTGAAAATGGATTACTTATTTGATCTTTTCTTACCGTCATCTAAAACGCAAAACTAAAGTTATTAAATATGAAAATTGCATGAAGGATAAATATTCGAGAAAACCGTACCTAATGAGTTAATAAAAAAATATTTTATAAAAAAAAAAATTGGTTGTCTGTAAAGCCGGTTTACTGACGATAGTTGAACGTGACAACGTCATAAGAAAACTCTCTCGACTCGGACTCCCTTACCCGGGCTCGGGCTCGGGCTCGACGGAACGACGGAACGGCGAAACGACGGTAACGACGCATGAGTCATGTTTTTTCGTTCGTGCAGCCGGCTCCATCGATTTATAAGACGTTATCACGTCAAAAAATAAACGAACATAAAGAGGAAAAGAGAGAAAATAGATAAAGAGAGATAGAATAAAAAATAACCTGTTGAACAGAATAGTAGGAAAAAGGTGGATGTAGGTGGATGATGATGAACTTACTGCATCCGGCTATAAAATACAATTATATTTATAATATCAATTAACTTTATTTCAAAAAACATACATTTTAAATTAAAAGAAGAATAATTATCTAACTCTTCCTTCTTTAAGAGCGGGTCGTGCCAAAATTTGAGATGCGTTTTTAAAAATTCATAACTAAATAACTAAGTGACATTTTAAAAATCGCAAAAAGGCTAATTGTAGACTATACATTTGAGATTAATTCTAATTTAAGTTTGTTAAAAAAATATACTATTTAACATGACATTCTATTTAACGCTAATGAAAATCGTATGACAGCGTTAATCGTGCGTGAATTAATCTCAAATGTATAGTCTACAATTAGTCCTTTTGCGATTTTTAAAATGTGACTTAGTTATTTAGTTATGAATTTTTAAAAACGCATCTCAAATTTTCGCACGACCCGCTCTTAATAAATAGTACATAGAAGAAATACTAAGAATAATAGAAATACTAAGAATATAAACATAAGAATATACTAATTATAGATAGTGCAATCCACGAAGGCGCGCTCCACTATTCCTCCTAACCGTTTATAGTATATTATGTGTGCAAGCTTCCGTCAATGTTTGAGTGTTATCGGTACACACTAATTACCTATGAGTGCACACGCACACTACAATGAATAGACTACGGTTCGCGACTGCCGCTCGGAGCAAACTCCCCGCACCCCGAGAGGGGCGCGTCTTCGTGAATTGCACTATCTATAGACCTTCGATAATAAATAGTACAAGAAAGCAGAGGCTGGTAATTATCAAAGCGCACGTGTGTCATACGACGTTATAAATCTTGATTCTTGAGAAAACATGTTCAGCCTCACGTACCAGTAATGTCACCCACACCCTTCAAACCTGTACACAGCGATGTTGCTTCACGGCAGGAATAGGCATCGTGGTAGTACGCACCCCCACGAGACACACACAGAGTCCTACTTCTTTCTAATTGATTGTTATAATAATAATAAGTAATGTTAAGTCTTGGAGGAATTAGAAATGGAGGCGTCAACGTTTAAATCCACGAACAATATTTTCTGCCAAAATTGACGGGGGACGAGGTAAACACGCATGGCACACGCGCATAGCAAAATCCTATTCATGTAAACACACACATTGACAATCCCGCACACGATCTTAAAATTTGCACACAGATAAAAAATATAACGTAGTGACGCAGTGTCAAGACTCACATTAGGATAATCTCTAGTGATGGGCATTCAGTAAGACCGGTAAATTGAACGATGAATAAAATAATGAATGAAATGGGTTTTTAGGTACAGGTAATAGTGAGTGTTATGAATAAGTTATGCACAACAGGTTTCACATTTTGTAACAGTCAGAAAATAAAAGAACTGAATTTAGTTGTTATGTTTTATTAATGGTTATAAGTTTGAATCAATAGTTCTTAACATGTTATAGCATAGTACACATAAGTTTAGTCTTTTACTGAATAATTGAAAAATATGTATAAAGTGAAATAACATTACATCGTCAGCCTTCACACCACAGCGAAGTTTGTAGTTCTGCCTTCTGCGCTGGAGGCGTTGGTTCGATTCCCACCGAGAACAAATATTTGTGTGGTGAACGCAGATGTTTGTTTGCCCGAGTTTGAGAACTTTCTGTAAAATGTTCCGAGCCACTCATCACACTCGTTCTTGTTGCATGCCAAGTTGTTTTTTGGCCAAAAAGTTTTGTCCACTCTTCAAGCAACAGGGTTTTTTGGAAACCTGCACTGGACGTAAAATAAATATAAAATAGGCAAAAAAAATGTTTTCACTACGCCCACGACTTTATTTTTGAGTATGATGTCATGTCCTATTTTATACATTGATGAGTAGAGGGTTTGATGACTGGTACCTAGGATAACCATATTGTGGGATTTGTGAATAAATGTAATCCGATATTTCGTGGCGGCAGCCATCTCGGACCGATTTTCATCAAAAATAGCTAAGAACACTCCCGACTATTCACCTTTCAAACAAACAAAAAACCAAATTAAAATCGGTTGATTCGTTCGGGAACTTCGATGGGACAGACAGACACACACACAGACACCGCAAACTCATAACATCCCGTCGTTTTTACGTCGGGGTTTCAAAAGCACCAAATACGTAATTAGACAACACATTATGTGATAATAATTTAACGTTTATTTTATCATTCATTCATTCATCAATTTCATTCGACTTTTCCCAACACTATGCCTTCTACCAAGGTATAATCTTTGACAATACTGTCGTAATACTGTCGCTAATCTATCGCAACCGATATTTCTTTTGAACTTAAATTCTACAAAATTACAAACACAATTGACAAAATAATACTCCCTTGTGGTAGGAAATACCATGTTCCCGGAAGTTTGATGTCTCTGATCGTCTTTTACAAGAAACTACCATGCAATTCACCATTTTCGCGGAGCTCCACTTCGCGACATGAAACGACACACAATGGCTGCAGTTGCGAGTAAAACAGTTTTATTTAAAGGATATGATCGAGGTCGGTATATGACCAGCAGAGGGGAAAGCCCTGTATTGACATCTCCATTTCTAATTCCTCCAAGTGTTAAGTTGATATCATATTAAAATTAAAAACGTACCCCAATCTAAAATTATAAAATGGATACGAATATAAATTGTAGGTATTAATCATAGTTATTTGTTATACAAGAGTGCAAAGTATGTGCATGTCTCCACCTTCCTCAATGGAAATTGCGAATTCTGAAAACGCCAACATTTAAAGCATAATTAGAGCAGAGAGACATGCACATTGCAAAGTCACTTTTTAACCGCTTGCTTAACTTTGATGATCGAGCAAGTGAAGGATTCTAAAAGTGCACACGATGTTCTAAATTCAATTTTATTTTAGGTAAGCCTCGAATACACTAAGGGTGTTATTTATAATCCTGGCGTAGCGTTGGACTAGTTAATCCGTGTTTTGTCACATTTGCTCGAGTTGACAATTGCATGTCAATGCAAGAGACAAAACACAGATTAACTAGTCCAACGCTACGCCAGGATTATTAATAAGACCCTATGGGACAAACGGAGCGACATGTTGCGGAACATGTTGCTCGACAACTACGTGAATGTCCCGAGAGAGACAATGCCGTGGAACATTTTGCAGGCCACACTAGTTAGTACATATAGAAATATCGCCCGAGAAGGTTGTGGCTATTAGTGCTGCGTACATAGAATAAAGCCATGTTAATAGGCACGTTGCGTTCGCGACTACACTTGGTGACAAATGGCGCGACACTGACGCGAGACACGTGCGCTCGCTCTCAAGGCGGGAGCAAGCAACATGCCCTGCGTCACGTACAATGTTGCGGAACATGTTGCGGGACATTATGCAACGTTGCAGCGTCACGTAAATTAAGTGTTGTGCGTCATGTTGCGGGACAAAATGTTCCCTAGTGTATCCCAGGCTTTATCCTCTAATGGATAAAAACGGCTTTTGCACTCAGATATCGAAGAGCAAAAATACACTTTCAGAGATGGTGGGATAAAAAAAATGGTGGACATTTTATTTTATTTATTAAGTTTACTTACTGTTAGCTGTAAATTTACAATTAAATATTAAATTAGAATTCAATCATCGATGGGACTCACGGCTCAGTTGGCTCTTCCTTCTCATGTCTGGAAGAGATCGTTCTTCAGCGATAAGACCGCCCATTGTACATTACTATGTTTTAAAATTAATGTTACTTGTTTTTCGATTGTTAGTTTTAGCGTGTGAGCTTAGCCTTCTGTGCGTAGGTTCGATCCCCATACAAAACTAATATTTGTGTGTAGAACAGAATTGTATGGCCTGGATAATTCACACGATGTAAACCAAAACTACTGGTAGGTTCACTAAAAAGGAAAGAGAAACTCTAGAATGGGCGGTCTTAGCGCTACGATGCTACGGTATTCATAGTAAATGTATCTACAAACCATAGCTTCTTCAACTGAAACCTGAAAACAAAATTAATTAGATCAGTAATGCTATCTCTAGATCTTTTGCAACGGTCTCCAGATAGCTCAGCTGTTTCGTGTGTATTTTGTAGGTATTTTTTAAAACCGACTTCATGGCTTGACTGCTGATCCGATTTTGATGAAATTTTTATGGGATTAATCTGGGAAGAGTCGAGGCGGGTCACTGGTAGAGTCTGTTCAGGAAGAGAGCCGTCGGTCGTGGCCAAATTGTGAACTAACGTTTCGATTTTTTTATGGCAGCTAATCTCTTTCTGTCAGCATTTTGCATAATAAAAATTAAATAAAGGAATAGTACACTAGTTGTGTTAGGATCAAAACGCAACAGACGCGCTATTGTATTGCCCACTAAACAAAAAAGGTGATTAAGCACAGCAGCGCCCTTCAATCCCACGACGGCTCTCTTTCTGAACAGACTCTAATAAATATAGCCTATGTTACTCAGGGATAACGTAGCTTGCTAAAGGCGAAAGAACTTTTAAATCCCTGCAACAGTTTTCGAGTTTATCGCAGGTCACGCTGGTTAAGGACTTAATTGCCCTACGATGAACTGCCCTGCGTCCATCAACTTGAGGCATACAGATGTTCAGCCTCACGTGTCAGTATTCACCCACACCCTTCAAACCTGTACACAGCGATGTTGCTTCACGGCAGGAATAGGCATGGTGGTAGTACGCACCCCCACGAGACACACACAAAGAGCTCTACTACTACTCTACTTATCATGATTAAAATAGGATTCTCTCTATTATAATAGTAATCATTTATTTTACCGCAGGATTGTCAGTTACCCCTCCAGTGTCGTCCTAAAAATAAAAACATGTGGAGTCTGTTCAGAAAGAGAACCGTCGTGGGATTGGAGGGCGCTGCTGTGCTTAATCACCTTTTTTGTTTAGTGGGCAATACAATAGCGCGTCTGTTGCGTTTTGATCCTATCACAACTAGTGCACTATTCCTTTATTTAATTTTTATGATGCAAAATGCTGACAGAAAGAAAGGGATGAGCTGCCATATAAAAATCGAAACATTAGTTCTCAATTTGGCCACCACGGTTCTCTTTCTGAACAGACTCCATCAAAAACCAAAGTCAAAGTGAAAAATGTATTCATTCAATAGTATCACAAGGATCACTCTAAAACGTCTTAAAACTAGATGAGTCCAGGTGCCAGTTCCACGCGACCAAGCCGACGCAAGAACAGACAACAAACCACGGCTTGGTTCCTATCGTTTTGACGTGACAACGTCTTATAATTCGATGGAGCCGGCTGCACGCACGAATAAACATGACTCATGCGGGGCTACCTCGCTCTGAGGCGTTCCATTTAAGGCTTGAAGTGCAAGCGAGAGCGCGGAACGAGAGATAAAGATGCCAAATCGACCTCCGCGTTCGGCAGCGTTCGACATCTGTCTCTCTCCTACTTGAGTGAGCGATGCGTCCGCGTGGACAGCTGTATGACGTTGTCACGTTCAACTATCGTCAGTAAACCGACTTTACAGACAACCGATTTTTTTTGTATGAAGCAAGTGGAACCATTACCCACCCACTTTATAAACTATGCATTTATATTATGAATCCCTCTTTATCCTAACCTTATCTGCATCAGGAACCTGAAAAAAAAAGGTTTTTTATAGTTACTTTGACTGGCTTCTCAGCTCAGTTGGTAGTAGCTCTGCCTTCTGCACTAGAGGGCTTGGGTTTGATCCCCACACAGAACAAATATTTGTGTGGTGAACACTGGTGGTTGTTCTTCTTTAATTCTTTAATGCACACAGAAATATTTAAAAATAAGTAATAACAAAGGACATGTACATAGGCGAGCTTAACCCTAAAAGAGTTTTCTTCCAGCAAACCTTTGGTGCGAAGAGAAAGCTAATGGTAAAAAGGTAACTATGTGTACATATTCAAAGATTATGTTTGACAGAAATATGAAAAACTCATCTACTAATAAACAAACTACTTACACATACATATACTGATTAAATTACATACAATAATTACAGTAATTAATTGTTCTCTGCCTAGATGTTATATTGTGTTCTAAGTATGTTTTACAAATGTATTATATCAGCTATCTGGTTCCCATAGTACAAGCTCTGCTTAATTTGGGGCTAGATAGTGATTTGATGTCCACAGTATTTATTTACTAAGTTGTTATAAGCTGGTTTTTCAATAAATAAATAGTAATAATATTAGTATGTGTGTAGTAGTAGTAAGCTAAACCTTTTGTACAATTCGATTGCACACCAATCGAATTGTACAAAAGGTTTCATTATAATAAGTTCATTGATCTTATATCTTTGAAAAGGTCAAAGTGATGAAAGGCATCAATACTAAAAATCAATGGTACAACTGACACTAAGGCATCGTCATAAATATTTCGTTTAAAATAACTTTACCGGTGTGTTCACTGTTGCAATTTAGTTTTTCGCCATACTTTTTAGGGTTCCGTAGCCAAATGGCAAAAACGGAACCCTTATAGATTCGTCATGTCTGTCTGTCTATATGTCTGTCCGTCCGTATGTCATTGATGACTGATGAAACTTGGCGAGTAGATGTATTCTGTGAACCGCATTAAGATTTTTACACAAAAATAGAAAAAAAACTATAAATTTTGGTAAATACTTGAAACTGAAACTCAAAAAAAAAATTTTCATCGAACCCATACGTGTGGGGTATTTATGAATGGGTCTTCAAAAATGATGTTGAAGTTTCATAATATAGTTTTTTTCTAAACTGAATAGTTTGCGCGAGAGACACTTCCAAAGTGGAAAAAAGTTGGTCCCCCCCCTCTAACTTCTAAAATAAGAGAATGATAAAACTAAAAAAAATATATGTTGTACATTACTATGCAAACTTTCAACGATATTTGGTTTGAACGAGATCTAGTCATTAGTTTTTTTTTATACGTCATAAATCGTAAACCGCAATTTACCTTTTGACGAACTACAAGAACCTTTATATTATGTTACTTGATGCTACGGAACCCTTCATGGACGAGTCCGACTCGCACGTGGCTGCTTTTTTTGTACTTTTCTAAGACTATTGCTGTTTTTAGTGTTAGTGTAGCTAAAGTTAGGTTCGTTTTCTTACCGTGTTTTCGCCAGAAGCCTGAAAAGCCTGAAATAAATGTAATACATATAGGTATATTTATTAATAGTGGCAATTCTTTTTTACAGAAAACTAACTAAAAGCAAAAAGCTTTTGTTCCTTTACCTCAGCAGTAGTTACGTCGGCAGCCTAAAAATAGTAAAAAACGCATTATACATATTTATTAATGGCGGCAATTCTGATATTACAGAAAACTAACTAAAAGCAAAAAGCTTTTGTTCCCTTACTCCAGTAGTAGTGTCACCGGCAGCCTAAAATAGTAATAGAATCAGATGCAATACAAATATTTATTAACAGCGGCAATTTTGTTTTTACGGCAAACTAACCTAAAATATTACAAATATTTTATAGATAGTGCAATTCACGAAGACGCGCCCCTCGCGGGGTGCGGGGAGTTTGCTCCGAGCGGCAGTCGCGAACCGTAGTCTATTCATTGTAGTGTGCGTGTGCACTCATAGGTAATTAGTGTGTACCGATAACACTCAAACCTTTATAGAAGTGAAAAGCTTTTGTTCCCTTACCCCAGGAGTTGTGTCACCAGCAGGCTAAAAATATTAAAAACAAAAATTAAAAATGTTTATTTACATCCACTAAATTATTCCAAAATAGTTATGAAGCGTATGCAACAATTTTGAATCGCTCAAGCTTATAAAATTGCTCTTCAGTGATGTCTTTATGACAAGCGTCAGCATTTGAGAATTGGGAGAAAGAGTGATCGAGCGAGTGCATTTACCTTAGTGGTAGGGCCATCGGGAGCCTGAAAAAAAATGTTATCAGTTCCAGTTCTTCTTAATGAATGACATCTGTCTATTTAAGATAAATTTTGCCAGTGTCGAGTTGTTTAATGAGAATGATAATAATTATTACATACCTAGATAAAATACTTTTCCGTCAAGTCGAGTCAGCCAAAGTCGAGTCGACCCTACTTTGCTTTGAAGACAAATGATGGTCTTTTGTTTTCAAAACCATCAGAAACCTTTTCGATCAAATCAGAATATCACATAATACACTTTTATTCCAACTGCTAACACTTTGACCTCAAGTAATGTTGGTTAAAATACCACCGAAATTACACAACAAAACTCAGAATAACACCAGAAAAACAATTAAAATGAAAACGCTATGTGACTTCCCAAAATGACAAAAAACGAATTAAAATGTAATCACAATTACAATGTAAAAGAACTCAACGTGAGTGACTGACATAAAAGCATATTCTAAACCGTTCAAAATTTAAGAGTGTGATCTATAAGAAGAGTATAGGTACAATAAGAAAGGATTTTTAAAACAGCAAGAGTTGAAGTTTGTATGGAAAAAGATAAACGTGGGATTCCACTAATTAAAACATAATCTTGTCTTAGTTTTGATCTAGGTGTGCGATATGGTATTAGCAAAAATACATAACTTATTTTATGTAAATAAGATTTTTTTCTGTTTTATGATACTTATAAAGCAGGCGTCAGTATAATAAAGAATTGGTACCGTCGACCGATTCATCACTTAACAGCAGGTGAGATTGCGGTCAAACGCAAGCCTATACTATGTAAAAAAAAAAAAAATGGTAGTAAGAGAGATCGAGCGAGCGTATTTACCGGAGAGGGAGAGTCATCGCCTGCCTGAAAAAAAATGTTAATAATCACAATTTTACGTCACATGTCATCTCATCATCACTATCAGCCTGAAGAGTTCCACTGCTGGACATAGGCCTCCCCTACAAATTTCCAAGAAGAAAGATTCTGAGCTCTTTCCGTCCACCATAGCATATTAAAGAATTGGGATTAAGAGTGATCGAGTGAGCGTATTTACCGGAGAAGGGTCACCAGATGCCTGAAAAAAAAAATCTAAGTGATCACAATATCATTTCACATTACCATATAAAAGAGCTTGTTGTGAATGACTGTCATGCAACGCACTGCAAGTAACAAGTGAAAAAAGGGAGGTAAGTAAGAAGGATCGAGCAAGTGCATTTACCGGAGAGGGAGCGTCTTCAGCGGCCTGAAAAATAAAAAATGTAGTGAAGTAATCACAATATCACATCACATCACAATAAGTTCTACAATTTATAAAAGAGCTTGTCATGAGTGACTGTCATACAACGTACTGTATATAAATAGTAAAAAGAGAGGTAAGTAAGAAGGATCGAGCGAGTGCATTTACCGGAGAGGGAGCGTCTTCGGCTGCCTGAAAAATAAAAAAAATATACAAGTAAAATCACAATATCACATCACAATACAACATTATGAGCTTGTCATGAGTGACTACCATACAACGCCCTGTAAATAAGAAGCAAAAAGAGAGGTAAGTAAGAAGAATCGAGCATGTGCATTTACCGGAGAAAGAGGGTTATCGCCTGCCTGAAAAAAAATGTGAGTAATCATCATTATCACATCACAATATAAAAGAGCTTGGCGTTAGTGACTGTCATACAACGCACTGTAAGAAGTAAAAAGGGATGTCAGTAAGTAAAAAAAATCGATCAAGTGCATTTACCGGTGGGGGAGCGTCTTCGGGTGCCTGAAAAAAAATGTGAGTAATCTTAATACCACATCACATCACAATATAAAAGAGCTTGTCATGAACGACTGTCATACAACGCACTGTAAATAAGAAGCCAAAAGGGAGGTAAGTAAGAAGGATCGAGCAAGTGCATTTACCGGTGCGGGAGCGTCTTCGGGTGCCTGAAAAAAAATGCAAGTAATTACAGTACTATGTAAAAGAGCTTGGCGTGAGTGACTGTCATGCAACGCACCGAATAGCCTAAATTTTAACGAACATAATTTATTAGGTTTGTTGTTCCAACGGAATTTCCGATAGTGCTTAATTTAGTTATTTTGCTATAATAAGAACCCGTGTAGCGGCATTTTGGAATCGGTTAGGTCGCTCCAACAACACTATCCTGAGTGCTGTGTCTGAGTGAGTGATAAGTTTAAGACAGAAGGTAGGTTTACCTACCAGTGTTATTTTGTGTGTGTATTGTTTTTTATTACTGTAATTTTTATGTGATATGGGTCTATCGTGCCTGAAATAAACAACTTTTATTTTTATTATTATTTATTAAGCTGACGTCAGCATAATAAATAATTGCGTAAAAGGGATCAAGCGAGTGCATTTACCGGAGGAGGTGGGTCTTCGGCTGCCTGAAAAAAATTATGTAATCAGAATATCACATCACATCATAATCACAATACTATAGACAAAACTTTTATTATGTCCCAAAAGTGACTGCCTTCACAGCTCAGTTGGTAGTAGCTCTGCCTTCTGCGCTGGAGGGCGTGGGTTCGATCCCCACCGAGAACAAATATTTGTGTGGTGAACACAGATGTTTTTTCTCTGTCTGGGTGTTATATTGTATTCTATATACCTAAGTATTTACAAAAAAAAGTATTTAAGTATTATATCAGCTACCTGGTTCCCATAGTACAAGCTCTGCTTAGTTTGGGGCTAAGTGTTGTGTGGATTATCCGCATTATTTATTTATTATTATTAAAAGTTAGGAACCAAGGATTTGACCCCGCGACAGCGGAGAGCACTGGTGGTTTAGTGGTAGCGGCCCCGCTTTCCGATTCTAAGATCGTGGGTTCAAATCCAGTCGTGTACCAATGAGTTTTTCTGTCGAAAAATGTATGTGCACTATGCCGGTATAGGAAAATATCGTGCGGAAACCGGCGTGTTGTAGAATCTATATATAAAAGTTCGAAAAACACGTGTCAAGCGTCACGCAAAGCGCAGCCCCGTACCAAGAGAAGGGTCGCGGGTTCAAATCCCGCTCAGCTGGCCTACCATGAGCTTCATATGGTTATGGTTATGGCTATCAAAATTGTGTGATACTTTCCAGCCGCGCCACAAGCTCTAATTTCAATGCAAGTTATACCAATGGAAGGTACTACAATTGTTCGTTTTTGTACGTTGATTAAAAAAAATTGTACTACGAAGGTTCAAGAGATATTTGACGAAGTTGGTGGCGCGGCCAGAAAGTGCTACTCCCCAGCCGCGCCACGCTGTACGCAGTGTTAGACTGATTATTACTAATCTAACTGATTGCTAAGAATTTGTACGATAACTGTTCGTTCTAATAACGATAAGAAATAACTACGAAAACGGTTTTTTCCGACTAAAATATTAATAAGAAAATTTTGTACTGCGACGTAAAAACGCCTGATTAAACACTCAAGACATTTGCTATCAAATTAATTTCAGGTGTTTTTGATATTATGCGCCGCGTTCAAAAGTTTACACAAAGTAGGTTACGGACTGCGAGGAGAATAGCTTATCTAACCAAAAACATCAAATAAATATTGAAAATAAAATATTAAATTAATAATATTGGTGAAAAAAAGGGTGTAATAAAATTACTTCCAAAAACTTCAGGAGGTAAAATATTCAACATTGGCAGGCCTCCCAGATCAGTTCATCAGTTATTTTGTGTTTTGTAAGAAAATTTACTTTTTTTAACTAATTCTTATTAAAATTAAAAAAAAAACTCCATCCTGTATTTTTTTTATTATTATCAGTTGATTGGTACTGATGAGTCCTTGCGTTAGACATGCTATTTATGGTTGTTTATTGTTTTTATTGTTTATGTGTGTTGAAGATAATAAATAAGTTTTACGATTTTCTTTTTTCTTTTAAAAAATACTCTTCTGAAAAGTGACCCTGTATTACAAGATTTGGCGCATTTAATAGGGATTTTGAAAAGGTATTACACATGGCCATGAGTGGCCATGAGTGATGAACATATTGTTCTACTTATCATGTGTTTTAGTCGATGAAATGAACTAATTTTTTTTGTACAATGGTTACCACTTAACATCAGGTGGGTCATAATTATTATTACACCTGATGTTAAGTGGTAACCATTGCCATAGCAAATCATTGTATAAAAGCATTACTTTTCAGGTCACAAACCGTAGGAACGTGCCTTTTGACGCAATTTTCTGATTTCCGTTTTTTCTCCTGACTAAGCATGGAATGCCTCCGTGCTCATTACCGCTGTAAAAATGATAGACTATCTGCCACTATATGATAGTGTAGTACAATTTTTTTGCGGTACAGGACTTAAAAGATCATCACAGGGTGTCAGTTTTTCCTGTTTTTTTTTAAATACTCATAACTCGAATGTTATATGACATATATTAATTTGACTTGACCTTATTCGAAGATTAATTTATTTATTTGAGATGGACACTACGTTTTCCGCCTTATATCTTTGACTTTTGACGGTTCTAATGACAGCCTGTCATGTTACCCTTCCGTCATTTCCCCTACCACCACGGCAGAGTGGCGCCTTTGAGGCAGCCATCTTCATTCTTCATTGGCGTTTTGTTTTCCGTCGGAGCAACATGTGTTCAGCAGATATCTCTGCGACTACAGTTGCTTAAAATATTTTAATCCTTATAACTTTTGAAACTATCATGGTTTTTAACACTATCATCTCACTATCAGTTATCTGGAGTCTGGAACCCGGTGGTACGAATGTGCAAACCACCAAAAAGTGTGTCATCCACTACGCGTCCCGATACCGTCAGTGTTGTGTGTCGAAATCGACAAAATAGTGAGAATGGAACCAATAGTAGTCTCGAAACCAATAAAAGAGTGCGAAAGAGGGTAGATCGATTTATCTGCCAATAACATTTCTTTTACTCGTGGACTTCAGTTCAACCGTGATCATGGTGCATGCAACTGTGCCGAAATATCGGATCAACTCATCAAAATTTAATCATGGTAAATATCCCGTTGTTTCATAAAAATAGTATTTTAATCCTTGTTCATACTAAAGTAAAGAAATAATTCTTTTACTTAGTGAATAAGTGTGTTATACTGTGCAAAGAGGGAAAACCGTGAGTACCCTCTTTATATGAAACGTGTTAAATTTTAACGAAAAGTTCGTTTGGATCACGTTATTACAGTTATGTAAATAACCAGTTATCCTGTATGTTTGTTGTATAAAGTTTTAATGTGCATATTTAATGTTCAAGTAATTTACATAAGCGGTAGCCCCACATGCAGTAGCATAAGATGAAACGTGTTAAATTTTAACGAAAAGTTCGTTTGGATCACGTTATTACAGTTATGTAAATAACCAGTTATCCTGTATGTTTGTTGTATAAAGTTTTAATGTGCATATTTAATGTTCAAGTAATTTACATAAGCGGTAGCCCCACATGCAGTAGCATAAGATGGCTATCGGTGATATTGAAATCTTAGTTTTGAGGTAAGTGATAATATGATATTGACGTCATAAACAACAATGACCTTGCAATGAGGGAATGAATCAAAATCAAATCCTTTAACATCGAGAGGAAGCTAAAATGGGTAGTTGGAGATGTTGAAAACTGGTGCTTAGGTTAGACGTCTTATGAGACTACGGTCTTACCCTTTTAAACTCGTAAATCGTATCATACTCCAAGCTTCATAGACTTGGGATCAAACAAAGTGGGGAGAAATGTATGATACGATAAATCAATTGATATAATGCTTATATTACTAAATGTGCCTACTGCATTGTGAAAAATAAATATTAATTTTATTCCTATTGCACGAAGTATTTGTAATCTTCTCTCTTTTTCAAATTATACGAGTGCTGAAGTTAATTTTTGAGAATCTGAGTGGCAAAGCAGAAGAAACTCGGCTTTTCATTTTTGCTATCCTCTTTTTTATTTCACTTTACAAGTCGTATTATTACATGCGGAGATTTGTATGTTTTATTTAAGTATTTTTGGCGGCTGAGGTTTTCTGTTCCCCAGAATCTATCAGCTGCGCAAAGATGATGCTAAGAATTTGGAAACGCTGTGTTCCAGCTGGGGGAACTCGTCAACCATAAGAAGAGGAATCGCTACCCAATCAAAGTAACAGCTGCCCCTCGCAGGGGTAGGCCGTTAATAAAACTGTTCCATCGCATGGAACTGCATAAACTTTTGATGGACCTGAGTTCCTGATGTTCTTCTCGCAAAGAAATCCAATAAAGCTAACAACCACCCCTCGCAGGGGTCTGGTGTAAGGCTAACTTTATTCCATCGCATGGAACTGTATACACTTCAGTGGACCAGGGCTCCTGAATCGGATGGGTTCTCGCAAAGAAATCCAATCAAGCTAACAACCACCCCTCGCAGGGGTTAGGTGTTTGGCTAACGGTACTCCATCGCATGGAGCTATATAAACGGTGGCTGGACCACGGCTCCTGAATCTGATGCCCTCTCGCAAAGAAATCCAATCAAGCTAACAACCACCCCTCGCAAGGGTTAGGTGTTTAGCTAACGGTACTCCATCGCATGGAGCTATATAAACGGTGAGTAGACCACGGCTCCTGAATCTGATGCCTTCTCGCAAGGGAAATCCAATCAAGCTGACAACCACCCCTCGCATGGGTTAGGTGTTTACGTAACGGTAATCCTTCGCATGGAGCGGTATGAACGTTGAGGGACCATGGCTTCTGAATCTGATGAGTTCACGCAACAGAATACCAATCAAGCTAACAGACACCCCTCTCAGAGGTTAGGTGTTTGGCTAACGGTTTTCCATCGCATGGAGCTGTATAGGTGATGATGAGAGGATCATGACTTTTGAACCCTCGCAGGGGTGTTTGGTAACTGTATCCCATCGCATATGTCTGTATAAAGTTTTAGGGGACCTTGGCTCCTGAAAATGATGTTTTTTCAAAAAAAAAAAAAAAAAAAAAAAAAAAAAGCGGCCCTTCGGGGTTTTGGGTTTTTGTGTGGTTGTTGTGTTCCATCACGTGGAACTTGTGAATTTTGGCCTGGCCTGGCCTGGCCTGGCCCCAGAAAGTGATGTTTCCTCGCAAGAGCAATCCGATCATTAAAATATACACCCTTCGCGAATAGATGTTTGTGAAACAAAAACATGCCTGTATCAGGCACACCCTCACTGGGTGGTGGAAAATGTTTTTTGTAAAGTTATGATGTCCTGAGAATAATAATAGAATAATTCGATACCAAAAAATGGTTATTAACAATAATGATTTGTAATGTAACAACGGGACAGAACATCTGCTGCTCTTGCGTACTCTAATGTACCTACAAGCTTGTACTGATGAACAACTTGCACAGTTGTGTGTTGGCCCTAGTACTTACAGTCTACTGTATGTAGTAAGCTATGCGTTTTATGTAGTGAAACAAAGTGCAGTAAATAAGTACCCCCATCTGTTTGTAAGCCCATCCTTGACGACGATGATGTGCTATAAAAATTATTGAAAGTAACCTAATTTTTGGGTTCTACCACTGATCTCATTTCAGAGTGCTTTTTCACTTTAAAGTAGTTAGTACTACTACAAATACTTTTAGATGATTACGCAAAATAACAATAGTTGAGTCAGAAATGTCGTGCATCTCTACGATCACAAACATTTATTTTCTCCTAAGTATTAAAGTCACTTATGCAGGGAAAACTTTACCTGAGTTAGTGTGGGTTCAGTGTATAGTACAGGTATCTACCTATATCGTAGAGTGGTATATATATGGTGTGGCTTAAAGAGCTACGCTTTGTGGATCGACCCTTTAAAATAAAGTACCATGGAAGACCAGCCTCTTTGAATATCGAAAATAAAGAATCTTAGTTGCCTCTAAAATGCAGCCTACCCACATTTATATACATATTTGAATTTGATTTTGTTTTTGAAAACTGTGAACGTGTAACTACCAACTAAACTAAAAACTGAAATCTCGTCAAGCTGTTTCTTAACGTTCTGCATGGAACTGCCTACACACATGGATGTGCTGCACTGTGTTTAGTTCTTATGTGTAATTTTGTCGTAGAATCTAAAAGATTCGAAAATATGTGTCAAGTGCACAAAAGGAGCCTTCGTGAGGCGCACTTAAAATCCTTTCACCACACTTCTTTTCGAAAGATCCAGTGACACTATATGAAGAAGACTAGGTTCATGAGATATATTTCTGATAAAAGTAAATCATCTCGTCCACGGAGCGTCAAAGTATGTAATGGCATATAGTTCTAACCAATATTGTTACTATTCATCATCATCATCAGCCCGAAGAAGTCCACTGCTATTGTTATGCTGTTTTTAAAAAAATAGTGGTTGTAGTACCACTGATAAACATAATGGTTTCCAATTGTTTAATTCCTTGATACATCAGTAAACTAAAACATCCTAGTACTTTAGCACAATTCTTGCTGAAAGCAAAAACCGTAAAACCGTAGTTCCTACGTTCTGAAGCAGGCATGTTCTTCCAGATGTTGTTACTCCATGTCAATCAAACTATCTGGTTTGCGACGTTCGTTGGCAAAAATATTTTTTATAAATACTATGTAAGTATAAATAATGTTTATGTTTTTACATACTAATAGTGTAACTACCCCGCAGTAATACTATGCTCTTGGCTCAAGAGGACTCACATTATGGTTACACATTATATCGCATACCTTATCATCATCATAAGATGTTTACATATTTGATCGTATTCCTACTAGTATGGTGTTTATCCTGTATTTAACAATTGATTGCAGTGATAATTGATGGTTGAAAACTATCATCAGTATTTTACTGATCATTCATCATCATCATGAACTGAAAAGAAACTATGATAAAATGGAATATTTTATTTATCACCAGTCAAATCGTTTAATATGTTTTTATTACAATAACAGTATTAATTTAGCAAGTCCGCATCACCCGCATAAGTCCACTTAGGTCAGGAGGTTGGATTGGCAGGCTGCTATTAGCAGCACCTTCAGAAGTTCCTCCAAGCTGGATAGAAAAGGTTATTCTGGGAAAATTATTTTGGACTGAACGAGAGGGTAGTGAGTTATAAAGTGACATTTTTAGGTAACGCAAAATTTTGCTTAGCTATGTTTCCAATGATAAGCAAGTATATTGATGTTTCCAATGCCATTGCATTATGGTCGTCATCATAACCAACCCAAAGAAATTCATAACTATACTTAGGCCTTCTTCATAAGTTGGTTAGTCATGAGGTGATTTGTCTATTAACCCTATATATGTCAGACTTTCTTAATTATTATGACTACGATCACTTTTGATGCAAAACCTGACAGGTTTCTCATAGTACTATAACTATGTTAAAGTTAGCCACACTTTATAGTGTTTGCTATAAGTATAATTCCTTAGGTCGTTTGGTAGATAATAACGTTTTACTGTTGTAGGTATACTTACCTACTTGAGGTTGTAAAATATTTTGATGTCACATGTTCACATTGGCGTCAGAGTTGCTACCACCACCAGGCGATAACAAACAGGTCTCAAATAAATAAATTAATCTTCGAATAAGGTCAAGTCAAATTAATAGCAGCGTTTTACCTACCAATAAAACGCATATTAATTTACCTTATTCGAAGATTATACTTTCAATTCTGCCTGGTGATTTTCGACGCAATGAAGAATGAAGATGGCTGCCTCAAAGGCGCCACTCTGCCGTGGTGGTAGGGGAAATGACGGAAGGGTAACATGACAGGCTGTCATTAGAACCGTCAAAAGTCAAAGATATAAGGCGGAAAACGTAGTGTCTATCTCAAATAAATAAATTAATCTTCGAATAAGGTAAGTAAATTAATATGCGTTTTATTGGTAGGTAAAACGCTGCTATTTTTTTATATTTTTCTGATAGCTGTCATGACTTGGCCCATCGCCCGTTTTCGGCTGGACGTTGTCTTATGGGACACCCTATATACATGTATTACACAAAATTCAAACATGCGAAAAACATACAAATTTGGTGTGATTTTATTACACCTTACATAATTTTTGAATTTTTAGTTTTGTAGATAGTCTTCAAGAAAGAAAAAAATAGAGGCAGCCTCGCGACTTTGATTGCACTTCTGAGTTATACTAGATCAATGTGTATTTTTTTGGCTATCTTGGAAAATCAAGAAAACGTACAACAGAACAGCGTTTTTACGTCGCAGTACAAAATTTTCTTTTTAATATTTTAGTTGGAAAAAACCGTTTTCGCAGTTATATCTTATCGTTATTAGAACGAACAGTTATCGTACAAATTCTTAGCAATCAGTTAGATTAGTAATAATCAGTCTAACACTGCGTACAGCGTGGCGCGGCTGGGGAGTAGCACTTTCTGGCCGCGCCACCAACTTCGTCAAATATCTCTTGAACCTTCGTAGTACAATTTTTTTTAATCAACGTACAAAAACGAACAATTGTAGTACCTTCCATTGGTATAACTTGCATTGAAATTAGAGCTTGTGGCGCGGCTGGAAAGTATCACACTCAAAATTGTGTCAACAGTGTCAACACATTCAAACCCAAGAAGAAAATGAATGTGTGGGTTTAGCCTATCTATATACAATTTGACAGCCATAGCCAGAACCATATGGAGCTCGTGGTAGCCCTGCTGCTCTTAACTTTTGGGACATTATAAAAATCTTTGTGTTTTCCATAAGTGTAGTAAACATTAAAACCAATAAAAAATATGTACAAAATGCTTAATTTTTATTTTAAGTCAATTAAAAAGAGCTTGGCGTGAGTGATTGACATACAAAGCACCAATCATGCAATTTTTTGTAAATATTATTTGAATCTTTTTACTTACATCCTCGCGGCGTGCCTGTAATAAATCAAATTAATTTGGATGAGTAGCCAAAAGTATTGATTCTTGAGGAAAACCGCGATTCGATGTTATTCTTTCCTTTCTATACCCAAAGTCCCAGTGCATTTACAACATTTCGTTACCAAATGTTGTTTTCGTTTCGCCTATTAGTCTCTGTCTATTGTATGGAGAAAAGATGAGACACCAACTCTAACTACGTAACGTATTTTTGCCGTCTCATATTTTCTCCATGCAATAGAGAGAGACAAAAAGGCGAAACGAAAACAACATAATTTGGTAACGAAATGTGGTAGCAAAACTCCGACTTCGGGTTCTGAATACAGAAGTTATACGATCGTAAGGTCGTGGGTTTCAATCCAGTCGTGTACTGAGTGGTGTACCAATGTGTTTTTCTGCCCAAAAAATTATGTACACAATGCCAGTGCTCTCAAACGGTGAAGGAAAACATCATGGGGAATCCGACATGTCGTAAAACCGAAAATTCGTAAATATAGTGAAGTGGAAAAGAGCCTCTTTGAGGCGCACTTAAAAACCTTTCACCACACTTGTTTCAAAAGAAACAGTGACATAGAAGAAAGTATTGATTCATGAGAAAAACCTGAATTCGATGTAATTGCACTGCCTTTACATCTTTTTAATACAGAGGTCCCTTAGGTCTTAGGTCTCATATTACATTGAAGTAAGTACTATTCTCTTAGCCTCTCCGCTCAGTTGGTAGTAGCTCTGCCTTCTATGCCGAAGGTCGTGGGTTTGATCCCCACCGAGAACAAATATTTGTGTAGGGAACACAGATGTTTGTTCGCTGTCTGGGTGATTAAATTCTAAGTACCTATGTATTTACAAAAAAAAGTATTATATCAGCTTTCTGGTTCCCATAGTACAAGCTTTGCTTAGTTTTGGGCAAAAAATATACAAAAAAAAGAACAATCTAAGTCTTCTTCTTATTCGAAATAAGTAATAGGAACGGAGCGAGCGAACCCGCGGGTGGCCGCTAGTCTTCGATAAAATTACTTACGTTTACATCTACGTCATTTTCGATCTAAAAACAAATAAAAACACAGCACTCTATATAATAAATACTATAATTAAATTAGATTTGAGTTGGGCGAACAGCTGGGCTATAGTGAAATGCTGTTGTAATCAACAATTTGTTACTAACAATAAGGAACAGAAGCCTAATTTACGAGACATTGGCATTGCACAACCCCGCACTTTTTCTACGTTTTCCGTATATCGTAGCTGTCGAGGCTTCTACGATGAGGTCGTTGATGAATTACTCAAGGAAATCATCCATTCTCTCTTCGAGAAGCAATAAAATAAAATTGCAAAATGATCGAGGATGAGCCGAGAATTAGGCTCAGCGAAATCATAATATCTTGGTGCCATCCATCGAGATATAAGTACTACGTACTAGAGAAGACACCGTAAATTCCTACTTTGTCCCGTTCAACTGCGGTGATCGCGCCGCACCTCACTCAGTCGCCTCAGTCGCTCCCTCTCGAAAACGCGTAAGTGCCGTGATTTACATGGCGCTTAAGACCTTCTTGCCAAGAACAAATTACGAAGAATAGGACAATTCAGTTATTTGACGTAGCTTCTCTAGTACCTACGTAGTACTTATATCTCGATGGTGCCATCACTTTTCGACCACTGTCTCTATGAATTTATATTGGGGGCTTCATATAGATAGATTCATACTTTATTGTAACAAAAGAATTATTATTATTATTATTATGAGCCTACTATGTCCCACTGCTGGGCAAAGGCCTCCCCTAATCCCCTCCACTCTGTGCGAAAGAATACATTAAAAAAACATTACAAGGTACAATGGGAGGCCTTATTGCTAAGAGCGATCTCTTCAAGACAACCTTTGAATGGATTAACGAAAATTAAAAAAAAACACTTAGAGAAAATATATCTATAGGTAGTTCTATACGCTGTTCACTATTTCACCATTAGAAAGCCACATTCACCCTGAGTAATATAGGCTATATTTAAGCGTTTAAAAAATAAATGTCTACCCGTGCGAAGCCGGGACAGGCCGCTAGTATATTATTAACATCTTACCATTGGATTTGTATTGATGTTTGCAGTAAACGTTGCAAGCAACACCAGTATTATGAACAGCGTCATAGCTGAAATATTGAGAAATATCTGTACTAAAACAACTTCTGTAATCCTACCACAAGCTCTGTCTGGCTCTGTCTCTCGCTCTGGTTTTGAGTCTGTGTGAGTGCTCACCAGTGCATTATACTGTGTGAGTGACATTTTGACGTAGGATTTATTTAGCCAACACTCACACAGACTCAAAACCAGAACCAGAGACAGGGCCAGACAGAGCTTATGGTAGGCCTACTTTTTAATGTCAAGATAGCCAACCTCAGCAAAATTGCACACAGTTTAGCAAAAAAAATACAGGTGCATGAAGCTTCAAGAAAAACGTTAAAAAACTCCTCCTTATGAGTTGGCAACGCAACGACAGCACTTTTTGTGTTGTTGGGTTCTAAGGGTGACGGCGACCGCTTACCATCAGGTGGGCTGTAAACTCCTTTCTTAAACACAAATAAAATAATCTACTTACCCACAGTTCTGCAATGCGTTCGATTTCGATTCAATAACTAATAAAATAAATTGAAAATGCAACAAAAAATATCATAACTTGTAACTAGAACCTAAAAAACAATAACTTTACTTTCATGTTACGATAACGCGTAAGCGAAAACATGCAATTTTATTTATTACGGGCAGAGCTCAAATATTTTGCTCTCGGTGGGGATCGAACCCACGCCCTCTTGTATTTTTTTCATTGTATTTTTTTTTTCTTATGTCATGTTTCTTTATTACTCATGTTTTTGTAATATTGTCTTATCTTTCTTTGTTTTTTTTTTTAATAGTGTGTATTACACAGAGCAGCAAACACGCTTTTGCTCAAAGGTGTATTATGTGTGTTAAAGCAGAAAATAAATGCATGTCTGTGTCTATACAACACTTAGACCCAGAGATATTAGGTTTCAAATACAGGGTTATTCATTATTAGCTACACAAACTGACAGGGCCTAATTTTTGGGTCGTGAATATTGGTTTGGCTGAATCAATTTAATTCCTAAACTGATTTAAGTTTTTGTATCAAAATTTTATTTTTATTAATTTCTTTACATCTATTGCATAATGATTGCCACGGAGAACAGGACGATGACCCACCCAGGCGGTGACTGAACGCAGAGTGTCGCTCACGGCGCGCGGGCGCGGATCAAAGGTCAAAATAGATCAGGTGCCAATGATTTCAAAGGATACGATTACGATTTTCTCGGAATTTTCATATCAAAACTTTAAAAAATCATTTCATAAATATTTTTTATTTTATTTGTTGAGCCTAATTCCTGAGTATTTGCAGCTAATAATGAATAACCCTGTATAGCAATGTTCGATAAATAAGCATATTTACTAACTTATACGTTTATTCAAAAAATATCTAGAAAGTACTCCTTGAATCTTTCACTAGCCTAATACTTTTAGAGTTTTTCAGTTCAGAGCTAGAAGTGAATACTGACGCGCGCGATATATGTAGTAACTCCAGATTTTTGTGACGTTTCTTCGCGCCAGGGTCTGACAACGTACTTTTCCTCGACTTCGATAAAAACGATAGCACATTCCTTAAGATGTTGTTCTTAGATGTTTTGCTTGTTAGGTCTGTAGAAGATTTGGGGGATGATGATGAAGATATGGAATTGTCGCCGAGAAAGATCATTCCACGTTCGGAAAGGAAGTCATCGATTGAATCATTTGAAAAGCATGCCTGAGCGCCTTTATCTGTTGTTATAGACGTATCCTTATTTTTAATATTAACATTATCTATAGCATTAAATTCTACTTTTGATTGTGTAAAGTTATAGTCATGACACGTGATTTCTTTTTCTGAAAGAGCGCTGTTTGTTTCTGTTTTCTTCACTGGCTCTGGAGGTTCTTCTTTGCTGCTTTTATCATCAACTTCATCTGCAATTTCTTTGTATGTTTTAATTTCAGACTCTGTGATCTCTCTTATCATATCTGATTTAGCGTTTGAGTTCCAATTTCGTCTGTTCAAGCATTTTGATAAAATATCATCTGACATGCTAATTTTAGCTTCTTTCTGGCATGCTTTGTAGCATTTTATCTTTCTATCTATATTAGAAGAGTCGCTTTTATAATCGAATTCTGTTGTTTCTGTGTCCATATTACTTGTACCAATTAATGGTGTGGTCATTGATGCGTCTTGTCTGTAGTTAAAGAACTTTCTGACTACCTTCTTCTTGTTACAGCAAGTGGAGTTGTTTGCAAGGCAGTATACCATTGTTATTATCAAGCAGCACTGCACTGTCACTACCAATGCCAGTACCATCATTGTGTATCTGTTATTGAGGACGTATTGTACTACTGGATGGCACATAACTTTGCTTTTTCTTAAAAGTGTCGTTTCTTTTATCATGTTTGATTGTTTGAAGCTTGGAGTCACTTTGTTTGTCTCTGGGTTGTTGTCATGAGTTTCTAAAGGCTTAGTAACTGATTTTATTATTAGTATGTCTTTTGCGTGTCTTTCGTTTGCTGAAAGAGACTTTATGAAGTCTATATCGTCATTGTTTATAGACTCTTCATTGACACATCTGTTTCTTTTTGGATCATATAGTATCTGGGTGGATGAAAGTTGTTTATTTTATTAAAAACTCTTTTAACGGAAGCAAATATTTTATGACATACATTTGTAAAAGTACAAGTACATTACATACATAGTAATAAATTTGTATAAGAGAGAAACAAAAAAAATACGTTGATCAATGAAGAAAACGTAATGAGAAAACCAGTCAGTAATCTAGAAGCAGGCAATGACCTTGCTTGCAACTTTGCTAGTTGCTTGATTCTTTATCTGAAGGAATATTTACAGTGATTTTGATTTTTTTTCTAGATAACTATCTGAAAACAAATCTTCATCATCATCATCATCATCATCAGCCTGAAGGTCCACTACATAGACCTTCCTCATATATTTCCCAAAAGAGCGATTGTGAGCTCTTTTCATCGCTATGTATTAAAATAAATAATAAACTCAATATATGAAACCTGATTAGAATGGTTCCTTTTTCTATCAATACAGGATGGGACTTCGGTGCATCTTTTTAATTGCTTATCGTAATAAGACTTTTTTCCATTGTAATAAGTCTCACAATTGACTGGCTTGCAATCGTTCATTGGATCTTCATCGATATTCTTACAATGGTGTAGGTATTCATCCGTATCATTCTTCTCTTTTACTCTCGTATCGAAGTGTATGTTCAGTGTCTCTCTCGTAATCTTTCTCTTTCTATCGATCGGTCTGGAGTCTATGTGGATGGTGCAGAATCCTGTTCTATCGAATGGATCTATCAATGGAGCTACCAGTGTTAAGGATTTTGTAGTCCCTGGAAAAATTACATGCTTGGTTATTCTTTTTCTAGCTTATGCTGTCCTGCTGCTGGGCAAAGGTATCCTCCAAGATTTTCCACCTCTCGATTCTTGGCTCACGTCACCCATTCGGTATTGAAGGAGTATAGGTTATCTCACCAGCGTTATACCCTCTATGAGTACCTCTTCCGTGGCTTCTAATATTCTACCTATCCGATCTCATACGGATCACGTGGCCTTCCCACGTTGCCTGTTCTTCTAGGCTTGGTCGCGTGGAACTGGCACCTAGTTTTAAGACGTTTCAAAGTGATCCTTGTGATACAACTGAACAAATATGGCCTTTCAGCTCAGTTGGCCTCACTCTGTCTTCTGCGCCGTAGGTCGTAGGTTCGATCTCCACCGAGAACAAATATTTGTTCTCTGTCTGGGTGTTCTATTGCATTCTAAGTATTTACAAAAAAATATTAATGTATGCTATGTTCAGCTATGTTGACTGGTGGTGTGAATTGGCTACAATATTTATTATTTTTTATTTTTATAATATTTTTTTTTTATTTCATGAATATAGAAGTACCTTTGGGTAAAACTTCAGAGCATTCTCCAATAATCTGAAGGCTGTCGCAGTCCTCTCCTTCAGCTACCTTCAAACAGCACTCATCAGGGATCAGCTCAACGTGCAAATCTTCACCAGAAGTGTTATTTAGTTCAGTAAAGAATTCCAGCCCTATTTTGCAGACCGAGGCAGGTGCTGAACCACTTTTGGTGATTTTTAATTCTTTGAGGAGTAAAGCGGTCGGTAAAAATATAAAACTTACAAAATAAAATGTATTTTTGTATAAAATCATCTGAATAGGATGTCATACACATCATTTTGGTGTCATATTGTGACATTTCATGAAAGACTTTTCCATAGATGATACACGTATCTCTCAAAACCAGAAGGGCAAGTGTCGTTTACGAAATGTTGCTTTCGTTTCGCCTTTTTGTCTCGCTATTTTATGGAGAAAAGATGAGACTGCAAAAATACGTTACGTGAAAACGAGTTGTCTCAGCAATTTTCCATACAAAAGAGAAAGACACGAACTCACACGAAAACAACATTTGGTAGGCAAAATTTAACTCCGACTTCGGGTACAGAGTATCCAGCGTCTAGCCCCAAATTAAGGCCTGCGCACACCTAGTTCGCTGGCGGTAGCGATCAGTGAAACGCTGTCAAATATCGCTGTCAGATTTGACAGCGATTCACTGATCGCCGACGCCAGCGGCCTAGGTGTGCGCAGGCCTTAAAGCAGTGTGTCGACCGGGAACCAATCGTATGAAATCGGTGTGCGGTGCCTGACGCCTATCGCCGATCGTATTGCCCACCTCTGCCACCATTTTGTATGGAGAAACCAAAAGCGCCCCTAGCGGATTGTTCAAGAAGCATGAATAGCGATTGCGAGACGGTGACGTGTCCACGTCAGCAGGTGTACGATTGGTTCGTCGACACACAGAGCTTGTACTATGGGCACATAGCTGATAAAACTAATAAAAAAATCGGTTGTCTGTAAAGTCGGTTTACTGACGATAGTTGAACGTGCCAACGTCATACAGCTGTCCACGCGGACGCATCGCTCACTCAAGTAGGAGAGAGACAGATGTCGAACGCTGCCGAACGCGGAGGCCGTGCGTGCCTCTTTGTCGCTCGTTCCGCGCTCTCGCTTGCACTTCAAGCCTTAAATGGAACGCCTCAGAGCGAGGTAACGCCGCATGAGTCATGTTTTTTCGTGCGTGCAGCCGGCTCCATCAAATTATAAGAACTTTTCACGTTAAAAAAAATTACAAGTATTCATTACACAAATATTAGTTTTCGGTAGACTATAGAAAAGGTCTTTTCATTCTTTCTCTTCTTCTTCTCATCGTGTCACTGTTTCTTTCGAAACAGTGTGGTGAAAGGATTTATTTTCATGATTCTCATCAGCCAGACAAACTCCAATAAAGCTGCCTAAAGATTGTAATTTTGACTAGAGTTGGGACTTGAAATAAAAAACAAAAATTATATTCATTTTTTATAATCTTCAATAAAACTAATATAAACATTTTACAATCATTCACCTTGCATTTACAAACATTAAAAATAATTAAAATTAATAGCTGAGCAAATTATTTTACGATAATATAACTTAACTAATTTTTTCTATCACAATGACAATTTGTTACTTAAAGACTCTTCATCATCATCCTGAAGAAGTCCACTGCTGGACATAGCCCTTTCCATCCACCGATTTCCCGCGATCTTAACAATGTCATCGGTCCATCGGGTGGGTCCTACGCTTCGTCTTCCGGTTTGAGGTCGCAATTCGAGAACCTCTAATCCCCAACCTGACCTGACTAATCTGTGGGTTTGATGTTTTCCTTCACCGTTTGAGAGAATTCGGTTTAAATAATGTAGTCAGTTCCGCACGTATTGACCATGTCTTTCTCGTACATTAGGCCAACTTAAGTGCTACAAGCCTATTCCATCTAAAACCTTGTCCCAGGCACTACAGCGTCCCGTAAATAGGGGCATGACAATGACCCCAGATGCATAAATCATCTATATTAGATGCAAAGGCCTGTTTATTTTTTATTTTTCTTAGGTAGGTACTCATTACTTGAACTATTAAGGGGCCAGCGGAGGGCGAATTTTCATACAAACGTAATACCAATATTATTACTAGTTTAGGCAGATTTTCACTATACTATTGTAATAACTGTATGTGTATAGTATTTATCTCGGTTCCTCAACAGTTTTTATTTTAAATTACTTACCTCAAATGAAATAAACACCAATCGCATTTTACACATTTTTTTCATTGCAAAATGTGATTGGCGTTCATTTCATTTGGGGTAAGTAATTAAAAATATTAACTGTTCAGGAACCTAGATAAATACTATACAAATACAATAATTACAATATTAAAGTGAAAATCTGCTTAAATTAGTAATCATTTTGGTATTACGTTTGTATGAAAACTCGTCCTCCGCTGGCATTTTTTTTTTTCGTGGATGTGTTCAGTATCGGCAGCCAATATCGGCATTTTTTTTTTGGTAATCAAAAAATAGTGGTGTATAATGTGATAGTGAAATATCATGAATGATGTTTGACTATCTGCCACAGGCAACACTGATTACATCGCATCCCAGATATTCGTTGTACGTTTTCAAAACTTTGTTACATTATCACAATTAAACTAATAAACAATCTTAAAAACTAAAAACTGTTCTAAGAAGCATCCAAAAAACTTTAAGAACTATTAAACTTAGAACACAAGTGAAGAAGTAATGAGTTACTTTTAATTTATAATGCCGTTTTCTAGCAGCGGGCAAAGTTTCAACTGGATCTTTGAGCAAATAAACTCGAATACCCCTCACGTAGCTGTAAAAATATTCAGGCCAGTTTACTCCTGACATGTCAAAGTCAAACATATGTTTGTCAGCGTCACACAATTCCTTGAATAAGTTCTGAGTGTTATCGTTGTGGAACTTCCATTGGCGTGTTGCGAAGTAGCCGATGACTTCGGAAAATTTGTTGATTTTTGTGTAAGCTTTTCGTAACCTGTTGGAAAAGGAATTAATTAGCAATTAGCATAAGACTCTAAAAGCTATATTAATAAACGCAATTTAAATTTAGTCATGGTTTAAAGTTAGCCCTGTCACTTTTTGTCATTACCCAGTGGTAAGAGATGGCAATAGTTTAAGCACAGCTTATCTTTTGACATATTTTTATTAATAGGGCTATAAGACCTAAGGTCCTTAACCTAAAATAAATTAATATTTTGTACAATCCACACAACACTATCTAGCTCCAAATTAAGCAGAGTTGTTATGGGAACCAGATATCTGATATAATACTTAAATACATTTTTTTTGTAAATACATACTAAGAATACAATATAACACCCAGACAGAGAACAAACATCTGCGTTCACCACACAAATATTTGTTCTCGGTGGGAATCGAACCCATGACCTACGGCGACATGAAAACATAGGCCTCCCAGGAAGAACGATTCTGAGCCCTTTCCATCCACCGACTTCCCGCGATCTTAACAATGTCGTCGGTCCATCTGGTGGGTCGGGCGCCCTACGTTTCGTCTTCCGGTTCGTGGTCGCCATTCGAGAACCTTTATTCCCCAACGGTTGTCGGTTCTTCGAGCTATATGACCTGCCCATTTACCACTTCAACTTACTAACTCTACGAGTTATGTCGGTGACCTTGGTTCTACGGATATTCTCATATCTCTCAACTCAGTTGGCAGTAGCTCTGCCTTCTGCACCGTAGGTCGTGGGTTCGATTCCCACCGTGAACAGATATTTGTGTGGTGAACATAGATGTTTGTTCTCTGTCTGGGTGTTATATTGTATTCTTAGTATGTATTTACAAAAAAACAATGCATAAGTATTATATCAGCTATCTGGTTCCCATAGTACAAGCTCTGTTTAGTTTGGGGATATATAGTGTTGTGTGGATTGTCCGCATTATTTATTATATCTGATTATAACACGTAGTGAAACTCCCAGCATAGCTCTCTCCATAGCTTGCGCTTACTAAGTTTTAAGTTATTTCTTCTTTAAGACTCACATGGGTTTTTTTCCAATAAGCAGAGCTATTCCATCTATGATGTAAGCGGGCACCCAATGAAGGAAGAACACACACAGCGTGTAAAGAAACTTGGACGGAGTCAGGTGAAACAGGTAGTAGTAGACAGCTTGGATGGTAGGTACGTCTATCCCGTACACTTCATTGTATTTCATAAATTTTTCTGTAAACAAATATATTTATTAGTTTATTACTTGTCTTCTAAAATGAAAAGTAAACAGGCATTTGCATCTATTGTAGATGATTCTGAGGTGTCTATGGATAGGTCTTCAAAAATGATGTTGAGGTTCCTTATATCGTTTTTTTCTAAACTGAATAGTTTGCGCGAGAGACACTTCCAAAGTGGAAAAAAGTTGGTCCCCCCCCCTCTAACTTCTAAATGAGAATGATAAAACTAAAAAAAATATATGTTGTACATTACTATGCAAACTTCCAACGATATTTGGTTTGAACGAGATCTAGTCAGTGGTTTTTTTTTATACGTGTTAAATCGTATACCGCAAGTTACCTTTCGACGAACTACAAGAACCTTTATATTATGTCACTCGTTGCTACGGAACCCTTCATGGGCGAGTCCGACTCGCACTTGGCCGCTTTTCTTTTATTTGTTTCAATCAGAAAAAAAGATTAGATGAGATTTGACTCGACCCCCTTCCCCTCTTAAACATCTCACGTAATTTGAAAACGCCCTTTAACAAAAAAAGAACTCTTTACAGTCAGATAATCAAACTCACGAGTCCGTTTTATGTACGCACTGCTATAACGATGCCACTTTTTTCCATTGGAAAATTGTAAAGGCCCATGTACACTGTCGCAGATTAATATTTCTATGATTATTATTTTTATCTAGCGATGAATAATTGTACTAAACAAGCAGCCCCTTCGAAGTTATTGGGAAAAAACATTCTCTGGCACTGCGGTGGCTGCTACCGCAGCACGCTCGCTCTGCTCGCTCGCCTTGTGCGTAATTTTTATGTTCTAACATAACCTAACCTATCCAAGTCGGATCCGCCCTATAAAGTATCAAGGACAAGGTATATAAGTATCCAGTGCCAGAACAAAAAAGTAAATGATCATGTTTGAACTGCTCCAGTGTGCATGTGGCTTAACTGGCATCGTAGTAACAGTGTGTACAATAACATGATGAACATTATCGCCTCCCAAACTCACCCCAGGTCAAAGGCCTCTGCTCAGACGACACGTAGTTATAAACAGGTGGGGGAAGGTCCAATGGAGGAGCATCCTCATGGTTCCCAGGGTATTCCTTAGCAGTCTTCCAGGCAGTAGCAATGCAAGCGTTCACCACCATGTCTCCGGGCACCAGGTCGGCCAGGGCTTTGGGGTTGCAGTTCAGGACGTGGAGGAGGCCTACTGCGGCTCCAACTACCACCTGATTGATAAGATAAGTTTTAGACTGAACAGAAATATACATTACTATTTTGTAATTAGGTACCAAAAAAAATGGCGATATTGGCTGCTGATACTGAACACATCCACGAAAAATAAAAAAAATTGAGACATAAAAAAAATATTTTTAAATAACCACAATTTTTAGTCAAATATTGAGAAATGACTCAACAAGCAAAAATCATTTCATTCATATACGCTAAATACCAAGCGGAACCGAACAGCGTAATTTTTATTCTCTCTAGAACTACGTAAGTAACATATTATGTCCATAATTTTATGCAGGATTTCTGAAAATTTTAACATTTACTTAATAACTTTATCATTTTATCGAAACTAAAAATCTGATTTTTTTTGGTAGTTACAAAATAGTGGTGTATAACTACAGCACAAGCTCTGCTTTACATGTAGTGTTTTTTACGCAAATAGAACCACAGGCAGTTGCTAGTAAATTATAAATAGGTATGGATTTAGCACACTTACACCTGTAGGACCGTAGACGTTGTCAATCCATCCAGCTACTGGTTCTTTTGCTGTTCCAATAACTGTAACGAATAATTTCCATTTAGTTATAGTTCACAGATTAGTAGCAGGAGCCTAATTCTCGGGCTGACCGAGATTTTCAATGTCCCTTAAATACACATTGGCATTGCACAACCCCGCACTTTTTCTACGTTTTCCGTATATCGTAGCTGTCGAGGCTTCTACGATGAGGTCCTCGATGAATTACTCAAGGAAATCTGCCATTCTCTCTTCGAAAAGAAGCAATAAAATAAAATTGCAAAATGATCCGAGATGAGCCGAGAATTAGACTCCAGAGCTCTTTCTATGTCTCGTGGGGGTGCGTACTACCACCATGCCTATTCCTGCCGTGAAGCAACATCGCTGTGTACAGGTTTGAAGGGTGTGGGGGAATACTGGCAAGTGAGACTGGAAAGGAATAGGTTGGAAACTTGCATTTATAAATAAAAATCGGTTGCCTGTAAAGTCGGTTTACTGTCGATAGTTGAACGTGACAACGTCATACAGCTGTCCACGCGGACGCATCGCTCACTCAAGTAGGAGAGAGACAGATGTCGAACGCTGCCGAACGCGGAGGCCGTGCGTGCCTCTTTGTCGCTCGTTCCGCGCTCTCGCTTGCACTTCAAGCCTTAGATGGAACGCCTTAGAGCGAGGTAACGCCGCATGAGTCATGTTTTTTCGTGCGTGCAGCCGGCTCCATCGAATAAAAGACGTTGTCACGTCAAAAACTTACCAATAGAAGGTCTGAATAAGGCTACGGGCAGTCCTTTGGAATACTTCAGTACTATATCTTCTGCTGTTGCTTTCGTGTACGCATAGGTGTTGGGATGTTCTCCAAGTAATCTAGAATAACATACACACAAGTTTATTAATCTGTAGTTGGTCAGTAGACCATGAGCTCTGTCTGGCTCTCTCTCTGGTTCTGGTTTAGAGTCTGTGTGAGTGTTGACTAAATAAATCCTTCGTCAAAACGTCACACACACAGTATAATGCACTGGTGAGCACTCACACAGACTCAAAACCAGAGCCATAGACAGAGCCAGACAGAGCTCTTCCGACCTTATTGACGTGATAACGTCTTATAAATCGATGGAGCCGGCTGCACGCACGAAAAAACATGACTCATGCGTCGTTACGTCGTTTCGTCGTTCCATTTACCTGAGCCCGAGCCCGGGTCGGGTAATGGGTAAGGGTAAATGAGGGTAAGGGTAAATGAGGGTAAGGGTAAGGGTTCAGTCTGGGTCCGGGTCCGGGTCCGGATTTTCATTCAGTTCCATTCAGTTTCATTCAGTATCATTCAGTTTCATTCTCATTCAATTCAATTCAGTAAAACTTAAATTTTCTTTTGAGAAATGCAACGATTCCATCAGTATTTTCTTATGACGCTATCACGTTCAACTATCGTCAGTAAACCGACTTTACAGACAACCGATTTTTTTTCTTAGAATCCTCATATTTAGTGATTTTTTTAATATAATTGTGGAAATGTAAAACTGGCGACATCGGCTCAGTATACAGGGTTATTCATTATTATTTTTATGAAACAACGGGATATTTTGTTTGAGTTTATGTACTTCTATAATTCATATAGCTATCTAGAGTACGCTTTCTTTACGACATATTGCATAATTTTTATTTAAAAGTAGTTATTAGTATAGAAATTAATAAAGTTTTAAATTTAATAAAGTTTTAAATTTATTAATTTCTTTACGACATATTGCATAATTATTGCCACAGAGAACAAGACGATGACCTATCGCCTCCACCCAGGCGGTGACTGAACGCAGAGTGTCGTTCGCGGCGGATCTTTGGTCAAAAAAGGTCAGACGGCTCGCCTTTGATTAGAAATAGACTTTTAGATGTAACAACGCGCCAATGATTCGAAAAGATAATCTTCATCGATTTTCTCGTGACTAAACTTTAAAAATCATTTCATAAATATTATTAATTATAATTGTTGAACCTGATTCCTGAGGGTTTGTAGCTAATAATGAATAACCCTGTATAATTTTCTATCTATCTATCTTATAATCTATTCTGGGTAGTCTTACCCAGGGGTGATATTGTTGATGGTTTTGACATCCATGGTCTCCACGAGGTCGATAAGCTTGTCTCCAGGCAAAGGGCTCTCATAGAACTTCTCGCCTATTTCTTGCTGGATGCAATTACTGAAACAAAAGAAACATTTTGAAATCTATATAATTAAAAACCGTAGGCCTACCATGAGCTCTGTCTCTGGTTCTGATTTTGAGTCTGTGTGAGTGCTCACCAGTGTAATATACGATGTGTTTGACGTTTCGACGTAGGATTTATTCAATCAACACTCAAACAGACTCAAAACCAGAGCCAGACAGAGCTTGTGATAGGCGTTCAGTTCACTCTTGTCGTAAAAGTTCTTAAATTTAAACGTTCCGGAAATACTGACGTTGGAAGAGAGTTCCACTCCTTGGCAGTTGGTTATAAAAAAGTGGAGTGGTGTTCACCTCGGTCGAATATTTCTTTAAATAAATTATAGTTTAAAAAGCTAAAAAAAAACGCTTTTATAACTAATTGAACTAAAAATTTAAAAATAAAACTGTAATAATCAATTGAAAAATTTATATTACTGTACAAAAAGCGTGGGGCGCTTGATTTTGATTGTTGTAAATATTTTATCAATAGTTTTTTATATCTGAAGTTATTACAAAAAGCACCCCACGCTTTTTTGTACAACAATATAATTTTTTTTTTTTTTTTTTTTTCAAATTATTGCAAAGTTTGAATCAAATCTGATCGTTCAAAGTAGGACAAAATCGAGCTCAAAGGGGTCGGTTACATACAAGCTTACAAACATACAGGTGAAGCTAATAAAAGCGTTATAGAAATTACTATTTGTATATAAACTCACCTATAAGCGGTAGATATGTGGACCAAAGCCCTTAGCTTGGTGCACGCTCGAGCTAGTATGCACATCTCCCTTGTGCCTCGTACATTTATTTCCACCGCTGTTTTGAGCGGCTCATCGAACCTAACTGTTGCTGCTCCGTGGAAGATGATCTCCACCTGAAAAATAAAAAGTTCATTATTTGTTAAAATAATTAATCCTTTTTCTTGTCGAGACGCTAGTTCCTTTGAACCAGTGTGGTGAAAGGATTTAAAGTGTGCCTCAAAAATGTTACTTTCTTGATAATTCTTCATAATCGTTCACTCTTTCGCTTGAAGTATGGTCAATTTTGAAAAACTTCTTATCTTATACTTATAAACGGGATAATCTTTGTATATATTTAGGATCTCGGAAACAGCACCAACGATTTTCACGAAATTTAGTATACAGGGGTTTTCGGGGGCGATAAATTGATCTAGCTAGGATTCATTTTAAGAAAATGATTATTTCACCCCGAGTTCAATAATTGAACATAAACTGAATATGTGACTGCTTCTGTCATCTATTGACGATTGTGAGCAACTAACTGCAATCATATCCAGCAGATGGCGTTCTTCAGTAAGAATAAGCCCATAAAGATAAAATTAAGACTCTTAAGATTTCTTAAAAATACAAATTAACAATAAAAGATACCACCAACTGCTAGTTAATAATAATGTTAGTACCACATACTTCGTCGGAGATCGACATGCAAAGTTTAATGTAAAATTGCTAACATAGAGCAAAACTAAAGAAACATTTAAAGACACACCCATACACAACGCACATACATAGGTCATATATATAATTATATATTTATTAGGTATATTTATTTTATAATTTGATATATTTATTTATTTGTGTTTAGTATAATATGTAGGATTTCGATTATTTATAGCATTTAGTATGTATGTAAGTTTAATATGTCTGTATGTAATTAGTATATTATTTATTTAGAACTATGAGATATTCTCTATATATTATACTTCTATATTAGTATTTTAGCTTTAGGTTTTTTTTTTCTTTTCCCAATGCCTGTGTGTTTGTATACCCACCCACCACTATAATCGACTCTCTCTATCCTCAAAGGTTTGCTGGTAGAAAACTCTATTTAGGGTTAAGCTCGCCTCTGTACATGCCTGATTAATAATTTGTATTTATCATCTGTATGTGTGTACAATAAAGAATAAAGAATAGGTTATACTTATGTGTTTAAAAAATAAATGTCCATCCGTGAGAAGCCGGGACAGGCCGCTAGTCAACTATAATCTTCTATTGAACTTACCTCATTGACAATTTTGATTCTATCTTCAGGGCTGATGCCGAGTCCCAGCTGACCAACATCTCCTTCTACTATTTTAATCTTGTCTATGAAGTCGGGGTGCTGTTTCCGTAGTTTGTCGTAGAGCTGAAATAAAAGATAAATAAAAACAATCTCGCATGAGATCAAAGATAAAGTAAAATGAGTAAATACAACCGCATTTGCATCTCTTTTACTCCACAGCATGAGATGGATAGACGAGCTATGTTTATCCTTTTCTATCACGTAAGGACTTTTCTAAAAGTTCTCAATTTTGATAAAAATATACAGGGTTATTCATTATTAGCTACACAAACTGACAGGGCCTAATTTTAAGGTCGTGAATATTTGTTTGGGCGAATCAATTTAAATCTTAAACTGGTTTAAGTTTTTGTATCAAAATTTTATTTTTATTTATTTCTTTATTGCATTTTGATTGCCATGCCACGGAGAACAGGACGATGACCCACCCAGGCGATGAACGCAGAGTGTCGCTCACGGCGCGCGGGTGCGGATCAAAGGTCAAAATAGGTCAGCCGCCAATGAGTCCAAAGGATATTCTTCATCAATTTTCTCGGGATTTTCATAACAAAACTTTAAAAAAACATTTCATAAATATTTTTAATTGTATTTGTTGAACCTAATTCCTGAGTATTTGCAGCTAATAATGAATAACCCTGTATAGAATGCTCGAAAACTTTCTTGCATGTTCTTTAAGCATACGCAGAAGGCCAACGAGTCCAATATAAAGACGGCTTGAGGGGGGGTGCCGCGTTTCTGCAGCGCATCAGGCATGTTCGCGGATGCCAGGATTGATGACTTCTACGCAATCATGCGCAGCAGAACCGCGTCACCACCAATGGCATGCTGACCGTGGTAGCTGATAGGTTGGATTCAGGCTTCTTCAGTCACTGCATGGCAAAACTTGCACCGGTTGCCCAGTTAGTGACCCAGTGAGAGGTGAGAAGAGTGACTGTTGAAGCATGGATCCAACATATCAGTAGTTAATATTTGTATTATGTAATAAATAGTTGTCATTTCCATTTACTAACATTAGTTATTCAAGATTTTATTTCTGTGTGCTACTAACAAATTGAGTCTTCTCTGAAAATAAAATTTTGTATTTAAGGGGGGATTTCCATACAAACTTAATTTACACAACTATGGGCGAATTAAGTATTAATGTACACTGAAATAGCTGTAATAGGCTTTTACAGTGGTCCTTATTACCGGCCAGTTATATAAAGTTGGAGTGTCAGCCGTTGGTCGTGGCAGTCGGGGCTTCAGAAAAAGAACTAACAGACTTTTACGTCTATTTTGAAACAGTGATACAAAATTGACTCGATGCTAAAAGCTAGTACCCGTTAGAAAGAATGACGAAAAAATTACTTTTTTGGTTTTTTATTAATATTTCTGTTATCCTACAGTTTTCTCCAACTTTATTATAACTGGCCGGCAATAAAGACCACTGTAAAATTCTATTACAGCTATTTCAGTGTACATTTATACTTTGTTTGCCCATAGTTGTGTAAATTCAGTTTGTTTCGGAATCGAACAACCTTCCGGGACGTGCGGCTAGTTTTTGTGGTCAATAAATATATTTTCTTTCTTACGTTCTTTCTAGTAGTAGTAAAAATACGTACCACATCATCAAATTGTTCCTTCAATCTTTGAGTTATTTCTTTGTTTTTCTTCGGTCTTGCTAGAAGATACAATCTGGATATATCCGGACATGATCTGAAAGAAAAAGTATAAGAAGTTACAGGTTATTGAAAAGCTCAATGTCATCATCATCATCATCATCCACAGCCTGTATTCACCCACTGCTGGGTATAGGCCTCTCTTAGTTTGTGCCATCTACCTCGATCCTGTGCCAGACTAAACCATTGCCGCCCCACGACCCTGTCTATGTCGTCCATCCATCTTGCTGCAGGGCGCCCTACGCTTCTGTAGCCGGTTCTTGGCCACCATTCGGTTGATGTTCTACTCCACCTGCCATCAGCACGCCTAGCAATGTGTCCTGCCCAACTCCATTTGAGCTCCGTAATCCGATCTCCGACGTCTTGGACCTTCGTTTGTCTTCGGATTTCGGAGTTCGGAACTTGATCAATAAGTTTGACGCCGAGCATGGCACGCTCCATGGCTCTCTGTGCAACTCTCATTCTATACACAGCCTCCTGCGTGAGCGTCCAAGCTCAATGTACTGTTTATATTCTCTCAATGACTGGCCTATCAGCTCAGTTGATAGTACCTCTGCCTTTTGCGACGTAGGTCGTGGGTTCTATCCCCACCGCTAACAAATATTTGTATGGTGAATACGGATGTTTGCTCTCTGTCTGGGTGTTATATTGTATTCTAAGTATGTATTTACAAAAAATATATATATAAGTATTATATCAGCTATCTGGTTCCCATAGTACAAGCTTTGCTTAATTTGGGGCTAGATAGCGTTGTATGGATTGTCTATAATATTTTTTTATTTTTTATTTTTGGAGCCTCTTTGAGGCGTACTTAAAATCCTTTCACCACACTTGGTTCGAAACAATCAGTGACACGATAAGAAGAAGAAGAAGTCTGAGTTGAGCCTCAATTAAAGATTTTTGTAATTTTTCACTCAGACTCAGACTCAAGCACCGTTTCTGAATACTGGCCTAGGTGTTCCATGCGACAAGACGACAAGAACACGAGAAGATGGTGATGACAAAGGCCAAGGCTGTGCCTCATCATCATCATCATCCTTAAATGTGTTATCAATCACCCTTCTTGAAAAAGAGCACCACTACGCTCTTGCTCCACGCCTCAGGCGTCGTACCCTCGAGGATGACAGAATTAAATAGCTTCTGAAGGACCTTAAGAGGGCATCACACAGGCGACTCTCCATACAAACGTATTCCATCTTCCCCGGGTGCCTTGTTACTTTTAAGCTGCTTGAGAGCCGTTCGGATCTCGTATAGGCTGACGTCCGGGATATCTTCAGTGTAGTGTCGGGTTAAACGGGCTCTTGCATCGCTAGTCGTGCTTTTAGCAGGACTTTGCGATGAGGTGCTTTGTGTAGGTGAGGTGGTGAAGGCTGTGCCTACGATGCTCTAATCTGCTGCCTATTGTGTGGTCTCATTTGTATTCAGAGAACGACGCAAAAGCAGTTCCATTTAACATATTTAATTTTATTGATTTTGAGACTGTTCTTCCTCTAAATTTACTTCGTACGTATGAGTCATAGTTACTACAGATGAGAACCATCTTTGCTCTGGATGAGGCCAACGATGTCTGGATGGTCAAGCCTATTCCATCTAAAAATCCTGTCCCAGGCACTGTAGCGTCCATCGTTTTTATTTTAGACTAGCGGCCGCCCGCGTCCCCGCTTGCCCCGTTACCGTTCCCGTTAAAAAAAAACATATTTATTCACCTTTTGAACCTTCTCTGGACCTCCACAAATCATTCAAGACCAAAATCAACCAAATCGGTCCAGCCGTTCTCGAGTTATAGCGTCAGGAAGGAAAACCCGACTTATTTCTGTACAGTAGATTATTTTTGATTTGTAAAAGGATCATATAAAAAAACGGTAGGAACCGAGCCGTAGTTTGTTGCCTGTTCTTCTAGGTTCTAGGCTTGGTCGCGTAGAACTGGCACCTAGACTCACCTAGCATAAGACGTTTCAAAGTGATTCTTGCAATCCAACTACACATACACTTTTGATTTTGATTTTCCCGCAAGTAGGAGCATGAGTCAACAGTCAATAGTCAACAGTTGCCCCTGTTAATAAATCATCTACAATAGATGCAGGCCTTGTTTACTTTTACTTAGAACCACGATGAGTTGCTTGAAAATCAGCGCAGGCTTGGCGTGGTAGATAATTATTATCATACCCTGTTAAGGGGGTACGATTTCCATACAAACTTAATTTACACAACTATGGGCGAATAAAGTATTAATGCATACTGAAATAGCTGTAATAGGCTTTTACAGTGGTCCTTATTACCGGCCAGTTATATAAAGTTGGAGTGTCAGCCGTTGGTCGTGGCAGTCGGGGCTTCAGAAAAACAACTAACAAACTTTTACGACTATTTTGAAACAGTGATGTACAAAATTGACTCTATGCTAAAAGCTAGTACCCGTTAGAAAGAATGACGAAAAAATTACTTTTTTGTTTTTTTTTTTTAAATATTTCTGTTATAAGACCTGTTTAAGACCTGTCGTACTGTATGGATCTGAGTGTTGGGCAACGAAAGGGACGGATGAAAGAAGAGTGCACGCTGCTGAAATGCGAATGTTGCGATGGATGTGTGGAGTGACAAGGATGGATAAAATAAGGAATGAGTATATTCGAGGAAGTCTGAAAGTGGCGCCGGTAACGGACAAGATGAGGAGTAATAGGTTAGCATGGTATAGGCATGTCATGCGGAGGGATGAGAGTCATATTACGAGAATAGTGTTAGGAATGGATGTGGATGGTGGTTATAGAAGAAGAGGTAGACCAAAGAAAAGATGGATGGAATGCGTCAGAGATGACATGAGCAGGAAAGGAGTGAGCACTGAGATGACGAATGATAGAGGTGAGTGGAAGAAGAAAACCTGTTGTGCCGACCCCACTTAGCGTAGGATAAGGGCAGGAAGATGATGATGATGATTAATATTTCTGTTATCCTACAGTTTTCTCCAACTTTATATAACTGGCCGGCAATAAAGACCACTGTAAAATTCTATTACAGCTATTTCAGTGTACATTTATACTTTGTTTGCCCATAGTTGTGTAAATTCAGTTTGTAAAAGCTGAGTCAGGGTCATTTTGGTATAGCATTTAGCACGGGATGAGGCTATACCTAAGGAGTTGTTTGTTTTTAGCTAGGATAGGTGCCTGCCTTATTATTTGTGTTTATATTTTATTATAGCTAGCCCGCTATACAGGATCGATAGAGACCTAGTGCAGAGAACAGTATACTAATCTAGGTATGACTTTGTCCTTCTTCTTCTTCTTATTTAAGAGCAACGCTCTTGTCGGCGTAATGTATGCATTTTCCTCCAGGTATTTCTTTTGAGGGCAACCTCCTTGACCTCCTTATACGACATGACGGCGATCTTTGCTTTTATTTGGCTCATGTACCTAGCTTATCCTTGGTCTTCCTCTTCCTCTCTTTCCTTCTACCTTTCCTTCGATAATGTTTCTGATAAAGCTGTCATGTCGTACAAGATGGCCAATCATCTTTCCTCTTCTGTTCTCAACAACTCCTATTAGGGCTCTTTCCTCGTCGACTCTATTTAATACTTCTACGTTCGTTACTCTTTCTGTCCAGCTGATCCGTTCCATTCTTCTCCAACACCACATTTCAAATGCTTCTAAAAATTCTCCATCTCTTTGACTTTGTCCTATTATGTGTAAATTGTTTTTGTTTCTACGTAATTGTTATTTTGTTAAATAAACTTTACTTTTAATTTTTTTGTGCCTTTCTAAGAATTAATTTTGCTAATGTAGCAGAGCTGTGTATGTCATGTTAAATTCAATCTTCTTTCCTTCTTCTTCCTTGCGCACATTTAGGTCGTCTGTGATGGCGAGCAGTGTATCGCTGTCAAAGTTCGCACTTAATGATCCCACGACCTTAGTCCAAATACCGATGCCCAACGGTAGTTGTCAGCACGTGACTTGACTGTATACTGTCATAACAGTCGATGCGGTCATACTAACAGTTTCAAATCATTCAATATATACAGGGTTATTCATTATTAGCTGCAAATACTCAGGAATTAGGTTCAACAAATAAAATAAAAAATATTTAAGAAATGATTTTTTTTTATTTTGATTTAAGTTTTTGTATCAAAACTTTATTTTTATTAATTTCTTTACGGCTATTGCATAATTATTGCCACGGAGAACAGGACCATGACCCACCCAGGCGGCGGTGACTGAACGCAGAGTGTCACTCACGGCGCGCGGGCGCGGATCAAAGGTCAAAATAGGTCAGACGCCAATGATTCCTTTATCAATTTTCTCGGGATTTTCATAACAAAACTTAAAAAAAAACATTTCATAAATATTTTTTATTTTATTTGTTGAACCTAATTCCTGAGTATTTGCAGCTAATAATGAATAACCCTGTATAGTAGGCCTACCATAAGCTCTGTCTGTCTATGGCTCTGGTTTTGAGTCTGTGTGAGAGTTGACTAAATAAATCCTATGTCGAAACGTTACACACATACACTGGTGAGCACTCACATAGACTCAAAACCAGAGCCAGAGACAAAACCAGACAAAGCTTGTGGTTCCATTTTGGATCAATTTTGCCAGTGTCGTGTAATGAGGATATATTACATACCTAGATAAAATACTTATTCGTCAAGTAAAGAAGGTCATAGACAAGTCGGCCCTACTTGGTTTTGAAAACAAAATGATGGTTGTTTCTTTTCAAAACCATCAGAAACCTTTTCGATCATATCAGAATATCATAAATATAGGTAAATACACTTTTATTCCAACTGCTAACACTTTGAGCTAAGACCTCAAGTAATGTTGGTTAAAATACCACCGAAATTGCACAACAGAACTCAAAATAACACCAGAAAAACAATTAAAATGAAAAGGCTACTTATTAGGTGACTTCCTAATATGACAGAAAACGAAACTCCGAGGACTCTCTTTCGCATGTTTTTTCAGTCTGACAGTTGGTATTGCGCAGTTTACGTTCGTAATGCTGTTTAATTATAAAATCAAATTGCAATTCACTTCAATTTACCTACAATTACTGGATGACTTGGAATAATACAACTAGTTTCAATAAATGATTATGATATTATGTGTAAATTGTTTTTGTTTCTACGTAATTGTTATTTTGTTAAATAAACTTTACTTTTAATTTTTTTGTGCCTTTCTAAGAATTAATTTTGCTAATGTAGCAGAGCTGTGTATGTCATGTTAAATTCAATCTTCTTTCCTTCTTCTTCCTTGCGCACATTTAGGTCGTCTGTGATGGCGAGCAGTGTATCGCTGTCAAAGTTCGCACTTAATGATCCCACGACCTTAGTCCAAATACCGATGCCCAACGGTAGTTGTCAGCACGTGACTTGACTGTATACTGTCATAACAGTCGATGCGGTCATACTAACAGTTTCAAATCATTCAATATATACAGGGTTATTCATTATTAGCTGCAAATACTCAGGAATTAGGTTCAACAAATAAAATAAAAAATATTTAAGAAATGATTTTTTTTTATTTTGATTTAAGTTTTTGTATCAAAACTTTATTTTTATTAATTTCTTTACGGCTATTGCATAATGATTGCCACGGAGAACAGGACCATGACCCACCCAGGCGGCGGTGACTGAACGCAGAGTGTCACTCACGGCGCGCGGGCGCGGATCAAAGGTCAAAATAGGTCAGACGCCAATGATTCCTTTATCAATTTTCTCGGGATTTTCATAACAAAACTTAAAAAAAAACATTTCATAAATATTTTTTATTTTATTTGTTGAACCTAATTCCTGAGTATTTGCAGCTAATAATGAATAACCCTGTATAGTAGGCCTACCATAAGCTCTGTCTGTCTATGGCTCTGGTTTTGAGTCTGTGTGAGAGTTGACTAAATAAATCCTATGTCGAAACGTTACACACATACACTGGTGAGCACTCACATAGACTCAAAACCAGAGCCAGAGACAAAACCAGACAAAGCTTGTGGTTCCATTTTGGATCAATTTTGCCAGTGTCGTGTAATGAGGATATATTACATACCTAGATAAAATACTTATTCGTCAAGTAAAGAAGGTCATAGACAAGTCGGCCCTACTTGGTTTTGAAAACAAAATGATGGTTGTTTCTTTTCAAAACCATCAGAAACCTTTTCGATCATATCAGAATATCATAAATATAGGTAAATACACTTTTATTCCAACTGCTAACACTTTGAGCTAAGACCTCAAGTAATGTTGGTTAAAATACCACCGAAATTGCACAACAGAACTCAAAATAACACCAGAAAAACAATTAAAATGAAAAGGCTACTTATTAGGTGACTTCCTAATATGACAGAAAACGAAACTCCGAGGACTCTCTTTCTCATGTTTTTTCAGTCTGACAGTTGGTATTGCGCAGTTTACGTTCGTAATGCTGTTTAATTATAAAATCAAATTGCAATTCACTTCAATTTACCTACAATTACTGGATGACTTGGAATAATACAACTAGTTTCAATAAATGATTTGTAAGGTCGTGGGTTATGTCAAACAGTCAGGTTCAAAGGTTCGAATGATGTCATCAGCGAATAAATCTTTAATTTGACAAAAGTCAAATTAAAAAATTCCTTCAGGGGCACCCTTGGTGTTGTTGGTGTCTATGGGCGACGGTGACCGCTTACCATCAGGTGGGCCGTGAGCTCGTTTATCTAACTTTTACATGAAAAAAAAAAAAAAAAATGTTGAACAACTCCCGACTGAGGTTCTTCTTCTTATCGTGTCACTGATTCTTTCGAACCAAGTGTGGTGAAAGGATTTTAAGTGCGCCTCAAGAGGCTCCTTCCGTAGGTACACTTGACACATATTTTCGAGCTTTTTAGGTTCTACGATATGCCGGTTTCCTCACGATGTTTTCCTTCACCGTTTGAGAGCACTGGCATAGTGTACATAAATATTTGGGCAGAAAAACTCATTGGTACACGACTGGATTTGTAATATTTACATATTTTTCTATCGAAAAATGTATGAACACATTGCTAATGCTCTCAAACGGTGAAGGAAAACATCGTGAGGAAACCCGCGGCTTAGTCAGCTCTGCACGTATTGACCATGTCTTTCCTGTGGGTTAGGCCGACTGAGCTATCAGGATGGTATAGGTGCTGGGCAAGCCTATTCCATCTATAATCCTGTCCCAGGCACTATAGCGTCCCGCAATCTCATCTACAATAGATGCAAAGTCTTCTTTTATGACAAAATCCCAAAGTATGAGGAAAAATCTATGTTATACCGTTTCTTAGGACAATGTTGACAAGGTTATAAATTATACTAGACTTTATTGTTTTTCTGAGAAGTTTCGAGTGACCATGATTTCGGTAGAACTGTTTTTAGTCATGTTTAAAGTAATCAAAAGTCAAAGATGTATTTATTCAGTAGTATCACAAGGATCATTTTGAAACGTCTTAAAGCTAGGTGAGTCTAGGTGCCAGTTCCACGGGACCAAGCCTAGAAGAACAGGCAACAAACTACGGCTCGGTTCCTACCGTTTTTTCATTAATATTTATACATACCACTGACTAGCCCTTCTAGATATACTCATATTATTTAATGCAATTATTATGTAACATTGTGATGTAGTAGTAGCTCTGCTTTCTGCGCCGTAGGTCGTGGGTTCGATCCCCATCGAGAACAAATATTTGTGTGGTTCTCTGTCTGGATGTTACATTGTATTCTAAGTATGATGTATACTTAAACAATTATAGAAAGAAAGAAAGAAAATCCCCACCCAGAACAAATATTTGTGTGGTGAACGTAGATATTTGTCCTCTGTCTGGTGTTATATTGTATACTATAGATGTATTTACAAAAAAAATGCAAGTATTTTATCAGCTATCTGGTTCCCATAGTACAAGCTCAGTTTTCGGCTAGATTGTCCACAATATTTATTTATTTATATTAGCAAGGTGAGTTTTATTACAGAATCGTAAAACCCATGGTCATATTAAACGGCTGCGTGTTCTGCATTTGAAATATAACAGTAAAAAAATAACACTTATTATTCTTCATACATACATCATTACAACATTTTACTGCTTTATTATGAATCTCTGTCTAAAAACTGGCTAGGTAGTTAAATCAATAAATATAAATATAACAGACAATCCACATAACACTATCTAGCCCCGAACTAAGCAGAGCTTGTACTATGGGAACCAGATAGCTGATATAATACTTATAAACATTTTTTTTCTTGGTGGGAATTGAACCCACGACCAACGGCTCAGAAGGCAGAACTACTACCAACTGAGTTGAGAAGCCAGTTTTGTGTGGATCGTCCACTGTATTTATTTATTCAATATGTTCTATTTTACTCTCTTATTTATTTTATTTATTTTCAGCTTATCTTGTCCCACTGCAGGGCAAAGGCCTCCCTACCCTTTTTCCAGCCTTCCCCTATCCTTTTTTGTTAATAAAACTTATAAATCTACTTACTTTATTAATACTTATCTCAAGTACACTTCAGGTGTAATATTTCCGTCAATTATAAACTTCTTGCCAAAAAAAGATGGAATAAAACCAGTGATGCTTAGCTTAGTGCTCTAAGAAAAACTTCGCAGGGGAATTACCGCAAAATGCGCCACAACGCGGATCTTTTCATGCACTTCTTAACGTGTCATTGGTTCTTCCGAACCAAGTGTGGTGAAAGGATTCATGCATCGAGCCTAGTGGCTCGATAAACGTTTTAAAAAAAAAATGGTTGCCTCAAGATGTTATCCTTAGCCGTGTGAGAGACATATAGCTAATGCACGTTTTTTAGACAGAAAATTTTATTACCGGGTTTTAGTTTGAATTTTAGTTTAGTGTGGTCGGAAAGTAGGTAGTTAGAGGTTTTTCTTTTTATCTTGTCACCTGTTCTTTCAAATCAGTGTGGTGGAAGGATTTTAAGGCGCCTTAAAGTCTCTATTCGTCCACTTGACACATGTTTTTCGAACTGGCTCTATGACGGTTCCTTACGATGTTTTCCTTCACCGTTTGAGAGTACTGGCTTACGACAAACTCATGGGGACTGGATTTGAATTTTGAACCCACGACCGGAAGGCGGTGCCACCACTAGACCACCAGTGCTGAGGTAAACAACATTGTTGATGATCACTTGTTCAATCGCTTTTTGTTCAACAAAATTAACCTTGACTTTGCTGTTAGGTTCATATTGAGGCGTAGTGACCGTCAAATGACCTTGTAGCTTAAGTACACTTAACTGCAATAGAATGTAGGTAATACTGTTTACATACTTGTTGGCATACTACAACTAAAAAATAAATAATAATAAATATTATAGAGAATTCACACAACACTATCTAGCCCCAAACTAAGCAGAGCTTGTACTTTGATAACTAAGATAGCTGATATAATACTTATACATAAACATTTTTTTTGTAAATACATAGAAATACTTGCTTAGAATACAATATAACACCCAGACAGAGAACAAACATCTGTGCTCACCACACAAATATTTGTTCTCGGTGGGGATCGAACCCACGGCCTACGGCGCAGAAGGCAGAGCTACTACCAACTGAGCTGAGAGGCCAGTCAAGAATGTAGGTTGTTGGTATACTACTACTAAAATTGTAGTACCAACAAGTGAGACACGTGCTCACACGAAAATAACATTTTTGTATTCGAAATCTGGTAGCAAAACATGGCATGCAAGTTTTTTGACGTGACAACGTCATATAACTCGATGGAGCCGGATGCACGCACGAAAAAACATGACGTCATGCGGCGTTACCTCGCTCTGAGGCGTTCCATAGGCTTGAAGTGCGCGTTCGGCAGCGTTCGACATCTGTCTCTCTCCTACTTGAGTGAGCGATGCGTCCGCGTGGACAGCTGTATGACGTTGTCACGTTTAAAGGTCGATTTATATCTACAGACATTGAGCGTGGCAGACACGTGCCGTGGCAGACAAAATTATTCTTCCATACAGTAACTACACACGTGTCTGTAAGTGTCTGTACGGCCGTGTTACGATAGATATAAATACGTTAATAGTTACTGTATGGAAGAATATCATTTTGTCTGCCACGGCACGTGTCTGCCACGCTCAATGTCTGTAGATATAAATCGACCTTAACTATCGACAGTAAACCGACTTTACAGACAACCGATTTTTTTACATTTAATTCAGCAAACTGTACCAAAGCTAATAACAATAATGTAGGTACTTACCCTTAGACCTATGTATTTAAATTGATTTAGTTTTAATTTGGTTTATGACGGCAATTGACAAAAACATTATTCGTACTTCGTGCGTAATGGAAAATGAGGTACACAGGGTATCATGTCGTATTTGTGAATGTAGCTATTGTATTTTTATGTGCCTATCTCTTTTATTAAGAGCGGGTCGTGCGAAAATTTGAGATTTGTTTTTAAAAAATTCATAACTAAATAACTAAGTGACATTTTAAAAATCGCAAAAGGACTAATAGTAGACTAACGTGCTCTACAATGCACTGCCCTGCGTCCATCAGCTTGAGACATACAGATGTTCAGCCTCACGTGCCAGTATTCATCCACACCCTTCAAACCGAAACACAGCGATGTGGCTTCACGGCAGGAATAGGCATGGTGGTAGTACGCACCCACACGAGACATACACAAAGAGCTCTACTCGTAGTAGTGTGTTATGTTTGTCAATGTAACCGCTTTGTGTTTGATTAGCTAAATAAACATATTTTCTTTCTTTCTTTCTTGTCAAAAAATTCGTTTTCTGTCATTTTGTGAAGTCACATAGCTTTTTCATTTTAATTGTTTTTCAGATGTTATTGTCAGTTCTGTTGTGTTATTTCGGTGGTAATTTAACCAACATTTCTTGAGGTCTTAGCTCAAAGTGTTAGCAGTTGGAATGAAAGTGTAAAAAATCCTGACCTGACATCAAACATAGTATAGTTTTGACGTGACAATGTCTTATAATTCGATGGAACCGGCCACACGCACGAAAAATAATGACTCATGCGGCGTTACCTCACTCTGAGGCGTTCCATTTAAGGCTTGAAGTGCAAGCGAGAGCGCGGAACGAGCGACAAAGAGGCACGCACGGCCTCCGCGTTCGGCAGCGTTCGACATATGTCTTTCTCCTACTTGAGTGAGAAAGAGAAAGAGGTGTTAACATACTATGTACTACCTAAAGTAGGTTAAAAACTAAGTATAAGGTCATATTATGACCTTATTGAGCATAGGAATGTTTAAATATATTCACCCTAAAATAATTCGAACACAATTCCACAAACAATAGACATTTATTTAAATAAAATCAATTTAATTGCAAATAATTCATCCGGAAATTTGGTCAATAACCTTCTTCGTAGGCGATTAACATATCAATACCTAAATTAATACAATCTAAACCTGTATTTAGATAAAATAGGTATTAGACATCGACATATTCACATTACAATAGACGGCACATTTCATACTGGCATAGTCGAACACAGCGGGTAAGCCAACTGGCGTACTCTCACTCACACGAAGCTAGGCACTCGATGTGACAACACGCGCTTTCGTCAGTAAAAACTTGAGTAACACGAAAGCAAATTAGAAGCAATTTATTGCTGCATATATTTGGCTTGGTTAGACGATCTAACTACGTAAAGCGTTGTATCAAACCTAGGTTATAACTTGATAAAAAGACTTTTGTTCCGAATATATTCTCTTGTACGCAACTATATTGTATATAGCAACTCGATGGTATTAAAGTAAAGTATTATAGACAATCCACACAACACCTTCTAGCCCCAAACTAAGCAGAGCTTTAGACAGGTATTTTAAGTAGCTACTTAATAGACACTAGTAAAAATTATAGCTCGGTTGATAGTAACTCTGCCTTTATGCGCCGTAGGTCGTGGGTTCGATCCCCATCGAGAACAAATATTTATGTGTTAATTGTCAATGAACAACAAAGTTGCTTTTCACTTCCAACTTACAAAACTTTTAATTTTCTCACTTTTCAAAAGCGAAAAGCAGAATATTATTTTATAACCCGCGAACATTCAAAAAGGTTATAAATTTTCAACAGTATCTAAATTAATTGTCATCGTTTAAATTGGTTATATTTTTCAACTTATTGATTGTACTTTGTTTGTTTGCTTGTTTAAAGCGATATAAAATAAGGTTCAATTTCATCAGATATTGAAAAGCTTAAACGAAAAGTGGTTCACATTGTAAGTTATTTAGCTGTTATCTAAAAAAAAATCGGTTGTCTGTAAAGTCGGTTTACTGACGATAGTTGAACGTGACAACGTCGTCTCATCATCAGCTGTCCACGCGGACGCATCGCTCACTCAAGTAGGAGAGAGACAGATGTCGAACGCTGCCGAATGCGGAGGCCGTGCGTGCTTCTTTATCGCCCGCTCCGCGCTCTCGCTTGCACTTCAAGCCTTAAATGGAACGCCTCACAGCGAGGTAACGCCGCATGAGTCATGTTTTTCGTGCGTGCAGCCGGCTCCATCGAAATAAAAGTCAAAAACGTCTGTTTGATTAAATGCTTGTCGTTTAAACGGCCATCTTTAATCTTAAGCCACCTGCTTTACAAATTACGCATTCTAAACGCATAGTTTGCGTGGTTTGCGTAATCTCCAAGGCAATGTGCTACGAGGTTGACATTTGCTATTGGAACACTAGTCTGCATGTTTTTCGTCATATGCAGGATGCTCCGTAACTATTGTTTTCCTTGTCCCCCCCCTTCTCAACACTCGCATCTAACATACATTTATGTAAACTCGGTGATTTTTATTAAAGAAATAAGCGATATTTGCTACAAAATTGAACTGACGAAAGTGTATGGTATATATCAACCATAAAAGCAGTTGTTTATTGGATTCGGAGCGTAGCCTCGAGATCGGTGTTATTTAAAAAAAAAAACAGCACTCCACCTCTTTAGTTCAAACTTTACTTTTTCAATTTAAAAATAAAACTCTTTCATCCCACCAGCTCAGAAAGTGTTGCTGTTCAATATCTGACTGCAAAAGCCGTTTTTATCCTCTAGAGTTTAGAGGATAAAGTAAATTTGAATTTAGAATATCGTGTTCACTAAGTTTGTGAATACACAACCTATTTACTCTACCTCCATGAATTCATTATTTCTTCTCCATGGTGCCGAATTTATCATATAACCTTTTTTAATTTGTTAAAAACTCGCACTCGTAACCTTCTTGGTGTATTTGTGAATTCAAAACATTATTAAACCTATTTATTACTTCTACCTGCATGGTGCCGAATTTTTCACACAACCTTTTTAAATTAAACCTTCTTGGTGTGTTACTTTTCGTCGCGCCATGTTATTTTTTGCATTTAGTCATTTCCTCGCTGAGGTGGGATGAAAAGTTACGTGTTGCACTCGAGTGCAAAGATTTGGTTAAATTTTAGAATCCTGCGCTTGCTCGTTCATCAGAATTGAGCACGCGGTTAAAAAACAGCTTTGCACTCTTGTATAACAAATAACTATTTTTGCCGTCGCATAATGTTATCTTTAATGAGTCAAGTGTCCACTGGGAATATTTTTTATGTATTATTTTTTTGAGTCGGTTTATCAGGACTTACCTCATCAGCTTTTCCACCATCAGCTTCCCCAAGAAGCCAGTTCCCCCGGTCAGCAGAACAGTGGTTCCAGCGAAGAACTTCTGTATCTGCGATTCTCCCAAAGCCTCAATCTCGTCTCTCATGTCCATGTAAGTGATGTCGCCTCCTTCCTTTGGCTCCGTGCGTGACGGATTCAGATCTGCCACTGTCATCCTGGAACAAAAATATACTTGTGTTAATTTGTGTTAGCAATAATACGTCTTTCGATCCTAAAGGCGTGAAAACAAATCCCTCAATTTAAATCTCGATTTGCTTGGAATTTTCACAGAAATTCTCTAGGTTTTCTGTTTATTTTTGGTAGTAACTTTGCTGGTGTGGTCATAATTGGCACAAGGAAACAATTTTTCTTTGTTAAAAAATGTATGTGCAGTGCTCTCATACAATGTAGGAAAATGTCTCAAGGAAACCGATGAGAGAAAACCTCGTGCAGGAAAGGAGCCTCTTTGAGGAACACTTATAATACTTTTACCTCACTCAAACTCTTTGAGGTCAGATGAGCTGCGAGTTACATAATGAAACTATTGTTTAGATATTCGATTTTCCGTAAACAATATTTATTTATTTCAAAATGATTAAAATAAAAAATTACATTTTATAAGAAACTAGAAAATTTAATAATTAACTCTGTTTTCCACCTGTAGGTATTACAGGTTCAGATCACCAAACGCAAAAGGATTATTTGAAATATATATAAAAAAAGTCGTGTTAACACTATTTATAACTCAAGAACGGCTGAACCGATTTGGCTGAAAATTGGTGGGGAGGTAGCTTTGAACCAGGAAACGGACATAGAATACTTTTAATTCCGAAAAATTAACGGAAAAGGGGCAACCGAAGTCGCGGGCGGCCGCTATTAAAATATACAAACATTATCTCGGGCGCTGAACTAGCCTTGAAATTTGTAAATTTTTGCAACTCCGTATTTCTAGATCTATAGCCAATTATTTATCATAAATACATTATAATTTGCGAAATCACTCTTGCAAAACTGTTACGAGTTGCTTAATATTAGTTAAGAACGTTCACTTTAAGACACGTATTATAGCTTCTAGAATAGGGAACTAGTTTTAATAATAAGCTAAGCTAGAAATCATATTTGGTTTAAGACGCCAAACTCCGTGAAATACTCGGTCGCGCACTTTGACCTTTGGAAAGATAATTATAACACTGAACTTATTCATAGAAAAATGCGATTTTGTGTGCATTCCGATATTGTGAGGACACAGCTTAGTAAAAACAATAAATAATAATTTAAAAAAACTTAATTAAACACGCTTTATAGAAAATCCAACTAAAAAATACAAAATATTGTTATCACACATTTATATCTTATTTACACTATTCTTAATCCAAAACTAAATCTTATTTTTTATTTTTTAGTTTGATTTTCTATAAAAAAAATTTTTTAATAATCTGATATTTTAATCGAATTTTTGCATTTGTCATCGGTCTTTGACAGGTGTGCAGAATTTGAATGAAATCTGGTTGTCGGTTTAAAAAATAATTATAAGTTTAAAATACTTGAGAAACCGACTTCATTGCCAAACGGCTAAACCGATTTTAATGAAATTTGTTTGGGACAATCTGGACATAAGAATAACATTCTAAATAAAAAAATAATTTTCTAAATCGGTTCATAAATGACGGAGGCATGCAGTTACAAACATTAAAAAAAATATTAAAAATAATTATAAGTTTAAAAAACTAGAGAAACCGACTTCATTGCCAAACGGCTAAACCGATTTTAATGAAATTTGTTTGGGACAATCTGGACGTAAGAATAACCTTCCAAATAAAAAAATAATTTTCTAAATCGGTTCATAAATGACGGAGGCATGCAGTTACAAACATTAAAAAAATTATTAAAAAAAAAATGGCAACACCAATTTTAACAAAATTAAAATGGGACCAATCTGGAAGCAGTACCTTTCAGATAAAAAATATTTTTCAAATCGGCTCACAAATGACGAAGTTATGCGGTAACAAACATTAAAAAAAAAAAAAAAAAAAACATACAACCGAATTGAGAACCTCCTCCTTTTTGATTGGAAATCGGTTAAAAAAATGGCAACACCGATTTTAATGAAATTAAAATGGGACCAATCTGGAAGCAGTACCTTTCAGATAAAAAAATATTTTTTCAAATGACGAAGTTATGCGGAAACAAACATAAAAAAATTAAAAAAAATAAAAAAATACTACCGAATTGAGAACCTCCTCCTTTTTGATTGGAAGTCGGTTAAAACATACAAATGAAGCTTATATAGCGTGTAAAAATTGATCCTGATACATTTCATACGTAAGTAAAGTAACAAATCCAGTTGACAAATTTTTGAGTAGGAAACTCAAAAAAACTCAATAAAATGTTATTCATTTCAATTACAAGAATCACTTTGAAACGTCTTAAAGCTAGGTGAGTCTAGGTGCCAGTTCCACGCGACCAAGCCTAGAAGAACAGACAACAAAGTACGGTTTGGTTCCTACCGTTTTTTTATATGATCTTTTTACAAATCAAAAATAACAGCAGTGAAGTTCCAGTGTGGTGCCACTTCACTTAGTCATACGTACGCAATGATATACTGATGATGATACAAAAGATAAATTTCAAAGACAGCACACGCTACGCTTCAAAGTTATAATAAAGTATCTACACAGCATATGTATGTATAAAAATAAGATACGAAAATAGTAGGTACAGACATTGCAAATTGACATGTTCAGGAATCTACGTTCACCACAACAAATATCGGTTATCAAGTACCACCCCGTTTTGTTTTCGTTTTTATAACGGGCAATTAATATAAAAATAGTTTTATAGCAGTATCTATTTATATTCAGCCGGTTCAATTTAATTGGCCTTACGAGTTCCTCAATATTATTAACTTTCGTTTGTTCTATAATCACTCCATTGTGTACAACGCCTTATTTAATTAATATAGGTATTGTTCAAAATTATATAGGTTATAATTAAATAGGTTGTCTAGTGGTAGCAAGCCTGCCTTACGAGCCTGAGGTCGTAGGTTCGATTTATTATATTTTATAAAACGCTTTTATTAGCTTCACCTGTATGTAAGTTTGTATGTAAGCTTTAACCGACCCTTTTGAGCTCGATTTTGTCCTACTTTGAACGATCAGATTTGATTCAAACTTTGCACACCTGTCAAAGGTCGATGACAATGCAATAATATGAAAAAAAAGAAGAAAAAAAAAACCTACTTTGAACGATCAGATTTGATTCAAACTTTGCACATCTGTCAAAGGTCAATGCAATAATATAAAAAAAAAACGAAAAAGCAAAAAATAAGTTATAGTTTAAAAAACTAAAAAAAAAAACGCTTTGATTGTTTTTGATTGTTGTAAATATTTTATCAATAGTTTATTATATCTGAAGTTATTATAAAAAGCCCCTCACGCTTTTTTGTACAATAATATAAATTTTTCAATTGATTATTACAGTTTTATTTTTAACTTTTTAGTTCAATTAGTTATAAAAGCGTTTTTTTTTTAGTTTTCTAAACTATAACTTATTCAGACAACTATATATATTATGGAACAAGCATATGGCCCACCTGACGTTAAGTGGTAACCATAGCCTTATGACATTACACCTTATTTTAAACTATTTTTGATTTGTAGAAGATATAAAAAAACGGTAGGAACCGAGACGTAGTTTGTTGCCTGTTCTTGCGTCGGCTTGGTCGCGTGGAACTGGCACCTAGACTCACCTAGCTTTAAGACGTTTCAAAGTTCTTGTATCGTATTGAATAAAATGTTATTGAGTTTGAGTTTGAGTTTATGACAAAGCATTGCCTCGTAGGTCACGAACGTTAGGAACGTGCCCTACAAAGCACTGCCCTGCGTCCATCAACTTGAGGCATACAGATGTTCAGCCTCACGTGCCAGTATTCACCCACACCCTGCAAACCGAAACACAGCGATGTTGCTTCACGGCAGGAATAGGCATGGTGGTAGTCTGGTCGTATTCCTATGGATTTTTCAATTAGTTTTATTTTCGATTAAGTGAAATACCCTGCATAGAATAAATTGAGAGAGTTGTTTAAAATGCTTTAGAATACTCCTAACACTAAATAGTTATAAATAAATATAATTATGATTTCTAATCGAACTTTGTACAAGTTATAAAATAGATAGGTACGTCGTTAAAAAGCTTTTGCGTATGAGTAGGTAGATAGATAAAATATATCTAGATAATTGAGTAGGTAACTAACCTACTCCACTGTTACCTCGAAAAATATATCTAAGTTATTACATTTTATTAAAAGATTATAGTTTTTGCACATAAAATATTTTTACTATTAGTTTTTTTGTTAAAACCTTGTTTTTTTGTAGAAGTGGATAATAGAAATCAATTATAATTTGCAAAATTTTAATAACTGTTTTTTTTTTAAATGACGTTTAAATTAGCTATGGTGATGTCAAAGGATGATGAAATATTGTACGTGTTTTTTGGGTTCCGTATCCGTACCCAAAGGGTAAAACGAACCCTTATTTCTAAGACTCAAGCACGAGTCCGAATCACACTTGGCTGGTTTTAATTTCTTTATGAAAAGGAGGTAAGTACCTACGCACTTAAAAATGCATGGTTCGTCGATTGTAATACTACCTACAAAAAAGTTATTTATTTTGATAAATAAAATAAAACACTGTATTTTGTACTTTTTTTTGTTTTAAGTCTTGTCGTGTACAGTTTGTATAAATAAACGATTTTATTTCTTTCTATAAAAATAATTGCAACAGAAAAAAAAGGAACAATCAGTTTTTTATAAAAAACAAATTTTTAATTAAATAGCAAATTCGGTTTCTACATCCTTGAGGTTTATGTTCAGAAAAAACTTGACCTTATAGAGTATTATTTACGAACTTTACCGAAAAATATTACAAATCAAAAAAAAATATGTGTCCACTTGTAGCTGACATAAAAAAGGCACCTAAACCTTTTTTCGATGTTTTAAGCGAAAAATACAAGTTTTTTGCTAACACAAAGCCTAGTATGGTTTAACGAATGATGTCACTAAGAACTACGCAAACGGATGAGTGCTCGACGCAAATATTTGCTTATGTAACTTGAACTATCAATATCAAGAGATGGAGTAAACATAAGACACAGTACAAAAAAGTAAAATCAACCAAGCTTTGAGTTTGTTGCCGTTCTTGGTCGCTTGGAATTGGCACCTAAGACTCAGGACTGAATTCAGAAGCACTCTCATGCGTAGATTTTTTGACAGTTCCTTAATGCTATTATGACAAAAACTATGCTTTAGTTAGACCATAGACTCGAAAAAAAACATGAAAATTGAAATTGATTTTATTAATGGCATCAATTTGAAAACTGATAGAATAGAATAGAATAGAAAATTCTTTATTTCACACCTTAAAACTAGCAATGGTAAAACAAGTAACAATAATTAAAACATACAAATGTACAATGGGCGGTCTTATCGCTGAAAAGCGATCTACTATACTATACCTACTAATGTTCGTGTTTCTCATATCTACCGTGTGCCGTCATAAATAAATAAGTTTTCTTTCTTTCTTTCTTTCTTACTACTACTACTGATCTGTATCGACGCCAAAAGCTTTTTTGAGGTCTTTATTTTGAAACTTTGAAGCTTTTTCAAATATTTCAAATCATCGTTTAAAACAGAGGTTTAAAACAGTGTAGACGGTGGTTTTAAGCCAAATTTCAATTAACTTCTAAGCGCCCATTATAGTAGAAAGGAGCGCCCGCCAAAGGTTTGGGTTGGTTTTAAACCGTGTAGACAAAAGTGTCCTACCAAGGTTACCTTGGTAGAAAGTGGTTTCAAACCGTCTAAAACACATTGTAGTAGAAAATTAATAAAAAAAGGTAAAAAAAAATATTAAAACGTAATCCTATCGCAAGTATTTCATTCACTCCGGGCATACAGTTTAAGCAGACGAAAAGTAGGGCGCCCACCCACCAGATGGACTGACGACATTGTTAAGATCGCAGGAAGTCGATGGATGGAAAGGGCTCAGAATCGTTCTTCCTGGAAATGTGTAGGGGAGGCCTATGTCCAGCAGTGGACTTCTACAGGCTGATGATGATGATACAGTTTAATATAGCAAGGGCATAGTTAGCTCTTTACCGCCACGAGGAGGAAGTTGGAAAGTAATAACAATGCTAAGGTCAAGCGCAGTCAAGTAGGCTTCTAAAGGCACTTGCAACACGTAACGTGTTTTGTAAGCCATTCTGAAAATACCATTCTTACATAAAATCACGACTTATTCCCATAAGGGTAGGGCTCAGGAAACTAACTGTATGAGCTCTGCCTGCCTCTGTCTCTGTTTATAGTTTTGAGTCTGTGTGAGTGCTCACCAGTGCATTATACTAACTGTGTGTGTTTGACGTAGGATTTATTTAGTCAACACTCACACAGATTCAGAACCAGAACCAAAGACAGAGCCAGACAGAGCTCATGGTAGGCCTACTGATTGAGTCTTGTCCCTCCACATCCACATCTGAGTCACCATTGGGTCATCTAGAACATTACTGCCACCAACCCAAAGTCCTACTCCGCTATTTAAGGAGTTGGGCTGGCTGGGGTAAGGTTTAGCAGGGGGACAATGCACAATACACCCCATCGCGGGACGTCAGTGCAGAGCTTATTTCCCAACTTAATTAGAATTAGAATAAAAGGGTATTAGGCAGAGATTACGAATTTCCACGTGCTTCAAAAGCACACCTATGTACGTCTCACTAAGTGGAGTGACACAACACTGGAACTTCACTGCTATTATAAATTTTGTTTTGTAAAAGAATCATACAAAAAAACGGTAGAAACCAAGCCGTAGTTTGTTGCCTGTTCTTCTAGGCTTGGTCGCGAGGAACTGGCACTTAGATTCACCTAGGTTTAAGACGTTTCAAAGTGATCCATGAGTGATACAACTGAATAATAAATATACATTTGACATTATGATAAATATGTAAGTACCTACTCCTAAAAAGTAAGTTACGATTATCACTTTATTATGTAGCACAACCAAGTAAGTTTTAGTAAATAGTTGAAATTTTATAAAATAGTAAAAATAAACACTTATTTTAGCACCCACGTTCAAATAGAATCGTTCTCTGGTATCGTTTTATCAAATTGGGTGCGACTTCGCAACTGTATGCTACCTACAGTCAGCGGTAGTACTCTCAAACAGTGAAGGAAAACATCGTGAGGAAACCGCCAAGTCACGAAATAAGTCTCTTTGAGACGCACTGTGATTCCTTTCACATTGGGAAGGAAGAAGTAGTAACATGACAAGAAGAAGCAACTTGAGAATAGCCTGGCAGTGGGACTAAAAGTTTGAATAAAAAAAAGTTGATTAGGTATAATATACCTACTGAAATCACTGGCACGTGAGGCTGAATATCTGTAGGTATGCCTCCAGTTGATAAACGCTGGGCAGTGCATCGTAGGGCACGTTCCTGACGAGCGTGACCTACGAGGCATTGCTTTGATATAGGCGATGGTTACCACTTTACATCAGGTGGGCCATATGCTTGTTCATTTAGCTAAATTACATAAAAATACTTAAAGTACATGGGTAAAAAAAACAGATTTTTCATATAATCTAGTCTGACTGTACCTAACTATATGGCTCTCAATTCTGTATTTACCATCACCTACGTGCTAATTTGCGTGGTGCTTACTAATCACATGATTTCTACGCAGTATTTCTTTGTTCAGACGAAAGGTGCATGATGATGATCGAAGAAAAAATAATACCCCGACCGATGTGATGGATATCCTCAGAACATTTAAACGGCTGCATGGATTCCTACACTACATGGCTAAGAACCATCTCTGAACTACCAGCTTTTTGACAAAAAAATCGGTTGTCTGTAAAGTCGGTTTACTGACGATAGTTGAACGTGCCAACGTCATACAGCTGTCCACGCGGACGCATCGCTCACTCAAGTAGGAGAGAGACAGATGTCGAACGCTGCCGAACGCGGAGGCCGTGCGTGTCTCTTTGTCGCTCGTTCCGCACTCTCGCTTGCACTTCAAGCCTTAAACGGAACGCCTCAGAGCGAGGTAGCGCCGCATGAGTCATGTTTTTTCGTGCGTGCAGCTGGCTTCATCGAATACATATAAGACGTTGTCACGTCAAAAACACATTCAAATCGGAGCAATAGTTTTGGCGCTACAAGATCATAGACAAAGAGAAGCATCACAGTCTTTTATAGAGAGGGAAACTACTATCCTTCTTCCTAATTTGGTAATAAAAGGTGTTTTTTTGAGAAGGGCAGTGATGACCGAAACCATAAGAGTTAGGGAGTAGTCGTGAAAGGAGTCATCAATAATAACTGCATTATAATTATTTATTTATTTTCAAAAATCTTTACTGAATTAAGTGTAACTTAATAATTATGTAATTATTAAGTTCAGAAATTTATGTACACAATGCTGGTGCCCTCAACCGGTGAAGAAAAACATCGTGAGGAAACCCATCGCTTAGTCACCTCCGCGCGTATTGACCATGTCTTTCCTGTCGATTAGGCCGACTAAGCTGTCAGGATGGTATAGGTGCTGGGCAAGCCGATTCCATCTAAAATCCTGACCCAGGCACTATAGCGTCCCGTAAGTAGGGCTTGAGTAATCACCAGTTGCCCCTGACGCTATATAAATCATTTACAATAGATGCAAGGCCTGTTTACTTTTACTTAATTTGGTAGGTATATTAAAATTGCGTAAATTACAATGCTTGGGTCTTGGCTCAATCACGTCCTAACCATTTAATCAATTGAAATGAAACTTAACATGAATATATAAAATAGCCTGGATTAAGATATAGGCTACTTTTTATCCTGTTAAATAACCAGAAAAATTGGTAAAAAAGGTTAAAACCGCGGGCGTTTATAGCTTATGGGTGCACTAAGAAAGGAAATTGGAAAATTATTTCCCTAAGCGGAGAAAAAGAGAACCAACTTTTAAAAGAAAATTCAACGGGGCGTAAAACGGGGCGAGTGAAGCCGCGGGCGGTCGCTAGTGTTCTATAACACTAAAGAACGGTCTAGATTTTAGTCCGTTCTAGACTCTAGAATAATCAAATTCCCGAGCAACGTCGGGATACACTGCTAGTCAAGAACAATTACGTCACGAGTGGACAAACAACCTCGCTCTACGTAGCAGAAGGTTCGCATAAGGTTAATTATTTTTACATAAACAAACAATCTGGTTATATAAATACGGTATAACTACAGTACGCGGCATCTACTCAAGGACTACAAGTTATAGGAGGTTTTACATCAAGATACAAGATAATGTGTTGGCATTAATAAGATTTGCACAAGTTCTTATATACCATAGCACTTTTAAAATTAACGCGATATGCATAATTAAATGGAACAAACCGGTTTTTTATGGTTTTTACCAGAAGAAGAATGGTCCGGGAAGCGATTGAAATAAAAAACCCCACTATCAATCTACCCCAATTTTAATCGTGAAGATGGCTATAAACTTTCTTCGTCCTGGAATCCTGTTTTTAGAATTGCGTTAAGGTACTGACAGACGTGCTCAAAAAAACATGATAATAAGCTTGCTTAAAATTATCATGCTCTGAAAATTTTTCCCATTTGCCACAAATAAGCATGCTTGTTTTAAAGCATACTTCTAAATAGGCAAACATAATAATAAGCAAACATGTTCAGGCGTGCTCGTATCACGCCCCCCCCTACCCGCGCCTCAGGTAGAATGCTCGAAAATCAAACGTCGTTTGATTTTTGAGCACGCTCTTAATAAGCATGCTCATTACATTACACACGTGCTACCAATGAGCACTTGCTTAATAAAAGCAGGCTTTTGTGCTAGTAATGAGCAAGTCTGTCCGTACCTTTACCTTAGACAATACCAACGAAATTCTGACTGGATCGACCAGTGACGGATTTCAAGACATTAAGCTGCGGGTCGCTTTAGTGCCTGGGACAGGATGTTAGATGGAATAGGCTTGCCCAGCACCTATTGGGATTTACAATATAACACCGAAGCAGAGAACAAAGAATATAAACATAGTAATGACTGATCGAAGCGACGCGTGACCCAAGAGCTGGTGGGTATCTGGCGCAGCGTATAAGCATTGCTATTCAGCGTGGCAATGCCGCCAGCGTCTTGGGGACGCTTCCGTCTGGCACAGATTTGGATCAGTTGAGCTATCTCTAGATCGTTTGTAACGATCTGCAGATAGCTCAACTGTTTCTTGTGTATTTTGTACATTTTGTAAATATTTGTACATAGTAATGTAAAAAATCACACAGATTTGATTCCTTTTTAGATTTTGTCGTGTCGTGTTTGGTCTTGCACGTTTGTTCTGTGGTGGAGATCGAACCCAGGGCCTACAGGTATCGAAAGTGTGCCATAGCAGCAGACGGTGGCTGTTCATCGTAAAATAAGTGAAATGCACTGGTTTGGCCGTGGCCATGCGTAGTTCAGACCTACTTTCCAAATATTATCCTGCGAAGTATTCGAGGTTATTCATTTTGAAAAGTAGAGAAATACGCTAACCTTATGGAATGCGGTTACCGCAGGGTTGACAATCCTTTCACCACACTGGAACCAGTGACACGATAGGAGGAGATATTAACGTGCGATGTTTTCGAGGTTATTGATTCAAAAAATGAATTTGAAAAGTAGACTAACATCCCACCTGATGGAAAGCGGTTGCAGCAGGGCTGAAAATCCCCCGCACGTCAAGTGCGGATGATGAAAAATTGCCAAAATTGCCAATTGCTACTACCAACTTAGCTGAAAGGCCGTCCTTGAAGTTATAAATAACTAGCAGCCCGTCCCGGCTTCGCACGGGGTAGACAATATTGTTGTACATTATTTTGTTCTATCGCTAATAGTTTCGGCAGCGCATTCGACGAAAGACATTTTAAGACTCATTTTTCTACACCTTCGGTTACATTGTTCAAATTTTACCAAGGATCCCTATTTTTTTTTCAAAATGAAATGTAGCCTATGTCAAATTGGAAGAATGTAGCATTCTATTGGTGAAATAATTTTTTAAATCGGCCCAGTACTTTTTGAGCCTATTCATTACAAACATACAAACATACAAAAATAGGTACAAATCTTTCCTCTTTATAATATTAGTATAGATATAGAATAGATGCAAATACTAATAATTAGGTATTATAGCCGTTTATAATTCAGGACATGTACCTTATAACTCACAAGTTTATTCGCCTTGTCACGCAACTGTTGGAATGCAAAATTAGTTTGCGTAAGAACTTAGATTATTATTGGCATTAGAACGAGACCGATTTTAGAGCCTTTGCGTCACAGATTAGATCAATACGAGGTGGTACGACCAAGCTTTGCTCGTTATTTTTTTTTGACGCGTCATTGTCTTGTAATTCGATGGAGCCGGCGTTACCTCGCTCTGAGGCGTTCCATTTAATAATAATAATAATAATATTTCTTTATTGCAGACACGTGGTCCATAGGTTGACACATTTATACAAACACAGTGTAAGTGTAAGTTTAAGTCTTGAAGTGCAAGCGAGAGCGCGGAATGAGCAGCAAAGAGGCACAATCGGCCTCCGCGTTCGGCAATTGTGATTTCCATTTACCTCCTTCTCTATATCCATACAAAATATCTATCAAACAAATAAAATTCAAATTTTCTTTTGAAAAATGCAACCATTCCATCAGTATTTTCATAAGACGTTGTCACGTTCAACTATCGTCAGTAAACCGTCTTTACAGACAACCGATTTTTTTTATGTAAATTGTGTTTTTTAGAAATTATATTTAAATACGAATTACCTTCTGATGAAATATGAATAATATTTTTCGATCTTACTAACAGCGACATCTGCTGGAATATCTAAAATAAGTTTATGCATAAGTTGGTTATCGCTAAAGTTGATTGTTGAAAACTAGATTTTATAAAAACTAGCAGTTAGTAACCGAGCTTCGCTCGGAATTTTTTTCGTTAATTTGTATTTTTAAGAAATCATAAGAGTCATAATTATTATCATCTTTACTGGTTTATTCTTACTGAACAGCGCCATCTGCTAGACATGTTTGCAGTTAGTTGCTCACAATCGTCAATAGATGGCAGGAGCAGTCACTATTCAGTTTATGTTTAATTATTGAACTCGGAAAGAAATAATCATTTTCTTAAAATGAATCCTAGCTAGATCAATTTATCGCCCCCGAAAACCCCTGTATACTAAATTTCATGAAAATCGTTGGTGCAGTTTCCGAGATCCTAAATATATATATATACAAGATTTTCTCGTTTAAAGGTATAAGATCCTAGCTAGATCGATTTCCCTCGTAACCTCAGAAAGAACAGAGCCCTGACGCCTGTCAAATATCGTCAACCTATACTTTAACTAACTACTTGACCATTTAACTATTGTTTTTGGGTAACTTATTCAACTTTGTAAGTAGGTAATGTATGTATTAAACAGCCTCATTTGAATTTTAACGTAACACTTTGTATTAAGGCGCTGATGTCCGTAAAACAGCTTTACAGTTGCACGCTTTGCCATTTTGAAATTATGAAAACACCGAACGTAGGTATTTATCAAAAATCGCGAGAGACTCGAATTGCACCAATTAAATATAAATATAAGGGTATTTCTGTAATGGACTTTAACAGTCATTTAGCTCAGCAGAGCGATAAGTTTGTTGCCATTTCTTTTTCTTCTTAATTAATGGCATCTGTCCATTTTGGATCAATTTTACTGTCAAGTGAGGATACATAGAATAAATAATTTTTAAGTCGTCCAGTCAGTCAATAGACAAGTCGGCCGTCATTGGCTTTGAAGGAAAAGACAGTGGTTTTCTTTAAAGCCATCGTAAAAAAAATCGTTCAAATCAGGATATTAAGTACACAACAGAACTTAAAATAACACCAACAAAAAAATAACCATTAAAAAGCTATGTACAAAATTACAGAAAACGAATGAGTTGCCATCTCTATTTGTTGACATGAAAGCTTAGACAATTTGAGTTAGATTGTCTAAGCATGAAAGTGACAGTGTCAAGAGATATTGATCCTATTTTAATTAGTAAATAGTATCAAACAGTTTTATTTTATTATCTATCTTCTATATTACGAGTATATAAAAGAAAGTCGTGTTAGTTACACTATTTATAACTCAAGAACGGCGGAACCGATTTGGCAGAAAATTAGTGGGGAGGTAGCTTAGAACCGGGAGAAGGACATAGGATACATTTTGTCCCGAAAAAGCAACGGGAACGGGGTGTTACGGGAACGGGCGAGCGAAGCCGCGGGCGGCCACTAGTTATTAATAAACAACACAAAATAAAGATTCTTTCCGTGCTTCGTTTTCTATAGAAATAATTCTAATTTTCAGTTCTTGTAAAAATCACACAAATTGTGGAATATTCCTAGGCAATGTTGATATTTAATGGTATATTTATAAGTTTGTGCAATCAGATTGAACACAATATATCTTTTATTTTTTATTGACGTGATAACGTCTTATAAATCGATGGAGCCGGCTGCACGCACGAAAAAACATGACTCATGCGTCGTTACGTCGTTTCGTCGTTCCATTTACCTGAGCCCGAGCCCGGGTCGGGTAATGGGTAAGGGTAAATGAGGGTAAGGGTAAATGAGGGTAAGGGTTCGGTCGGGTTCCGGGTCCGGGTCCGAGAGTTCGAGTCCGAGTCCGAGTCCGAGTCCGAGAGTCCGCGAGTCCGCGAGTCCGCGAGTATTTTCTTATGACGTTATCACGTTCAACTATCGTCAGTAAACCGACTTTACAGACAACCGATTTTTTTTTTTATAACTGATAGCTAACCATTTGGCTTGCCATCACACCTGATGGAAAGTGAGGATGCAGCCTAAGATGGAGCATGCTTAGCCATAATCCACCTGTTCACTCTTGTCTTGAAAATTCCCAAATTATAGCGTTCCGGAAATACTGACGCCGGTAGAGAGTTCCACTCTTTGGCAGTTCGTATTATAAAAGTGGAATCAAATAGCTTTGTACGCGAGTGTGGGATATCCACCTTAGAGGAGTGGCACTTATCCGTGCGTCTAGAAGTCCGGAGGTAAAAGGGTGATGGGGGTATAAGGTCGTGCAGTTCTTGTGAGCACTCCCCGAAATGTATGCGGTAGAATACAGATAGACAAGCCACTCGACGACGGTGTTCCAGGCTGTCTTTCAAAAGGTCCAAGTGTGAGAGTGAGAAGTTGTTTCACGGAGTTCAAAGCCTTAAATAAACTCATTAGAATTGCAGTATAACACTTTGTATTAAATAGGTCCAATTGTTTTTATTCATTTATTCTTAACAACCTATAACCTAATTCCTTACAAATGGTAATTATGTATTTAGGTATTTTAAAGTATTTAAACTTCTGAACCCCCAACGCAAACGGAATCCATAAATATTTGTTTGTTTGTTACCTTTTTACGACTAAACTGCTGAACAAATCGTAATAAAATTTGACAAGGCGATAAATTATATTCTAGGAAAGAGCAAATGCTATTTTTGTCACAAACATTTTTCTAAAAAGGGTCAAATAGTCAAATAATCAGTTTGACTATAAGAATAAGAACATAATTATTTTTCTATAAGAAAATTTACTTTTTGTCATACTTACCTATTTTTTTTTTTGACCGAGCATGAATGATGTAAAGTAGAAAATGCACTCTAAAACCATGAAAGTTCTAAAATATTGTTAAATTTCTTTATTCAATGGTGAACCTAGGTGCCAGTTCCACGCGACCAAGCCAACGCAAGAACAGTACCCGAAGTCGGAGTTTTGCTATCACATTTCGTTACCAAATGTTGTTTTCGTTTCGCATAGTGTCTCTCTCTCTATTGTATGTAGAAAATATGAGACAGCGAAAATACGTTACGTACTTAGAGTTGTTGTCTCATCTTTTCTCCATACCATAGACAGAGACAAATAGGCGAAACGAAAACAACATTTGGTAACGAAATGTTGTAAATGCACTGGGACTTCGGGTACAGATAACAAACTACGGCTTGGATCGTACCGTTTTCTTAATGATTCTTTTACATTAAATCAAAAATAATAATATTAGCAGTGAAGTTCCAGTGTGGTGCCACTCCAACTTAATTATTTAATACCTAGGCATAGACAATACTTAGATCTGTCGGTAGTATAGGTAATATAAATAAGGTATTGAGGAAAACATTACGAGGAAATCAAGAAATCAAGATAATCAATATCGATTAAGATCAAGAACTACATAATCTAACGTCAGGTTTGGTTTGTGCAGCCATTTCTGTTTTTTTTTAAACACAAAGGCCAAGGTAATGATCCCAAAAGTAATGCATGTCGTTGGCTCGTTGTCAGACATAAAAACTCCTTGTTGCGCAGTATAGAGATACAATATAGATTTATTCCCCGTTTCATAACGGTACTACGTCTCTCTGACTTATCAGATGCCGTTAATATAATGTTCTAAACAACACTATTAAGTATAATAATATAAATAGAGAAGCAGCAAGTGTTTCATTATAGTTATTTGAGACAGACAGAGACAGAGATTTCCTCTATATTATAGAACAAGGCGTAGGTAACATGGAAATTACTTAGAAAGCAAGTCTTTCCAAGTAATCTTAATAATGAAAAGCATTGGAACAAAACAGTAAATATTTGGAAAACTAAACAATAAAACTATGCCACCCTAGGCTGCATCAACACTTGGTAAAATCCCAAAGTCAAAAGGTATCTTAAATTTAATCGAATCACAAGGATCACTTTGAAACGTCTTAAAGCTAGGTGAGTCTAGGTGCCAGTTCCACACGACCAAGCCGACGCAAGAACAGACAACAAACTACGGCGTGGTTCCTACCGTTTTTTGCGAGATATTTTTATAGTCTATGGCGTAACGCGTAGGCTTTGTGCACAATGTTGACGATCAGTGAAACGCTGTCATATTTGACGACTTTTGACAAATCGCCACCGCGCCGCGATTCGTTTTCTGTCATCTTGGGAAGTCACATAGTTTTTTTATTTTTGGTTTTTCTGGTGTTATTTTGAGTTCTGTTGTGTAATTTTGGTGGTAAGTATTTAAACTAACATTACTTGAGGTCTTAGCTCAAATTGTTAGCAGTTGGAATGAAAGTGTCTGCCTAAGTGATATCCTGATTTGATCGAAAATGTTTCTGATGATTTGTAAAAAATCGACCAGCATTTTTTTTTACAGACAATTAGGGCCTTAATTGTCTGTAAAAAAAACATGTTGGCAAGACATTTAGTTGATTTGTCTTTTGACTGACTCCGACTTGAATAAAAACTATTTTTTTATGTATCCTCACTTGACATTGCCAAAATTTGCCGAATGAACAGATGCCATCAAACAAAGAAAAAGAAGACGACGACCATTGCCAGTTGCCACCGCATGTGCACAAGGCTTTAGTTTATTAATTTATCATCAAATCGAACATCGAATAACACAAAAAGTTGCAAAATGATGATAAATCACATTATTTTTTTAAAGCTATTTTTGTAGATATTCAAGTTTTGTACCTATTTCCGGGTTCTTTTTTTTACCTATAATTGTATTTTATATTTAACGTAGTAGAGTAGGTATGATTTTTTCTATACCTACGTATTCCAATTATTATTACGTTAGGCTGTGGTAGAATTAACTTTTTGTTTCAATCTGTATTTATCTATACTAATATTATAAATAGGAAAGATTTGTATTTTTGTGTGTATGTTTGTAATGAATAAACTCAAAAACTACTGTGCCGATTTCAAAAATTCTTTCACCATTGGAAAGCTACATTCACCTTGAGTAACATAGGCTATAATAATTGTGTTTAAAAAACAAATGTCCACCCGTGCGAAGCCGGGGCCGGCTGCTAGTGTTTTATATAGATATATAGTCCGCGTGGACAGCTGTATGACGTTGTCACGTTCAACTATCGTCAGTAAAACGACAGACAACCGATTTTTTTTATCAGTACTTTTTTGATGAAAGAAGGTTACATGCGGCAGATTGCAAATGTTGAGATAGATGTGTGGAATGAGACACGCATTAAGTATATCAGGGGAAGTCTGAAAGTAGCGCCAGTGACAGAAAAATTGAGGAGCAACAGGCAGGCGTGGTACGGGCATGTCATGAGGGATGAAAGTCATGTGACTAGGAGAGTGATGAGTATGGATTTAGATGGATATGTGAGCAGAGCGCTGGTAGTCTAGTGGTAGTGGCCCCGCCTTCCGATCCGAAGGTCGTGGGTCCAAATCCACTCGTGTACCAATGAGTTTTTCTGTTGAAAAATGTATGTGCACTATGCCAGTACTCTCAAAACGGTGAAGGAAAACATCGTGAGGAAACCGGCCTGTTTGTAGAACCTAAAAAAGTTCGAGTAGCACGTGTCAAGGCTCACGCAAAAAGGGCCCACCAGCGGCCTACTTGCGGAAAAACCTGCCCGCACATCAAGTGCGCATGATAAACTTGCCTACTTGGATATGTGAGCAGAGGTAGGCCAAATAAAAGGTGGATGAACAGTGTGAAAGATGACATGGATAAGATAGAAGTGAATACAGATATGACGGCTGATAGAGAATAGAAGTGGAGAAGTGTACCGACCCGACATAATGTGGGATAAAGGCAAGAAGAAGAAGCTTGAATACTCATAATTATAATTTGCTAAAGTTTTTACATAGCATCGTTTGAAAGAATATAAAAATGCAAGTCACTATGTACTTAAATCCGTTCAAGTTCATAATTACCTACATAGTCACTTTTGATGTTTATATATCACACTCGCCCCGGCCTCGCTCGCCCCGTTCATTTTTCTTTTAAAAGTTTTTCCTTTTTTTCTCCGCTTAGGGAAAACATTTTCCAATTTCCTTTCTTAGTGCACCCCTATGCTATAAGACAAACATACCCTCCAAGTTTCATGCTTCTAGGACTTACGGTTTAGACTGTGCGTTGATTGTCAGTAACGTAAGAGTTGGTCGTGGGTTCGATCCCCACCGAGAACAAATATTTATTTGATGAGCATAATATTTGTTCTCTGTCTGGGTGTTATATTGTATTCTAAAGTATGTATTAAAAATGTCTATAAATATTATCAGCTATCTGGTTGCTATAGTACAAGCTCTGCTTAATTTGGGGCTATATATAGTGTGGATTGTTCACGATATTTATTACTTTTATTACAGTAATTTTTATTTACAACAGAATATACATTATTTACAAAAACTATTATGAAATGACAAAACAACATGAAATAATTAAAAAGAAAATATAAAAATTACATTTTATAAGAAACTAGAAAATTTTATAATGAACTCTGTTTTCCACCTGAAAGTATTACAGGTAGAAAACAGAGTTCAGATCACCGACCCCAGGCAATGTGCCCAAAAGGCTGGCAACGTTACCTCTTTGAATAGCTAAGCTAATTCTTTACTTTTATTATTTATAATAATAATATAGTGCAAACAATAAATTTAATATGAAAAAGTTTGAATTGAAACTACCGTCGGTCTGGTCCGATTTTGCCGGTACCGGTCGTGGGTTCAAAACCCACTTTTAGGATAATAAATTTATAAACAGTTTTAGTTTCCTTTTTTAGAAAGCTAACACTATGATTAATTGTGTTTAAAAATTACTGGCACGTGAGGCTGAACATCTGTATGCCTCAAGTTTGACGTAGGCCAGTGCATCGTATGGCATGTTCCTGACGTGCGTGACCTACGAAGCAATGCTTTGTTATAGGCGATGGTTACCACTTAACATCAGGTGGGCTATACATTTGTTCCATTAACTAGTTGCATGCAGATTTTTATCCTTATCCCACTTTACGTACGTCATCGAAGATACCGACATTAACACTTAAAATAATAGGTTAGGGTAAATCAAAATAGGCAATTAAATAAGTTTTTCATTACTCATACTCTAAAAGTAGGTCTGAAGTTGCCTGAGGGGCCTAATTGAAAGTAAAACTTTCAGCCCTAGGGAGAATCGCTTTCTACTGACAGCTGTCAAATTATAAAAAAAAACAAGTTCTATTTTATTCAACCATGTTCCAACTTTCTAAACTGCAAGGAGGTTGAACCAAATTCCAACTTTTTATTCAGCAAGTAGGTTGGAAACCCATTACAACGGTAAGAAGTTTAAAAACTCTAATTAGAGCGCAATGTAAAATTGAAATAACTTAAAGATAGTACTTAATAAATAATATATCTTCTAAATTACTTGATTAATATATAACTTCAACTATTTATTTAAAATAACATAGATTTGAGCAAACAATTTACCATTTTTTAAATTATGAAAATGAAAATAATGGCTGAATAATGCTGGCGAGCCGTAGCCGAAGGCCCGCCAGAGAAAAAGAAAAAAAAACCGGGAAGGCGGCAATTCAATCTTCATTTTCACAAATTTTTCATTCATGTTTTTATTTTTACTTTCCTTGTATTCGTAATGAAAAGCACAGTGTTTACCTCGGGTGAAAGTCTTTTAAGTCCCTCAAGCTCCATTGGCGCCCTCGCTGACGCTCTGGCGCCAAACCCGTCTCGGGACTCAAAAAACATGACTTTCAACACTCGGGTAACAATGTACTATTGCTTATTGGTAGAAACTTACCGGACTGCTTGTTTTTAGTAGTAAGTATAGTGGCGGAATGAAAATGTTCGTCGATTTTCAACTCGATTTGTTCAACGTATCACGATCACATACTACCTTTTGAAACTGAATAGACAGAATACACCGATAAGTTAACGTCACAAATTATGTCAAAATGTGTTCATGATCAAGGCACTAGTGCAAGCGAAAACCGACTTTAAGGTGACGAACATTTTTATACCGCGACTAATATAAACTGAAAATTTTTTTTTTTTTCAGTTTATATTAGTCTATATTGTTCCTATCTTAGACTATATTGTTACTATCTATATAGTTTATATTGCGAAAGTAATTATCTAATTTTTTCTACTTTTTTTACAATCTTTTTTTAGCATCTTTTCTGTATCGGAATATTTTGATTAAGTATTAGTACTTATTCAACTAAAAATTTTTCACGCATTTTTCGTTAGTTTTTATAATTAACGATCCTGTATTTTATTTAAAGTAATAAAGTATTAGAAAAATAAAAATCATGGGGTTTGCTTACTATAAACATTTATCTTTGACTATAAAACAAACCCTACTTTTTAAGGATAAAAATATTGAAGTATTTAGAAATCCTTGGAAATGCACTACAAAATCAGCAACCCTATTTTCAAGTTCATAAATTTATTCTTATCCTTAAAAAAGTCAAGGGTTTTTTTTTATTATAAACAACCCCAAAAACCAAAAACACTCAAAAACTCACCTGTCAATATCTCACACAACACTGTCACAAAAAAGTCAGTTTATATCCAATGCACCGCTAACCAGGTGAGACGCTGAGCACAGACTGGACATCAGTCGACCAACTCTGCAAAGGATTATGAACTAATGCCCCGTACACACAATCGTGTTAAATACCCGGTCAACCGCGTCTTTTGACGTCACTAGGGTTTCTTGGGAACCTATTATTTGTATTATTTTATTTAACCAATAAGATCTAATTATAGGACCTTGTGTAGTGAATCATAGTGCGTAAAATTAAAGAACAACTTTTTGTAGGAAAACCGCAGCACAAAAATTAATAGATGTAAAAAAAAAGGAATTGTGTTTTTTTATGCAACTGGCTGATGGAACAAGCATATGACCTACCTGATGTTAAGTGGTAACCATCACCTGTAGCAAATCATTGCCTCGTAAAGTCACACACGTCAGGAGCATGCCATATGATGCACTGCCCTACGTACAACAACTTGAGGCATACATATGTTTAGCCGGTAATTTCACCGGCACCTTCAAACTTCAAACTAAAAGACAGCAATGCTGCTTCATGGCAGAAATAGGCATGGTCTATCAATACACTTCTTCAGAACTACTCTTCTATCTTGACGAAACCCAAATACTACGGACAGAATCAAGACTTCACTATCGTTTTTTGACATTATTGCTAAAATCTCGCTGTGACGCTCCCGGCATAGAAAATTACCACTTTTGGGTGTAACAAGAAGTGGCTAAAAGAAACACTAGAGATTATGTTAGTTTGACAGTTTTATTTATTCTACAATCAGATTTGAATCCACCCAAAAAAGCTGTCAAGTACTCAATACTCAATATTATATTGATTGCATACACATGGTTTAGTTTAGGTACATACATAGTTCTTAGGTGTAAGTCAGTATCACATGGACCCTGTGTATAGGATAAAGCAACATGGAGGTAGGCCGAGGTTTATAGACAGTAGTTAGTACGTATATATTATTATACATTGAGAATTGCCAGGCATTATATTGTAGATAGTTTGTTACTTTATTTTAAATAAGCTTGGTAGAACAGAAGTGTACGAAAGAAGAGAGAATGAACATTTGATATTTGAATATTTTGCATGCTTTAAGGCAGAACATGGCTGAACATACTTAATTTATACCATCCTGTAATTATAACCTGTGTTTCGCAAATAAATGATTGTATTAAACGTGTTTTGTATTTAATGAGCAAGAAAGGGACTCCTTTCACCTCACAGGGGCTCAATTCTAGACCAGTGACTTTTTTGTCACGGTAGGTATGTATATATCACAAGAACTGTCAAATTCACTAAAGAAACTGACAGTTCTTGTGATATTATATCTACCGTGACAAAAAAGTCACTGGTCTAGAATTGAGCCCCTGGTTTGAAAAAACCAGTGACTCAATGAGATGAACTGGTTTGTCGCTTTACAGCTTGGAAGGCCTGCGTGTGTAAAAGGCATTAGCTTGGCGAAAGGACGCGTTTGCGTCATCATCAATAACATTAGCGCGTCATATGTTTTCCCGACGTTGGAGTGCGGTCGTTTTGACTTAATTCTGCGTACACTTTAATGCTTAGCATTTCCGTTTTGCGGTGAACTTAATTGATTGGTGATAAAGAACTACTTAAAAATAGAACTACTTAAAAATGCATACAAAATTTTCCATAATTTTTATTTAAAAAAAAACTTGTGACATTACACATTAATACACTTACTTATTACACAATGCTAGTGCTCTCAAACGGTGAAGGAAAACATCGTGAGGAAACCCGTGGCTTAGTCAGCTCCAAACGTATTGACCATGTCTTTCCTGTGGATTAGGCCGACTAAGCTGTCAGGATGGTATAGGTGCTGGGCAAGCCTACCCCACCTAAAATCTTGTCCTATAGGCACTATAGCGTCCCGTAAGTAGGGGCATGAGTGATCACCAGTTGCCCCTGACGCTATATAAATCATCTACAATAGATGCAAAGGCCTGTTTACTTACTTTTTTTTTATACATTGATAACGTTACTTTTAATCAAAAACTATTGCATAAAGGCCTGCGCATACCTAGGTCGTTGGCGTCGGAGATCAGTGAAACGCTGTCAAATTTTACAGCGATATTTGACAGCTTCACTAATAGGTCAATCTGCAGTGTCTGTACCTATACCTACTATTTTCATATCTTATTTTTATATGCTGAGTAAATACTTAAGTATAACTTTGAAGCGTAGCGTGTGCTGTCTTTGAAACTTTTGCTTTTGTATTATTGCATTGCATACGTCTGACTAAGTGAAGTGGCACCACACTGGAACTTCACTGCTATTATTTTTGATTTGTAAAAGGATCATATAAAAAACGGTGGGAACCGAGCCGTAGTTTGTTGTCTGTTCTTGCGTCGGCTTGGTCGCGTGGAACTGGCACCTAGACTCACCTAGCTTTAAGACGTTTCCAAGTGATTCTTGCAATCCAACTTAATAAATATACTTTTGATTTTGATTTCATTTATTTGCTACATAAAAATAAAATAAATAAATAAAATAAATATTTTGGACAATCCACACAACACAATCTAGTCCCAAACTAAGCAGAGCTTGTATTATGGGAACCAGATAGCTGATATAATACTTGAATACTTTTTTTGTAAATACATATATAGAATACAATATTACACCCAGACAGAGAACAAACATCGATGTTCACCACACAAATGTTTGTTCTCGGTGGGGATCGAACCCACGACCTACGGCGCAGAAGGCAGGGGTACTACCAACTGAGCTGAGAGGCCAGTCACATAAGCGCACAAAATACATTAAATTTTAAGAAAAACAAGTAATAAATCACAATATTAACAAAAACATACCATAACATAACAAAGATACATAATAAAATAAATTATGAACAACAAAAAGAGATTATATTATATTTGCTACATCGACGAGCAGTTCAGCGCTATTTTTCTGCTAGAAACCGTTGGTTAGAAACATTTGCATGCATTAAGTCCGTCTATTTAGTTTATAGTCTGCAACGATATTGGCAAAATTTAGTAAGCAAATAAGCTTACTAAATTATAGTCATAGTAGGAAATAATAGGAATATATATGGGGAATATAATATATGGTTATGGAACTGAGACGTGGTCGCAACGAGCTATGGAGAGAGTTGTGCTGGGAGTTTCACTACGAGATAGAATCAGAAATGAGGATATCCGTAGAACAAAGGTCACCGACATAGCTCGTAGAGTTAGTAAGTTGAAGTGGCAATGGGCAGGCCATATAGCTCGGAGAACTGACAACCGTTGGGGAATAAAGGTTCTCGAATGGCGACCACGAACCGGAAGACGAAGCGTAAGGGCGCCCACCCACCAGATGGACCGACGACATTGTTAAGATCGCGGGAAGTCGATGGATGGAAAAGGCTCAGAATCGTTCTTCCTGGAAATGTGTAGGGGAGGCTTATGTCCAGCAGTGAACTTCTTCAGGCTGATAATGATGATGATGATGATACCGACCGACCGACATACGAGGTTTCGACTAATAATAGCATTGTTTTTACTGAGAACAAAAAACCGCAGTGGTTTTTAAGCACAACAAAAAACTTCGGAATGTAATTTCATTTCATAGTGCAGTCGACTTTATGTATCAACCTACAAGTTCTGTAGATTTTAAATACTTACTGACTGACGTCAATGAAAGCATTTTTGGATTTGCATTATTTTTAGACATAACATTTTTTTTTTTTTGCTTTTGTATTATTGCAAACGTCTGGCACCACACTGGAACTTCACTGCTATTATTTTAGATTATTTTTGATTTGCAAAGGATCATTGTAAAAAATCGGTAGGAAACCAAGCCGTAGTTTGTTGGCTGTTCTTGCGTCGGCTTGGTCGCGTGGAACTGGCACCTAGACTCACCTAGCTTTAAACCGTTTCACAGTGATTCTTGCAATTCAACTGAATAAATACACTTTTGAATTGATTTGATATTGTATTCTAAGTATGTATTTACAAAAAAAAATGTACCATAACTATTATATCACAGCTATCTGATTCCCATAGTACAAGCTCTGCTTATTTTGGGGCTAGATTGTGTTGTGGGGATTGTTCACAATATTTATTTTAACTTACAAGTACAGTCGCGGTATGAAAATGTTCGTCACCTTAGAGTCGGTTTTCGCTTGCACCAGTGCCTTGATCATGAACACATTTTGACATAATTTGTGACGTTAACTTATCGGTGTATTCTGTCAATTCTCTCTTCTTTCAAAAGGTAGTAGATCGTGATACGTTGAACAAATCAAGTTGAAAATCGACGAACATTTTCATACCACCTTACAGCAAGCCTAAGCATACCAAGCGATATTCCTATAAAAATACCTAGGTACTGAACTGGTCTAGTATTGACCTGTGTGAGGGTCATAAAACAGGTCCTGTCCAGTCTTCCAGTGTTAGTACAAGGCTTATTTTAGACGTTAGGGCTAAGTGAGTCGAGATGCCAGTTTCACACGACCAAGCCTAGATACTTAAGTAAGAATACGGCTTAGTTCTCATCGTTTTTTGCATAATAATAATAATAAATAAAATAAATATTGTGGACAATTCACACAACACTACCCAGCCCCAAACTAAGCAGAGCTTGTAATATGGGAACCAGATAGCTGATATAATACTTGAATACATTTTTTTTGAAAATACATACTTAGAATACAATATAACACCCAGACAGAGAACAAACATTTATGTTCACCACACAAATATTTGTTCTCGGTGGGGATCGAACCCACGACCTACGGCGTAGAAGGCAGAGCTACTACCAACTGAGCTAGAGGCCAGTCAAAGAGGCATGATCCTTTTTCAGAATAGACTGGCCTCTCAGCTTAGTTGGTAGTAGCTTTGCCTTCTGAGCCTAGGTCTAGGTGCTAGGCCTAGGTGCTAGGTCGTGGGTTCGATCCCCACCGAGAACAAATATTTTTGTGGTGAACATAGATGTTTGTTCTCTGTCTGGGTGTAATATTGTAATCTACACATGTATTTACAAAAAAAATGTATAATAGTATTTTATCAGCTATCTGGTTCCCATAGTACAAGCTCTGCTTATTTTGGGGCTAGATAGTGTTGTGTAGATTGTCTATAATATTTATTTATTATTTATTAAAAAAATTTAAAGTTCCAGAAATCTATATCTTATACCTTTAAACGAGAAAATCTTGTATATATATAATATATATTTAGGATCTCGGAAACTGAGCCAACGATTTTCATGAAATTAAGTATACAGAGGGTTTCGGGGGCGATAAATCGATCTAGTTAGGATTCATTTTCAGAAAATGAGTCTGTTCGTTAAAAAAAAACTAAAAACATAAACTGAATATGTGACTACTCCTGCCATCTATTGACGATTGTGAGCAACTAACTGCAAGCATGTCCAGCAGATGGCGTTGTTCAGTAAGAATAAACGAGTAAAGATAATAATATGCTTCTTATGATTTCTTAAAAATACAAATTAACAAAAAAAATTACGAGCGAAGCTCGGTTACCAACTAATAGTCTTATATTTATAAAAGAAAGTCGTGTTAGTTACACTATGTATAACTCAAGAACGGTGGAACCGATTTGGCAGAAAATTAGTAGGGAGGTAGCTTAGAACCGGGAGAAGGACAAAGGATACTTTTTATCCCGAAAAAGCAACGGGAACGGGGTGTTACGGGAACGGGCGAGCGAAGCCGCGGGCGGCCACTAGTAACTAATAAATAGTAACTAATAAATAAAGACTAGACTGGTGACCAAAGGGCTAGCGCTTACCTAGGGCTATAAATTTGCTTAGCTATTCAAAGAGGTACCGTTGCCAACCTTTTGGGCACATTGCCTGCGGTCGGTGATCTGAACTCTGTTCACTACATGTAATACCTACAGGTGGAAAACAGAGATCATTACTAAATTTTGTAGTTTTTATAATGTATTTTTATATTTTAATCATTTCATGTTTTATAAATATGTGAACAATCCACGCAACACTATCTAGCCCCGAACTAAGCAGGGCTTGTACTATGGGAACCAGATTGCTGGTATTATATCTTAGTTTTTTTTGTAAATTCATAATAATATTAGGTACTATAAAACACCCAGACAGAGAACTAACATCTGCGTTCACGACACAAATATTTGTTCTCGGTGGGGATTGAACCCACGACCTACGGCAGCTATGAAAGTTTGAACTTCAATTGCTTATTTTAAAGGGTTAGTCCCATTGATTGAGTCATAGGAAATCGTCACATCGGAATTAGATTGAGTCACAAAAATCATTGGGAAATACTTTCATCAATGTCTTCTAGAAAATTCTAATTTGATTTAATTTTTATTGCCTATTCATGCTTCCTTCTACTACGCACCAGTTGTATTGTTCCCTAAAAGGCTGTAGGTACCTACTAGTCAGTGCCGTATAGAATCACAGAATCTAAATTCTTATCTAAATATATAAAACTCTTACGTTACTGACTGACTGACTGACTGACAATCAACGCACAACCTAAACCGTAAGTCCTAGAAGCATGAAACTTGGAGGGTATGTTCCTTTTATAGCATAGGTGTGCACTAAGAAAGGAAATTGGAAAATTATTTCCCTCAGAGAAAAAAAACCAAAACTTTTAAAAGAAAAATCAACACAGCCTATGCTCACAAATAACTCTCTTGCATGAAAATTGGTAGGGAGGTTGCTTAGTACATACCAGGAGACGGACTTGTAACTTATTATCTCGAAAAAGTTATGGAAACGGGGCGTAACGGCAACGGGGCGAGCGAAGTCGCGGGCGCCCGCTAGTACTGTAAACAGACTGCGTAGAATACAAAACAATACCAAATTATTAATTCGAAAAAACAGTTTACAAAAATCAAAATGCAAATGCAAATGCGTAATACTACCTTGGTACCTACTAGTTTCAAGGTCACCGACATAGCTCGTAGAGTTAGTAAGTTGAAGTGGCAATGGGCAGGCCATATAGCTCGAACCGACAACACTATACCATCCTGACAGCTTAGTCGGCCTCATCCACAGGAAAGACATGGTCAATACTGAGCTGACTAAGCCATGGGTTTCCTCACGATGTTTTCCTTCACCGTTTGAGAGCACTAGCATTGTACGCCAAAAATTATAAGGCAAACATGGTCTAAAAGAATACTTAAAAACTAGAGGTACAATGGGCGGTCTTATCGCTAATAGCGATTTCTTCCAGACAACCTTTGGCAATTTGACTATATGCATTATACTTAATTGTATTTTATTTTATTTATTGATCACCAACTTAATATACACCAGTACAATTTAACAAGATAGTGTTTAAAATGAATACAGAGTCAAGTGCTATTATAATTACAGGTGAAGACAGCATGCGTGCAGGGGCCTAATTCTCGGCTCATCTCGGATCATTTTGCAATTTTATTTTATTGCTTGTTTTCGAAGAGAATATGGATGATTTCCTTGGATGAATGGATGAATTCTCGGGCCGACCAAGATTTTCAATGTACATTGGCATTGCACAACCCCGCACTTTTTCTACGTTTTCCGTATATCGTAGGTGTCGAGGCTTCTACGATGAGGTCGTCAATGAAATCAAGGAAATCATACATTCTCTCTTCGAAAAGAAGGAATAAAATAAATTTACAAAATGATCCGAGTTGAGCCGAGAATTATATAGGCTTCACATAGATGCGTACTTAATAGCTAAGGTTCCATCCCTCTGCTTAGTTTGGGGCTAGATAGTGTTGCGTGTGTCTACAATATTTATTGATTTCTGCCGTTGACAGTACTGCCTATAACAAAGACATGTTAGGTTCAAAGGCCAAGGGATTATAATCAAGGTTTTTATTTGGATGATTAATTGTTGTGTCCAAAAAACCTGCGACTGAATGGCAATCAATAACAGCCTTACAACTCAGTTGGTAGTAGATCTGCCCTCTGCGCTGCGGTCGTGGGTTCGATCCCCACCGAGAACAAACATTAATTGTGTGTTGAACATAGATTCTGGGTTTGAGTTTTGACGTGACAACGTCTTATAATTCGATAGAGCCGACTGCACGCACGAAAAAACATGACGCATGCGGCGTTACCTCGCTCTGAGGCGTTCCATTGCGCGGCTTGAAGTGCAAGCGAGAGCGCGGAACGAGCGACAAAGAGGCAGGCACGGCCTCCGCGTTCGGCAGCGTTCGACATCTGTCTCTCTCCTACTTGAGTGAGCGATGCGTCCGCGTGGACAGCTGTATGACGTTGGCACGTTCAACTATCGATAGTAAACCGACTTTACAGACAACCGATTTTTTAATATATGTTGGACCTATGAATTTAATAATAAATAGCTGCCTTCTGCACTGTAGGTCGTGGGTTCGATGCCCACCGAGAACAAACAATTGTGTGGTGAACACAGATGTTGGTTCTCTGTCTGGGTGTTAAATGGTATAATAAGTACAATTATATAATTACAAAAAACAAATTATAAGTATTAGCTATCTGGTTCCCATAGTACAAGCTCTGCCTAATTTGGGGTTAGGTAATGTTGTGTGGCGTGAACTATCTGCAATATTTATTTTCTTATTGATTATTTATTTATGTATAAAATATAATTAAACTCATAATTTGTATTCATACCTAATTTGTATTTATAGAAATATTGTTGCTAAAGTTTATTGAACATTCCAATAAACGAAAATAAGTTCCGAAGTCTCAGAAAACTAGCAAGTTTTAATTTTATTAACACAAAATTATCGTAATTTATAACGCAACGAAAGCGCGATCTAGGATCGTAACAAGTTTAGGGGCGCCATCTAGTTCTAAATTATGTAAACCAAAAATTAAAACAACTTGTAAACAATTTTTTAGTTAAAAGTTTTTAAAATAAACAGGATATAGAATTATGTACATACTTACATATTATTATTTGTGATAGGTAATGACTGACCTTAAATTATTGTCTAATTATAAACCAAAGTAGTATAAATAGCTGTTATTTGGTCTTAACAGTTTTTTAACCTCCAGCTCAAAGGCATAAATCATAATCCAGATATAGCTGCCACCGTATTTTAGCAGACGTTGATTTAGTATTGAAAATTAAGGCCTGCCGCACATTATCAACAATGTTCGAAATGTTCGAATCTGTTCTCCAACAAAAAAAAAAAGTCAATACGAAAGTTCGTGCAATGTTATTTTTGGTATTATTATTATTAGGTAATTTATTTCAGGCAACATAATAGATCTTAAAAATTCTAAGAATTTAATAGAATCCCTTACTAATTCTCTTTTTTTTTGCATGGCAGACTGGCTTTAAACGTTAGTCACGTCTTCGACATATCGTAAACTATCGCATTTACTAAAACGATTGCTTACAAAAAAAAAAAGTACACTTATCTAATTATCCCAAACACATAAGCAAACCTATGGATAGATAAGCAGAAAAATAAGTTGAAATAAAAACATGTTAATTGAAATAAAAATATGTAAAATAAATAGCAAAATCTAAGCAATTGCATAGATAAGCTGTCTGGTTTCCATAGTAGGTACAAGCTCTGCTTAGTTTGGGGCTAGACAGTGTTGTGTGAATTGTCTACAATATTTATTTATAGATAGGTAACTAACTTAGTTGTGTCATACGCAACTATAGCATTAATATAAATCGCTACTATAGATAGTGCAATCCACGAAGGCGCGCCCCACTATTCCTCCTTAACCGTTTATAGTATATGTGTGCAAGCTTCCGTCAATGTTTGAGTGTTATCGGTACACACTAATTACCTATGAGTGCACACGCACACTACAATGAATAGACTACGGTTCGCGACTGCCGCTCGGAGCAAACTCCCCGCACCCCGCGATCCCTTCAACCGACAATTGGTGGGGCGCGTCTTCGTGAATTATACTATCTATACTAATAATACGATCGCCAATGTGACGGTCCACGTTTTGACAAAACGCCAAAACTGTCTATGCTACATAATGATTACTTATAGCAAAAAAACTTTAGAACCGTACCTTTGTATTTAACCTACTTTGAACTGTGTGCAAGCCTGTGTCGAGTTAGTTTTTTTTTTCATCATCAACATTGGCTTGAATATGCTCACTGCTCATTTTCTATTCTGTTCACTTCCCACTGTATTTTAAATATCTAATTTGTTTTATTTTCTGTTTTTAGTAAATTCGATTGCTATGTAAAATCTTACTTGTAATTTGAAAAAATGACCTTACCCTTTTTTAACACAATTCTTTGCATTGAAAGTTGGAACTAGCAAGTGCTATACCATTTCGGAATCTCAATGAAGTAGGCAAGTTATTTATTAGTTGGTCACTCAGGGTGACCATACATTTTTTTTAAACCAAAGGAGGTCAAACTTTTGGAAAAAATTGGCAAATCACATTTTTATTTCAAAAAAAAATTCTAAAAAAAAAACTGTACCTTTGACATACCAATGGCAGTTATCATTCGATAGAACAGTTATCTAAGAATGCTATTAAAAAAACAGATGGAGAAAATTCCTTGATTTGTGATCTTGGCATTCAAAAGTATGAACAGAAGTACAAAATAATGAAAATTTCGAAAATGTTTAATAACTCGAAAACCGTGGGACTTTTACTGGGTACATGTTTTTATTTTCTGAACAGTTGTGATGCCCCCGACTCGTAGGTAAAGGATTATCCACTCTTTACGCCACACCCTGTATATATATATTTAGGATCTCGGAAACTGAGCCAACAATTTTCATGAAATTAAGTATACAGGGGTTTTCGGGGACGATAAAACGATCTAGCTAGGATTCATTTTTAGAAAATGTCCCCCTGATCGTAAAGTAAATACTTAATCAACTTTATCATAAAATCATAACTCCTAGCGCCATCTGTTGATTAAGTCATGAGTTAGTGGAACAGAGAACGCCATCTATTGACGAGTAGTGGAGTTTATTATAATGTCGGTAAGATCGAAAAATATTAATATTTAATCAGTATGTAAGTAATTCGTATTTAAATATAATTCACAACAACAGTTTAAAAAAAAAAAATACCGAGCGAAGCTCGGGCACCAACTGCTAGTAAAATTTAAAATTTTCTCAGGTCTGCGCCCGTCCTTAAGTTTTTGTAGATGGTAAAATAACATCTATACTTAGATAGCTAATAAATAAAGTAGGTTTATAAACCATTCATTCATGTTGAACGTTGGAGGTGGAATTTTCCACAATTATACCTACGAGAAGCTTATTTTTTTATTTGCTTGTCAATATTTTAAAAGCCTGATATAATATAACAACATTTTTTTTTAATTGCGCCATTAAAAGTGCAAGTACCCTTGGTAAGATTTCGTAAGATTTTCCTCAACAAATACAATATGGCCAAATCTGACACAATTATATAAAATTTTGTGATTGTGATTTTAAATTACGGCAATATTCAAAATTATTTTTTTAAGAATTTCGCGTGAGATTAAAGGAGGGGGTACGTACTTTCTACGTACCCCCTCCGTACCCCTCCGTACCTGTTTCTACGTACCTTAGTTACGTAGAAACAGGTTATAAGAATGTTAAAATTAACCAAGTTTTGCTCTGACTAATAACTTGTTTATATCAGAAAGATATATAAACCGCACGTTGGGTTTTACCATACCAGTAGGCCTACCATGAGCTCTGTCTGGCTCTATCTCTGGTTTTGAGTCTGTGTTAGCACTCACACCATTATTATTATAAATTATTATAAACCAGTGTATTATTCTGTGTGTGTGACGTTTTGACGTAGGATTTATTTACTCAACACTCACACAGACTCATGACCAGAGCCAGAGACAGAGCCAGACAGAGATCATGGTAGCAACTGAGTGCGTCAGATAAAAATATTTCCATTTTGGTTTTTGAAAAATTCAAAATAAAAACAAACTAAAATCATCACGACTTTAAACCCAGCCACGGTTGATTGGTTGAATTTGAGGGGGCATTCCCCTCAAATTGCCAAAATCATCATCAGACTGAAGAAGTCCACTGTTGGACATAGGCCTTACCATTACTAAAACGTGAGAAGGGGGGGGGCTATTGGCGAATTTTTTGAATATTTGTCGAAGAGGTGACGCGTAGTTTGTTGGCTGTTCTTGCGTCGGTTTAGTCGCGTGGTGTCGTGCGGTTTAAAAGTTTAGAATCCTAAGCGCTAGCGTGTTAACGAAGGAATCAAAAGAGCACAAGGTGAAAAGTCTTTGCACTCGAGTGCAACACGTAGCTTTTCATCCCACCTCAAGGAAATCACTAAATGCAAAAAATAAAATGGCGCTTGCTTTACGCGCAAATTAATAAAAAAGTAATACACCAAAGGTTGCGAGTCTGAGTTTGTAACAAATTAAAAAAGGTTGCTTGATAAATTTGGCACAATGGAGGTAGAAGTAAATAGGTTTGAACTCACCAAACTTAGTGCTCACGGTGTTCTAAATTCAATTTACTTTATCTTCTAACAGCAACCTCTTTCTGAGATGGGGGGATGAAAAACTCATTGGTACGTAAAAGACTGGATTTGAAACCACACCCTTCAAACCTGTACACAGCGATGCTGCTTCACGGCAGGAATAGGCATGGTGGTAGTACGCACCCCCACGAGACACACACAACACATCGCGGGAAGTCGGTGGATGGAAAGGGCTCATAAAATCGTTCTTGCTGGAAATGTTTAGGGGAGGCCTATGCCCACCTGTGGAATTCTTCAGGCCGATGATGATGATGATGCTAGTATTCTCAAAAGGTGAAAGAAAACATCGTGAGGCCATTGCTTAGTCAGCTCCGCACGTATTGACCATGTCTTTCCTGTGTATTAGGCCGACTAAGCTGTCAGGATGGTATAGGTGCTGTGCAAACTTATTTCATCTAAAATCCTGTCCCAGGCACTATAGCGTCCCGCAAGTAAGGCTTGTGTAAACACCAGTTGTCCCTGACGCTATATAAATAATTTACAATCAATGCAAAGGCCGTTGTTTATTTTACTTAGATCTACATATATAATTACCGTTGCCATAAGTTTAAAAATATGAATAAATATTAGGTTAGTTAGGAGGTCGGTGGATGGAGAGGCCTGTCTGCTTCCGGAAAATATCAAAGTCAAATGTGTATATTCAGTTGAACCACAAGGACCAGTTTGAAACGTTTTAAAGCTATAGGTGAGTCTAGGTGCCAGATCCACGCGACCAAGCCGACGCAAGAACAGGCAACAAACTATACAGATTGGTTCCTACCGTTTTTGACGTCACAAGGTCACAACGTCTTAAATTCGATGGAGCCGGCAGCACGCACAAAAAAACATGACTCATGCGGCGTTCCTCACTCTGAGGCGTTCCATTTGAGGTTTGAAGTGCAAGCGAGAGCGCGGAACGAGCGGCAAAGAGGCACGCACGGCCTCCGCGTTCGGCAGCGTTCGACATCTGTCTCTCTCCTACTTGAGTGAGCGATGCGTCCGCGTGGACAGCTGTATGACGTTGGCACGTTCAACTATCGTCAGTAAACCGACTTTACAGACCTCCGATTTTTTCTGTATGTTCATTGTCATGCTTGTTATGCCAGTCTTCTTAGGCTGGTCTTCGCTGCCTTCATCATCATCAGCCTCATCACTCATCACAGACCTTCCCCTATACAAAGGCTAAACTGCTAGTCTTGGTCGCGTGGAACTGGCACCTAGACTCACTTAGCTTTAAAACGATATAAATATTTAACAAATATTTTAAAACGCCCTTCTTGAAAAGCCTTATGCTGTAATTTATAGGGAAAGCCTCAGCAGGAAGAGTATTCCACAACCTTAGAGTGCGCGGGAGGAAGTTCCTCTGGAACCGGACGGTGCGCGACCATGCCGGCTCCAAGGTATGTGGATGAGCCCTCTCCCTAATGGCGAGCCGTTTGTTCTCGGTGGGGATCGAACTCAAGACCTACGGCGCAGAAGGCAGAGCTACTACCAACTGAGCTGAGAGGCCAGTCTAGCAATGTCGCATAACCCGCCTACCTACTTACCGCAAAAGGTTTTAAAGTCATGAAAAGTGTGCCAAGTATAATAATTGCCTGAGAAGGTGCAACTTATAATGTAACTTGTCCATTGTCTGGCTTCTCAACACGGTACCAAAATTATTTACCAACACGGCACAAATATTTGTTCTCAGTGGGGATCAAACCCACGACCTACGGCTCAGAAGGCAGAGCTACTACCAACTGAGCTGAGCGGCCAGTAAAATACAGAAATAAACACATAAGCGTCAATAGACATGCCTACAAAAAAATGTTGCCGGTCATGGTGTTCAAACAATATTTTTTACCATAAGTCTTCGAGTACTTATGTTTTTGTAAGCGATATTTTTTGATGATGGTCAATACTGTTTTCTGTTTTTTTCTAATAGGTTTAAAAGAACCAATAACAAGATGATGAGAAGAACCTTACAAACCAGAATTTTATAATAAACTTCTGACGCTGGAGGGATGAGTAAGCCGATCCTACGGTCGCAGGATAGAACCCAGTTGTGTGCCTTTGGATTTTTCCGTACGAAACATTTATGTACTTTCAAACGGTGGAGGAAAACATCGTGAGGAAACCCACGGCTTAGTCAGCTCCGCGCGTTTTGCCCATGTCTTTCCTGTGCATTAGGCCGACTAAGCTGTCAGGATGGTATAGGTGCTGGACAATTCCATCTAAAATTCTGTTCCAGGCACTATAGCGTCCCGTTAGTAGGGACATGAGTAATCACCAGTTGCCAGACGCTATATAAATCATCTACAATAGATGCAGAGGCCTGTTTACTTTAAAGTACCTTGACTTTGGACTTCAATGTGAAGTGTTAAGGTCATTGCACATGATAAATGTTTGCAATGCGAAGAATTTCCGTATATTCTAATAATTTCAGCTTATAACTTAGCTCATTATATAACCGGTTATTATTTGTGCTTATTTGACGGTCATCCGATGGACCGATGGCATTGAAAGATCGTGGAAAGTTGGTGCTCAAAAAATTGTTTATCATCCCCCCCTAATCTTGGAGTATTTTTGCTCTTTGAAGCATAGCGTGTGCTGTCTTTGAAACTTTTGCTTTTGTATTATTGCATTGCATAGGTACGTCTGACTATGTGAAGTGGCACCACACTGGAACTTCACTGCTATTATTTTAGACTATTTTTGATTTGTAAAAGGATCATATAAAAAAACGATAGGAACCGAGACGTAGTTTGTTGCCTGTTCTTCTACGCTTGGTCGCGTGGAACTGGCACCTAGACTCACCTAGCTTTAAGACGTTTCAAAGTGATTCTTGCATCGTACTGAATAAAAAATTATTGACTTTGACTTTGATATCTGAGTGCAAAAGATGTTTTTATCCGCTAGACTAGAGGAGTTTTCACCGTAACAGTACCTTTTATATACTGTACCTAGTTGCTCGCACAAAAATTACCATTGTGTACAGTTCCACGCTTATTAATAACTCATTCAAACTGGTTTTCCTAATGCCTATGCAAATACCTTTTAAATTACCTACAACTAGATCTAGTAAGGGCAATATGATTCTAGATTAGGTATGATTGATCACGGTATTCACGGATTAAACTACGTCGATTACAATTAGGCTCAGGCCAAACGAGCGTAATTTTGTGAGTCGTGAGTCGCGTATTTTCGGTCGCAGAAATTCTGCCTGGCAGAAATTCTGTTGGGATGCCAGACGAGCGCATTTTATTCAGTTACTATCGAACGTTTATAGCGGATGTTTGCGTCGTGCAATGGAACCGATAAAAATTTTGTGTATTTACGAAGCATATTTAGAAGACGAAGAAGTAGATAACACCAGAAAACAATTAAAATCAAAAAGCTATGTGCCTTCCCGAAATGACAGAAAACGAATCCCCCCCGCAAACTCAATTCGGTCCGAATAACGCGTGTGAGTCGGCAGACAACTCATGTTGCGTCGCCGTGTGAATGAAACAGGACTTTTGTATGAAACCGAATGCAGCAGAATTTCTGCGACCGAAAATACGCGACTCACCACTATAAAAATTACGCTCGTTTGGCTCCACCCTACATTCTGTAGGCTTTGAGTCTGTGTGAGTGTTGACTATAAATCCTACGTCGAAACGTCACACACACTCTGTAAAATACACTGGTGGGCACTCACACAGATTCAAAACCAGAGCCAGACAGAGCTTGTGGTAGGCCTTTACTGTTGGAAGGGCGCTAGTACAAAACTATGGCTTTGGCAAATTCATCATCCGCACTTGATGTGCGGACTGGTTTCCGCAAGTAGGCCGCTGGCGGGCCCTTTTTGCATGACGCTTGACACGTGTTGCTCTAACTTTTTTAGGTTCTACGACACGCCGGTTTCAGTTTACAGAATACATCTACTCGCCAAGTTTAATCAGTCTAGCTCTTACGGTTTCGGAGAAAAATGGCTGTGACATACGGACGGACAGACGGACAGACAGTCATGACGAATCTATAAGGGTTCCGTTTTTGCCATTTGGCTACGGAACCCTAAAAAACAGGTTGTATCAATCATGTAATAATCATCAATCAATAGATACTGCTTGTTTACTTTTTTTTTAACATATAAAAATTTACCCAGCTATATGCTGCCAAATGTGACAGCGTTTCACTGATCGCCACCGCAGTAGGCTAAGATAGCTTTTTGATTTTAATTGTTTTTCTGGTGTTATTTTGAGTTCTGCTGTGTAATTTTGGTGATATTTTAACCAACATTACTTGAGGTCTTAGTTCAAAGTGTTTGCAGGTGGAATTAAAGTGTATTATGTGATATTCTGATTTGATCGAAAATGTTTCAGATGGTTTTGGAATAAACTGCCATCTTTTTTTCCAAAGCCAATTAGTATAAGTCTTGTACTATCTATGACTGACGACTTGACGAAAAAGTATTTTATCTGTGTAATATAATAATAATATAGCCTCTTTTATTTCCTCAGTTACATAATTATGATTAACAATAATATTATGCAATTAAGTTCTGTGTAATATATCATCATTAAACACATTACCTACCTACTCATTACTACTCGACGCTGGCAAAATTGATCCGAAATGGACAGATGCCATTCATTAAGAAGAAGAAGAAGATAAGCGCAAGCTTATGGCAACCGCAATATCAAACCCTGTCAGTATTCAAACTCTCGCCGCTACTTAGTGATCTAAAAATTCCACTTGCAATTACTTGAGCGGTGGATGAACTTAGTGACGTCAAAGAAATATCATGAATACATGAGTGAACGGGTTTGTGTGGGGAAAGGCCGCGGGTTTTGTTCCTTTTTACAAGTTATTTTTAACCGACTTCCAATAAAAAAGAAGGAGGTTCTCAATGCGGCTGTATTTTATCTGTTTAAGTTTGTTTGCATAATAATTTCGTCATCTATAAATGAGTTGTTTTTTTTGTCCTAGTGCAGGGACCTTAGTAATTTAAGTAAACCCTTGTATGTTTTTTAGGTAAATAAATATTTTTGTATTTGACAAATAGATTTTTCATCTAAAAAAATATTTTCAAATTGCATCAAAATCGATTTAATAGTTTTGTCATGGAGTCGGTTTTTTATGTTTTTTAAACGTATGCTATTCGTAGTGTACGTACTTAGTTGGACGGAAAAGGTTACGAACAAAGAGGTCATAAAGCGAGTAAAAGAGAAGAGAGTTAAACCTCCTTGAGACGATACAAAATCGAAGAGGAAAATGTTTGAACATGACAGCTAATACATAAAGGACATCATTGAAGGAATGGTTGAAGGGAAACGGGGAAGAGGAAGGCTAAGAATAAGTTACATGAGCCAGATAAAAGAAAAAGTCGCTGTCATGTCGTTTAAGGAAGTCAAGGAGACCGCATTCGAAAGACTTAATTGGAGAAAACTGCATCAAAACCCCGACAAGAGCTAAGCTCCCTGCGCTGCGCACACCTATATAGTTCGCTGGCGGTAGCGATCAGTGAAACGCTGTCAAATCTCAAATCTGACAGCGATATTTGACAGCGTTTCATTGATCGCGTTCGCCAGCGAACTAGATGTGCGCATGCGCAGGCCTTTAAATTTATAAATAAATATTGTAGACAAGCCACACAACACTATCTAGCCCCAAATTAAGCCGAGCTTGTACTACGGCAACCAGATAGCTGATATAATACTTAAATACATTTTTTTGTAAATACATAGGTACTTACTTATAATACATATTAATATAACACCCAGACAGAGAACAAACATCTGTGTTCACCACACAAATATTTGTTCTCGGTGGGGATCGAACCCACGACCTACGACGCAGAAGGCAGAGCTACTACCAACTGAGCTGAGAGGCCCGTTAATTTATGAAGAAGAAAAAAAAATTAAAATTTAAGAAGAAGAAGAAGACTTATATAGGTTTTATTTTTGTTTTGTATAAAAGATAAATGTCAATGGAGACAAGCACTGACAAGGAATATAATCTCATTACTAGTGGGATAAGGGAAGGAAGAATTATGTCGGTAACCCTAGTTTTTGACGTGATAACGTCGTATAAATCGATGGAGCCGGCTGCACGCACGAAAAAACATGACTCATGCGTCGTTACGTGCGTCGTTCCATTTACCTGAGCCCGAGCCCGGGTCGGGTAATGGGTAAGGGTAAATGAGGGTAAGGGTTCAGTCCGGGTCCGGATTTTCATTCAGTTTCATTCAGTATCATTCAGTTTCATTCACATTCAATTCAATTCAGTAAAACTAAAATTTTCTTTTGAAAAATGCAACCATTCCATCAGTATTTTCTTATGACGTTATCACGTTCAACTATCGTTAGTAAACCGACTTTACAGACAACCGATTTTTATTTTACTAGCTTATGGCCCACCTAATGTTGAGTGGTAACCTATCACAAAGCGTTGCCTCGCAGGTCACACTCAGGACGTTGCCCTGCGTCCATCAACTTGAGGTTTATGTACCTACTTAAGTGAGGTAAGAAGTAATTACTTTACAAACTTAAGTACTTAAGTATTATTTTATTAAGTAACTTCCTAAAAGTTCTTTGATATTTTTGGTCTGAAAGTGCCTTCACCTTTAGGATAAAAATATATATAAAATAAAACCAAAAAAAGTACAAAGCAATTTGATTAATCTGTTCCTTTCAGTTATTAATCGTTATTTTTAATACAATTAAAGTGTTGTGGACAAACACGCACTATCTAGCCCTAAACTAATCTATACCAAGAACAATTTTTTGTGTGGTGAACACAGATGTTTGTTCTCTGTCTGGGTGTTATATTGTAATCTAAGAATTTACAAAAAAATCTTATACCTTTAAACGAGAAAATCTTGTATATATATATATATATATTTAGGATCTCGGAAACTGCACCAACGATTTTCACGAAATTTAGTATACAGGGGTTTTCGGGGGCGATCAATTGATCTAGCTAGGATTCATTTTAAGAAAATGATTATTTCTTTCCGAGTGCAATAATTAAACATAAACTGAATATGTGACTGCTCCTGCCATCTATTGACGATTGTGAGCAACTAACTGCAAGCATGTCCAGCAGATGGCGTTGGTTAGTAAGAATAAACCAGTAAAGATGATAATATGACTCTTATGATTTCCAAAAATACAAATTAACGAAAAAAAATCCGAGCGAAGCTCGGTTACCAACTAGTATATAATTATATGAGTATTATATCAGCTATCTGGTTCCCATAGTACAAGCTCTGCTTAATTTGGGGCTAGATAGTGTTGTGTGGATTGTCCAAAAAATATTTAATTTAAATGAAAGCAATCACGACCGAAGCCACGGGTATCAGTTAGTATAAAATAAAACAAAATGTTTATATTACATTTTTATAATTCAAATAACAATCTAAACAAGTAATAAATAAAGTCATAATATTTAAATAATGTAACACATTAGTAAATTCCATATTTTAATAAAAATTGTGCTTTTTGAAAGTGAATACAAAATGAACACATCGCCATTTTGTATTTTAGTGATTTGTTTAATATGCTAACAAGAAATCTAGAAGGATTTCTACCGTTCATGGGCATTTCGTGAACCAGTTTAATTAACTTTTGAAACTATCATGGTTTTTAACACTATTTTTATGAAACGACGGGATATTTACCATGATTAAATTTTTCATAAAAAAAAATTTAATCATGGTAAATATCCCGTCGTTTCATAAAAACAGTTTAATTAAACTTATAAAAGCTTCCATCTTTGGTACTCAAGAGTAAATTTAGAACTATTATTAAAAAAAAGCACTTTCGGTCCTGCCTTTTATCAAAAAGTTTTGTGACAAATGGATATTTACATAAGATAAACAAAATGTATTGAACCTGGAACCCAACAGAGAGAGAGAACCTAAAATGGGGAACCCAATAAGGGAGAACCCGACAGGGGAGAACCCAAAAAGATAAACTCTTCAGGTGGTGAACCTATATGTTAGTGACTTAATAATTGCATCAAACAAACTACTATTGATAAATCTACTAAAATACTGAAATAATATATGTTTTTTTAAATATTAAAGGTCAATTTGACACAAGTTAAAATGCCTTACGACTTTGACAGTCGATTTACACTCTTATACCAATCACCGTTGGGTCTATAGACACGCCATTCATTTATTACGTTCTCTAGGTTAGCAACTACTTAGCACAATGACTGTACACTGTCTTTGGGGCGAACCCGACAGGGTTGAACCCGAATAGAACAGAACCTATGGGTTCAAGAGCTTAATTTGTTTCACACTCAAATCACTTCATTAACAATTGATATTTCGTACATTTTCTACATACATTGTCTTTGCGAACCCGTTAGGGTTGAACCCGTGTAGAACAGAACCTATGGGTTCAAGGGCCTAAATGTGTTTCCACACACTCAAAACTTAATTATCAATTGATATTTCGTACATTTTCTACATACATTGTCTTTGCGAACCCGTTAGGGGTGAACCCGAATAGAACAGAACCTATAAGTTCAAGGGCCTAAATTTGTTTCATACTCAAATCACTTCATCATCAATTGATAATTCGTACATTTTCTACATACGTATCTTTGCTAACCCGTTAGGGGTGAACCCGAATAGAACAGAACCTATGGGTTCAAGGGCCTAAATTTGTTTCCACACACTCAAATCACTTCATTATCAATTGATATTTCGTATTTTTTCTACAACGCTTGGCTCATAAGACCTTACAGTCGTGAGCACCATCAAATCGTTCGATTTTTAACCCACATCACCATCAGTAGCTATTTATACAAACTTTTACAGTCATCTAATATAACATAACACAGCACTATCCATCGTTGACTGGGCAGGGAGCGAACCCGAAAGGGGGTGAACCTGAAAGAGGGGTGAACCCAAATGGAGGTGAAACTAATAGGGAGAGAACTCAAAGAGAACCACTCAGAACCTTCCCGAAGTTAAATTTTCTAGAATATTTCGGACCAAAGATAAGGCAGTCAATTCTTAAGCCATCAATCATCATTATCATCATTCGCTATTCATACTCACTCACACTGTCCGCCATCATTGATTTGGGGGAGGGGCGAACCCAACGAGGGGCTTAACCAGCGAACTGAACCCGCCTATTCTCCTCAGATCAAGCATTTCTCACTTTAAATTATTCTAGACAAGCTTGACTAGTATGATTTTAAGTCAACTCGGGGCGAACCCAACTGGGGAGAACCCAACGAACCGAACCCAGCTATTCTCCACTCAGATCAAGCCTTATCTTCTACGATTGCCCGACAAGCTTGACTAATGTAATTTAAACTGTTTGTAATAATTTCGGGTAGAAAACACCCCCCAACCCAGTTCTCACACCATTGTAACTACCCTCACGCTATCTATTTATAAAAGCTATACACCCCTAAGACTACATAACACAGCATTGCCCCCCTTCGTTGACGGGGGGTGCGAACCCAGCCGGGGGGGTTGCGATGTCTCCCACTAACTCTGTGGGGGGTTGGCCGAGATCTTGCATCTGAAAAAGATGAAAAAACAAAGTTGAAAATGAATGATTTTTTGAGCATTGTGGTCTAGTGGTAGCAATCATACCTTCTTATTTTAAGGTCGTAGGTTCAGTGTGTCTAAAAATGTACGCACTATGCCAGTACTCTCAGACGGTGAAGGAAAACATCGTTAGGAAACCGGCATGTCGTAGAACCTAAGTGTCTAGTGCACGAAAGGAGCCTCTTTGGATTTTAAATACACCATTTAAAATCCTTTATTACGTAAACTGATTAAAATTATTTACTAATAAATAAATATTCTAGACAATCCACTCAACACTATCTAGCCCCAAACTAAGCAGAGCTTGTACTATTGGAACCAGATAGCTACACAGATATACTACTTATATATATTTTTTTGTAAATACATACATAGAATACAATATAACACCCAGACAGAGAACAAACATCTGTGTTCACCACAAAAATATTTGTTCTCGGTGGGGATCGAACCCACGACCTACGGCGCAGAAGGCAGAACTACTACCAACTAAGCTGAGAGGCCAGTCGTGTAAATGAATGTTTGTGGCTAACTGTGAATTTAAAAGATACTAGCAGCCCGTCCCGGCTTCGCACGGGGTAGACAATATTGTTGTACATTATTTTGTTCTATCGCTAATAGTTTCGGCAGCGCATTCGACGAAAGACATTTTAAAACTTTTCTACACCTTCGGTTACATTGTTCAAATTTTACCAAGGATCCCTAATTTTTTTCAAAATGAAATGTAGCCTATGTCAAATTGGAAGAATGTAGCATTCTATTTGTGAAAGAATTTTTTAAATCGGCCTAGTACTTTTTGAGCCTATTCATTACAAACATACAAAAATAGGTACAAATCTTTCCTCTTTATAATATTAGTATAGAGTATAGAAGTATAGATAAAAAGACGAACCTTTTGCATAAGTCCAAGTACGACTTCGAACCTCTTCCTCTTGACGTCATCAGGGTCGGATTCCTGTTCAGGTTCTAACTCGGCGCAGACTTTCTTCATCAGCTCGTGTTGTTGATCAAACCTAAACACACAGTTTTAATTAGGGGGCGTTCATAAATATTCAACCCCCCCCCCCCATCCTTCAATCTCACGTAAGATTTTTCTTACGTAAACGCGTTAGTGTTATTGTAAAAAGAAAAAAAGAAAAAATTGTGTGTGTCAGCTCCGACGCACGACTGGAGTTTACTCCCTAAAGGCAAAGTAAGGGTACACACTACCCACACGATCTAGCTGCACTGCTCACACCAAATTAGAAAGTTGCGCAAGATACGTTGCGCACCAAAAACGTAACGAGGTCATTCGTTCAGTAGATTTTACTCTCCACATTTTTCTCATACCGGGCGCCTTATATCAAAAAACCGATTCTTCAGGAGTAAACTCCAAAAAGAATTTGCTTCGTGCTTTTATTTACGACTAGTGTTAAGACTAGTAATCAATATTGCTATGAGTTATAAGTGTAATAAAAATGTAATAATAGAATACTTAAAAAGGGACCAAAATAGTAATTTGTTTTTGTTTCAATCAGAAAAAAAAATGGGTGATATTTGCCGAGACCCCCCCCTCTCCAACGTAAGATTAGATGAGATTTGACTCAACCCCCTCCTCCCACGTAATGTATGGATGCCCCCTTACAAGTTTTCCCGTTTATAATATTAGTAGGATTGAACACAGCGTTACATTAACTTTACCTCTGATACTCAGCATCATCTATCTTCCCCTTGTTAGTCTCCAGCCACGTCGGATACTTCTCCAGCAGTTCCTTGAGGGATGGATAGAGGACTTCCTTCGATAGCAGTGACTGCATCATGCCTTGCATGAAAGGAACGAACATATTCTCATCCTGCAAATGAAAACGGCAAAAATTAGGTTTGTATAGGTCGTCTGGTGGAAATAAATAGATTTTTGACATTTTTAAATGGAGAATTATCAAAAAATCTATGCTTGAGATATGCGCTGTTTCAGAATATTGGCCTTAGGGTAGATCAGAGGTTGCCAACCTTTTTTTTCTCATAGACCACTTAAACCATTTTGCTGGTTCCAAAAAAAACCATGGCAGCAACATTTTTACAATATTCCCAATCGACAAAAAATATGGAGATTAGATCTAACTATGGACATTTGCGTTGCGGCCGAGTTCCTACCATGAATTAACTGCTTACGAAAAAGTAAGAATTTATAGGTTAATTAATTAAATTGACTTCACAATTGAAAACTAACAAGTTACTAATAAGTTTAATTTATCTATTTTTTTAGACTTCGGCCCGCTTCCACTCCAAATATTGCTATGCCCTGAACATTATGCAGGGCCTGTTATGTATTCACCATTTTTAACTTTAAGATCTCACCATGTAACATAATAATTGCAATAAATAATATGAGTATGAGTATGAGTAATTGATAGGCGAAGCCAATATTTTAGTTCTTCACTATCGAAACCAGATACATTTTCGTGGACCCCCGCTTACGAATTGTGAACCCCCATTTATTTGTCACGCCATCGTAGACCCCCGTCACTGTCTCCTGAGTCTCCCGTGGACCCCTGGGGGCCCACCTGGACCACGTTGGGAATCAATGGTGTAGATAATTACCTGTGTGCCACCGTCAGGGCCGCCCATGTTAAAATTGCTAAACATATTAGCGAGGTCCTGATCTGACAAAGGATTCTGCAGCCCTTCGGAGTTTGTGTTCAGGTTCTGCAGGGTTTGTGATATCGCCGCTGACACCTGCAATTAAAAAAAAACAGTTGTCTGTAAAGTCGGTTTACTGTCGATAGTTGAACGTGCCAACGTCATACAGCTGTCCACGCGGACGCATCGCTCACTCAAGTAGGAGAGAGACAGATGTCGAACGCTGCCGAACGCGGAGGCCGTGCGTGCCTCTTTGTCGCTCGTTCCGCACTCTCGCTTGCTCTTCAAGCCTTAAATGGAACGCCTCAGAGCGAGGTAACGCCGCATGAGTCATGTTTTTACGTGCGTGCAGCCGGCTCCATCGAATTATAAGACGTTCTCACGTCAATAAATATTAATGAAACTCTACAATAACGCATACTAACACCAAATAATAAATTATAGTTTAAAAAACTAAAAAAAAAACGCTTTTATAACTAATTGAACTAAAAAGTCAAAAAAATAAAACTGTAATAATCAATTGAAAAATTTATATTATTGTACAAAAAGCGTGGGGTGCTTTTTATTATAACTTCAGATATAATAAACAATTGATAAAATATTTACAACAATCAAAATCAAGCCCCCCACGCTTTTTGTACGATAATATAAATTTTTCAATTGATTATTATAGTTTTATTTTTAACTTTTTAGTTCAATTAGATAAAAAAGCGTTTTTTTTAGTTTTTTAAACTATATTTTTTTTTTACTTTTTACTTATTTTTTTTCATTTTTTTTCCATATTATTGCATTGTCATCGACCTTTGATAGGTGTGCAAAGTTTGAATCAAATCTGATCGTTCAAAGTAGGACAAAATCGAGCTCAAAGGAGTCGGTTACATACATACAGGTGAAGCTAATAAAAGCGTTATAAAAATCGATATAACACATAAAAGAAAGTCATGCTATTTATAAAGTTAGACAATAAGGCTACGCTCACTTTGGATACGTTTTCGTACGAATTCCATTCGTACAGAAACGTACGATACGAACACGCACGAACATTCCCGACCTTCTGAGTACTATGGAAGCGCTCACACTGCTCGCGAGTTAGTCGTACGTATACGTACGTGCACGTCCGACGTCCGAAATCAATCAGAACTTGTTGGGATTTTATTACACGTTCGTGCGTTCATCATCAATAACGTATGCGCTAACACCGGTACTCTGTCTATCTGACGGAGAAAAACGTATTCAGTGTGCGCACTCAATTCGTACGAACAGTGTTCATACGTTCACGTACGATAGAATTCGTATCCAAAGTGAGCGTAGCCTAAGGCTGCAGGTATGTTGTAGACTTGTTTATGGATTTGTACGTACCTCATCGATTTTCTCCTGTACATTAGGGTCGGCTGGCTCCACGGCCGCCGCTGAAGCCGGCTTCATCACTTGTGCAGCCGCCTCTGAAATATACTATATTTAATAACAACAAGTTAGTTTTATTGAATTGGAGAAGTTGGAGAATGCTGGTGGCTTAGTGTTAGCGGCCCCGCCTTCTAACTCTAAGGGCTGGTTCAAATCCAGTCGTGTATCCATGAGTTTTAGTGCCCAAAAATTGATGTACAACATGCTATAGTACTAAACGGTGAAGGAAAACATCGTTAAGAAACCGGCATGTCGTAGAACCTACAAAGTGAGAGCACTAGTGGTCTAGTGGTAGTGGCCCCGCTTTCCAATCCTAAGGTCGTGGGTTAAAATCCAGTGGTGTTCGAATGAGTTTTTCTGTTAAAAAATGTATATGCACTATGCCAGTACTCTCAAACGGTGAAGGAAAACATCGTGAGGAAACCGGCATGTTGTAGAACCTAAAAAGTTCGAAAATATGTTATAAGTGCATGAAAAGAGCCTCTCTGAGACGCACTTCAAATCCTTTCACCACACTCAGTTTGAAAGGACCAGAGACATGATAAGAAGAAATTTTATTGAGCCTAAGTTTTTTTTTTAATTTAATGTATTTTCATTTTGACCAAACTACATAATTTGGATTTTAAACTTTACCTGCCATTTTGGAAAACGTCTGTGCAATCTGATCTTGTGAGATTTGGTCTTCTGGAAATAATAAATAAAATTCAGTTAATAATACAAGTTAAACTACACTGATTTGGATCAGTTGAGCTATCTCTAGATCGTTTGTAACGATCTGCAGATAGCTCAACTGTTTCTTGCGTATTTTGTACATTTTGTAAATATTTGTTTAATTGTAAGTTTCTTTGTGTAAATAAAAAGTTATTAGTTAAATTACTAAGAAAAACTTGAGACAGCGACTTCATGCCTAAAGTATTAAACCAATTTTGATGAAATATCAATGATACCAATCTGGAACTATTACCTTTCAAATAAAAATATTTTTTCAAATCGGCTCTTAAATGACGAAATAGAGCAACCACACACATTAAAGAAAAAAAATACAATTAAATTTAATTTTTATTTGAAGTCAGTTAAAAATAGCAGTGTACTTCAAGTGTGGTGCCACTAAAACTTAGTCAGACCATAAAGTATTTTGTATCTATCTATGATACCTGGCACTCCGCTGAAGTTGCCGAGTATAGCTGCCATGTTGCTCTCAAACTGAGCCGCTGCCTCCTTGATGAACTCCTCACTCCAGACGTTCTGTTCCGCGCCTTCTGCTTTCCCCTCCTCAGGCTTCTCTACCTTTGCTGTCATGTCCTGGAGAGCACCTGGAAGTCAATACATCATGTTTGACTCGCACTTGGCTGCTTTTTTTAGGTTTTTTTTTTCTTTTTGTTTTCCTACCCATTTCAATTATTCAAAGTCAAATATGTATTTATTTAATAGTATCACAAGGATAACCTATACGCTACCTCACCTGATATGCTACCTATTTCAATTAGTTCTCCAAACATAACTTTAGAAAGATAATATTATTGCCTACCTACTTACTTTACTGCTTACATAATGTAGATTCAAATTGGTTAATGTATAAAATACATCTAATAGCTTAAGATAAACAATATTGTAACTGTGAGTCTAAGATTAAATTAATAAACAAATAACTTTGAAACATCTTAAAGCTAGGTCTAGATGTCTAGATGCCATTTCCATGCAATAAATTAATATTGTAATAGGGAACCAGATGGCTGATATAATGCAGGAGTGTTCATACCACTCATAAAACCACCAGACATCAAAAATACATAATATTTGCTCATCATTAAAATAGCAACAGCTTCTTCTAGGCTCGATTTCTACCCTTGGATAGATCTGGCACCTAAACTCACCTAGCTTCGGGATGATCGAGGAATCAATGAATATGATAAAATTATTAAATCTAGGTCATAAAAAATCTGCTACTCTCCACAATTTTGTGCCACCAATTGGGCGGGATTGGGAGGACTTTGCCCAGCGATGGGATGATTCGAGCTAATAGTAATAGGTCAATAAAATATTAATCCTTATTTAATCCAAGAGTGATAGTTTATCTATACCTACGTACTATAGTTGCTTGGTAACAAAGTTCAAAACTCTGAATATTTAGCAGAATTTAAACTAATTTAGCTAGATTATTCTAAGCTTATTGTGGTATTCTAGGATCAAGGACGGAGTTAACAAATAATATCACTTGAATTGATTACTACAATAGGTTATAAGTTGTGTAATCTTTACCATCATGATTAACGTTTAGGAAATAGCAACTCACTGTCCAGTAGATCCTCCAATTCAGGATCCACATCTTTTATTGATTCCTCTTTTTTGTCCGACATAGCAATAGATTTGTTAAATTGACAGTGTAAAATTAAAATTGAGAAAATAAATTTTCTCGCAAGATTTCACGATTGACGAGTTTTTTTTTTTAAACTGACTTTTCTTTGCTTGTCACTCTGCAGGCTACAGTTTTTGACCATACTACCTCATCCACAGACTAACCTCATCCTATAGGGCCCGGGAGCATAAACATGACTTTAGGGCAGAGAAGAGATCGAGCTTGGAACTTATATTTGGAACTAAGTTCCCATCCGATATAAATTGTCGTCCCATCCCGTTACAAATAAATTAAAGGGCTATTCGATAATATATAATGTTTGTTGGCAATTTAAACCGGTTAACATCGCAGGCAAAACCTGGATGCTTAGACAATCAATGTCTAAGCCTGGATGAGATTGGCACAAGACCGGCAACAGTGCTGTGGCACAGAGAGGGGCCTATACCCAGCAGTGGGTGAAGTCGGGCTGTGGATGATGATGATGGATGTATACCGACGTTTTTAGCTGCGTTTTTCAAGAGTCATTGCCAAAAAACCAAAGCTAAGATCGGCACCTAGCTGTAACATCGACACGAAAGAAGAAGACCAAAAGTACACAATACTGACAATCGTGGCCGTGATCTTTCAGGATTGCAGTTATGTTCCCAGGTGCCCCATCGGATATTTATCATTCTTGATGATGATGATGATGATGTTATTGCGTCACAGTGACATGACTTGACATTTGCAGTGACAATGACTTACACGTAAAGTCTGACATCAATGGTGTGGTTGATGTGATGTTTGCCGCGAATTTTTGAGTAAAAATTAATTTAAAGAATCAAAACAATGCAAAATAAAATTGAAAAAAGTTTGCAAAGTTTGGTGGTTGGACTCGTTGTGAAAAAATACACAACCAAATTGAGATCCTCCTCTTTTTTTTTATTTGAAGTCGGTTAAAAAGAAAGAGGCTTTATTTAAAATAGAATCCTGGCCAAAAGCAGAAATTGAATAGTAATTCAAATATCTGTCAGTCAATCAAATAAATCAAAACAAAAATCTATGAAGATTTGTAACGAGATGTGTGCATTTTCGTAAAAAAATAAGAAATACAAAAAAAAAACGAAAAAATACAAAAGGTAATTAAGGAACAGCTATGTTATAGACTGAGTAATTAAGGAACAGCTATGTTATAGACTGAGTATCATTTTCGTGAAACGATGCAGTGGCGAAAATATTAGGTCTAGGTACATAAGACTTGTCACTGACTAGCTTTAGACATCCGATTAGTGACAAACTAGTGCTCTAATACACCTCCCTAAGCGAGGTACGAGGTTAGCAGAGGGACAATGCAAAATACACCCCATTGTGGGATGTCCGTACAGACCTTACTTTCCCACCTTTTATTTGAATTTTGACTTGCTAATGCCCCTTTCTTCCATAACCTTGTATGTGGGAAGACCTCGATGCAGCCAGATCTTATTCCCCCATTAAATTATCACCTGCTAGGGTGCCTCTTGTGTCTATATTCTTGCACGAAGGGAGAACTCAACGCACCTACATTATATTATGGTGACCATCTACGGGAAAAAAGAATTTGGTATACCTAGAACTTAGTTGTGAAGCTTGCAGTGTGAGAGAGGTTGCTTACCACCTACTGATGCAGTGCTCCCAGAGTGTATTGATGAGGGAAGAGTTAAGGCGAGCTTAAGACATTGTTGGGGTTCTTCAAAAAGGGTGTTTTAAAAGTTTCAAAGGGTTGGCTACGCACTTGTGGTGCCTCTGGTTTTGCAGGCTACGGTAACCGCTTCCCATCAGGTGGGCCGTATGCTTGTTTGTCAACTTAGTTGCATAAAAAAAAAGTATTGGCTTGATATGGGAGTGTTCCAGAGTAAATATGTAATGTTCTATGATTGTGGTGTAAAATAAAGTATTATTTATTTGGTTACAGGTCAAAATAAAATTAAAAATATTAAGAAGACTTAATGAAGTGGTAGTATCTCCAGTAAAGCCCAGTTGATTCAATTTTTGGAGATTATGTCTAAGAAAGTGTAAGTTTATTATTATTGAAGCAACAGATGTACCTACTTAGTCAAAGTCAATCAGCTATACATGTATAGTCCCCATAGTATAAGCTCTGCTTAATTTGGGGCTAGATAGTGTTGTGTGGAATGTCAATAGATAAATATTTGTTATTATTTATTTAATGACTGGCCTCTCAGCTCAGTTGGTAGTAGCTCTGCCTTCTGCGCCGTAGGTCGTGGGTTCGATCCCCACCGAGAACAAATATTTGTGTGGTGAACGCAGATGTTTGTTCTCTGTCTGGGTATTATATTGTATTCTATGTATGTATTTACAAAAAAAAAGTATTTAAGTATTATATTAGCTACTTGGTTCCCATAGTACAAGCTCTGCTTAGTTTGGGGCTAGATAGTGTTGTGTGGATTGTCCAAAATATTTTTATTTTTCATTTATTTAATGAATAACAGTTATTGTTATTTTCAGGTAATAATATAGATTTTTGTTTTAAACAAAAACCATGAGTGCACCAAAGAAGACTACTATTGCGTAAGTTTGATATTTAAGGCAGTGCATCGTAGGGCACGTTCCTGACGTGCGTGACCTACGAGGCAATGCTTTGTTATAGGCGATGGTTACCACTAACATCAGATGGGCCATAATGCTTGTTCCATCAGCTAGTTATTCGTCGGTCTCCGACGAAGTATGTGGTAATACACTATTATTAATCAGAAGTTTTTCAAAATTGACCACACTTCAAGCGAATAAATACATTTCATTTAGTTGTATAAAAAAAACGTGCATACGACAAAAGTGGTTTAATTCTAATTTTTTACCGACTTCCAATCAAAAAGGAGGAGGTTCGTCGTTTATGAACCGATTTAGAAAATTATTTTTTTATTTGGAAGGTTATTCTTACGTCCAGATTGTCCCATACAAATTTGATTAAAATCGGTTTAGCCGTTTGACAATGAAGTCGGTTTCTCAAGTTTTTTAAACTTATAATTATACATTTAATATTCTGTACCTTATAAAACTTGTAATAAGGCCTATATTCCAGCGCTCCGGCGGCAGGTGATGCCCCCCCAAAGAAGGATGAAAAGAAGAAGGGGAAGGATCCAGAACCGGAACCGGAGGAGATACCCAAAACTCCTTCTCAGATTGCACAAGAGTTAGTTATCATCTATCTTGTGTTCCACTTGTCAAAAGGTCGCGGGTTCAAATCCCGCTCGAAAGGAGCCTCTTTGAGGCGTACTTAAAACCCTTTCACCACACTTGGTTCGAAAGAATCAGTGACACGATAAGAATAAGAAAATTATCATAATTAATCTTCCAATCTTTATCAATCTTCCAATCTTAATTAATCTTCCAATCTTTATCAATCTTCCAATCTTAATCAATCTCCCAATTTTAATCAATCTCCCAATTTTAATCAATCTTCCAATCTTTATCAATCTTCCAACCTTCATCAACCTATCAATACCACAGAGAAGCAGACATGAGGGCCTTAGCTCGTAAGACGCGCTTCAAACGCCGCTGGCCAGAGATCACGAAGGTCACTTTCAACACGAGACGATGGCGGCCACCGCCACCGCCACATAAGTTACCACCAGTTGTGAGTATTCAAATCCTTTCACCACGCTTGGTTCGAAAGAATCAGTGACACGATAAGAAGTATTCAAACAAAATCATGGTACCTACTATAAAATGCCGACTGAAGTGAATACGTTTTTAGGGTTCCGTAGTCAAATGGCAAAAACGGAACCCTTATAGATTCGTCATGTCTGTCTGTCTGTCTGTCCGTCCGTATTTCACAGCCATTTTTCTCCGAAACCGTAAGAGCTAGACTGATGAAACTTGGAGAGTAGATGTATTCTGTGAACCGCATTAAGAGTTTTACACAAAAATAGAAAAAAAAAACATAAATTTTGGGGGTCCCCATACTTAAAACTGAAACTCAAATTTTTATTTTTCATCGAACCCATACGTGTGGGGTATCTATGAATAGGTCTTCAAAAATGATGTTGAGGTTTCTAATATAGTTTTTTTCTAACCTGAATAGTTTGCGCGAGAGACACTTCCAAAGTGGAAAAAAGTTGGTCCCCCCCCCCTTACTTCGAACCATCGGGTGGGTGCCCACCCGATGGTTCGTGGTCGCCATTCCAGTTTTCTATTTATAATCGTATTGTATCCTTTCATCATACTGATTTAGCATGTTATTACCCAGGTTATCGAATTGCCTGACATAACCACTCGTCGTTGGGTCCCTCCGTACAGACGTCGACGTAGAGTTCGTCCTAGGAGACAGAGGATACCGCGAGACCAAATAACACAGCCGCTGTACGAAAGCGCCAAGCTTAAGAAGGTAAAGTAAAAATAGTAAACTTCATGGTAAAACAGGTAAACTTCATGGTAAACCAGGTATACACAAAGGTAAAAGTGGCAAAAAGATACGAATGTTGCCAAGGCCCTCCCTACAGACGTCTATTTCGACCTAGGAGGCGAAGGATACCGCTTGCCCAAATGATACAACTGCTCTACGAGAGCGCTACGCTAAAAAAGGTTTTGTAAAAATGATAAACTTGATGGTAAAACAGATAAACACATAGGTTAAATTGTTAAATCGATACCACTCGTCGCTACTAGGTCCCTCTATATCGACGACGGTTTAGAATTATTCGTCTTAGGAGGCAAATGATACCGCTTGACCAAATAACACAGTCGCTCTATGAAAGCGCCATGCTATAAAAGGGTTGGTAAATATAGTAAACTTGATGGTAAAACAGATAAACACATAGATAAAATTGTTAAATCGATACCACTCGTCGCTATTAGGTCCCTCTATACCGACGAGCGACGGTTTAGAATTATTCGTCTTAGGAGGCAAAGGATACCGCTTGACTATATGACAACCGCTCTACGAAAGCGCTATGCTAAAAAAGGTTTGGTAAAAATGGTACACTTTATGGTAAAATAGATAAACACATAGTTTTGTGTGGGTGTGTTTCTAGGTCATTTGAATATTAAGTAATTATGTTCAGATCTGGCATAACTTCAGCCAAGTGGAGAAGAACAAGATGATGCTGCAAGGCAGCATTGGATGTAACTCGAAGCGATACTCATCGACGGCTTGTGGTTAATACTCCTTTCCTATCCTACTACCAGTATTCCTACTAATATTGTTGTATTCCTAGTATTTAACACAGATAAAATTGTGATCTTACAAGTATTTAGCACAGATGGTATTGTGGTCTTCCTAGTAATTAGCACAGATGATATTGTGGTTTTCCTAGTATTTAGCACAAAGATATTGTGGTTTTCCTAGTATTTCTTCTTTTAAGTCGTTACACTCTTGACAGAGTGGTCGTGGTCATCATGACGGGGCAGTAGCTCGCCTAGTATTTAGCACAGATGATATTGTGGGCTTTCTATTATTTAGCATAGATGATATTGTGGTCTTCCTAGTAATTAGCAAAGATGATATTGTGGTCTTCTTAGTATTTAGCACAAAGACATTGTGGTTTTCCTAGTATTTCTTCTTCTAAGTCGTTACACTCTCGACAGAGTGGTCGTGGTCGTCATGACGGGGCAGTGGCTCGCCTTCACAGATGATATTTTGGTCTTACTAGTAATTAGTAGAGATGATGTTGTAGTTTTCCTACTGTTTAGCACAGATGATATTGTGGTCTTCCTAGTATTTAGCACAGATGATATTGTGGTATTCCTATTATTTAGCATAGATGATATTGTGGTCTTCTTAGTATTTAGCACAAAGACATTGTGGTTTTCTTAGTATTTAATTTTCTAAGTCGTTACACTCTTGACAGAGTCGTCGTGGTCGTCATGACGGGGCAGTGGCTCGCCTTCACAGATGATATTGTGGTCTTACTAGTAATTAGCAGAGATGATTTTGTAGTTTTCCTACTGTTTAGCATAGATGATAATATTGTGGTCTTCCTAGTAATTAGCAAAGATGATGTGTAGTTTTCTAGTGTTTAGCACAGATGATATTGTGGTCTTCCTAGTAATTAACACAGATGATGGTATTGTAGTCTTCCTATTATTTAGCACAGATGATATTGTGAGTATGTAGCACAAATTAATTCAAGAAATGCATTCCAGGCTCCCAAACTGGTTGCATAGCAGCAGTTTGCCGCGCACTCCTGGAAGAGAAGTCTCCCGCTGAACTGGTCAGGCAGGATGTGGACGAGTGTATTATAGCGGGTGACGCTTATTATAAACGGTGCTTGCTCGCTTTGAAATGTTATAAAGGTAAGATCTTAGGCTTAAGAAGTCTACTTGATATAAACTTTCAAAGATCTTAGATGAAACTCTATTAAATAAACGATTTCATTTCTTTTCTTTCTTTCTATTTGTCAAATAAAAAAAACACTAGCACTCCGGGGATGCCAACAGAAGTGAAAACTTCAACAATTGTTATTTTCTGTTCCATTTTGTGAACTAAAAATCTGATGTAATTAAATTAAAAATAAAAATAAAAAATTGTCTCAGACATAAAGGGATTATAAATACCATCATTATAAAAAAAATCTGTTTGAGGATGTCTGGATAAAAATAATGTCTAAATGCTTGAGATTCTGTGAGCGTGATGTATAGCTGTGTGTGAATTTCCAATTTACATTTTGTTTTATATTTTTATATTGACATTGTATTTACCAAAACTGTTTATGCTTTATTTTCGGTTTGTCTATTTTGTCTGTAATGTCTTTAATTATTCTAATTGGTGTCAACCGATATAATTTCAGTAAAAAAAAACAAACAAAAATCAATTTCGTTTGCCAGTTAAGTCTAGTTGGCGCTTGAATCCACAATATTTTTCAGGTAAACCCCAACTTCAGCTGAATCAGCTGTTGTCCTCATTCTTCCTTCACGACACCAAGTATACCATCAAAATGGTGGAAGTGGAGAGAGGATTGCTAGCCAAGCATCCTGACAATATCCAAGCTGAACCGGATCTTATGACGTAAGTCCTATTTATTGACCCTGACCTCGTTGACCTTGTATATAAACTTAGGCTTTGACCTGCCGTAGTTTTTTGTCAATCGACGTTTTTCCCTCAATCGACGTAGTTCCCTAAATTAACGTAGTGTTCTTAATCGACGTAGTGTTAACTTTTGAAACTATCATGGTTCTTAACACAATTTTTTTGAAACAAAGGGATATTTATCATGATTAAATTTTGTGTTTTGACTTCCGATATTTTGGTTGCTATTGTTAATCATGGTAAATATCCCGTTGTTTCATAATCGACGTATTCTTGTGAATCGACGTAGTGTTCTCAATAGACGTAGCATACTCAATCAGCGTAATACCTAAATTTCCTATTTCAGCTTAATGGAGAAAAGGATTGGACAGACGTACACAATGATCCTCAGCATCGCTGGTACTCATCACTTCCTACTGTGGGGACATCCCCCCACTGAAGGGGGAACTAGTGTACGCACTATAGCGTACATACTGGACCCTTATATGTTGGACGAAGTTGGGCGACCCAATAAACTGTGAGGAACTTTTTTAATACTAGAGTAATGTACAACATTAAATGTAAATAGTTTTGAATGAAGTTTGAAAAGGCTGGTGTAATTCTGAATTTTTGTAAACTTTCTATCACCCACTCAAAAGTAAAATCTTTATCAAAAAAGTTTTATGTTAAGAAAAAAACTGTTTAAAAGTCGTAAACTTCACGTACGTTGACTGTGGGTTAGTTCAAGTTTTTTTATATCAATGACAAACAGGCTCACGGCCCACCTGATGGTAAGCGGTCACCGTCGCCAATAGACACCAACAACACCAAGGGTGCTGTCGTTGCGTTGCCTACCCTGAAAGAACTTGTTTACATTTCTCTTTTTTATTCAGATCTATTTGATTTGGCGTAGTGTACTTAATCGACGTAGTCAATGATTTTTAAATTGGGATGTAATTTAACAAAGAAAATTGAAAAATTTAAACATTGCTTATCAAACTTATAAGAAATATTTAGTAAATCATACTGAAACGAATTAATTAATTTCGCGTAGATTAGAACTGCTTTTTTTTAGCATGCTCTTCTGACGGACTTGACTTTAATAGTTCATTTGCTTTAAGGTTTGGTGGCGCTGCGTTTCTTCGCTACGCCGGCATAACGTCGTTCGTACTAGACTTTCTATCGAACTACGGCGATCTAGACGCCGCTAAGAAAGGGACTCCAAAACCACCTATCACATTAACTAATATTGAAGTTAGTTTTTACTGTTTTTATGCTCTTTTGACGTACTAAAAGAATGTAATCAGGTACATGGTTTCCATAGCTTTGGGGCTAGATTGCGCTGATGTTGATCAATATGTGTTGAACAATTTATTTGAGTGAACTTAATCTGAAATCTGACTGTAGCTGCTAGTATTTGGCGTTCATTGACTATAAGGGTGTTATTAATAATCCTGGCGTAGCGTTGGACTAGTTAATCCGTGTTTTGTCTCTTGCATTGACATGCAATTGTCAACTCGAGCAAATGTGACAAAACACGGATTAACTAGTCCAACGCTACGCCAGGATTATTAATGACACCCTAATAGTCTTATTTGCTATAATAGACTTAACACACTCAACTGCTTAGACGTATGACATTTTCTATAATATTAGCACTAATTGGGCGTAGTTTCTACTATTGACGTAGTCGCACTAATTTGGCAGTTTCTACCTTGATGTAGTCTTTCTTTTCTGAAGTAGTCAAACTTTTGTGACGTAGTGCATACAATAACTTGGTATACTTACAGGTGGTCCAAAAAGAGCCACTAGAACGCATTCCGAACTACGAACTAGACTTGAAAGCTCTGAAGATTCACTGTAGGAGTGAATGGGACAGCATGAATGTAAACGCTCTTTTAGAGAAGAAGAGGAAAGAGGTTAGTCTTTCAATACCTGTCGACATAAAAAGGTTAGTTAAGAAGCTTAATGATTATAAGGTGTATTAATTTTAATTCCCCTATTTGGCTTCCCAAGGGCATTTTTTTAATATACAGATAAGGGGGCGTTCAAGTATTATGTAAGCGCTTAAGGAGGGCCGGGGGGTCTTTTCTTTGCTTAATTTTGATGAAAATATGGTGAATGGGGGGGTTGATATCGTGATTACGTCTTTTACCCTCATGGCAACACACAAATTGTCCATGCTTGAAAACAAAACACACGCATGTCGGGGATTCCCACAAATAACGCCCCGATCACACGGAGTTGTCTTGCTCAATGATTACGTTAGCATTGGGGGGGAGAAGTTTGCTAACTTTTGCTGACAAGGGGAATGGGGGGGGGGGGGGGTAAACAATTGTAAAAAATCTGCTTACGTAATACTTGGCCCCTAAAACTATTCGTCAGATAAGTCCGTCTCTTCTTTAGGTTGGCCAAATTAGGACTGAATATTTTACTAATTTAATGATTTCAGGGTCAGTATCCTCAATGCTCGCTTTCAGCTGTAAGCCTGGCCACCTCCCGGGCTACATCCAGGAAGAAAGTGCGGGATTTTTACCAAAAGTCACCTAAAGAAGTAAGTTTATACCCATGAATCGGCTTTAGCAACAAAATCTGTTGATAAGTTTACGTAGTTGCAAAATTTGGTTCTTACTAGAACCCTTAGGTTCTAGGATAGAACCGGAGGGTTCTATGCCTAATTTCTAAATAGGGCTCTGTTGATTCAACTGGTTATTCAAAGAACCTTGAGTAACATGGCAATATTTATGTATTTAAAAAATGAGTGTCCACCCGTGCGAAGCCGGGACAGTCCGCTAGTAAAAAATAAGTTTTTTTTTCAAGCCGGCGCCAACTTTACCAATAGCTCCCGAAAAGTCGCCTCCCGGTCCAACACAGGAACAGCTAATGGCGCTACGTGGAGAGAACTTCTTCCTATACTGTCCTAGGGTTGATGGACATACTTTCGGCAGGTAAGCACTCAACAAGCTGTTTGATTCTTAGGGTTCCGTAGCCAAATGGCAGAAACGGAACCCTTATAGATTCGTCATGTCTGTCTATCCGTCTGTATGACACAGCCACTTTTTTCTGAAACTGTTAGAGCTATTACACTGATGAAACTTGCTAAGTACATGTATTCTGTGAACCGCAGATTATCACATAAAAATAGAAATAAAAGCTTAAATTTTGGTGGTTCCCATACTTAGAAAACTGAAATTCCAATTTTTTTCATCGAACCCATACGTGTGGGGTATTTATGGATAGGTATTCAAAAAGTATGTTGAGGTTTCTAATATCGTTTTTTCTAAATAGATTTTTCTCTATCGACGTTTTTCCCTCAATCGACGTAGTTCCCTCAACGTAGTGTTCTTAATCGACGTAGTGTTCTCAATAGGCGTAGCATACTCTTACTGGCCTCTCAACTCAGTTGCTCTGCCTTCTGCGCCGTAAGTCGTGGGTTCGATCCCCACCGAGAATAAATATTTGTGTGGTGAACGCAATAGTTTGTTCTATGTCTGGTTGTTATATTGTATTCTAAGTATGTATTTACATAAATGTTTTTGTATTATATCAGCTATATGGTTCCCATAGTAGAAGCTCTGCTTAGTTATGGGTCAGATAGTGTTGTGTGGATTGTCTAAAATAATTATTTTTTTATAAAAAAACAAATATTTTCAGAGACGACATGATACCACAACCGAAGTCGGAGACGATTCTTCATAGTCCTGTAGAAATCGCGGATAAGAACTATCATTCGCAGTACCAGCAATTGGACGCTGAGAAGTGGGTTCTGCGCGGGACTAGGCACATGGCAAGCTACAGGTAACGTTTACATATCAATTGTTATACAGGGTTATTCATTATTAGCTGCAAATACTCAGGAATTAGGTTCAACAAATAAAATAAAAAATATTTATGAAATTATTTTTTTTTATTTTGATTTAAGTTTTTGTATCAAAATTTTATTTTTTATTAATTTCTTTACGACTATTGCATAATGATAGCCACGGAGAACAGGACCATGACCCACCCAGGCGGCGGTGACTGAACGCAGAGTGTCACTCACGGCGCGCGGGCGCGGATCAAAGGTCAAAATAGGTCAGGCGCCAATGATTCCTTTATCGATTTTCTCGGGATTTTCATAACAAAACTTAAAAAAATCATTTCATAAATATTTTTTATTTTATTTGTTGAACCTATTCCTGAGTATTTGCAGCTAATAATGAATAACCCTGTATAGAACCTGCAGGTTCTGACACAGAACCTTTGGGTTCTAGTACAGATTTTCACGTTCAGTGCAGTTTCTACACAAATCATGCTGTTTCTTGAGCAAAACCCTGGCTTCAACATGTAATCCTCAGGTTCTGGTATTAAATTCTATAGTTCTCAATTTCAATCCAGTTTCTAAATATAACTATTGGGTTCTTGAGTGAAACTTGTTTTTTTCTATGAAAAACTTCAGTAATATCACGGAACCCTACGGTTCTGGCCATATTCATCAAACGAACCCATATCCTCTAGATATCAAACCTTCAAGAGCTACACTGGCGTTGCATGCGTTCTATCCGCGTTGGGCGTTTTAAAGCGATTACGGGCCCGCGCATGGAACGAAGACACTTTGGATGAGACATTGGATTTGGGGTATAACTTGTACAGGGTGAGTGTTGTTAGGTAATGTTTTTCATCACCGTTAAATTGATTAACGGTGATGAAAAACTTCACCTAGTAAGAATTAGAATTAAAAAAAAAAGATTTTTTTTTTTCAATCAATGGTGGAAACTTTTTAATTCAATTAAAATAATATTACAGATATTATTGTCATGTCACCAGTTCTTTTGAACCAGTGTGGTAAAAGGATATTAAGTGCCTCAAATAGGCTCCTTTTGTGCACTTGACGCAGATGTTTTTAGCTTTTTAGGTTATTTGGCTGTGACATACGGACGGACGACGGACAGACAAGACAGACAGATATGACGAATCTATAAGGGTTTAGCTATGGAACCCTAAAGAGACTGCCCCTCTTATACTCAGGGATCTACCAAGATTATCGTAGAGAGATGTCGACCGTGCCTCTGGTTCTTAAACTATCCGCTTTTTACAGGAATCTCTGTTAGAAAGAGGAGGTCCAATTCGAAGACTAGTGCTTGGAGAGATGAAGGAAACCTTTAGGATCCGTGACCAAGAATATATTCACAAGGTATAGTAGTAGGCAACAAATATTGCACATCGGCTAATTTCGGCTTCATAGAGCGTAGTGTGCGTCAGAAAGAGATAGCGCTCTACGAAAGTAGAAAAGCCGATGTGCAATATTTCTTGCCTACAACCGTAGCTCTGCAGAACAGAAGAACGAAGAAAGAACAAACAGTTGTTGGGTGAATGAAGTTGTTTGTTCTATGTCTGGTGGGTGTTTTTTTTTTTATAACACATTTGCTCATAAAGGGTCTCCTACTTCACAGATTTCAATATCGTTATGTATGTTTTTACGTACTTGTGCGTTATCGTAATGTAAAACGCACGGTTATCAATCCACGAACGGTACCTTTTAAATTTTTTTGTGGTAAGCATTTTATTAATAAAATTAACTTTGGGAGATAAAAAATAGAAAATAAACATTTTATTCTTTAATTTAATTAACTTTAACAATAAATTAATACCATTTATTTGTAACACAAACAAAAAAATATTAATTTACTCTATTAGTAATACTGGTTTTTGTGCCTTTGGCTTAAAAAAAAAAGCGCTGCGCGCGTATCGCTAATTTGTGAAAAAGTAAAAAAATATTCCGTGCGCTTTTTCTTTTCGCTGTATTGTTTTTTTATTCGTCCGAAAGTCCGAGTATTATTTGTTTCCTCGTAAATGTGTTATAAAACGTCGTATGACATACGTGCGCTTTGATAATTACAGCCTCTGCTTTCTTGTAGCCCTCGCCTACGGCTCGGGCTTCAATAACGCCTCGGCTGTAATTTTCAACCTACCGCACTTATATCATAATGTACTATAACAGACTGCAAAAAAAAACAAGGTGCTCAATTCAGTTGTATTTTGTTTTTGTTTGTTATCTCATAACTTCGTCATTTATGAGCTGATTCGGTTTTTTTATCTGAATGGTAAAGATTGGTCTAATATAAATTTTATCAAAATAGGTTCAGTAGTTTGGCCATGAAGTCAGTTTTTTCTTTTTTCTGTAAAAGATAGACAAACGAGCTTACGGCCCACCTGATGGTAAGCGGTCACCGTTGCCCATAGACACCAACAACACCAAGGGTGCTGTTGTTGCGTTGCCTACCCTGGAGGAGTTTTTTAACGTTTTCATGTTTTTCAAACTTTTTATAAAAGTTAAAGGCTTGTTTACTTTTTTTTATGAAGGGGCCTAATTTGGGCCCTATTTATGTATGTGGTATTTTTCAGGAGAGAGGCATAGCTGTTTGGGGAAAAATGGTATCAGCCAATCCAAAAGTCTTCGATCTATGTCGTGGTATCGACACCTTCTTTAAAGAATCAGATTCTGGATTACTACAGGTTTGTATTTTATTCTTACATTGTTTTTGTTTGCCATCAAATAAAAAAAAAGTGAATAAGTAGAGCCCCCCCAGTAAGAACGGATTTCTTCATAATTTTAGAGAGAAAAACTAATTGTATTAAAATATTGTATTCTTAGAGGACCTACAAGTAGGGACCTCTTTCCCACTGGGCACTTTAGTTTCCGATTAGGGCCCCTGTATGGTTTACGAAAATAAATTAGTTTCCGTAATATATTTCCTACCATAATAAAATATTGTATTAAAGATTATACAAATAGGGCCCTTTTTCCCACTGAGCACTTTAGGTCCCCGATTAGGGCCCCTGTATGTTTAACGATAAAAATGTTCCGCAATATATTGTTTTTATCAGATTCCTGGGGAGTTCGAAGCGGCCATCTGGAACGAAGGTGGTAAATACTACCTGTACCACCCGTGGCCAGCTGATAGATACGGAAAGAAGGTATTTGGAGCTTTTTAGGGTTCCGTAGCCAAATGGCAAAAACGGAACCCTTATAGATTCGTCATGTCTGTCTGTCTGTCTGTCTGTCTGTCTGTCTGTCTGTCCGACCGTGTCACAGCCATTTTTCTCCGAAACCATAAGAGCTACACTGATGAAACTTGGTGAGTAGATGTATTCTGTAAACCGCATTAAGATTTTTACACAAAAATAGTAAAAAAACTATAAATTTTGGGGGTCCCCATACCTCAAACTCAAAAAAAATTTTTTCGTCGAACCCATACGTGTGGGGTATCTATGAATAGGTCTTCAAAAATGATGTTGAGGTTTCTAACATCGTTTTTTTCTAAACTGAATGGTTTGCGCGAGAGACACTTCCAAAGTTGAAAAAAGTTGGTCCCCCCCCTCTAACTTCTAAAATAAGGGAATGATAAAACTAAAAAAAATATATGTTGTACATTACTATGCAAACTTTCAACGATATTTGGTTTGAACGAGATCTAGCCAGTAGTTTTTTTTTATACGTCATAAATCGTAAACCGCAATTTACCTTTCGACGAACTACAAAAACCTTTATATTATGTTATTTGATGCTGCGGAACCCTTCATGGGCGAGTCCGACTCGCACTTGGCTGCTTTTTTTACTTATATTTAGTACATAGAGTCTAGGAATTTGTATTTTTTTATTTTTGTACGGTATTATTGCACGGGTATTGTTTTTAAACAAGGTAATACGAACTGTACCCGAAGTTTTGCTACATTTCGTTAGCGAATGCAAAAATAAGTTGGAGTTTTGTTACCACATTTCGTCACCAAATGTTGTTTTCGTTTCGCCTATTTGTCTCTGTCTATTGTATGGAGAAAAGATGAGACAACAACTCTAACGACGTAACGTATTTTTGCCGTCTCATATTTTCTCTATGCAATAGAGAAAGACAGATAGGCGAAACGAAAACAACATTTGCTAACGAAATGTGGTAACAAAACTCCGACTTCGGGTACTGATAATAATGTCTAGAAATTTATAGAAATGTTGCTTATTACTTTTTTTTTATGGTTCTTAATTCTTTGGTTTATGTTTGTATATTTGGTAATTTATGAACCGATGAGATTTTTTTATCGGAATTTTATAATATATTTCTAGATTCCCATAAAAATTTCATCAAAATCGTTTTTTTTTTATATATTTGTTATTATCATGATTTTTATTGAAATTCTTGATATTAGTCCCATTTAAATTTCATCTAAGTCAATTTTAGCAATTTTGCCATGAAGTTGGTTTCTCAAGTTTTTTAAACTTATACTATCTCTTCAATATTTCAGGTCGGTCTACGTGACGGTGGGAAAGCCTGTCTCCTTTACTTCAGTCGCGTCGCCCACCTCTGTGAACATCTGTTAGAGAGCTGCGCTGATCTAACGCGTCGCCCGTTCAGCATTAGCGATGTTGGGGTCTCTAAGAGGAAGGACATACCGCAGCCGTTGAATAATCTGACGCGTGAGTGATTTTGTTGGAGAGAACCTGAAGGTTCTGGTTGAGAACTATAAGGTTCTTGTTTTAAATGGTCATTGAACTTAAGGGGTCGGCGGAGCGCGAATTTTCATACAAACGTAATACCAAAATGATTACTAATTTAAGCAGATTTTCAACTATATTATTGTAATAATTTTATTTGTATTGTATTTATCTAAGTTCCTGAACAGTTTTTATTTTAAATTACTTACCTCAAATGAAATTAACGCCAATCACATTTTGCAATGAAAAAAATGTGTAAAATGCGATTAGTGATTATTTCATTTGAGGTTAAGTAATTTAAAATAAAAACTGTACAAGAACCTAGATAAATACTATACAAATATCTTTATTACAATAATATAGTGAAAATCTGCCTAAACTAGTAATCATTTTGGTATTACGTTTGTATGAAAATTGCCCTCCGCCGGCCTCTTAAGGATCTGATCATAGTATTTTATGGTTGAAGCTCTTTCTGGTTTCTACTACAGAACCTCACGGTTCTGACCGTGTACTCCATGGTCTTTGTTGCAACCGTAACCTTCTGGTTATGTCACAATAAATAAAAATAATAAATAAATATTGTGGACAATTCACACAGCACTACCCAGCCCCAAACTAAGCAGAACTTGTAATATGGGAACCGGATAGATGATATAATACTTGAATACATTTTTTTTTTTTTTAAATCACGGTATAGTTTGGATATCGATTTCAACAATGTCAATTTTAACTAAATCATACTGGGAAATCTGTTGTAAAATCAAACTAATTCTCTTCTACCTACAAAGTGTCAGTTCCTTTTGAAACCTTAAGGTTCTGCGTAGAATCTTTGGGTTCTGACCGTGATTTCTCTCGTACCTATGCAGTTCTGCTTAGAACCTCAGGGTTCTTCTTGGAACCTTTGGGTTCTGTTCGGAACCTTTGGGTTCTGCGTAGAACCTTTGGGTTCTGACCTTGATTTATCAATTTCCAGCCGTAGCCCCCGGTCGTTGGGTAGTAAAAGGCCACTTTCACGAGGGCGACAACAGGTTCCCGGAAGAACACCGCTACAAGCAAGCGACGCCGATGGCTATAGTCGCGTTGGCGTTGTCTCATGTGCGGGAAGCGGATGAATGGACGCCGGATGATGTTGATGATGTTTGTACTATTTCTTGCGAACCAGTGTGTTGAAAGGACTTTAAGTGCGCCTCAAAGGCTTGCTTCGAGTTTTTAGGTTCTATAACATGTTGGTTTCCTCTGAAGACCACTGAAACTTAGCTTAAACTTAAAATACTCGTAGAAGGCCTTCAGCGCCGTAGGTCGTGGGTTCGATCCCCACCGAGGGCAAATATTTGTGTGGTGAACGCAGATGTTTGATCTCTGTCTGGGTGTTATATTGTATTCTAAGTTTGAATTTACAAAAGAAATGTAATAGAAATTCGTGTTAGTTACACTATTTATAACTCAAGAACGGCTGAACCGATTTGGCTGAAAATTTGTTGGTGGGGAGGTAGCTTAGAACCGGGAGAAGGACATAGACCTCTTATCCCGAAAAATTTACGGGGAACAGGAAACGAAGCCGCGGGCGACCACTAGTATTTCCATGAATCTTTTGTATTTGTATTTATTGTTTTACTTTAATTATAACGGTTAACACCAATTACAATAATTAAAGACCATAATAGACAGACAGAAAAAAGAAAATAAATAAAGTATAAGTAAACAGTTTTGGTCAAATTTAAATACAATGTCAATAGTAAACATAGTAAAAAATATAAAACAAAATGTCAGGACATTAATATACAACACTATACATTGGAGATTCACACACAGCTATTGTACATCACGCTCACGGAATCTCAAACATTTTTTTTGTCCCCAGATCCTAGTCCGCGGCGACATCCTCTACCAGAACACGATGGAACACCTCGAGCGGATGGGCATCAGTCTCGACACTCCCAAAGCAGAAGAAGAGACGGGAGAAGAAGAAGAAGGCGGGCCCAGCGGCACTCTGGCTGCGGCAGATGTCTTGGGGAAGTTTACGGTTACCGACTGGGACTTTGTCGAGACTGATGTTATTGACAGCGCTTATAATGGTAAACTAATATCCCACCAAAAACATAAACGTAAAAATGGAGAGCCAAGTTCAATACAAAAATTATGGTTGGCTTTGGGCTTCGACGCAAAAAGAATGAATATCTAAATGAGGTCCGGTTAATGTACGGCCAGTTAATGTACACACTGTTAAAACGATGCCTTTTTCTACTGGGAAATTGTTAAGGCCCGTGTACACTGGAGCAGATAAATATTTCAATTATAAATTTGGTTTATCTAACGATGAATGATTGCTCTAAAGAGGATAACGCCTTAAAAAGAAAAAAAAAATTTCATTTCATTTCATTTATTGGTTGCTCACATGTACATAAAATAAATAGCATTAGTTCTTAAAGTAGCTTAGGTCAGTACATGCACCCTGTTGGGCACTGCAATGTCATAGCAGGTTTATATACAATTAGCGGTTAACAAATATAGATAGGATAGGTCAATCATTCATTATACATTAGTCAAAGGAATGTCAAGACAGTTAAGAATTTTTCTGGCACTACGGTGGCCCCTGCCGCGGCACGCTCGCTCTGCTCGCTCGCCTTGTGAGTAATTTTTATGTTCTAACCTAACCTAACCTATCCAAGTCGGATCCGCCCTATAAAGTATCAAGGACAAGGTATAAGTATCCAGTGCCAGAACAAAAAAGCAAATGATCATGTTTGAATTGCTCCAGTGTGCATGTGGCTTAACTAGCATCGTATTATCAGTGTGTACAATAACATTATGAAGTATTAAACTCTACCCAACAAACAAAAACGTCATATAAGTCTTGACTTATACGACATAAAGTTGGATAGCAGTCTTATAATGATAGTGAGATGACTACTAGGTCCTTTAGACGTCTTAATTAAACTTATTAGTCGTGCGACTAATATGTCATAATAAGCTGGTCTTAGCAACGTTGTTAAGAGTAAACTAAACGACGTTATATTACAGTCTTAGCTAAAACGTTTGTACGACAACACAATAGTCATACTAACGTTAGAGTCCATTAAACGTTTTGAACTGACCAAATTAGGTCTTTGAAAAACCTTTATATGACATTTATATAACGTAGCAGTTGTATAGACGTTTTCACAGTGACGTTTATATAACGATCACTATCCTGTTTTACAGCGGTCAATTGGAGACTCATAAATGACTTGGTTGATTATTTAATACTCAAATATAACCTATATATTACATGATGTCCGTTTAATGTCATGCCCTGACTTTAATAAAACTTTTAGGCGCATTTAAGTCAGGTTTTGACTATAAAACGTCTAGGCCGTCATATTTACGGAACATTTGATTAAATTTACTACGAAGAATTGAAGCCAAAAATGTGTGGAGAAGACTTAAACGTAGTGGAACTTTCAAAAGGAAAGTAAATCGAGATTTCCTTTTATTAAAAAGTACAACGCCAACAACCGTGGCATTAAAAACAAATTTTGAAAAAGAAAAGTGTACTACACACGAACAACAAAAAGGTTCAGTATCAATATTTATTTTATTTCTATAAAAATATTGTGTGTGATTTCTTATTTCATTATTCCATTCTTATTTCTTCATATTTTCAGATAAAATTTACTGGAATGTTAAAATGTTTTGACATCTGCACTGCACTTTTACTGTGACCTGCAATATGAAAAGGGTTTTAAATTTATGGGGAACCCTAATAGTTAGCTGTCATGGCGTATTGCATGGTCTTGAAATAACCTTAATACGACTTTATGTCTTTACAACGTCATAAAGAGATAAGTGTGTGACAAAAGCAACATGTCCTACATTTTTAGAAATAAACATATTTTTATTAATAAAAATATAATAATTTAAACACAAAATTGCGAGGGGGCATGAAAATCTGAAATAAATACACATAGGTATATTATCATAAAACTTAAATACCCAGTCGAACTAAACGGCATGAGAGACAGATACAGTTATAAGCGAGATATATAACACTCACCTTTTAGTTCCTTGTAATTATTTATTTTGCACTCAAATCTCGAAACAAAACCAGCACAAACACTGTCAACAAGAAAGATGAATAAGTCTTACAGGTTTTTCTTCCTTGACTCAAATAAAACGTTTTAGTCATTCAAAAACCCCTGCATGACGACAATACAACAAACGAGTCGTTATAAAGATATGATGCGACTTCTGCGCGACGAAAGTAGTAATTCCATAACTTTCATACGACTTTTGAATGACGTTAACGAAGTCAGCTTGTGACTTTTGTATGTCCACTATACGACAATGTTGGTTGTATAACTGGGGCCATTTTCGCGTTTAGTAAACGTTATTATAACGTTAGTGTGACTTAGGTATTACGATCAATGCAATTATGATAACGTTTACTAAACTTTTGTACGACGTTAAATTGTTAGTTGGGTATTTCTTTGCTTTATTGGATACTTATAACAATTGCTGTTATTAAAAAATATGAGATTTAAAAGTAGGTTAGATATGACTTTACCAGTTTTCAGTACATCAATCATTTACAAAGTTAATCAACATTTTAACAACAAAATATAACAAAAGTCTGTATAATTCAACTGAAACTGAACTTGTCAAAAAACGTAAAAAAAAAGAATAGTAGAACCTTCTGACATCAACTTTTCTCCAGGTTCAATAAACCCCGAGCCAGGCAGCGGCGTGTTATCACTCAAGCAGTCTCTCAAGCAGTTGTTTGGGTCGCACTCGCACGCCGTGGTCACCGCCCGGGGAGGTTCCACCGCCGTGTGGAAGGACAAGCAACATTACTACATGTTTGACCCGCATCCGTGCGATGATAACGGTATGTCTTAGTCACTGAAGCAGGCTCTCAAGTAGTTTTCAAACTGTCACTCAAGCAGGCTCTCAAGCAAATACTCAAGCAGATACTCAAATAGTCTCGCAAACTGGTACTCAATTTGGTACTCAATCAGTCACTTAAGCTATCTCTTAAGCAGTCTTTTAAGCAGGTACTAAAGTAGGTACTCAAACAGGCTCTCAAGCAGTTACTCAAATTGGCAATTTTATATGACATTTTTGTAATAAAAACGATTTCTGAGATTTTTGATTTGTGGCACCTTAGCATTTACACAGTGATTTGCGCTGAGCTATTATCTTTTTATATGGCTGTAACACACACACACCATCAATGTTTAAGCTGACCATTGACCATGTCTGTCCTGTGGATTGGAAGCTGTCAGGATGGTATAGGTGCTGGGCAAGCCTATTCCATCTAAAAAAATCCTGTCCCAGGCACTATAGCGTCCCGTAAGTAACGGCATGAGTAATCACCAGTTGCCCCTGACGCTATTTAAATTTTCAATCTACAAAGGCCTGTTTTTTTTTCTATAAGCTTCTTTTCGATCCCTTCCACAATATACAGGGTGTGGCGTAAAGAGTGGATAATCCTTTACCTACGGGTCGGGGGCATCACAACTGTTCAGAAAATAAAAACATGTACCCAGTAAAAGTCCCACGGTTTTCGAGTTATTAAACATTTTCGAAATTTTCATTATTTTGTACTTCTGTCCATACTTTTCGATGCCAAGATCACAAATCAAGGAATTTTCTCCATCTGTTTTTTTTATAGCATTTTTAGATAACTGTTCTGTCAAATGATAACTGCCATTGGTATGTCAAAGGTACAGTTTTTTTTTAGGAATTTTTTTTTGAAATAAAAATGTGATTTGCCAATTTTTTCCAAAAGTTTGACCTCCTGTGGTTTAAAAAAAATGTATGGTCACCCTGAGTGACCAACTAATAAATAACTTGCCTACTTCATTGAGATTCCGAAATGGTATAGCACTTGCTAGTTCCAACTTTCAATGCAAAGAATATTTGTGTTAAAAAAGGGTAAGGGTCATTTTTTCAAATTACAAGTAAGATTTTACATAGCAATCGAATTTACTAAAAACAGAAAATAAAACAAATTAGATATTTAAAATACATTTATTTCATTAAAATTTCTTACAACAAGTGCTCAAAATGGCTCAAAATGCTCAAAATGCGCGCAAGATAAAGCGTTCTTTTATTAGAAGATGCAGGGCTTGCATAAGAGCAAGTGGAAGCCATTTTGAGCACTTGTTGTAAGAAAATTAAAGTAATAAATGTATTTTAAATATCTAATTTGTTTTATTTTCTGTTTTTAGTAAATTAGATTGCTATGTAAAATCTTACTTGTAATTTGAAAAAATGACCCTTACCCTTTTTTAACACAAATATTCTTTGCATTGAAAGTTGGAACTAGCAAGTGCTATACCATTTCGGAATCTCAATGAAGTAGGCAAGTTATTTATTAGTTGGTCACTCAGGGTGACCATACATTTTTTTTAAACCACAGGAGGTCAAACTTTTGGAAAAAATTGGCAAATCACATTTTTATTTCAAAAAAAAATTCCTAAAAAAAAACTGTACCTTTGACATACCAATGGCAGTTATCATTTGACAGAACAGTTATCTAAAAATGCTATAAAAAAAACAGATGGAGAAAATTCCTTGATTTGTGATCTTGGCATCGAAAAGTATGGACAGAAGTACAAAATAATGAAAATTTCGAAAATGTTTAATAACTCGAAAACCGTGGGACTTTTACTGGGTACATGTTTTTATTTTCTGAACAGTTGTGATGCCCCCGACCCGTAGGTAAAGGATTATCCACTCTTTACGCCACACCCTGTATATTGCAACTATACATGACCCCCATTACTCTAGGCTACCCATCCGAAGAGCCCCGCGCCGCCGCTTGCGTGGTCCGTATGTCGGACGGCGTGTCCGCTCTAGCGGACGCCATAATGGGCAACCTGTCCCCCGGAGTGGACGATACCTTCAACATATCCCCCGTGTCCATATCCACCGCACGGATGAACCCCGAGCTAGCGGCGCCTGAGACTAAGCTGGAGGTGAGCTGTAGGGGCCAAGAAAGGACTAGTAGACTATTGTATTGGTGTGTTGGATTGCTTGATCCAATCCGGCTACGCCAAGTGACTATAAAGCAGAAAAATTGGAGACTCAATTCAGTCTCCAATTTTTCTGCGCTAGAAATTCATTACCTACGTTCACTCATTGTTATGCGTTTGTATTTCGCTAATCATCTGTAGCATAGCAACATACATGGTATTTAGGTACTTTCTCAATATCCAGTTTGGCTGTGTCATTAATGTCTGTAGCTACATTTAAGCTACATTTACTACTGACTCGCTAATCCGGCTGCGCCAACTAAGCTGAGCATAAGCGAGCCAAACTGGTCAAATCTAGCCTAAATGAAAATCGCCACACATTTTTTACAAACTTGCAACAATCACATTAGTAGCTACATTTTATCTTTGGCTGCGCCAAAAAAAACTACTTTAATAATCCGTTTGGCTGCGCCAAAATTAACTGCTTCAATAAGTTTGTGACAATGTTTACTTGTTTGTTTATTGCAGAGCAAGGCGTTCGAGTGGATCGCTAAAAACACAGCAGCCATTATGATGGGGCCGCGCGGAGAGAATTCCGCTATTGGGAAACCGGCCAAGAAAGCTGGCATTGGGGTCAGTAATTAGTCAAATTCAAAAATGTATACAGGGTGTTACCAGACCACTACCGAAAACTTATGGGGATGAAAGTACCCATCAATATGAACAACTTTTTCTAAGAAACCAACACTGTGAACGCGAAAAAAAAACAGCTGTTTCATACACTTTAGCCAAGTAGGTATTGAACCTATGTATGGAACTGCTGTTTTTTTTTTTCGCGTTCACAGTGTTGGTTTCTTAGAAAAAGTTGTTCATATTGATGGGTACTTTCACCCCCTAAAGTTTTCGGTAGTGGTCTGGTAACACCCTGTATAATCAGTAGTATCACAAGTATTACTTTGAAACGTCCTAAAGCTAGGTGAGTCTAGGTGCCAGTTCCACGCGACCAAGCCGACGCAAGAACAGCATTGTCTAAGCATATTCAAACACACATTTTGTTGATTTTCACAAAAACTGAAAATGATTCTTTTAGAAACTAAGTATGGCAAGAATCTTTATTTTGAGAGTTTTATTTATAATAATAAAATACAACTGTTTTATATTATTAAATAGCAAAAATTAAAGTAAATCACGAATTTTTCATTGCAATATGTGAAAAATGTGATTACAGTGTTGAAGTAAGAAATTTGAAATAAAAACTGTTGAGGAACCTAGATAAATGCTATACAAATACAATTATTACAATAATATAGTGTAAATCTGCCTAAATTAGAAATCATTTTGGTATTACATTAGTTTGAAAATTCGTCCTCCGCCGGTTTCTTAATAAAGTATTAATTACTAATTACTAATTTATTGCATACACATGGTTTAGTTTAGGTACTTATATAGTTGTTAGGTGTAAGTCAGTATCACATGGACCCTGTGTATAGGGTAAAGCAACATGGAGGTAGGCCGAGGCTTCTAAACAGTAGTTGGTACGTATATATTATAGATCAAGAATTTCCAGGCATTCTAATATAGGTAGTTTGTTCTATACTTTATTTTAAAGGTTTAATTAGGTGTTGTATTCCCAGGAGGAAGACATGGCGGGTCGTGGCTTGGCTCTGCCCGCGGCGGCGGCTTTCGCGGCCGCGACCGAGTCGGTACCGCCGCATTATATGCACCAAGATCACATGTACAACTTCCTAGGTAACTAGTCTGAACGGCGATAATGTACATCATACACACACACACACACACACACACACACACACACACACACACACACACACACACACACACACACACACACACACACACACGCGAAACATTATTTCTGATAGTATAGTGGCGGTATGAAAATGTTCGTCGATTTTCAACTTGATTTGTTCAACGTATCACGATCACTACCTTTTGAAACTGAATAGACAGAATACACCGATAAGTTAACGTCACAAATTATGTCAAAGAGTGTTCATGATCAAGGCACTGGTGCAAGCGAAAACCGACTCTAAGGCGACGAACATTTTCATACCGCGACTGTACATCATGTTATTGTACACTTCGTTATTACGAAGCCACATGTACACTGGAACAATTCAAACATTAATTTTTACTTTTTTGTTCTGGCACTAGATACTTATTAAACCTTGTCCTTGATACTTTATAGGGCGGATCCGACTAGGATTGGTTAGGTTATGTTAGAACATAAAAATTACGCACAAGGCGAGCGAGCAGAGCGAGCGTGCCGCGGCAGCGGCCGGCGCAGTGCCAGAAATTGTTATTTTTCCATGAAATCAAAGGCAAATTTATTTCATCGCTAGATAATCGAAATGTTTATCTGCTCCTATGTACCTTACCTTAGTGTACAGTGGCCTTAACAATTTCCCAGTGGAAAAAAGTGGCATCGTTTTAACAGTGTGTACATTAACTGGCCGTACATTAACCGGACCCTTTCAGACGCCGGTGCGGACTACTACCTGAACTTCGTCAAGAAAACGGGCAAGAAAGAGTTGGTACCAGAAGATTTGTCGGAGAAGTTCGCAATGGGAGCCAATACCTTCTCTATAGAGCTGGGGGAGCCTATCAGACTACCGTTACGTCTGCCAGACGAACCCACAGGGGTATGTAAAGGGGTTTGAACCCATGACTAGACCCACACTAGACCACCAGCGCTCACCACGTCTTAAGAAATCACAATAGTCATATTATTATCTTTATTGGTTTATTCTTACTGAACTACGCCATCTGCTGGATATGCTTGCAGTTAGTTGCTCACAATCGTCAATACATGGCAGGAGCAGTCACATATTCAGTTTATGTTTAATTATTGAATTCGGAGTGAAATAATCATTTTCTTAAAATGAATCCTAGCTAGATCAATTTATCGCCCCCGAAAAACCCTGTATACTAAATTTTGTGAAAATCGTTGGCACAGTTTCCGAGATCCTAAATATATATACAAGATTTTCTCGTTTAAAGGTACAAGATAAGATAAGATAATATTCATTGATTTCAGGAAGGAGCGGAAGAATCGGCAGAAAAAGCTGGCGAAGGCGGAGAAGAAGAAGAAGAAACTATGAAACGTGAGTATTATAATAAAGTAAAATTATTGGCTCGTAAAGCTGAACTGTATGCCTCAAGTTGATGGACGCAGGGCAGTGCATCGTAGGGCACGTTCCTGACGTGCGTGACCTACGAGGCAATGATGGTTACCACTTAACATCAGGTGAGCCGTATGCTTGATCCATCAGCTAGTTTAAAAAAAAGTAGTATTTTATTTATTTGATTTTTTAGTATAGACAGCCCTCATAGATCAGTTGGTAGTAGCTCTGCTTTCTGCGGAGGGGGCGTGGGTTCGATTTCCACGCATCAATTTCTCATAAATATAACTGTTTCTCCCTGTCTGAAAGTAACAAATAGTTATTTTTATGACAATTTTAAGGCACGGTAGATATCCCCTCTTAAGTTGATGGCTGCATCGTAGGGCACGTTTTTAACGTGTGTGACCTATTATTATTAAATTACAACGTCCATATCATCCATCCTTAAAAACTAGAAAATATATTACATAACTTATTCAAATAGCACTACTGACTGTGACCTATGAAGCAGAGCTTTGTTAAAGGCAATGGTTACCACTTAACATCAGGTGGGATAAATTCCACTAGCAATTCGTTCTTTTTTTTTGACGTAACGACGTCTTATTATTCGATGGAGCCGGCTGCACGCACGAAAAACATGACTCATGTGGCGTTACCTCGCTCTGAGGCGTTCCATTGCGCGGCTTGAAGTGCAAGCGAGAGCGCGGAACGAGCGACAAAGAGGCACGCACGGCCTCCGCGTTCGGCAGCGTTCGACATCTGTCTCTCTCCTACTTGAGTGAGCGATGCGTCCGCGTGGACAGCTGTATGACGTTGGCACGTTCAACTATCGACAGTAAACCGACTTTACAGACAACCCATCTTTTTTTACAGAGATCAAAGACGCCCTCTTCAAGATATGGAACGATCACACAAAGCCCGCTCAGTCGTTCCTTCTGTGCGGCGACTACCATCAACTAGGGGTTTGGTTATCCCCGGGGGGGAAAGTGGTGGCTTTCGATCCCGCACCCACCCTGTATAAGGGGATGCTGACACCGCAGAGAATTGCCAAAGGTAAGATTATTTAAGGGGCTAAATTTTAAGGGTAAGGTTTTAGGGGCTAAATTTTAGGGGTAAGATTTTAGGGGTAGATTTTTGGGGGGTAAAAAAGATGTTTCGTAATGCGCCAGGTCTTATAAAGAAATACGTTGTATAAAAATGTTTAATATAGATTTTTTGTAGTGGTGAACGTAAAAAATGTGGTTACCACAAAAAACTCATTCAAGAATCACGAGTATTTTAAATAAACAGGAAAAACTGACACCCTGTGATGATCTTTTAAGTCCTGTGACTACAAAGATTAACTTTTCGTGAAACTTTTTTCTGCAACGTAAGCATGAATAACCCTTCTGTAAATTACAATTCAAAATTAAGCCATAACTGCCTCAGTTTTCAATTAAATCGTGGATTTTTGGCCAACATTTCATTTCAGATAATTACAGCAGTTCCCGAGATTAGCGCGTTCAACCAAACAAACTCTTCAGCATTATAATCTTATACCTTTAAACGAGAAAATCTTGTATATATATATATATATATATATATATTTAGGATCTCGGAAACTGCACCAACGATTTTCACGAAATTTAGTATACAGGGGTTTTCGGGGGCGATAAATTGATCTAGCTAGGATTCATTTTAAGAAAATGACGAGAAGTTGGTGTTTTGCAATAATCAAACATAAACTCAATATACGACTGTTCCTGCCATCTATTGGCGATTGTGAGCAACTAACTGCAAGCTAGAAGGCGTTGTTAATTAAAAATAAGCCAATAAAGATACGACTCTTCCTGACATCTATTGGCAAATAATAATACTATTTTTTTTTAACCCGAGCGAAGCTCGGTCATACCGGCTCGTATTTATTTATTTATTCAGGTGATGAGCTCCGCCTGCAGAGGATAAAGGACGAGATGGCGGGAGAAGGCGGCGGCGGCGGAGAAGACGAAGAAGAAGAAGCAGGCGCTGGTATGATATCTATGTCACGTATTGTGGGTGACATTGTTTTTACGTATGATAATATAATATCCCCTGTGTGACATTCTTGTGTCTTTGTGTGTTCTTGTGCATTATTCTTGGTTGTAACATAATTCTTGAATGTGACAATATTCTTGGGTGTGACAATATTCTTACGTTTTACATTATTCTTGCATGTGTTTTTGGATGTGAAAATATTGTTGTTTGTGACATTATTCTTACTTTTCATATACGTGTGAATTTGTTATTTCGCTTTACATTATTTATTAATGTTAATTTATTCTCACGTTTCATATTTTTAGTATGTGTTACATTATTCTTGCATGTATTCTTGGGTGTGATGATATTCTTGCATGTGACAGTATTTTTACTGTTTACTTTTATTTAACTTTAACTTAATTAAGGCTTTACATTTTTATAATAATTCATTCTTACATGTGTCATTAATATTGTGTGAAACACTCTATTGTTAAATCACTTTTTAAAACAAATCATTTCTTCGCCTTTTCTTTCTACACAGTCATGAATTAGAAATAACAAAGATCTCAATTTGTAACTTTGCGCTTTTTACTTTATTTTTATTTTGGTTTTCGAATCTATAGTTAGTTATTCATGCATGTGACTTTATTCTTGAATGTGACATTATTCCTCGTGTGACATCTTAAAAGTGACATTTGATTTTCAGAGGGTGAAGAGCTGCCAGAAATTCCTCAATTCGTTCCCCCCGAGTCTTGTCCCGCGCTGATGCTGTTTGCGAGTCCCGGAGAGTTTATTGACAAACTTAGTATGTATTATATGGATTATTATGTTTCTTACGACATTTTAATTTGGTTTGTGTCAAGCTATGTGTTTTACCAATATAACCTGACCTCTTATATCTAGGAATTTCAATGACGACTTAGCTCAAGCTAATTTGGTCTTTGGAATTTGGCTTACTGATGTTTTACCAAAATAAATCTGAGCTCTTGTTTATAGTAATTTTGACGATGAAAGAGTACAAGTTTTTTGTCTTTGCCAACTTATCAAGTACCAATACTACTTGAGCTCCAATTTGAAGGATTTTTAATAATGACACAGCCCAAGTGAAATTGGTCTCTTTTTCCTAGTCATTTAGACGACAACACAGCTCAAGATAAATTGGGTTTTTTTTCCAGCTCCAACCAGCAGGACCTGTGCTCTTATTTCTAGGATTTTTAATAATGACACAGCCCTAGTGAAATTGGTCTATTCTAACATACCAAAATAACCTGAGCTATTCAGTGAGCGTCAGCGCAACCTGCAGAGCGGACGTGTTTTTGTTTATCGAGCGGGCGCGTCGCGCATACCTTTGTTGAAAATGTTGACAAACGTGATAAAATGTAGTAGTTGCAATATTGTAATTAATGAGATTTTGTCTTTTGTTTCCAATAAATGTGATGTGATGGATGAAGAAAGCTTAGTGAGGTTGTGCACTACTGCGTTTAATCCGGACGAAATATCAAACGCGAAAAGTCTTCTGTTTGATTCATTGAGCAAACGGAAGACTACACGAAGACGGGAGGGGAAAACACAACGTGAACTAGACGACATCATCAGCATGATAAAAGAGACTGACCCCTTGGAACTTCCCATTTTTGTAGCGCGAGACTTACAAAAACTACCCCCAATTACGTTCGATCATGTAGATACGACTAGACTACTGAAAGATATCCTTATAATGAAATCAGAAATCCAATGCCTGAAAGAAATAGAAGATGAAAATTGTAAAATGAGATCTAAAATGGGAGAACAACTGGAAGAGTTGCGATGTGAAATCAAAACTTATAAGCGTGATAGTGTGTCACAGAATTTTGGCACTTATGTCAACAGACAAAGGGGTGCTTTTTGTCTGCAAGATAGCTTCGAATGCAATAGTGGCCCTATGGGACTGCAACCACTGGGAGGCAGTACATTCGATTCTTGTGAAAGTTTGAAATCTCCGAAAACCGATCAGCCCAGTAATAAAAATACTACGGCGCTGGCACAGGAATGCACTACGCCCGTCTTACCTACCGTACCAGTACCTACGAGGATCAGCTGTCTTCAGAATTCGTCGTATAGTGCAACCAAACTGATGGGTGCAGCGGGTTGCGACCGACCACGGTTGCAACGAAATAAATCGGTGTCACCAAAGAAAACACCGAGTGCCCTGAGTGCTCCAGTACCAATACCTACTCCACCATCAGATTACGCTAAGACCGTGACTTTTGAGACTAGTGTTGTTACTGTAAGGCCGTCAACGGTTTCAACGACTGTGCATAAGGGCCCTGTGGAGCTGACTACTACTGCTGCCCAGTTGGTCGGTACGGACGGCGAGTGGAAAGACCGGCAACCTAGTGAAGAGTGGAAAGTCGTACAACGAAAGAGGTACAGAAATCGTTTTGAAAGTTCAAAAGGTCAAGCGGTTCTAAAACCGGAGGATAAATTTATGGCGGCGGATATTAAAGTCCCGTTATTCATTAATAACGTTTCTAAATGTACAACAGCTGAAGATATCTCAAAGTACTTTTTGAGGAAAACAAACACTGTAGTTTTTCTTGAAAGAATTAGAACCAAAAAAACACGAGACTGTGACTCATATAAAATGTTGGTACCCCAAGTGAAGTTATCGGTATTCATGGATGAAAAGCTCTGGCCTGACGGCATTACCTTTCGTCGGTACGTCCACCACATCTGGCGCGACGGGGACGACAAAAGGGGCAGTACTAGCGACTATAAACTTGAAGTATGAATGGACAAAACCAAAGAAAATCAAAGCTTATCAGTTTCAACTGTAAATCTGTTAAGAGATCTATTGATTGCGTAAGAGACCTCTGTGGGACGGCGGACATCGTGGCGCTACAGGAGACATGGTTGCTCCCGCACGACATCCCACTGCTGGGCACTATTCATCAAGACTTCGCGTACACTGGCACGTCGGCGGTGGACATGTCGCGTATCCTGAAAGGGAGGCCCCACGGCGGCGTGGCTATTTTATGGCGCAAAGATGTGTTCAGGGAAGTGTCAGTGGTTGAGTGTAAATCCCCCCGTATTAGTGCTGTAATAGCTAAGGTCAATGACCGTGCTATACTTGTGTTTAGTGTCTACATGCCAACCGACTCGATGGAAAACCTGACTGAGTTCACGGAGTGTTTTAGCGAGGTATGTGCTATTGTTGAAAATACGTCGATTGAAGCTATCTATATGTTGGGAGACTTTAACGCACACCCTGGTGAACTATTCGGTAACGAGTTAGACAGTCTATGTGAAGACCAACAATGGATTTGTGCTGACATTAACCTATTAGGTAGTACCTCGGGTAGCTATACATTTGTAAGTGATGTGCACGGGAGTACGCGGTGGCTCGATCACTGTGTAGTTAGTAGATCCGCTTTTAAAACTATAAACAATATTTATGTAAAGTATGACTCATACTGGTCGGATCACCTTCCACTAATAATCGAATGCAATATTGATGTTGTTGTTTGTAAAAATAACCTATGTGATGATAATACATCGCATTGTAATTCTGTTATATGGGGTAACAGAACATTTGAGCAAATAGAACAGTATAATAAGTATTGCAATCAAAATCTTAACTTAATTAGCCTTCCTTGTGAGTTTGAAAAATGTAATTTTAATGTGTGTGCCGAAGAGGTCCACCGAACACAGTTGGACGTTTTCTACCAAGAAATAATCAAGGTACTGTCTGACGCGGCTACCTTGTCTAAAAATGTTGTAGGTTTAGCCAAAAGGCGCAAACCCGTAATAGGCTGGAATAAGCACGTACGCAGCGCGCACCGGGCGGCCAGACTTGATTTTTTAAATTGGCAATGGCACAATAAACCTAAATTTGGGAATTTATATATTAAAATGTGTGAGAGTAGAAAATTATTTAAAAGTCAATTAAAATGGTGCCAAAATCACGAAGAACAAATAAAAATGGACATTATTGCCGAGCACCGTGCATCAAAACATTTTAGTGATTTTTGGAAAGCTACAAATAAGTTAAACATCAAGCCTGGCCTTCCTGTGAGCGTTGAGGGCGTCAGTGATAGTGGGCGAATCGCAGATCTGTTTAAGAACCACTTTCGGGTGAGCTCTGTACTGGGACCATCGCTATGTACCGTGGGGGGTGGTGGGGCCGACGTGCCGGGGGAACCTTACCGCGTCACTGCTGAGCAAGTCACTGCAATAATTAATAAGATGTCTAGAGGTAAGTCCCCAGGTCACGACGGCCTCAGCATCGAGCACTTGAAGTGTGCGGGTGTTCACTTGCCAAATCTTCTCTCAGTGTTTTTCACGTTGTGTTTTAGTTACTCCTACCTTCCCCAAGAACTTATAAAAACAGTTGTAGTACCCATTGTTAAAAATAAAACTGGCGATTTGTCAGATAAATGTAATTATCGGCCAATCTCGTTGGCTACTATAGTGGCTAAGGTTCTGGATAGTGTGCTTGACTCAGAATTGGATCAACATCTTGACTTACATGATGCCCAGTTCGGCTTTAAGAAGGGCCTCTCAACTGAAAGTGCAATTCTGAGCCTTAAGCACACTGTCCAGTACTACACACAGAGACGTACACCTGTGTACGCATGCTTTCTTGACCTATCCAAAGCATTTGATCTCGTCTCTTATGACATGCTTTGGAGAAAGCTGGCAAGTACTGGCGTGCATGCACAGGTACAACGTCTCTTCCAATACTGGTATGCCAACCAGACTAACACTGTAAGATGGGCTGGCAGCCTATCGGCTGCGTACAGGTTGGAGTGTGGGGTGAGGCAGGGGGGGTTGAGCTCGCCGAAGCTCTTCAACCTGTACGTGAATGAGCTGATCGTTGGACTCAGCAGTGAAGGTGTCGGCTGCTCAGTTGATAATGTTTGTGTTAACAATATCAGCTATGCGGACGACATGGCGCTGCTGTGTCCAACGGTAAGCGCACTCAGAAGGCTGCTGGTGATCTGTGAGGAGTACGCCGCTAAGCATGGTCTACTGTACAACTGTAAGAAAAGTGAGTTTATGGTTTTCGGGGCCGCCGGTAAGGTTCCCGCTTCGGTACCGAGAATTCAACTGAACGGTGCCAAATTAACACGCGTTAAGAAGTTTAAATATCTTGGACACTTCCTTACGGACGGCCTCGATGACCATATAGACATAGATAGGGAACGTAGGGCGCTGGCGGCTCGAAGTAACATGCTGGCGCGCAGGTTTGCCCGTTGCAGTAGGCAAGTGAAAATCACACTTTTTAAAGCCTACTGCCAGTCTTTCTACACGAGCAGCCTGTGGGTCAGCTATACAAAAAGTACGCTCAGCGCACTGCGTGTCCAATATAACAATGGATTCAGGATGCTGTTGGGGCTGCCTCGCTTCTGCAGCGCATCAAGCATGTTCGCTGAGGCGCGGGTGGATGGGTTTCATGCCATCATCCGCAAGAAAACTGCCTCATTGCTCAGCAGAGTGCGGGGCAGTACCAACACCATCCTGAAGGTCATAGCAGATCATTGCGATTCGCCCATTATGAGATCCTTCGTTCAAGTTCTAATCAAATAGTCTTAGTGAGCCTGTTTTGATTGGAACTTCAGCGAGGGATTTCATTACTTAGTAGGTAAGAATTATATTAAGATTATTTTGTACTAACCCTATGACATGTAATTAAATTTAATTTCTACTAACACTTTATGGATCCCGTTGTCTGACATTAAATAAATAATAATATTCCTAGTAGTTTTGACGACAAGACAGTAAAAGATAAATTGGTTTTCTACTTCAGCTCTCTTATCAAGTACCAAAATGACCTGAGCTCCAATTTCTAAGATTTTTAATAATGACACAGTCCAAGTGAAATTGGTCTTTGTCCAGTTTCCAATATAACCTGAGCTCCTATTCCTAGTAATTTTGACGACAACACGGTTCAAGCTTAATTGGTTTTGTTTTCCAGCTCTTCAAGGCGGCTTAGATCGCAAACAATGCCTCGCTCCGTACAAACTGTATACGGTGACGATCATCAACGAATTGACGTCGGTGTTGAAGGATAAGCGCCCTTCCCCCCCTAAAGAGGAGGGGGATGCCGCTGGAGGGGACGAAGAAGGTCGGTTGTTTTTTAAGTTCATATACAAATAGTATTTCAATTAAACTAATATACTTAAATTTTTCACGACTTTTCCCTAACTCTCGTGGTTTCGGACTTGGTCATCACCGACCTTTAAAAAAAAAAAAAACATCTGGTTTAGATATACCTTTAAGAGAAAAAATGCTCCGCCGTCTTACTTACTTATTTGTTTTAATTAAAACTATGTGCACCTACTGGTACTGTTTGCTTTATACATATATTACTAAAGACCGCCTGCGGCTTCGCTCACCCCGTTCCCGTTACGTCCGTAACTTTTACGGCATAAAAAGTATTCTATATCTGTCTCCTGGCTTTAATCTACCTTCCCACCAATTTTAACCCAAATCGGTTCAGCCGTTCTTGAGTTATTATTATAAATATCCATCCAAACTTTCGCATTTATGATATAAGTGGGAAGTGAGATTTTATTTTATTATTTTTTATGTTAGTTTTAAGTACATTGGACATCTGAATAAAACTAATTTAAATTAAATTAAATTATAATTGACAGAGGAGGAAGTTCTAGTAGATCCGTTGGAAGACGCCGCGTTCGGTGCTCACTACACACGGCTGAGTCGCACCGGCGCCTCCGTACGAGGCCGCGTGGCACAGGACGAGAACTACTTCCTGGACTCGCAGCGAGACTTGCAGGTACTACATGTTAACCGCCCCACTCTTCGCCCCCCCCCCCCTTTTTGGAGGCAAAGCAGCATTTCATGTTACCAACTTTAATGTGAGTAGCCGAAAACCCGGTTCTTAGAAACAAAAATCTTTTTATAAGAGCAAAAAAATGGAAAACTGATTGTAGATAGCTTTCATGTCACCAACTTTAATGTGAGTAGCCGAAAACCCGGATCTTATTAAAAAACTATTTTTACCCCCCCTTTGGAGGCGAAGCAGCATTTAAGCTGAGTGAGGACCATTTTGGCTCATAAACAAATACGTACCTAATTGGATACTGTCGGCACCCTTTTCAGCAATAGAACTAGGATTATGTGTGTACTTATTTCTTTCTATGTGTTTTTGTATGTGTTCTATTTTCTCTTATGATTTCTTGTGTAGCCGTACCTTTACTCAATGTTCTTCTCTTTCTGTTGTTTCATTTTCTTTATAAGCTGTGTTTTTTGAGCCAAATAAAATAGTTATCTATCTATCTATCTTCTTCTTCTTATCGTGTCACTGATTCTTTCGAACCAAGTGTGGTGAAAGGATTTTAAGTGCGCCTCAAAGAGGCTCCTTTCGTGCACTTGACACATTTTCGAGCTTATTAGGCTCTTCGATATGCCGGTTTCCTCAAGATGTTTTCCTTCAGAGCACTGGCATAGTGTAAATACATTTTTGGGCGGTAAACTAATTGGTACACGACTGGATTTGAATCCACGACCTTAGGATTCCGATCCTATCCTGGAAGGCGTATAATCATACATATTAACTTTTACCATTGAAACTTCATTTTTATAGAAATTTTAATATTTCACGCCTAGATATAAGTAGAATAGGTACATGTATTTCAAACAATAAATATGTAATTTGTTTTTGATTCCCGGAGTGCAACTGTTTTTTTCTCTTAAAATAACTGAATGTTTTTATTGGTCATTCTTGTAACATATGTTTGTGCAAATAAATGATATGTTTATTTTTGTCTTTTCCAGGACGCAGCAAACGCAGTGATGGGAATAGTAGTAGAACACGTCGAACCGTATCAATACTGGAAGCCCTCGCTAATAGACGCCATTTTGAAGTATGGAGACCGATTGTACACCCTGTCTGTACCGAGAGCCAAGAATCCACCCGATCTGGCGCCCAATGAGATTGTGGACAGCTTTCATGTTACCAACTTTAATGTGAGTAGCCGAAAACTCAGTTTTTATAAATAAAAACTACTTTTGTATTCACAAAAATAGCCAAAAACCCGGTTCTTAGAAACAAAAACCCTTTTATAAGAGCAAATAAAGTGCAAATTGATTGTAGATAGCTTTCATGTCACCAACCATGTGAGTAGCCAAAAACCCCGATTTATAAATAAAAAGTACATTTTTAAATACAAAAAATTTAAAAAACATTGTGGAAAGCTTTCATTTTACCAACTTTAATGTGAGTAACCGAAAACCCCTATTTATGTACTTAAAAACAACTTTTATAAATACAAAAAAAAAAAAATAAAGATTGTGGAATAGCTTTCGTGTCACCAACTTTAATGTGAGTAGCCGAAAACCCGGTTCTTACCAAAAAACATATTATTTTTAAATGCAAAAACGGATATTTTCGATTTTTCAACCGTTAAAAATTTGAATTGTAAATACATACTTCAAATGTATTACAATTCAAATCTGTCAAACGACTTATGCGCTGAAAATGGACTCCGATAAATTAAATATTCTAACGTATAATGTAAGAACTCTAAGAACAGAAGAACGTCTAGTTGAGCTAGAAAATGCTCTAGGTTACTTAAACTGGGATATAGTAGGGCTAGGCGAGGTTAGACGAGAGGGTGAAGACACCTTAGAACGCAATAAGACCGTATTATATTATAACGGTAGCTCTACGAAAGAATACGGCGTAGGGTTTTTAGTAGCCAAGCGATGGGCACATAATATAATTGAATTCATTTCATATAGTGATAGAATAGCTCTATTAAAATTCCGTATTACAGATACGAAATCACTTAGCATCATTCAAGTCTATGCGCCTGCGTCTTCGCGCCCAGATGTTGAACTGGATGATTTTTATGACCTGCTCAACAGAGCCTGCGACGAGCACAGAGGAACTTGGACGATGGTCATGGGCGATTTCAACTCAAAAATAGGAACCAGAGATCCCCTAGACAACACAAACATAATTGGTCCCTATGGTCTAGGTACTAGAAATGACCGAGGACAACATCTCCTACAATTCGCCTTTGGTCAGAGTTTGAGCATAAATAACACTTTCTTTTGTAAAAAGCCGCAACGTCGCTGGACCTGGTTCTCTCCAGACGGAGTGACAAAAAACGAAATAGATTTCTGCCTTTCATCCAGCAAACAAATTATAGATAATGTGGAAACCATAAATAATATCCGGTTCAGTTCTGACCACCGACCTCTACGTATGTCGGTAAAGTTTAACTTAAAAATTCATCGAACACAAATAATTAAAAACACCATTAAACGTTTAGATAAGTCATCGCTAATTTCATGCGCGGATAACTTTAAGCTAGAACTTAAGAACAGTTTCCAGCTGCTTAACAACCTCGATTCAGAAGACGTGGAAGTGCAATTCAACAACATCAAAAACAGTATAAAGAAAGCTAGTTTAAAAGTGAAGCCTATAAAAAAGAAATATGAAAAGCTTAGCGAAGATACGAAAAACTTAATAGAGAAGAGATTAACCTTAACATATAATACGACAGAATATAGAATATTAGATAAAATTGTGAAAAGAAGAATCAGAAAAGATATAAGAAATTTTAACATAAGCGAGATTACATTAGCTCTAAATAAAAATACGTCATTAAAGGTTGCCAAACAGGGTATCTCAAATGGAAAATCTACAATATCCAAATTGAAAGACAAACACGGTGTTACTCATGGAGAAAAGAATGTTATTCTGAACATTTGTACAGAATTCTACCAAACTTTATATTCTGATGATGAAGGTACTACGAGTTCTCCCCGTCCCATCCTTGCATATTTCTGCTCTGACGACATAGCACCAATTACGGGTCTAGAAGTCCACCGCGCGCTGTGCAGCATGAAATATAGCAAAAGCCCTGGTGCAGACGGCATTACCACAGAAGCCTTAAAAGTCGGGGAACCGGTATTACTTCCATATCTCACTAACCTCTGTAACTCCATTCTTCAGAGTGGTTCTTTCCCACATAACTTCTGCCACTCTGATATCATATTGCTACATAAAAAGGGTGCTAAGTCCGACATTGGTAATTATCGTCCTATCAGTCTCGTCTCTCACATCTACAAACTCTTCATCAAGATCATAGAAAGTCGTATATCTGGTCAATTAGACTTACATCAACCACCTGAACAAGCAGGTTTCCGCCGTGGCCTCTCCACGACTGATCATCTTCAAGCCCTTAACCAACTCGTAGAAAAGTGTGTCGAGTTCCACATCCCACTATACCTTGTCTTTGTCGCCAAGTACCTTGAAAACTTAGAGGTACGACGAATATTTTAGCCGATGTTTGCGCTTTCTCTTTCTTTAATAGTTTCAACTTACGACTGGTGTGACAAAGTAGTTACACCTGTCCACATCGTTACATGAAACACTGGGGCTTCTTATCCCCAGGTGCTTTTACATGAACTAGTGACTCGACAGTCTTTACATGGAACCCCCAGGGCTTCCCGTCCCCAGGAATCTGCACATGTACACTAGCTGATGTGACAGTGCCTAGTTATGTCCCCACGTTTCGCCGTAAGTGCTGGGTCTTCCCAGCGTCTTTGATATCGGGGGGCTTTCCCCCTTGTGGCCTCCAACCTCCCCTATAGCCAACCCGAGCCTCGCTACTCATCAGATGCATGGATCATCTGATTTAGATCAGTGCTAGATTATCTGATCTTTAGTCTGCTACTGCTCGCAAACAGTAACAAACACATCGGCATACTATTTAACACAAGATGCAGTGAAATCTGGTATTCATGCACAGTTATAAAATCAAGTTCACTCACCAGTGCTTATTCCTTCTCGTCCCGATGGCCAATGCCAGACCGGACGGCCCACAGCCGTTCAGCGCTCGCGCCACCCCCCGCTCTTCCCCAAGCGGTGTAGCACGACGTCACAGGGCTAAAGCTTTGTCTAACATTCGACCCCTTCCACAGAGCCAATAGCTTCGCATTCGCGACACTCCCCCCAGAGAGAGATAGCAAATACAATTCTTACTTGAATTATATCCGTCTTTTATAGAACTACTTTCTTACTTTATAAATTACAAACTAATTTATCTCGAATTATTACTACTTCGTGATCATCTGATTATATTATTCAAATAATGTGATCATCAACTGGGAGGTCCACTCTTTGACCTTTTCTCTAGCTTTAGCTGCTGAAACCCTTATTGGTCTCGCTTTAGCAACTGGTTTTGGTTCTACTGAGACTTTTGGTTGATCGCTTATGGATTCCTCGACTTCAATACCCGTCGAAGCTCCGCGATCATTACTGGGTGCGTGATCTATTTGGTCTGGTGTCTCTGGTTGCTCAACCGTAGACTCTTCAGAATCGGGACTAGCTCTTATCATGGGGTCGTTCTGATTTGGTAAAGGTACTGTACTATGTTCTTCAATTTCTAGTGGAAAGAGATGCCCTATTGAGCGATTGAATGTTTCGCCTGAAGGTACTTTTATTCTGGCTACTCTAACCTGTCCATCCGAACCCTTTTTCAACTCTACTATCTTTCCAACTCTCCAGTGTGCTCTACTACTGTCTGATCTTATCTGAACGGTCTCTGATAGCTTTGGTGTTCTATTAACTACTACTCTTGGCTGCCGGTGCTTGTCATTTCTTTCTCGAAGACTGGTCAAATATTGATTTGTGAACATTTTAGCAAATTCCATGATAATGATTTGGCCACGTTTCCAACCATCAACAAGATTAGATTTGGTTATTGTGGCTGGTTCTAAGAAGTCGCGATCTGAGATATTAGTTGTCACTGGACCGCCTACTCGTAGGAAGTCTTGAGGAGTCAAAACATGTTCTAGCTCTGCACCTACCGTGGTCAGAGGTCTGCTATTAACAATAGCTTCAAGTTCCTTGATTGCCGTACACAACTGATTGTGATTTATAAGGTGTTTGTCTAGCGTTCTTTTCATACTGTGTTTGACTAAACCTATCAGGCGTTCGTAGAACCCTCCAAACCAAGGTGCTAACTCAGGAATAAACTTCCAACGCAATTTGTTCTCTATACAATAGTCTGAAGTTATTACATCTGCAGTAAGCTTGAATTGTGTAGCGTTATCCGACACAAACAGTTGTGGGAGACCTCTCACTGCAACGAATCTTCTAATGGCAAGTGTACACTCTTCCGCGGATAAGTCTGTAACCACTTCCATATGTATAGCTCTTACTGTTAGACACGTCAACAGATGTCAAATTCGCAAGACCCTGCCCGGCCAAAGAAATTTGAGTCTGAATATTATCCACACTAATAGGATACGTAGGCCACTTATCTGAATTTTCCGTCAAAAAATCAGGTCCCTTGAACCATTTGTTGTAGCAATCTACTTTATCTGCCCTTGTTCCTATATCCGCTGGATTCAGTTTCGTTGGTACATACCTTACTTGTAGGTTTTTGTTTTGCCTTATTTCATTTATTCTACGCGAAACAAATGGTGGTAGTAGTTTGTCAGAATTGTACCAACTCAAAACTATTTGACTATCAGTCCACAAAAATTGTGCTTTAATTTTGAGGCGCATAAACTTCATGACGTAGTTAATAAGCCTACATCCAATGAATACTCCTAGCAATTCTAATCTTGGTATCTGCAGGTTAATCTGATCCTTTAATGGCACTAATCTAGACTTGCCAATAACAAAGCTGACTTTAATATTTGTGTCTAGAGAGCTGCGCAAATATATGACCGCTGCATACGCATCCATAGAAGCGTCTGTGAAACAATGCAGTTCATAATCGATTGGATTACTTGTTTTGACTCTGTTTAGACCTTGCGCGTAATAACGATTGATCTTTATTTCCTTTAGGTAAGCAAACTTTGATGCTATTTTTTGCCATTCAACAAGCAGATTTTCATCTAATTTTACATCCCATTTTACTTTTTCTTTCCATAATTTCTGAAAAAATAGCTTAGCCGGGAGTACCACTGGTACTGCAAAACCACATGGATCGTACACTGAAGCTATCATCTTCAAAACGTCACGTTTTGATTGAACTACTTCTAAATCGTTGCTATTGAAATTTGACTTCAGGTAAAGATGGTCATTTTGTGTGTCCCAAACTAAGCCTAGGACCTTAACATGCTTTTGATCTTTCGCTTGAAATTTTTCTGGTATACGAGAAATCAGTTCGTTTGAATTTGAATTCCATTCGCGTAAATTCATGGACAAGCTATTAAATGATTCTTTAGATGTCTTATATAATTTTAGTGCATCTGAGATCGATTGTGCGCCTGTGACAATATTATCTACGTAGATATCTTGAGCTAGGTTTTTCATGAGGATACTTTCTGATCTCGTTAAGTGAAACTTAATCGTAGCGTTTAACAAAAACGGACTTGAAATTACACCGAAAGGGACGCGGCAAAACCGTAGATGTAAGACGTTATCGGATCGAGCTTCACTCTTAATGTCTTTCAGCCAAAGGAATCGTGTGACATCTCGGTCTAGATCTTGAAGGCCTAACTGGAGAAAAGCTTTCTCAACGTCTGCGACTATGCCTATTGCATGTTCTCTGAACTTAATCAACAACCCAGTCAAATCCTCCAACAACAATGGCCCTCGGTATAAGCATTCATTTAAGCTTTGATTATCCCCTGTTTTAGCGGATGCGTCATAGACAATGCGTAGTTTTTTGTTCGTATCACGACTGTGCACGCAGTGATGGGGAAGGTAATGAATCGTGTGCTTTTGTGGTTAAGTAGGGTCCGGTACAATTTCTATGATTCCGTTTTGTAATTGATCTTGGATCACCTGATCATAGGCTTCCAGTTCAGACTGATTTAATCGTTTAGCTAAACTATTAAGGCGACCCCACGCTAAACCTAAATTGTTGGGAAGCAACGGCTGTGATTCAGTCCACGGCCATTTAACATGATAACGCTGGTTTTCGTACTGAATAGTCTCGTTGAATTGTTTGACCGCTTCCTCATCACGGGTGGTCTTGGGTGAATCCGTGATTCCTATTGATTCAAGGTCCCACAGTTTTTTGACATCATCTAGCTTGAGAGGAAGATCTGGTTCGTTCAGCTTATTATTGAACCCCCCATCAGATTGAAAGTACGTTAATACTGTGAGCTGGTCTGGACTCTCAGCGCTCTCTAATACTTGGCCTGACCAAACCCAACCAAAATCAGAATTTACTAGGAAAAGATCCTGAGTGACTGCAATTTTTTCATGTGACATAAACGAGTGATAATAATCATTTCCTAACAAGATATCTATCTTGTCACCACATGAGCCGTCGTCTGCCATTTTAAGGTTTTTCAATCTAGTATAAGTCCAAACCTGCGCTGGGTTTCTATAGACTGGTGTTCGGATACCTTGTGTTATGTGGGGTACTACGTTTGCGTGAATAAAACGTGTAACCCCAGTTCGAGTCATGATTTTGAAATTTACTATGGGACTTTCAATTTGATGTGGCGATTTGGCTCCAAACGTGAATATTGATAAGTTTGATTTTTCAGTCATCGAGAGCTTTAAAGTTGTTGCAGTAGCAGCTGTTATGTACGAGCGTTGACTACCGCAATCTAATAACATGCGACATTGTATTGGTTTCAATGTTGACTCTGAGCCACTTACATCCACAATGCAAGTTTGTAACAACGTGGTACTTACTTCAGATCTAACATGAAAGCTTTCTGTTTGGTTTGACTTTACTGTTTGTGAAAATTTTGTGGGACATAATGCTCGATTGTGTGTGTGTTCTTTACAATGATGGCACTTCATTTGATTCATGCGGCATTGGCGGACCCCATGCCCTTCACGAAAGCACTTGAAACACTTGTTTCCTAGTTGTGACTTCCGATCTTGTATAGTTTTGTAAGAAGTACATTCGTCATTAAAATGTCTCTGCTTACAGAATATACACCTACTTTTCTTGTTAATTGGCTCATCAGTTCGGTCTGATGTGTCCTGTGGTCTTTTACGCGGATTTGATTGTGGCTTATTGTTGTTGTTGTTTGATTGGTTGGTTGTTGTTGGTTTGTTATCATAATTTGGTCTATCTCTTCTAAAAGTTGTTAATCTACGTGGATTATTTTGCCTTTTTTCTTCCGACCTAACATGCATGGAACCTAAAGTGAAGTTTTCACTATTGGAAGTGCCGTCGCTGCTTGTTGCATCTTTGGTTTTTTCATCTGCAGAACTCTTTTTTAGTCTGTTTGATGTCTCTCTAGCCGATATTATATACTCTAAATATTTTCTAATATCATCTATTTTTTCTTCCTCATCCGTCATTTTCATTCTCACTTCATAAATTAGATCTTCTGGGAACTTCTCCATAATCATTACTCTGAGATGGTTGTGATTTACGTCTTCGCCTAATGAGCTAAGCACTCTAAGATGTCTCTCGATTTCATTGAGAACTTGCCTGCAGTCCTTCACCTGGTTTGACGAGGCTGCCCTTACTCTATAAAGAGCCACATAATGAGCGTCAATAATCGCACTGGGTTTACCGTATCTATCTTTCAAAGTTTTTACAGCGATGCTGTAATTCGTATTGGTCGTGTCTAGTCCTTCGATAGCCTGTTTTGCGTCACCCTCGAGAACAGATTGTAGGTATAACAACTTATCGACTTCGTTTATATTTCGACTGTCAACATTTGATGAGAACCGATCCCAAAACTGATACCATTTGAGGACGTCACCGTCAAACTTGGGCAACTCCATTCTTGGTAACTTACTGGTAATGTTCATGTTTTCGCGACTGGCAGTAACCGTTGAACGTTTCCTTTCATTGCGTTTGATACCAACATCTATTTCGGAAATCAATTCTTCGGCCTGAATTTGTGAGACTGTATATTGTTTAATTTCCTCTACATTGGGTTCTTTAACCGATGCGCAGTAGTTATGTATTTCAGAAACAAACCTTTGATTTGCACCCTTTAATTTGGACCCGATCAGTTCTAATGCCTTTAAGTCGGCATCACTATCTGTTAATTTATTGAGTTCACACTGAGCGGAAGTTAAGTATGACTGAATGGATTCATACATTAATTTTAAACGAGTTCGGAGGACTTCTTCCATTCTCAATACAGTACCTACTACCCTTATGACCCAAGAGCCTGTTTGAAAAATCTATAACAAAAGTATCCCTTGATAAGATTATACTACACTTTGTACACCTTGTACAGTAAAAAACTAAGAATAGAACAATAAACCTGTCTATATTTTTATAAGTAACAAGTGTACTATTGTCCTAATACCATACTTGTATATTTAAAAACCCTTTGAGGGCCCCAGTAATGGCCCGGCCCGGCGACAATAAGAACTGTTTATGTTACGAACTGTTTATGTTACTCATTGTTCCTTTTGTTTATAAGATTTAATTAATGAACCCGGGCCCTGCGACTGCTTTGAGGTATGGTATGAACAAGGAGGTATGAATGGTACGACTGTTCGGCTATTTTGTTAGTAAAGTTGCCTTCAGCGTCTACTATTTATTGTAATACTTGGACTTGCCTCTGACTACCTTTACTGTAAATTTATGGATTCTGTATCCCAATGAAATTAAAGATGTCTAACAAGTCTGGGACGTTTAAATATTCATAAAATAAAATAGATCACCATTTTCGAACGGGTACAACGTGACTGTAGTAGTCAAAGAGATGTTGTATTAACTCTTTTAAATTTACGTACAAATGTATTATTATTTTTACACATTTTAACAAATACTGTATAGTTTTATCTATGCTTCGCTTTTAACTTTGTTCTATGGATTCACACAAAAATATAAACAAAATAATTAGTATGCACTGGTACAATAAATTGTTATTGTTCAATTATTATTAGGCATGTTCATGAGTACCAGATCCCTGCATCTCCACCATGTCGCCAAGTACCTTGAAAACTTAGAGGTACGACGAATATTTTAGCCGATGTTTGCGCTTTCTCTTTCTTTAATAGTTTCAACTTACGACTGGTGTGACAAAGTAGTTACACCTGTCCACATCGTTACATGAAACACTGGGGCTTCTTATCCCCAGGTGCTTTTACATGAACTAGTGACTCGACAGTCTTTACATGGAACCCCCAGGGCTTCCCGTCCCCAGGAATCTGCACATGTACACTAGCTGATGTGACAGTGCCTAGTTATGTCCCCACGTTTCGCCGTAAGTGCTGGGTCTTCCCAGCGTCTTTGATATCGGGGGGCTTTCCCCCTTGTGGCCTCCAACCTCCCCTATAGCCAACCCGAGCCTCGCTACTCATCAGATGCATGGATCATCTGATTTAGATCAGTGCTAGATTATCTGATCTTTAGTCTGCTACTGCTCGCAAACAGTAACAAACACATCGGCATACTATTTAACACAAGATGCAGTGAAATCTGGTATTCATGCACAGTTATAAAATCAAGTTCACTCACCAGTGCTTATTCCTTCTCGTCCCGATGGCCAATGCCAGACCGGACGGCCCACAGCCGTTCAGCGCTCGCGCCACCCCCCGCTCTTCCCCAAGCGGTGTAGCACGACGTCACAGGGCTAAAGCTTTGTCTAACATTCGACCCCTTCCACAGAGCCAATAGCTTCGCATTCGCGACAGTCTTCGTGGATTATTCAAAAGCCTTCGACAGTATAACGCACGACTCTTTATTCAAGGCACTTTTAAATCAAAATATAAACCCAACTTATGTAAACCTTCTCCGTAACATTTACAATAGTAGTACAGCTTCAATTAAAACATCAATGAATGGGCCATCTTTCCGTATTAATAAAGGGGTTAAACAAGGGGACCCGCTGTCCCCCAAACTTTTTACCGCTACTTTAGAAGAGGTGTTTAGGAGACTGGCGCCTGGCTGGACAGAAAAGGGCATTATTGTCGGAGACAGTAGGTTAACAAACCTTCGCTTCGCCGACGATATTGTTCTTTTCTCTTCCTCAGCAACTGAACTAGGCGAGATGCTCGAAGAACTCAACCAAGCAAGCCTCGAGGTGGGACTCAGGATGAATATGACCAAGACCAAGTTGATGACCAATGGCACGAGGAGGCGATTGTACATTGAGGGTGCGGAGATTGAATATGTCCATGAGTATGTGTATCTCGGCCAGATAATTTCTTTCAAGGTGCAACAAAATGAAATCGCTAGACGCACCGAGAACGCCTGGAAGAGTTACTGGTCGATGAAACATCTCATGAAAGGTGAATTGCCACTATGCCTTAAACGCAGACTCATGGACATGTGCATTCTCCCGATACTCACGTACGGTTCGCAGACTTGGGCACTGACAGCTCAAGAGAGATACCAACTCGAGGTTTGCCAACGAGCCATGGAGCGCAGCATATTAGGTGTCAAACTTACAGACCGCATACAGAACACCATACTGCGCTCCAAAACAAAAATAGTCGATGTAACCATAAAAGCGGCGAACCTTAAATGGGATTGGGCAGGGCATGTGGCTCGTATGCCGGACATTCTTTGGGCCAAAATATTAACAGATTGGGTCCCACAAGGTCGGCGTCGTAGAGGAAGACCCCGGAGAAGATGGCGGGACGATCTCGATTCTCATATGAACGACTGGCGCATTGTAGCCAAAGATCGAGAGGTGTGGAAGAAGGGGAGGGAGGCCTTTGCCCTGCAGTGGGACGACCCAGGCTAAAAATAAAATAAAATAAATAAAATAAATACATACTTAGAATACAATATAACACCCAGACAGAGAACAAACATCTGCGTTCACCACACCAATATTTGTTTTCGATGGGGATCGAACCCACGACCTACGGCTCAGAAGGCAGAGCTACTACCAACTGAGCTGAGAGGCCAGTCAGCCTACTACTTATATTGATATTTACAGATCCGTTTGGAGATGGAAAGTGAGGTCGCGACTGGTGACTTAAACGCGGGCGAAACCGGGGCAGTACTCAACCTGAATCGAGCCATCAAAAAGTTCTTCGAAACTGTACGTTTTACTGTACCTTTCGTCTAGTCCAGAGGCTCCCAACCTTTTTTTTCTCATAGACCTCTCTCAAAATTTTGGATGGTTCAGGTGGACCCCCTGCAACTACATTTTTACTATATTTCCAGTCGACCGAAAATATAGAGATTAGATCTAACTATGGACATATATTATGCGTTGCGTTGCGGGTTCCTTTTAACAGTTTTCAAAAGAAGTTTTTACAAAACAAACTTCATAATAATCTGCCTTCATTGATAGGTGTAGCCAAGTTAACATTTTAGTTCTTCACTATAGAAACCAGATACATTTTCGCGGACCCCCTGCTTACGAATTGTGAACCCTCATTTTTTTTGTCACGCCATCGATCGTAGACACCCATCGAGTACCGTGGACCCCTGGGGGTCCACCTGAACCACGTTGGGAATATTACCACGTTGGTCTAGTCCTAGTCCCTAGCTGTCAGGATGGTATAGGTGCTGGGCACGCCTATTCCATCTAAAATCCTGTCCCAGGCTATAGCGTCCCGCAATATAGCGGCTTAGTTTATAGATTACAATAAAGTCTGTTACAATTGACAAAGCCTACTATGACACTAACGAATATTCTAACTAGCGGCCGCCCGCAGCTTCGCTTGGCCTGTTCCCGTTACTTTTTCGATATAAAATGTATCCCATATCTGTTTCTTGATACTCATTTAAATGATGTATTTGTCATCAATCCAGGCCAAATACGGCGTGCTCTGCGCGAAGAACTACTGCGTCGGCATCTGGCGCGCCTGTGACGACAAGGCCTATGTGCTATGGGAGCCCCACGCGGCGGGGCCCGCGGGGCGATCGTCCCCCGTCGGGGGGGCCACCCTGGTAGTGCTGTCTACTACAGAGCACGTCGCATCCACCTTCCTGGAGAACGTGCGGGCGCTGGCTCGCGGCGGCGGCAACCGGTGAGGCACTAGCATAGCCCCGTGTGTGGGGGCACCCTGGTAGTGCTGTCTACTACAGAGCACGTCGCATCCACCTTCCTGGAGAACGTGCGGGCGCTGGCTCGCGGCGGCGGCAACCGGTGAGGCACTAGCATAGCCCCGTGTGTGGGGGCACCCTGGTAGTGCTGTCTACTACAGAGCACGTCGCATCCACCTTCCTGGAGAACGTGAGGGGGCTGGCTCGCGGCGGCGGCAACCGGTGAGTCACTAGCATAGACCCGTGTGTGGGGGCACCCTGGTAGTGCTGTCTACTACAGAGCACGTCGCATCCACCTTCCTGGAGAACGTGCGGGCGCTGGCTCGCGGCGGCGGCAACCGGTGAGGCACTAGCATAGCCCCGTGTGTGGGGGCACCCTGGTAGTGCTGTCTACTACAGAGCACGTCGCATCCACCTTCCTGGAGAACGTGAGGGGGCTGGCTCGTGGCGGTGGCAACCGGTGAGTCACTAGCATAGCCCCGTGTGTGGGGGCACCCTGGTAGTGCTGTCTAGATGATGCACAGGGCTGGTTTTCAGCCTACCCCAATGTTTGACACTTGCATAGCCCCGGGGCCCCATGTTGTGGGGGCCTGTGTGTTGGGGCCCCTTCGCTTACTACCCTCACCACGGAGACCCTAAAAACTAACCTTCCCCGTGCTTATCCACTGAAGGCCACCACAGCTAAACACTGCTAAACTCTTACTAAAACATAATTTCCCTTGTAGGTTCTCCATCACCGCAGTGAAAGTGTTTTGGGAGTTTTCTAAAACTCCAGGCGCCGTGACGCCTCAAGGAGCTGTTCCTGATGAAGGATATGAGTGGAAGGTAATACCAGAAGCAGTAGAGCTCTGTATGTCTCGTGCGGGTGCGTACTACCACCATGCCTATTGCTGCCGTGAAGCAACATCGCTGTGTACAGGTTTGAAGGGTGTGGGGGAATACTGTAAATCATAATGTGTAAATCATGCTACATTAATATCTAAACTTAAACATTACGGCATTCTAAATCGCTCTATTGACCTAATACAATCATACTTGACTAATAGAGTCCTTAAAGTAGATGTGGGCGGTGAGAGATCTTCTGGGTCTATTATTGACATGGGGGTGCCACAAGGTTCGATATTAGGTCCTTTCTTGTTTCTAGTGTACGTAAATGACCTCCCTTTTTTGGTTAAAAAACTATGTGAAATAGTACTATTTGCTGACGATACCTCATTAATTTTTAAAGTCGATAGATTGAAGTCTAATTACGATGACGTTAACGCATCTCTGACGCAAATACTTAACTGGTTTAACGTTACTAATCTTTTACTGAATGCTAAGAAAACCAAGTGTATTAAATTTATCTTACCAAATGTGACTCTCAGGCCAACTAATATTATACTTAATGGAGAGTCACTTAACCTTGTAGATTCTACTATTTTTTTAGGACTTAATATTGACAAAAAATTGCAGTGGGGACCGCAAATCAAAGCACTTGCAGCTAGACTAAGTTCGGCTGCATATGCAGTTCGGACTATAAGATGGCTTACTGATGAAGCTACAGCTAGGCTAGTTTATTTCAGCTACTTCCATAGTGTTATGTCTTACGGTATCCTTCTCTGGGGGAAAGCAGCTGATATTCAAACTATATTTGTTTTACAAAAAAGGGCCATACGTGCCATTTATAAAATGAAATCACGAGACTCATTGAGGGAGCGATTTAAGGAAATTAATATCCTCACAGTAATTTCACAATATATATATGAAAACTTATTGTACACTCACAAACACATCTGTAGCTTTCAGAAAAATTGTGTTTCGCATAATATTAACACTAGAAATAAAAATAAACTTTATATTCCCAAATTTCGTCTGCAGAAGGTAAATGGGTCTTTTATGGGGAACACTGTACGCTTCTGTAATAAACTTCCGGAAAATGCAACTAAGCTTCCTATTCGGAAGTTTAAAGCCTATGTTAAGAATAATTTAATAAAGAAAGCGTACTATACTCTAGATAGCTATATGAATGATAAATCTGCGTGGCCCGATGTCCCGGTCACTCTACCCATAGAAAGCTAACATGTCAATTTGCAATGTCTGTATCTTATTTTTATATAAGCTGTGTAGATACTATAGTATAACATTGAAGCGTAGCGTGTGCTGTCTTTGAAACTTTTGCTTTTGTATTATTGCATTGCATACGTCTGACTAAGTGAAGTGGCACCACACTGGAACTTCACTGCTATTATTTTAGACTATTTTTGATTTGTAAAAGGATCATATAAAAAAACGGTAGGAACCGAGACGTAGTTTGTTGCCTGTTCTTCTACGCTTGGTCGCGTGGAACTGGCACCTAGACTCACCTAGCTTTAAGAGGTTTCAAAGTGATTCTTGCATCGTACTGAATAAAAAAATTTTGAGTTTGAGTTTGAGTTTGACTGGCACGTGAGGCTGAACATCTGTATGCCTCAAGTTGATGGACGCAGGGCAGTGCATCGTAGGGCACGTTCGTTATGCGTGAGCTACGAGGCAATGTGATTATAGGCGATGGTTACGGTGGTTATGGTGGTTGATAGCGATTTACGAGATCAACTTTAGCCAGTTGAAACCTTAGACAATATTTAGATCAGGACCTGCCTTGCATGGATCTTCCCCTCTGCCAAAAGGTACAAGACTAATGAATCTGACATATCTAGCACGTTTATAAAAACCACTTCGTAATCGATCTTTATCAGTGTCAGTATCGGTATCGCGGTGAAAGGACCTCTTCTAAAAATGCCAACATGTGCAGTTGCAGTGTGTAATAGGAAGTCCAACACATCAAGCTTGTAAAAGGATGGTGTAACATTTCATATGTAATTATTTTTTTGCATAATTAATGTTTTTTTCTATTAAAATAATGTGAAATTGTTGTGCGGCGTTTAGCTCTAGAACATCGATTCAGTATACGATTATACGAAAAAGATCGAATCGCCTCGAGTTTCCTGCCGTCAATTATCCGCATTTAATTTTCAACCTTATCACAAAATGAAATAGACTATAATTGCGAAATAATCTCTAATTGCCAAGCAATTTTAGTCACTAGCAAAAATTTAAAATTGTAACGAGACTACCTATGACGTACCTATGAACTCCCTACGAGACTAGTTGGCATTTCAAAAATGAATTTTTGACCTTACAGATTTAGATATTAAGTCGATTTGGCTTTGAATTTTTCCAGACCTGACAGGCCCGAGACATCAAAACCCCGCCCTCCGGTAGCGAGACTAGTGATAGAGGTGGATAAATGTTTACACACAGTTTTTTATCGATATCGATAAAAGCACGGGTGTTCTAGCGAGTAGATTTGTCTTAGCTTTCTGATTGGTTGTGGGTTCAAATCCAGTCGTGCACCAACGGATTGTGTTGAAGTTGTAACGTGTTATTTTATACATAACATTACGTAGCCTACATGTTTAATTTAACAATGTAGCTGTTGAACAATTTAGGAACTTAAAAAACTTTTAACTTTATACCTTGTGGAAAAACCAGCCCGCACATTGGAGTGCGGAAACCGCACACCAAGTGCGGATGATAAAATTTGCCAATTTGCGTATTCGGACATCCAAAAGCATAGCATTTGACACAAATTTAGTTCCAAACATTTATTCATCCCACCTTTTATAAGATGGATAGTTTTTGTGATCTTTTACCTTGAAAAACTAACGTAGTCATCATAGAATTTCATGCTATTTTTTAAAGAACTTTTAGAACACCTTTATGACGGTGTATACGAGTTTCCAGCTTATTCGCTCTTATTCTGAGGTTGACCCCATATTGGTCCTAAAATGATAAGTTTATTTAGGCCAAATAAAAACATCGATATCTTTGATTTTAAGCTCAGAAAATTTATCAATCTCTATGAAAGTGTCAGTTTTGAGTAGTAATGCTGCCAACTTAATCAAGATGTAGTTTGTTGAGATTTGGGGTAAAAATAGGTTCTTAGTGCAAGTAATAAGTAACATACAATAAAGGATTGGTCCCTCATGGCATCCTAGAGAGCTGGCTGTAGTTTTAGTGTTGTCCAGTCCAGATCAATTGAACGAAATGAACTAGTCTGCCTGTGATATTCATTCATTAACAATTATACATTTGTGTCTGAAAAATAGTACATAATAAGCAAAAATAATATGAGTCATATCTTAAATTAAATAATTATCAAAGAAATTGTTATCAAATAATACCAGCAATGTCACTTCATATTTATAAAATCATCAGTAAATAAATAAATATTCTGGACAATTCACACAACACTACCCAGCCCCAAACTAAGCAGAGCTTGTAATATGGGAACCAGATAGCTGATATAATATTTTTTTTTTTTTTTTTTTTTTTTTGTAAATACATACTTAGAATACAATATAACACCCAGACAGAGAACAAACATTTATGTTCACCACACAAATATTTGTTCTCGGTGGGGATCGAACCCACGACCTACGGCGCAGAAGGCAGAGCTACTGCCAACTGAGCTAGAGGCCAGTCAAAGTCAAAGTAGAATAAAAACACCCTTTCAACAAAAGCTGCTTTAGTCTAGTTTTGAATAAATGTAGACTGTCTATTATTTTAATGTCAATACGTAAATTATAATATAATTAAAAGGCCTGATATCTATAAGATCATTAAGGAACATGCCAAAAAATATTGGTAACTGCCCCGGATTCTGTAACAACTTCTTGTTTACCAAAAATGCTTCTTATCTCTACGAATTGTTTTATATTCGTAAGGTATATGCATAAACAGATTAAGTACGTCACCTCTGATACCGTAGTGTTCTAGCTTAGCAATCAGTAATTTATGATTTTATAGTATCGAAAGCAGAAAAAAGATCACACACAACAACACTTTCATTTTATTAGTAAGATTTGTAACAACATCGTTCACCAAATAGTCTATAGCATCTACCGTACCTACATTCACCTGGTAGCCAAACTGTCGTTCATATAGAGTTAATTTTTAAATGTGATACTAACCTATCTCTGATAAGTTTTCCAAAAACTTTAGAAACAATAGGTAGCAACGAGATAGGCCTATAATTTTTATATAGTTTGTCTTGAACATAAATAATACCCGACGACCATTAGTGCGATGAAATCTAAAATAATATTCAGAATGAATATTTAATAAATAAATCTTACTGACTTCGGAAGCCTTACATTCTTTCATACTTAACATAGGGTAAAATAAAATGATGATACGGCATCACTGTTGTGGTTCTCTGTATTTTGAATGTGTGTCACCTGTTTATACAGTAAACTTGAACTAGTGTTAAAGATTTGTATTTGTGTGCGTTCATAACAACACAAATAATTGTTGTGTGTGTAACGATCGTTTGAATGTGTGTCGCTTTCGTTTCAGTGTGTGCTTTCCTCGTCCCCCTCAAAATATGGCAGAAAAATTTTTAGGCTGAATAGATGCAAGGCAAGTCCTTAGGTTAAATTGTCTAAGGTTGAAACCCACTGGTTCCGTATGGAGTCGGGAACATTAAAATTCTATTGTTTTTGGGATCGTGCCATCGTGGTATTTGAAATGTTAAGTTTAAGGCAGAGGCTCCCAACCTTTTTTTTTCTTATAGACCATTTTCAAAATTATGCTGATTTCGGTGCCCTGCAGCTAGTATTTAGTATTAGTATTTATTGTTTTACTTTAATTATAACGGTTAACACCAATTACAACATACAGCTACATTAATATAATATTCCCAGTCGACAAAAAATATGGAGATAAGATCTAACTATGGACATTTGCGTTGCGGCTGAGCTCCTACCACAAATTAACAGTTTTGAAAAAGATAAAGAGAATTGATTGGTTAATTCATAGGTGAAGCCAACATTTTAGTTCTTCAGAATCGAAACCAGAAACATTTTCGTGGATTTTTTGCTTACGAAATGTGTACCCCCATTTTTGTCACTCCATCGTAGACCCCCGTCGAGTCTACCGTGGACCCCTGGGGGTCCACCTGGATCACGTTGGGAATCACAGGCTTAGGGTTACCTCTCGAAAAAAGAAGCATGAAACTTGGTTTTTCAGGTTCTCACTGCGTATGTTGAAACGGCGCGGGGAAGGACCATTCTTCGTGGTACCAGACCTCCAGATCTTGTCAAGTGAGAACCACATTTTATGCGTTATTATTTTTTAGTGTGTGTTCCGAAAATTGTTTTATTTGTTCCATAAATTGAATTTTCTTGTTTTGAAAATTACATTTATACAAAAACTAGTGGCTGCCCGCGGCTTCGCTCGCCCGTTCCCGTAACACCCCGTTCCCGTTGCTTTTTCGGGATAAAAATCCTATGTCCTTCTCCCGGTTCTAAGCTACCTCCCCACTAATTTTCTGCCAAATCGGTTCCGCCGTTCTTGATTTATAAATAGTGTAACTAACACGACTTTCTTTTATAAATATAGATTTTTATAATGTCCCAAACGTTAAGAGCCGAGCGGGATTTGAACCCGCGACCAGATATGAATCATTCGTCGAGTGTGATTAGGATCCGATGGCGCAGCGGTCAGCGCAGCCCCGTACCAAGGGGAAGGTCGCGGGTTCAAATCCCGCTTGGCTCTTAGCTTTTGAGACATTATAAAAATCTTTGTGATTTCCTTATTGTGTTGTAAACACTATAAAATAATTAAAAAGGTACATTTATACACTCCAAAACTTTGACTGTTTTGTTAAAAAAATTGAATTCTTTTGTACCAAAAAATATAATTATTTTGTTCCAAAAATTGAATTGTTTTGTTCCGATAACGTTATTGCTCCTGTTTATTATCGAGGTTCACTCGTGACGCGCTACTGCAGTCGTCGTGCGGCGCTATAGTCGGTGCGTGCATGTCTCACGTGCGGCGACCGCACCTGTGGACGCGCGCTACGGTGGACGAGTGCCTTGCTGTCGCGTGCCGACTGTTCGCCGCCTCGCTTGGCTCGCTCGGATACGAGTTCCGGCCGGGGGAGGACGTCTTGTTGCCGTTACAGGTGAGGTGGACTTTACTGGCGCAGCCGGAGGGATTGCATCGTGTAGTTGGCGCAGCCTGATGGGTAATCAATACTCAATGTATTTATTGCATACACATGGTTTAGTAAGCGGTCGCGTGCCGTCAGTTCGCCGCCTCGCTTGGCTCGCTCGGATACGAGTTCAGGCTGGGGGAGGACGTCTTGTTGCCGTTGCAGGTGAGGTGCACTTTACTGACGCAGCCGGATGGATTGCATCGTGTAGTTGGCGCAGCATGATGGATACTCAATATACTTAGTTGTATTTATTTATATTTGTTGCATGCACATGGCTTAGTTTAAGTACTATTATATGTACTATCCATTGAATACCCTAATAATTCTTTTTATTATTATAACACGGCAAACAATCATCTACGCATTACGACGACATTTTTTTTCTATAGATAATATGTTCTGTAAGGTGTAAATTAGTACTAACGTACTAACATATTGCGTATGTTTCTAGGTGCTGAAACGCTTCGTCTTAGGCGTGAATTACGTGCGCTACGATCTGGAGCAAGTGTTTAGCGGGAAGCTTGATCAGAAGGCACCCACTGAGATGACAGTTCGGTAAATGGTTCCCCGATTTCCCAAAATATATTTTAAAATAGAAAAATTAAATAAAAAAGGTCCTAGTGTCGAACCTTGGATGACTCCTGATTTTTTATAGAGAGAAATTTGTAGATCTTTAGTAGAAACAAAAAGTAGAAAGTAACCTGTAGAGTTTTTGATTGTCTGTCGGCAAATACTCGAAGCAAATTAGGACTTAATTTTAATTTGATATGTTTGGACAGCAAAATAATATCCGTTAACTTTGTTAAACGCTTTTCTAAAGTCCTGATAAAGCACATCTATTTATCTTTGTCTTTCTTTTTTAACCGACTTCCAATCAAAAAGGAGGAGGTTCTCAATTCGGTTGTATGTTTTTTTTTTTTTTTTTTTTTTTTTTTTAATGTTTGTTACCGCATAACTTCGTCATTTGTGAGCCGATTTGAAAAATTATTTTTTTATCTGAAAGGTACTGCTACCAGATTGGTCCCATTTTAATTTTATTAAAATCGGTGTTGCCATTTTTTTTAAATATTTTTTTTAATGTTTGTAACTGCATGCCTTCGTCATTTATGAACAGATTTAGAAAATTATTTTTTTATTTGGAAGGTAATTTTTACGTCCAGACTGTCTCAAACAAATTTCATTAAAATTTGTTTAGCCGTTTGGCAATGAAGTCGGTTTCTCAAGTTTTTTAAACTTATAATTATGTTTTTTTATGTGTAGTAGTAAACTAAAGTGTTTTGTTATACAGATGTGCATTGGAAAGGTTCTTCGAGTCGCACACTCACGGCATCCTGTGGTCGGTGCCGCATGCCGTGGCGGTGTGGCGCGTGGCGGGGGCCCCGCCCTTCTACATGATGGAGCCCCACGCCTGCGGGGCCACCGGCCTCAGGATAGATGCACAGGTACCTATTGCACGCGGGGCCCCTTGCTGTGCGGGGGCCCCGCCCTTTTACATGATGGAGCCCCACGCCTGCGGGGCCACCGGCCTCAGGATAGCACCTACCTATTGCACGCGGGACCCCTTGCTGTGTGGGGGCCCCGCCCTTCTACATGATGGAGCCCCACGCCTGCGGGGCCACCGGCCTCAGGATAGCACCTACCTATTGCACGCTGGACCCTTTGCTGTGCAGGGGCCCCGCCTTGGGGCACTAATACCTATTAAGCATTGAGGGCCCCAATTTCAGTGGGCTGAACTAGTAGTAGAGCTCTGTGTGTGTCTCGTGGGGGTGCGTACTACCACCATGCCTATTCCTGCCGTGAAGCAACATCGCTGTGTGCAGGTTTGAAGCGTGTGGGGGAATACTGGCACGTGAGGCTGAACATCTGTATGCCTCAAGTTGATGGACGCAGAGAAGTTTATCGCAATGCTTTATAGGCGACGGTTACTTGGTATCAGATGGGCCATAATTATGCTTGTTCTAACTATTTGTGTAATTATACTATTTATTTTTTCGCAGGATGATGGAGCAGCGTGTGTTTTAACCTTCACATCGGCCAAACTAATGGCGTTTGCGTAAGTTTACGAAGATCACCGTCGATTTCGATGTTGATGACTGGCCTCTCAGCTCAGTTGGTAGTAGCTCTGCCTTCTGCGCCGTAGGTCGTGTCGTGGATTCGATCCCTACACAAAACAAATATCTACACGGAATAATGCACCTATAAAGGCCTAGAGAGGCCAGTCAGTAATATGTATACAAGAGGGTATAAAAATAAGAGATATCAAATTTCACAGAATTTTTATAAAATAAACTTAGAAACTTAATATTGTTTCTAGTTACCTACAAAACATCCCAGTAGTGGAGCGCCCTAAGCACGAGTTCCAACTGTACGCGATGGCGGTTACAGTGCAGCCGATCAAGAAGTTGGGCGGAGTGGAACCGCCCATCGTCAGAGCGCCGCCCGGGGTCAAACTAGTGCCCGCTACTAGCAAAGTTAGTATAGCAGTAGGCAACAACAGTGCCCGCTACTAGCAAAGTTAGTATAGCAGGAGGCAACAATAGTGCCCGCTACTAGCAAAGTTAGTATAGCAGTAGGCAACAATAGTGCTCGCTTCGCTACTAGCAAAGTTAGTATAGCAGGAGGCAACAACAGTGCCCACTACTAGCAAAGTTAGTATAGCAGGAGGCAACAATAGTGCCCGCTACTAGCAAAGTTAGTATAGCAGTAGGCAACAACAGTGCCCGCTACTAGCAAAGTTAGTATAGCAGTAGGCAACAACAGTGCCCGCTACTAGCAAAGTTAGTATGGCAGTAGGCAACAACAGTGCCCGCTACTAGCAAAGTTAGTATAGCAGTAGGCAACAACAGTGCCCGTTACTAGTAAAGTTAGTATAGCAGTAGGCAACAACAGTGCCCGCTACTAGCAAAGTTAGTACAGCAGTAGGCAACAACAGTGCCCGTTACTGGTAAAGTTAGTATAGCAGTAGGCAACAACAGTGCCCGCTACTAGCAAAGTTAGTACAGCAGTAGGCAACAACAGTGCCCGCTACTAGCAAAGTTAGTACAGCAGTAGGCAACAACAGTGCCCGTTACTAGTAAAGTTAGTACAGCAGTAGGCAACAACAGTGCCCGTTACTAGTAAAGTTAGTATAGCAGTAGGCAACAACAGTGCCCGCTACTAGCAAAGTTAGTATAGCAGTAGGCAACAACAGTGCCCGCTACTAGCAAAGTTAGTATAGCAGTAGGCAACAACAGTGCCCGCTACTAGCAAAGTTAGTATAGCAGTAGGCAACAACAGTGCCCGCTACTAGCAAAGTTAGTATAGCAGTAGGCAACAACACCCAACAAACATTTTCGTCGTGTAATTGAAAGTTACGCGACTCAAACCGCTATAAACATCGTATTGAAGTAATTTTTGCGTATCGTATGACTTAGTGCCTCTTATCCTTTTACAACTTGTTGTCGTATTATTAACATTGCATTTCTACTTCTATACGACTTTTTTATTTATGACTGTTACACAACTTTCGGTAGTATAAGATCTGTAGTCTTAGGAACGTCAATACGACGTTTACACCGACATTAATCGTAATAGGGTTGCAAGAGTTTCTTTTAAGTGACGTCCGTGTAAGAGTCATCAATTGCACTCGTATACGACGTTATGTTATGTAAGAGTGATAAGTTGCACTCCTATACGATGTAAAGTCAATAAGAACGTTGTTATACTACAATTTAACGACTGGATGTCGTACCAATATTACGCCCCGTATTACTACACGACAAGTGAACATGAATCAAACTGGAATGGGTTCCGCACAAAATTTAATTGTTTCTGAAAGCTCAGAAATAAGATTTGATGCCTTAACAGCTAGAAGAAGAAGAAGTAGATAAAATAATATCAGATAAATTATGCCTTATTAATTATCTTCATTAATTAGAAATAGGTATCTACCTTCCTATTTGGTTTGTTTGCAAATTTTGAGACTAAGTATAAATCTAATTACAATAGTCACATTCTTTCTCCGGGTAATGATCGTATACGGCAAAAGAAGCACAACGTGCATACCAGAAAATATCGAAATTGATCATGTATTTGACATTTTCTTCAGTCACCATAAAATGTGTAGGGTTGGTTTCGTCATTATTAGTGATCAGAAAGCCAACTGAAACTATGATATGCGCGTATGAAGCATGTAGATATCCTTGGCCATCTTAAACTTATACTTATTTATATGATAAAATCTGATTTGGTTAAAAATTTATCAATTTTAATAACATCACATATTTTTTTTGATTATACCTAATCAAGACCTCAACTACGTGTAAATAGATAAATCACTAGTTAAACTGTACCTACGTAGTAGGTCAGTATAAAAAATGGTTTTCATATGGGATTTATTTTAACTGAACCCTACTTTTGTTAAATAATGGCGGATACAAAATCAGCGCACTGAGTGAAACGTCGTTAAGATGTTGTATTACGGTTGTGTTTAAAACTCTTAGTCGTGAAAAGTTTACTGTTAGTAGCTAATATATGCCGATCCGGTGACACTAAATACCAGCGTAATGTGAGCTCTGTGTTAGTATGGGCTCTGTGGTGTTAGTAGGGTGCGTGAGGTTTCAGGTTAGGCTGGTGCCAGTCTAAATGATGCGTTTGACCTGTGTTCGCATAGGAATTAGTGGACAGTGATGGGTCTTGGGGGTCAGATTACTGGTTGTTACATTGTATGGTTATCGGCTGGCCTCTCTCGGCTTAGTTGGTAGTTGGTGCGGGGCGTGGGTTCGATCCGAATTCCTCTCTCGGCTTAGTTGGTAGTTGGTTCGCACGCTAGAGCGTGGGTTCGATCCGAATGCCTCTCTCGGCTTAGTTGGTAGTTGGTCCGCACGCTAGGGCGTGGGTTCGATCCCAACCGAATGCCTCTCTCGGCTTAGTTGGTAGTTGGTGCGCGCCGTAGGGCGTGGGTTCGATCCCAACCGAGAACGAATGCCTCTCTCGGCTTAGTTGGTAGTTGGTGCGCGCCGTAGGGCGTGGGTTCGATCCCAACCGAGAACGAATGCCTCTCTCGGCTTAGTTGGTAGTTGGTGCGCGCCGTAGGGCGTGGGTTCGATCCCAACCGAATGCCTCTCTCGGCTTAGTTGGTAGTTGGTGCGGGGCGTGGGTTCGGTCCCAACCGAGAACTAATATCTGTGTGGTGAACGCGGATGTTTGTTCTCTGTCTGGGGGTGTTATATTGTATTTGTTATGTGACTGACCGGCCTCTCTCGGCTCAGTTGGTTCGCGCCGTAGGGCGTGGGTTCGATCCCGATCTGCGCGGTGAACGCGGATGTCTGTCCGGTGCGTAGTATTATTTTAGGTAAGGCTTGGGGGAGTAATACAATGCGATCATTGTACTGCACGGCGGTGGCATACATTGTGTTTATCGCGTGAGATGGGAGCTTACGACCCAAACTACTAGCATAATTTGAATATAGTTTTTATTTAGGTATTTGTTATAACTATAGACTCGCCCGGGGAGGCAGGATATGAGATAGTAACAATGTAATTGTGGCGTGGGCCCGTATTTCGAAACAGTGCTTGCTCAAGCGCTGTTTTGGAATACGAGCCTTGACCTCCGGCTTCTGTTATCTGCGTCCTATGGTAACAGTTTATTGTATCGATTCGTTCGACAGAGCAGTCGTCTCACACACAACACACAATGGTGAACCCTGCATACCCATGTTACATATCAAAAGAAGCACGACTGAAGAGTTTTGCCGACTGGCCTTTAAACAAACACCAATCACCGGAAGAACTGGCTGATGCTGGATTCTTTTACACCGGCGTTGAAGATAGAACAGCATGTTTTTTCTGCGGCGGTGGCCTGAAGGATTGGGAAGCCAAAGACGATCCATGGTTGGAGCATCTCAGATGGTTCGGTGGGTGTCCTCTCGTGTATGTTAAATTTAATAAAAAGTGTTCATTCTATGCTAAGGCTTAGAGGAGGGGGGGCTTAGAGGGGAGAAAATAAAAAAGGTTCCTTTGAAAAATTGTGTTTTTATTTAATTTTATAATGTCCCCAAGCTAAAGTGGTTATACCATCTTCAGGGTTAATGTATCTTTTATCATCATTACCAGAGATGACTTTTTTTCTTAAAATTTTTGTATAAACATCATGCTTATCACTAACAAAGATACGTGCGTTATCATAGAGTTTAAAATCGAGATCGAGGGCTTTTTTATAATTTTCAAAGTTTAGTTTTCTAACGATTGCAGCAGAAGTGCCTTTATTTTTTTTAATTATCAATTCACCTTGTAAAACGTAACTGTACATTTTCGATCGTAGACCTATAAACTCTGTGATAATGCGACCATTACTTTCATCTTTCATTAAACCAACAACTTTTTTATTAACTAAAGGAAGATTGTAGACGTTATCCTTTGAAAAATCAGAGGTGTCGAATCTCGCTTCTAAATCGCATGTAATGTCTTCATAAAAATTATTAGTTTTAATAGAGTAGATGAATGAATCAGTATCGGTGTAGAGTAATTGAACATTTTGCTTATATTTAGGCAGCATATAGGAGTAGTGAAATTCGTACATAACATATTTTGAAAGTTCTAGAACAGTGAAACCGACGTAAATAGGTTTATCATAAGTTATTTTAGTTTTGTTCATTTGCACAGCTACAAAATTCTCAGAGAAAATTTTAGAGCTATGAAAATTAGGAAGAGAGATATACCTCTCAAGTCCATATTTACATTTGGTTTTTGTTTTACAATCATCCCATCTACTGCATAGTTTTACATCAACCCTCTTCCCAACATTTTCTATGGTTTTACCAAAAATTGAGTTATTCATGAGTTTATAGAAATCCTTTTCAAATGAGTTGGTAGCTGATTGTCTTCTGGCGGTGTTCAAATCTATGTAAGATCTAAGCCATGGAGATTGATGAAAAGATAAAATTCTGTGGATTTTTTTGCAAACTAAACCATTTTCAATACATTGTTTCAAATACATATAGTGAATGGTATAGTTTTGTTTGTCGTTGAGAGTGAGTAATAGCTTCTTAGTTTTACCATTAGGTGGAGCTTTGGTTTCAGCGCAAAAAGGGTAGTCATTATGTAGATCATGAAGGGAGTGCGGATACTCCAAGTCTACTTCTAAAATATATCCTATATCTGAATCAGATCGTTGAGCGAGAACGTTAAATGTTTTGATTTCACAATCACTCAACCAAACAAAGTTAGAATGAGGCAGGTGTTGACGCATAGCATGACCATATAAGTTATTAACATCCAAATACACTATAAAATTGCTTTCACCTGTTTGATTAGCGGGGTCTATAAATTTATTATCAGATTTAGCATATCTTTTTGAAACTTGACTGATCCCACCTCGAATACCTGATTGTATGAATTGAAGCATCTCGTAATCGGTAAGAAGTTCGAGATTTACACCCGTCTCTTTTAGCATGGCGTCCCACGAGAGGCCAGGTGCTGTTAGGTACCTACATGGATCTAGGTCATACGCAGCTAAGCAAATACCACGAAAGTTTTCAAAAACTTCAGCCAGCAGTAAGACATCTGTTTTAAGATATAAATCAGAGTATTCGCCCAACGAGCTACATTCAAATTTTTGCCATACCTGTTGCGCGTGTTGGTGATCATGATCAGAAATGTGTGTTTGTGTTAATTCGCTGTAAAATGACTGTTTATTAGGTAGAGAATTCTCTTCAAGCTTAGACCAACAATCAATGTATTCATATGGAAATACTCCTTTTCGCGTTAATAGATTCATTTGTTCAGGGTTCGGAAAGTAATGAGGAAGTATTTGAAAGTGATCGGGTGATAGATTTTTAACTAACTTCTCCAAACTAGTTGACATAAATTTAAAAGAGTCTACAAAACGCATAGTAATACTTCTGGAGGAAGCATTGAAATGTATTTTTTTACTGAATGAAATATACTTTTCCTTATGTTGAGGTATGCATGAAATATTATCGCCATCTCTAGCAGCCAGTTCTTTAATAAATAAATGACTGTCATACCCACTTAAATTGTGGAAAAATATGGGTACATAGTGCTGGTTTTTATATTTCAAGTTACAGCTGTTATGAGCCACACCTCTGATTTTTCCTGTCAAATGACAGTGATCAATAACCCTCTCCTCAACCGTTGTTAGGAAATCTTTACGACAAATGTGACAGCAATTAGATTTTAATAATGCTTGATGTTCTAGGGTTACATTTTCACATGGAATTATGTTTGCAAAAATTCCTGCAATATGTTCAAGGTCGGAATAAATATTATCCACAAACTTTGCGATGCAATCCTCACCGCGATACATGACAAACTTTGATAGTGACTTATCATAGTTACAATGTATATAGTACCCAAAGCTATGCGGTATATGCTTGTGGGTGTAATAGGTACTTTTAAGTTCAGTTGAGTCTTTCATGGGGGTTAATATCGATTCTGAATCAGCATATATTACAAATGGAGCGGTTAGTTGATGACTCACGTTTTTAAAATGTACATATTTATCTTCAGGGGAAGGTAATTCTATTAAAGCCTTTCGACAACCTATTCTCTTATGAAGTTGAAATTTACTCTCACTGTTAAAGCGTTGCAAACATCCATCACAAAAATATTGACGGTGCCCATGCTTAGAAGATTGAGAGCTTAACAAATGAGATAAGTTTTTAATCCAGCAATAGTGTGACTTTTTAGTTTTTTCATCTTCATAGAACAATAGATTTACATGTTGAGTATAGGTTTTTGATGATATAAACATTGGTACAATACGTTTTTTCACATGTTCTACACCATACACATTCACTTTAATTTGATTCAATAATTCAAACTGTTTGATTCCCTTCACACACACCGGTAGATTAATTCCTTCCGTTTTCAAGACTGACTCGTATGGTGGATAAGATGATATACGATTATGATGTTTGTTCGAATTGGGTGGATAAAGTGCACTCATTACAGCCCAGAAAAAACAGGCGTTATCATTGTTCTTCACGTTTACGCAAGCAAACTTACGTTTTATCCAAACAGGAAGTGGTGTATAAGAGCTTCCTGATGCAGGAGTGTATTTATTAACATTCACTTCTAGAAATTCTATTTTTTCTAATGCCCATCCGCTATCTTTTTCTTGAAACTCTTCACATTTCCGTAATATTTGGGAACAAATATTTTCATAGAATGAGCTTAGATTTGATGAGAGGTCTAAAGTCACATTCTTCGTGTTGAATGATTTTAGATCTCTAATTACCTCTTCTTTCCTGTTGTCAGCATCCATTACAATCATAACGTATGTACAGAAAAGTTCCAAGTTTGATTTGATGTGTTTATGGGTTTTCAACTCGAGGGTGAGTAATTGATGCACCTTCGCCGATGCCCCGGCCAAGTATAGCTTAGGATCCAATAGTGCTGACGATCCATTGATTCTGTAGGACACAATTCTACACTGGAACGCTGAATCTATAACGTACGTGAAGTAATCGCCCGAATCTTGTTTGCATAATAACTTATGACGTTTTGTTCTAGAGTGAACAATTAACTGATTGTTTGCAACTTCAACACTACAATAAGGACACTCATACATTATTAAATACTAAAAAGACCACCACACAAAAGAACGTTTTACTATGTACTGTACTACTGATAAGTAATGACTAGATGTGGTAAAAATAAAACATTGGGGTTAGGTATGTAGATAATTTATTTCATAACATTGTTGTTAGGGTGCGCGTAATATTTTTAAATTAAACATGAATAAAACAAGTGTTCTAATGTAAAACATTTGATTTCAACATCTACAAGTGAAGTTTGATCATAAATACTATCTAGAAGAATGGATGCTTCATACAATGTTTTGACTTGACTGAGCTTAAACCTTTTTTTAAAGAAATTCAAACGGTTTTCATAGTAGTATTTAGTTCTTAATAACTGTTGAAGACGTAAGTTAAGACAATTCATGATCTGACACAAGTACCACCATTCGTCGTTACATAACCTCATCGATTGAGTTCCGGTGTAAATCACGATAAAGTTTTTCTCGACTTCACCTTTCATATTTATAAATGTTATCGCTTGTTGCGTCTTCGGAATGGATCCATTCTTGAAAAATAGTGATATATCCCTCACACTATCACTTGTGAAAATCGCGTTCCATTCTTGTTTATTCAATGTTAAGCGATTATAGATGTTAATGCACACATCCAATCCTACATTAACTTGATCGAGCGGCTTCGCGCAATCATTTTAAAGAATAAGGCTGCACAGCGTTGTCAAGTTGAGTGCGCTATTGTTGCTACTATTCTAAGCTACTTAACACATGTGCAGGTAATTATATTAACATTTGAATGAGAAATGCGATTCAAGCAACAAACCACAAGCTTATCAGTTAAAAGTTGGGATGTGAATCCTAAGGGGGGTGACCGTTCTAGGCATGGTCTATTACTACCTAACAGTATAAGATGTTTGGTTTGTGGACCTTCCGGATGTGGTAAAACAAATCTATTACTCACCTTATTATTAGAGTCTAAAGGTTTAGTTTTTGAAAATGTTTACTTGTATTCAAAATCGTTAAACCAACCAAAATATATATTCTTAAACAAAGTATTTAGTCATATACCTGAAATAATGTTTTACACTTTTTCTGATAAACATGAGGTAGCTTCACCAGAAGACGTTCACAACAACAGTATCATCATATTTGATGACGTATCAATGGAAGATCAGGAACCTATTCGTCTACATTTCTCTATGGGTAGACATAAGGGATTGGATTGTTTTTATTTATGTCAAACCTACAGCAAAATACCTAAACAGTTGGTGCGTGATAACGCAAACTTTATTGTTCTCTTCAGGCAAGACGAAATGAACCTTAGACATGTATACGATGATCATGTAAACACAGACATGTCGTGGGATACCTTTTTGAAACTCTGCAGGGAATGTTGGATGGAAAAGTATGGATTTATAGTAATCAATAAAGAAGAAGTATCCATAAACAAAGGTCGATATCGAAAAGGATTCGATAACTTTATAATTATAGAATAAAACGTCATATAACTGATGGCATAATAAAAGTTTTTGCATTACATCATGAGCTCTACAATGGTGCAGCAGCAGCAGCAGCAGCAGCTCTTTGGGGATAAAAATCTCAAACGAAAACTCATTGAATCTGTTAGGTCTGTGAAAAAGAAAATCAAATCTTTAAATGCGGGCAAAGTTGAATTAGCATCAACTTTACAGGAAACATTTCAACCAATCACAAAACCTTTGACTTCTCTTCTAGAACGAATGGATTCAAAAAATAATAAGGGGAGTAAGGAAACTGAACAACATGTAGGTAACACTGATCATGATAATAATATTGATGATGATGATGATGATGATGACAGCTATGAAGATGCGGATGAGGAATCAGATCCTAATAACTCAACAATTACATCGGAACCCATGGAAGAATTGAATAGTTCTCAAACTGAAACTACGAATCCTTTAGCGAAAAGCTATTTGGATAGTGTTATTATTAATAAAGTGAAAAAAGTACCCTATGGCATACACCTACAATCGGATGGATACCATGTAGGCGATAGTGTTATTGATTTCCATGAAAACTATTTAATAATCAAGAATGAACAATTTAAATACACCCCCGGATTAATGGAGCTTTTATTTAAAAGAGAACCTAATGTATCACTTATTCAACCGGTAGATAGTGTCAACTATCGGAAAATTATTACAATGACTAATGCACATCGACGTAATTTTTTGTCTGATGGTCAGATACAGGGTGATAGGAGTATCAAGTATTCGCAATACATAAAACAGTTAAGCTTACCAATTTCCGCAAAAAAGGGTGGATGTGTTATGAAAAGTTTGGTAATGAAAAAATATATCCCAAATACCGACTTTAAATACTGGGATGATCCTAATGAACTTGTAGATCGGTTGCGGCTTCTTATTAGTTCTCAAAATGCTGGTAACAACAGTCATGATAATGAAATTATTGCGATAATTGAAGAACTGCAAGAAGCTAATATAATTGAATCGCCTCAGGTATAAATGCACTCGAAGTGAAAATAAAACTTTAGTAAAAGAATGACTGTGAATAAGTTTGGACGTTATCTGGGTAAAAGTAACGTCAAAACACTGAAGTTGGCATCCTTAAAGATTATGAAACATCAAATTGATGTTGAAAATCGACTTTTAAGAAACGTTAATAGAGGATTTCTGAAAAATGACGCAGTTGTTAAGGCGCAGCTTGATGAGGTTTTAAATCTATGCTTGCTTAAGATTAAAAGCATTTCTAAATCTGTAGAGGAAATAAAAAAAAAACAGCAACCTTCTTTAGAAGCTGAAAGTCTAAAAAAAAAGAAGGTGACGAAGGTGGTATGAGTAAGTGGCAAGTCGTTCGGGAACTTCATAAAAATGTTCGTAAAAATTTCCCAAGGAGACGTTTCATACAAAAAGGATTGGATGACACCTGGCAAATAGACTTGATTGATATGCAAAAATACTCCAAGCATAATGGCGGATTCAAGTACATACTTACATGTATTGATACATTCTCTAAATATGGTTGGGTGCAACCGGTTAAAAGTAAATCAGCTGATAATGTAACACGAGCTATGTCGTATATATTGGATGGACAAAGAAAACCTAAAAACATTCAGTCTGATGATGGTCGAGAGTTTTTTAATGAAAAATTTCAGATGTTGATGAGAAAATATAATATTAATCATTACTCTACTTACAGTGTTATCTAAAGCAGCTGATGAAGACATGTTTGAAACACTTACGGTCTCTGAGTAGGTAGGTAGGTAGGTAGGTAGTTCACGTACGTTATAGATTCAGCGTTCCAGTGTAGAATTGTGTCCTACAGAATCAATGGATCGTCAGCACTATTGGATCCTAAGCTATACTTGGCTGGGGCATCGGCGAAGGTGCAACAATTACTCACCCTCGAGTTGAAAACCCATAAACACATCAAATCAAACTTGGAACTTTTCTGTACATACGTTATGATTGTAATGGATGCTGACAACAGGAAAGAAGAGGTAATTAGAGATCTAAAATCATTCAACACGAAGAATGTGACTTTAGACCTCTCATCAAATCTAAGCTCATTCTATGAAAATATTTGTTCCCAAATATTACGGAAATGTGAAGAGTTTCAAGAAAAAGATAGCGGATGGGCATTAGAAAAAATAGAATTTCTAGAAGTGAATGTTAATAAATACACTCCTGCATCAGGAAGCTCTTATACACAACTTCCTGTTTGGATAAAACGTAAGTTTGCTTGCGTAAACGTGAAGAACAATGATAACGCCTGTTTTTTCTGGGCTGTAATGAGTGCACTTTATCCGTCCAATTCGAACAAAGATCGTATATCATCTTATCCACCATACGAGTCAGTCTTGAAAACGGAAGGAATTTCTCTACCGGTGTGTGTGAAGGGAATCAAACAGTTTGAATTATTGAATCAAATTAAAGTGAATGTGTATGGTGTAGAACATGTGAAAAAACGTATTGTACCAATGTTTATATCATCAAAAACCTATACTCGACATGTAAATCTATTGTTCTATGAAGATGAAAAAACTAGAAAGTCACACTATTGCTGGATTAAAAACTTATCTCGTTTGTTAAGCTCTCAATATTCTAAGCATAAGCACCGTCAATATTTTTGTGATGGATGTTTGCAACGCTTTAACAGTGAGAGTAAATTTCAACTTCATAAGAGAATTGGTTGTCAAAAGGCTTTAATAGAATTACCTCCCCTTGAAGATAAATATGTACATTTTAAAAACGTGAGTCATCAACTAACCGCTCCATTTGTAATATATGCTGATTCAGAATCGATATTAACCCCCATGAAAGACTCAACTGAACTTAAAAGTACCTATTACACCCACAAGCATATACCGCATAGCTTTGGGTACTATATACATTGTAACTATGATAAGTCACTATCAAAGTTTGTCATGTATCGCGGTGAGGATTGCATCGCAAAGTTTGTGGATAATATTTATTCCGACCTTGAACATATTGCAGGAATTTTTGCAAACATAATTCCATGTGAAAATGTAACCCTAGAACATCAAGCATTATTAAAATCTAATTGCTGTCACATTTGTCGTAAAGATTTCCTAACAACGGTTGAGGAGAGGGTTATTGATCACTGTCATTTGACAGGAAAAATCAGAGGTGTGGCTCATAACAGCTGTAACTTGAAATATAAAAACCAGCACTATGTACCCATATTTTTCCACAATTTAAGTGGGTATGACAGTCATTTATTTATTAAAGAACTGGCTGCTAGAGATGGCGATAATATTTCATGCATACCTCAACATAAGGAAAAGTATATTTCATTCAGTAAAAAAATACATTTCAATGCTTCCTCCAGAAGTATTACTATGCGTTTTGTAGACTCTTTTAAATTTATGTCAACTAGTTTGGAGAAGTTAGTTAAAAATCTATCACCCGATCACTTTCAAATACTTCCTCATTACTTTCCGAACCCTGAACAAATGAATCTATTAACGCGAAAAGGAGTATTTCCATATGAATACATTGATTGTTGGTCTAAGCTTGAAGAGAATTCTCTACCTAATAAACAGTCATTTTACAGCGAATTAACACAAACACACATTTCTGATCATGATCACCAACACGCGCAACAGGTATGGCAAAAATTTGAATGTAGCTCGTTGGGCGAATACTCTGATTTATATCTTAAAACAGATGTCTTACTGCTGGCTGAAGTTTTTGAAAACTTTCGTGGTATTTGCTTAGCTGCGTATGACCTAGATCCATGTAGGTACCTAACAGCACCTGGCCTCTCGTGGGACGCCATGCTAAAAGAGACGGGTGTAAATCTCGAACTTCTTACCGATTACGAGATGCTTCAATTCATACAATCAGGTATTCGAGGTGGGATCAGTCAAGTTTCAAAAAGATATGCTAAATCTGATAATAAATTTATAGACCCCACTAATCAAACAGGTGAAAGCAATTTTATAGTGTATTTGGATGTTAATAACTTATATGGTCATGCTATGCGTCAACACCTGCCTCATTCTAACTTTGTTTGGTTGAGTGATTGTGAAATCAAAACATTTAACGTTCTCGCTCAACGATCTGATTCAGATATAGGATATATTTTAGAAGTAGACTTGGAGTATCCGCACTCCCTTCATGATCTACATAATGACTACCCTTTTTGCGCTGAAACCAAAGCTCCACCTAATGGTAAAACTAAGAAGCTATTACTCACTCTCAACGACAAACAAAACTATACCATTCACTATATGTATTTGAAACAATGTATTGAAAATGGTTTAGTTTGCAAAAAAATCCACAGAATTTTATCTTTTCATCAATCTCCATGGCTTAGATCTTACATAGATTTGAACACTGCCAGAAGACAATCAGCTACCAACTCATTTGAAAAGGATTTCTATAAACTCATGAATAACTCAATTTTTGGTAAAACCATAGAAAATGTTGGGAAGAGGGTTGATGTAAAACTATGCAGTAGATGGGATGATTGTAAAACAAAAACCAAATGTAAATATGGACTTGAGAGGTATATCTCTCTTCCTAATTTTCATAGCTCTAAAATTTTCTCTGAGAATTTTGTAGCTGTGCAAATGAACAAAACTAAAATAACTTATGATAAACCTATTTACGTCGGTTTCACTGTTCTAGAACTTTCAAAATATGTTATGTACGAATTTCACTACTCCTATATGCTGCCTAAATATAAGCAAAATGTTCAATTACTCTACACCGATACTGATTCATTCATCTACTCTATTAAAACTAATAATTTTTATGAAGACATTACATGCGATTTAGAAGCGAGATTCGACACCTCTGATTTTTCAAAGGATAACGTCTACAATCTTCCTTTAGTTAATAAAAAAGTTGTTGGTTTAATGAAAGATGAAAGTAATGGTCGCATTATCACAGAGTTTATAGGTCTACGATCGAAAATGTACAGTTACGTTTTACAAGGTGAATTGATAATTAAAAAAAATAAAGGCACTTCTGCTGCAATCGTTAGAAAACTAAACTTTGAAAATTATAAAAAAGCCCTCGATCTCGATTTTAAACTCTATGATAACACACGTATCTTTGTTAGTGATAAGCATGATGTTTATACAAAAATTTTAAGAAAAAAAGTCATCTCTGGTAATGATGATAAAAGATACATTAACCCTGAAGATGGTATAACCACTTTAGCTTGGGGACATTATAAAATTAAATAAAAACACAATTTTTCAAAGGAACCTTTTTTATTTTCTCCCCTCTAAGCCCCCCTCCTCTAAGCCTTAGCATAGAATGAACACTTTTTATTAAATTTAACATACACGAGAGGACACCCACCGAACCATCTGAGATGCTCCAACCATGGATCGTCTTTGGCTTCCCAATCCTTCAGGCCACCACCGCAGAAAAAACATGCTGTTCTATCTTCAACGCCGGTGTAAAAGAATCCAGCATCAGCCAGTTCTTCCGGTGATTGGTGTTTGTTTAAAGGCCAGTCGGCAAAACTCTTCAGTCGTGCTTCTTTTGATATGTAACATGGGTATGCAGGGTTCACCATTGTGTGTTGTGTGTGAGACGACTGCTCTGTCGAACGAATCGATACAATAAACTGTTACCATAGGACGCAGATAACAGAAGCCGGAGGTCAAGGCTCGTATTCCAAAACAGCGCTTGAGCAAGCACTGTTTCGAAATACGGGCTCACGCCACAATTACATTGTTACTATCTCATATCCTGCCCCCGGGCGAGTCTATAGTTATAACAAATACCTAAATAAAAACTATATTCAAATTATGCTAGTAGTTTGGGTCGTAAGCTCCCATCTCACGCGATAAACACAATGTATGCCACCGCCGTCCAGTACAATGATCGCATTGTATTACTCCCCCAAGCCTTACCTAAAATAATACTACGCACCGGACAGACATCCGCGTTCACCGCGCAGGTCGGGATCGAACCCACGCCCTACGGCGCGAACCAACTGAGCCGAGAGAGGCCGGTCAATCACATAACAAATACAATATAACACCCCCAGACAGAGAACAAACATCCGCGTTCACCACACAGATATTAGTTCTCGGTTGGGACCGAACCCACGCCCCGCACCAACCACCAACTAAGCCGAGAGAGGCATTCGGATCGAACCCACGCCCCGCACCAACTACCAACTAAGCCGAGAGAGGCATTCGGATCGAACCCACGCTCTAGCGTGCGGACCAACTACCAACTAAGCCGAGAGAGGCATTCGGATCGAACCCACGCCAACTACCAACTAAGCCGAGAGAGGCCAGCCGATAACCATACAATGTAACAACCAGTAATCTGACCCCCAAGACCCATCACTGCCCACTAATTCCTATGCGAACACAGGTCAAACGCATCATTTAGACCGGCACCAGCCTAACCTGAAACCTCACGCACCCTACTAACACCACAGAACCCATACTAACACAGAGCTCACCTTACGCTGGTACCCCCTGCTGCCGAAGCGGCATATATTAGCTACTACTGTTGACACATATGTTAAAATATTGGTAAAAAAATGGCTTAAATTTCAAGAATTTCCATGGCCCGTTTATGAAATCGAGAATTCTACCTTCCAAATTACCCGATAGCATTCGTTTCCCAATAAATAAATGGGCTTGAACATGAATTTCGATGATGTAGGTAATAAGTAATAATAAAATCCAATGGCTGCCGTGTCGACTAAGTAGAGTTTCACCACAATTCATTTCATTCACTCATAATAATCTATCTTGATACATGAAAATGCCACGTAAAAGTAGTATGAACACTACCTATCCGATAAAACGTCGCAAAGCAGCGGTAACAAACATCATAACTCGATTAAAAGTAACTTACTCGACATCTTTACGACCACTACACGACCATATTTGTGATCTATACGACTGCTACACGACTCTATCAAGACACTGATTCGTATAAAATGGGCCCTTTTTCGGTCGTAATAACGTTTTAAGGATGTAATTACGACCAGTGTATGCAACCAAAAGTTAGAATTAGCACGTTGTGGCGACCAAAAAAATGTTTGTTGGGCAGTGCCCGCTACTAGCAAAGTTAGTATAGCAGGAGGCAACAACAGTGCCCGCTACTAGCAAAGTTAGTATAGCAGTAGGCAACAACAGTGCCCGCTAAGTTAGTATAGCAGTAAGCAGCAACAGTGCCCGCTACTAGCAAAGTTAGTATAGCAGGAGGCAACAACAGTGCCCGCTACTAGCAAAGTTAGTATAGCAGTAGGCAACAACAGTGCCCGCTACTAGCAAAGTTAGTATAGTAGTAGGCAGCAACAGTGCCCGCTACTAGCAAAGTTAGTATAGCAGTAGGCAGCAACAGTGCCCGCTACTAGCAAAGTTAGTATAACAGGAGGCAACAACAGTGCCCGCTACTAGCAAAGTTAGTATAACAGGAGGCAACAACAGTGCCCGCTACTAGCAAAGTTAGTATAACAGGAGGCAACAACAGTGCCCGCTACTAGCAAAGTTAGTATAGCAGGAGGCAACAACAGTGCCCGCTACTAGCAAAGTTACTATAACAAGAGGCAACAACAGTGCCCGCTACTAGCAAAGTTAGTATAGCAGTAGGCAACAACAGTGCACGCTACTAGCAAATTTGGTATAGCAGGAGGCAACATACTACCAAAGTTAGTATAGCAGTAGGCAACAACAGTGCCCGCTACTAGCAAAGTTAGTATAGCATAGGCAACAACAGTGCCCGCTACTAGCAAAGTTAGTATAGCAGTAGGCAACAACAGTGCCCGCTACTAGCAAAGTTAGTATAGCAGGAGGCAACAACAGTGCCCGCTACTAGCAAAGTTAGTATAGCAGGAGGCAACAACAGTGCCCGCTACTAGCAAAGTTAGTATAGCATAGGCAACAACAGTGCCCGCTACTAGCAAAGTTAGTATAGCATAGGCAACAACAGTGCCCGCTACTAGCAAAGTTAGTCAAAGCTAGGGTATAGTTTTTTAGGGGCTGGAAATGATGGATAAAAACTCAAACTCAATAAAATGTTATTCATTTCAATTCCAAGAATCACTTTGAAACGTCCTAAAGCTAGGTGAGTCTAGGTGCCAGTTCCACGCGACCAAGCCGACGCAAGAACAGACATCAAACTATTGCTTGGTTCCTACCGTTTTTGTGACATTCTCATGTAATCAACATTATCTGTTATCCCAGGTGGGTATAGATGGGTCAAAACGTCGCGCCTCAGAGAAAGACCGCAAGCATCCCCCGGGGTCAGCGACCTGTCTGGACGCACAACGCGCCGCCGACAGGAGAGACAAGGAACAGAACAAGCTGAAAGGTACCACTATGTTTATTCTTGGGCATTCTAACGGATGTTGCAATAGGAAAAAGGATGAGTCGGCATCCGAAAGGACGCGTCGGCATCCGAAAGAATGCGTCGGTATCCTGACGTTTAAGAAAAGACCTTGTGCCAACCAACAAATACAAGAACGAGAGCGCTGGTGGCCTAGTGGTAGCGGCCCTGCCTTCCGATCCTATAATCGTTGGTTCATATCCAGCCGTGTACATTGGTACACGACGAGTTTTTCTGCCCAAAAATGTATGATCACTATGCCAGTACTCTCAAACGGTGAAGGAAAACATCGTAAGGAAACCGACATGTCGTCGAATCTATAAAGTTCGAAAACATGTGTCGAGTGCACGAAAGGAGCCTTTTCGAGGCGCACTTAAAATCCTTTCACCACACTTGGTTCGAAAGAACCAGTGACACGATAATAAGAAGTAACAGCATAACTTTTTATTGATTTTATAGTGTTTTACACTTTTTTAAGGAAATCACAAAGATTTTGTTTATAATGTCCCAAAAGCCGAGCGGGATTTGAACCCGCGACCTTCCCCTTGGTACGGGGCTGCGCTGACCACTGCGCCATCGGATCCTAATCAGTAATCATACTCGACGAATAACTCTTAGGGAGTGTTCGGCACAAGGGGAAGGTTGCGGGTTCAAATCCCGCTCGGCTCTTAACTCAAAGTTTAAGTAACAGCATGTTTTGGCATCCAATAGCATTCGCTCCATCCTCCATTGAAAGCCGTTTATGACCTCCAGGGCAGCGGAACACCAGCGGTTGGTTGATCCTCAACGATGGAACGCAGTTCCTCTCGGCGCAGCATTCCATGGCTTGCAACAAGTTCCCGTACGCTTCTAGAGGGAACCAGGTACATACAGTCTTAAAGATTTTTATAATGTCCCAAAAGTTTTTAATTTTATTTAATCTTAATAATTATATAAAAATGAATTGCTGTTCGTTAGTTTCGCTAAATCTCGAGAACGGCTGGACCGATTTGTCTGATTTTGGTCTCGAATGATTTGTAGAGGTCCAGAGAAGGTTTAAAAGGTGAATAAATATGTTGTTTTTTCAACGGGAACGGTAACGGGGCGAGCGAAGCCGCGGGCAGCCGCTAGTAATTTATGTATTTTCATGACATTTCCTTGTAAATGTCAATATTGCATGCCTAGACAAGCAGTATACATTGTCCATTACCTTTTATAATTTAACATCTTTTCGATATATTCAAGCAATAAATATAATCTGAATCTGAGTTTTGGGTTCTGTAGTTAACACTATAAAATAATTAAAAAAATATATACATATATTAGAACGAAAATTTAAATAACTATTGTACATTTGTTCCAGGCTATGTCGTGCTGCGTGATGGCTCTAGCCATGTCCCGGGTGCAAGACGTCTGTCGATGGTGCAGTTCTACGCTAGACCAGGTTTGTATTCAGTCTCTCACAGCTCAGTCCCTCATAGCTCTGTCCCTCACAGTCTGTCCCTCACAGTCTGTCCCTCACAGTCTGTCCCTCACAGTCTCTCTCTCACAGCTCAGTCTCTCATAGTTCTGTCCCTCGTAGCTCAGTCCCTCACAGTCTCTCTCTAACAGCTCCGTCTCTCTCTCACAGCTCAGTTCCTCATAGCTCAGTCCCTCACAGCTCAGTCCTTCACAGACTCTCTCTCACAGCTCGGTGCCTCACAGTCTCTCTCTAACAGCTCAGCCCTTCATAGCTATATCCCTCATAGCTCAGTCCCTCACAGCTCAGTCCCTCACGGATAAACCCCTCACAGCTCAATCCCTCATGATCATAAGCCAAGTACATAGGTAAACTTTTTGTTAGGATAATACATTTTTGACTAATCGGTGTGCAATTTTTTTTTATTTTGGTTGTAGATCTTGGAATCTGGAGATCAGTTACACCAAGACAGCTACCTACACTTCAGACCTCCTGGCACTCTACTCACTATCGAACAGGTATAATTCGGCCGTTCAGAGAATGCGTTTGACAGTTTGATCAGTTTTTTTTTTTTTTTTTTTTGGCGTCGCATGGGTTTATGCATTTGCCATAGTTTGATCAGTTAGTCACATAGTTTTTTTTTTTTTTTTTTACTTTTATTATAGTCACATAGTTAGTACAGCACTACAAATATAAAGCGCTGACATAACCTTGTAATAGCGCAGTATAGATTTAGAAAAATATTGTATAACAAGTTATTTGACACTCAGTTTGGCACAAAATTATAAAATTCATTGATTATTGATATAATAATGTTGTTTTAATGCTCATCAATTTGTTAAAACGGTAAACTTATCAGCAAAAATATTTTTATCGTAACTGCAACGCCATTACAAAGTTACGTCGTCAGTTCAATCGCGACGTGTCAGGAACGCATTCTCTGAACGGACGAACTATAGTATTATTATAATTCTTCTTCTTCTTATTTAATGGCATCTGCCCATTTTAGATCAATTTTGCCTGTGTCAAGTGAGGATATATTACATAAATAAAATACATATTCGTCAAGTCATGCCAGTCATAGACAAGTCGGCCCTACTTGGTTTTGAAAACAAATGATGGCCGTTGGTTTTCAAAACCATCAGAAACCTTTTCGATTAAATCAGAATATCACATTCCAAAATGTTAAAGAACATTCTAGAACGTTTAGGAGCATTTGAAGCTAATTTGAAAAGTTAAACAGTATATGATATAAATGATTGTATGTAATCAGATTCTCCGCAAGTTCTACACTCCCGGCAACTGCGTGTGTCGCGTGGTGGTGTACAAGGCACGCCATGGAGGGGTCGTGGATTCAGATCTACTCGCGCAGGTTACAGTTTTATGTTGACATTACATTCAATATCTATCTATCATACATCCTACATCTACTATCCTTCGTCTACTATCCTTCGTCTACAATCCTACATCTACTATTCTACATCTACTATCCTACATCTACTATCCTACATCTACTATCCTACATCTACTATCCTACATCTACTATCCTACATCTACTATCCTACATCTACTATCCTACATCTACTATCCTACATCTACTATCCTTCATCTACAATCCTACATCTACTATCCTACATCTACTATCCTACATCTACTATCCTACATCTACTATCCTACATCTACTATCCTACATCTACTATCCTACATCTACTATCCTACATCTACTATCCTACATCTACTATCCTACATCTACTATCCTACATCTACTATCCTACATCTACTATCCTACATCTACTATCCTACATCTACTATCCTACATCTACTATCCTACATCTACTATCCTACATCTACTATCCTACATCTACTATCCTACATCTACTATCCTACATCTACTATCCTACATCTGTTATCCTACATCTACTATCCTACATCTACTATCCTACATCTACTATCCTACATCTACTATCCTACATCTACTATCCTACATCTACTATCCTACATCTACTATCCTACATCTACTATCCTTCATCTACTATCCTACATATACTATCCTACATCTTAAATTTCTTTAAGAGCTTAGCTCTTGTCGGGGTTTTGATGCAGTTTTCTCCAATTAAGTCTTTCGAATGCGGCCTCCTTGACTTCCTTATACGAGATGACAGCGACTTATTTTTTATCTGGATCATGTATCTTAAAATTTAAAAAAAAATTATCTAGCCCCAAACTAAGCAGAGCTTGTACTATGGGAACCAGATAACTGATATTTTTTTTGTAAATACATACTAAGAATACAATATAACAACCAGACAGAGAACAAAAACTGCGTTCACCGCACAAATATTTGTTTTCGGTGGGGATCGAACCCACGGACCTACAGCGCAGAAGAAGACTTACTACCAACTGAGCTGAGAGGCCAGTCACATAGATACATTTTACTGAGCATAGGTGCATGAAATTTGTCCTTTGAGGTGCAAATTCTTTCATCACATTGCACATTGGTTTGAAATGAATGTTATTTTAGATTCTTTTGATTTGTAAAACCTTTACAGCTCAGTTGGTAGTAGCTCTGCCTTCTACGCTGACGGGCGTGGGTTCGATCCCCACCGAGAACAAATATTTGTGTGGTGAACACAGATGTTTGTTCTGTGTCTGGGTGTTATATTGTATTCTAAATAATTAGGTATGTATTTACAAAAAAAAAAGTATTTCAGTAATATATCAGCTATCTGGTTCCCATAATACAAGCTCTGCTTAGTTTGGGGCTCGATAGTGTTGTGTGGATTGTCCGCATTATTATTATTTTTTTTTAAAAGGATCTAAAAAACGGTAAGAACCGAGCCGTAGTTTGTTATCTGTTCTTGCGTCGTCGGCTTGGTCGCGTGGAACTGGCACCTAGACTCAACCTTAAAGCTAGCTTTAAGACGTTTCAAAGTGATTCTTGAAATTGAACTGAATAAAGACAATTTTGATTTGATTTGTTGTTTTATTTCAGGTGACTGAGTTCTTCCGTGAAGAGAGGTCTGGTGTCTTCGTAGCCGGGAAAGGGGACTTTGCTGTTGCCTTGTTTAGGACACCACGAGGTTTGCCATATAAAATATATCATCCACACTTGGTGCCCTGGAAGACGAAACGTAAGGCGCCCACCCACCAGATGGACCGACGACATTGTTAAGATCGCAGGAAGTGTGGATGGAATGGGTTCAGAATCGTTTTTCCTGGAAATGTGTAGGGGAGGCCTATGTCCAGCAGTAGACTTCTTCAAGCTGCTGATGATTATATTTTTTTGTTTTTATTTATTTTTACATTATAATGTATGATATTGTCCAGGTTACTACGTGTTCGACCCGGCGGATAGGGATCGCTACGGACGTGCCGTGCCTACCCCTTGCAGCGGGAAGGCACGGGCTTGCTTCTCGCAGTACCCTAATGTAAGTATGCAGTACATTCTAGTAAGGATCACTTCTATATTAAGAGGGCATCACACAGGCGACTCTCCATACAAACGTCGTCCCCTATTTCCTCCCTGGATAATGCCTCTAGAGCAGCGGTACTCAAAGTGTGTTCCGCGGAACCCTAGGGTTCCGCGCTACCCCTGTAGGGGTTCCACAAGAATTTAGAAGAAAAAACAAATACCCCTCTCTGGTCACTGGTCGAACGTTTTGACTCCGCCCGCCGCGCGTATACTTGTGAGCGCGCAGTCCCTTTGATAAAAGCTGCCTCTGAATTAGACGCTATAGTTGTGAACAAGCGACTTTCGGCTCTATTTTCAAATAAATAAAGTTGAGATTGTTTACAACGAATTTTTTTGTATTTCTATTTTTATTTCCGCTTTTTGTTTATCTAAGGCGCCGACTCAAGTATTTTTGAGAATGTTCGAGTTTCGTCAAGTATTTTGCTTGTCAAAAGGGTTCCGTGACCAAAAAAGTTCGAGAACCGCTGCTCTAGAGTAACATTTTTTTCTCATAAAATCCAGATCTGCGTATGTTTTCCTTTTTTTCAGAAACTTATTGATAAAGAAAATATGACCCTCATATGATTTATATGAAATATGAATTGGAGATGATATTTTCTTTATCAATAAGTTTCTGAAAAAAAGGAAAACATACGAGCACGTATATAGCAGATCTGGATTTTATGAGAAAAAATGGTTAATCTAGAGGCATTATCCAGGGAGGAAATAGGGGACTACGTTTGTATGGAAAGTTCCCTGTGTGATGCCCTCTTAAAGATATCTGGAGGGATACCACTGTGCTCTGCCCCTAACTATCGGCATCGTCGTCGCCTTAAAATAAGGAAATGTGAACAATTTACAACTTTTAAACTCAACAGACTGAGCTAAAAGGTCAGGAGAGTCAAACTTCAATCAACCATTCCATTGATTCAATAATTATAAGTTTAAAAAACTTGAGAAACCGACTTCATTGCCAAACGGCTTAACCGATTTTAATTAAATTTGTTTGGGACAATCTGGACGTAAAAATAACCTTCCAAATAAAATTTTTTTTTTTTTAAATCGGTTCATAAATGACGGAGGCATGCAGTTACAAACATTAAAAAAAATATTTGAAAAAATATGGCAAAACAGATTTTAATAAAATTAAAATGGGACCAATCAAGCAGTACCTTTCAGATAAAAAAAATATTTTTTCAAATCGGCTCACAAATGACGAAATTATGCGGTAACAAACATAAAAAAAAAAACAACCGAATTGAGACTCCTCCTTTTTAGGGTTCCGTAGCCAAATGGCAAAAACGGAACCCTTATAGATTCGTCATGTCTGTCTGTCTGTCCGTCCGTATGTCACAGCCATTTTTCTCCGAAACCGTAAGAGCTAGACTGATGAAACTTGGCGAGTAGATGTATTCTGTGAACCGCATTAAGATTTTTACATAAAAATAAAAAAAAACTATAAATTTCGGGGGTACTTGAAACTGAAACTCAAAAATTTTTTTTTCATCGAACCCATAAGTGTGGGGTATCTATGATTAGGTCTTCAAAAATGATGTTGAGGTTTCTAATATCGTTTTTTTCTAAACTGAATAGTTTGCGCGAGAGACACTTCCAAAGTGGAAAAAAGTTGGTCCCCCCCCCTCTAACTTCTAAAGTAAGAATATGATAATACTAAAAAAAATATATGTTGTACATTACTATGTAAACTTTCAACGATATTTGGTTTGAACGAGATCTAGTCAGCAGTTTTTTTTTTATACGTCATAAACCGTAAACCGCAATTTACCTTTCGACGAACTACAAGAACCTTATATGTTACATCAAGTAACATATACAAAGGTTCTTGTAGTTATTATGTTACATCAAGTAACATATATAAAGGTTCTTGTAGTTCGTCGTGCTACGGAACCCTTCATGGGCGAGTCCGACTCGCACTTAGATGCTTTTATTGATTATTAAAACTGGCTAAGAGCGTTAACTTATGGTGCCTAAAAAAGGGCAACCTACTAAAAATATTCGAAGTTCGTGCGAAGATTAAAGGCTCGAACACACCTAGTTCGCTGGCGGGCGCGGTGGCGAACCGTTCAGTTTCAACATAGGGAATTGTATACATCCGCACACACTGCCGCGTCTTTTGACAGTTGCACGCTGCGATCACTACTAATAAAAACGAAAGTTCCCAGATCGTGACAGACAAAGCATCCCCTATTTAATGTTTTACTACCCCCTACTTAATTTTTCTTAATTTTGTGTATTAAACAATCGTCAAATATTTGATCTACTGATTAGTCATCGGTGAAAACGACCCGTAGAGTCTAAAATTTGGAAAAAGAGAACTATTGAGGATTCGTTCTAATATTATTGAACTCTGGAAATTGTTTTTCCTATTAGTTTTATATATATTAATTTTATATATAGAAAAAAAATATATTACTTCTAAAAATATTTGTTTAACTACGTTAAAAGCAAAAAAAGATGTTGTGTAAGATAATAATAGGATAGAATCTTATTTGAAACTATTTAAAAATATAGTAATGCATAATGGGCGGTTATATCGCTGCAAATCAGTATTTTCCAATCAAATTTTGGATGGAGAGAAGCTTAGAATAAGATCAAATATCAATAAAATAAGGGCATTTACATATCTAGAATGAACCGTCATAATCAAAGTAAATCAATAAATACAAAAACAAATACAATCATAAGGCTAAGTTTATGGTATTCGATATGAATGTTTAACAGCGTGTAATATTTTGATTGATGGAGAAAAAACAGAACAAGTGAATGTATTTATAATATTTGGGGACTTTTTTATAAGAGATGGAATGCATAAATATAATATCGAAACAAGGAAGTGTATAATCACCACCCGTGGAGACAGTCGATGAAGTCGCGGGCATCAATTAGTTCAGCCACCCATCAGTTTCCCATCTGACATTACGTCCTGACTAGGGCGTGCAAACCCGGTTTTCCGGTTTTGCGAAAAGCCGGACAGCTAAGCAAAATTTATCAATAGTACTTTTTTAAACTTTTGCGATCATAACACACATTAAACTGTTACACGGGTATTTTTACCGCGTTTAGGTAAGCGTAGTGTAGGACGCCCTCCGGCAAGGTGGGGCGACGATCTGCGAAATGTAGCTGGCAAGCACTGGAGAAGAAAAGCCGAAGACCGGGCTCAGTGGCGCGTCTTGCGAGAGACCTACGTCCAGCAGTGGACTAATATAGGTTGATGATGATGATAATGATGATGATGGGTGTTTACCGTGTATAATTTTCCCCGACGCTTCGGCTATGTTGTAATAACTGTGGTCGTGGGCAGACTGGATGGAGCATTGACATGAGTGCTATCGTCGTTGAGAGGTGGAGGTATAATAACTACCCTCACTTCAGGACGCAATGATAGATAGGCGTATGCCTATACAGTGAGGGAAGTTTTACGTATTCCGATTTTCCTTAGTATCAGAAACATAAATCTTACTGATTGAGCCTCAAAAATATTGTTTTGTTTTTAATCCCCGTGAACAAAAACTACCTAGGTACCCCGGACTAGCGGGTGAATGAATTAAGCTTAGAAAAGATTGCGGCGAACAGTTTCGAACTGCGATGGCGATGGCGATCAGTTTCAAGCGTAGGGTTTTGCATTCATCCCCACACAGCGCCGCGAACTGTCATTGTACGCAGCGAGCTAGTATTAGTGTTAGATACTGTCTTGAAACTGCGCTAAATCTTGTTCCTCAAAAGTCAAAACAGTGGCAATATGGAGGCAATGGTGTGGGTGTTGTTTGCACAAGGTTCGCGCGTTCAGTTCACCATCACTTTATTCTTAGCCCTAATATGTCCAGGTAATTGAAACATTACTAAAAAGATGCATTATTTTTATAAATTGTTTTTTTTTGTCTAAAAGCATACATAGCTAAAAACCGATAAAACATAATAAAACCAATACTTTGTTTTTCTATTATTGCACTGCGTCTTTTTTTTAATACATCTAGCTGATGGAACAAGCATATGGTCCACCTGATGTTAAGTGGTAACTATAAAAAAAAATAATTAAAAAAGCCCATTCCATAACTACATTAAGTTACATTTCATGCATATTATTACTTATTATTTCGATTATTATTATATCATCATTATTATTTACATTCATACATTATAGTCATTATTTTGTTTAAATTTAATTTTAAACTTTATTTTTAATACATATATTTTGATGTTAGATTTATTTTTATTAGTTTTTTTCAGTTTTACTTTTTGTTCATTTGTGTTCTTATTTTTCTTTAGCTAGGATCCCACTCGGGTATAGGCCTGTAAGTGGTAAAAGTGGTACCTATAGCCTGTAACAAAGCATTGCCTCGTAAGTCACACACGCCAGGAATTTGCCCTACGATGCACTGCCCTGCGTCCATCAGCTTCACGCGTACAGATGTTCAGCCTCAAGTGCCAGTAATTTCACCGGCACCCACACCCTTCAAACAGAAACACAGCAATGCTGCTTCACGGCAGAAACAGGTATGGTGGTAGTACTTCCCTGGATGAGCACTTCACAAAAAGCTCCACTATTACTACTAATCTACTCAACAATAAACTACTCAATAATAAAGTAAGTAATATTAAACTTCACTAGATACTAATTCCTATTTCGTACAATTTTTTAATAGTTGATTTTGTAGGTATCTTAGAATATTGTTTTCTTGTTAAAATTCTACTATATGAAAAAATATTACGTTGACCAAACCTGGAAACGGTGTTTGGCCGGAAGCCGGAGATAATCCGGTTTTTAATACTTTCCTGTTTTGCAAGCGCTATAGTTTTGACGTTTTTTCAAATTGACAATTGATTTCGAGTAATTCAAAGAGTTATCAAATGGAGATTACAATGGAGTAGCAGTATTCAAAGTGAAAGTCAAAGTAAAGTAAAAATGTTTAATTTTATTCATTGTACCTTTAAAATTACATAATATCAATGATCACTTTGAGAAGTCTTAGAGCTAGGTTTATCTTGTCGATAAACCTACAGCTACAGTATATCTATTTATATAATAAGATAGGTGATGAACTGACAGAATAGTATACATTGGTGGTGCACGACCAAATTTTAACCCACGATCTTTATAAAATAAATTAATAATGTAGACAATCCACAAAACACTATCTATCCCCGAGCTTGTCTTGTACTATAGGAATCAGATAGTTGATGTATTACAATCAACTATCTCATTCCTATAGTAGATACATTTTACTGCACGTCATTTTGTTAACACATAGTTAGAATACAATATAACACTCAGACAGAGAACAAACATCTGCATTCACCAAAGAAATATTTGTTCTCGGTGGGAATTGAACCCACGACCTACGGCGCAGAAGGCAGAGCTACTGCCAACTGAGCTGAGAGTCCAGTCAATCTTTGGATTGGATTGCTCGCTACCCTCTAAACTAGACTACCCGTGCTCTAATTCAATAGTATAAGGCCGGGTGTTTAATAGGTAGGTACTTAAGTAAGTACATCAGAAAACGTTTGATAGAAAAATTCTAATGAACCAAGGATACTGTTCAGTCTGTCAACTTTCTTACCATTTAGGTCTAGCACAAAATGTGTTCGGCGAAAATCTTGTGCGGATTAGAAATTTAAAACTGATTGAATTTGAATTGTTGTATTCGACGTTTTCTGACCTATCTAATCTATATCGCGCCCGACCTTATACTATTTATACTCGACTAGATATAGACATAGACTGCGGCGAAGAAAATAAAAAAAGGAAAGGTTATGATTTTCACCGCTATGTACCTATGCTATGTATGTTAACATGTCTGTTCCACGCATTTCATTTAATCTTGGGTGTGAGATGTTTGAGGATCGCTGGATGAAAACTATTTCTGAATGCTTGGGATTCTGCGAGCGTGATGTATAACTGCGTGTGATTTTCTACTTTATTTTTGTTTTTAATTTCCTGACATTTTATTTTATATTTTTCATTACTTATATTCAGAAAGAAGGTCTGAAGTTGCCTGAGGAGTGGGTTGAAAATAATACTTTTCAGTCCTAGATAGAATCGCTTTCAACTGACAGCTGTCATATAATTAAAATAAACTAGTTCTATTTTTATATTTATTTGATATAGGGGATACAGATGAGCAATCATAAAATACTTATACACACACATAGTGGTCAATATCATAACATTCCTGTTTGCATCAGCATGTTGGGTAAAAGCAATACCTACGAAGCCGTTTGACTTTGTCAAAAACAATGCTGCTGCTCTATGGGTTTAACAAGTTTTATATTTCCTACTTCTTTGGTCGTGGCGGCGGCGTAGCCACGCCCACCTCTTGTGTCAAAGTTTGGTAAAGTGATATGGTCGAAGACAGAAGGAGTCATTATTATCTACGTTTTGTGCAGCTCAGTGTAGCTCACACCAAAATTGAATCAAACCAAAACTTTTTATTTCAGCTCTCACTTAGAAAGCATTGCAGCCTTAACATACTTAATACTATGGTGACAAAAGTTCATTCAAAAGTAATGTGGTGAAAGAATTATAAACGCACCTCAATGAGGCTCTTTTCGTGCACTTGACAATGTTTTACGGTTTATGTAGGTTCTACGACATGCCAGTTATCTCACTATGTATTCCATGTACATAACTAGCCAATCGCCTTAGCTTTGCACAGGCTTAGTGTAGAAAAAAGGAGGGCAAAATGTGCTTTTGTATTTTGCACCCATGCAAAGCCTTAAATTTAAATCTGCAAATTATGAGTTGAAAAACGAGCCTTGTGGTCGGCTGGCAACCGTTGTCAACAACGATATGAAGGCCTGTGTACACCTAGGTCACTGGCAATGGCTATCAATGAAACGATGTCAAATATCGCTTTCAAATTTGACAGCGTTTCACTGATCGCCATGGCCAGCGACATATATAGGTATTTTTTTTTATTGTTGATAGCTAAACGTTTGACTGCCATCAAACCTGATGGAAAGTGAAAATGCAGCCTAAGGTGGAGCACGCTTAGCTATTATTCACTTGTTCACTCTTGACTTGAAAATTCCAAGGTTGTAATGCTTCGAAAATACTGACGACGGTAAAGAGCACATAGGTGTGCGCAGGCCTTGAATTGAAGACGATAGTAGAAGTGGTGAAAAAGTTGGACCGAAGAATTGGAACCCCGCGGCAAGCTTAGCCGTGATGGAGTTAGACCAACTAATTATATGGCTGAGCTTCCTGTGGGGTTTGGAGCCTTACGCCTATCTAATTTTAATGGCATAAAAAATATTCAAATGTACAATTTCATAGGTAAAGACCTAGATTAAGACGAGCTATGGAGCCTGGCGTTGCTCGCCCTGATCAAATTGGAAGTCGTTCTGGAAGAAGCACAAAGAGATATAAGGTTTACGGTATGCATAGCCAATAATAGAAACTATGTTGAAAATTTGCTTCTGCAATAAATACGTAAGGGCCAAAACCGCACATCATAGCATTTTATACTTTAGCATAGCTAGCAGTTTAATTTTAATAAATAACGTCTCAAAACAAACAGTGGCGATAATAGTTTAAACAGACTTTATTTATTCAGATTATTTGCTGCTTGCTACTTTGGTAGGTAGGTTAGGTATTTCAGTGAAAAAAATTAAAGTAGGTAACTATATTAACTGAATGATTCCGAAGTGAAGCCAGAAGGTCTGTAAGCGGCTTAACTTCTGCACTCGCACTTCCACACTTCTACAACAACTACATGATGTTTGAGCCGCTGAGTTGTTTGAGCTGAACAAGCTCAAGGTTGTAAATGAGCCGATTAACTGCAGGTAATTATTTCCCATGCCTAGCAGGAGTTAAGTGTTTTGATTGGGCTAAATATCTTTCATATCTTGACAGTCTAAATTGCGGCCAGTGCTGCCAGGTCCATTCCAGGGTTTGGCTATTTTTACTAATGTATTTTTATTTTTTTTAAATTATGCATTGTAGTCATAAACCTAGACACTTTAAATGCTTCTAGATACTTTGAATAGACACAAGTTGTCCGATAAAATAGGTGCGCATGTCACAGTGCTCAATAAATATCTTTTTTTTTTAAAAACTCAATAGAAATGTAATTTTTTTTTAACTTGGCAATTTATATGAACTACAAACTGCGACACGTATTTAAAATCCAAGGTTAATCCAAGATTAGCCTACAAAATAATAGCAGTTAAATGCTTTGAAATTGCGCTAGACCTAGCGCCAAAAGCGCCATTGTGATGGCAATGTACATTTCGGAGACTTTAAATTATTTGGGGGCTAGTTCGCCATCGCTAGCGAACTAGTTCGCTGGCGGTGTGTTCAAGCCTTAACTCCGCATTCATGCGAGACTACCAACGAATAGTCGTAATGAGCAACAACGCGAACCAAATATAACAACATTTTCACAAAACGCAACGATAGCGCGTTCTAGGATCGGTACAAATTTAGCAGCGCCATCTAGTTCTGAAAAGTAATAACAATGATAGCAATAGGTTAGCGTGGTACGGGCGTGCCATGCGAAGGGTAGAATGCCATATAACACTCTAACAAATATTTGTGTGATGAACGCAAATGTTTGTTCTCTGTCTGGGTGTTATATTGTATTCTTAGTATGTATTTAAATATTGTGAGGGAGATATTGAAGCTCATTTATAATATTTGAATATCTTCAGGATTAAATGTTTTATTATTTTATTCTTTGGTGCAATTATTGTGTGCAATATTATAATTTGTTTTTTTTTTTTTGTGAGTTTTTGATACTGATATTGTTTTTGTTAAGTATGTAAATTTCTATGTATAAAATATTATTTTAAGTATTCGTGTAATAAATGTATCGCTTTGTAGTGTCTGTTAGGATGCATTTATGTTCATTAAACAATTTGAATTTGAATTTATTATTTGGTTGACCAAAGAAAAGATGGATGGATTCTAATTCTAATTCTAATTGTGTTGGGGGAATAAGATCTGCACTGACGTCCCGATGGATGGATTGTGTGAAATTGTATAACCTAATTCTACCTTTTTTTTTTACCTAATTTTATATTGATGATGTACTCACCTCTGACTTTTTATTTTAATATTCTTTGACATTTTGTATTAAGTATTGCTGTTCTTTTCATGTTTCTTTTTTTGTTTGTTATGTTCTTTTTATGTTTTGTCCTTGATTATTATTAATGGTTTAATTTTTAATTTTATTTAATAATTTATAAATTTTATGACAATTACTTGTAAATCTCAATATTGCATGCCTAGACACAAGCAGAATACATTGAACATTACCTATTATAATTTATCATCTTTTCGACATGTATTTCAAACAATAAATATAATCTGAATCTGAATCTGAATCTGAAGGATGACCATAGGTAAAAAGTAATACTTAAATAAAATAAATAATAAATATTTTTCCGCAATGAATAGTTTTCATAAAGTCACTAACACTAGTCTTTAAGTTACATTGTTACTAACAACATTATGCATGAATAATGTCTGAAATAAATACTATTCTATTCTATTACAGACAGTTCACATTCACATAATACTATCTGGCCCCAAGCTAAGCAGAGCTTGTACTATGGGAACCAGATAGCTGATATAATAAATAAATACCAACGGCCTTACTTACCAGCCATTTTTAATCCACTCTTAGGAGTTAAGAGACGTTTAAGCAAAAGCTTAGCAAAATTCTTACCTTCAAGCCATTTTAAACACTACTAAATGTATGGAAGACGTAACGTAGGGCGCCCACCCACCAGATGGACCGACGACATTGTTAAGATCGCAGGAAGTCGATGGATGGCAAAGGCTCAGAATCGTTCTTCCTGGAAATGTGTAGGGGAGGCCTATGTCCAGCAGTGGACTTCTACAGGCTGATGATAATGACAATGTACCCACTGAGATTTGAAATCTGTTGATTTTAATCTTTTTTTATATTCCAGGTGCAATCGTTGGTTGAAAAACTAGGTCCCAACATACCTCCGGTGATAATGGAGTCTGATGAGAAAAGTGATAAAGAGGTACAGTAGCTTAGTTCTTGTCGGGGTTTTGATGCAGTTTTCTCCAATTAAGTCTTTTGAATGCGGCCTCCTTGACTTCCTTATACGACATGACAGCGACCTTTTCTTTTATCTGGCTCATGTAACTTATTCTTGGCCTTCCTCTTCCCCGTTTCCCTTCAACCTTTCCTTCAATGATGTTCTCTAAGTAGCTGTCATGTCGTAGAATATGGCCAAACATTTTCCTCTTCGATTCTGTATTGTCTCAAGTATAACTCTCTTTTCTCTTACTCACTACAGTAAGACCTCTTTGTTCGTAACTTTTTCCGTCCAACAAATTTTCTACCATCGCCTATAACAAAGCATTGGCTTGTAGGTCACGCATGTCAGACCTACGATGCACAGCCCTCGTTCAGGGTGCACCCTAAGGGCACGAAAGGAGCCTCGTTCAGGCGCACATAACATCCTTTCACCACACTTGGTTCGAAAGAATCAGTGACACGATAAGAAGAACTGCCCTGCGTCCATCAACTTGAGGCATACAGATGTTTAGCCTCACGTGCCAGTAATGTGTCTGTGCTATATTAGCTATCAGAACCCGAAGTCGAAGTTTAGCAACCACATTTCGTTACCAAATGTTGTTTTCGTTTCGCCTATTTCTCTCTGTCTATTGTATGGAGAAAAGTTGAGACAACAACTCTAACTACGTAACGTATTTTTGCCGTCTCATATTTTCTCCATACAATAGAGAGAGACACATAGGCGAAACGAAAACAACATTTGGTAACGAAATGTGGTAGCAAAACTCCGACTTCGGGTACTGGACCATAAAGTACTAGCTCTGCTTAGTTTAAATAAATAAATATTGTGGACTATTCACACAACACTATCTAGCCCCAAATTAAGCAGAGCTTGTACTACAAGAACCAGATGGCTGATATATAGCACAGACACTATACTGGCACGTGAGGCTGAACATCTGTATGACTCAAGTTGATGGACGAAGAGTGCACCGTAGGACACGTTCCTGACGTGCGTGACCTACGAGGCGATGGTTATCAGGTGAGAGCTCTGCTTAGTTTGGGGCTAGATATTGTTTTTTCTAAAATATTAAGTTTATTAGTATGATAGATTTTGGCTTACGTTTTTCAGGTAACAGTGATAGCTGATAAGAGCAAGGGAGAAATAAATGAAGAAGAAAAAGAGGTAAAATATTATTTGATATGTCCATTATGCCAGTACTCTCAAACGGTGAAGGAAAACATCGTGAGAGAACCCGCGGCTTAGTCAGCTCAGTATTGACCATGTCTTTCCTGTGCATTAGGCCGACTAAGCTGTCAGGATGGTATAGGTGCTGGGCAAGCCTATTCCATCTACAATCCTGTCCCAGGCACTATAGCGTCCCGTAAGTAGGGGCATGTGTAATCACCAGTTGCCTCTGACGCTATATAACCTGACTGCCTTACAGCTCAGTTGGTAGTAGCTCTGCCTTCTGCGCCGTAGGTCGTGGGTTCGATCCCCACCGAGAAAAAATATTTGTGTGGTGAACGCAGATGTTTGTTCTCTGTCTGGGTCTTATATTGTATTCTATGTATTTACAAAAAAAAAAGTATTTAAGTATTATATCACCTATCTGGTTCCCATAGTACAAGCTCTGCTTAGTTTGGGGCTAGATAGTATTGTGTGGATTGTCCGCATTATTTATTTATTATATAAATCATCTACAATAGATGCAAATGCCAGTTTAATTAATAGAAAACTTTATTTTTCAGGTGAGATTCGAACAGCCAGCGCCATTTAAAATATACGGAATGGATGTGACCAGTCTACGTAGATTGAATCAACACGAGAAATGAACAAACAAACATACATACACACCGCACGAACAAACAAACATAATATCTACTCTGTGCAGTAGTTTTTAACGCTATTATTATAAAGCGAGCTTTTTATTATAATTCATAGCATATTTGCGCTTGTTATTCGATGGCGTTTGAAACTAGTGCTAAGATGTGCCTTTTTTTTAACTGAATAGTCGCTGCTTTCACACTTGGCAGAAAAAAAATACTTGATATTTGAAAAAACTCAACAAAACTAATTTGCAAAAGCGCCATCTAACGGGTAAAATAGAACTAAATCAGTTTCAGAATCTGAATGTAGATGGCGTTGAACTTGTACGCGGTTACTTTTTTATAGTAAGTCCATATTTATCTATATAGTATGCATTTATATAATTTTTATAAAAAGGTAAAAATACAGTGTGAAAGTGATTGTAAATCCCATAATTGATTAACAAAATGTGAATAAATTGTAAGAGTATTGTAACCGCATTTCGTTAAAAAAATTGTAAAACTAAGGAATTTTGTAATAAAATTGGTAATAAATAAACAATTGTTTTTTTTCAATGGTATTTGTTCTTATTTAGCTATATCTTCCATGCATTGTAGGGCACGCAGACTTGACCTACTTACGCTACTGACGCTACTGAGAGAAAAGTATTAAGTAGGTATATATTTTTTTTTATAATGTCCCAAAAGTTAAGAGCCGAGCGGGATTTGAACCCGCGACCTTCCTCTCGGTACGGGGCTGCGCTGACCACTGCGCCATCATAGATGATGAGTTTGTGATTTCCTTAAGTGTAGTAAACACTTATGGGTGTTATTAATAATCCTGGCGCAACGCTGGAGTACCTAGTTAAATCGTGTTTTGTCACATTTGTTCGAGTTGACAATTGCATGTCAATGCAAGAGACAAAACACGGATCAACTAGTTCAACGCTACGCTAGGCTTATTAATAACACCCTATAAAATCAATAAACAATATATTTTTTTGTAACTAGCTGATGGATAAAGCATATGGCCCACCTGATATTAAGTGGTAACCATCGCCTATAACAAAGCAATGCCTTGTAGGTCACGCACATCAGGAACGTGTCCTACGATGCTTTGTCCTTCGTCCATCAACTAGAGGCATACAGATGTTCAGCCTCACGTGCCAGTATTCCCCCACCCCCTTCAAACCTGTACACAGCGATGTTGCTTCACGGCAGCAATAGGCATGCTGGTAGTACGCACCCACACGAGACACACACAAGGAGCTCTACTGCTACTAAAATATAAGGGGTGGCCCAAAAGTCGTGGTTCAAACGCAACTAGGGGTTAGATGGGATCAACTGCAAAAAGTTGTTCTACGGGAGGTCCCTAAGGTCAACCCCTGCAGAGTTGTAATTTATTTTGTGTTTTACGAGAAAATTGACTTTTTTTAACTAATTCTTATTAAAATTCGAAAAAATCTACATCCTGTATTTTTTTTATTATTTTCACTAGATTGGTACTGATGAGTTCTTGCGTTAGACATGCTATATATGGTTCTTAATTGGTTGTTGAAGATAACATTAAGTTCTTCTATTTTCTTCTTTCTCAAATCATAACTTTTTATTTACTTCGGCCTCCACTGTGAAAAAAAAATTACTTCACCAAAAAGTGACCCTGTATTACAAGTTTACATACATACATAAAATCACGCCTCATTCCCATGGGGGTAGGCAGAGATCACGGATTTCCACTTGCTACGATCCTGACACACTTCTTTCGCTTCATTCACTCTCATAACTTTCTTCATACATGCTCGTCGGTTTAGGGTACTCCTGACCTGGCCTTTAAACATCTGCGTTGTGTTTATAGTCACAGTTAAGGCCTGCGTGCATCTAGGCGATGGTAAAGGCGATCAGTGAAACGCCGTCAAATATCGCTGTCATATTTGGCAGCGTTACACTGATCGCCATCGCAAAACGCTTAGATGTGTGCGAGGTTTTATCGTGAGTAAATGATTGATCAAGCTTGAAAATCTTTTATTCAATGCATTTATGTATAAGTAACCCAGTATTTTTGGATTTCATTGTCATTCTGATCTCAGGTAGTGGGTTCGATTCGACCCATAAATCAAACCGTTTCGTACTAGAAATTAAAGGAATTTAGGCCAAGCTTAAGTTGTTTACAAAACGCCGGGTTCCGTACACACAGTCACCAATAGAATGTTACGAATCAGTAGGTACTTTTAAATTCGTTTGGTAGGTAACTTATCAAAAGGCAAAAACACAATTAAGTAGTGATGTCTTTGAAGTAACTAACTTCTATTAAGGGTTTAAGTATTTTTAAGATGGAAGAAAAAAACCAATGATCTCGCTACACTGTCACGTAACCGACACCTCTTCGGCAAAGATCGACAAACTTCGCTCAAAGTCGTAAAAGTAAAAGTAGCAAGGTGGTAATTAGGTACAAGGTGTGGTAATTCAATAGTAAGAATCTAATATTATATTATCAAGCCATACAGTTGTTCAGTCTCACGTGCCAGTATTCACCCACACCCTTCAAACCGACACACAGTGATGTTGCTTCACGGCAGCAATAGGCATGGTGGTAGTACGCACCCACACGAGACACACAGAGCTCTACTACTAAAACTGTGCGGAACCCTAAGAATTGTGCCTCATCACGTCATTGCAATCGATCAGTAGCGATGTCATTCATGATGCCACCATGGGGTGACTAGCCGTGGCAAATGATATATCTCTCTGATCTGATTTGATACTAGTGATTCGGCTGATGGAGTGATTAACAAATTAATTCAATACACTTCAAATAAATATTTTAGACAATCCACTCAACACTATGTAGCCCCAAACTAAGCAGAGCTTGTACTATGGAAGCCAAATAGCTGATATAGTACTTTTTTTGTAAATACATACATAGAATACAATATAACACCCAGACAGAGAACAAATATCTGTGTTCACCACACAAATATTTGTTAAGCAGAGCTACCAGCTACCAGCCGAGCTGAGAGGCCAGAAGTACTTCAGCTCTTACGTACCCTGTACTTAGCCATAAAATTAATGTACTCTTAATAAACGTACCTAAAGAGTGCAAATTATTAATGATGAAACTGCGTGGCCCGATGTCCCGGTCACTCTACCCATAGGAAGCTAACATGTCAATTTGCAATATTTATTAATATAAAGTCAGTGTCCCCTAGTTAGACTATTTTTGTAGCAGCAGAGCTCTTTGTGTTGTGAAGGGCTCGTCCGGGGAAGTACTACCACCATGCCTATTTTTGCCGTGAAGCAGCATTGCTGTGTGTTTCCGTTTAAAGGTGTTGGTGCCGGTGAAATTACTGGCACGAGAGGCTTAACATCTGTATGCCTCAAGTTGATGGACGCAGAGAAGTGCATCGTAGGGCACGTTCCTAACGTGCGTGACCTACAAGGCAATGCTTTGTTATAGGCGATGGCTACCACTTAACATCAGGTGGGCCATATGCTTGTTCCATCAACTAGTCATATAAAAAAAACCGAATAGAGCGTATTTGAATCTGGGGTCTGGTTAGTTAACTAGTAGCTTACCGACTGCGAAGCTAAAAGGGTGGATTGTGATTTTTTTTGATCCAATTGCACACTAGCTTCTGTTTTTATAAAGGGCTACTTAAGTCTCATAAAAAATGCTTCAAATTAACCCAGTCGCTAATTTTACAATAAATTGAAAAAACTATTACATTGACACAATCAGGGGTCTTATCATTTTGCAATTTTATTTTATTGCTTCTTTTCGAAGAGAGAATGGATGATTTCCTTGAGTAATTCATCGACGACCTCGACGTAGAAGCCACGACAGCTACGATATACGGAAAACGTAGAAAAAGTGCGGGGTTGTGCAATGCCAATGTGTATAAATAAGGGACATTGAAAATCTCGGTCGGCCCGAGAATTAGGCTCCAGGGGGCTAATTCTCGGGCCGATCTCGATCATTTTGCAATTAAATTGTATTGCTTCTTTTCGAAGAGAGAATGCCAGATTTCCTTGAGTAATTCATCAACAACCTCATCATAAAAGCCTCAACAGCTACGATATACGGAAAACGTAGAAAAAGTACGGGGTTGTGAAAAGAAGCAATAAAATAAAATTGCAAAATGATCGAGATCGGCCCGAGAATTAGCCCCCTGTACCTATGTAATATAATTATTCAATTTTTTGTACAACTTTCTGATGGTACAATTCCCACATGATGTTAAGTAGTAACTATCGCCTTGTCTCGTAGGCTGTCGTAATATGTCCTATCGCGGAAATCGAACCTGCCACTCATCAGCGACAAATTTCCATGGCACTGCCCTTGAACTGTCATAAAGTACGCGGCTCTGAAAGTTCGGCGCGCAAATTGACGGCAAAAACAGGAAGCGAGCCTGTACATAATAATCAGACGATCTGACGCAGGCGTGGAGCGAAGAGGACGCTTCTGAGATTCAGGTTTTTTTTTTTAATGTAAATGATAGACAAACGGGCTTACGGCCCACCTGATGGTAAGCGGTCACCGTCGCCCATAGACACCAACAACACCAAGGGTGCTGTCGTTGCGTTTTGGAAGAGAAGAGACGGAGTGAAGAGGACTTAAGCCTTTAGGTCGCTTGCGATGGTGAGTTTTATTCAATCAGTTTGAACAATTTGTTTTGCCTACGTGTCCCTCTTTTTTGTATGGAAAAAAGATGAGACAACAAGTAGAAAACGATTGAATCGAGTTGCTAATAGCTGTAGTCGATATCTTCTCAAATCTCCTTAAAGCCTTAGGCAGAAACAAAGCTTCTGTCTGAGTCAGGCTTCAAGCATGGATTTTTGACACTTTGCAATGGAGAGCTGTCAAAAGTCTTTGCTTGGGGTACTCAGACTCAGGCATTGTTTTTACATTCGTCTGACTACTTTGTACTAACGTTATTCTTTGCAGTCGTCTTTACATTACATTTGACAGAGGACTTTTATATTTTATGACATTTACCCACATGGCACGACAGTCCCATTGTACTCTAAGCATTATACTTCTAGACAAGTGACTCCGCTGTCGTTGACGGTTTAATAAACCTTCTTCTTCTTCTAAACTACTTCGTTATACTTTCAGTATTTTAGTGAAATGTCCTTCCTTTTCTTGTGGTGTACAATAAAGTGTTGTTTAGCTATCTCTCTTCCTCCTTCAAAATAGAAGAGTCCGCTTCACGCGATTGTCAATCGGCGGCCATCTTGTTTAATTACAGTTCTTGTTCAAAAATCGCCCGCCGTCCGCTTCTTGCGATACTTTCTTAGAAGCGAATTAACTAAATATATTTAATTTGAACGTTTCAATTCCTGTATCCGTAGGTATGATGATTACTTGGGAACGGCTCGCGATGCGTGCCACACTGGTTCTGTTGCAGGCACTCTGCTGTCAAATTGAATGGAATGAAGTCGATATTGAATAGCTGTACAAGTTTTTCTTAATTTTACTAACAAATATGAATACCAGTCGTAGTAAGTTGAAGTGGCAATGGGCAGGTCATATAGCTCGAAGAACCGACAACCGTTTGGGAATAGGTTCTCGAATGACAATCACGAAAAGAAGGATGAAACGTAGGGCACCCACCCACCAGATGGACCGACGACATTGTTAAGATCGCGGGAAGTCGGTGGATGGAAAGGGCTCAGAATCGTTCTTCCTCGAAATGTGTCCCTACACATTTCGAGGAAGAACGATTGCGAGAACGAAGACGAGGCCTATGTCCAGCAGTGGACTTCTTCAGAATGATGACTGATGATGAAGAATACCAGAACTAGGTAGGTTGTCCTACGAAAAAATACACCTTACTATGTCTTGCATTAAGTAGAATTTCAATAAATTATAATAATTAATTATTATAATTAATTATTGTTTACATATATATGTACTTAATAATTAACATTTAATAAATATGAAATTGAATAGCATAATATCAAGTGCACGAAAGAAGGCTCTTTGAGGTGCAACTGGTGATTACTCAAGCCCTACTTGCGGGACGCTATAGTGCCTGACAGGATCTTAGATGAATTATGCTTGCTCAGCACCTATACCATCCTGCAGCTTAGTCGACCTTATCCACAGGAAAGACATGGTCAATACGTGCAGAGCTGACTATGTCATGGGTTCCCTCACGATGTTTTCCTTCACCGTCTTAATCATTTAAAAAAACCGTAGGAACCAAGTCGTAGTTTGTAGCCTGTTCTTGCGTCGGCTTGGTGGCGTGGAACTGGCACCTAGACTCACCTAGCTTTAAGACGTTTCAAAGTGATCCTTGCGGTTCTACTGAATAAATACACTTGATTTGATTTAATATATTTGAGACCACTAGCATTGTAAAAATACATTTTCTGAACAGAAAAATCCATAGGTCCACACGACTGGATTCAAACCCGCGACCTTAGGATTGAAAGAAAGAAAGAAAGAAAAGCATTTTATTGACCTATTAGCATACAGGACACAGGAATACCTATCTACTTAAAAAACAAAAAAAAAAAACACATAAAAAATTATAAAAAAGAAAATAATCATCATAGGCAGGTAGGCAGCTGTCATACCTACAGTATTACTTATAAATGGGTAACAATATTAGAGGTCAATTAGGCCCCGGCTCAGTATTTGTTGCACTGTGTAGGTCATCCCACTCAGTAGGGATTGAGAGGTGATATGCTACCACTAAGCCACTAGAGCACTATTAAGCAAATTAAGTATGTCAGTATTAAAGGCTTCACCGCGGCATTTAAGGCATGTTTGCTCAAATTTCAATTGTTAAGGGTATGACGAATGCGTTCTAAGAATCGCGGACGTAGTGCTTTATGAACACACGTACCTTAATACTAGGGATGGGACATTGTCAATAAATGCACATTGATCTATATCGATGAATGAGCATGTATCGATTAACGTAGAGATCGTCCAATCTTAACTTTTGACTGGCCTCTAGCTCAGTTGGTAGTAGCTCTGCCTTCTGCGCCGTAGGTCGTGGGTTCGATCCCCACCGAGAACAAATATTTGTGTGTTTAACATTTAAATGTTTGTTCTCTGTCTGGGTGTTATATTGTATTCTAAGTATGTATTTACAAAAAAAAAATGTATTCAAGTATTATATCAGCTATCCGGTTCCCATATTACAAGCTCTGCTTAGTTTGGGGCTGGGTAGTATTGTGTGAATTGTCCACAATATTTATTTATTTATTTATTTATAAACTGCATTTCCTACTACTTCAGTCAATCAAAGTAAATTGTTCTTTAGTACCTACATCACAAAGATCATTTTGAAGAACTTTGCTATGAGCCAACGTCAAGAAAACGTGGTGGAGGGGCGTGGTGGAGAGGGGTGAACGTCTTCGTCATTATTGTGTATATTAGGTATGCTAGGTCAATAAAACCCTTTTCTTTCTTTCTAATTTCATCGATAAACGCCCATCCCTAGCCCCCATGACTAAAGAGCTAAGCCACAACATCACCATTGTGTCCCAGAATTAACGATAACTGGAAGAAACTCGGCGATTAGCCTCTCTTTTTCAAAGGGCTTAACTAAGTATGTACCAGTTTTAATGGCTAAGTTATTGGGTGTTTTTATTTCAATTTAGAAAAAAACTAAAAGCTAAATTCATAAACATAAATATTGTGGACAATCCACACACAACACTAACTAGCCCCAAACTAAGCAGAGCTGTGCAATGTGACCCAGATAGCTGATATAATACCTATATATTTTTTTTTTGTTAAATTAGTATATTAGCAACAGATAATGGTGGAAAAATGATCGCAAGAAGAATTATATGATCGCTGTTTCTTGTATTATTGTCATTAAATTTTTAGTAACAAACTTTACACACATTGAAAATACAACCAAATTGATAACCTCCTCCTTTTTTATTTGAAGCCGGTTAAAAAGACTGAAATGAATCACATAAAATCCTAAGAATCACACCTTTTGGCTCAGCCGTCGCGATTACGTGAAAAAAGGTTCTTTTGACAAATGTAGCTGAATTCTGTCAATAGGTTGCAAAAACATGGTTTCCTGTGTTATTAGGGTTGTTTTCCAATGCTAGCAGATAAAAAAGCCGAAGTGGTGCTGCCCATTTGTATCTTCCAAAAGCTACAAAAAAAAAGGTAAAGGTAGTAGTATATCATAGCAGAAGACAGCAAAAAAGGCTTTGATGAAAGGACATGTAAAATAATTAGTGCAAATAAATCGAATTAAACCAAAGTATATATTACTCGTAGTCACTTGAACTCGTTTTTTTCAAATATAATTACGACAAATAACGAACAACACTATTTTTTCTAGCGTTTAAAGGCCTGCGCACACATACGTCACTGGCGATAGCGATCAGTGAAACGCTGTCAAATTTGACAGCGATATTTGACAGCGTTTCATTGATCGCCAACGAGCTATAAGTGTGCGCAGGCCTTTAGCTTAGATTTTTTTGCAGTAGACAACATTTAATTTTGCAAGCCGGTTTCTAAACTTAAATAAAACCTTTGATAAATTACCTCCTTGATTCGGAGTATAAGATCGATCCATTTTTAAATTAAGCCCAAAGCGTTGCAAAGCATCGCTTAGCTATCTCTACACTACAACCTTACAACTGTGACTAACATGATTTATAGTAGCTTTGTCATCCGGATGCGTTCACATTTCACAAAGGTAGCCTTATGAATGGAGTAATAGAACAGAGGTCTAAGGGAGGGTTACCATACCTTTACTAGAAAACTACCCGTTTTGACAAAAACAAGCCGTAGTTTGTTTTTGACAAGCATATTAAACAAAATATGGTTATATTTTTATGTGATAAAAAAAATTAAATGTATTCATATTATGGACAATACACGATCCACGCAACACTATCTAGCCCCAAATTTAGCAGAGCTTGTACTATGGGAACCAGATTTTAAAACTTGAATATTTTTTTGTAAATACATACTTACTCGTAGAATACAATGAAATATATTAAATAGCATATACAATTACTAGATAAAACTTTATTAATAAATAAAATATATTGATTGTAAAATTGGCCCTAAAAATAATATTCAGCCTTAACCTACTGAAATATTTTTTTATATCCGTATCCGTGAAAACTTTTAATTGGCTCACTAGTTTATTTTTAAAATTAAGTAATTATATAGATAGATAGATTAACACTTTATTGTACACAAAGAAATATATACAGAAACTATTACAAAAATAATCAGTAAAATTAATAATCATATAAACCATTTAATTAAATAAATAAATAAAAAACAGACACCACTCTGCATTTAGGGCAATCTGAAAGAATTTCTACAGAGTCTAGTAATCAAAAAGAATATCTACCGAGTTAGGTAATTAAAAAATGTACGTGAATATTTTTGTTTTTACTCAATTATTATTAATTCAACGAGAATAGAGTCATGTTCGCTTCAAAACCTCCATTCAAAATACTGTGAACCATTTTTCTAGGTAATTTGACTACCACAAAGTCTGCAAATCATCTTTTCAAATATTCTTTTCAACAAATAAATCGATGTCTGTCGCATTCCAAAACCAATTGAATATCGGAATTTCAAAGTTTTGAATTACGAACGCCGGCAAAATAAAAAAAACTATTCTCTTTGGATTAGCGTTGACAATGGAATACGCGCCAAATGGAATACAAACTTTTTGCTGCTACCAAATTAAATGCTAAAGAATTTTGTGCCGTATAACTTTGCAATTTAACTTCATAATTATAATTTCTATAATGAAAACAAATCTTTGCTCCTTAATTTCAATAGTTCGACAATTCTAAGCCAGTTTCGACCGTAAATTCATAAAATTAGGGATGTATTTTGTTTAAAATCTTAAGAAAATCGGTAGAGATCTTTATAGTTAATTTTGGTTGCTGTAAAGCTGCATGCAAACAAAGATTTTGAATTTGGAAGACCTTCTTCTAACAAAGACTGCAAAATGAGTTCACACGAAATACGAAACTAAGGAGGATTATTTTTGGATACGAATTTAGGGCAGATGTAGACCTTTTTAGATTAAATTTGGTGGATTTTGAAATACTTTTTTTACAGACGGGTGTCAAGTTCGCTACCTACTTACAAAAAGCAAAAATTTAATCCTTGAAAAATTTGTATGACAATGCGAAAGTTTACTTGAAATGAAATGAAATATTTTTTGTTCTTTAGTTGTTTACATAATATTTATATTGTGGTACTACAAAACAAGCTAGTCATGATCATTAAAGGCAGGCACGGTAGGCATTCCGTTATACTCTTGATCTTTGGGGAAGACAATGCGTATGACACCACCATCTAATGGACCGAAGAAATTGTAAAGATCGTGGAAAAGGTATAACGAGAAGATTCAAAATCGTTGTACCTGAAAGAGGCCTTAGTCCAACAATAAAGATGATGATGATGATAAGCTGACGTAACCATTCAACATGAGGTGGTCCACATGTTCGTTCCATCAATTTTAGCCTTTATAGTATCATGATTAGTTTTTATAGTGTCTAGGGTCAAAGACCCCAAGACTAGCAACGAACTAGTGTGCCTACCAGTTCTCGGTACCGAATTATAATTCAGTGAGAAACCCACGAACCGGCAATGCAAACAGACAAACACACCGTTTTTGTTTTATCATGTTATTAGTGTGTGTGATTTCGGGGGAGTGTGCACTGGCTGTTTGACGACGAATGTCGCACGTGTGTGTAAACACACCTTTATTATACAGGGTGCGGATTTAAGGGCACCTTTTGTTTTAATTTTTATACAACTTTGGCAGTAGTAGCAGTACTTGGTGAACGGGTGTGGTGAAAGGACTTTAAGTACTGCTCCTTCATGCACTCGACACATCAAATACCTAAGAAAGAAAGCAGAAAAGAAAGAAAGAAAATATAACACAAAAACAAATAAAATAAAAATAGGTATGTATGGTAATAAAATCGCACACGGTAAATTTGTTCCTTGGCTTAGTATTTCAATTTCTACGACATGACAGTTTCCTCATGATGTTTTCCTTCACCGTTCGAGAGCACTGTAGACCTACCATAAGCTTTATCTGTCTCTGTCTCTGGCTCTGGTTTTGAGTCTGTGTGAGTGCTCACCAGTCTATTATAATGTGTGTGTGACGTTTCAACTTAAGATTTATTCAGTCAACACTCACACAGACTCAAATCAAATCAAATCAAAATTGTATTTATTCAGTCGAATCGCAAGGATCGCTTTGAAACGTCTTAAAGCTAGGTGAGTCTAGGTGCCAGTTCCACGCGACCAAGCCGACGCAAGAACAGGCAACAAACTACGGCTCGGTTCCTGTTGTATACGTTTTTTGTATGATCTTTTAAAAAACATAAATAAAAATAGCAGTGAAGATAGACAATTAAACTTACTCTTTTTACTTTCAAACGTTTTTTAAGCTCTACGACATGCCGGCTTCCTCACGATGTTTTCCTTCACTGTTTGCACTGGCAATCACCCTGTATAATGTCACACTGTGGTGTAGGGTGGTCGTTTGTTCTACAAAGCATCCAATCTAATCTGTTACCTTTTTAAAGTCCGCTTTAAGGAACACTAACAATGTAATTAAAGAAAACTTGACAAATATACGTATTTGTATTTGTATAGGGTCTTGGTAAAAAACGGTTGAAATTTGAGGATTAGTTTTGTCTCTGGTCATAATTATTATACTACTAATTTAGTTATTACTATTACTATTTAATATTAATTACAAATAAAAAAATTAAATAAATGTTATATACAATCCACGCAACAATATTTAGCCCCAAACTAAGCATAGCTAGTACTATGGGAACCAGATAGCTGATATAATACTTACATTTTTTATTTGTAACACAAACATAACATACTTAGAATACAATATAACACCCAGACATCTGTGTTCACCACACAAATATCAATCACGTTGGGGATCGAACACACGACCTACAGCGCAGAAGGCAGAGACACTACCAACTGAGCTGAGAGGCCAGTCTATTTCAAACGGTATTCTTCTTCTCGTCGTGTTACTAGTCCTTGCAAATCAGTGTAGCGCACTTAAAATCCTTTAACCACACTGGTTCGCACTGGACAAAGAGGCTGCCTTCGTGCACTTGAAACATTTCGAACTTTTTCAGGTTCTATGACATGACGTTTTCCTCACGATGTTTTCCTTCACCGTTTGAGAGTACTGGTAAAGTGCACATTACATTTTTGGATAGTAATGCTCCTTGGTACACGACTGGGTTTGAACTCACGTCCCTATGATCGGAAGGCCGCTAAGCTAGACCACCAGTGCTTGACCGTTATTGTGTTACATAAAGAACCAACCTCAAACAAAGTTTGCATTCTTAAAACTGCTCCTTATGCTATGTTTCCATGCGTGCCGGGCAGCCCGGCAGGCTGCCTGGCAGGCTGCCTGGCGGGCTGCGTGGCATGCAGCCCGTCCCGGGCCAGCGAACATTCAAGCTGTTTACATGCATGCCGTGCAGCCCGGCGAGCTGCCTGGCGAGCTGCACGGCATGCAACCAGTGTTACCAGGTACACGGTAATTACCGTAGATGCACGGTATTTTTGGCTTAAACACGGTATACGGTAATGTTTCACTACCGTGTCATTTTCTAGGGTATTTTTAATTATGAATTACCTTGACAGTCAATATGTAAATAATTACGAAGTATTCCCCGATCATCAAAATACGTCTAAATGTAAAAGTATGCCCTTTGCCCTGCCCACTAGTTAAACAATCAGTGTATATGAAAATTGGTTGTAGGTATAATATATGAATGAATGAATCGCTTTCTCGCAACTCGCACCGTACTCTTTTTTTCTTTGATAGTTTTGTTGGTGTTTGATGTTTGGCAAGTGCACAGTGCATTATTCAGCGAAACAATACTTTTAATTTCGACATGTTGTAATTATTACGATACTCTGTGATTACGACTTTGTAACCTAACTAAACATGAAGACATTTGTTAAACAATAATTGACTCGTTGTCTTAGCAACAGTCACAGAGGTTTTATTCTAACTGATGCAACCTCAACAGTAATCTCCGATCGTAGCGACTTTTTTTAGCAACGTCCACTCGTCACGAAAGCGCGAGAGAGACTGACTGACTGCCCGCCAGTTATGCCACGTGCCAAAGCAAAATATCTGGTGACAGACGGACAGATAGACAGACAGACAGTCAGACGGACTGACAGTGAAGTCTTAGTAACTATATTAACTATACTAATAGTATTATCGATTCTTTTTCTGTCATTTCGGGAAGGAACATAGCTTTTTGATTTTAATTGTTTTTCTGGTGTTGTTTTGAGTTCTGTTGTGTAATTTTGGTGGTATTTTAACACAACTTGAGTATTTTAACATTACTTGAGGTCTTAGCTCAAAGTGTTAGCAATTAGAATTAAAGTGTATTATGTGATATTCTGATTTGATCGAAAATGTTTCAGATGGTTTTGGAATAAACGGCCATCTTTCTTCCAAAGCCAATTATGTAGGGCCGACTATGACAGAAGACTGACGATTTGACGGAAAAGTATTTTATCTATGTAATATATTATCATAATTCTCAAACTACTCGACACTGGCAAAATTGATCCGAAAAGGGCAGATGCCATTCATTAAGGAGAAGAAGAATAGTATTATCAAAAGTGGATCTAAATTAATATTTTTAGCCTTTATTAGGTATGTCTAAAGATGTTCATCTTAACATAGACTAAATCAGATTCCAAAAATCTGTATAAAAGTAGGGTAAAATCTGTAATCTGTAATACTACCCTAAATTCTGTATAAATACAGATAAATCTGTATGATTGGCAACACCAATTTGGCCCGCGCGCGTGTAAACAGTCACCGGGCGCCCGCACATTCATCAAAAAACCGACACTCGCCCGGTTCGCGGCATTCACGTTCAGCGGGCGCGTTTACGGGCTCGGGCGTACCGTTTCCACGCGCGTGAATGTGAATGTGCACGTTGAATGTCGAGTTGAACGCACGCGTGGAAACGAGGCATTAAATTTTTGTTCTGTGGATTTTTTTAATTGCCAAAATGACAAGTAAGCCTTGAATGCATTTATTGACAAAGAAAAAACAACCTTATTTCTATATCGATTAGTATACGATTTCAGTGAAATAACTTTATCTGTTACACCATTTTAGATTTTTCTTAGCGGCCATTATTTAAAAGTTGCCGCTCTTTTCGTTTTCCCGCCATAATTGTCTATTCTCAGGATCGATTTTTAAAAATGTCGTTTAATTAGTTTCGCGGTCAAATGAAAAACGAAAAATGAAACCCTTGTTTACTTACATGATTATCCAAGCATTACTTTATTTTAATTTCTACCATCTACAAACAAAACAATGCGTCACCAAAAGTAATATTACAAAAAAAACTTTGAACCATAGAGCAGGTTTCTGTACGGACGGGTAGAGTAGAGGCGTGTGACAGCCACTACCGGCCAGTAACAATGTCATAATCATGCTAGTACAAACACGCACAATAGAGCTAAACGGACGTTTGGATAACTAATTTTGGGTATACATAATATATCTAAATAAAATAAAGTCGTGTTAGTTACACTGTTTATAACTCAAGAACGGCTCCACAAATTTGTCTGAAAATTGGTAGGGAAGTAAGTTAGAGCCAGGAGAAGGACATAGAATATTTTTTTATCCTGAAAATGTAACGGGAACGAGGCGAGCAAAGCCTGGGCGGCCGCTAGTATAAAATAAAAAACAGTTAACGTGGGCGCTAAGGCCGCTAAATTAAAATGGGACTGCGCTGGCCACGCCTGTCGCATACTGGACGGCCTATGGAAACAAATCCACAACCGAGTGAGCCCTGACACAGCGAGGTGGCGTCGCGTTAGACTTCGCATGAGATGGAGAGATGAGCTGCATGCTTATGAGCAGGACTGGCAACTTAAGGCAGAAGATCGTAGTGACTGGCGTATCACAAGGATTACTTTGAAACGTCTTAAAGCTAGGTGAGTCTAGGCGCCAGTTCCACGCGACCAATCCTCGAAGAACAGGCAAAAACGGCTTGGTTCCTACGGTTTCTTTTTGTATGATCGTTTTACAAAACTAAAATAAAAATAAGAGTGAAGGACCAGTGTGGTGTCACTCTTAGTAAACTTAGATTTTAACAACATTTCAAAACAATTCAAACTTATTAATGCCAAGCTAACAATACTCATGAACCAGCGTGCTAAACTAGAACTAAAAACACAAAAATAATAAATCATGTACAATTCATAGAAGTGTCCGTTTAGCTCCGAGGCGCCATAAAACAAGCATCACCGTTCAACAATAACGCGCAAATGAGGCGCGGGCATATTGAAAAAAAACAGAAAAAAAACAAACAAGCAGAGGTTGTATGCGTTCGCCCCCGCATTCCTTCCTTTAGCTTTTCTAAACTGAACTTATTATAAAAATGTGATCTACGAATTTTAAAATATTATTTGTTTAGTATCGACTCAAGATCAATTGAATTAAATCAAAGTCAGCATTAAAAAATTATGTAGTTTTTTAATATTTTAGGTACTTATCATATATTAATGCGAACGGAAGAATGTCATGTAACGAGAAAAGTACTACATATGAATGTGGATGGATTGTGTGAAGGATGACATGGGTAAGAAAGGAGTGACTGCTGAAATGACGGAAAATAGAGGAGAGTGTAGAACGAAACCTGTTGTAACGACTCCATAAGAAGTGGGATAAGAACACGAAAATAATACCGTAATAAACCCTACTTTAAAAAAATCGGTTGTCTGTAAAGTCGGTTTACTGACGATAGTTGACCGTGACAACGTCATACAGCTGTCCACGCGGACGCATCGCTCACTCAAGTAGGAGAGAGACAGATGTCGAACGCTGCCGAACGCGGAGGCCGTGCGTGCCTCTTTGTCGCTCGTTTGCGCTCTCGCTTGCACTTCAAGCCTTAAATGGAACGTCTCAAAGCGAGGTAACGCCGCATGTGTCATGTTTTTTCGTGCGTGCAGCCGGCTCCACCGAATTATAAGACGTTGTCACGTCAAAAAAAGGAGGTTGATGGAAGGGTCCTATTCAATACCAAGCCATCACAGATAACATGGTAAACTCGTGGGTAGGTTCAGGTCCCATAATTTAGCACCAACAATAACAATTATGCAATAAAAACTGCATATTTTTCCCGCTTAGGTTTTGTTTATTTATAAAGGATCCCTAACACATACAGAACCCGCTGGTTCTAAACAATTCGTGTTGTTTCTGTAATACTTAGTTATTAATCAAAATAAGTAATGACACGATTTGGGAGAGAGGCTTAATCGTTTTGATACTTCAAAAAGGCTTTAAATTACTGGCTTAACTGACTGGCTTCTCAGCTCAGTTGGTAGTAGCACAGTCTTCTGTGTCGTAGGTTGTGGGTTTGAAAGAAATAGTGACACGACAAGAGAGAGAAAGAGTACCACGCGACCAAACCTAGCATACAGGCTACAAACTTGTGGTTTGTTTTCTCGTTTTGTTTTGTATGACACTTTTTTCAGCATAATCTAATAATTAAGCTCTAGAGAACTGGTCGAATTTAGTGAGACGTAGGTAGAAGAATCATCATCATCATCATAACACCGGTACAAATCCACTGCTGGAAATAGGCCTCTTATAAACATACATATAATATGAGTAGTAGTAGAGCTCTTTTTGATGGGCTCGTCCAGGTGCGTACTACCACCATGCCTATTTTTGCCGTGAAGCAGCATTGCTGTTTCGGTTTGAAGGGTGTGTGTGATTGGCACGTGAGGCTGAACATCTGTACCTATGCCTCAAGTTGATGTACGGTTAAGAGCATCATAAGGCACATTCCTGACGTACGTGACCTAAGAAGCAATGCTTTGTTATAGGCGATGGTTACCACTTATTATCAGGTGGGCCATATGCTTGTTCCATTAGCTAGTTGTATAAAAAAAACATTTCCAGGAAGAACGATACTGAGCCCTCTCCATCCACCGACTTCCCGCGATCTTAACAATGTCATCGGTCCATCGATATACAAGCGAATAACCATTCATCATTAATTAAATCTATGAAAGAAGAAAAAACAATAACATTTAAGACCTAATTGTCTTTCAAACGACATTTTGACTTTGAACTGACATGATTCACGCCACATTCATTTGAATAACTAAACAAAACATTTTAGCCTTCATAAAAATCCCACGGTTCGCAAAAATAACAAAAGGTTGATATTTTAAATAACAAATAATAAAAAAGCAGCCAAGTGCGAGTCGGACTCGCCCATGAAGGGTTCCGTAGCATCAATTAACATAATATAAAGGTTTTTGTAGTTCGTCGAAAGGTTTACGATTTATGACGTATAAAAAAAAAACTACTGACTAGATCTCGTTCAAACTAAATATCGTTGAAAGTTTGCATAGTAATGTACAACATATATTTTTTTTGGATTTATCATTCTCTTATTTTAGAAGTTAGAGGGGGGGGGGACCAACTTTTTTCCACTTTGGAAGTGTCTCTCGCGCAAACTATTCAGTTTAGAAAAAAACGGTATCAGAAACCTCAACATCATTTTTAAAGACCTATCCATAGATACCCCACACGTATGGGTTCGATGAAAAAAAAAATTGCAGTTTACGATTTATGACGTATAAAAAAAAAAACTGCTGACTAAATCTCGTTCAAACCAAATATCGTTGAAAGTTTGCATAGTAATGTACAACATATATTTTTTTTGGATTTATCATTCTCTTATTTTAGAAGTTAGAGGGGGGGGGACCAACTTTTTTCCACTTTGGAAGTGTCTCTCGCGCAAACTATTAAGTTTAGAAAAAAACGATATTAGAAACCTCAACATCATTTTTAAAGACCTATCCATAGATACCCCACACGTATGGGTTCGATGAAAAAAAAATTTTTGAGTTTCAGTTTCAAGTATGGGGACCCCCAAAATTTATAGTTTTTTTTCTATTTTTATGTAAAAACCTTAATGCGGTTCACAGAATACATCTACTCACCAAGTTTCATCAGTCTAGCTTTTATGGTTTCGGAGAAAAATGGCTGTGACACGGTCGGACAGACAGACAGACAGACAGACAGACAGACAGACAGACATGACGAATCTATAAGGGTTCCATTTTTGCCATTTGGCTACGGAACCCTAAAAAGCATCAAGATGTGTCAGTCCACACACGTTCATGTCAAGTTATTGAAGCGTACGCCATACTTGTTTTAAACATAAAAACATACCTATATACCGACTAACGTTACTTTACGATACAAATAGGGTATTATTTGAGGCATAATTTTTTACATCATACATGCTTAGTAAGTAGGATTTACTGCTGTGTAAAGAGGCTGTGCAAGGCGTTTGCTACTCAGCGCATTGTAAATGCGTTCCATATTCAAATCACTTTACCGTCACACTTGCTTGATATTTATATTTTTATATTTCATTACAGTTCAAGCTATGCAAACCTCCTTGGTGAAACAATCTCTTTTCACATAAAATGGTAAGAAAACCTATTGCTGAAAGAATATAGTAGCAACACAGATGTGTGCATTAATGTGCGTCTGCGCTGAGACTATTTTATCGGATAGCATTTCCCGCTAACTTATTATAACCATTCCGGCATAGACAGACATTTCACACAGCTCTAAACTAATCATATTAGGTAACTGACACCAACACTAACTCTACATCTAGGTATACAAAGGTTAGGCTACCTCAAAACTTTTTTACAGAATCTTTGGCTAAGGTTCTGCGTTAATATTCTACTTTTCGGGTGTTATTAATAATCCTGGCGCAACGCTGGAGTAGTTAAATCGTATTTTGTCACATTTGCTCGAGTTGACAATTGCATGTCAATGCAAGAGACAAAACACGGATCAACTAGTCCAACGCTACGCCAGGATTATTAATAAGACCCTTCGGGTTTATAAATGGTGGACTTATAACTATTTCTCGTATTAGCTCGTTCTTCCATATATAGCTATAAGTTCACCGAGTAAACTTCTTCAGGTCAATGATGACGAAACGAATAAAACCGGCGCCATTTTCTTCAAAAATTAATAAACTCGACGCAAATGTTTGTATTTATTTTTCACGTCTCACGACCTTCTCAATGCCATGGTTCCATCGGATGGGTGGCCATGCTTCATTAATTTTGATCTAGTATAATTTTATTCAACATAGCTTTGCTAAAACTAGTTTTAAACCATAAAAATATGAATTTATTGATCTGAAGTCATAAACTGAATCATAACTTACAGACTTATTAAATGTACATAATTATTACATTTTTATGTTGTAAACATATGTATTTATGAAACAGTAGCTAAGAAAATAATCAAACAATAAAAAAAACGATTCGGATGGGCTATTACTTAAAAATAAGCAATAGCGATGCCAACAGCGTGTTGGATGGGATTCCACAGAAAGGCCTTTAAACGGTCAGTAACGTGTGATGGTTCTGGTGTTGCATGTGTCCATAGGCTACGGTAACCACTTTCTATCAGGTGCGCCGTATGCTTGTTTGCTTACTTAGTAATAATAAAAAATAATCTCAACGCAAAAATTTTCCCATGATGTCATAAAACTTTGTTTTTAATACATCCGTTTTCCACCAGATAACCAGTCGTTACGACTTGCCCGCTGACGGAAAAGTTTAATCAACCATCAACGTCTCACTACCAAAGATTGTCGCATTTGAAACTAATTTTGATTATAGTCGATTTTGAAATATTACCGTATTTGATATAGTTTAACGAAAATTTGTTTCGTTCGCCATATCAGTCGAATTCTTTTTTTGTGGAATTTGACCGATTGCCGCCTTTTACTTATGTCATGCTATTGTTATTGCTGGTTAATAGGTAATAGCCCTGCGGTTGTCAAATTGACAAAGTCTTTGACTGTTTCTGATCATTTCCGTTGTCATTCATCGTTTAAAATCATATTTTTATGACTCGTCAATTTAATTTAGTGAAAGGCAAAAAATATAATATAAAAATAGTTTCTAACAGGAAATCTTGTTTTTAAGGTCAATGAACGATCAAAAGTAACAAAAAAATTAGATATTTGATTTTATCTTCTATTTATAAGTTAAAAAAGGCGCCAATAAAAAACAATGGATAGGTATAAATATGACATACGCTAAGAGTATTTGTCATATATACTTACGTGAATCCTTAAGTTTGAGTATGTCTACCATGCCTTAAGGTTAAGTCGTGATTCATTTTTTCTCAAATTAAAAAGTCATGTATTTGCACAGAATAAAAATGTCATAGAAGTGGTTTTAGTAATTTGATAGCGGTCTAGGTATAATCTATTTGAGAGGTGTATTTTATAATGTGAGAGATACAGTAGAGATATACACATTAGTGCAAAAAAATAGATTGATATATGATTTTAGGATGGGCTCATGCAAGAATGAAGCATTTATTTTATACTAGCGGCTGCCCGCAGTTTCACTCACCCCGTTGCCGTTACGCCCTGTTTCCGTTACTTACATCCGTTCTCCGTTCCAATATCTCTTTAAATTGTAGCCTATGTGTTATTTTGATGCATAAGCTTTAAAATCCATTCAGTATTTTTTAAGTTGAAAAAGTAACAAACATCTATCAATCCATAATTGCATGCAAACTATTTGCGTTTATAATACTAGTAGGAAGTAGGATAGGATACTTAATTTTATAACGCAAATTAAAAAACCGTTTATTCGGTGATTAAATATATAAATATTGTGGGCAATTCACACAACACTATCAAGCCTTAGGGCTAGCCTTAGTTTAGACTAAGCAGAGCTTGTATTATGGGAACCAGATAATAATATAATACCTAAATATATATTTTTTGTAAATACATACTTATCGATTGTATCAAAGAATTACTTTGAAACGTTCTATAGCTAGTCAAAGTCAAATATAAGCATATTTATTCAGTAGTATCACAAGGATCACTTTGAAACGTCTTATAGCAAATTTGTCTATAGGTGCCAGTTCCACGCGACAAGCTTATCTTGTAAGTATTATATTTATGTATTTACAAAAAAAAAACTTAGTTTGGGGCTAGATAGTGCTGTGTGGATTGTCCGCATTGTTTATTTATTTATTTTTATTTTATCACCTGAGCACTGAGCATGAGTAATGTCTTTGGAACACTAATATAACGGGCACCATTTGCTTGTCAAGCGTCTACGGCAAAAAATCATGCAATACAAAAATATTGTGTTCCATCGCCTTTGCCGAGTTCCCATTGTTCGGTAGCGCTGTAAGAATCGTCAGACGATCACCAGCATTTAGTCAATTCGAAAAAAAAAATTGGTTGTCTCTAAAGTCGGTTTACTGACGATAGTTGAACGTGCCAACGTCATACAGCTGTCCACGTGGACGCATCGCTCACTCAAGTAGGAGAGAGACAGATGTCGAACGCTGCCGAACGCGGAGGCCGTGCGTGCCTCTTTGTTGCTCGTCCCGCGCTCTCGCTTGCACTTCAAGCCTTAAATGGAACGCCATGCAGACATCTCGCATAACACCATCCAACTAAAACAAACAGCGTCTCTTCTCAATAAATTATTCTTAATTTGAATAATTCCTCGCTCCGACTGACACTCGCCTAATAAATGGTGCTTCGATGTGTGAAACATTTCTTTTTTGGATGTGGCATTCGTATTTTTCTTATAAAAATGCTGGCAACCACATTATGCAACAATATATTGCACATCGGGTAATTTCGGCTTCATAGAGAATAGTGTGCGTCAGAAAGAGATAGCGCTTAAAGCCGATGTGCAATATTTATTGCCTACACCCGTACCATGTTACCTTACAAATATACACCGTGGTAATTGTCGTCTTTTTTTTACATAATACTGGCTTGTTTTTGACCACAATCTCACCTGCTATTAAGTGATGATGAGCTCGACGTTGTAGCACGCTTACCTAGAAGATATTTGTTCACTTTACTCTTAAAAACATCATAGTAAATATAGTAGCCTCTAACATTAAAACAAAGTAAACGTGCCCTTGGATCTAGTGTAGATGATTTATACAGGGCAACAGTTATCATATGATATATTTACGGGACGCTGTGGTCGTAGAGCATCAGTCAGGATTTTAAATAACCCTACGAAAGATTTCGTCGATTACCTACTTTTTCTAAAGCGAAAAGTGGCTACAGGCATTTATTTATTTATATCAATAACCAGGTTTTTTCTTTTATAATCACTTCTCTGCCGGTGTTCTCTGATTCACTGTTTGAAAACAAGAGTTTAAGCAAAAATATATATGCCACATCAATTTTTGTGTTTTAACAATTCTAGTTTATTTTTAACCATTTGTCAATACTATCTCTTGAGTCAATTTTGAATGAAGAATGCAAAAAACGGTCAGTTTTGACTATTTCAATTGATTATATTACATCAAAACAATTAGCCTAATATTTGAATTACGTTTTAGACCGTATTGCTTAGGAGATAGAGTTGAAATTGTTTGAATAGTGACGGTTAGGGAGTAAAAATGTAGTGTAGATCATTCATCTCCATGAACCGTTGACTTTTCAGCTCAGTTGGTAATAGCTCTACCATCTATGCCGGACGTGGGTTCGAACTCCACACAAAAACAAATATTTTGAGGTGAAAATAAATGTTATCTGGGTGTTTTGATATCATGTTTTATTTTAATGGAAACAAAATATTATTTACACAAAGAATTTTACAATTAATACAATTACTTACAAAATGGACAGAATACACCTGTTTCTTGTGTAGTCTTTAGCTATCTGCAGACATATTTACTATCTGCAGTTTTTTACAAACGATCTAGGGATAGTTCAATTGATCCAAATCAGTGCTAATTAATAATTAGTGATTAAACGAACTCAGTGAAGTTCTATCATAATTATATGAGTACTTCGTCTGAGATTAGTAACCTGAAAGAGAAATTATTAGCAAGTACATTGTAGTTACGCCTACGTGTCACCACTCTTATACACTATATTGAGAGTTTTTTTTTTTTTTTTTTTTTTGTGGGTAAATCTGCTTTCCTGTCGCCTGCGCTCGGCCGGTCGCGTCATTAGTTTAGAGCCAGAGCCCTTGGCGCCCTTATTTCCTGAACCTATGCTAAGGGCCGGGCGGGCGGGGGTTACTAATCTCAGACGAAGTACTCATATAATTATGATAGAACTTCACTGAGTTCGTTTAATCACTAATTATATTTCGTACTTCGTCTTTCGATTAGTAACCTGAAAGAGAAATTATTAGCAAGTACATTGTAGACTTTGAGAGTTTGTAGGTTCAGGAAATGTGTAATGCTAACACATTGAATGTGAAAAAATTTATATATTTTATTATGTCCAAGTGGAGAATGGAGAGCACTAAAAATGGATTAAATGGTTTATTTAATAGTCTTAAACATCGTAACATAATTAGCACTAAAGTTTAGCCTGGATTAATAATCGCAGCAACTAAAGTGGCTTCGTCCGAGCTCAGAATATGGTTCTTTTATAGAATTTGGTAAATGTGTTATTGGAATTAGAGGTCCAGCCGTGTTTGCGGTAAATGTAAATGCGGTTGTCCGTATGCGGTCGATGTTGACTCCAAGCAATCGTAAGAGCTCGAGACGCAGTGTCGCGTGCTGTGCGCACCAAGCGACACATCCATACCGTTGTCTTGCAGCGTACACTTTACCATGTCTAGTACTTACAAACAATACAGCATGTCAATGCCTGAGCAGGGCACGACTAAGGGCTTTCACAGATAAAAGGCATTTGTACTAAAGGTTAGTTTTTTCCAACTTGTGATGTTTTATACAGGATCAAGGATCTTAATTATAATTTTACTCGGAAGAATGTTAACGTCGCACATCTTTGGAAAAGAGTTCCAAAGATAATAGTACAATTCTTTATGGTACAATACTTCTAACCATTCCACTACGCAACTCCTACGTAATGTTATATTAGGGGGTCAGGGGTCTAGTACGAAAAAACCCCTCGAAACATTGAATAGGTAATTAAACTTTCGCTAATTTTAGGTTCTAAAACAGCAGGCAGCTCTACAGCTGTCTGCAGACCTACATATATTGACTGCTACTGTTAAACATTTGTTTTAGATAAGTCTTTATCGACCTAACAGAGCTAAAAACATGCAAAATAAAACTTTTTTTTTTTTAATGTAGACTTTGTCTTTCTTGCTTTAATGAGTTCTGTGATAAAAATGCAATCATTCAATTTTTCGCAGAGTTTTGAATTCTATGGCGAATGGGAAAAAAATAAATAAATGTTTGACCATCTGATCATGAATGCGTTAACCGCATAATCATTTGGGTCGCCAGACCATGAAACAAACCCATCGAATTCATTATTAATTATTCGACTTTCAATTAAATCGATCACTGGGACACTAATATAATAGTTATACATCAAAGGTGGAATCGGAGAGCTCCCATTCCATGTAGGGATGACAGTTTCATGATTCAGTATCAGCCATTATAATTATATTTTGACTTTGTTTTTCAGCTTTTTGACGTCAGAATAGTGACAAGTGTGGAAACTGAATTCTATCTAATTATATTCTAATTTCTGTTAACGTAAGAAACGGCAGTGCAGTTATCGAAACGCAGTAGGATTTGGCAATCACTTAGCTCGTTTTTTTTTTTTTTAAAGATTTTAGTGGCAGAGTAAGGCGCAAGCAGTTGATTGCTAATTTATGTGAAGCATGCGCTCGCTTACGGACCGGGCTGCTCGCGGTTTCCGAGCCGCACGCGGCGCCCCACCCCGTAGTTGAGGCGTCAGAAAATATTTGTACAGCGTATATCTACATTATATAAGCTGGGTGAAATATTCATGAATTTGTCGAAATTGTTGTCACCTTAGTGTATTTAAGTCGTTCAAATTCTTTGGCATATGGTGGATCATATTCAATAGCCGGGCGTTAATAAGCCTATATCTCATCTCTCTCTAACAGTTGAGAAAATTTCGTGATTTTTTGGAAAACAACTTAATTTATTTGATTATATGAAGTTGTATTTGGTTGGCAAGCCTATTTGCATAGTTTTGCTGTTGATTACAAATTTCAAGTATGTACAAGAAGTAGAGGGAACCAAATTACTCTTTTCATAATTTATTAGAAAAACCCAAAGTTGTTGTACAATGTTTCTAGACACTATAATATGAGCGTTCCATTAATAAAATTTTATCTAAGTTTATTGTTGATAGGTAGGTATCCGGGTGATCCCAACAATTTGACAACCGGTTTTAGTGAAAACATACGACGAAGTGTATAGGCCAAATTCCTTTTGTACAAGTAAATTTCTTACTAGTAAAAATATTTTATAGAATCTAGATTCTACTTTAACACTGATTAAAAGATGCGCATCTTTCAAGTTAATAGTAGCTAGAAACCAATCTTTAGATGTCAGTATAACAGCCATTCATAAATCCTCCAGCTTGAAATTATTTGTAGGAATGATTTTTATCCACTTTTTTTTTTTTTTTTTTATATATATTAGGCATGATAGCATGCCTGCACTGTGCTATTGCTCCAATTTGGAGAAGGTTAGACAATGTTGTGAAAATCACAATTTATAGCCATCGATCTATTAAAGGATTAACGAATCTGTAGTAATTAAAGACGGAAGAGAGACAGCTGGCCAGCGTAACTTACTGGGTCTACAGGCCGCAGGTCGACCGCGGCGGCGGTGATGACCGTCTCGAATTCTCGATGCGGGCGCGTGCTGAGCGCGCGGGTAGGCAGGCTCGCGGCTCCTCGGCGGCGGGCCTGGCGCGGCGGCTTGCAGTATTTTATGAAGCAGGTGCAGCTTTGAAATTTAATTGTGTGGCTCAAAAGCATTCTTAAAATCTTCTGTTGGACTTTTAAGTCGTTCCCAGATTTGTTGCCTTTGCTGATTACAATGTAGCAGACAAATTCTCTCCAAACAAATATTTGTTTGGAGAGTCTTCGTGTCTTCCTTGATGGAGAACATGGCAAAATTTCACCTCGATTTAGAATCGGTAAAATGAACATCGCAAAGATGACGGCCTGTGTTCATCAGCTTTTTGCGGAGATCTTGATTGATCTAAGCAGATGAGAGTTCATCGGAGACCGCTGACGCCAAGCACGAGATAGCGGCTGCATATCTGCGTTTGTTGGAGTTCAAAGCTCTTATCTTGATCTACCATGAGCTCAAGAATTGCAGCTTTTATTTTGGCGTTGAGTATTGGCGCCACGGTAAGAGCTAGTATCTCTTTTGTTTGAGTCCGACCCAGTCCATGGGTAGCGATATGTTCGAAGCGAATCGCTAAGTCTTTATGAAAGTTAGGGTCATATTCAATGGTTGGGACGGTGCAGCCGATACACCCTCTGACAGTAGCAGCGAGGTGATGGCGTCTTGGCCCTGCGGCAAAACTTCCGTCTAGGGGAGATTCAGATATCACCGTCTAAAAATATCTCGTCTGTCGATATGCTTAGGTTATTTGAGGGTATCAAAAAACCAAGATTTTAAAAGTTGAAAAATCATTTATCAAGACGTAGTTACTGCTGATGGTACGATTAGTAAGACATAATTCCCACAGAATTACGCGCAAACTAACCTTATGTACTTTTAGAATCTGCTGATGGTACGATTAGTAAGACATAATTCCCACAGAATTACGCGCAAACCAACCTTGTGTACTTTTTGAATCTGCTGATGGTACGATTAGTAAGACATAATTCCCACAGAATTACGCGCAAACCAACCTTATGTACTTTTTGAATCTGCTGATGGTACGATTAGTAAGACATAATTCCCACAGAATTACGCGCAAACCAACCTTGTGTACTTTTTGAATCTGCTGATGGTACGATTAGTAAGACATAATTCCCACAGAATTACGCGCAAACCAACCTTGTGTACTTTTTGAATCTGCTGATGGTACGATTAGTAAGACATAATTCCCACAGAATTACGCGCAAACCAACCTTATGTACTTTTTGAATCTGCTGATGGTACGATTAGTAAGACATAATTCCCACAGAATTACGCGCAAACCAACCTTGTGTACTTTTTGAATCTGCTGATGGTACGATTAGTAAGACATAATTCCCACAGAATTACGCGCAAACCAACCTTGTGTACTTTTTGAATATGCTGATGGTACGATTAGTAAGACATAATTCCCACAGAATTACGCGCAAACCAACCTTATGTACTTTTTGAATCGGTAAGATATAACTCCCACAGAGATATACGCAAAACGATATGTTTAGGTTATTTGAGGGTATCAAAAAATCAAGATTTTCAAAGTTGAAAAATCTTTTATCTAGACGTATTTAATGCTGATGGTACGATTAGTAAGACAATTCCCATAGAATTACGCACAAACCAATCTTATGTACTTTTTGAATCGGTAAGTTATAACTCCCACAGACGCAAACGATTTTAATGTGTGATAAGAGAGACAGTCCCACAGACAGCTCGACTCACGTAAATACCTGATGTCTATAAATACATCCAACAAGATATAGCTCCCACAGAGTTATTACGCAAGTGAATTTTTTAGACTAAGTACCGGCATATTTTTAAAAAATATTTCACTTTTGCACTGATATACATTACTGATGGATGTCTAAATCCTGACGAGAACACGAGGGTTCCTTCGACGACGACGGCGATGATGAGGACGAGGAAAAAACTCGATACCACGACTTCTTGTTTTACCAGACTCGTTGAGTTCGGACTCAAGTTTCTTTAGTTTTTTCCTAAAGTAATCGAAGTTATCGTCGTTCTCGAGCCTTCGTTTCGGCATTATTTAGGTTTAAAGTTTAGAAAACGTGTAAAGCTTTTCGAAACTTATTCAATCACTGAATTTATTTAGACTAGTGTTGAGCGGCGAAACACTAAAAGACGAATGACGCGACCGGCCGAGCGCAGGCGACAGGAAAGCAGATTTACCCACAAAAAAAAAAAAAAAAAAAAAACTCTCAATATAGTGTATAAGAGTGGTGACACGTAGGCGTAACTACAATGTACTTGCTAATAATTTCTCTTTCAGGTTACTAATCGAAAGACGAAGTACGAAATATAATGAGTTTTTTTATGTATTTTTTGCATACAAAAGACATCAACGCGCCTCTTCCTGCAATTTGCAATATTTAGGTAGGTAATGCGAAATTTTTGAATATTTTGAATATTGCTTAAGCTAGTTCTTTTTAAACTTTCGCGATCATAACACATCCATCATCATCATCATCATCAGCCTGAAGAAGTCCACTGCTGGGCATAGGCCTCCCCTACACATTTCCAGGAACGATTCTGAGCTCTTTCCATCCATCGACTTAAAGTAGGTAATTAACGCGGTAAATACACGTGTAATAGATATCAGTTCTGCTTACGCTGTCCTGATGTTCATACACACGTGGTTTGTGTATAATTCCTACTCTTCCTAGATCGTATGTCATGGCTTAATTTGAAAAATAGGTCCACCATTTTGAATATTTGTGGAACTATTTGAAAGAGATACATTTACCCATTTTTTTATATTGTTTGACGGGGGCATGGCCCATCCTTCCGAACCTAAGGTCGTGGGTTCAAATTTTGTCTTGTTCCAATGATTTTTTTCTTGAAAATCTATGTGCTCTCCAACGGTGTAGGAAAAACATCGTGGGGAAATCGGAATATCGTAGACTTTAAATAGTATTGTGTCAAGTCCAAAAAAGGAGACTTTCTTAGACTCATTCAAAGTCCTTTCAACACACTGGTTCAAAATAACTATAGTGACATGATATTGACATAGTCGTAGTAATTTTTGTTTTTTTAATCCACATAACACTATCTAGCCCCAAACTGAGCAAAGCTTGTACCATGGGAACATGTGTATTTTATAACACTAAGTATGTATTTACTTACGTTATAATTACGTTTCCTAGAGATTGTTTTTTTTGCCACGTTAATAGCAGTGGCAACCGCTCAACATAAGGTGGATGGCGTGTTCCCATAAAATGCTTATAAGTAAGTTATCTGCCGTGAGCTACACACGTCAAATAACAGACCTCCCGGCCATGCGGGTATACCACAGATAAGTTATCAAACAGATACGACCTTAGGACTTAAAACTCCTTGCTTAGAGTTTCTTACCAGAGCGTTTGGGTTATAAAATAATAATAAATAAATATTGTGGACGATTCACAGAACACTATTTAGCCCCAAATTAAGCAGAGCTTGTACTATGGGAACTAGATAGCTGATATAATACATACATTTTTTTTTGTAAATACATACTTAGAATACAATACAACACCCAGACAGAGAACAAACATCTGCGTTCACCACACAAATATTTGATCTCGGCGGGGATCGAACCCACGACCTGCGGCGCAGAAGGCAGAGCTACTACCAACTGAGCTGAGAGGCCAGTCCTTATCCTTCAGGGTGACAGACAACGATAACTTCCCAAAATCGTCTATTCTAAACTCGCCATTTTCCTAAAACGACATATTCCGAAAATGCCAATATGTCTAATTAAAGGTCGATTTATATCTACAGACATTGAGTGTGGCAGACACGTGCCGTGACAGACACCGACAGACACCATTTATTTATATCTACAGACATTGAGTGTGGCAGACACGAGCCGTGACAGACACCCCGGATACCGACGCTTTTCGTTATCCATTGCAAAAATGCAAAATAAAAAAGAAAGCACGTGTACGCAGTTCCGATACTCTATTCAAACTGCCCGGCAAGGAGCCACAGACACGTACAGACATGAACCGCGCAGACAAAATATTCTTTCCGAGAATACTGGCCGGGCACGACACGTGTCTGTAAGCGTCTGTACGGCCGTGTTACGATAGATATAAATACGTTAATAGTTACTGTATGGAAGAATATCATTTTGTCTGCCACGGCACGTGTCTGCCACACTCAATGTCTGTAGATATAAATCAACCTCGTTACTAGTGGCCTGTCCCGGCTCTGTATGGGTGGACATTTATTTTCTAAACACATAAATATAGCCTATGTTACTCAGGGTGAATGCAGCTTTCCAATGGTGAAAGAGTTTTCGAAATAGTCACAGTAGTTTTTGAAATTATTCATTACAAACATTACACATAAAAATACAAATCTTTCCCTAAAGGCCTGCGCACACCTAGTTCGCTGGTGTCCGCGATCAGTGAAACGCTGTCAAATTTGACAGCGATATTTGACAGCGTTTCACTGATCGCTACCGCCAGCGAACTAGGTGTGCGCAGGCCTTAATAATATTAGCATAGATATAGATAGTGCAATTCACGAAGACGTGCCCCTCGCGGGGTGCGGGGAGTTTGCTCCGAGCGGCAGTCGCGAACCGTAGTCTATTCATTGTAGTGTGCGTGTGCACTCATAGGTAATTAGTGTGTACCGATAACACTCAAACATTGACGGAAGCTTGCACACATATACTATAAACGGTTAGGAGGAATAGTGGGGCGCGCCTTCGTGGATTGCACTATCTAAGATTAAAATAACGTGCTCCTCAACCTTTCACATTGTGCTTTTATATTTTTGTACATTTAGCATTGGAATCTATACCTAATGATGGTGGAATTCCTGTAGGCTAATCATATCCCATCTGTACGTATAGTCTGTGGCCATACCCCGCTTATCACGGTAAGCGCGGTCGCTATGATTCATCCGTCCCTTCTTCTCCTTTAATGTAGCTGCCATTAGGAGCCTAGCGGGGTGACAACGGTTTTAGAGTTCCTCTGGCTTGATATAGAACCCTTTTTAGTACTACCAAATTGTATAACTAGCGGCACATAACTTGAGCGGTGAGCCATACGCGCTGCGCATGCGTCGTAGTGTGCCATGTCGCGCACACTGGATGTGTGGATGTGTGCAGAGTGTGCTATTGGTACAGAGAGCAGAGTGCGACTGGAGAGCCAATCAGCGCTACGCACGCCCGCCCTTCATCCCGCTAGCCCCCCTCAGGTAGGTACCTTATTTTTGACTTTTGCGCAATAACGGTCAGCGCTAAAGTTATATGCGCCTATACATACGAATACTTGGGGGGTAATTCCATGATTTAAGAAGCTATAAATTTTCATATATTTGACGTAAATGTTTTAACTACTTGACAGAACTTGACACACCCTTCAAACCGAAACACAGTGCTGCTTTACGGCAGGAATAGGCATGGTGGTAGTACGCACCCCCACGAGACACAGAGAGCACTACTAAAATTATTAATAAAGTATTTTTTTGTGTTTATTTGTAACTATTTGGTACTGACCAGCGCCATAACGCCCTTACGCTATTTTTGCAAATTCTGAGTGGTAGCCTTTCTTTTCGTCACTTATTGCTTGTTGTTATGTTATTTGTGTTTACAATGTTTTGTGACGTTAAATAAATATATAATTACAAGATTTTTATGTATATAAGGTATGGAACAAACGGGTATTTATCGCGATTACCTTTATTATTTCCCGACGTTTCGACTGTGTTGCAACAGCCGTGGTCGCGGGCAGACTCCTAAATAAATACCCGTTTGTTCCATATAAATATGCATAACGATCGGTTTAATTTAAAAAGTATTAAATAAATATTTTCTATTTCTATATATTTGAGTAGGTAAGTATTTCAAACAAATTGCAATTAAATATACAGAACCCAACATCTTCAGAATGCATCACGCTTGGCAGACCAACATAATCGGTCGAGTGCAGGTTCAACTCGCTTTAAGTGCACCATATGTGTCACAATATATACATAATATATGACTGTAGGGCTGTCAGGAAAACTTGTTGGGGGCTTTTATTTATTGTTATGTCATTTATTTTATATAATATCCATATTAAAATTTATCATAGAAAGTACACTTTAAACAGACTGTACTGTGCCTACCACAAGCTCTGTGTGGTTGACTAAATAAATCCTACGTCGAAACGTCACACACACAGTATAATACACTGGTGAGCACTCACACAGACTCAAAACCAGAGCCAGAGACAGAGCCAGACAGCGCTTGTGGTAAGCCTACAGGTGTTATTCTGCGCCGTAAGTCGTGGGTTCGATACCCACCAAGAAAAAGTTTGTGTGTTGAACACAGATGTCTGTTCTTTGGCTGGGTGCAATTTTGCATTCTAAGTCAAAAATTCTTTTAATTACAAAGAAATAATATTATATCGGGTATCTAGTTTCCATAGTAAAAGCTCTACTTAGTTTGGGGCTAGATATATGTTGTTTGGATTACCTACAATACTTAAAAAAAAAACTTGCTAAGCTCAGCACAGCCCTAGCGTACTATCTGTCAAATAAGTGCAAAAGCACTGCTGTCAAAGTAAAGTAAGTCTGTTTAAATGGGCTTTTAAAATACCTAGCACAGGATTGGTTTAAATAAATAAATATTCGACCATTTAGCCCCAAACTACGCAAAGCTAGTCCAGACATATTTTTGTGTATTACTTTCTAATGAAACAAGCAGTACCTTATGGTAACCAACGCCTATAACAGTTCTATTGCCTCAAGTCACGTCAAGAACGTGCCCTACAATGCACTGCCCTGCGTCCATCAACTTGAGGCATACAGATGTTCAGCCTCACGTGCCAGTATTCCCCCATACCCTTCAAACCTGTACACAGCGATGTTGCTTCACGGCAGCAATAGGCATGGTGGTAGTACGCACCCCCACGAGACACACAGAGCTCTACTACTATTGTTATTATTGAAGTTGTGTTTTTTCTAACAGTGGAGTGGAAACTTCACTGTTGCTATTTTTATTTTGTAAAAGGATCATACAAAAAACGGTAGGAACCGAGCCGTAGTTTGTTGCCTGTTCTTGCGTCGCTTGGTCGTGTGGAACTGGCACCTAGACTCACCTAGCTTTAAGACGATTCAAAGTGATCCTTGTGATTCAACTAAAATGCCATATTTTTGACTATGACTTTGAGTAGACTTTGTAATAAGAGTTCGTTCAGGTATATAGGTGCCGTATAATGACCTGTGTTTCTCCTGTCCTATGTTGTATTCATTCAAAAGCACTAACACCCATTACCTTGACAAGCGTTGCAGCTCAGTTGGTAGTAGCTCTGCCTTCTGCGCCGTAGACCGTGGGTTCGATCCCCACCGAGAACAAATATTTGTGTGGTGAGCATAGATATTTGATCTCTGTCTGGGTAGATATTTACAAAAAAATGCATTCTAGTAATATTTCAGCCATCTGGTTCCTATCGTACAAGCTCTGCTTAGTTTGGGGCGAGATAGTGTTGTGTGAATTTTCTATAATATTTATTTCTACGTTTCTACGTTTTTGTTTTTTTTTTTGTCTCGTTTTCAGGAACTTTAACCCTAAGTAGAATAAAATAGAACAAAAGTTTCATCAAAATTCTTTATTTCTTATATAACTTACGTATTATTTTTACATATTATTTACATGATTTAAAGCTAAATCGTCCTTTACGAAAAAAGTTTAATAAATATTTTACATGTTACAATAAGTAGCAAGAAAGTAGGCATAGTTTTAAATAGCTAGGAAATACAATAGTGTAGATAAATTTTACAATTTTCATATATTTTTCCACGAACAATTAAACATTCTTTATATTACAGAAGATATTTACAAGTAAAAAATGAATATAAAAAGTAAGTACTTACTTATGTAAAATACAAAAGTTTTACAACTTTTAAAACATGGTAATAAATATAAAAAATGTACAAAGTTCAAAAAGTAAGTTGTAAATTTAAATGGATACAAGAATAAAATAAAAATTTATGACATATTAGATAGTATTGTTTCTTCATTTCATGGACGAAAACAATTACTTATATACCCTAATGATACCAAAATACACTTTTAATTATTTTTAGTATCAAAAAGTATATAAAGATAATAAAATAAAAAAATCTAACAATAATTACACAATTTATACAATTCGTATTTTAGTTTTATCTTAAAACTGGCACATACAGGAAAACTTGCTATTTTTACAATAAATAATATTTTATTTGGTATCAAACATGCTCAAATACACTACACTGAAAAGATGAATTAATTATTGAAATACAGAAGTGACTTATCATTTAATTCATGTCACAGCCAATGTGAAAAACTAGGAGTTCTAATAAATAGCTTAGTTTACAGAAAGTTAAATAAGTTAGTTTAACTTTTCAATGTCAAAGAATATCTTTTCAGTGTAAGTATAAAACCAACTAACTAAAACTTAGTTCACACTTCTCTATTTGACTTAAAACTTTTCCGATTCTTTCATGCAATACTTTTGCGTTTTTATCAGGCAAAGGAGGTAGAATATCTCTAATCACTGCACTGTTCTTCCTATGAAAAATATCGCTTAGTTTCACCCCCACGGATTGCGAATCATATAGACTCTTCAAACAGTCAACAGTCTTTTTTCTAAACACACACAGGTTTTCTAACATCAAGCTATGGTAAACATTGTACTTTTTTAACAGTCTGTATCCGTGTAAAAGGCCGGATTCGTTGTCCAAAAACACCAGAAGTCCACTGTCCATTTTCCTAGCCAAGTTATGCGCTGGACCGTCCATAATATTAACATTCCATTGAAAGTTGAATAGATTATTGACGATTCTATCTAAATTCGCTGTTAGATAGTCGAAAATTATCAAATCAGACCATTGAGCTAGCTCAAGGAAATCTTTCACAGTATTTTTGCTTAGTTTCATATCGATATGATCGAAGTTCTCTACTTCCTTGCTTTTCTTTACTTTCTTCGTTTTAAGTTTATCTAGAAGTATCTGTTTTGGTGTGTCGGTGACGTTTTCTTTTTGTGACATTTTAAGAACATCGTATTTGTTTAAATGTCTGCTAGATGGCTTAAAAATATCAGGGATTGTAGCCGACTCAAGACTAGGTATATACTGAGTTAGTACTACCGCCCTGTTGGTATTCCACTGGGCTACACCGATCTCATTAGCCACATTTCTCCATAGCTTATCCTTCAAATCGACCACTCTGACAACAGACGGTGCTAGATTTGTAAGATTAAGAAGTCTTCCAACGTAGAAACTAAATATCTCTCCTTGTATTTGATCTGTGTTCTGTCTGTACCTTACACAAGCTTGAATACCATCTCTAAAAGTCACCAGTCTGTTCTGCATCCTCCCGCAGCCAGATTCCATCTTAACTATCTCACTCTGATCGACATAGCTTTCCCAAATCTCAGCGGTGTTCTCACCGTAGCCTTGAGGCATCGAGTTTTCAACCTCATCTCCCCAGTAGATGTTATTATACAACACAGTCATACTGTTAGGAACGAACGAAATATTCACACTAGATATGCTATGTCTGTGATGGGATTCTTTATTATCTTTTAGTATTTCTTTCATATCTTCTGTTAAGCTTGTAGGATACACTTCTTTATCATACTTGCTGTGTTCTCCAGTAAAAGATACAGCTGAAAAACTATCTGTTAGTTTGATTTCAGTCTTGATTGAGTTAAGGTTATTGAAGTTTCTAGTATTTACTCTTTCTTTTACTACAGGAGTTGATCCCATTAGTATTACTCCAATGGATAGGCCTAGAATAAAGCTAATGACTACGCTTAGACAGCAGTAGGTGTAGAGTCCTGAATCTCTTCGAAAAGTCCTCTTAATTTCATCTCTATAAAAGTTATCGTATATCACATAGTTTGATTTCTTGCAAAATCGTTTTATGTCCACCTGCGCCATTTTTTCTTTGTTCTTCGCTTTGTCAACTTCTTGAATGGTAGGTATTCTATTGTTTCTCGTATCATGAAGTCTTTCTTCTAAAGACTCCATTTTGTTTTGGTTGTTCTATTCAGTAATCGCCATTTTGAATTCCTGAAACAAAGAAATATCATGTTAATACTCATTATCATAATAGATCAAAGGTTTATAGGATAAAAGTACTCTCGATTTGGTTAAAATTAAAATAATACTTAAAATTAAAAATATGTTAATCAAATCGTGAGAAGCAGCACATAATAACATTATTTGTGACATATATTGACGCTAATTCCCCGTTTCCGGTTGTGTTGAGTCAGTTGAGTGCCTAAATAACGCTTAATTAACGGATTAAGTTGTTAAAATATGTTTTGTTTGAGGAAATTATGTAAAAGGCACTTTCTAAATAACTAGGTTTTCTTCAACGGATTTCAAATTGGAACCTGGGATTATTAAAATGTAACTTTAGTTTAGAAATCAAACTTAGTAAAAATATGTCGTCAAATGAGGTATATTACCTAAACCTATTTATAAAATAAAATAAGAAATACAGTTTCACACCAAATGTACAAGCTTTGTAATAAGAAATTAAGTAATATTTTGTTTTTAACACCACTAAAATTACACCGCAGAACTCAAAATAACATACTAAAAAAACCATCTTGCTTTCCAAGATAAATCAAATCAACACTCCTAATTTTGGCGCCGAAAACTCTCAGCTGTCATATTGTGACAGCCCGCCATTTTGAATTATTGTTTTCTAAAGAACCATAGATATTTTGACAGTGGACTCTCCATGATTAAGTATGATGACAAGACATTTTTGTGTGCATAACTTACAGTTAGAAAGTTTGAGTACGTACTTCAAATAGAGAAAATATAGAATTTCAAGAGGCGAAAGAATCAATGTTTTTATACTATACTTTTTTACGAGGCTGAGTACAATAAAAAGATTTACCTATACGTACTTTGTTGCGAGTCTGTGCTACTGTTGCTTTGAATAGAACTCTCTTTTTGTTAGTTTGTAAGGTGTACAATAAACAAAATTCATTCATAAAATATTAGAACCTACATAGTAACACTTCTCAAACGGTAAAGGAAAACGTCACAAAGAAACCGGCATTTCGCAATCTAAAAAAAATATGATATTGTCAAGTGTGCGAAAGGAGCTTCTTTGAGACGCATATAAAATCCTTCCACCACACTGGTTTGTAAAACTAGTGATACGATAAGAGAGAGAGCTAGATAACCAATAAATATTAACCTGTTTTGCTGTTTATTTATAAAATAATTAAAAAATCTACCTAATCTTATATTTTGACCGAAATAAAAGGAGGATGTATTTGACACGTGTTTTCAACATTAAAACGATTTTGAAACCAACACAAAACAATAATACTTAATAATCCTAACTGAGTGTGACCCTATCATTACAGTTTTTCTAAAGTCTCGTCTGACTAGAGCTGTCACTGTCAAGGCTCAAAATCCGGAAACTTCACATAAAACCGGATTTCATTTAATGACCGGACCATTTTTGTGTGTGAAAGTGTTTTGAGTAAACCAAATTCTTTTACTTATGTAGAATTATTATTTGTTTGTTTATTTAAAGAAAACATATCTGAGCTAAAGTACCATAGCGCCCAAACTTGTCTTAGTTTTGTTACGAAAGTAATTTTGAAGGTTATTTTCAAGTTCGTTTTTCGGTTGTTTGCTGGTTGTTTGATGTTAATAATGTATTTTCTGTTTTTTTATTTCAGGCTGGTACAAAAAGTGCTAGACAAAGACCTATTATCTATTATATATTATTTTCTATGTATGTAGTCCACATTTATTTACTTATGTATTTAAATGTTTTTATTCTTTACTGTTATTTCTTCTAGCCAACCATCTTATTAGACGCTTCTCTCCATCCATAGGTTGTGTGTAAGAGATATGTGTTATCTCTTCAGCAATAAGACCGCCCATTGAACATTACTATGATTTAAAATTATTACTTATTTTTCCATTGTTAGTTTTAAGATGTGCAATAAAGAATTTTCTATTCTATTCGATTTGTTTTATCAATAACCGATAAAAAGCTCTAAATAGTAAAAATACCGACTTTAACCGGTAAAATAACAAAAAATCCATCTAAATCCCAACTCTACGCAGCACGGGCAGTAGGCGTGACCTACCTGCGTAATTACTGTGGTCAAACAGACCCCACTAATTGAAATATTAGTCGAGCTTACCGAATAATTGGAGGTTTGAGGGTTATAAACGTGTAACCTCTTTTTGTGGGATCTTCGTTTTTATTTGAATTAGGAATGCTTTGTTTTCTTTTTTTGCTGTCACTGTATCCATTCTGTTTTTGAATTTTTGATCGAGAATCATGACTGTGCAATTTTGACATAACCACCAAAGTCACTTATCTTTGTCATTTCTAACAGAAACTACGTTTTGCAACGTTCTGTGTGTCCTGATTTTGATGGGTGACAGCTGAACATTTCAGCAAAATCTAGAACTAAGTATAAATAGCACCCAGCGTATTTATTAGTTTTCTGTCATTTTGGGAAGTCAACTTTCTCATTTTAATTGTTTTGATGATGTTATTTTGAGTTCTGTTGTGTAATTTCGTTGGGACTTTAACCAATATTACTTGAGGTGTTAGCTCAAAGTGTTAGCAGTTGGAATAAAGTGTACTAAGTGTATTAATACTAAGTATAATAAAGTGTCTCTCTACTGCTGTTTCGTGGACTACAGTAAAGCTTTCGACTCCCTCGAACACGAGTCAATTTGGCAAGCTCTCAAAAACCAAGGAATCGAACTTAAATACATAAGAATCATAAAAAACATCTACTTGAAAAGTTCCGCCAAAATCAAATTGGAAAAAGAAGGCAACGAAATACGAATCGAAAGAGGAGTGCGTCAAGGAGATCCTTTATCGCCCAAACTGTTCTCGGCAGTGCTTGAAGAAATTTTTCGCAAAATGGAATGGAATCAGTATGGATTAAATATCAACGGAGAAAAGTTAACTCATTTAAGGTTTGCCGACGATCTAATTATAATTTCCTCAAATGAAATAGATTTAACAAATATGCTAACCCAGTTAGATACAGAAAGTCGCAAAGTTGGTCTAATAATGAACGCATCTAAAACAAAAGCCATGACAAATAGTACAGAAGAACCGATCAAAATAAATAACAAATTAATCGAATATGTTCAAGAGTACACGTACCTCGGTCAAGTAATATCGCCGAAAGACCTAACCACAAAAGAAATCGAAACAAGAATAGGTAATGCGTGGAAGAGATACTGGACATTCAGAGAAATTATGAAAAACAAAGAAACAAGTTTATACATTAAGAGAAAACTCTATAACACGTGTGTGCTACCCGTGCTAACGTATGGATGCCAAACATGGGCTCTCACAAAAGCACAAAATAGGAAACTAGAAGTTTGTCAGAGATCAATGGAAAGGAGCATGTTGAGCATAAGATTATCCGAACGAATAAACAATACTAAAATTAGAGAACTGACAAAAATAAAAAATGTCACGTGGACCATTCGAAAAAACAAATGGAGATGGGCAGGACACACACAACGTGGATCAGACAAATGGAGCAAAAATATCACAAGCTGGTACCCACTAAACAGGAAAAGAAAACGTGGAAGACAATTTAAAAGATGGGTAGATGACATAAAAGCGGTCGCAGGAAACACTTGGTCTAGAACTGCAAGAGCAAGAGAAGAGTGGAAGTTGTTGGAAGAGGCCTTTGTCAAACTTGGGCAAACAGATACTGTTGTCGATTAAAATAGAATTAAGTAAAACTTTTGTATAACTAGTTTATAAGTATCTGAATAAAAGGCTTTTATTATTATTATTATTATTATTATAATAAAGTGTAATATTCTGATTTGATCGAAAATGTTTCAGATGGTTTTGAAAACAACGGCCACCAATTTTTTTCAAAGCCAAATTGTCTATTGACTTATTGACTTATTTACCTACTGGCAAAATTGATCCAAAATGAACAGATTCCATTAATGAACAAGAAGAACTAAACCACCCAGACAAAGAACTAACCTATCGTTCGCACTGTTCTGTGTGGGGATCGAACCCACGGCCTGCAAGCGAAGGCAGAGGTACTGAGCTGTGAGGTCTAAAACTAGTTTCAACGTCGCCGGCCGTGGGCGGACAGACGAGACACACGTTTGTTATAACAATACTATTTCTACGATATTGATTTTCGCAATACTTTGACGCCATAGTGGGTAGAAACATACCAAAGCCATTCCTAAAATATGTGCCATAGATAAGAGAAGCTTTTATAAAACAATACCTGGCCTCTAGCTCTGTTGTAATAGCTCTGCCTTCTGCGCCGTAGGTCGTGGGTTCGATCCCCACCGAGAACAAACATTTGTGTGGTGAACATAAATGTTTGTTCTCTGTCTGGGTGTTATATTGTATTCTAAGTATGTAGGTATTTACAAAAAAAAAGATATACTTAAGTATTAGATCAGCTATCTGGTTCCCATAGTACAAGCTCTGCTTAGTTTGGGGCTAGATAGTGTTGTGTTGTGTGGATTGTCTACAATATTTATTTTATTTATTTTTATTTATACCAGTAGGTAAAACTTACCATGAGCTCTGTCTCTGGTTCTGATTTTGAGTCTGAGTGAGTGTTGACTAAATAAATCCTACGTCAAAACGTCACACACACAGTATAATGCACTGGTGAGCACTCACACAGACTCAAAACCAGTGGTTGGATAGAATAAATTATAGTTTAAAAAACTAAAAAAAACGCTTTTATAACTAATTGAACTAAAAAGTTTAAAATAAAACTGTAATAATCAATTGAAAATTTATATTATTGTACAAAAAGCGTGGGGTGCTTTTTATAATAACTTCAGATATAATAAACTATTGATAAAATATTTACGACAATCAAAATCAAGCCCCCCACGCTTTTTGTACAATAATATAAATTTTCAATTGATTAATAATCAATTGAGAATTTTCAGTCTCTCAGTCTGATCTGTGTATCAGTTTTATTTTAAACTTTTTAGTTCAATTAGTTATAAAAGCGTTTTTTTTAGTTTTTTAAACTATAATTTATTTTTTACTTTTTAGTTTTTTTTTTCATATATTTTTTTTCATATTATTCATATTATTATATTTAGTTTTTTTTATTTCTTTTCGTTTTTTTTTTTTCATATTATTGCATTGTCATCGACCTTTGACAGGTGTGCAAAGTTTGAATCAAATCTGATCGTTCAAAGTGTGTTTTTTTTTTAATTTTTTTATTTCTTTTAATTTTTTTTTTTTTTTTTTTTTTCATATTATTGCATTGTCATCCACCTTTGACAGGTGTGCAAAGTTTGAATCAAATCTGATCGTTCAAAGTAGGACAAAATCGAGCTCAAAGGGGTCGGTTACATACATACATACATACATACATACATACAGGTGAAGCTAATAAAAGCGTTATAAAAAAATCGGTTGTCTGCAAAGTCGGTTTACTGTCGATAGTTGAACGTGCCAACGTCATACAGCTGTCCACGCGGACGCATCGCTCACTCAAGTAGGAGAGAGACAGATGTCGAACGCTGCCGAACGCGGAGGCCGTGCGTGCCTCTTTGTCGCTCGTTCCGCGCTCTCGCTTGCACTTCAAATAGAACGCCTCAGAGCGAGGTAACGCCGCATGAGTCATGTTTTTTCGAGTGTGCAGCCGGCTCCATCGAATTATAAGACGTTGTCACGTCAGTCCACTGCTGGACATAGCCTCCCCTATACATTTCCAGAAGGAACGATTTTGAGCCCTTTCCATCCACCGACTTCCCGCGATCTTAACAATGTATGGATAGTTTATTACCTACTTATAGCTTAGAAAGCTGATCTATAGATTGATTAAAGGTCAGATGACAGTCGTGTTCGCTTTGTTTTACCGACCGCTTAGCAAGTACTGTCAACGACAAAAGTATGGTAGATAATCCACACAACACAGTTTTTGTTTTATTTTGATTTTGATAATTTTCTTAGCCGTTTTCGGCTACGGCACAGAATAATGTAGAAAGGCGATCATGCGCCGTTTGTATGGGAGCCGATATCGGCAGTTTTACATTTTCACTATTACATTTATAATTAAGTTTAAAAAACTTGAGAAACCGACTTCATTGCCAAACGGCTAAACTGATTTTAATGAAATTTGTTTGGGACAATCTGGACGTAAGAATAGCCTTCCAAATAAAAAAATAATTTTCTAAATCGGTTCATAAATGACGGAGCATGCAGTTACAAACATGAAAAAAAATATTTTAAAAAAAATGGCAACACCGATTTTAATAAAATTAAATTGGGAGCAATCTGGAAGCAGTACCTTTCAGATAAAAAAATAATTTTTCAAATCGGCTCACAAATGACGAAGTTATGCGGTAACAAACATAAAAAAAAAATATATATAACCGAATTGAGAACCTCCTCCTTTTTTATTGGAAGTCGGTTAAAAATATCACTAAATATAAGGATTCTAAGAAAAAGGAAGGAAGGAAGATGTTAAGAAAGTATTTCTATGTTTTATATTGTCGCTTAACTTGGTCGGAAAGTAATTATTGCGCTGCTGCAAGGCATTTTTCACTCCGAAAAAACGGCGACTCTTTTCCGGCCACATGGACGTTCTACTTCGTTATGTGGGCTACGGTGACTTTCAGTAAACATGCCTTAGCATCTATTGTAGATGCAACGGCCTGGATACACCACTATTTTGTAATTACCAAAAAAAAACGGCGATATTGGCTGCAGTTACTGAACACATAACCACGAAAAAAAAAATTCAAGACATAAAAAAAATATCCCTAAATAACCACAATTTTTAGTCAAATATTAAGAAATGATTCAACAAGCAAAAATCATTTCATTCATAAACGCTATAAATACCAAGCGGAACCGAGCAGCGTGTTTTTTTTTCTCTCTAGTACTACGAAACTAATATGTCCATAATTTTTTGCAGGATTTCTGAAAATTTTAACATTTAATAACTTTGTCATTTTATCGAAACTAAAAATTCTGATTGCACATTCATAATGTTCTACCCCTACTAAATTACCCTATTTTTTTTGGTAGTTACAAAATAGCGGTGTATAACGTCAGAAGCAACTGGGGATTACTCATGCCCTACTTGCAGGACGCTATAGTGCCTGGGACAGTGTTTTAAATGGAATAGGCTTGCCCAGCACCTAAACCCTCCTGTAGTAAATACCTGCTTACAATAAGAGAGGAGTGAATGCAGAGATGACGGCTGACAGAGGGGAATGGAGGAGGAAGACATGTTGTGCCCATCACACATAAAGTGGGATAAAGGCAGGAAGAAGAAGAAGATATACATAGCAATAATATAACCTCGCCATCGAATTATCTATACAAACATACTAATATTATAAAGAGGAAAGATTTGTATTTTTGTGTGTATGTTTGTAATGAATAAACTCAAAAACTACTGGGCCGATTTCAAAAATTATTTCACCATTGGAAAGCTACATTCACCTCGAGTAACATCGGCTATAGTTATGTGTTTGAAAATAAATTGAAAGTTTGTTAATTGCATTTTGCTGTTGACTGTATCAGGAAGGTATGATTGTAACTGGAACGAGGTTGAAGTTTGATCTTAAGTTCTGTAATAAAACCAGTGATTAGTTACTTAGGTTAAGTATATTGGAAACTAACGGCCGCTCGCGGCTTCATTCGCTAGTAAGTTCATAAAAAACAGCTTCATAAGAGAACAAATATTTGTGTGGTGAACACAGATGTTTGTTCTCTGTCTGGGTGTTATATTGAATTCTTAGTATGTATTTACAACAAAAAAATGTATTTAAGTATTATAATCAGCTATCTGGTTCACATAGTACAAGCTCTGCTTAGTTTGGGACTAGATAGTGTTGTGTGGATTGTCTATAATATTTATATTTATTTATCCTGGAAAACCAGCGTTCTTGGCGTGATATGTTCATACCCCGCTAAGAAGCAAAAGCAGGGTCAGGGCCTATTTGGTATATCATGTGTCACGGACGTAGGTAGATAAATAGTTGTTTGTTTTGTGCTAGGACAGCAGCCAGAATTTTGTTGGTATTGTCTAAGGTATCCAACTGAAGTTCATTTCGACGTTACGCAACTCCAAAATACGAATTTCCATCAAGTTCCATTCATTCAGTATGAATTTCAGTGGTGGTGGTGTTGCTTACGTTTTTTGTTGTAATTCTATACAGTAAAAATAAAAACATGTGGTGTGAGAATTTTATTTTGAGTGATCAAATAGACGTACAACAAAAATAACATACATTTCAAATTTAAATCGTTGTTCCTATAAAATAGGTATAACAACAAATTCTGCTGAATTGTGTGAAAGATGACATGGTGAGAGAGGAGTGAATGCAGAGATGTCGGCTGACAGAGGGGAATGGAGGAGGAACACATGTTGTGCCGACCACACATGAAGTGGGATAAGGGCAGGAAGAAGAAGAATAGGTATATGTCTATGAATGGCGTACTTTTTAGTGCAGCCGACTGTACATAATAAAGAAGAAGATGGCTGAGATTAAATGCGGTCATTTCGCGAATTGGCCGTTAATCATAGGACAGTTTAACAGCTATCGTTAAATCACTGCGTTCTAGACTATTGAAGTGAACTATAAGAAATTAGATTTGATTTGTTACATTCCAGCAGAATTCGAAGAAGTACACTCAGCGACAATAAATGTACCTATTACCAATTTTTTTTATAGTAGTAGTGAAATTAACCGAAGATAAATATAAAAAAAAATATTAAATTGAAATAAATAAAGGGAACTTTGCCCCCTACGCATAACCAGGAAAAACGATTCTGAGCCCTCTCCATCCACCGACTTACAACGATCGTAGTGTCGTCGGTCCATCGGGTGGGTGTATATTTTACAAAAATTCAATAAACGAAGATTATGAAATCGCAAAAAATAAGGAGCCTCTTTTAAGCGAACTTTAAATCCCTTTACCACACTGGAAAGCAGAAACAGAACACGACAAAAAGAAGCAGAAGTCTAGTAAGCCCCAGGAGTTCAAAAAACAAAGTAAAGAAGCTTTTTATAAAGTATTTTGTCCTAAAACACTGGTTTATGTGTTCAACATTCACATGCCAAATGGATTGGAAACGAAAAAAAAACAACCTCACACTAAAACCAACTCTAACCCTTTGCAATAAGGATCATTGTATTGTATTCATTTGATTGACATTTTCTTGATCCGACTTAAATCATGCCAAAGAATTTAAGGCTTTAAAAGTGAGGACTAAAAGTTGGTTTTTGATTGAAGAAAAAGCTGAAGGAAAATCTGTCAAGCATGATCGATTTAGCGTTCTTTTTTTTTATAAGACATGTGACATTAATGTATGGGGTTTTTTATTTTGTTTTAATGTTGATTTTGATGGATATGGTTCTACAAGAATTTCAAGATGGCGGAAATTAATATCATTTTGCAAATCGTAATAAAAAAAAAGATGGCGTCTTGTGATTTGCGTTTGCACATAAATTTTAGAACGGAAAAAAACATTATCGACCGAATGCGTCTTAACTTCTAGAAGAAAACTAAAATACTGCTTTTTTATTACATTTTGGAAGTGAAGCATGTTGTTTTGAGGTGCAAATGTATGAAGATATCAACGTATCGCTATCTCGCTCACACATTTCAATACATTTGAAAATTACTGAATATGGACCAAACAATCGCATAGTTAGAAAAAAACTAAATCTATGTATAAAAACAATCAATCAAAATGATACAAAATAAAATAATCAAAAAAAAATATTTTGAATAATCCACAAACACTAGAACTTGAATTTAAGGGAACAGAAAGCTGATAATACTTATATACATTTTGTTTTGTAAATACATACTTAGAATACAATATAACACCCAGACAAAAGACAAATATTTTGTTCTCGGTGGGGATCGAACCCGCGACCTATGGCGCAGAAGGTAGAGCTACTACCAACTGAGCTGAGAGCCCAGTCAAATTTATATACTGAAGCTCTAAAACTTTTTTTCTTCCAATTTTTCCTATGCTCAGTGAATTTCCTTTTCATTAATATGTGTGAGCGAGATGCACTAAAATGTGAGTCCTAACTTTTTTTTTTATTTGCCCCTCTCAAAGAAGGCTAACTAACTATGGGTTTTGTCCATCTGCCAGTCTGTCATCGATATCTTTCGAGGTTTATTTGCAAACACTAGCACTTATAAGTCATCGGGCAAAACGGGTGACCACAAGCTAACCACTGTGCCACCGGTGGTCACAGGTAAGATGGTTATAGCTAGTTCAGTCCATACTCATAACTTTTGTTGTTTTGTGAGATTTAAACCTCGCCAGCACTAGAAGTGAGCAACTTAGGTACTTCATTTATTTATAAAATAAAAAAAAACCTAAAAGTCAGATCTCATACGGTGGAGATATCCAGTGGCATTCTTTTTTGTGCCTTTTGGAGGTATGTTATCAAAAATCCCCGAAGACAAACAAATCTATAAAGTCATGCAACCTTTGTACCTACCAAGTTTCGCCTGTTGAAAAATGCGACCTGTAGGTGAGAAATAGACAGACAGACAAAGGGTTTTTGCATGTCTATCTTCTTTCGCTTCGCTCGTTCGGGTTAACTACATAGAGAGAGTATGTTTTGAGGCAGTCACCCAGCTTTCATTTAGATCCATAGTTTTAAAGACTTTTTTTTTTAATTTTGATGTTGACTTCCACAAAACTTTGAACCTCCTTAGTTGTACTTAGAATACAATGTAACACCCAGACAGAGAACAAACATCTGTGTTCACCACACAAATATTTGTTCTTGGTGGGGATCGAACCCACGACCTGCGGCTTCGAAGGCAGAGCTACTACCAACTGAGCTGAGAGGCCGTCTCAGCTCAGTTGGTCAATACTAAGTTATTTTGGACTGTTCCAGCTGCACAAATCATAAGCTATGCAGCTATCCGATAGGTTAGGTCATGTTACCTATTGTTGGAGGCATTTTACGATCAGCCTTAAGTACAATGTGTACTTTCTGATGCCCTTCATCATCCATTAGGTTCTAAGTAACAATCAGAAGTCTTTTGCCGCTGTCATGCTAATACTTATTCTTCTTAATAAAAAAAGAAAAAAGAAAGAAAGAAAAACATTTTATTGACCTTAAGAATATTAAGTACAATGGGTACCTACCTACTGCCAACTTATAACATAAAAAAGAACAACTTAATTTAAAATTTTAATGAATGACATCTGTCCATTTAGAATAAATTTTGCCAGTGTCGAGTAATGAGGATATATTACATAGATAAAATACTTTTAGTCAAGTCGAGTCAGTCATAGACAAGTCGGATGTCACTGGCTTAAAAAAAAAGATGGCGGTTTTCTTCAAATCCATCGGAAACATTTTTGTTAAAATCAGGGTGATATCACCTACCTAATACACTCTCATTCCAATTGTTAACACTTTGAGCTAAGACCTCAAGCAATGTCGGCTAAAATACCACCGAAATTACACAACAGAACTCAAAATAACACCAGAAAAACAATGAAATAAAATGAAAAGTTATGTGACTTCCCAAAATGACAGAAAACGAATCAATCAGAAATCTTTTGCCACTGTCATAGGTACTAATATTATGAAGATGAAAGATTTGAATTTCGAACTTAAAATAAAGGAGGTCTCAATTCAGTCGTCTTTTTTTATGTTTTTTATTGCATACTGCACACATTTAGGCGATCAGTGAAACGCCGTCAATTATCGCTCTCAAATTTGTCAGCGTTTCACTTACCGCCATCGCAGATCGCTTAGATGTGCTTTTATAAGCTAGTTGTATAAAAAGAAAACCAAAGCTTTTGTTTTTTTTTAAGTAAATCGTATGTTTGGAGGATCACTTTTGTTCTTTTATTGCACAGCGGGGTTGCCTGTTTGCATTTTTATTTGCCAATAAAATACTTTGATAATTTGGGAGTGGTGTTGGATATACCGATAATAATGTATTAATTATTTTATGAGAGTTATAAAAAAAACTGGACAAGTGCGAGTCGGACTACCCTACCGAGGGTTCCGCACAAATTTGTAGGTGCATCTATACTAATATTATAAAGAGGAAAGATTTGTATATTTGTGTGTATGTTTGTAATGAATAAACTCAAAAACTACTGTGCCGATTTCAAAAATTATTTCACCATTGGGAAGCTATATTCACCTTGAATAACATAGACTATTATTATTTATTATGTTTAAAAAATAATGGACATTTATTTTTTAAACATAGTGTTTAATCCGGGACAGGCCGCTAGTAATTTATAAACCAAAAAGTCAGTGACAAAGTAATTAATTATGTCTAACTATTCCAAGTCAATTGTTATACCTATCTGTAAGTATGCATTGTATTCCGGATCTCAAACGACCCCACATCAAGTGGGATAAGGACAAGAAGAAGAAGTATACCGTTCTGACAAAACGAGTTACCGACTGTAAACGTTATTGTTGATTGTCATTAAGTACTTCAATTACACGAAACTATTAACTTTGAATTATTACAACTTTTCCTATAATTACTAACATTCTTTAGAGAAAATAACTTCTATGACATTATAAAAAATTTAACTTACTAATTTAATGCTGTTTTATTCATATTTAAAAAAAGAGTTTTCTATAGTTTCGAAATAAGGTAATTCAAGATTAAAATGTGTGTCAGAAGTCAAAATATGTGACAGAGCATCCAAACCATTTAACAATAATAAGTTATTGTTAAATGGTTTGGATGCTCTGTGTGTGTGTGTGTGATGTTAGAACTCCGAACGCTCCTAGTGGGTATCTACACCCGTAATTCTTGTAACCACGGTATATTCTATCCATATAGCCTTTATTTTTATTATTCTACGGTTTAAAATGTCACTGCCGATTGCATTGCAAAGTGGTTTTCGTTACAACCTCATTTTCCATACCAGAGAACCTTAAAATAATGGAATAAGACTCAAAATGTATCTGTCATTAGTGCTGTCAAATGGTTTTCCAAGATGGCGGCCGCCTTGACTTTTAGAGGTTAGAGAATAGAGGTTTGTTTTCAATGTCTTGGAGACGTAAATAAGTTGGTTTTCTAACAGCCGGTAACAAGGAAAGGTATGCACAGTATCTCATATACTTTACTCGCTTTGAGGGTGAGTTACAAGAGCTACAAGGAAGTATTTTGTTAGGAATTAGTAAACCATGTAAGATACTTAGTTATATTACTTAAATCGAATGGTATTTTGTATTTTAATGCATTGGTTTTTATAAAAGTTGAATGTCGTGAAGCTTTTGTAAAATTAGGTACCTACGGAATTAGAAAACAAAGTTTTGAATCAGCGTATTTACTTACTTAGTAAATATCGATTTTATGCAGTGATTTTTCAGCGAATCAATCGATTAACACCAAACAATCAAAAAAAAACTACGAAAAAAGTTGAATACATTAATAAAAGAGTAGCAAAATCAACGTGGTAGAATAAAAAGAGGATCTTTGCCTAAAAATGGCGCTAGTTTTTGTAGCAAAGTTGCCACTGTTTATTCTACCATTAGACTTTGATTGATCATTTTGTAAATCAGCGATGTATAATAATTTAGTAATATTATCTACCCAGACACTTTTCAATTTGACCATGACGTCATAAAAACATTACTAAAATAGAGTCGTCTATCCTAACCGGTCCCTGTCTGAGAATCGAACCTGGAGATAGCATCAACGGTCCGGTGGTATTCCAAAAATTTTTTGACCGAGACTGTGTAGCGTTGGTGAAAAAATTGGTTTACATTTTGAAGATGCGTGTTTTTTAAATGGAATTAAGGTTTTTACGATCGGGATGGAATTCGTTTTGAGTTTTGGAACAAAATGGGTGGCATAATTCTTGTTTTGGTTTTGTGACATTAAGTAGCCGTGCTTTGTATTGAGAAAAGTGTTTGAGTTTTAGAAAAATATGTGGCAAACTTTAAGCTAAGCGTTTAATTTGTTATTTTAGAACTATCACTTTTTAGAAAACCTATTATTATAACCTATACTATAAATATGTTTTTGTTTTAAGACTAGCTAAAAGGGTTTGCTATTGGTTTATTAAAAAAAACGCCTTCCTGTTACATCAAAAAAAAAAACAAACTTGACATTGATATCCACAGTCAAAATTATAGTCAACAATTTCTAGCCTACTTCATTTTTGAATGCACAAACCAACCCGAAAATATTTAAATAGGTACACTTTAAATATTTAAATAGGAACTTATTTAAATAACAATGAATATGCTAACGGTGATCGTCAGGCTCATATCATTCATGTTCATGTGTAGCTATGTTCCTTTTCTTTTTTTTTTTTCTTTTTTTTTTCAACCGCCACGAGGCATAACCGATAATGTGCATACGTATTTTATTTTATATTTTTATAAGAAGCAGCCAGTTTTATCGATTGAACTTGGCCAATTCGTTTTTTATTGTTTTTGTTCGATTTTGAAGTCGGAGGAATTTGGATATATGTAATTATTTTTGTACGATTTTTATGAGAGTTTGACAGCTGATTGAAGTTTGATTTTGATTGACTGGTGGCTTAAAACTCACTTCTTCTTCTTGCCCATATCCCACTTTACAGTCCGGCAAGTATAACTTGGCGGGTCTGAAGTGAGCTGTTCGATCGTTAATGGCCAATGACTGATGGAAGATTGGCCAAACGGCTAGCTTCAGACCCGTTAAGTTATACTTGCCGGACTGTATGTAGGGTCGACACAACATGCCTTCTTCCTTCATTCCCCTCTGTCAGCTGTCATCTCTTCATTCACTCCTCTCTCACCATGTAATCTTTCACACAATTCAGCAGCCTTATTGTCTGTCAACTCGTAATCGACATTGGCTTCATTTTGACATTTGAAACCTAGCCTAGACTTTAAGTACTTCCATTTGCTTTACCCTATACACAGGGTCCATGTGATACTGACTTACACCTAAGAACTATGTATGTACCTAAACTAAACCATGTGTATGCAATAAATACATTGAGTATTGAATTGTCACTTTCTTATTAATAATAAATAATGAAATAATAAATATTGTGGACAATTCACACAACACTACCCAGCCCCAAACTAAGCAGAGCTTGTACTATGGGAACCAGATAGCTGATATAATACACAAATACTTTTTTTTGTAAATACATATAAATAGAATACAATATAACACCCAGACAGAGAACAAACATCTGTGTTCACCACACAAATATTTGTTCTGGGTGGGGATCGAACCCACGACCTACAGCGCAGAAGGCAGAGCTACTACCAACTGAGTTATAGGCCAGTCATATTGTATAACTATCTGACACAAGCAACACCACCACCACCGAAATTCTAACCTAGTGAACGAATGGAACTTGATGGAACGTTGTATTTTGGAATTGCGTAACGCCGAAATGAACTTCAGTGAATGAACCTTAGGGCTTAGACGATACCAGAAAAATTGTGACTAGGTCGACCTGTGATAATCGGCCTAAAGTTCACTCATAATGGATTTCAAGTTAGACAATTTAAAGGCTTAAAATCCACTTGTAGGGATAAAATAATAATAACCAATTAATTAAATCCCAACAGCACAATACCTATAGTCGTTGTTCCATCAGCTCCAACCTAAGGAATTTAATACTAATTAAAATTTGCTTTTGCTGAGTTTATAGGTAGGTACTTCAGACACCCTGGTAATGACACAAACAAGATTATTGTGTACTTTCTATTTATTTGAGTTTGTTTATTGTAAAAATGACGTAAACATTAAACAACACTGCAATTACTCGTAAAGCACACATTTACGCACTCTACAGCGAGTGAAAAGCTGTCAAATATGACAACGATATTTGACAGTGCTTCACTGATCAGTGATCACCGTGCCTAGATGTGCGCCGGTAGTACATTTAAATTTACACGTTTGCATTGTTGCTTCAAAAAGCACGAAATGCAAAAAACAACTTTGCGACTACATAAAATAATTACGAACAATTAGCAACATCTAAAAACAAACAAATAATTGCCTTTCGCCGAACGAATATTTGACCACAAAGAGATTCCATCATCATTAAAGTCTGTAGTCTGTGGTTTTTGTTCGACGGCAGGCAGGATTCCAATTTTGAAATACGCCACCGAATGTCATCTAGTTGGGGACGCTTTGACGTTTCTACATTGATTCGAAAATTAAAATCGTATTGTGTTTGATAGAATAAACCCTTTTTACGTAGTTCTAACCGTTTATTTTAGGTTATTTATTTACAAATTAGAACACATTATGTCATAATTACATAGAGTAGGTACTTAATAATTTATTTATTTTTCAATAGTAAAGTTTAGTCAGTTGAAAACGATCTCAATAATATATGCATAAAATTAACCTTAAAATAAGTAGATAAATTATTTAATTAACTTTGCCCTTAGAAAGATAATGTTCCTATTTTGTATACTACTTACTGTTTATCAACTAAACTACCTAACTTAAATATTTTGCTTTTATTGAAGAATCGAATTGGTTAATGAATAGAATACATCGAATAGCTTAAGATAAAATAAAATAAATAAAATAAATATTGTGGACAATTCACACAACACTACCCAGCCCCAAACTAAGCAGAGCTTGTAATATGGGAACCGGATAGCTGATATAATACTTGGATACATTTTTTTTTGTAAATACATACTTAGAATACAATATAACACCCAGACAGAGAACAAACATTTATGTTCACCACACAAATATTTGTTCTCGGTGGGGATCGAACCCACGACCTACGGCGCAGAAGGCAGAGCTACTACCAACTGAGCTAGAGGCCAGTCACGATAAACAATTATTATAGCTGTAAGTCTAAGAATAAATAAATAAACATTAAACAGCATAGGTATTTAATTTGAGTAAGCCGTATCATACCTATCAATAAAGGCTTTAATTATCGATCAAGAAGTATTACTTTTACTTAACTACCTTACCTATTCAAACAACAGTAAATAAAGGCCTGTGCGTAATAATAGGTGTCAAATATGTATGCTTCGAATGTCACTCACAGACTTTTTTTTGCTGCATGAGCATGAGTACATAAACCAGTAGAAATCAAGGACACATAAAAGAAGAAAAAAATCAGTTGTCTGTAAAGTCGGTTTACTGACGATAGTTGAACGTGACCACGTCATACAGCTGTCCACGCGGACGCATCGCTCACTCAAGTAGGAGAGAGACAGATGTCGAACGCTGCCGAATGCGGCGGCCGATTGTGTCTCATTGTCGTTCGTTCCGCGCTCTCGCTTGCACTTCAAGCCTTAAACGCCTCAGAGCGAGGTAACGCCGCATGAGTCATGTTTTTTCGAGCGTGCAGCCGGCTCCATCGAGTTATAAGACGTTGTCACGTCAAAATACATCGGTACTGAAAACGTGCGTCGTGTTTCTGTGTACTACAGCAGCAAAAAACACCTCTTCTTCTTCTTTTCTCTTTCTTTCTTTTTTTCTTTTGGTCTTGACTGATAAAGTTCCAAGAAGTTTTATTTATTTTTAAAAATCCCTCATTCTTTAGGCAATGCTCACACAATGCGCATACATCGACCTTCTAAACAAAAAATTATCTAAAACAAGTTCTATTGATTTATTGTACTCGCATTAGCCAATTATTTGTTTTGAATGACTTATCGAGTTCTATAATCTATTATTATTTGAATGATAATGTCAATGTCAAAAATATGTTGAGTAAAAATTAATTTGGGCAACTAAGATTATCCTTTATTCTTTACACACGTAGAAGGATTTAGAAAGGATTTTATTTTATTATTTAAACATGGTAAAAACATTTTTAAGAACTTAAAATTAAAATGCACAAAGGCGAACTTAGTCTTAAAAAATGTTATCTTCCCTTGAAGATAGATTGATGTGAAATGAAAGGTGGGTACGTTATAAAGATGGGGATTTGAAAAATAATAATGTGATTTAACTAGGTATTGGGTAATATTAAGACATATTATTAGAGAAATTGGGTGAGTGTGTCCCTCGTGGTATAAGTTTTATTTTTTGTTAATTCTATTTGATTTTTAGTTTGTTTAGTTTGTTTTTTCTAGAAGTGTTTAGTTTGTTTTTTCTGTTCTAGTTTCCCATAAAGATTTTAATGAATTTTTGTAACGCCTGATGTACAATTGTAGTAAGATTAAATAAAATGTCCTTTGTTATGTCCAAAATAAATAAAACTTTGCCTCTGGCATTGCGAATCCTACAGAAAAGAAGATTGCTCTCTAATTTAAAACAAATTGTAACATCTAGATCGATCATTTGTTTTTATTTCATGCCTAATTAAATGTCGAAAACAACTTATAACTTATAAGTCTCTATATTCCAACCTACAATTTGAAAACCTCACAAAATATTCACTTTGGTGTCAAAAATGGTCAATAATCTGTGTGAAAGAAACTCTTAGAATTTATATTAATATTTATCAGTGAATTTGAATTAAATTCGAATTTGCGTCAGTGATAATTGTGTTTTTCTAGATCATATCTTATTTACTTGTTTTTTAAACAGGTTAACGTCAAGACGTCATTCTGACAACGATTTTGACAACCTTTTTGACACTAACTAACTGCACTGAGATCATAACCAGGAATATAGCAAAATTACCTAAATATAAAGCAAAGTAACAAGCGTATATGATAATAATGGGACGGTATTTGATTGTGTATGTCACTTTCATAATGAATTTCCGTCAAACATTTCTTACTATTTATTTTCTTTATGAAATGACGACAACTTTGGACCGAATCTTACTGACAACCCTCATATAAAAATCCTCAAATAGTCTTGAGATGCGTTCTTTGTACTGTGCCTGAGATATAAAGTAGGTATGAAGGCAATTTTTCCAAGGTGATTTTGTTTTTTTGTCTTGTGCGAGGTTAGGTACTTTGACTTTTTCATTGACATTGATATAAAATAAACTACTTTAAGGGTTGATTTTTCCAGATACAGAGTACATAAAACCGAGTTTTATTCGTTGAATAAAAAAATTCAACCCTTTTTTGACAAGCTTTAAAAAGTGATAGATATATTTTTATCTGTGGGATAAAATAAGTCGATGAAACAAATCCCCCTTATTTAAATTAAGATTACGTCAAAAACACATAAATTAGTAAGCACTTGTAATTTGTAATATTATTTCTTTATTGATCAACTTTTTATAAACTTTTATTTATCGAACCTGATCCTAAAAGTATTTTAAGTTTAGCTAAAAATAAAAGATTGAATTCTAAATTCTTTTGTATCAGTTTGCATTAAAAAAACATTTTGGTTTAGGTATTTATTGGATTGCGATATTTTATAAAATTATTAAAGCACTTTGACAACAGGTTGGACATGTTTTAGAGGTGATAAATTGAGATTTAGTAAAATCAGACGCAAATTTGTCTCTTTTATCTAATATTTAATTCTCAGAGGATTTAGGGGACTATGATCATGAGGCAATGTTAGACGCACCAACTTTTTACTAATATTTGTGTTTTGAATTTTTTGCCGCCAAAAAAATTGGTCAAACATTGACATTGGCCAAATTGTCCGAATGAACAGATGCTTTTAATTAAGATGAAGAATGCCGCAATTTATCACTCGAAAAGTTATCTAACATAATCAGGGAACAGAAATGAGTAGTTTGAAATAAAAAATATAACAGTAAAAAAATGCGACCCTGCCAGGATTCGAACCTGGAATCTTCTGATCCGTAGTCAGACGCGTTATCCATTGCGCCACAGGGCCCTCGTGACATGTGCCTAAAATAGCCGATCACGCCGGGACGAAACACAAATAGATTTTGCTCGACGATGACATGGAACTTGACAGTGATATTTGATATGACAGCTTTTACAGGTCGCCACCTAACCGCAGAAAGCTTCTTCTTCTTCTTCTCAATGTATGGCATCTGTCCATTTTGGATCAATTTTGCCAGTGTCGAGTAACCAGAATACCGTTGATATTCGTCAAATAGAAAATTCAAAGACCTTGTTTTTGAAACGGCAAAAAGATGGCTATATTTTTATGCACTGGAACTTTTAGATTTGTAAAAATATCATATAAAAAATGAAAAATGTTAGACCTTGTTTTTGAAACGCCAAAAAGATGGCTATATTTTACACTGGAACTTTTAGATTTGTAAAAGGATCATATAAAAAAAATGCTAGGAAAAAACGGTAGGAACCGAGCCGTAGTTTGTTGCCTGTTCTTGCGTCGGCTTGGTCGCGTGGAACTGGCACCTAGACTCACCTAGCTTTAAGACGTTTCAAAGCGATCCTTGCGATCCTACTGAATAAATACACTTTTGATTTTAATCTGACGGATAAAATCTATAGACTGATCAATTACCTTTTACAGAAAATAGGTTCGCGGTTTTTTTATATGCTTTTTTAAAGTGTTTATTATGTTTAAAACAACACGGTTAGGTTAGTTATGTTCTATAGACCAGTGAAGCGATCTGTAGGTAGTACAGTCGATCCAAAGCAGTTCTTCTTCTTATCGTGTCACTGATTCTTTCGAACCAAGTGTGGTGAAAGGTTTTTAAGTGCGCCTCAAAGAGGCTCCTTTCGTGCACTTGAGACATATTTTCAAACTTTTTAGGTTATACGATATGCCGGTTTCCTTACGATGTTTTCTTCACCGTTTGAGAACACTGGCATGGTGTGCATACGTTTTTGGGCAGAAAAACTCATTGGTACACGACTGGATTTGAACCCACTACCTTCGGATCGGAAGGCGGGGCCGCTACCACTAGACCACCAGTGCTCACGCATTAGAAGTATTTTATTTAAAAAAAAAATGTGTGTGTTTGAAAGATGACATGGGTAAGAGAGGAGTGAATGCAGAGATGACGGCTGACAGAGGGGAATGGAGGAGGAAGACATGTTGTGCCGACCACACATGAAGAGGAATAAGGACAGGAATACATTTGTTTGACATTCTAAGAGCTATATTGTTTTTTATAAAGAATATCTTATTAGGTATATCAGTGTCTTCATACAAATAAATAAAATATACCTATTATTTTTTTAGCAACACAACATCGTCTCTATGGAATTTCAAGTAGGTAGGTTTGTGTTACAACCAATTTCATAAGAAATTATAATATTTTAATATAATTTTATTATATTAACGGTTCATATCAGCAATTATCATCTTATATCTAATATCCAAGAACGTTTAAAATGCTTTATTAGAACTATGAATATAATTGACATAATTCCCCCAACTTTTTTCGTTTGAAATAAATTAAAAAAAAAAACATTTTTTAATTCAGTTAAATCACAAGGATCACTTTGAAACGTTCAAAGCTAGGTGAGTCTGAAACGCTGTCAAATATCACTGTCATATTTTATAGCGTTTTAACTGATCGCCATCGAGAATTCGTTTACTGTCATTTTGGGAAGTCACTTTTCCATTTTAATTGTTTTCCTAGTGTTATTTTGAGTTCTGTTGTGTAATTTCGGTGGTATTTTAACCAACATTACTTGATGTGTTAGCTCAAAGTGTTAGCAGTTGGAATGAAAGTTTATTATGTGATATTCTGATAAGATCAAAAAGGTTTCTGATGGTTTTGAAAACAAACGACCATCATTTTGTTTTCAAAGCCAAGTAGGGCCGACTTGTGACTGACTTGACTTGACGGAAAAGTATTTTACCTATGTAATATATCCTCATTACTCGACACTGGCAAAATTGATCCGAAATGGACAGATGCCATTCATTAAGAAGAAGAAGAAGAAGATCGCCATCGCCATCGCCTAGATGTGCGCAGGCCTTTATTTTTCTAAAGCGTTGACATTACGTAACTTCACGCATACAATAGGCATGAAGACAGTAATCAAGTATCGCCAAAATATTTATCTGATCTAATGAAAAAGGATTCAAAGATTTTGAAAAATGTATTTATTGTCGAGATTGACAATTTATTTGATAATATAAATCTACAAAATACAACAATCCGCCATGATAGCTAAAACACCGGTCAGAGCGAATTACGTCACGTTTACGTAAACGTCATTCTGATTTAGTACAAAAGCACTAATGTTTACTGTTGATATACTAACACCGTGACGTAATAACAGACGCCATGACACCAGCGAGCGTTTTGGCGTGAATTTGAAAATTTCAATTTAAATGTACTTTTATTGCACAAAAACCTTAATTTTCTACAGAAATATGATATATTTTAGACATAATAGATACCTTCTGAATATGATAGAAGAGATTTTGAAAATTAGTCGTCAGGCCTATTGTGCGTGTACTAAAACTAAATGTGTATGCGTCTGTGTAGATAGTTAGAACGCGGATTTGGCCGAGTAGGTACCAAGGGTGTGTCACAGGGGTCATTTGTGGATGGGTCCACTATAAGATGCCCCTACATAGTGCTGTATGGGATTTGGCCAATTCTCCGGGGTGTGTCACAAGGGTAATTTGTGGATGGGTCCACTATCAAATTCCCCTACACAATGTAAGCAAAAAAATACCCTTTAAACAAAATACCACCATGATATTTTGTAAGCAATAATAATAAACCATTATAATTCTAAAAGTTAAATAAAAACTACGATCTCAGTGTTAATAATTTAAATAATAAGCTGATATATATTTTATTGGAATGACAGACAGACACTTCAATTTTATTATACATATTGATGTCAAACTACACACACTCAAAGGATGCTTTATCGAATTTATTAATACAAAGTATCCAATTATTAATATAAATTTATTATATTAATATTGACCAGCGTGAAATTGGTTTCATATGTTAATTTAATAATAACTCGCTTATAGAACATAAATAATATACTAATCTATATTAAGCACAGTCAAGAACACTGGTGGTATAGTGGGAATCAACTTCGAACCTAAGATCGTGGGTTCCAATCCGACCGTGCACTATTAAGTTCTCTATCCAAATGTATGTAAGTATTACAATTTTAAAACAAATATCTTAATTCAAGAACACGACTTGTTTAACTAGCTTGGTATTTTATCTCTGATCAGCCTATTCTCAAAAGCATACGACAAAATCTCATTGGGAGATATCTCTCTTAAGACGCTTGACGTAGTGGTTTCTATCAGTTGCATCGTCAATGACAATTTCATCATTTTAACAAACGTCAAAAAAGGAGAATTTTTCTCTCTATTTTTTCGATTTAAGGCACTTTACCCTTTTCTCTTCTCTCTCTTTCTTTATTCTTATTTATGACAAATAAAGATTGTTTCCATATAAATTTTATCAATCCAGTTGTAGACCTATGTTTTTAGCATTTTATTTCTCTAAAAACAAGAGGCTCGTTCGATAGAAATTTTGTCAAAACTAGTTCAGCAGTCAGTTTTATGTTTCTTAATCCTGTACTGCTTTGACTATTGTTGAAATTTCACCAAAATTGGTTCATCAGTTTGAATAAAATGCGATTTTCAAATATTTTTAAGTTATCTTGAACAATTTTTATGAATCAGCGGGATAATTACATTTCCGATACCGATATTTCGGCATGCAACTGTGCCGAAATATCGAAAGTAAACTCAACAAAACTTAATCATGGTAAATATCCCGTTGTTTCATAAAAATAGTGTTTAAAACCATAATAGTTTCAAAAGTTTTATCCTAAACTGTTTCTATGTTACAAAGATTTTTTATAATGTCCCAAAAGTTAAGAGCCGAGCGGGAGCGGGGAGTGGGGGGGGTGTTTTTAAGTTACTTGTACATAGCCGGTCAAGATGAATGTCACGTTTGGCCATTGTGTCAGTTGCGCGTGACCCGTCGTTTTAAACGTGGGGTCAAAAGTCACGACAACATTTTTTACTTTTTAAATTATTGTGTGACAAATTTTCTCACGGATTTGACAGTTTCGTTTTTTTTAAGAATCACGAACTAATCAGGTCAAGAGTGGAAAAAAGTTTGTTTTTATTACAGCCCTCAGATGTGGGCCGTGGGTTCGATCCCCACACAGAACAAGCATTTGTGTGATGAACTTGTTTTGTTCTACAGATATTTTATTGAAAATATTCAAAAAGTTTGAAACCCATACGTAACCTAATGATTATATAAATAGAACTAGCTGACACCCGCGACTTCGTCCACGTGGTTAGTTTAAAGTCATAGTTTGAGTTCGTTTAAAAGAAACTATTTTATGGTGGAAAGCGGACAACTATTGATATGTTTTCACTGTTTTTTGCTTATATTTTGAGAGTTATTTTTCGTGAATTTGCCTTAGTGGCTAAGTTGGGTTATGTATGCGTTGGTTTTACATGATATAAAGTGTGTTTGAAAGATGGTAACTGCTGTTGTAGCTGATTTTTTTCAGCTGTGTTTAGTTTTGGTATGATAGGTGCTTCCCGCGATTTTGTCTTGGTGGTTATCATCGGTTTTTTTGTAAACATTTGTGTGTATTAAAACCTGGTGACAAATGCTGCGGTAGCTGAATTTTTTTAAATGTTTTTTTGCGTATTTTGTAAAGCTCTTTTTCGTGATTTTGTTTAAGTGGCTAATTTGGGCTATCGTATTCGTTGGTGTATAATTGAATCTTGTTTTTTTAGTTTGATATGATCAAATGCAAGTTACCATCGTTTTGAGCTTGTACTTTAGAGTGTATTTGAATTTGAAGGTGAGTGCTGTTGCAGCCGTTTTTTTTCAGCGGTGTTTAGTTTAAGTATTATAGATGATTCCCGCGATTTTGTCTTGGTGGTTATCATCGGTTTTTTAGTAAACATTTGTGTGTATTAAAACCTGGTGACAAATGCTGCGGTAGCTGAAAATTTTTTAATGTTTTTTTTTGCGTATTTTGTAAAGCTATTTTTTGTGATTTTATGTTATATTAGTGGCTTATTTGGGGTTTCGTATGCATGTTGGTGTATAATCGAATCTGAATTTTTAATTTGACATGACCAACTGCTGGTTACCATAGTTTTGAGCATGTACTTTAGAGTGTATTTGAATTTGAAGGCGAGTTCTGTTGTAGCTGTTTTTTTTCAGCGGTGTTTAGTTTAAGTATGATAGATGATTCCCGCAATTTTGTCTTGGTGGTTATCATCGGTTTTTTTGTAAACATTTGTGTGTATTAAAACCTGGTGACAAATGCTGCGGTAGCTGAAATTTTTTTAATGTTTTTTTTTGCGTATTTTGTAAAGCTATTTTTTGTGATTTTATGTTATATTAGTGGCTAATTTGGGGTTTCGTATGCGTGTTGGTGTATAATCAAATCAGATTTTTAATTTGACATGACCAACTGCTGGTTACCATAGTTTTGAGCATGTACTTTAGAGTGTATTTGAATTTGAAGACAGGTGCTGTTGTACCCGATTTTTTTCAGCGGTGTTTAGTTTAAGTATGATAGATGATTCCCGCAATTTTGTCTAAGTGGTTATCATTGGTTTTTTTGTAAACCTTTGTGTTTATTCAAACCTGGTGACATATGCTGCGGTAGCTGAAAATTTTTTAATGGTTTTTTTTGCGTATTTTGTAAAGCAATTTCTTGTGATTTTATGTTATATTAGTGGCTAATTTAGGGTTTCGTCTGCGTGTTGGTGTATAATCGAATCAGATTTTTTTAATTTGACATGACCAGCTGGTTACCATAGTTTTGAGCATGTACTTTAGCCGTTTTTTGAAGCGGTGCGGTGTTTAGTTTCGGTACGATAGGTGTTTTCCGCGATTTTGTCTTAGTGGTTACGGTGGGGTTAATGTAAACTTTTGTGTGTATTCAAATTTGGTGACAGATGCTGCGGTAGCAGATTTTTTTTTACTGTATTTTTTGCGTATTTTGTAAAGCAATTTTTTGTGAATTTTCATGAAACTTTTTTCCTTTTTTTTCTTCTTTTAGGTAAATAATTTTCCAATTTTCTTTCTTAATGCACCTTTGCTCTATAAGAGCAACACATCTTCCAAGTTTCATGCTTCTAGGACTAATGGTTTAGGCTGTGCGTTGATTTTTCTTTAAACCATTTTTCCCCTTTTTCTCCTCTTCGGGAAATAATTTTCCGATTTCCCTTCTTAGTACACCTCTACGTTATAAGAGGAACATACCCTCCAAGTTTCATGCTTCTAGGACTAACGGTTTAGGCTGTGCGTTGATTGTCAGTCAGTCAGTCAGTCAGTCAGTCAGTCAGTCAGTCAGTCAGTAACGAAAGAGTTTTATATATTTAGATGATCGCGGTCAAACATTAGCCTTGAACTTATAAAAAAAAGTTTTCTTTATTTTTTAGACACTGAAAATTGAAAATTGAACGGATTATTGACATAACGGGAAATGGACGAGCGAAGTAGTGATATAATATTAATCATAAAAATATTAAAATACTAGAAAACAAGATTTACAAAGTTGATTCTTAACTAAAAAAATATAAGTAGGTAAACTAAAATACATGTAAGTACTTACTAAGCACAAAAGTTTAGGTTTTCATTTGAAAACGTTAATTTTATACAAAAAAAGTATAAAAATTAGTAGCCATAATCTTATACCTCTAAACGAGAAAATCTTGTATATATATATATATTTAGGATCTCGGAAACTGAACCAACGATTTTCATGAAATTTTGTAAACAGGGGTTTTCGGGGGCGATAAATCGATCTAGCTGGGATTCATTTTCAGAAAATGAGTCTGTTCGTTAAGAAAAAATTAAAAACATAAACTGAATATGTGACTGCTCCTGCCATCTATTGACGATTGTGAGCAACTAACTGCAAACATGTCCAGCAGATGGCGTGGTTCAGCAAGAATAAACCAGTAAAGATAATAATGACTCTTATGATTTCTTAACAAAAAAAAATCCGAGCGAAGCTCGGTAACCAACTGCTAGTTATCCTATACCTTTAAACGAGAAAATCTTGTATATATATATATATATATATATTTAGGATCTCGGAAACTGAGCCAACAATTTTCACGAAATTTACTATACAAGGGTTTTCGGGGGCGATAAATCGATCTAGCTAGGATTCATTTTTAGAAAATGACGAGAAGTTGGTGTTTTGCAATAATCAAACATAAACTCAATATACGACTGTTCCTGCCATCTATTGGCGATTGTGAGCAACTAACTGCAAGCTAGAAGGCGTTGTTAATCAAAAATAAGCCAATAAAGATACGACTCTTCCTGACATCTATTGGCAAATAATAGTACTATTTTTTTTTAAACCCGAGCGAAGCTCGGTCATACCGGCTCGTTATACCTTTAAACGAGAAAATCTTGTATATATATATATATATATATATATATATATATATATATATATATTGAGGATCTCGGAAACTGCACCAACGATTTTCACGAAATTTAGTATACAGGGGTTTTCGGGGGCGATAAATTGATCTAGCTAGGATTCATTTTAAGAAAATGATTATTTCTTTCCGAGTTCAATAATTTAACATAAACTGAATATGTGACTGCTCCTGCCATCTATTGACGATTGTGAGCAACTAACTGCAAGCATGTCCACCAGATGGCGTTGTTCAGTAAGAATAAACCAGTAAAGATGATAATAATTATGACTCCTATGATTTCTACAAATTAACGAAAAAAATTCCGAGCGAAGCTCGGTTACCAACAGCTAGTAGGGTATTTATATTACAATAAATTATTTGATTTTTTGACGTGACAACGTCTTATAATTCGATGGAGCCAGCTGCACGCACGAAAAAACGTGACTCATGCGGCGTTACCTCGCTCTGAGGCGTTCCATTTAAGGCTTGAAGTGCAAGCGAGAAGGCGGAACATCAGTATTTTCTTATGACGTTGACACGTTCAACTATCGTCAGTAAACCGACTTTACAGACAACCGGTTTTTTTAGTATTTTTAAAACTGTTTTACTGTTCTCCGCTACATCACGGCCGTTGTATCTTACGAAATAGATATCTAGATAGCAGATCAACCTAGATTAAGACTAGTCTATTGTCAGAGGCTTAGTCATTACAAGAGGCTTGCTTAACGACATTCTGTAATAATAAATTAATTTGAAAGGTATTATGAGTTCATTCAACCCTTATCCCACTAATATTAGCTCTGCTCTGACTTCTGCGTTGGAGGGCGTGGGTTCGATCCCCACCGAGAACAAATATTTGTGTGGTGAACATAGATGTTTGTTCTCTGTCTGGGTGTTATAGTGTATTCTAAGTATGTATTTACAAAAAAAAATATCCAGCTATCTGGTTTCCATAGTACAAGCTCTGCTTAGTTTGGGGCTAGATAGTGTTGTGTGGATTGTCCACAATATTTATTTATTATTTGTTTATTAATTAATAATAGATAAAAGTCTGTTTTATTTAAAAAGTTGTGTACTTAATTTTAACCCTTAGATCCGTCACTTCATCACTTATTATTGCTCTATATTTGGAAATATATTGATTAATATATAAATATAATACTGTTTGTTTTTCAAATATTTAATATATTTGGAAAATAAACAGTTAAATACCTACTTAAATTCTAATCGATATTTTTCTTATCGTGGGTTTTCTTAGTGTGGTGAAAGGATATATACACCTCAGAAAGTCTCCTTTCGTGCTTACATTCGATAATTTAAAAACAACTATTGACCATTAAAACAGAATAGAAACATTTTAAAAATGAACCCAAGTAAACTAAAATCGTACAACAAAAGAATAACCTAAGTAGTTATTCGATGTGAATAGAAGTTGTTTTTGCAAATAAATAACATAACGAAACAGTAATAAAACGTTCAGGATACATATTTCACTATAATATACGACCGGATAAAACTTTAATAGTAAAAATTCTAATGATTGGTAACAATAAAGAGGATAATAAAAGGATATATAATAAGCAATTACTGTCCTTACTCTGAGATTATCCTGTAGCCTTTTGGATTACGAATTTTTTGATTAACAAACAAAAAAATTGGTTGTCTGTAAAGTCGGTTTACTGACGATAGTTGAACGTGACAACGTCATACAGCTGTCCACGCGGACGCATCGCTCACTCAAGTAGGAGAGAGACAGATGTCGAACGCTGCCGAACGCGGAGGCCGATTGTGCCTCTTTGTCGCTCGTTCCGCGCTCTCGCTTGCACTTCAAGCCTTAAATGGAACGCCTCAGAGCGAGGTAACGCCGCATGAGTCATGTTTTTTCGTGCGTGCAGCCGGCTCCATTGAATTATAAGACGTTGTCACGTCAAAAATTCAAATGATTGGTAATAATAAAAAGGATAATAAAAGGATATTTATTAAGCAATTACTGTCCTTACAATGAGATTATCCTAGATTTTAGAATTACGTATTTTTTGATTAACTAATGAAAATTTGCGTGTTTATAGTAATGATGGTTTTATCTACACAGAAAACCAATATTTGTGTGGTGAACACAGACGTTTGTTCTCTGTTTTGGTGTTATATTGTATGACTATGTATATTAAGAAAAAAGTATTTAAATTATATAGGCTATCTGGTTCCCATAGTACAAGCTCTACTTAGTTTAGAGCTAGATAGTGCTGATTAAATTGTCCCAAATATTCATTTATTTATTATTTAATGTAGGAAGTAATCGAATGAGTGTTTAATATTTCTTATAGGTATAGGCACACAAAAAAGTATATGAGCAAAATGGCTTTAGTTTTTTACTGTTTTTTATGTTGCAACAATACGAGTTATCTTTTGACAGGTAACAATCGTTAGCTGTCAAAATTATGTATGATCAATCAAGGGTTAATTATATAATTTGCACATGATTAGGTTATGAGTTGGTACTTTTTTATTTATGTTGGTTATAAGTTAAACAAACTTTACAAAAACTATGACTATTCGCGTTATAACTTATAACGCGAATAGTCATAGTTTTTGTAAAGTTTTCTTTATTTCTTGATGTTTTAAATTGATTATTATTAAAAATTAACCCTAACCGAAACAGTAGTTAAATAAAATAATAAAAAATCTTTTTTATTTTGTCACGTCTGCGTTGAGTTTTACCAGGGTTTTACATAAATAGAACGTTTTACCGAAAATATATGTCAACAATACTTTAGTGTCAAAATGACATACAATTTTGCCCGTTATAAGAGTGACAGACATGACAGGTTAATAATAACAGTTAAAGATAGGTATGCTGTAGAAATAACAACGGTTAGTTCATTGTATTACTTTGTATAAATAAGGATAGAATGAAATACAACAATATCAATATCTATAAACCGATCATAATCTAAATAAACAAAAAACAAACCTTTCAAAAAAATCCCAGTGAAAAGTCTATCCAACACAGAAAATCCACAAATTTTATCAAAAACTGTTTAACACTCAAAGTCACAAAAATGTCACTAACTTTTTTCTGTTAAAATAAGAGACGTGCGCTCTCGATAGAGGTTCTAACAAGACTGGATGCTTACACTCAGATACTTGAATAAAAGTTTCGTTCGTCTCTCTCCCTCGTTTGGAGTTCACTGGGTTAGAAAGGGACGGGTATAATGGTATGCGTTATGGCACTCTTCAAGTATACCTTTTTCCGATTCTTTGAACGATCGAAGGGATCTATACGAAATGATCTATAGATCTATATAGTACCGTGAATTATGCCCCATCCATTGACTGGTACGGGCATAAAATTATAGTAGTTTTTGAATTTTTAACAATTCGAAACCGTATTTTATTTGAAAACTAAGTTATTTTATGTTTAACTAAAAGATGAAGTTATGCGTGTAATTCAAAGGGTTTTTAGTATTTTATTAGTAACTAGGTGTCATTAAGTTGTCAAAATAGTTTGAATAGATTACTTTAATGATTTTGATCTTAAAATAAGGTTTCCTGATGTTTGTCATAAACATACACTTTTAGAAATACTTTTGTAATATCTCGCTAAGTTATCGGTTGGGCGCGACTCGAACCCACGACCTTCCTCAGCGAATCACACACGGTGGTCGATAAATGTACCTATTGTATGATAAAAACCCATCATAAAACTATTTAATGGTCCATAGTTGTTTTTTAAATTATTAATTAGATTATAAGTACTGTTTGTTTTCCTAAGAAATAAAAATAAAATAAAATAAAGTCTAAAATTGTGTATTAATATTTTTTTTTATTTAACTAGCTGATAGAACAAGCTAATGGCCCACCTGGTGTTAAGTGGTAACCATAGCCTATAACAAAGCATTGCTCGTACGTCACGCAAACTAATATTTTTTGAGTCAACCGAAGTAACGTACCTACAAATGAAAGTAAAGTAAAGATGCGGGATTTGAGTCAGCGCAGCCCCGTACCAAGGGGAAGGTCGCGGGTTCAAATCCCGCTCGGCTCTTAACTTTTGGGACATTATAAAAATCTTTGTGATTTTTTTAAGTAAACACTATAAAATCAATAAAAAAAAAGTAACTATGTCTCAAAATTTTTGACTCAAGTAGGATTTGAACCCAAGACCTCCCCTTGACATTATAAAAATCTTTAGGACTTTTTGTAGGTAAAAATAACTAATAAGAAAGATTTCTAGGTATTATAAAATCAAGAATTAAATCGGACTTTGATTTATAATTCGGAGAATCTAAAGGTTAGATCTTTACCAATGTCAAATGTATAGGTATTTTTATATAAAAAGTTGTAGATTTTGAGAGCACTGGTGGTCTTGTGGTAGCGGCCCCGTCTTCCGATTCTAAGGTCGTGGGTTCAACCTAGTCGTGTACCAATGAGTTTTTCTGTCGAAAAATGTATGTACACAATGCTAGTACTCTCAAACGGTGAAGGAAAACATCGTGAGGAAACCCGCGGCTTAGTCAGCTCCGCACGTATTGACCATGTCTTTCCTGTGCATTAGGCCGACTAAGCTGTCAGGATGGTATAGGTGCTAGGCAAGCCTATTCCATCTAATTTCCTGTCCCAGGCACTATAGCGTCCCGCAAGTAGGGATTGTGTTATCACCTGTTGCCTCAGACGCTATATAAATCATCTACAGTTTTTATGTCGACTCTCAGCTCAGTTGGTATTCGCTCGGCCTTCTGAGTCGTAGGTCGTGGGTTCGACCCCCACACAGAACAAATATTTGTGTGGTGAACGCAGATGTTTGTTCTCTGTCTTGGTGTAATATTGTATTATTCTAAGCATGTATTTACAAAAAAAATATAAAAAAATGTATTTAAGTATTATATCTGCTATCTGGTTCCCATAGTACAAGCTCTGCTTAGTTTGGGGCTAGTTAGTGTTGAGTGGATTTTCTATAATATTTTTTTTCACTTATTATGTCTACCGTGCTTCAACCGTGACCCAGGTTTATTCGCGTCTCGATCTGATGGTATGTCGACCGTGCCTAAGGATTAAAACCGTGCGCAATTACATTCGGCCGTCAATTCATCTTAAAAACTGATTAAAAATTGCATTTTTAAGTCATTAATTAAACATAATTTACTGACATTTCGACATCAAATCAAAATGAGTTATTACTCAAATCTCTGGTATTCTTAGCTTCTCACTCAAATCTTCCTCCACTTATGCCTAGACATGCAGCTGTTACAGGCTAAGGTGACCGCTCAACATCCTGTGGACCTCCTCGTCTCTAAGGTCTCATATTTCATATATTATGTGTATATGTGTGAGCCGTAGGTCGTGGGTTCGATCTCCATCGAGAACAAATATTTGTGTGGTGAACGCAGATATTTGTTCTCTGTCTGGGTGTCATATTGTATTCTAAGTATGTATCTAAAAATTTATATTATGTAAGCATTTGGTTCCCATAGTACAAGCTCTGCTTAGTTTGGGACTAGATAGTTTTTGTGGATGGATGGTCTATAATGTTTGTTTATTTATTATATACATTTTAAAAATTACACGATAGAAGACAAAAACAAACAAATAAAAAAGTCTGAAGTCTTCGAGACGCTTCTGTCTGATACTGATTTGGATCAGTTGGCTACCTCTAGATCGTTTGTAACGATCTGCAGATAGCTCAACTATTTTCTAGTACATTTTTTAAATATTTGTTTACTTAATTGTGAGTTTCTCTGTGTAAATAAACCAGAATAAATAAATTTATCAACTTCCCACCATCTACAATGTCATCGTTCCATCGCCTTTCTAAGAATACCAGAGCTGCAATTGAACATTAATAAAGTTTCATTATTCTCCCAAATTAGTACCCAAAATTGTAAGACGGCCATCTTGTTTTTATTTTATTTATTTTGTATTTTGTAATCTAATTATGACAATGAATCGGAGATTCGCGATAGTGATTGATGATGTTAGGGTGCTTCACGCTGGTGCTTGCTAGTGTTTTTCATCATCATCAACTTGCCAACCGTATAAATTCATTTAATTTAGTTTTTAGTTCGATTTATGAGATAGAGCCAGACAGAGCTCATGGTAGGCCTACAGATAGCTAATATATACTAACGAGCTGGTATGACCGAGCTTCGCTCGGGGTTAAAAAAAATTGTATAATTATTCGCCAACAACGCCATCTGCTGGAATAGCATGCAGTTAGTTGCTCACAATCGCCAATAGATGGCAGGAACAGTCGTATATTGAGTTTATGTTTGATTATTGCAAAACACCAACTTCTCGTCATTTTCTAAAAATGAATCCTAGCTAGATCGATTTATCGCCCTCGAAAACCCCTGTATACAAAATTTTGTGAAAATCGATAGCGCCGTTTCCGAGATTCTGATTATAAATAAATAAATAAACGCAAAAGTCAGAGCTACTAACTACCAACTGAGTTAATAGGCCAGTCATAAGCCATACAAAAGACATCAACGCGCTCTGTTAAAAATTTTCTTTCTTTTTGTTGTACAGCTTCAGAATCATACATATATCAGTCATCTGGTTTCCATAGTGCATTGCTTATTTAGAGAATAGGTAGCACTGAGTGAAATTTAAGAAAAAATACTACTTAGGTAGTAGTATACTACTCACCTAAGTAGTATTTAGTATGTAAGATAAGATAAGTTAAGCATTTTTTATTGATTTTATAGTGTTTACCAAAGATTTTTATAATATCCCAAAAGTTAAGAGCCGAGCGGGATTTGAACCCGCGACCTTCCCCTTGGCACGTTAGTGCCGAACAGTCCCCAAGAGTTATTCGCGGGTTCAAATCCCGCTCGGCTCTTAACTTTTGGTACCTTTAGGTAATTTTAGTAAAGGCTATTTTTATGTTTTTTTCTTAGTAATTATATACGTATAGTTCATGCATTTCACGAAGACGCATCCAGTGATATTCATCTGGTTGTAATAAGAGCCAAAATGCTTTAATTGACGCGTCTTCGTGAAATGCATGAACTATAGTACTACAACTGCACTAACTACAACCACTAAAATTAAAACATCAAAAATATTATTGATGCCCAAAACATCATCAGATTTTCCTAAAACTTTTGTTAAGAAAACTAAACATTTTCTATTCAAATAAACAGCGAATAACCAATCAATGACTCACCTGATGTTGAGCAGGATAAATATTCATCCATTATGAACACACCTTTACCCTCTCAGGTGTAAAATCCATCAATTCTTGATTACCTGAGTTTGGCAATCTGGCAAATATCTGCTAGGATGTTGACCCAACATACTACCTCAGAGAATAAAAAAAAATAAAAAAAATCGGTTGTCTGTAAAGTCGGTTAACTGTCGATAGTTGAACGTGCCAGCGTCATACAGCTGTCCACGCGGACGCATCGCTCACTCAAGTAGGAGAGAGACAGATGTCGAACGCTGCCGAACGCGGAGGCCGTGCGTGCCTCTTTGTCGCTCGTTCCGCGCTCTCGCTTGCACTTCAAGCCTTAAATGGAACGCCTCAGAGCGAGGTAACGACGCATGGGTCATGTTTTTCGTGCGTGCAGCCGGCTCCATCGAATTATAAGACGTTGTCACGTCAAACAATATTTGTGGTTTTTCAAACAACGCCATCTAGTATCAAACTAGATAAAGCTTTTACAATAGGTACAAAAATTCAGTGTTCCTATTTTTCTGTTGCATTTTTCTTGATAAGTATAATATCTGTATATGCCTCCACTTGATGGACGCAGGGCAGTGCATCGTAGGGCATGTTCCTAACGTGCGTGACCTACGAGGCAATGCTTGGTATAGGCGATGGTTACCACTTAACATCAGGTGGGCCATTAGCTAGTTGTTGTTAATGTTTAATTTGTATTTAATTCAAATATCTGTTAGCTTTAGGTAATTTTGATCTTTATTGTATGTGTTTCTGTCATTCTTTTGTAATCTTTTTGAATCCTATTTTTTGTATTAATTAGTGGTCGCAATGTAGACCGTTCTTATTACTTTAATAAAAAATAAGATTCTCAAGAAAAGTCACGGGCGGAAGCGAGCTTGACATAATACCATCAAAAATGTTGACCTACCTTAACATTTCACTTTTATTACAAGTTTACTAGATTTTTTGTGGACGCACAGCTTGCCCTTAAGTATCAATGCATTGTTCGGCGCAGCTTTGACTCGCTATCTGTCTGATTTATTGTCTGTCTGTCTGTTGGTAAGGGTGTGTGCTTAGTGAATCAACAAGCGGGAAGTCATAGTTTTTTTTATATTGTGGCCAATCGACACAACACTATCAAGCTCCAAATTAAGCAGATAGATAGTCATTTTTTGCACAAGTCAATTTAACAGTTGTATCATAATATTAAGATACCTAAATATAGTTAAACATAAAAATAAAAACAATAGATGTCACTAGGTATCTAACCTACCTACTGGCGTTTCTACCTATTGCAGGTAGCCCTATCTTACACGGTTTTAGGCTATTGGCAATTGGCAATATCTGTACTTGATGTGCGGCTGGTTTTTCCGCAAGTAGGCCGCTGGCGGGCCCTCTTTGCGTGACCCTTGACATGTGTTGCTCGAATTTTTTTAGGTTCTACGACATGCCGGTTTCCTCACGATGTTTTCCTTCACCGTTTTGAGAGTACTGGCATAGTGCACATACATTTTTCGACAGAAAAACTCATTGGTACACGACCAGATCGGAAGGCGGGCCCGCTACCACTAGACCACCAGTGCTCTTTTTTGGGTTTTAGGCTAGTGAACTCATTGAACGTGAAATTGTACTTCTTATCGTGTCACTGGTTCTTTGGAACCAAGTGTGGTGAAAGGATTTTAAGTGCGCCAGAAAGAGGCTCATTAAAAAAACTAGTTTCCTAGCGGCTAGAGCTAATAAGGGAACCAGATAGCTGATACCATACTAACATGCATTTTTTTGTAAATGCATACTTAGAATACAATATAACACCCAGACAGAGAAAAATATCTGCGTTCACCATCACAAATATTTTGTTCTCGGTTGGGATCTAACCCACGACCTGCGGAGCAAAAGGCAGAGCTATTACCAACTGGAAAGACCAGTCAAATAGTAATAATTAATCGCTTCCCGCTCCGCTACCCTCTCCGCTCATGGCTGCAGCTGCCTTACCCGCTGTGTCAACTACATAACTTTTTGTTTGGCTGTGTGTCATAATAGTGGGTATCTATTTGTAGCTCCGGGCTTTGGCTACGATTAGGGTTCTTTATGGATATATTAGAGCACTGGTGGTCTAGTGGTAGTAAAGCCACCTTGTGATCCTACGGTCGCGGGTTCTTTCCAGTCGTGGTTTTTTTCAATTCGGAAAATGTATGAACACAAAGATATTGTTCTAAAACAGTGAAGAAAAACAACGTGAGGAAACCCATGGTTTAGGCAGTAGAGTATTTTTTTTAAGATAAGATAAAATGTTTTTATTATAACGCTTTTATTAGCTTCACCTGTATTTATGTATGTATGTATGTTTGTATGTATGTATGTAACCGACCCCTTTGAGCTCGATTTTGTCCTACTTTGAACGATCAGATTCGATTCAAACTTTGCACACCTGTCAAAGATCGATGACAATGCAATAATATAAAAAAAAATTAAAAAAATGAAAAGAATTTTTTTTTTTTTAAAAAACCTACTTTGAACGATCAGATTTGATTCAAACCACACCTGTCAAAGGTCGATGACAATGCAATAATATGAAAAAAAAAATACATTAAAAAAAAAAAAAAAGTTAAAAAAAATGATAGTTTAAAAAACTAAAAAAAAAACGCTTTTATAACTCTTTGAACTAAAAAGTTAAAAATAAAACTGTAATAATCAATTGAAAATTTATATTATTGTACAAAAAGCGTACTTATATATTTATATTTATATTGTTGTGGCTTGATTTTGATTGTTGTAAATATTTTATCAATAGTTTATTATATCTGAAGTTATTATAAAAAGCACCCCACGCTTTTTGTACAATAATATAAATTTTCAATTGATTATCACAGTTTTATTTTTAACTTTTTAGTTCAAAGAGTTATAAAAGCGTTTTTTACTGTAATTTTTTGTAAAACTGTGTATAAAAGATCTTAAAAGTAATTATGTTCCAACAGCTTACCCATTTCGGGCGTACAATATAGCTATACTTACAAAATAGCTAACTCAAAAATTTACCTAACTTATACATTAGCAGGTACTTGCACATTTTAGAGCGTTCTAAACACAATATTATCTAAGCTAAGTAGGTACAACATTATTGCATTTATAATAGATACTTAGGTATCATAGTACTCTCCTAAACTATAGTAAACTTTGGTTATATGCCATTTTTTAAGTTTATGTTTAAACAGGTTTCCATTTAATTTTAATTCTTTCAATTCTGTTGGCAAGTGATTATATATTTTAATGGCAGTGTAATAAGTACTATTGTAAAACATGGTATTACATATTGACCATGATAAGAAGGGCGTTTTAAAACTATCCATGTTCTTCTTCTTCTAAACATGTCACTGGTTCTATCAAACCCAGTGTGGTGAAAGGATTTTAAGTGCGCCTTTTGTTTTTTTAAACCATAATTTATTTTTACTTATACGGAACCAAATAACAATCTCACCTACTCCATACCTCGTCAAAGACTACGTTAAGGTAGGTCCTATGATTCAATCCTACCTTTTTTGTCAACTTTTCTATTTTTACATGTCAAAACCCAAGTGATGTTTTTGTAGCGTTTAAATATTTTCGAGGGTAGATGATTTTTGAGCGTTGATCAAGTATTATTCATATTATACGATATAATTTTGTATATTTACTATTATAAGCATACCTACCTACCTGTAGGCCACAGCCAAGCTCAAGCAGTACAAGCTCTGTCTAACTCTGGTTTTGAGTATGTGTGAGTGTTGACTAAATAAATCCTACGTCGAAACGTCACGCACACAGTATAATACACTGGTGAGCACTCACACACAGACTGACAACAAAACCAGAGCCAGAGACAGAGCCAGACAGAGGTGGTAGGCCTACTGAAAAAAGAAATTTTGGAATTTGATAAATTAAAGTTAAGATATTATTTTAAATAGTAAATGAAAACTCGCGATAAATGAAGTATTTTTAAATAAAATTATATTTCCTCTTAATTTCTTTCTAACACTTTTATACTAACTAAAGCATAAATAATAATAAAGCATATAATTATCATATCAGCTATCTGGTTCCCATAGTACAAGCTCTGCTTAGTTTGGGGTTAGATAGTGTTGTGTGGTTTGTCCATAATATTAATAAAAAAAAAAATTCTACGAAAATATCTTTTTAAAACCGGTACATTATTAAACAAAGCAACGATACTTTACGACGGGTGACCACTGCTACGGGTGGTCAGGTTTGGAATGTTTAAGTTCTATGAGTCACAAATAAAAAATATTGTATCTACGCGGTATTTTTTGGGACATTTTGTTTTTACTTCTATATAGTTACCTACTACTTCGATTTTAAGTAGAAGAACTACTAGTAGTGTTAATTAAGTTTTTATTTTGCATAAGTATATCTCTGTAATTTTTTTATTTTTATTTTGTGTGTGTTAAACTTAGACAAATATAGTTTTTATCTATCTATCTAGTACTTGCATATGCATAGGTAAAATAATTAGTAACGGTAAAATATAAAGAGACTAATAGCTAATACTAAAGACAGCTAAACACAGTTTATAAAATAAGATTAGCGAAAAACACTGATTATAAATAACAATCCAAATTTAATTAACATTTTATTAAATATTTGAGTTTTTGACATAGTATAACTCACATTAGTTTCTAAAATATTTGACATACCATTATTTAATATTGTTATCTATTGTTACTCTTATAATATTTTTCTTGTGACATTTTTTGTGTTAGTTTAAGTTTGTATATTTCAAATACGATTAATTAATTGTGACTGAATAAATAAATGAAATGAAACATTTTTTTAAAGTTTGTTAAATACCTTTCTTAAATATAAATCTGTGTCAAAAAAATTAACAAAGTCGTGTTAGTCAGACTATATAAAACGACCCTAAACCGACTAAACCTGAACTGAACCGATTTGGCTGAAAATGAGTGAAGAGGTAGCTTAGAACCAGAAGACGTAAGTACATAGGCTACGGAACGAGGCGAGAGAAGCCGCGGGCGTGCCCTAAAATAGTAAAAAAAAATCGTTTGTCTGTAAAGTCGGTTTACTGACGATAGGTAGTTGAACGTGCCAACGTCATACAGCTGTCCACGCGGACGCATCGCTCACTCAAGTAGGAGAGAGACAGATGTCGAACGCTGCCGAACGCGGAGGCCGTGCGTGCCTCTTTGTCGCTCGTTCCGCGCTCTCGCTTGCACTTCAAGCCTTAAATGGAACGCCTCAGAGCGAGGTAACGCCGCATGACGTCATGTTTTTTCGTGCGTGTAGCCGGCTCCATTGAATTATAAGACGTTGTCACGTCAAAAAATTAAGGTCCTTGTGGTTTCATTTAAATAAATAAAAACTGGCTTAACTTTTTGAGGAAACGGGTATGTCATTCAAAACCTTTTTTGAAATCTCACAACAAAAAACAGGAAATATTCATTGAACAAATGTTATAAAAATAATATCTCAGGCAATTTTGAGTCAATAAAAAATGTTATCAAAAAATTGTATGGACCAAATCATCAATGGTCAATACTATAGACAAAACAAAATCGCAAGCGCTAACGATAAACGAAATCAGCATTCACAGCTCAAGCATATTGTATAATCTTTGTGCCCTCATCCCATGCTGCAGTCATTTTTTCTTTTTCTTTTTTTTCTATTCAAATTTAAAGTCAGTTGTATCCCAAGGATCCATTTGAAACGTCTTAAAGTCTTGCTCACTTCCTCTTTCTTAAATCTCGAGCTTACTTCTTGTCGGGGTTTTGATGCAGTTTTCTTAAGTCTTTCGAATGCTGTCTCCTAGACTTTCTTATACGACATGATAGCGATCTTTTCTTTAATCTAGCTCACGTAACTTATTCTTGGCCTTCTTTTTCCCCGTTTTCCTTCAACCTGCAATAATGTTTTCTTTTTCCCGTTTCCTTCATTATTTTCTTCAATGATTTATTTATGTAGTTTTCATACTTTTGACATAATTCCCAATTCAAGCTTAATATAACAGGGATCTCTTTAAAATGTCTCTAAGGTTAGGTACCAATTCATCATCTCATATTACTTTCTTTGTTTCTGTTTCAGCCTCATCATCCCAATAAAAAGATAGAAGAGCAGAAAATATAGCTAAATTTACGAATCTAGATTGAAAGAAGGAGATTGAGTCCCGCCTGTTGGATTGAATTTAAAAGTTATTTTAGTATATTGTAAATTACTTTCATAACTTAAGGAAAATGGAAACAATAAACACCTCATTTGTGTTTTCAAAATCTACAAAAAACGTTTGTTCGCGTTTTCGTTTACGCTTAAAAAACTTGTCTAAGTTAATGTGCTCTCAAAATTATCACTAAACGCCCAACGCACATCAAAACGTGTCAAATTACAGCTTAAAATCAACATTGTATGAATGTATGCGACTATTAAAAGATATGAGGGTCTCTCAAACATTTGGCAAATAATCTTTAAAAATATCCATAAAGAGAGTTGTGCAGAGTATTATATTCCTTGGAGTTGTGTTTACACCATTTATAACTCAAGAACGGCTGAACCGATTTGGCTGAATTTTGGTGGGAAGGTACCTTAGAACAGGAAAAAGGACTTATGATACTTTTTATCTCGAAAAAGTAACGGAAACGGGCGAACGAAGCCGCGGGCTGCTGCTAGTTATGAATTAATATTGACAAGTAAAATCAAGAGAGGAGAGGAGTAAAATTGAGCACTGGTGGTCTAGTGGTAGCGGCCCCACCTTCCGATCCTAAGGTCGTGGGTTCAATCCGCCGTGTACCAATGAGTTTTATTTAATTTACAAACTACGGCTTTTTTTAAACTCACTAAAATTTTATCATTGATTCTTAAAAAATAGTGTTAAAAACCATGATAGTTTCAAAATTGAAACTTATTCTTCTGCTACTTAATTCTTACCGTTTTTTTTATTCTTAAAAAATAGTGTTAAAAACCATGATAATATTATGTAGTTTCAAAATTGAAACTAATTCTTCTGCTACTTGATTCCTACCGTTTTTTTTGATTCTCAAAAAATAGTGTTAAAAACCATGATAGTCTCAAAATTGAAACTAATTCTCCTGCTACTTGATTCTTACCGTTTTTTTGTATGATGTAAAACAAACAAAATGAAGATATTGATGCCGCTACGACTAAAAAACTTAAAACATACTCCCGCCAATATTAATCAAAACTGATAACATCTGATATTGAGATAAACGCACTACATTCCTGTCCTTTAAGCCGACTTCAAAAAAATGAGGTTATTGTTAAAATATTCGATGAATGTCTCTTAACCATCAATAATATGAACTATTTAAGGCTCTTTATAGAACACGACACGATTTTTTTAAACAAAGAAAGATAAATCGACAATATTGAAACTGTTCAATCCGATCTTCATTTTTTTAATATTATCTTAGTTTTTTTTTATTTTAATATTATGAATTTTTATTTTGTTGTTTAAGTTATAGTTCAATAAAAGATTTCAAATTCATAGGTATAATATAAAGTATTTCGGCGTCTATCCGAACTTTATTTGTTTTTTTCAAAATTAAATATGTTATTAACCATACTTTAATAATAGTGGGATTCATTATTTATGTATGTATATTCAGTATATTGATTGCCTTTTTAAGCATGTTAATTTAACAGAGACAGGAGCCTTCTCGGGCCGACAAAGATTTTCAATGTCCCTTATACACCACTATTTTGTAACTACCAAAAAAAAAATAGGGTAATGTAGTAGGGGTATAGAACATTATGAATGTGCAATCAGAATTTATAGTTTCGATAAAATGACAAAGTTATTAAATGTTTAAATTATCAGAAATCCTGCATAAAATTATGGACACATTAGTTACTAGAGCGAAAAAAATTACGCTGTTCGGTTCCGCTTGGTATTTAGCGTTTATGAATGAAATGATTTTTGCTTGTTGAATCATTTCTCAATATTTGACTAAACATTTTGGTTATTTAATAGTTATTTGTTATACAAGAGTGCAAAGCTGCTTTTTAACCGCGTGCTCAATTTTGATGAGCAAGCGCAGGATTCTAAAGTTTAACCACGAGCGTAGCGAGTGGTTTAAAAGTTAGAATCCTAAGCGTTGGCGAAGGAATCAAAAGAGCACAAGGTGAAAATTCTTTGCACTCGAGTGCAACGCGTAACTTTTCATCCCACCTCAGCGAGGAAATGACTAATGCAAAAAAGAACATGGCGCGACTAAAAGTAACACACCAAGAAGGTTCCGAGTATGAGTTATTAACAAATTTAAAAAGGTTGTATGCTAAATTCGGCACCATGCAGGTAGAAGTAAATAGGTTTAATGGTGTTTTGAATTCACCAAGAAGTTTACGAGTGCGAGTTTTTAACAAAATAAAAAAGGTTGTATGATAAGTTCGGCACCATGGAGGTAGAAGTAAATAGGTTGTGTATTCCCAAACTTATTGAGCACGATATTCTAAATTCAAATTTACTTTATCCTCTAGCGGATAAAAACGGCTTTTCCAGTCAGAAATTAAACAGCAAAAACACACTTTCAGAGCTGGTGGGATGAACAAATATTTTTCAGCAGCCAATATCGGCATTTTGTTACAGAACACTTAAGAGCGGGTCGTGCGAAAATTTGAGATGCGTTTTTAAAAATTCATAACTAAATAACTAAGTGACATTTTAAAAATCGCAAAAGGACTAATTGTAGATGATGATACATTTGAGATTGATTCGAATTTAAGTGTGTTAAAAAAATATACTATTTAACATGACGTTCTATTTAACGCTAATGAAAATCGTATGTCAGCGTTTTTTTTCGCATTTCGCACGGCCCGCTCTTAACAACCACAAAAGAACTAAAACTAAAATATTACAATATTGAGCTTGATTGTAATGTAAACACATGCGCGTACAGAATAACTATAATCAATACTATTATCGTATCGGAACAGCTAAAATCATTATCCTTTTTAACGTCATAGTCGGTTAAATAACCCCGAGTGAGTTATAGCCGTTTTGTCCTTTTTTCCGTCTTATCTGTAGAAGGGTAGCTTTTGTACTTACTACTGAGAACCAATACTGCACTGACCTTGTATTTATTGTTTTTTTTTGTTGTTTTTTTGTTGTTTTTTTATACAACTAGCTACAAACTCTGGCTATGTCTTGGGCTCTGGTTTTGAGTCTGTGTGAGTGCTCTAGTGCACTAAGTATACTGTGTGTGTGACGTTTTGACGTAGGATTTATTTAGTCAACACTCAGACTCAAAACCAGAACCAGAGACAGAGCCAGACAGAGCTCATGGTAGGCCTACTGATGTTAAGTGATTCTCTCTTCTTCCTCTTAGTAAATGGCGTCTGCCTATTTTGAAACAATTTTGTCAGTGTCAAGTGAAGTTAAGTATATAAAAAAAGGTTTAGTCAAATCAGTCAATAGGCAAGTCGGCTGTCACTGGCTTTAAAGAAAATGATGGCGTTTTTCAAAACAATCGGAAACAATAAATATTTGAACCAATATTTTTGGACAATCCACACAACACTATCTAACCCCAAATTAAGCAGAGCTTGTGATATGGGAACCAGATAGCTGATATACTACTTATATACATTTTTTTTTGTTAATACATACTTAGAATACAATATAACACCGAACATTATCGTTTAAATCATCAAAGGCAACTTACAGCTTGGATAATCGTTCATTTATGATTATTTTTTACAAAATAATATATTTGAAAAGAGCATAGTAATGTTTAATGCGATGCATAAAATGTAAATAGGTACAATGAATTATTTGACAGAACAGGTAGAATGCAAACCGGCGCGTAGCCATTACGAAGAAAAAAAGAAACCATTCATATTTATACAAAAATCTTATTTGTTTTACAAGCGTAGGTACAATCCGGGGATAATTTATGGTTTTTTGTTCATTTATCGGTGTTAAAAGTAACTTGGCATCTTGGATTTGCGAAATAATCGTTCGGTTTATGTAAAAACATTTTAGCATTTAATTTTTAACAAGTTTTTTTTTATGAAAAGGGAGGGTTGTCTGTGGTTCTATTTACTGGTCGATTTTTATATTTTTGACGCAAAACTTCTTGGGTCTTATTAATAATCCTGGCGTAGCGTTGGACTAGTTAATCCGTGTTTTGTCTCTTGCATTGACATGCAATTGTCAACTCGAGCAAATGTGACAAAACACGGATTAACTAGTCCAACGCTACGCCAGGATTATTAATAACACCCCTTATGGTTTGACGCGCACAGCCAGCATCAAAAGTAGATTGGCAATTGAAGTTATTAAATTCTCTTTTTCTTTGGATTTATCTAAGGAATGGCAGAAACTTGGTTTAAGAAACATTCGAACTTTTCTATTCCGAAATGACAATCTCTTAGGTTTTTTTTATCTCTTAGTTTTTTTATTTTTAAAGTTTTGAGACTATTTTTTGTGTGATGAAAATACCTAAATACTATACAGGGTTATTCATTATTAGCTGCAAATACTCAGGAATTAGGTTCAAAAAATAGAATAAAAAATATTTATAAAATTATTTTTTTTTAAATTTGATCAAAAAAAATTTCAAGTTTTTGTATCAAAATTTTATTTTTATTAATTTCTTTACGTCTATTGCATAATGATTGCCACGGAGAACAGGACGATGACCCACCCAGGCGGTGACTGAACGCAGAGTGTCACTCACGGCGCGCGGGAGCGGATCAAAGGTCAAAATAGGTCAGGCGCCAATGATTCCTTTATCGATTTTCTCGGGATTTTCATAACAAAACTTAAAAAAAATCATTTCATAAATATTTTTTATTTTATTTGTTGAACCTAATTCCTGAGTATTTGCAGCTAATAATGAATAACCCTGTACATTTGTACCATACCATAAGTGACAGGATAACATTGTTTCTGAACAGTGCAAATCCCCGCTGGTCGGTGAGGTAGGAAAAATCTTAAATAAACACTTATACCTACTTTATCATAAATTGTGGACCCTGTGTGAAATGTGCCTTAGTCTTGTACCTACACGTGTAGTGAGGGTACGACTTAATATTTTCCAGGGATATAAACCAGAAAAGTCTTCTTCTTATCGTGTCACTGATTCTTTCGAACCAAGTGTGGTGAAAGGATTTTAAGTGTGCCTCAAAGAGGCTCCTTTTGTGCACTTTATACATATTTTCGAACTTTTCAGGTTCTACGAGATGCCATAAGGTTAGGATAGGTTGTTAGGTTTCCTCGCGATGTTTTCCTTCACCGTTTAAAAGCGCTGGCATAGTGTTCTTAAATTTTTGGGCAGAAAATCTCATTGGTACACGACTGGATTTGAACCCACGACCTTAGGATCGGAAGGCAGGGCCGCTACCACTAGGCCACCAGCGCTCTCTGAGTTTAGTGAGACGTAGGTAAAGGATGCTGGGAGTATCACTACGTGATAGAATCAGAAATGAGGATATCCGTAGAAGAACTATGGTCACCGACATAGTTCTTAGAATTAGTAAGTTGAAATGGCAATGGGCAGGCCATATAGCTCGAAGAACCGTCAACCGTTGGGGAATAAAGGTTCTTGAATGGCGACCACGAACTGGAAGACGAAAAGTAGGGCGCCCACCCACCAGATGGACCGACGACATTGTTAAGATCGCAGGAAGTCGGTGTGTGGAAAGGGCTCAGAATCGTTCTTCCTGGAAATGTGTAGGGGAGGCCTATGTCCAGCAGTGGATTTCTTCAGGCTGATGATGATGATTATGAGTTAAAGGAAAAGTTGTACTATATCAAAGCGTGCATTCACCCCAATATTATTTATACATCCGAGAAAACTGATTTCAATTATATCATCCTGTTCAGTGTTGCCATTCACTCGAATAAGTCCGGACTAATCCGGTCTTATCCGGACTTAGCCGGTCTTTTTTTTATTTTTATACAACTAGCTGAAAGAACAAGCTTAAACCTTTGTGTCATAGTGTAATACAAGTATGTTGTGTAATTCATTTTTCATAAGTAGCAAACATGTTGGTCCTCATGTGAAGAGAGAGAGCTTATTTATTACATACTTATATATATATTTTTTTATATCATGCGTAATAACATAGTTTAGTTTTTTTTTTTTTTTTTTGTATTAGCTTACTTTACTTTTATTTTCTAAATCTTCTTGGATAAGTACCTACATAATTGTTTGGGTTATATCATTTTTTTTCATTGTTGTCGAATTTTAATGTAGGTACTTCTAAGTACATTCATTCTTTTTTTTTTGTTGATTGCATGTGTTGTATCCTTTTGTGCACGCATAACGACTTGTGAACCTATTACATAGGAGAAGCCACTGGCTCCTGAAACACAGTTTTTTAACTAGTTCGGGAGACTATGGGTTCAAATAATTTAAGTTTAAAAAACTTGAGAAACCGACTTCATTGTCAAACGGCTAAACCGATTTTAATCAAATTTGTTTGGGACAATCTGGACGTAAGAATAACCTTCCAAATAAAAAAATAATTTTCTAAATCGGTTCATAAATGACGGAGGCATGCAGTTACAAACATTAAAAAAATTATTAAAAAAAAATGGCTACACCGATTTTAATAAAATTAAAATGGGACCAATCTGGAAGCAGTACCTTTCAGATAAAAAAATAATTTTTCAAATCGGCTCACAAATGACGAAGTTATGCGGTAACAAACATTAAAAATAAAAATAAAAAAAACATAAAAAAAAATAAAAAATACAACCGAATTGAGAACCTCCTCCTTTTTGATTGGAAGTCGGTTAAAAAGATTTGTGAAACCTATTTATTAAGTCAATAAACATTACTATTACTATTACCAACCATAATGTTAAGTGATAACCATCGCCTATAACAAAGCATTGCCTTGTAGGTCACGCACGTCAGGAACGTGCCCTACGATACACTGCCCTACGTCCGTCAACTGGAGGAGTACAGATGTTCAGCCTCACGTGCCAGTATTCACCCACACCCTTCAAACCGAAACACAGCACTGCTGCTTCACGGCAGGAATAGGCATTCTTCTGTTCTTACTCCGGACTTTTGGTCTAGTGTCCTAAGAGGCAATGCTCAGTTAGAGGAGATGGTTACCACTTCACATCAGGTGGGCCATATGCATGTTCCATCAGCCAGTTGTATAAAAAAATGTTAGAAGTTCTTTCCATTTTTAACCGACTTCCAATCAAAAAGGAGGAGGTTCTCAATTCGGTTGTATTCTTTATTTTTTTTTATGTTTTTTTTTTATTTTTATTTTTAATGTTTGTTACCGCATAACTTCGTCATTTGTGAGCCGATTTGAAAAATTATTTTTTTATCTGAAAGGTACTGCTTCCAGATTGGTCCCATTCTAATTTTATTAAAATCGGTGTTGCCATTTTTTTTTAAATAATTTTTTTAATGTTTGTAACTGCATGCCTCTGTCATTTATGAACCGATTTAGTAAATTATTTTTTTATTTGGAAGGTTATTCTTACGTCCAGATTGTCCCAAACAAATTTCATTAAAATTGGTTTAGCCGTTTGACAATGAAGTCGGTTTCTCAAGTTTTTTAAACTTATAATTATATACTAAAAAGTCCGGTCATTTTTGCAAAACTCTGACTTTTTGAGTACTTTTCAAATCTCGAAATGGTAACCCTAATCTTGTAGTGCCCTTTATTTTAGCGAACAAGTGTGGCCGATAGCTTAGTGTGGACATTCCTGTCATTATCTTTATCAAAAATAAGTATTATAGACAATCAACACAACACTATCTAGCTCCAAACTAAGTAGAGCTTGTACTATGGGGACCAGATAGCTGATAATTGAAACTATTAGTAACTTTATTCGTCCGTGAATATAAGTTAATTCGGCCTTCTGCGCGGGAGGGCGTAGATTTGATCCAAACCAAGAACAAATATGTTTGTGTTGAACACAGAAAACAAGCATATTATGGCCTGCATGGTGTTAAGTATACATCGCCTATTACAAAGAAAAGTCACGCACGTCAGGAACGTGCCCTACGATGCACTGCCCTGCGTCCATCAACTTTAGGCATACAGATGTTCAGCCTCACGTGCCAGTAATGTCACACACACCCTTCAAACCGAAAGACAGCAATGCTGCTGTGAATGCCGTAAATGGGCATGAGGTGAGGTGGTGAGATGGCATGACAGGGTCGAGAAAATTCTGATTTAGGATGCAAATCGCGTACATTCAATAAAAAGAAACCAGCCAACTGTTATTTTACTATTTAAGCGCATAAAATGCAACTGTTTCCTAGATCCGTTTGTATTAGTTTGTACATTTAGCGGACTTCGTGACACTGCTTAGCGGAAAACCGCTTAGTTTAACAGCACCTCTACCATCCTGACAGCTTAGTCGGCCTAATCAGGAAAGACATGGTTAATACGTGCAAAGCTGACTAAACCATGGGTTTCACGGACTCACGATGATAACTTACACCGTTTGAGAGCACTAGCATTTTGTACATCAATAATTTTCCGAAAAAGGTCAGTAAAAACCCATCGAGACTGGATTTGAACACATGACCTCAGGATTGGAAGGCGGGTGTTTTAGGCCACCAGTGCACACTTAATTTGTACCGAGCAAGTAGTTATTTAAATTTGAGTCTTTCTTTTACGATAATAATAAACAAAAAGCTATTGTTTGTTGTACAGCGAAAAACATTTTACAAAAGTAACGTAGTGACTTTAAAAATTATTGCCTCCTGTCAAACTCAAACTAGTACAACGTAATCAAAGTAAGTAACTTGAAGTCGTTAACATATTTTGTTATGGAGAGAGCTATGCGAGTTTCAGTTCAGGATAGAATCTGAACTGCAGAAGTAAAGTATTATACACCTACGAAGCGGCTGGTTATCGAGTAGCTCTTTCGTAGCGGCTCTTTGTAGCGGTTATCCTCTCAGTCCGCTCAATAAGCGTAGACAAGAAATAAAAACTTGTTCGCAGCTTATATGGAGTACTACCCTGTAGGTAAGTTCACAGAAACTCACGGTAATTAACTTGTACCTACTAGTTAGGCACGCGGCTTCTTTCGTGTTTTATTTATTAATTTCATTAACATTATGCTTGTATAGTTGACCAATTTGAACTGTATTTTCTCATTTCAAGTTAAGCCGTGAGCACATCGAAGTGTTCTGCGGTGGCGATCAGTACCGCAGAATGCTTAGAGGTGCACAAGGCAAATCAATTTTGATCAATAATCATACGCAATGTATTTTATTAGAATTATTTAATTTGAAATATTTGCTACTACCTAGGTATACACAATATTATCAACTTTTATATGATCTAAATATTAATGGTAAACGAATATAACTGAAAATGTATGTAAATCTTCTTCTTATCGTGTCACCGATTCTTTCGAACCAAGTGTGGTGAAAGGATTTTAAGTGCGCCTCAAAGAGGGAGCCTCTTTGAGGCGCACTTAAAATCCTTTCGTGCACTTGACACATATTTTCGAACCATTTAGGCTCTACGATATGCCAGTTTCCTCACGATGTTTTCCTTCACCGTTTGAGAGCACTGGCATAGTGTACATACATTTTTGGGCAGAAAAACTCATTGGTACACGACTGCATTTGAACCCACGACCTTAGGATCGGAAGGCGGGGCCGCTACCACTAGGCCACCAGTGCTCTTTATGTATCTAATGTATGTAAATAAATAAATAAGACGAAATAACGGTCAAATTTATAACCTTCTTTCCTAGCTACGTAATCAGGTAAAAGTGAAACAGACAGGCAAACAGAATTTCATATTAATAAATTGTTATAGACATAGATACCACGTGGGAATACCATCTAATGAATATAAAAACTAGCCAAATACCAAAGATGGTATACGCTTGAAGAGTTATTTCTTATGAAATTTGCGTTAACTTCCCGGATACTAGTTATTTAGTGGTGCTTTCTCATCTTAGGGGGGTGGGCGTGGGTTTGAATCCAGACTTGGAATTTTGGCAAAGATATGAGGATGTATGTATTGGGGGAAGGAAATTGTGAGTCATTCGCACACAAATGTTTGTTCTGTGTGGGTATCAAACCTACAACCTATACAGCGCAGAAAACAAACCAGTCAGCCAAACCAACTTCATATAACTAACCCATTAATATTTAGATCATATAAAAGTACAAACACGATTTTTGTAAATTATTTGTGAATAAATGAAATGAAATGAAAAATGAAAAAAAAAAAAAAAGGAGTTTTGCAATTCAATTGTGTTTTTTTTTAATATTTTTTTATCTGAAAGGGTTATTGTTCTTCTATATTGGTCCCCTATATTTTTATCAAAAATTATTTAGCAATTTGGACATGAAGTCAGTTAATCAAGTTTTTGAAACTTACATTATGGTTAGTATTATCCACTGTAATCTTTCAATTCCATTCTTTATTAGCTCTATTCCATACAATCTATTATAACCCTTATGTCTTTACGACTAAGTTCAAATTCCAAAGTAAAATAATTCGCCACAAAGTGAAAAGGTGTAAATTTATAAATTCAACTGTTTTTTAAGATATCGAAAGTCGTAAAAAATTATGTAGCTATGCGGGTACCTCGTAAAGTAATATAAGTGAACCTGAGTGCGGGCGTTGTATAGATGTACCGACTATACATAACGCATGGGGTGTGGCCAGAGTGATAGCGACTTCATCATCATCAGCCTCTGCCTTCTGCGCCGTAGGTCGTGGGTTCGATCCCCACCGAGAACAAATATTTGTGTGATGAACACAGATATGTATTGATAAAAAGCGGTTATTTTATTTTTGGCATTGCACAACCCCGCACTTTTTCCACGTTTTCCGTATATCGTCGTAGCTGTCGAGGCTTTTAGGATGAGGTCGTCGATGAATTACTCAAAGAAATCTGCCATTCCCTCTTCGAAAAGAAGCAATAAAATAAAATGCCTAGCGGGTCTTCAAAATGTTGTCTAGGCGACTGATCGAGGCGACGCGTGACCCAAGAGCTGGTGGGTATCTGGCGCAGCGTATAAGCATTGCTATTCAGCGTGGCAATGCCGCCAGCGTCTTGGGGACGCTTCCGTCTGGCACTGATTTGGATCAGTTGAGCTATAAGAGGGCGCCACTGCGTCAACGCTAAAATACGTCTCCGTGTTAAAAAACATTTAAATAATAGCAAGTGATTTTATCTTCGTTAAAAGTGATAAAATTGTGTTCGTGTATATAAGATCTGCATGTGCAAATGTTATCAAGACGCTATCTTTACAAATAAACCCAAAAACAGTTGAACAAAAACAGTGAACAAATAAGATAAATTACGTGTCTTGAACAATATTTATTCCAAAAAAGTGGCCCACAAGAAATTAAAACACTCCAAAACATCAAACTACGTGTGTGTGAACCGAAAACTGTGATAAATACTTTGAAATAGCAAACCCACAACATTTGTTTACGTACAAACCGTTACGTCAAACAAAGCTAGTTCAAAATTCATCTATGACCTTTGGACCCACTAAGACTCGTGACTGGGACGTGACTCGTTCGAATAACTGGATATCGCCATCAGTCTAATAATTTCGTCGGTAGCTACTATGACCAGTTGGTGCAGCGAGCGGGCTTCCGTAGGAAATAAGTCTGATACCGATCCGTGACCCCGGGTTCGAATCTACATAAAAGTGTCCTGCTTCTTCACTTTTTGTACCCAAAAATTATAATTACTAGTCAACTGTATTAGTTGGTATACCTAGTAGTTAGGCTAAATGACAATAGAGGGTGCCACAAGTTAAACAATCTGCAAAAATGGAAGAAACAAATAACGTTACGAAACGTAAACCACCACTAACTAAATCAATATCGCTAGAAGGTATCAATAGCTCACTAAGCTCTACACATTCCGCTGATATATTGGGAATGAGCCTTGACCTTTCAACGCATCATGTATTGACGAGCAATATGGAGGAAATGAAGACAGAAATAATAAATCTGCGAACTCACTTAGATACTACTCAGAATGAGCTAGAAAATGTAATTTTAGAAAATAACGACTTGAAGAAATTAATTGCAAATCTATCTAATGAAGTAGACATTTTAAAGCAAATTTGTAGGAGTCCTGTATCCTCACTTCGGAAAAACATGTCATCAAAAAAGAGCGCAAAACGTCGGTTATCTGATAATTTCAAAAATAGTCCAAGCACAGTGCCAGATGACATTTGTACTACCCATATCGGCGAGAAAATTACCAACGCGACGATATCTAAACATGCGGAAGAATTGGCTTTGAACCCCGAAATACAAACTGAACAGATTAATACAGTCAATGCGGAACATATTTCAAAGTCTGAAAAAGAAAAGTCAAACTCAGAAGGAATTATGCAGAAAAGAAACAACGATAACCTAATAAATAACAACGAAACAAAAAAACCTCATAAGAAGCTTTTTTTGTTTGGAGGGCAGCAGTGTACTGGCTTGTCATCAAAACTTAGAAAATCTAGAGTAAGAAGCCCGTATGAGCAGTACCAAATAGTTTCATTTATCAAGCCAAATGCTAAATCAGTGGACATTCTGAACTGTGCTAAGATATTTGACATTTCACAAGAGGATCGTGTACTGATTTGTGTTGGACAACATGACTCAAACCCTTTTGAAGTTATGACAGAGTTGTGTGTATATTTGAAAACAATTAAATGTCCTGTTTTTATCATAAAAATTTTAGAAAATAAATATCTTAATGTAAATAAATTAAATGAAATGCTAAATATGCTAAGCAGGCAATTTAAAATGTGTACCTACATTAATTTGAATATTGACATAGATTATAACAATTACTTTTCAACTTTAGACATGTGTGGAAAAATTAATTTCATTATTGACCAATACGACTACAATGAGAAATTCTTAAACTTTAGAAAAAATGCACGAGCTGCTGGGCAAAGCAACAACTTACAGAGAGGCTCCGGCTTCAATTACGAGCCTGCTAAACTACATAAGGGTACGCAAACTGAATATCAACCACCAACGCAGGAGACAAGCACCCAAAGCAATTCAAATGATGATGAGCTTTTTCGTGCCTAAACGAGAGTTAGTATTTAGGGTTCTCCATCAAAATGTGAATGGATTTCTGAGTAAGATTCATCTTTTAGAGATACATATTTTAGAATTACGTGAACAAAACAAGGAACCGGATTTAATCTGCTTGACAGAAATACATATGGATAAGAGTTGTGAAAGTCTTATTAAGATTTCAGGTTACATTCTAGCAGCCTCCTTCTGTAGAGTCAAAAAAACGAAACGATGCGTACGTGGTGGGGTGTGTATATTGGTCAAACACGGTTTGTCTTATAAAGGCGTTACATTCACGGAAAAACATTGTAGAGAGACACACTTCGAGTGCTGTGGAATAACCTTAGACATCCATCTTGACTCTCGGCAGTGTGTCGGCCATAAATTATACGTATTCTGCATTTATAGAACACCTGACTCAGACATTAACTTTTTCATGGACAAGTTAACCAAAATTTGTCATCACTGTCTCAAGAGTAGTAAAAAAAATAATTTTGGCGGGAGACTTAAACATTAATACCATACCTTCTAATAAAACAACGTTGCAATTTCGTGATATTCTCATGAATTATAATCTTTCGTTGCATATACACGAGCCTACCCGTCAAAATAGTTGTATTGACCATTTGATAAGCAATATTCCTTCAGCTGTTGGTGAACTTCTACACTGGGATATTTCTGACCACAATACTGCGCAACTGCTAAATGTTCCTATCAGTTATAGAGATATACCTTTGCAGGAATATTATATCTATAGGAGGGACTATAACTTAAATAATATATGCAAATTTAAGGAATGCTTGGAGAACTTATCCTTCAGTGAGGTTTACGATCAACCTGATACAAATTCTGCGTATGATGTTTTTCAAGACTTGATGTTAACCTTCTACAATTTATGCTTCCCAAAGATTAAAATAAAAATTAAACTTAAATCAAAACGACAAAAATGGATAACGAAAGGATTAAGAATAAGTTGTAAGGCAAAAAGATTGTTGAGATATAGCTACTACAGGGAAAAATCAAATAAAAATAAAAAAAACTATAAATCATACTGTCGACTCCTGAAAAAATGTATTGAACAATCAGTGAAGCTATCTAGTGAAAATGCCATAAAAAACTCCAAAAACGTATGTAAAACTTCTTGGCTGTTAATTAAGCAAGAGTCAGAAAATGTTAAATCTATAAATATCCTTAATAATATTGTAAAGAATCAAAAACGTATTACGAGCCCTGATAAAATAGCGGAAGAATTTAACAAATACTGGATTGACATCACAAATAAAGAAAATAGCAACCTGCGGATTACTCAAAGTAGCAGTATATGTAGTAGTATGTTTTTGCAACCTTTTGGATTTGACGAAGTTCATAAGCTAGTACAATTGCTTAGAAATACTAAAGCCGTTGGGTGCGATGACTTTGCTACGAATATTTTAAAGGCATGCTCAAGAGAAATTGTACCGGTTTTAACGTATTTGATAAATTTATCTTTCGCGGAGGGATGCTTTCCAAATGCCCTAAAATACGCTATTGTTAAACCATTATATAAAAAAGGCGAGCGTGATCAACTTGAGAACTATAGACCTATAACATTAATACCAGTTATATCGAAAGTGTTTGAGCGAGCAATGCAAAGGCGTATATTATCCTTTATTGAAAAACACAACATACTCAAAACCGAACAGTATGGATTTCAAAGAGGCAAATCGACAACTCTAGCGTGCTTTAATCTTACTAAAAAAATAATTGACGACTTAGATTCTGGAAAAAAGGTCACAGCTATATTTTTTGACATGTCCAAGGCATTTGACTTTGTTTCACATGCATTATTACTAGATAAATTAGAAAAATACGGTATAAGAGGCCCTGCTCATAAATGGTTATCTAGTTATCTGTCAAATAGAAAGCAATGTGTTGAAATTAATAATATTGACGAAAATAAAGAACTAAGGCCATTCAGGTCAAGCTATAGGCATAATAACTATGGGGTACCTCAAGGTAGTGGGTTAGGACCCCTACTATTCTTACTATATATTAATGACCTTCCTGAAGCAACTCCAAACCCATGTACATTGTTCGCTGATGACATCTCGATTATTATATCATCAAATACTGACATTAACAATTATACTACAGACGTAATCAATACAACTAATTCTATTATTAAATGGCTAAATGAAAATAATTTGCATGTTAACTTGACGAAGACCAATTTAATACAATTTAGTAATTCTAATAGAAGACCTGACAAACTTAATGTATTCTATAAAGAACACAAGTTATCTATTGTGAACGAAACAAAATTTCTGGGCATCATATTAGACCAAAACTGTAACTGGAAGGGACATATCGATCATATCTCAAAAAAATTGAACAAGTTTGTATACGTCCTCTATAAGCTTCGTAAGTCTTCAAACCAGAACACCATTTTGACGGCCTATCATGGGTATGTAAGCTCAGTTTTAAAGTAAGGTATTATCCTCTGGGGCAACTCCACCAATGTACAAAGAGTCTTTATCGCTCAAAAGAAATGCATTCGAGCAATTGTAGGGATAGCTCCATGGGAGTCGTGTAAGCCAATCTTTAGAAAGTTAAAGTTGTTGACATTGCCCAGCATGTATATTTTAGCTGTTGCTAAGTTTGTTAGAGAGCAATCGAATTTGTTTAAAAAAGCACGGGACTTATATCATCGGTGTGTAAGGGACCCCGATAGAATAGTACTGTCTAGAGTGCCTAAAACCGCACTTTATAAAAAGAATTGTTTTGCTATGTGTGGACAGATTTACAATAGAATTCCCGATGAAATTAAAGATTTACCAACTAGACAATTTTTAAAAAAGCTACGATTATGGCTCATTGACAGAACTCTATACAGCGTAGGTGAATTTATGAATGGATAATAACAATTTGTATAATGTATATTTCATTTCCTTTTGTATTGTATTCTTTTCTATTATAATGTATATTTCATAATGCTTTTACGACATTATTTGATGACATTATTTGTAAGTAGGTACATAAACAAAGACATTTATTATTTAGTTAAGTAAGGTGTAATTTACTATTTGTGCCTAAATTTATTTTTTTTGAACCTATAATTTTTGCATCCCAGCAATGTAGTGGGGAATGTGTGCTACTTATATATTATATTTAAGATCTTATGTACATACACCATTCAGGCAAATAAATGATTATGATTATGATATGATTATGATTATCTCTAGATCGTTTGTAACGATCTGCAGATAGCTCAACTGTTTCTTGTGTATTTTGTACATTTTGTAAATATTTGTTTAATTGTAAGTTTCTTTGTGTAAATAAATATTATAAAATAAAATTGCAAATGATCGAGATCGGCCCGATAATTAGGCCCCTGACACTGTTAAATTTACATGCATAATAAGGCTACGATCTCGACGCTTTCGAGCGAGGATGGTGGGATATAGCAATGGATAGAGACAGTTGGAAAGATTTGGGGGAGACCTTTGCCCAGCAGTGGGACGAAATAGTTTAGAAAAAAAAATAAGGCTATAAATATACTGAATACTGAATACGGGTTCCTCTCTTGCAGTCTGACCACACCTTATGCTCAAATTGTGGTCATCTCCGCTGTGGGTAGTCACAAAACCTCTGTACTTCTACTCTATGTCTTTATTCACTTGTAACCTGAGTTAAAAACCCTTACAATGTTATTGTCCTCAGTTTGTAGTAATTTTTACAAATAACCGTTAGAAAACATATGATCCATCTGATGAGTGGTAACCAATGCCTATAACAAAGCATTGCCACGTCAGGAACGTGCCCTACGATGCACTGCCCCGCTCCCATCACCTTGGCATACAGTAAGCCTACCACAAGCTCTGTCTGACTCTGTCTCTGGCTCTGGTTTTGAGTCTGTATGAGTGTTGATTTAATAAATCCTACGTCGAAACACACACAGTAAAATACACTAGTGAGCACTCACACAGACGCAAAACCAGAACCAGAGACAGAGCCAGACAGAGCTTATGGTAGGCTTATAGATATGTTAAGCCTCACGTGCCAGTATTCATCCACACCCTTCAAACCTGTACACAGCGATGTTGCTTCACGGCAGCAATAGGCATGGTGGTAGTACGCACCCCCACGAGACACACACAAAGAGCTCTACTACTTCTGCCTTCTCAATCGGTATTACACTGAAGCTTCTTTGTTAGTAATTCATAACAAAGTTAATTGTATAAGACCCGAGGGGATGTAGATCTTCAGAACATGGAAACGGTTGCATGGATTTCAACCAAACATGGCTAATAACCACCAGTAGTAGTAGAGCTCTGTGTGTGTCTCGTGTGGGTGCGTACCTACCACCATGCCTATTGCTGCCTATGCCTATGCCTCAAGTTGATGTACGCAGAGGAGAGCATCGTAAAGCACGTTCCTTACGTGCGTGACCTACGAGGCAATGCTTTGTTATAGGCGATGGTTACCACTTAACATCAGGTGGGTCTGATTCCTTCAGCTAGTTGTACAAAAAGCTCAAGACTATCTAAAAAAACTCCCTCAAACCTTACAACGTTCTTTCGCAACATTTTGACGCAAATTAAAAAATAAACAAACACAACTAAAAGAGGTTAAGCCCCACTTAGCTTGTCTACGTATTTAAGTACATATCCTTTTAAAATGTGCCTTTTTTACTGATTACTTAGGCACCGACCTACCCATTTAAAATCAATTGATATTTTAGATTAAGTACTTTAAATTCATTTTATTTTGCAAATATTATCTGTGACATATCGAAAACAAATGTCAAAAAAGGTTTTCGATTCACAAAAAAGGTTGAAAGCCCAAGATTAGCAAAGTTACAGAGTTGTTCTTATCAATTTTCTTATTTAAATTCTTATAGGTACACGTAGCAACATTTTTTTATACAACGAGCTGATGGAAAAGCATATGGCCCACCTAATGTTAAGTGGTAACCTTTAATGTGGTGCCTTTAACAAAGCATTGTCTCGTAGGCTATTCGATCCCCCAAAAAACAAATATTTGTGTGGTGAACGCAGATGTTTGTTCTTTGTTTGGGTGTTACATAATATTATTATTATTATGTGTTTATTAGGCCTTTGCCCAGCAGTGGGACGATGTAAGCCAATAAAAAAAATGTATTTACAAAAAAAATAAGTATTATTTCAGATATCTGGCCATAATAGTACAAGATCTGCTTTATTTGGGGCTAGATAGTATTGTGGGGATTTAATTGTATTTATACTAATAGACCTCACAACATACTTAGGCAATACATATTCACGTTAGGAAAAAAAATCCGCTAATTTATTTCATTCCTTGTTATATTTATATTTACTTTAAGTTATCCACAATATTTATTATTTAAATTAGCATCAAAAAACTCAAGCCTATATACCGGTAGTTAGTAGTCAATTGACTCAACTTACACACGACCTTTTTACCATCTTGCTAGCTCTACGTAAATAAACACGCGTAGCAAAAAATATCAAAAAAGGTGAAACCCCACTTATTTGGGTCAGGACAAAGAATAAAAAGTGTCGGGAACATCTGAATACACGCGGTCGAATGTTAGCGTTTTGTCTCCCGGCGAGCGGTCCTTGTCTAGTGCGAGTTTGATAGGCATTGTTTGTTTGTTTGTACATTATTTCCTACAAATGAAGCAGCAAGCTAAAGAAAATCTAGTCACTGTCAATGTCAATTAATTTAACAACAAAATCTGTGAGCGAGGTGAGGGATTAGTTTTTTGTAATTTTCGGAATTTACTTTTTCGTTTTAATGGGTTTTCTGGTGTTACTTTGAGTTCTGTTGTTTAATTTAGGTGGTATTTTAACCAAACATTACATTGAGGTCTTAGCTCAAAGTGCTAGCAGACACTGGCAAAATCAATCCAAAATGGACAGATTCCATTAATTAAGAAGAAGAGTTGATAAGTAGTACAGTAGTAGTACAACTCTTGGTGAAGGGCTCGTCCCGGAAAGAGCTACCACCATGCCTATGGCCATGGGCCACCATGGACGCAGTGCAGGGCACGTTCTTGACGTGCGTGACCTACGAGGCAATGCTTTGATACACACAAAGGCCTCAAAAATAAAACACTCCTCTTTCCCGTCATAGCTTAAAAAGGTGATGAGTTGTGAGAATAATTTTCATTGTTCATTTCATTCCTTTTCATTTTCATTTCATTTACTTTTACTACCAAACTTATAAGCTTGGTTGCGTCCTCTTTCCCGTCAAACAAAGCTTAAAAAGGTGATGAATTGTGAGAATAATTTTCATTGTTCATTTCATTCCTTTTCATTTTCATTTCATTTACTTTTACTTCCAAACTTCTAGGCTTGGTTGCGTGGAACTGGCACCTAGACTCACCTAGCTTTAAGACTTTTTAAGGTGATCCTTGTTATAAATCCTATTGAATAAAGAAACATTTGACTTCGACATAAAAAATACTGTATTCAAGCGAACCCAGCCGCGGGCACACGCCAGTGCCTTAAAAAGGACAAAAACATGAGACCCCGATAAGTTGCAGCTATTCTCAAAAACAGAGATGCGATCAAATGCCCAGAGGCAATTTAATATTGAAGCGATTACACGCGACTTCGTCTGTCAACTTTTGGTTTTGCTTATAACAAGTTATCTATACTTCTACACTAATGTTATAAAGAGGAAAGATTTGTATTTTTGTGTGTATATTTGTAACTAGTGGCCGCCCGCGGCTTCGCTCGCCCGTTCCCGTAACACCCCGTTCCCGTTGCTTTTTCGCGATAAAAAGTATCCTATGTCCTTCTCCCGGTTCTATGCTACCTCCCCACTAATTTTCTGCCAAATCGGTTCCGCCGTTCTTGAGTTATAAATAGTGTACCTAACTAACACGACTTTCTTTTATAAATATAGATGAATAAACTATAAAAATACTGTTCCGATTTCAAAATAAAAATCATCATTGGAAAGCTACATTCACCCTGTGTAAAATAGGCTATATTTATGTGTTTAAAAAATAAATGTCCACCCGCACGAAGCCAGGACAGGCCGCTAGTATTTTGTGCCTCAATTTGATGGAGGCAGGGCAGTGCATCGTAGGGCACGTTTCAGACGTGCGTGACCTTGGAGGCAATGCTTTGTTATAGGCGATGGTTACCACTTATTATCAGGTGGGCCATAAGCTTGTTCCATCAGGTAGTTGTATAAAAAACAAAACTAACGAAGTTTAAAAACTTGAGAATCCGACTTCACTTAGCCAAACTGCTGAATCGATGTTGATAAAATTTCTATAAACCAATAAATAAATAATGCGGACAATCCACACAACACTATCTAGCCCCAAACTAAGCAGAGCCTGTACTATGGGAACCAGATACTTAGCTGATTATAATACTTAAATACTTTTTTTTGTAAATACATACATAGAATACAATATAACACCCAGACAAAAAATAAGAACTAGGTATATATTATATCTCATTCTCATCACCATTCTATGTTTGCTATGCATGTTTCTTTCTAGTGGTTATATAAAAAAGCAACAGACACACAAACACTCTCACATTTCAAAATTACAATTAATATTTGAGATACTTAACTCGAAAATTTGCGGTGAATTTTTTAAAAAGATAACTCAAAATTGCAGGAGAGCTTTTTGAGAGCGCACGCTTTACAAAAAAGTGTGTAATTATTAGATCAAAGTCTGGAGTTTAATGTTGTTAAAAGTGGCTTATGGAATTGACTTTTCTGATGGTTTCACTGGTCGAGATCGTATTTGACGTGATAATGTCTTATAATTCGATGGAGCCGGCTGCACGCACGATAAACATGACTCATGCGGCGTTACCTCGCTCTGAGGCGTTCTATTTAAGGCAAGTGCAAGCGAGAGCGCGGAACGAGCGACAAAGAGGCACGCACGGCCTCCACGTTCGGCAGCGTTCGACATCTGTCTCGCTCTATGTGAGCGATGCGTCCGCGTGGACTGCTGTATGACGTTGTCACGTTCAACTATCGTCGGTAAACCGACTTTAAGGCCTGCGCACACCTTGTTCGCTGGCGGTAGCGATCAGTGAAACGCTGTCAAATATCGCTGTCAGATTTGAAATTTGACAGCGATATTTGACAGCGTTTCACTGATCGCTACCGCCAGCGAACTAGGTGTGTTCGAGCCTTTAAAGACAACCGATTTTATTTTTGACTATTGATAAGGCTCAGAATTATCCTTCCAGGAAATGTGAGAATTTGGGAGGCCGATGTCCAGCAGTGGACTTCTGCTGAATGGTGATGATGATTTAGATGTTTATCGAAAAGCCTGATTTTAAAAACGACACGTAACGGAATGAAAAAAGGACAAGATTCTACCCGATACGGGCCCAGATCATAAAGTATTAAAAATTGATATTACAGCGGACATCTTTGGATATTTTGAATGTTTGCCTTTATTACGTCTTATTGTGAGCATGGAGTTCTTAAACCGGATGCCGGAGATATTTCAGAAAGATAGAATCTTTGTCTATGAATAATGTTATGCGTGGACTTTAAAAAAGTAAAAAAAACTGCTTTGCTGGAGTTTTTTTCTTCGTTACGCTTCTGCTATGTGCTTTTTTGAGCAAGCTTGAGAATTTTTTAAAGTGAGAGAGAGACAAATTAAAAAAATAGTATATATTCTCTTGTTACTTATTTTTTTTATTCATTTGTAGGTACCTATCACAAGGATCACTTGGAAACGTCTTTCAGCTAGTGGCGTGTAGGTTACTTTCAGATAGACTTTCAACGAGTCAAATCTCAAAGTTACCTACACGCCAAAGTCTAAAGAAAATATAATTACTAGCGGCTGCCCGCGGCTTCGCTCGCCCCGATCTCGTTACTTACATCCGATCTCCGTTACAATATCTTTATAAATTGTAGTCTATGTATTATTGTAAAGTTTCATCAAAATCTATTATTCAGCAATTTTTACGTGAAAGAGTAACAAACATCCATCCATCCATCCATCCATCCATACTTATAAACTTATGCGTTTATAATAGTAGGATATTTCGTTCTATAATCAGAAACAGTGCTTGAGTCTCAGTTGGGCTTCAAGCACTCTCAAGCATAGATTTTTTGACAATACCATTGAAAAAAGACAAAAATACACACCCACTCACACTATACACGCATAACACACGGTAGCAAAGATCTCTATTTTTAGGGTTCCGTAGCCAAATGGCAAAAACGGAACCCTTATAGATTCGTCATGTCTGTCTGTCTGTCTGTCTGTCCGTCCGTATGTCACAGCCATTTTTCTCCGAAACCGTAAGAGCTAGACTGATGAAACTTGGCGAGTAGATGTATTCTGTGAACCGCATTAAGATTTTGACACAAAAATAGAAAAAAAACTATAAATTTTTGGGGTCCCCTTGAAACAGAAATTAAAAAAAAAATTTTTCATTGAACCCATACGTGTGGGGTATCTATGAATAGGTCTTCAAAAATGATGATGAGGTTTCTAATATAGTTTTTTTTAAACTGAATAGTTTGCGCAAGAGACACTTCCAAAGTGGAAAAAAGTTGGTCCCCCCCCTCTAACTTCTAAAATGAGAGAATGATAAAACTAAAAAAAAATATATGTTGTACATTACTATGCAAACTTTCAACGATATTTGGTTTGAACGAGATCTAGTCAGTAGTTTTTTTTTATACGTCATAAACCGTAAACCGCAATTTACCTTTCGACGAACTACAAGAACCTTATCAAGTAACATAATATAAAGGTTCTTGTAGTTCGTCGTGCTACGGAACCCTTCATGGGCGAGTCCGACTCGCACTTGGCTGCTTTTTTTTATATGTTTTTGTTTTATTTTTTAATTGCAATTTCCTTTTTTTCTGCTTATAATGCCACGTTTCCACGCGTGCGTTCAACTCGACATTCAACGTGCACATTCACATTCACGCGCGTGGAAACGGTACGCCCGAGCCCGTAAACGCGCCCGTGAACGTGAATGCCGCGAACCGGGCGAGTGTCGGTTTTTTGATGAATGTGCGGGCGCCCGGTGACTGTTTACACGCGCGCGGGCCAAATTGGTGTTGCCAATTATACAGATTTATCTGTATTTATACAGAATTTACAGTGTCACTATCACTACCCATTTTTGTGTAGGTACGTTGTGTCGAACGAAATTAAAAGTATTGTTTCATTGAATAATGCACTGCGCACTTGCCAAACATCAAACACCAACAAAACTATCGAAGAAAAAAGAGTACGGTGAGAGTTGCGAGAAAGCGATTCATTCATTCATTTATTATACAACAAACAATTTTCATATACACTAATTGTTTAACTAGTGGGCAGGGCAAAGGGCATACTTTTACATTTAGACGTATTTTGATGATCGGGGAATACCTACTTCGTAATTATTTACATATTGACTGTCAAGGTAATTCATAATTAAAAATACCGTAGAAAATTACACGGTAGTGAAACATTACCGTATACCGTGTTTAAGCCAAAAATACCGTGCATCTACGGTAATTACCGTGTACCTGGTAACACTGGTTGCATGCCGCGCAGCTCGCCAGGCAGCTCGCCGGGCTGCACGGCATGCATGTAAACAGCTTGAATGTTCGCCGGCCCGGGACGGGCTGCATGCCACGCAGCCCGCCAGGCAGCCTGCCAGGCAGCCTGCCGGGCTGCACGGCACGCATGGAAACATAGCATTACATGTTATTTTTTTGTTTTTAAATCCCGCTATTTATTAATTTTTTTCTGGTTCGACTACCACCTACAACGTCGAACATGGGGTATGCTGAAAACCAGCCCTGTGCATCATCTATGTACCTATGTTGCACAGAATTAGTGCTGAGCCTACTCCTATTGTCAAACTGTAAAATTTATATAATGTGTTTTCTTTTTATGTGTTGCGTCTTATTTGGCAATAAACTTCTTGGTATTTCTTTGTATTTGTATTTGAAAAATCTATGCTTGAGGCTCGACTCAGACTCAAGCATTTTTCTGAATACTGGCCTAAAAGTATGTTCGAAAACCCTAATCGAATGTAATAATGAATAAAGAAGACTCTCTCCTGCAATTTCGCTCACATCATTTTAGCAAAAATGTAATTATTCTCGAAGGATTCATTAATAACCTTCGCTTGCAAATTTTTCATTAATAATTCATATTTTATAAGCAATATACCACTATTGTGTTTTGATGAAGACATTTTGATAGTGACGTGATGATAAATTATACTTTTGAGAAGTGGTAGAATGTGAAAGAGGTGCGCAGCTTGCTACAATTATTAAAAATAAATCTAATTATTCTTTCAACGCGGAGTAATTCAAGCAAGTTCCTAGTACCTATAGATAAAGCAAAGTTGCCTGGAAGGAGTCGTTCTCAGCGATAAAGTCGCCCATTGTTAGGTCCTAAGTACAATGTACCCATACCTGCCTGAGTCCTACAGGTAGGTACCTACTGAATTTTTGTGTGGCTAAAGAGTTATCTATTAAATTGATTTCGCGCCAAAATCTAGAAACAGTCTCATAAGTTTGACCTGCCAACTTTTTTAGCCACAGTTTTTTTGTAGAAGTAGAGCTCTCTGTGTGTCTCGTGGGGGTGCGTACTACCACCATGCCTATTCTTGCCGTGAATCAACATCGCTGTGTTTCAGTTTGAAGGGTTTGGTTGAAATTACTAAGGTCACCTGACGTCTGTATGCCTCTAGTTGGACGCAGGGAAGTGCATCGTAGGGCACGTTCCTGACAAACGTGACCACGAGGCAATGCTTTGTAATAGGCGATGGTTACTACTTAACATCATGTGGGCCATACCTATGCGTATTCCATCTGCTAGCTTTACCTATAAAAAAAAGTACCTACTTAGTTGGTATGCCATGCGTGACAGATTGCAAACCCATCATCGCGGCTAGAATAGTTAGAATAGCAGTCACCCATCCAATAGCACGGTGCTTAACTCAGTCCACCCGTGTAATAAGTTCCAAGGACCTAATTAAAAACATTTGCTTAACATCTTAACATTTTCTCAAACGTAGGTCCAAATAAATCGTCATGTTTAAAGGTCAAAGAATTTATTTAAGGCCCGGGCCGTTTCACGTGAAAAACGAGCCGTTTTTACAACGTAATACGGACCCCTAAAAAACCCGAAACTTCGTATCAACCGTTAAATACACTGTAAATTTATTTTACTGTGATGTAAGAAAAGCTTTGCGCTCATTTTTTTGGATAAGGCATCTTTGCAAATGCAGCTTGAGATGAGAACCTATTTTTGAAGTCGGTTAAAAAAAGCCCCACGGAAAAGAGATGAAACAGGGAAATACAAAAAATAATTCAAACCTAATTTATAAGCCTGGAAAAGATGAAAGCACTGGTGGGCTAGTGGTAGCGGCCCCGCCTTACGATCCTAAGGTCATGGGTTCAAATCCAGTGGTGTACCAATGAGTTTTTCTGGCAAAAATATATGTACACAATGCCAGTGCTCTCAAACGGTGAAGGAAAACATCGTGAGGAAACCGGCATGTCGTAGAACCTATAAAGTTCAAAAATATGTGTCAAGTGCACGAAAGGAGCCTTTTTGAGGCGCACTTAAAATCCTTTCACCACACTTGGTTCGAAAAAAGCCAGTGACACGATAAGAAGAAGAAGAATAAATTAAATGGCTTAATAATCATGAAAGGTGTACCAAAGTGAAGACGTTTCAAAGTGATTCTTGCAATCCAACTGAAATATACTTTTGATTTTTGATTTTGATTTTGACCATTTGGTATTACCTACATTAGGTACATACCACATCCGAAATCCCTTTCCTACTTCCAACCACGCAGCCGTTCAAATATTTTCTTCAAAGCAAAAACCCAGTAAACTGAACCAAAACATCCATCAAAAAAGCCCCAAATACCTACACGACGAAGAAAATTATCTTTAATTATTACAATTGTACCGAACGAATCCGTTGCCAATATCATTAGGCCATATTTCTGTGAAAAAAAAACTTTGGCGCGAAACTCCACCTTATTCTGACAGATGTAGAGCTGTCAAAGTGTTGACGGATGTCAGGATATCTTTGCAAAATGGCGGGCGGAGTTGGTCGTAATTTTTTGTGTGAAAATTGCTCATTTTCGGGTGTGGCCTCCATAACCACGCCTTTATAATGAGTTTAAATACGTTTGCAATGGGGAGTGCATGCCCTACGTGCTTACTTAATAAGTTTTGGGGAAATTAGTGGAAATAATTAGGTTGGTAGATAGGGGAAGTACGTACAAAATGGCATATACGGGTAAAATGGCATACCGGCTGTATTTCAAATTTGGTGGGTTTTCTCATCGTAGTGACAATTACAGAGCGTGCCCTATTTGTCTCTAAGTGAGCTATCAAAATACTGTCATTGTCAGCGCAACCATTTTCACTCAGTCGTCCTAGACAAGTTTTCGGTCATTGTGAGTTTTTTATCACTGCGAAGAGTTTTTAAAGTTTTGGTATGTGTTTCGGTTTGAAACTTAATGGTAGCGTATTATTTACATTCTTTAACATTTTGCACAAGTTATTGTGTTTAATTTTAATGAATAACTTGAGTTTTCAATAACTCTTTAGACTTTTAGGTAAATAAAGCCCTATTCGGACAAAATGGCATAGTTATACTATGGACAAAATGGCATATCCAAATATGCAAGAGATCAAGAATAAGGCTGTTAAAAAAAATGACACTCTTTGTAACAAGACAAAGAAACAGGTCACAAAGAACCTCTTTCAATCGGACAGTGAAGAAGAACCATTCGGGACCCACCCAAGATGAAAATGATGACTGCGCTTGCATTTACTGCAATAACTTGTTTTCGCGTTCTAGATCCGGAGAATTTTAACTAACTACGGTGCAAAAATAGTTCTCTTTGGGCTCACGCTGAATGTGCGGATGCACCCAAAAATGTTATATGCGTAATGTGTGTTTAATAAAGCACAAAATAAAAAAGTAAAGATGTATGCCATTTTGTCCATGCTATATGGACAAAATGGTTTTTCATTGATCTCTGTTTAACGCCAATTAATTTCATAAGTTATGTTTTTATTGTTAATTTTTCATGGATATTCTATTGATAAATAAGTAAACTTTGTACTTGTAAATTTGTATGGCTCTAGTAACAAAAATAAAAAAGTTATGAAGGAAATACAAAACAGTATGTCATTTTGGACGTACTTCCCCTACCTCTAATTAGGTAGTGGTATACTTGTAGGTATCTACCTCAAAATCATAGCCTGTAGAGTTCATTGCTGGACATAGGCCCCCCAAAAAAATTCCAGAAAGAACGATTCTGAGCTCCCTCCGACTGTAGATGAAATTTAAAAACTCAAACTCAAAGATGTATTTATTCAGTATAATTGCAAGGATCACTTTGAAACGTCTTATAGCTAGGCGAGTCTAGGGGCCAGTTCCACGCGACCAAGCCAAGAACAGGCAACAAACTACGGCTTGGTTGGACTACCGTTTTTATGTATGATCCTTTTAAAAAACAATTATATAAATAGTGAAGTTCCAGTGTGGTGCCACTCCACTTAGTGCTCGTAAGTTTATTTTTTAAATTTATTTATTTAACTACCTGATGGAACAAACACATGGTCCACCTGATGTTGGTTCGTCTCGCTATCTCCGTATTGGTCTGCCACGTCACCTCGCTGGGTCAGGATGCCAATCAGGAGCCTAATTCTTGGATCATTTTGCAATTTTATTATATTGCTTCTTTTCGAAGAGAGAATGGATGATTTCCTTGAGTAATTCATCGACGACCTCGTCGTAGAAGCCTCGACTCGACAGTACGGTATACGGAAAACGTAGAAAAAGTGCGGGGTTGTGCAATGCCAATGTGTATTTAAGGGACATTGAAAATCTCGGTCGGCCCGAGAATTAGGCTCCAGTTGCTACATAAACGGCAGACTTAAGGTACCTACTTACTATTTTCTTAAGTATCTTATTTTATAAGTATGCTGTATACTGTGTTACTTACGAAAACTCATCATTGAATATCGCTCCAACTCGTACTCATCGTAAATCATACCTAAACATCTGAGGCTTCCGTCGAGTCGGACCGTTAGGTACTCGGACCGCAGTCCCACTCGCCGGACTAATTAAATTTTATTATTTTTCTTCCGGCGACTCGGACCACTTTTGAAATGATCGAAAAAACCTATTGTTCAAAGCAATGAAGTACAGTCAATGGAAAAAGAAGGTGCACAAAGTAAACATAAAGAATAAAACTCTTTGATTGAAGACACAATTTATTTAAAAAAAATCTAATTATTAACAGTTATCTCGCTTCTCGAGATCGTTTCTTTCTCATACCCATAAACTGTGGAATGAGCTTCCACCTGAGGTGTTGCCTCATAATTACAACATGAATAGCTTCAAGAAAAACGTTAAAAAATTCCTCCAGGGTAGGCAACGCAACGACAGCACCCTTGGTGTTGTTGGTGTCTATGGGCGACGGTGACCGCTTACCATCAAGTGGGCCGTAAGCACGTTTGTCTAACTTTTACGTAAATTTTTTTTTATTTTTTTTATTGTGCTTTTTAGATTTATCATCCTATTATTTTAGAAGTTACAGGGGGGGACGACACATTTTACCACTTTCGAAGTGTCTCTCGCGCAAACTATTCAGTTTAGAAAAAAAAACGATATTAGAAACCTCAACATCATTTTTGAAGACCTATTCATACCCACACGTATCGGTTTGACGAAAATAAAATTTATGAATTTCAGTTTCAAGTATAAGTATAATAAGTAAAAATCTTAATGCGGTTCCCATAATACTCGCCAAGTTTCATCAGCTTTTACAGTTTCGGAAAAAAATGGCTGTGACATACGAACGGACAGACAGATAGACATGACGCAGTCTTAATTCGTTTTACTTAGATAATACGGTCTTTGTTTTAAATTGTGACTAACATTAAACTTTGTGACTTTTGCACTATTGGGTGACTCTTCCATGACATACAACCAGCCATAATCGATTAAATCCGGTGGGAGATGAGAAAGAGCCTTACGCCACAGACTTCGGTTGAAATGAAAGTAACAGCCTACAATTTGATTGATTTTATTCGTTGCATTACAAATGTTCTTATTCGCACATCGCCATAGTTTTGAACCATCTTTGTTTATTCTTTTTAAATGATATTTATAATCAGCTCTGCACAAAAGTTTACATCCTCTTTGTGTGACATCAATTTGAAAAGATGTCTGTACGAGAGATGTTTTAGGGCCACCTTCTTCCATTTTAATACTTAGTTCTGAAATCGAAATATTATATTTATATTTGCAACGACTAAATAATATTTAATAAAATAAATAAATATTGTGGACAATCCACACAATACTATCTAGCCCCAAATTAAGCAGAGCTTGTGCTATGGGAACTAGATAGCTGATATAATACTTATATACTTTTTTTTTCTAAATACCCAATTAGAATACAATATAACACCCAGACAGAGAACAAACATCTGCGTTCACCACACAAATATTGGTTCTCAGTGGGAATCGAACCCACGACCTACGGAGCTGCTACTATCGCAACGTCTAGGATAGGTAGGTACAAATCATCAATAAATTTAGGATGCAAGTTTATATTTAAGTTAATTTTATAGTCATAACTGAGAATAAAATTGGAAATAAATAATATTTTTTAATTGACATTTCACTACTACTTAACAATTCGTATTTATGTCAGATCTGTTTCTGGCGATGACTGTACAATTTACGTAAAGTGGTTTGTGGTCCGAGTCGCCGGAAGAAAAATAATAAAATAAAATTACTCCGGCGAGTGGGACTGCGGTCCGAGTACCTAACGGTCCGACTCGACGGAAGCCTCAACATCTACGCAATATCAGGCAATCTTTCTCTCGACTAGTGTCACGCGTCGCCCGGTCACAGTAGGGATGTCCTATTCTCAAAACCGATGTTGATGACCGTTTCTGATGGTTTTGAAAACAAACGACCATCATTTGTTTTCAAAGCCAAGTAGGGCCGACTTGTCTATGACTGACTTGACTTGACGAAATGGACAGATGCCATTCATTAAGAAGAAGAAAATGTTTGTACACTTACAGTCAATGTAGTTTTTTGCCAGTTCAATGTTCAAAATAATTATTTGTGGATAGTAAGTTTTTGTTTGGAAAAATCATACATACATACATACATAAAATCACGCCTTATTCCCATGGGGGTAGGCAGAGATCACGGATTTCCACTTGCTACGATCCTGACACACCTCTTTCGCTTCATTCACTCTCATAACATTCTTCATACATGCTCGTCGGTTTAGGGTACTCCTAACCTGGCCTTTCTCTAAAACGTCTGCGATCCGATCGAGATACATGCGCCTAGGTCTTCCCCTTCTAGCAGTTCCATTTTCTGTAACATCCTTCGTTCATATTATGAATACCGGCCATGTTCGTAGTACTCTACTCCATCTTAGGTTTATGACACTAGCATGAAACGGACACTGGCAGAATTGTGGCATCTAGTCGCAGTAGCCAAAAAAGAAGAAGTGAAGTGAAGAAGTGAAGTGGATTTTTTAATAAAAATACATTATTATGTAAAAGCATACTTTATTCTTACAACAACATTCTTCATATCGTATTCACAGCTTTGGTCTTTAAAGAGCGTACTTTTGAAAAATATACTTTTTAATTTTATAATCTGTTACATAATTCAAGATTTTTTAATTGGATAAATTGCACAAAATTAAGTTCTGAATAATATTTTGATTTAAGATAAAGAATAAACAATTAAGTCCTTAAATCCTTTCACCACACTTGATTTCGAAGAACCAGTGACAATAAGAATTAAGTAAAAATAATGTATACCTATATTTTAAAAACATGAAAAACTATTTGTAAGTACACTATGCAGACTTCAAAAAATTAGAAAAAGATTTTATTTTCTTTTTTCATGTTTCCAAAGGTGAGATCTAATTTTGTGCAATTTTCAATCAAATTTCAATATAAAAAAAAAAGAAATTCCGTACGCTCTATCCTTTAAACACCTACTTTTCCCGCGTTTCTCTTAATCTATGGTAAATAATTTGATTTAAACTAGAAAAAATAATTAAGAAAAAACTCTAGCGTTCTGTCACTTATGTGCGCTATCAAAATTGTACTCTAATAAATCAAAAATGCAAAAAATTCGGAAAAATCGAGCACCAAAATTTTAATTAACGATTTCACAATTTTCTACCTGTCATTGTTACACGTCACTGCTTTTTTTTTTAATTAATGTTATTATCGAACAGGGACATTATTTATTAATATCCCAAAAGGTATCGAATTTTTTAGGCGTAGGTAAAATAAAAATTGCATTGAACGATTTTCACATCAATATAATGAACCGAGTGGGTATAACGTGGGTTCGAATCCCACTCGGTTCATAATTCTTGGTACATTTTCAAAATCTTTTTATTAATTTTCAACTGAAGGTAAAAAAAACAGTAACGTCAAATATGACAGCTAACAGCAGAACCGACCGTATTAAGGTGGTTCGATTTCCATACAAACAGATTTTTACCATTTATGGGCGAAAATAACTAGCTGCAAAAACAAGTTTGTACAAAAGGAGAGTTAAATGCTAGACAGCATTGTCTACCAGCCAACCTAGACAGGCATTAGGCCTATTGTCAAACTGTCAAATTTATATAATGTGTTTTCTTTTTATGTGTCGTGTCTTTATTTGACAATAAATTTTTTGTATTTTTATTTTATTTGTAAAAACAGGTTTGTATTAAAACTTTTAAATTGAAGAAAACTGTCTAAACAATACATTTACTTATTAATATCAACGTAAACTTTACCATACTGCATGCATGTACAGTTATACTCTCATCGCCTATAAATGGTAAAATTAATTTGTATGGAAATGGTACCACCTTAATACCGTTTTAGCCATAATTTGTATTGTCTCTTTCACACGACTGCGTCTTTAAAACTATATTTTTATAACCCCATGCGTTTGTGGTCACTTAAGCCTGTCAAAATTTAAAATTCCAATAAAATAGTTTTTTTTTAATTAAATTTTGGAATAATCCAGAGCTTTGGCAAGATTTTTGAAAAATCATTTTTTTTCTGATTAATTGTGACGAAACAAAACATTCAAAATACCTTATTCTATTCCCATTTTAAATAATTGCCAAGTAAATTCGATATTATCACTTTTATTAAGTTTTCTTTGACTACCCGCGTTTAGAAAAAAAAATGAAATTTACGTAATTTCACTTTTTCTGGGCCTGTTTTATGCAAAAAGTAAGTTGATTTAATTGATATATACTTTGGGCTTAAAACTTGTGGTAAGTGAGTTATTTTTTACTTAAGCTCGTGTTTGCAACATGATTTTTTATACTAAGTAACAAACAAATTGTCCATTGAGTTGGTCTGTCACCGGCCTATATGTTTGCCACTTACTATACAGCCATATATCAAATATAAATATAACCAATTATCAACTATCCAAGTTCTTAAAATCTTTATAAAAATCCTTTGCTTTTTAAGCCCGTCACGTAGCTATAATATATATTAATACCGAGCTATAATATATATTATGGTATAAGTTGGTGACGTCATAGAAATATATATATTTGTATAGAAAATATCGTCGTATGCCTTGCTATAATATATATTAAAGCTACGTGTGTAACGGACTTAATTTAATTTAAATATTATCATTTTTATCAATCCCTACATTTTTAAGTGAATTTTGTATTAAAACAAGCCCATCTTTTATGCAGAATATTGAGATAGAATCGAATATTATATTGGCAATATAAATTATTGGTAACTATTATTACTAATTTACTATTTCCACTTAAATGCGTAATATTTAAAAAAAAAACCTGAATTTTGTATAAATTATACATGATTTTGTTGTAATATATTTTTTTATACAAAAACACAGATTTTCTCAAACAACGCTCACAGAAAATGGATAAAATATATTATCTAAAACAACATAACGTAAATACTAAACAACAGACAATATCAGAATTTTCAAAATCTTATTGCGAGAAGTTTAAGTGTACTTAAAATTATTAAAAAAATGGCAACAACACACCTTTATAGGAAATTCACAGTCGAAAGACAACTTTAACATATTCTATGTTATTGAAGGAAAATCTCTACCACGTAGTACAGTCGCGGTATGAAAATGTTCGTCACCTTAGAGTCGGTTTTCGCTTGCACCCAGTGCCTTGATCATGAACACATTTTGACATAATTTGTGACGTTAACTTATCGGTGTATTCTGTATATTCAATTTCAAAAGGTAGTATGTGATCGTGATACGTTAAACAAATCAAGTTAAAAATCGACGAACATTTTCAAACCGCCACTATACATAAATAAATATTGGTTGACTGGCCTCTCAGCTCAGTTGGTAGTAGCTCTGCCTTCTGCGCCGTAGGTCGTGGGTTCGATCCCCACCGAGAACAAATATTTGTGTGGTGAAAACAGATGTTGGTTCTCTGTCTGGGTGTTATATTGTATTCTAAGTATGTATTTACAAATAAATATTATATCAGCTATCTGGTTCCCATAGTACAAGTTCTGCTTAATTTGGGGTTAGATAGGGTTGTGTGGATTGTCCACAATATTTATTACTAAGGACCACACAACACTGTCTAGCCCCGAACTAAGCAGAGTTCAAGGAACCAAATAGCTAATTATGATATATTTTTTTGTAAATACATACACCACACCACCACACAAATATTTGTTCTCGGTGGGGATCGAACCCACGACCTACGGCGCAGAAGGCAGAGCTACTACCAACTGAGCCGTGACGCTTGTTCAACATGAAAAATCTTATTTTTTGGAGAATATCAGCTATGGGGTCTCTGATTTGTTACTTATAGGTTAAAAAATAATTTTAGAGGCATTTTAGCTATGCATATTTTTTAAGCTTGAATTTAAACAATAAAATAGAAAAAACATCGAAAATTTAAACACTGATATAACTAGCGGCACATAACTTTAGCGCTGAGCGATACGCGGAGAGGATAGCTGCGCATGCGTCGTAGTGTGCCATGTCGCGCACACTGGATGTGTGGATGTGTGGATGTGTGCAGAGTGTCCTATTGGTACAGAGAGCGGAGTGCGACTGGAGAGCCAATCAGCGCTACGCACGCCCGCCCTTCATACCGCTAGCCCCCCTCAGGTACCTTATTTTTGACTTCTGTGCAATAACGGTCAGCGCTAAAGTTATGTGCCGCTATATAATGGCAGAGGTACGAAGTGAGTGCATTATTTATTATTATATAGTAAGAAACGACACCGGTTATAAAAATATAGAAACTATTGAATATTTAATAGAAAAAACACCGCGCATTCAAAGCAGTAGGTACATTTTTTATAAAAAACATATTTACATTAAAAATTATAAAAATAAGTCAAAAGATAAAGGGCCTTTGCATCTATTGTAGATGATTTATATACCGTCAGGGGCAACTGGTGATTAGTCATGCCCCTACTTACGGGACGCTATAGTGCCTGGGACAGGATTTTAGATGGAATAGGCTTGTAGCACCTATACCATCCTGACAGCTTAGTCGGTCTAATGCACAGGAAAGACATGGTCAATACGTGCGGAGCTGACTAAGCCACGGGTTTCCTCACGATGTTTTCCTTCACCGTTTGAGAGCACTAGAATTGAGTACCTACATCATTTTTTCTAAAAGATCTGTTGCTATCTCTTCCACTAAGTAATAACAAACATTGTCAGAGCTTTAAGCAATAATTAAATTTAAACTGTGTTTATAAGTATAGCTTTAAGACGGTAAATCTATAAAAATACATATAAATAAATATTGTAGGCAAACCACCCGACACTATCAAGCCCTAAACTAAGCAGAGCTTGTACTATGGGAACCATATAGCTGATATAATACTTATATACATATATTTTTGTAAATACATAGAATACAACACCCAGACAGAGAACAAACATCTGTGTTCACCACACAAATATTTATTCTCGGTGGAGATCGAACCCACGACCTCCGTCGCAGAAGGCAGAGCTAACCAACTGAGCTAAGAGGTCAGTCATATACCTGTCAAAATTATTAAAAAGTTTAAAGAAAATATGTTTTTTATAAAAAAATTATAAGCAAGAATGTAAAAAAAATACACCAATAAAATCTTATAGTAATTCACATTTATAGCTTTACTTACAAGCGTTACTTAAGAATGAGACATTTTTTGACGTGACGTCTTATAATTCGATGGAGCCGGCTGCACGCATGAAAAAACATGACGTCATGCGGCGTTACCTCGCTCTGAGGCGTTCCATTGCGCGGCTTGAAGTGCAAGCGAGAGCGCGGAACGAGCGACAAAGAGGCACGCACGGCCTCCGCGTTCGGCAGCGTTCGACATCTGTCTCTCTCCTACTTGAGTGAGCGATGCGTCCGCGTGGACAGCTGTATGACGTTGGCACGTTCAACTATCGACAGTAAACCGACTTTACAGACAACCGATTTTTTTAAAGAAACGCTTGTAAATAAAGAAGTAATTGTTTTTAATAATCCGGTGCCGAGAATCTAAAAATATGATTTACAAACTAATAAACTTCACAGCATTAAATACGGGCAAGCATTTTTTGGTGAAAGGTGCCGTCCTCTTAAAAATCTATTATAAATCGTTTTTTTATACGTAACGGCTTAGCTATGATTTAAAACTAATATAAAAACTAGAAACATGTTTAAGAAATTATTTGAGTATCTAATATAATATTTATTTGACAAAAACAATGATAACGATAATAGGCATGAAGACAGTAATCAAGTATCGCCAAAATATTTATCTGATCTAATGAAAAAGGATTCAAAGATTTTGATATATGTATTTATTCTCTTAATAATGTCGAGATTAATCATTTATTTGTTAAAATAAATCTACAAAATACAACAATCCGCCATGTTAGCTTAAACAGCGGTCAGAGCGAATTACGTCACGGCGTTGTAAACGTCATTCTGATTTAGTACAGAAGTACCAATGTTTACTGTTGATATACTGCACCGTGACGTAATAACAGACGTTATGACATCAGCGAGCGTTTTGGCGTGAATTTGAAAATGTTAATGTACTTTTATTGCACAAAAACCTTAATTTTCAACAGAAATATGATATATTTTAGACATAATAGATACTTCTGAATATGATAGAAGAGATTTTGAAAATTAGTCGTCAGGCCTATTATATGCAATATAGTATAATGTTTTTTTTTTACATAAATCTATTTCATTTGGAACGGAGTTACAAAATAAGTAACAAGCAAAATAAAAGCAAATAATATGAATTTTTAACGAAAAATATAAAAAATATACTTATTTAATTTCTTGGCAACGCTTGGGACGACACCGTCCGTTTTGCCCAGCACTGGGATTAACCCCAAAACGAATACAGCTATTTTTATCCAGTTATATTTTATTTTTTTATATAAAAAACCGAAATTTCTGTACATTTATAGACATTTTATTTGTACAAATATATTTTGCTGTGTTTTTGTATGTATTTAATATATAAGTCACACTTAACTATCAATATATTTTATACAATATAATGTACATTTTTTATATTTTGTTGACTAGAAATCGACCTATCATGATTTAAGAAAAAATAGAGATTAGATCTGAATTTCCAAAAAAAACTATATTATATAAAAATATATAAACTTTGGGTTTTGACTTAGGCCATTTTCGATAAAAATATATTTAATATAAAAGTTAACAAAACGATACTCTTAAAATCTTTGAAATATAGATATTAAAACAAAATAAAAATAAAGAAGATTTAACTCACACAAAAACACAGCAATCATAAAAATTTTAATGTACAGACCCTGTATTTGTTTTTTTTTTTTAAATTATATTATATTTAGTTTATTAAACTATATAATATAAAATACTTAAGAACAAAACATGAGTATGTAAATAATATATAATGTACAATGGGGTCTGCACGTATTTTAATATAATATACTTATCGTAATAAAAATAACCATTGAGAGATTATCGTCATCAAAGATTTTAAATTTTCGATTCTGGAATGTCTCACTTCACTGGAGAATTCGTGATAAATCCTGAAACAATCATAATATACATTAATATAATACAACAAATATTACGCTCAGGATTCTAATTTTGAACCACTCGCTGCGCTCGTGATTCAAGTTTTAGAATCCTTCGTATGCATTTACACAAAGAAACTTAAAATCAACAAATATAATTATACAAAATGCACAAGAAACAGTTCTAAAAATAAACATCTAATAAAATAATAATATAATTTTTAATTAAAATTGAAAAGAAATGAGACAATTTGCATCAAAAGTTGGTCTTAAAATTTTTTAAGGCTACAATGTTTTTTGTCTTTTATAAAAACTGAAAATGTTAAAAATACGTAATAAATAAGCAGATTCTTGAGTTAAAAGTTAACAATGTATATTCAAATTGGTTAGTAAACAGTGTTATTTAGAATAGCTATTATGTAAAAATATAAGAAAAAATACATAAACAAAAATAGGGTCTCTAAAATTATATTTTTATTCGTAGATTCATACAAAAATGCAGGAAAAACTATAAAAACAGCAAGATAATGAGCGCAGAAACATAAAATAATAGCATTTCGAGTGCAAAAAATAATTCAAATTCGTGAACATAGGATCAGTAGGTGTGGTCTAACAACTAAAACTTTAGTAAAAACATAACTAAACAAAAGGAGTAAGGTCAGTTCGTATGAGTTATTAGTTCAAAATGGTAACAAAGTTGCCTAAAAGCCACTCTCAGGCCTCCCATATGGCTTAACGACCGCTAGGGCCAAGACCGACAGCTTATAAAGTGCCCAAAAGTAGATAACCTTAGTTTGACCTTATTAAAAAAAAAAGAAATAGATACAAACTGTGGTTTTGACTGTAATTTTTTATGACAATAAAAACACAAACAGTGGTACAGTAAGAGATCTGAAGATATCGTGCGTGAGAAATACGTGAGGCTCAACAAAACATAGTACAAAACAAAAAGTAGTAACGACTAAATACTAAAAAGGGGAGGAAAACAAAAGATTTTAGTTACTAAACGTTTAAAAACGTCAATTTTAAGTATTCTTACCTCATATCTATGCAATAATTGGGGCCCGTTATAGTGTGCATTTTCGCTATAGAAAAAAGGTCGTTTCATTGTATTCTGCCCTAGAACAAAAACATATTACTAATACTGTGTTCTACGGCGCAATCGGTGGATAAAAACACCAACACCCAGGTCTTACGGTTTGTAAAACTAAGGGGCAAATTTTAGATCGCTATTTGTGTTGGTACATTAAGGGCGGTTTTATCAACTAAAATGAACAGTCCCTATTATATAGTTATTTGTGAAACCGTAGGGCAGCTTTTGACATAATTATACACTATTATTATTTAGTCTTCGTTTTCTGTAATTTTAGGAAGTCACATAGCTTTTTCATTTTAATTATTTTTCTGGTTGTATTTAGAGTTCTGTTGTGTAATTTCGGTGGTATTTTAACCAACATTACTTGAGGTCTTAGCTCAAAGTGTTAGCAGTTGGAATGAAAGTGTATTTTGTGATATCCTGATTTGAACGAAAATGTTTCCGATAGTTTTGAAGAAAACCACCATTTTCTCTCTGACGACCGACTTGTCTATTAACTTGACTAACAAATATTTTAATTATGTAATATATCCTCCCTTGGTATATAGTTCGCCAAATAGACAGATGCCATTTATTTTTATGGACGGTATTACATTTTGTGCGTTTTGACTTTCGATATTTCGGCACAGTTATTTTTTTTTATTTATTTATATTTATTTATTATACAGAAAGTTACAATTAACAGTAAACAGTGGTTTAAAGCCTAAGTAAGTAAGTTGCAGACACACAGTCCAGTAAAAGAGTTTGGAATGAGGGTAGATCGATTTGTCTGTCAATAACATTTATTGAATAACAATTGTAGTTTATTTTGCTTATTTATTCAATAGGTATTATTTTATTATTCTTCTTATCGTGTCACTGATTCTTTCGAACCAAGTGTGGTGAAAGGATTTTAAGTGCGCCTCAAAGAGGCTCCTTTCGTGCACTTGACACATATTTTCGAATTTTTTAGGTTCTACGATATGCCGGTTTCCTCAAGATGTTTTCCTTCACCGTTTGAGAGCACTGACATAGTGTACATAAATAAACGGCTACACGGTTATTTTGCCACCAAGAAGGATAAGCAGAGTCTACAACACAAGTCACGACTTAGTGTAGACTCTGTCTGCGTTAAATTGAAAGAAACCAAGCTGAAATAAGATGTTGAGAAAATTAAAATTTGTAATTTTGCTAATATAAAAATAATAAGTAATACATATGTATTAGTGTAAGTGTTTGTTTTGGAAATAAATAATTATTATCCTACACCTGCTTGGAAAGTACCTTGATACTTTATCAAATTTACGGTAGAAAGTACGTCATTGCATATCGAACAAATATGCGGGGAGAAAACGCATCTGAGCGGGAGAGAAAAGTGTATGAAAATCCATTTACGTGGTTTTTCTTTTTTAATTTTGGGTAAGACTATGCGCCGGTAACCCAAATGTCAAAAGCCAAAAAGTTTTTACAGTGAGTTTTTATCTCAAAGTTCGCAAAATGCCACTGGCCACTAGCTGTGTGTTGGATGGTGTCGGGCTGGCAGTGCGACCCTGCGGCGGCAGGATAAACTATTTGAAAAAAGAACATGTGAAAATTGCAGACGCCATTTCCAATTTGTGTGTTTGTTTGAGGATTCAGTTTTCGTAGAATTTATTTTCCTTGTAGGTGTAGTATAAAGCACTATGTATCACTCGAGAGAAACTGCGATTCCCGATCACGGGTGTTTTAAAGCCCTCGCCTACGGCTCGGGCTTCAAACGACACCCTCAACGGTAATCGGTCACTTTCTCCTCTCGGTGAACAATGTACTAATTCTATTTTGTTCTATTTCTTTTACTCGTGGACTTCAGTTCAACCGTGGTCATGGTGCATGCAACTGTGCCGAAATATCGGAAGTCAAAACTCAAAATTGAATCATGGTAATATCCCGTTGTTTCATAAAAATAGTGTTAAAAACGGGTCCGGTTAATGTACGGCCAGTTCATGTACACACTGTTAAAACAATGCCATTCTTTTTTCACTGGGGAATTGTTAAGGCCCATGTACACTGTCGCAGATTAATATTTCGATTATTACTTTTTTATCTAGCGATGGATAATTGTACTAAACGGGACAGCCCCTTTGAGGTTATTAAATTAAATTAAATTAAAAATTTGTTTATTCAGATGTCACAGATCCATTCCTAAAACTAACACAACACATACAATAGCAAATCAAAAAATAAAATAAACAGAGAACATTACAGTAGGAGTTCACACGAATGGTTAGTTAATGTAATAAACTTGACTGGCATTGGGATTGATTAAGGCAGCCACCCAGTAGTTTTGTAGTGGGCTGTCCCATCTGCCAGCCAGGACTCTAAGTATACTGTTGGAGCTAGCCAACATTCTGCGCTTGACGGAAGCTATTTTATTACGCATTATGGCGTGAAAGTCATTTACATGTGCAGTTGACATTATTGGGGAAAACATTTTCTGGCACTGCGGCGGCCGCTATCGCGGCACGCTCGCTCTGCTCGCTCGCCATGTGCGTAATTGTTATGTTCTAACATAACCTAACCTATCCAAGTTGGATCCGCCCTATAAAGTATCAAGGACAAGGTATAAGTATCCAGTGCCAGAACAAAAAAGCAAATGATCATGTTTGTATTGCTCCAGTGTGCATGTGGCTTAACTAGCATCGTAGTAACAGTGTGTACAATAACATGATGTACAGTCGCGAAATGAAAATGTTCGTCACCTTAGAGTCGGTTTTCGCTTGCACCAGTGCCTTGATCATGAACACATTTTGACATAATTTGTGACGTTAACTTATCGGTGAATTCTGTCTATTCAGTTTCAAAAGGTGATCGTGATACGTTGAACAAATCAAGTTGAAAATCGACGAACATTTTCATTCCGCCACTATACATTATCGCCTCCCTTAAAAACCATGATAGTTTCAAATGTTATATGCCATTTAGTTATGAAGATATATATACTTACATAGTTGCGTGTGCGCCGCCAATGCATTCTGTTTGGCTATAAGTAACTCTGGTCCCGGTCGGGTTAGTGGGTCGTAGTAACCTGAAAACATGACATAATTTAAAAAAAAAACACCGGACAAGTTTGAGTCGGGCTCGCCCACTGCAGGTTCCGTACAAATTTGTAGCTAAATAAATAAAAAAGTCGGCAAATATTATTTTAAATTTGGACCGCCGTTCTTTGCATTATGCTACTTATCATAAACATAATATTATTCAGGCATAATTATATGTTTATAGCTAAGTAGCTCTGCCTTCTGCGCCGTAGGTCGTGGGTTCGATCCCCACCGAGAACAAAAACTTGTGTGGTGAACGCAGATGTTTGTTCTTAATCTGGGTGTTATATTGTATTTTAAGTATGTATTTGCAAACAAAACAAGTATTAAATAAGATATTTGGTTCTCATAGTACAAGCTCTGCATAGTTTGGGGATACACAGTAGTAGTAGAGCTCTGTGTCTCGTGTGTGTGCGTACTACCAGCATGCCTATTGCTGCCGTGAAGCAACATCGCTGTGTACAGGTTTGAAGGGTGTGGGTGACATTACATATGAGGTTGAACTGTATGCCTCAAGTTGATGGACGAACAGTGCATCGTAGGGCACGTTCTTAACGTGCGTGACCTACAGGCAAAGCTTTGTTATAGACAATGGTTAACACTTAATGCGTCTCGTCGATTCAACTGAATGCAACTTCGGTTATCGAGCAGGTAAGTACTTGACTGTAACGTCACACCTGTAGATGGAGCCACGGTCGCGTTAGTGCCGAACACTCCCTAAGAGTTATTCGTCGAGTGTGATTAGGATCCGATGGCGCAGCGGTCAGCGCAGCCCCGTACCAAGGAAGGTCGCGTGTTCAAATCCCGCTTGGCTCTCAACTTTTGGGACATTATAAATCTTGTGATTTCCTAAGTGTAGTGAACACAAAAAATCACTACTTAATATATTATTATATTTACCTGGCATGTTGGTGTGGCTAGTTGGGGGGTAGTATGGACTACTTTGAGGTTGCATCACATTGCACCCTGAAAAAAAAACAAACATCAATGTAATTATTATGTAACAAACAAACGAAACAGATTTACCTCCACATTAATAATGGACTGAGCGAGCAAACCGTCTGTTTCTTTATTGACCAGAAATGATTTAGTTCGGGCGATCTGCATTTCCACTGTATGAATAAAGAGGAAAGATTTGTATTTTTGTGTGTATGTTTGTAATGAATAAACTCAAAAACTACTGTGCCGATTTCAAAAATTCTTCCACCATTGGAAAGCTACATTCACCCTGCGTAACATAGGCTATATTTATGTGTTTAAAAAATACACCACCCGTGCGAAGCCGGGGCAGGCAGCTAGTATTAAATAAAGTACATAGATAGAAAATACTTTATTGCTCACAAATACATAAGAACAAACAATGGTACATAAAAACTTAACAAATATTTGTAAAAACTTATCGCTAAGCAGCGATCTCTACCAGACAAACACAACCGTTACATACCGTTAGAAGCGTCAGGTTCTTGCTTCACTTGTTGTTGTAAATGATCCAACAAGCGCTGTGACTGCACTCTTCTCTCATTGTATGGATTAGCACCTGTAGAGAGAGACAAAACATATTATTAACCTTCATACAAAAAAAACCTGTTGTCTGTAAAGTCTATGAGAAAAAAAAGGTTCTCTGTTCTAGAATTGAGCACTTGTGGCAGCGGCCCCGCCTTCCGATCCGAAGGTCATGGGTTCAAATCCAGTCGTGTACCAATGAGTTTTTCTGTAGAAAAAATGCTGTGCACTATGCCAGTACTCTCAAATGGTGAAGGAAAAGATCTTGAGGAAACCGGCGTGTCGTAGAACCTAAAAAAGTTCAAGCAAGACGTGTCAAGGATCACGCAAAAAGAAACCAGTCCGCACATCAAGTGCGAATGATAAAATTTAACGAAATTGGCCGATGTTCTTTATCATTCTGGAATGATGCAAAATAATCAAATTAAATCAAGGACTATGAAATTATTTAAAATAGTCTGTCATGATCCAGAATGCTCCTAAACATTCTAGAATGTTCTTTATCATTCTGGAATTATGTTTAATAATCAAATAAGAGTACTAACCTAACTGGGCGTCGATTCTAGCAACACAAATCACTCAAACGATCGCGTAAATCGATGCGAGTTGTAAATTTTTGTTTGAAAAATTTGAAAATAGAACGCGGATTCAGCGATCACTCAATCGAGCCGTGTTGCTGGAATTGACAGGCTGTTCCTTTGTCCGTTCATACATGTACTTATCATCATCAGTAATATCAATCTCTTGTTTAATCAAACTCTCGTTGAAGAACCCTTGGGTTTCCATCCTATGCTGTTCGTGTCTTTCTTGCAATAGCTGTATGTTATGCTGTTGGTTCCTTAACAAATCTACACTGTCTATGTCTGTGTACTGCCTGTGTGTGTGTGTCTGTGTAGAAGCTTTTGAGCGCAAGTACGAAATCTATGTCTATCCTTTTCTAACATGTAAGAATTTTCATAAAAATATTCTATTTTTATAAGAATAGAATGCTCCTACACGTTTTAGAATATTCAATAACATTCTGGAATTATCTAGAATAATCAAATTTATTCAAAGACTTGAAATTATTGATCGAAAGATTTGAAATGATTTAGAATCATCCGGAATGCTCCAAAACATTCTAGAATGTTCTTTATCGTTCTGGAATAATCAAATATTACTTACCTAACTGTTCCTTTGTCCGTTCATACATGTACTTATCATCATCGGTGATATCAATCTCTTGTTTAATCAAACTCTCGTTGAAGAACCCTTGGGTTTCCATCCTATGCTGTTCGTGTCTTTCTTGCAATAGCTGTATGTTATGCTGTTGGTTCCTTAACAAGTCCACACTGTCGGGGTAGTTGTTTTGGTAATAGGGGGTGCTTTCTCGAGGGTAGGTCTTATCGTAGTACACATCTGGGATTTTAGGGTAGTCTAGTAGTTGTTTTTGGTAGATTTCTTTTAAGTCATATCCGTTGTGAGATTTTCTTTCTAGAGCGTATTTTTCTGCTTCTTTGTTGTATTCCTCGTTCGTTTGTGGTATGTAATCGTCTGGTTTCGAGTAGTTTTTAGGTTCTTTTTCATAATCTTTAGAGTAATCTTTACTGTATCCCTCTTTGGGGTAAGTTTCCTTAGGGTAATCTTTGAAACCCTCTTTGGGGTAAGTTTCCTTGTATGCACCATCTTTATAGTCCTTGCTGTACTGTCCGTCTTTAGTGTAATCTTTATATCCATCTTTGGGGTACGTTTCCTTAGGGTAAGTTTCTTTAGGGTAAGTTTCCTTAGGGTAATTTTCCTTAGGGTAAGATTTCTTAGGGTAACTTTCGTTGTCTGTCTTCGGGTAACCGTATTGATCTACTTCCGAGCTATAAGACTTTTCAGAGACTTCGCTGTAGCTGTTATTGGGTTGAGTTTCATCATCTTCATTTTGTACAGGGTCAGTTTGCATTATTGCATCCTGTTTCTTAGGTTTTAGGGTATGGGGGATGGAATTTTGGGGTGAAATGTTGGTCGCCATGTGTCCTAGGGTTTGTAGGCGGTATGCAAGCTGGAATAAAGACATTGTTATATTATATATTTATATAATAACACTAATACTTTAGACTGGCTTCTCAGCTCAGTTGGTAGTAGCTCTGCCTTCTGCGCCGTAGGTCGTGGGTTCGATTCCCACCGAGAACAAATATTTGTGTGGTGAACACGGATGATTGTTCTCTGTCTGGGTGTTATATTGTATTCTTATTGTACTTACCACACAAATATTTGTTCCCGGTGCGAATCGAACCCACGACCTACGACGCAGAAGGCAAAACTACCAACTTAGCTAGAGGCCAGTCAAACATGACATGTTTGTTTTTTCTACTTATAAATAACAATAATATGTTATGATGGTCAAACTATGATTCACACTCGTTTTACCCATTTTTATAATGTGTGGTGGAAATGATAAGGAACGAAAACAGTCACCCTATTGTTTTGTACAGGTTGTAAAAAAATCGGTTGTCTGTAAAGTCGGTTTACTGACGATAGTTGAACGTGCCAACGTCATACAGCTGTCCACGCGGACGCATCGCTCACTCAAGTAGGAGAGAGACAGATGTCGAACGCTGCCGAACGCGGAGGCCGTGCGTGCCTCTTTGTCGCTCGTTCCGCGCTCTCGCTTGCACTTCAAGCCTTAAATGGAACGCCTCAGAGTGAGGTAACGCTGCATGAAGTTATGTTTTTTCGTGCATGCAGCCGGCTCCATCGAATTATAAGACGTTGTCACGCCAAAACAGTTTTGGGAATGTCTCTTTGACACCCAATACTTGCAGCATAGGAAGAAATATCATTAATACATGTGTTTTTCCTTATTTAAATACTTTTATGCATATGACAGTTGATCAAATATTAATTTTCATTAACGTGGCCTTACAGATCAGTTGGTAGTAGCTTTGCCTTCTGGGCTGAGGGCCGTGGGTTCGATCCCCACTAAGGTCAAAGATATGTTATGTTTAATTTATTATAACCATAGCTTTATCATTACAGAAATAAATAAATATTGTAGACAATCCACAGAACACTATCTAGCCCCAAACTAAGCAGAGCTTGTACTATGGGAATCAGATAGCTGATATAATACTAAATTACTTTTGTTTTTGTAAATACATACTTAGAATACAATATAACACCCAGACAGAGAACAAACTGATGCGTTCACCACACAAATATTTGTTCTCGGTGGGGATCGAACCCACGACCAACGGCGCAGAAGGCAGAGCTATTACCAACTGAGCTGAGAGGCCAGTCAAATTTTAACCAACTTCAAATATAAAAGAAGAAAGTTCTTAATTCGGTTGTATTTTTTTTATGTTTTTTATCGCGTAACTGCGTCATTTATGAAAGTTATACTTCATATTATATCAGCAGTTTTTGGAAATAACATAACAAAGCATTGCCTCGTAGGTCACGCACGTCAGGAACGTGCCCTACGATGCACTGCCCTACATCCATCAACATGAGGCATACAGATGTTCAGCCTCACGTGCCAGTATTCCCCCACACCCTTCAAACCTGTACACGCGATGTTGCTTCACGGCAGCAATAGGCATGCTGGTAGTACGCACCCGCACGAGACACACAGAGCTCTACTACTACTAGTGTAAGTATTGTATAAGAAATATTGGTGTACTATTTTGACCCTACCTAATACAGGGTTATTCATTATTAGCTGCAAATACTCAGGAATTAGGTTCAACAAATAAAATAAAAAATATGAATGAAATGTTTTTTTAATGTTTTGAATTAAGTTTTTGTATCAGTTTTTTTAATTTCTTTACGGCTATTGCATAATGATTGACATGGAGAACAGGACGATAACCCACCCAGGCGGTGACTGAACGCAGAGTGTCACTCACGGCGCGCGGGCGCGGATCAAAGGTCAAAATAGGTCAGGCGCCAATGATTCCAAAGGATATTCTTTATCGATTTTCTCGGGATTTTCATAACAAAACTTGAAAAAAATCATTTCATAATCATTTTAATTTTATTTGTTGAACCTAATTCCTGAGTATTTGCAGCTAATTATGAATAACCCTGTATATCTCGTCCTTACAATGACCCTACCTGATTGCCTGTCCATATTTGACATAAGACCTGGGTTGGATGAAGGGAATTAAGTTAAAATTTAGTTAAAATAAACTACAGGAGCCTAATTCTCGGCTCATCTCGGATCATTTTGCAATTTTATTTTAATGCTTCTTTTCGAAGAGAGAATGGATGATTTCCTTGAGTAATTCATCGACGACCTCATCGTAGAAGCCTCGACAGCTACGATATACGGAAAACGTAGAAAAAGTGCGGGGTTGTGCAATGCCAATGTGTATTTAAGGGACATTGAAAATCTCGGTCGGCACGAGAATTAGGCTCTATTAGGTACACAAGAATCTTAATGGCACTACGATTTTTAATAATTTTAGCAAATTTACGTCTATTTCATAGTTAAACTACATAAAATCTACAATGATGTATTAAAAAATATACTAATTGTATTTTTTTATATTAGTTATTATCACAACATTTATGACCGGATTTGAAAAAAACACATATTATGTAAGGTTCAGATTGGTCCCAAAATTGAATATGAATTTTATGATTATAAGTTTATAAAACTTGAGAAACCGACTTCATTGTCAAACGGCTAAACCAATTTTAATGAAATTTGTTTGGGACAATCTGGACGTAAGAATAACCTTCCAAATAAAAAAATAATTTTCTAAATCGGTTCATAAATGACAGAGGCATGCAGTTACAAACATTAAAAAAAATATTTAAAAAAAAATGGCAACACCGATTTTAATAAAATTAAAATGGGACCAATATGGAATCAGTACCTTTCAGATAAAAAAATAATTTTTCAAATCGGCTCACAAATGACCAAGTTATGCGGTAATACATAAAAATAAAATACAATTAAATTGAGAACCTCCTCCTTTTTGATTGGAAGTCGGTTAATAAAAATCGATTTAGCAATGAAATCAGTTTGGCAATGAAATCAGTTTCTCAAGTTGTAGTGTGAGGGGCTTAAATGGTAAAAATCTATTTGTATGGGAATCGAACCTATGATACTTACAACACTATTCTCATGTTCCTGACTCCCCATGCCCTCGGGGGTGTTGGAGAGGGGAAGAGGGTGGTGAGCGATCGGCAGCTGCCACTTGTCGGCCTTATCGCTGGAATTTACACAGGACAACTGATTAGCGGCTAATTGTTAGCTTCCTATGTCCCTATCCCTATTGATATAAAATTTAAATTATTTATATGCATTTGAATTATTTTGTACAAACAAAATTATAAATAAATAAATATTATCAATCCACACAACACTATCTAGCCCCAAACTAAGCAGAGCTTATACTATGGGAACCAGATAGCTGATAAAATAATGAGTTACTTTTTTGTAAATACATACTTAGAATACAATATAACACCCAGACAGAGAGCAAACCTCTGTGTTCACTACACATTATATTTGTTCTCGGTGGGGATCGAACCCACGACCTGCGGCTCAGAGGGCAGAGCTACTACGTGCGGGTAGGTTTTTCCGCAAGTAGGCCGCTGGTGGGCCCTACGACGATCTGCGAAATGTAGCAAGCACTGGAGGAGAAGAGCCGAAGACCGGGCTCAGTGGCGCGTCTTGGGAGAGACCTACGTCCAGCAGTGGACTCATATAGGTTGATGATGATGATTGTATGTAGAAAAGATGAGACAACAACTACGTAACGTATTTTTGCCGTCTCAAATTTCTCCATACAATAGTGAGAGACAAAAAATTGAAACGAAAACAACATTTGGTAACGAAATGTGGTAGCAAAACTCCGACTTCGGGTACCGAAGTCGCCTATTTGTCTCCGTCTATTGTATGTAGAAAATATGAGACGGCAAAAATACGTTACGTAGTTGTTGTCTCATATTTTCTCCATACAATAGAGAGAGACAAATAGGCGAAACGAAAACAACATTTGGTAACGAAATGTGGTAGCAAAACTCCAACTTCGGGTATAGATAGTGCAATCCACGAAGGCGCGCCCCACTATTCCTCCTAACCGTTTATAGTATATGTGTGCAAGCTTCCGTCAATGTTGAGTGTTATCGGTACACACTAATTACCTATGAGTGCACACGCACACTACAATGAATAGACTACGGTTCGCGACTGCCGCTCGGAGCAAACTCCCCGCACCCCGCGAGGGGCGCGTCGAGGTGAATTGCACTATCTATACAGTACTAACCTGTCTTTCTTCTTTCCGTCAGGGTATTTGACAGTGCGGCTCTTGCGGATCACCATGACAGTTCCGTCAGGGTTCAGCTTGGGGAGGTTCTGCGAGGGAATGGCATCCTTGCTCAAGGTCTTCCACTGACCTGATGAAGAAACACGAGGGTTTGTGAGTTCGTATGAAACAGAGACTTGGGACACTTTTTGCACGATATACATCTATAGTGGTAGCAGCCCCGCCTTCCGATCCTAAGGTCGAGGGCTCAAATTCAAATCCAGTCGTGTATAGGTAGCGGCACATACACTTTACAATAATTATACCTTAAAGATTTTTTCATTGCTCATACTCTGAAAGTAGGTCTGAAGTTGCCTGAGGTGCCTAATTGAAAGTAATACTTTCAGCCCTAGCGAGAATCGCTTTCTACTGACAGCTGTCAAATTATATAAAAAAACAAGGTCTTTTTATTCAACCATGTTCCAACTTTTTATTCAGCAAGTAGGTTGGTAACCCATTACAACGGTAAGAAGTTTAAAAAGTCTAATCAGAGCGCAATGTAAAATTTAAATTTAAATAACATGAAGATAGTATTAGATAAATAATATATCTTCTAAATTACTTGATTAAGCTTCAACTATTTATTTAAAATAACATAGATTTGAGCAAACAATTTACCATTTTTTAAATTATGAAAATGAAAATAATGGCTGAATAATGCTGGCGAGCCGAAGCCGAAGGCCCGCCAGAGAAAAAGAAAAAAAAAACCGGGATGGCGGCAATTCAATCTTCATTTTCACTAATTTTTCTTTCATGTTTTTATTTTTACTTTCCTTGTATTCGTAATGAAAAGCACAGTGTTTACCTCGAGTGAAAGTCTTTTAAGTCCCTCAAGCTCCATTGGCGCCCTCGCTACGCTCTGGCGCCAAACCCGTCTCGGGACTCAAAAAACGTGACTTTCAACACTCAGGTAACAATGTACTATTATATAGTTCCAAAAGCAGCAGCAGGTAAATAGTTGACTATAACGTCAAACCTGTAGATGTAGCCACGGTCGCGTTAGTGCCGAACACTCCTTGAGAGTTATTCGTCGAGTGTGATTAGGATCCGATGGCGCAGTGGTCAGCGCAGCCCCGTACCGAGAGGAAGGTCGTGGGTTCAAATCCTTAAATGTGAAATCCTTAAGTGTAGTAAACACTATAAAATCAATAAAAAGTTATGGTTATTGTGGGTTTGTAATTTAAGTTTTCGCTTCTCTCGGCATTCCCGAAGTGGCACGTTTTTTTTAAATTGGCGCGAGTAAACAATTTCGTAGAATTCAACTAACTTTCCTGATACTAAAAGGCCAAGGGGAAAACCCAAAACGTCCAAAGATTGTTATTAATATTTCAGTTTCAATATAATAACATTGAATGTTATCTTTTAAACATTTTTTTATATAATTAGCTGATGGAAAAACATGGGCCACCTGATGTTAAGTGGTAACCATCGCCTATAACAAAGCATGTGGCTGTGACATACCGACAGACAGACAGAAAGGTTCCTTTTTGCCAATTTATTGTATTCTAAGTATGTATTTACAAAAAAAAAAAATGTATTCAAGTATTATATCAGCTATCCGGTTCCCATATTACAAGCTCTGCTTAGTTTGGGGCTGGGTAGTGTTGTGTGAAAAAAAAAATTGGCTACGGAACGCTAAAAGCTCTCTATTTGAAATATAATGGAAAATATACAAGAATATTTAGGTATATTTATAAAATTATTTTTGTGTTTCAAAACAATAATATTCCTTATCATTGCGGCAATACCCACGTCATGGGGAATCCCATTTAAACTAAAACTAATAATAAAGACCACACAGGAAGATACAAATATATTTAGAGCAACATATAAAAAGAGTGCTGCCTTTAATAATAATAATAATAAATATTGTAGACAATTCACACAACACTGTCTAGCCCCAAACTAAGCAGAGTTTGTACTATGGGAACCAGATAGCTGATATAATACATACATACATTTTTTTTTGTAAATACATATTGAATAAGAATAACACATAACATCCAGACAGAAAACAAACACCTGTGTTCACCACACAAATATTTATTCTCGGTGGGGATCGAACCCACGACCAACGGCTCAGAAGGCAGAGCTACTGCCAACTGAGCTGAGAAGCCAGTCACATATAATTACATGAAAAACAGATATTCAAAAATGCATATCCAGAATATTAAGGTCATTACTTTGCAATGAGTGTAAAAGTTAATTAATCATGTTTGTTTTGTACTAAGTAATGAAAAACTTTTAAACTCTTTCGTGGATTTATAGAATACTAGCTGATACCCGCGACTTCGTCCGCGTGGATATTTGAGTTCGTTTTTTTTAGTTTGATATGACCAACTGCTAGTTACCATTGTTTTGAGCTTGTAATTTAGAGTGTATTTGAATTTGAAGGTGAGTGCTGTTGTAGCCGAATTTTTTCAGCAGTGTTTAGTTTAAGTATTATAGATGTTTCCCGCGATTTTGTCTTAGTTGTTATCATCAGTTTTTTTGTGAACCTTTGTGTGTAATCGAACCTGGTGCCAGATGCTGCGGTAGTTGAAATTTTTTTAATGTTTTTTTTTTGCGTATTTTGTAAAGCTCTTTTTCGTGATTTTGTTGAAGTGGCTAATTTGGGCAATCGTATTCGTCGTTGGTGTATAATCGAATCTGTTTTTTTTTATTTGACATGACTTCAGCAGTGTTTAGTTTAAGTATGATAGATGTTTCCCCCAATTTTGTCGTAGTGGTAATCATCGGTATGTTTGTGAACCTTTGTGTGTAATCGAACCTGGTTCCAGATGCTGCGGTAGCTGAAATTTTTTTAATGTTTTATTTTGCGTATTTTGTAAAGCTATTTTTTGTGATTTTATGTTATATTAGTGGCTAATTTGGGGTTTCGTATGCGTGTTGGTGTATAATCGTATCAGATTTTTTAATTTGACATGACCAATTGCTGGTTACATAGTTTGAGCTTGTACTTTAGAGTGTATTTGAATTTGAAGGCGAGTGCTGTTGGAGCCGATTTTTTTCAGGAGTGTTAAGTTTAAATATGATAGATGTTTCCCGCGATTTTGTCTTTGTGGTGTTCATCGGTTTTTTGTAAACATTTGTGTGTATTAAAACCTGGTGACAAATGCTGCGGTAGCTGAAAATTTTTTAATGTTTTTTTTTTGTATTTTGTAAAGCAATTTTTTGTGATTTTATGTTATATTAGTGGCTAATTTGGGGTTTCGTATGCGTGTTGGTGTATAATCGAATTAGATTTTTTTTATTTGACATGACCAATTGCTGGTTACTATAGTTTTGAGCTTGTACTTTAGAGTGTATTTGAATTTGAAGGCGAGTGCTGTTGGAGCCGATTTTTTTCAGCAGTGTTTAGTTTAAGTATGATAGATGTTTCCCGCGATTTTGTCTTAGTGGTTATCATCTGTTTTTTTGTAAACATTTGTGTGTATTAAAACCTGGTAACAAATGCTGCGGTAGCTGAAATTTTATTAATGTTTTTTTTTTCGTATTTTGTAAAGCTACTTTTTGTGATTTTATGTTATATTAGTGGCTAATTTGGGGTTTCGTATGCGTGTTGGTGTATAATCGTATCAGATTTTTTTAATTTGACATGACCAATTGCTGGTTACTATAGTTTGAGCTTGTACTTTAGAGTGTATTTGAATTTGAAGGCGAGTGCTGTTGGAGCCGATTTTTTTCAGGAGTGTTAAGTTAAAATATGATAGATGTTTCCCGCGATTTTGTCTTTGTGGTGTTCATCGGTTTTTTGTAAACATTTGTGTGTATTAAAACCTGGTGACAAATGCTGCGGTAGCTGAAAATTTTTTGATGTTTTTTTTTTCGTATTTTGTAAAGCAATTTTTTGTGATTTTATGTTATATTAGTGGCTAATTTGGGGTTTCGTATGGGTGTTGGTGTATAATCGAATCAGATTTTTAATTTGACATTACCAACTGCTGTTTACTATAGTTTTGAGCTTGTACTTTAGAGTGTATTTGAATTCGAAGGCGAGCGCTGTTGGAGCCGATTTTTTTCAGCAGTGTTTAGTTTAAGTATGATAGATGTTTCCCGCGATTTTGTCTTAGTGGTTATCATTGGTTTTTTTGTAAATATTTGTGTGTTTTACAACCTGGTGACAAATGCTGCGGTAGCTGAAATTTTTTTAAATGTTTTTTTTTTCCGTATTTTGTAAAGCTATTTTTTGTGATTTATGTTATATTAGTGGCTTATTTGGGGTTTTGTATGCGTGTTGGTGTATAATCGTATCAGATTTTTTTAATTTGACATGAACAACTGCTAGTTACCATAGATTTGAGCTTGTGCTTTAGAGTGTATTTGAATTTTAAGGTGAGTTTTGTTGGAGCCGATTTTTTTCAACAGTGTTTAGTTTAAGTATGATAGATGTTTCCCGTGATTTTGTCGTAGTGGTTATCATCTGTTTGTTTGTGAACCTTTGTGTGTAATCGAACCTGGTGCCAGATGCTGCGGTAGCTGAAAATTTTTAATGTTTTTTTTTGCGTATTTTGTAAAGTTATTTTTTGTGATTTTTCTTAAAATCATTTTCCGTTTTTTCTTCTTTTAGGGAAAGAATTTTCCTATTTTCTTAGTGCACCTCTGCTCTATTAGAGGAACATACTTTCTAAGTTTCATGCTCCTAGGGCTAACGGTTTAGGCTGTGCGTTGATTTTTCTTTAAACCATTTTTCCCCTTTTTCTCCTCTTTAGAAAATAATTTTCCATTTTCCTTTCTTAGCGGATGCCTACGTCATAACATCTACCTGCATGCCAAATTTTAGCCCGATCCGTTCAGTGGTTTGGGCTGTGCGTTGATAGATCACTATGTCAGTCAGTCAGTCAGTCAGTCACCTTTGAGTTATATATATATAGATTGAAAAATTTCAACATTTTAAATCGGAAATGTGTAATTTTGTTTTCATCCCACCAGCTCAGAAAGTGTGTTTTTGCTGTTCAATATCTGACTGCAAAAGCCGTTTTTATCCTTTAGAGGATAAAGTAAATTTGAATTTAGAATATACACTAAGTTTGTAAATACACAACCTATTTACTTCTACCTCCATGGTGCCGAATTTATCATACAACCTTTTTTAATTTGTTAAAAACTCGCACTCGTAACCTTCTTGGTGTATTTGTGAATTCAAAACATCATTAAACCTATTTACTTGTACCTGCATGGTGCCGAATTTATCATCAAATTTGTTAAAAACTCATACTCGGAACCTTCTTGGTGTGTTACTTTTAGTCGCGCCATGTTCTTTTTTGCATTTAGTCATTTCTTCGCTGAGGTGGGATGAAAAGTTACGTGTTGCACTCGAGTGCAAAGATTTTTTACCTTGTGCTCTTTTGAATAGGATTTCCAACGCTTAGGATTCTAACTTTTTAACCAAAAATTAAATTTTAGAATCCTTCGCTTGCTCGGTCATCAAAATTGACAACACGGTTAAAAAGCAGCTTTGCACTCTTGTATAACAAATAACTATTAAACAAGCGCCATTTGAGCAATTCTTTTTGACTGGCCAGAGATTGGCAAGAGTTTTGACTGGCCTCTCAGCTCAGTTGGCAGTAGGTCTACCTTCTGCGCCAAAGACCGTGCATTCGATCCCCGCCAAGAACAAATATTTGTATGTAGTCTAAGATCCCTAGAAGAAGGACCTTCACCGAGCTGGTTATTTAATGAAACGTATTTTATATTTAACTAGCGGCCGCCCACGGCTTCGCTCGCCCCGTAGCCGTTACGCCCCGTTGATTTTTCTTTTAAAAGTTTTTCCTCTTTTTCTCCGCTTAGGGAAATAATTTTCCAATTTCCTTTCTTAGTGCACCCCTATGCTATAAAACAAACATACCCTCCAAGTTTCATGCTTCTAGGACTTACGGTTTAGGCTGTGCGTTGATTGTCAGTCAGTCAGTCAGTAACGTAAGAGTTTTATATATTTAGATTAAACATGCCAATAAATATATTCTATATGGGTTGCCTATCAAATTTCAGTCCAGGATAATTATGATTAATTAATAAATTAAAAAAAAAAAAAAACTTTCCGCTGGTTTGTTTATTAAACAAATTCTATACCAATCGAATGTATAGACCCCAGTATTTTTATTCAATAAACATACCGGTGCAAAATGCTAGTATCGATTTTCCTGTTTATACCTGGCTACCCGAGAGTTGTGACCGGAAAAAAATAGGCAACCTAACGTTTGCATATTCTATGGGGTCTATACTTTCGATTGGTATAGAATTTGTCTAATAAACAAACCGGTGGAAAGTTAAAAAAACATTTTTTTTTTTAAATTATTAATTAATCATATCCTGGACTGAAATTTGATAGGCAACCCTTATAGAATATATTTATTGGCATGTTTAATTAAATATAAAATACGTTTCATTAAATAACCAGCTCGGTGAAGGTCCTTCTTCTAGGGATCCTATACCTTTGTAATGGTGAATATAGATGTTTGTTCTCTGTCTGGGTGTTATATTGTATTCTATGTATGTATTTACAAATTAATACCCTTAGTTATAAAAATATGTAAAAGATAAACAGTGCTTAAACTATTGCCATCTCTTAAGGCCTGCGCACACCTAGTTCGCGGGCGGTAGCGATCAGTGAAACGCTGTCAAATATCGCTGTCAGATCGCTGTCAGATTTGAGATTTGACAGCGATATTTGACAGCGTTTCACTGATCGCTACCGCCAGCGAACTAGGTGTGCGCAGGCCTTTACCACTACAAACAGTGACAGGGCTAACTTTAAGCAATGATTAAATTTAAAATGCGTTTATAAGTATGGCTGTAAATGTATAAGTATTATATCAGCTATATGATTCCCATAGTACAAGCTCTGCTCAATTTTGGGCTAGATAGAGTGTGTTGGCTGTCTGCAATATTTATTTATTATTTATTTTATTTATAATCTACATTGCGAATTTTGTATGTCGGTCTCCGACAAAGTATGCGAGCCACTTTTTCTTACATGACGAAAGAATTGTACCATGCTTCTCACAAATAAAATAAATGTACGTTTCTATGATACGGTCTAAGCTATTGGTGGCTTTAGCAGCCTTTAAGCCATGACAAAGGCCTTAAAAGTTCCGTTACAAAACTTGGCAGTTATTCATATACCTACAGAATGACGGCATTTCTGTATGTATGAATGAGTTATAAGGATAAATAATTTACCTGGTCAAGACTCAATGAATCTTAAACAAAATAGACAAGTAATTTATATTTTTAATTTAATTTTGTCTTCTTCCTGCCCTTATCCCACTTTATGCGTGGTCGGCACAACATGTCTTCCTCCTCCATTCCCCTCTATCAGCCGTCATCTCTGCATTCACTCCTCTCTTATCCATGTCTTTAACACAGTTCATCCATGTTTCCTTGGTCTACCTCTGCTCACATATCTATCCACATCCATACTCATCACTCTCCTAGTCACATGACTTTCATCCCTCCTCATGACATGTCCGTACCACGCCAGCCTCCTCCACAATTTTTCCGTCACCGGTGCTACTTTCAAACTTCCCCTGATATACTTCTTCTTCTTCTTAAATTTAAGAGCTTAGCTCTTGTCGGGATTTTGATGCAGTTTTCTCCAATTAAGTCTTTCGAATGCGGCCTGATATAGGTACTATGATAATATTAATTAAGCCATTTTATTTCCAAAGACACATACATACATTACATGAATAGTAATAGTATTAATGATTAATGATAATAGTATTTTTAAATAATAACCCAACCACACCCTTCAAGCCGAAACACAGCAATGCTGCTTCACGGTAGAAATAGGCATGGTGGTAGTACTACCCCGGCCGAGCCAACCACAAAGAGCTCTACTACTAAAGGGCGTTCATAGAGCTAACTCGCTGCTGAGCTCCTACTGAGCTTGTTTTCAGTGCTAGCTCCTCTGTAAATAAAGGAGGTAGAAGTAAACTGAAAAAAGCAGCCAAGTGCGAGTCGGACTCGCCCATGAAGGGTTCCGTAGCATCAAGTAACATAATATAAAGGTTCTTGTAGTTCGTCGAAAGGTAAATTGCGGTTTACGATTTATGACGTATAAAAAAAAACTACTGGCTAGATCTCGTTCAAACCAAATATCGTTGAAAGTTTGCATAGTAATGTATAACATATATTTTTTTTGGATTTATCATTCTCTTATTTGAGAAGTTAGAGGGGGGGGACCAACTTTTTTCCACTTTGGAAGTGTCTCTCGCGCAAACTATTCAGTTTAGGAAAAAACGATATTAGAAACCTCAACATCATTTTTGAAGACCTATCCAAAGATACGATTCGATGAAAAAAAAATTTTTGAGTTTCAGTTTCAAGTATGGGGACCCCCAAAATTTATAGTTTTTTTTTTATTTTTGTGTAAAAACCTTAATGCGGTTCACAGAATACATCTACTCACCAAGTTTCATTAGTCTAGCTCTTATGGTTTCGGAGAAAAATGGCTGTGACACGGCCGGACAGACAGACAGACAGACAGACATGACGAATCTATGAGTGTTCCGTTTTTTGCCATTTGGCTACGGAACCCTAAAAACAGCATGAATCTCTAACAGGTCGTCTTTTTTCTGGCTGTTTTTCATATTATTTTATCGTCGTATTTACTCAATAAAAAAATCACGAAAGGAAACAAAAAAGTCCAGGAGATATAAATTTGCAACTCCTCCTAAAGTTGATATTGTTTATTTTTTTGGTTTACACCAATAGATAGATAACTAGTTGGTAACCGAGCTTCACTCGGAATTTTTTTCGTTAATTTGTATTTTTAAGAAATCATAAGTCATATTATTATCTTTACTGGTTTATTCTTACTGAACAACGCCATCTACTGGACATGCTTGCAGTTAGTTGCTTACAATCGTCAATAGATGGCAGGAGCAGTCACATATTCAGTTTATGTTTGTTTTTTTTAACGAACAGACTCATTTTCTGAAAATGAATCCTAGCTAGATCGATTTATCGCCCCCGAAACCCTCTGTATACATAATTTCATGAAAATCGTTGGCGCAGTTTCCGAGATTCTAAATATCTTATTCCTTTAAACGAGAAAATCTTGTATATATATATACATATATATATATATATATATATATATTTAGGATCTTGGAAACTGAGCCAACGATTTTCATGAAATTTTGTATACAGGGGTTTTCGGGGACGATAAAACGATCTAGCTAGGATTTATTCTTAGAAAATGTCGTTATTTGTGTAGTAAATAATCAACTTTATCATAAAATCATAACTCCTAGCGCCATCTGTCGCTTAAGTCATGAGTTAGTGGGACAGAGAACGCCATCTATTGACGAGTAGTGGAGTTATTTATTATGTCGGTAAGATCGAAAAATATTATTAATATTTGATCAGTATGTACGTAATTCGTATTTAAATATAATTCACAACAACAGTTTCCCAAAAAAAAATACCGAGCGAAGCTCGGGCACCAACTGCTAGTATATATATATACGAGCTGGTATGACCGAGCTTCCTTCGGGGTTAAAAAAATAGTATTATTATTCGCCAATAGATGTCAGGAAAAGTCGTATCTTTATTGGCTTATTTTTAGTTACCAACGACATCTGCTGGAACAGCTTGCAGTTAGTTGCTCACAATCGCCAATAGATGGCAGGAACTGTCGTACGTATATTGAGTTTATGTTTGATTATTGCTAAACACCAACTTCTCGTCATTTCCTAAAAATGAATCCTAGCTAGATCGATTTATCGCCCTCGAAAACCCCTGTATATATTTTTTTTTTAAATCGTTGGCTCAGTTTCCGAGATTCTGATTATATATATATATACAAGATTTTCTCGTTTAAAGGTATAAGATATATATTAAAGGTAAAAGATTAAGTCATAGAATTAATGGCCGTTTTCATTATAAAAAAACGAAAGAATTGAATTTTTATAAACTAAAAATCACAAATCCGTGAGTGTTTTGCCAGGCGCAGTATTGTTGAGGACGAGACTCTCAAAACCATTGGGTCAGGGTACGACCTTAAGCCTTGAGCACAACTAGCGCGATGGCGATCAGTGTAACGCTGTCAAATAATATGATAGCGGTTCACTGATCGCGATCACCATCCACCATCGCGCTAGATGTGCACAGGCCATAAGTAATGAAAAATGCGGAACCCAATTTCGATAACAAATTAAAATTCAAAAATATGACTGCATTTGCCACGGATTCTTTTTGAGAAAACAGTATTATATAGTGTGTGAATTTCATTGTTGCCGTATAATAATGTTGCTATGACCTTGCATATATATGCAAATTCGCTCAAATACATTTTGCATTTTCATTTACCGCCAAACCGTGCCAAAATGTCGGATTTTTGCAAGAACCAGCAACGCAATTTTGATTTCAATTTTGATATATTTCCGTCTCTATTTTAGACGCACTAAGATAGTATTTTAATCTGAGGTATAGTTTTGCGAATGGCGGTCACGAACCGGAAGACGAAATGTAAACGCCCACCCTTCCAATGGACCGACGACATTGTGCGGATCGCGGGAAGTCGATGGATAGAAAGGGTTCAAAATCTTTCTTCCTAAAAATGTAGAATGATAGTTTTAAGTGGGTATAAAATATAAATAAATATTGTGGACAGCCCACACAACACTATCTAGCCCCAAATTAAGCAGAGCTTGTACTATATAATTATAGCATAAATATTTTTTGTAAATACATACTTAGTTGTTACAATATAACACCCAGACAGAGAACAAACAACCGTGTTCACCACACAAATATTTCTCGGTGAGGATCGAACCCACGACCTACGGCGCAGAAGGCAGAGCATCTACCAACTGAGCTGAGGGGGTATAAAAGTAAGTTCTATTCGTATACTTTTTATTGATTTTATAGTGTTTACTACACTTAAGGAAATCACTGAGTTTTATAGTTAAGAGCCGAGCGGGATTTATTTGGTACGGGGCTGCGCTGACCGCTGCGCCATCGGATCCTAATCACACTCGACGAATAAAGGTTTCTACCCACTATCCCGTAGCATACCATGACCGTGCTAGGAACGTAGCGGCCAAAAACATATTCTTTGTAATGTATAAACACTTTGCCACTAGATCGTTCCGTCACCGACCGACACCGTCGCGTGCCATGCACGGACCGTCAACTATTTGTCGGAGGGAAACAGGTTCAGAACGCAGTCGACCCGCTTCAGTGGGCGAAGTACAGCGTACCGGATTGCTTTCCGTGCCCGACACGTTCCTAGCACGGCCATGGTATGCTACGGGATAGTGGATAGAAACCTTTACTCTAAGGGACTGTTCGGGTTCAAATCCCGCTCGGCTCTTAACTTTTGGGACATTATAAAAATCTATTCGTATATTCAATAACTTCGCATTTAGAAGAATATTATCGGACCTTCTCTAAAGACAAGCACGCAAGACTGATAACAAAAAACCGGCCAAGTGCGAGTCGGACTCGCCCATGAAGGGTTCCGTAGTAACAAGTAACATAATATAAAAGTTCTTATAGTTCGTCGAAAGGAAATTGAGGTTTACGATTTATGACGTATTAAATAAAACTACTAACTAGATCTCGTTCAAACTAATTTTCGGTGAAAGTTTGCATAGTAAATATAGTAATGCACATCATAATATTTTTTTTTTACTTTTATCATTCTCTTATTTTAGAAGTTACGGGGGGGGGGGACACATTTGACCACTTTGAAACTGTCTCTCGGTCAAAATATTCAGTTTTGAAAAAAACGATCTACGAAACCTTAACATCATTTTTAAAGACCTATCCACAGAATCCACACGGGTTTGATAAAAATATAAATTTTTAGTTTCAGTTATAGTTATAAGCATGGGGACCCCCAAAATTTATTACTTTTTTTCTATTTTTGTGTGAAAATCTTAATGCGGTTCACAAAATACATCTACTTACCAAGTTTCATCAGTATAGCTCATATGGTTTCGGAAATAAGTGGCTGTGACATACGGACGGACAGACATGACGAATCTATAAGGGTTCCGTTTTTGCCATTTGGCTACGGAACCCTAAAAACGATGATATCGAGCCATCGTAAATAAGGCAAACTGTCTACAAAATTCGCGGTATTAATTATTTTAACTCTGATAATAATTGAGAAAATGTCAAGGTCGCATTCGGAACTAGTTGATATGTTATATTTGAGGAAAATGTATGTTTATTAGACACTTGCTTCAAGTTTATGCGAAAATGACTAAAATAAATAGAAACTTGTCTGTGCTTGGTCGCGAAATGCCACCTAGACTCACCTGGCTTTAAGACGTTTCAAAGTGATTCTTGTGATACAACTAAATAATAGTTATTTGTTATTACAAGAGGGCGAAGTTGCTTTTTAAGTAATTCATTTCCTCGCTGAGGTGAGATGAAAAGTTACGTGTTACACTGAGTGCAAAGATTTTTCACCTCGTGCTCTTTTGATTACCTCGCTAACTCTCAGGATTCTAAGTTTTGAACCACTCTGCGTTCGTTATTCAATTTTAGAATTCTTTGCTTGCTTGGTCATCAAAATTGAGCACGCGGTTAAAAAGCAACTTTGCACTCTAATGCTCAGGATTCTAAATTTTGAACCACTCTGCGTTCGTGATTCAATTTTAGAATCCTTTGCTCGGTCATCAAAATTGAGCATGCGGTTAAAAAGCAACTTTGCATTCGTGTATAACAAAGAATGACTGTCATCCCATCAGACCTTTTAGGCCCGTATGCAGCAAGTTTGCTTTATTATGAGTCAAGCTTCAAGCATATATTTTTTGACAGTTCTCCATTGAAAAGTGGCAAAAGTGACACAGTAGGTAAGTTCGGTAAGTTTATCATGCGCACTTGATGTGCGGGCAGGTTTTTCCCCAAGTAGGCCGCTGGTGGGCCCGTTTTGCGTGACCCTTGACACGTGTTGCTCCAACTTTTTTAGGTTCTACAACACGCCGGTTTCCTCACGATGTTTTCCTTCGCCATTTTGAGAGTACTGGCATACTGCACATACATTTGTCGACAGAAAAACTCATTGGTACACGAGTGGATTTGAACCCACGACCTTCGGATCAGAAGGCGGGGCCACTACCACTAGACCACCAGTGCTCTCTGGCAAACGTGGCACAGTAGGTATGTGAGCTGTGGTTACTTAATGACAGTGGGTATTATTAGTGGCTGATCTAATATTCACGACAAAAAAATGTTACATTTAGACTGCATACTAATCTCACGATACATCTACCTGCGCCGTAGGTCGTGGGTTCGAACCCCACTGAGAACAAATAATTGTGTTTCGAACACAGATGTTTGTCCTCTGTCTGAGTATTATATTGTATTCTAAGTTTTAATAAGGCGAAAATTATCCATTGGTTAGTCAGAACTTTGTTTATCTGTTAAACACGGAAAACAATATATCTACGCTTTTCGACGCCATCTTTTTATTCCCCGACTAGTGATGTGTCTCGTTGTCCGGTCTCAGTAGGGATGTCCTATTCCCAAAACCGGCTAACAGTATTTATTTGCAAAAAATGTATTAGACCAGCTTTACGGTTCTCATAGTTAGACTGGCCTCTCAGCCCAGTTGGTAGTAACTCTGCCTTCTGCGCCGTAGGTCGTGGGTTCGATCCCCACCGAGAACAAATATTTGTGTGGTGAACATAGATGTTTGTTCTCTGTCTGGGTGTTATATTGTATTCTAAGCATGTATTTACAAAAAAAAAGTATTTAAGTGTTATATCAGCTATCTGGTTCCCATAGTACAAGCTCTGCTTAGTTTGGGGCTAGATAGTGTTGGGTGGATTGTCCATAATATTTATTAATTATTTTATAGATTCATCTTAAGAACAGTTTAGTAACATTAATTTAGTATCATTTTAAACTAATGTTAATCAGCAACAATGCTTAATGAATCACGTTGTCAGTTTTTTATAGCTGACCCCCGACATTGCTCAGTCACATCCCGTGACACACAAATACAAACATTATCACAGCGATAAGTTTAATCTTTTCCTGAACTTTGTCAGCCCTTGCGGGGAAATAACAGAAATTGGGTTTTATGACAAGAAGGCCGTAATAGTAGAGCTCTTTGTGAAGGGCTTTTCTTATAGTTTCTTTTTTTAGTAGTAGCAGATAGAGCACTGGTGGTCTAGTGGTAATGGCCCCGCCTTCCGATCTGAAGGTCGTGGGTTCAAATCCACATGTGTACCAATGAATTTTTCTGTTGAAAAATTAATGTGCACTATGCCAGTACTCTCAAAACGGTGAAGGAAACCGACGTGTTGTAGAACCTAAAAAAGTTCGAGCAACGCGTGTCAAGGGTCACGCAAAAAGGACCCACCAGCGGCCTACTTGCGGAAAAACCTGCCCGCACATCAAGTGCGCATGATAAACTTGCTATCTACAATAGACGGAAAGGCCGGTCTTACTTTGACTAACCCTCTTGGATTTATCTTTTACGATCTTGGGTGACAGAATATTCGAGGAGATGTTTATCATGCCTTGGCCAGTATTTTTTTTTTATGTAACTAGCTGATGGAACAAGCATATGGCCCACCTGATGATAAGTGGTAACCATCGCCTATAACAAAGCAACGCCTCATAGGTCACGCACTTCGGGAAGGTGCCCTACTGGAGGCATAAAGATATTCAGCGTCAGGTGCCAGTAATTACAGTTGGCAGCTTATTTCAGTTAATTAGTATGCAGACAAGTGCAAAGTATTAAATTTATAGCCAGAAAATTAGTAATGGTATTGTTTTGCTTTGAAAAGTGGTTCTAATTAGTTTTTCGCTGTGTGATTTTAAGTGGTAAGTTGTGCGACCGTGACTTAAGATCCAGTGTGGTAAAAGGCACACAGTGTCAAGGTTCTGCAAAGTTTTGGCCTTACTTTGTGAAAGTTAAAAAATAAGTGTTAAAAATCAAATAAAAGCGAATGAGTCATACTTTAAAAGAATGAACATGGAAAATCCAAAATACCTTTAAGCTTACCCATTGTTGTGACGTTGTAGTCAGCCTGGGTGAAGTGGAGACTGCACACTTTGGAATATTTCGTGTAAGGTTTGAAGCGTTTTAGGACAACGTTCCATTTGTCCGCCATAGACTCGTCGCGGGGGAACCTGTGAAATTTCACGTTCTTCGTCTTGCCGGCGAGCGACGTGCATTGCGGAACCGTGCAATAATAACCCATCTTTGATAATCCCGAACGTTTTATTGTTTCACAACATCGGGCTCCGTAAACTTGTGGACTCGCGACACATCAAAACTCACTGGTGCCTCATGCGTGTTACATAAAAGACCTTACTGATTGCTTTTATTTGTTGCAATCCTTATCACGTTGGTAAAAAAATGGAATCATCACACAATAGCCTTGAATAATTTGACATGTATCACCTCCTTTTTCCCTTCCCACTTTCAGAAAAAAATGGCTACTTTTGGTACCACAGACAATGAAGACCATTTGATTCCTTCCTGTTTATTAGGTTTGAGTTCGATTAATCGACTAAAAATCGAGAATTTCAAAAATCTTTATATAGCAACACTAAATAAAGGATGAACCACACGTGCACTCACTCAGTTTTTTGTGGCTTTGAGCTTGTGCACGAGGCCAAAAGGCCGAGAGGACAAGCCATCACTGGCAGCACGCACTGATTGAAGACTCTAAGCAATTTTCCGAACAATGCACATCCGAGTTGGATTCGTCGTCTGACCTCTTTGTCGAAGTTGGCTCTACATAATGGATGGTCTGCCCCAAATAAACCTAGTGGTCACTGGTGCACAATTTCGATATCGTTCCCAACATTATAATAATAAACCTACCGGCATGGATGTGACATGAGCATTAGACACGATCTTTGTCCTGCTCATGTTCATTTTTAGACCCTGAGGTCTCTGAGTGCTACCACCAATTAATTACCATTAATACCATACTTTAGCGAAATTGGTTTTTAATGATGATGTATTTTAAATTAGGTGTATGTTTTTGTGTTATCTCTTCTATTGTTATTATTGTAATTGTGTAACTATGGACCAAAGATGTCTGAAATAAAGATTTTAATATGATTATTATTAATTAGTTCTAAAGTTTCCAGCTATCATTAGTTCTAAAGTTTTTCAGTAATTTTTTTTTATTAGTAAAGTTTTGCCCTTACATTTTTTTGACAAGCTTCCATCACGATGGAACCAAAGACAATGTAGTATTATTTTATTTTCAACTGGCAACATCTGCCTCAACCATTTTTCTGTTTTGGTAAATGTCGGCGCTTGGTGTTTATGCGCCAAGTTTTGTTTGTTTTTATAAAATTCCGCCTTTACAACACCTTAACGACTGTGTTTTATGTCTAACTATGTGATAATTAGTGCGCGGTGTTGACAAAATGCCGTATTACTGCACAGTGCCGCGATGCACTTCAATGGCAGGCAAAGCAAAGAATGTGTCTTTCCATCAGTTCCCTCGCGACGAGGATCTTGCTAGATTGTGGAATGATATCTTAAAACGAGGAAAACCTTATACAAAGTACTCTAAAGTGTGCAGTTTACACTTCAGGCCAGAAGATTATACTATTACAAGCGTAGGAAAAAATAAGGGTAAGTCTACATCTTAATTTTCTTAGCAGGTAGTAACATACCTTTATCTACATACCTACTCTATTCAAGCAGGTACCTATTACCTGCGTGATAATTACGGTAGCCCGCGGGGCCTCGTTCAACATAAACTTAACGATACAAGCTAAGATAGCGTGGTTTTAGCCGCGAAAATACCACAACAATGTCGTGTTTATTTTTGTAATCGTGTAGGTATTTCGTTGTTGTTACCTATTCCAATAGACGCTTACCTAAAGTAGTTACCTACATATTTAGTTATTATACCTAGTTTAGGTATACCTATTGTATATTTATAGATCTGCTATGGAAATCTTTAGGTATTTAACAGTTGTGATAGTAATTAATTAGTTTAGTACATCGACCTCCTAACAATCAAAGGCGCAAGAAGTGAGGGTCTGATTCCTATTTTCCTTATTCCTAAGTTTCACAACATGATATACTTTGTTAACTTGTTGAAAGCCTCTGGCTCTGTATACCTATTGTAAAAGACGGTAGGAACCAAGCAATAGTTTATTTTCTAGTGTTTCTTGCTTGGATTTGAAAATTATCTTTCTAACCGAAACACAGCGATGCTGCTTCACTGCAGGAATTAGCATGGTGGCACTTTGCCAGTATTCCTCGATTGGTGAAGGAAAGCTTTGATTATGTGAAGATAAAGCCTAATGTGGAGAAACTTACACATGTGGCACACAACTTCTTTGGTAACCGGGTGGTACAGAACTGGAACAAGCTGCCTGAGAGTGTTGTTTGTGCTGACTCGGTCAATGGCTTCAAAAACAAACTTGACAACTGGCTACGAAATAATAAATTAGTGCTTAAATATTGACCAAAAATGACAATGACAATATCAATTAAATCAAATGACTATAATTCAACACTGTTTGACGTAGACACATCAGCGAAAGCTGCTCGTCTATAAATAATAATAATAATAATAACTTATAATATATTCCAGGGCAATGGAGAACGCTCCGCAAAGATGCAGTTCCATCCAGGAACCTGCCGTCGGAGACTCCGGCTCCGTACTCCAGGAAGCAGTGGGAAACTTGGAGCCAGAACAGCACACCAGCTGTTATGGACCCAGCGGTAAGTTTCATTTATTTAGTTATCGAACTACCAGAAGTTCCTCACTGAACGCTCACTCATTTGTCGCTCAACGCTCATTTATTCGTCGCTCAACGCTCACTTATTCGTCGCTCAACGTTCACTTATTCATCGCTCAACGCTCATTTATTCTTCGCTCGCTTTCGCAATAAAGCAGCCAAGTGCGAATCGGACTCGCCCATGAAGGGTTCCATAGCATCAAGTAACATAATATAAAGGTTCTTGTAGTTCGTCGAAGGGTAAATTACGGTCTACGATTTATGACGTATAAAAAAAAAACTACTGTCTAGATCTCGTTCAAACCAAATATCGTTGAAAGTTTGCATAGTAATGTACAACATATATTTTTTCTAGTTTTATCATTCTCTTATTTTAGAAGTTAGAGGGGGGGGGACCAACCTTTTTCCACTTTGGAAGTGTCTCTCGCGCAAACTATTTAGTTTAGAAAAAAACGATATAAGAAACCTCAACATAATTTTTGAAGACCTATTCATAGATACCCCACACGTATGGGTTCGATGAAAAAATGTTTTTTGGGTTTCAGTTTCAAGTATGGGGACCCCCAAAATTTATAGTTTTTTTTCTATTTTTGTGTAAAAACCTTAATGCGGTTCACATAATACATCTACTCGCCAAGTTTCATCAGTCTAGCTCTTACGGTTTCGGAGTAAAATGGCTGTGACACGGACGGACAGACAGACAGACAGACAGACAGACAGACATGACGAATCTATAAGGGTTCCGTTTTTGCCATTTGGCTACGGAACCCTAAAAACATTAAAATCGGTCCAGCCCTTTAGGAGGAGTTCAGTGACATACACACATACAGTAGAATTATATATACAGATATATCTTATACCTTTAAACGAGATAATCTTGTATACATATATTTAGGATCTCGGAAACTGCGCCAACGATTTTCACGAAATTTAGTATACAGGGGTTTTCGAGGGCGATAAATTGATCTAGCTAAGATTCATTTTTAGAAAATGATTATTTAACCCTGAGTTTAATAATTAAACATAAACTGAATATGTGATCAATAGATGGCTCCTGCCATCTATTGATGATTGTGAGCAACTAACTGCAAGCATATCCAGCAGATGGCGTTGTTCAGTAAGGATAAGCCACTAAAGTTAAGATGACTCATAAGATTTCTTAAAAATACAAATCAACAATAAAAAATACACCAACTGCTAGTAGAATTATATAAAGATGAATGATGTATTACAGATTCAGCAGCATGTAGCTCAAGCTATCTACATGCAGACGATGTTGGCCATGCAAGTTGCCGGCGCCACAGACACTGCCCTCCAAAATGGTAAGAATCTCTGATAAAATGAAATGTAAGAAAGAAAGAAAAGCATTTTATTGCCCCTAGCTTTCACACAACCTACTTAAAAATAAAAAAAATTATATAAAACAATGTATTTATTGATAACTAAAGAAAACACAAAAATATATTTATTATAACGCTTTTATTAGCTTCACCTGTATGTATGTATGTATGTATGTAACCAACCTCTTTGAGCTCGATTTTGTCCTACTTTGAACGATCAGATTTGATTCAAACTTTGCACACCTGTCAAAGGTCGATGACAATGCAATAATACGAAAAAAAATAAAAAAATAAAAATTATAGTTCAAAAAACTAAAAAAAAAACGCTTTAAACGTTTTTTTTTTTAGTTTTTTAACTATAATTTATTTTTAATACTGTAATAGAATTAGTAGTAGAGCTTGTTGTGAAGGGCTCGTCCGGGGAAGTACTACCACCATGCCTATTTCTCTGCCATGCCTCTCTCAGTGGTAGCTAAGTGGTTTCCGATCCTAAGGTCATGGGTTTAAATCCAGTCGTGCACCAATGAGTTTTTCTGCCTAAAAAATATGTGCACTATGCCAGTACTCTCAAACAGTGAAGGTAAACATCGTGAGGAAACCAACATGTCGTAGAACCATAACATGTGATAAAGCGTCACGCAAAAAGAGCCCGCCAGCGGCGTTTAAAAAACAATTTGCTATTCCGACCTCAACCTACTGAAAAAAAAAAATTAAAAAAAAAGACTGGAACGACAGACAGCGACCTCTGTCGCGGCTCCCTACAGGAAAAATAGACTGTGGAGCATGTACTAATTTTATGAAACAACGGGATATTTACCATGATTAAATTTTGATAAGTTGACTTCCGATATTTCGGCACAGATACATGCACCATGATCACGGTTGAACCACCATGGTCATGGTGCATGCAACTGTGCCGAAATATCGGAAGTCAACTCATCAAAACTTAATCATGGTAAATAATCCCGTTGTTTCATAAAAATAGTGTTAAAAAGCAGCCAAGTGCGAGTCGGACTCGCCCATGAAGGGTTCCGTAGCATCAAATAACATAATATAAAGGTTTTTGTAGTTCGTTGAAAGGTAAATTGCGGTTTACGATTTATGACGTATAAAAAAAAACTACTGACTAGATCTCGTTCAAACCAAATATCGTTGGAAGTTTGCATAGTACAACATATATTTTTTTTAGTGTTATCATTCTCTTATTTTAGAAGTTAGAGGGACCAACTTTTTTCCACTTTGGAAGTGTCTCTCGCGCAAACTATTCAGTTTAGAAAAAAACTATATTTGAAACCTCAACATCATTTTTGAAGACCTATTCATAGAAACCACACACGTATGGGTTCGATGAAAAAATAAATACGGGTTGCACTCCGGGAGTGCCGGCAGAAGTGAAAACTTGATTATTAACGTTGAGCATGTTTGATATTTTGGAATGGTTAGGGGGGGCTTGTTTGTTATTTGGCACGCTGTAACATACACGAACATTCGCGCAAGCGCCCTGCGCTGCCTAAACGAAACAGTAGGCCCAGGCATACATTTTCGCCGCGCCGTAGAGAGGGGATAGCTGTCTACTCTCCATCCGTCTTACGCTTTTTCGATCAGGTCACGTGTCCTGACGCGCTGACGCGAGTTTAAGATTTTATACCCATTACAGAAAAAGTGCTCAACGCCGCTAAAGAAGTTTTCACTTCAAAAATTTTTGAGTTTCAGTTTCAAGAATGGGAACCCCCAAAATTTATAGTTTTTTTTCTATTTTTGTGTAAAAATCTTAATGCGGTTCACAGAATACATCTACTCACCATGTTTCATCAGTCTAGCTCTTACGGTTTCGGAGAAAAATGTGACATACGGACGGACAGACAGACAGACATGACGAATCTATAAGGATTCCGTTTTTGCCATTTGGCTACGGAACCCTAATAAAAACCAAAATTATTTCTTCAAACAATCTGTCTCCATCTGGGGCCTTATTGTCTAACTAAGCCAACTCGCAATTGACATCGGCTTCATTTTTGACATTTGAAACCTAGCCTAGACTTCAACTTTCGTATTGTATAACTATCTGACATAAGCAACGCCACCACCGAAATTCAAACCTAGTGAATGAATGGAACTTGATGGAAATTCATATTTTGGAATTGCGTAACGCCGAAATGAACTTCATTTGGATGCCTTAGTTATGGCCCGAACATACCTAGTTCGCTGGCGGTAGCGATCAGTGAAACGCTGTCAAATATCGCTGTCAGATTTGAGATTTGACAGCGTTTCACTGATCGCTACCGCCAGCGAACTAGGTGTGCGCAGGCCTTTAGACAATACCAAAAAAATTGTGACTGGGTATTGATAATCGCCTATTGATAATCGGCTTAAATTTCACTGTTTTTTTTTCTTAGTTTTATCTGCGATCAGTTGCTGCAACTATGAGCAAATTTTTTGTTTGTAATGGATCTAACTTGAAATCCACTGATAATGGATTTCAAGTTTCAAGTTAGACAATGGACCAGGGGCCTTGGTCCACTGGCACATTGTTGCCACCAACCCAAGGTCCTACTCCGTTATTTTAAGGAGTTGTACTGGGGAGAGGTTAGCAGGGGGACAATGCACAATACACCCTACCGCAGGACGTCAGTGCAGAACTTATTCCCCAACTCAATTAGAATTGGAACACTTCCCATATCAAATTTGCTAAATCACTCCCTATTTTCAAGAAGCTTTTGTTCAATCACTTTTTAGGGTTCCGTAGCCAAATGGCAAAAACGGAACCCTTATAGATTCGTCATGTCTGTCTGTCTGTCTGTCTGTCTGTCTGTCTGTCTGTCTGTCTGTCTGTCTGTCCGGCCTACTCACAGCCATTTTTCTCCGAAACCATAAAAGCTAGACTGATGAAACTTGGTGAGTAGATGTATTCTGTGAACCGCATTAAGGTTTTTACACAAAAATAGAAAAAAAACTATAAATTTTGGGGGTCCCCATACTTGCAACTGAAACTAAAAAAATTTTTTTTCATCGAACCCATACGTGTGGGGTATCTATGGATAGGTCTTCAAAAATGATGTTGAAGTTTCTAAAATTGTTTTTTTCTAAACTGAATAGTTTGCGCGAAAGACACTTCCAAAGTGGAAAAAAGTTGGTCCCCCCCCCTCTAACTTCTAAAATAAGAGAATGATAAAACTAAAAAAAATATATGTTGTACATTACTATGCAAACTTTCAACGATATTTGGTTTGAACGAGATCTAGTCAGTAGTTTTTTTTTTATACGTCATAAATCGTAAACCGCAATTTACCTTTCGGCGAACTACAAAAACCTTTATATTATGTTATTTGATGCTACGGAACCCTTCATGGGCGAGTCCGACTCGCACTTGGCTGCTTTTATTATAAATATCTTAAACCAATCACTTTTTACCAGTCTAGTATTTATGTCAGTCATATATATATATATTTATTTTCTGTATATTATTTATTTATGTAGGTATATCATATTTATATATGTATTATACATATAAATATATATATATTATATATATACATATATATACAACCTGTTTTTTTTTGATATCCCATAACTCTAGGGTTATATTCTGTATGTAAAAATAATACTAAAACTCCTAGAATAGGTGGTCCAAAAATGCATCGTTTCGGAGATATCATCAATCATAATTAAATTAGGTCAAAAATTGTCACCAGTATGACGAATCTTTACTTTTGCGAGGTTGCCAAAAATAGACCCACAAGTAATTCATTTTTATTCAAACCAATCATTCATTATTTAAAGCTAAGAAAATGCGACGTTGTCATATTTCACGTAAGGGTGTTTTACATTAATAATCGTGACTTTGCCGAATTATTTTGTATGAAAACTGAAAAAAAAAAATAATGAGAGATTGGAACATAACTCATATGCCAGGTGATTCTTTGATATGGCCTCAATCATACCCTAGAGTTATGGGATATAAAAAAAAACACGTTGTATATGTATGTATTACTACTATATTGTGTAATTGTGTGTACATTATACTTGTTGTTTTTATCTACACCATCGTCCTCTATCGTCTTTTCAAGTCCATTCCATCCCAAGGTTGTCTGGAAGAGATCGCTTTTAGTGATAAGACCGCCCATTGTGTTCCACTCTGATGTTTTTCTGTATTTCTTTGTTAATTTTATGTGGTGTACAATAAAGTATTTTCTATCTATCTATTTATCTCTTGGGAGAGATTTTAACTTCGTCTTCTAAATTCCAGGTTCAATACCCCCAGAGATGTCTCCCCACACATCCACCCAAGAAGACACAAAACACAACATAGACAGCATCTCATACAAATGCGAGGAATGTACCAAATGCTTCAAAGACCCTGATGTCTTCATCCTCCACAAACGAAGCCATTCTAAAGACTTAAAACCAAACGGAGTTGAAAAAGAGAATTTCAACATGAATTTGACTCTTCAATCAAATCCAATACTAGCTAATCTGTTGAAAACTAACAATGATGGTATGGAACCGAACCTGATGACTATGGAAGGTCTGCTGATGACTGCCTTGGCTGCTAATATGGACTACTTAAGAAACTACAGTATTGGAAAGGACAGAGTGTCGGTAAATCAAGATGATTCAAATCGGGAAAGCGCTGATTCAAATCGACTTAACGGTGATTTGAATTCTAGGGAGCTACTTAAAAGTGATCCAAATAATGTTACGTTAACTGATAAAAGAGTTTTAAGCTACACTCAATGCTATAAGTCAAGAAATGATCAATATACAAGTGATTTTAACGAAGTAAGTGTGTCAGGTGAGCAAATTAATCATAAATGTGATGATCGGATAAGTGAACGTCATGAGAAAAGTGATCCGGACGTTCAGAATAGTGATTTGAGTTATGCTATGAATTTTTCTACGAAATTATCTGGCCGAGTAGAAAGTCTTAAATATAATAGTAACGTTTATAGAGAAAGATTGCTTAGTTCAGACTTAGAAAATGATTCCGAAAACATAGAAAATGTTAGATCTCAATGTGATACAGACTTAAACGAATCAATGGATTCAAATGGTTTGGTTATAGATGAAAATGTATAGCTTTAGTTTACTTTTTAAGCCCATAATTGAACTATTCTACAGCCTTATTGTCTAACTTTAAATACACCAGTGAACTTTAAGCCAATTGTCACTGGTCGACCCAGTCACAATTTTGTTGGTTTTGTCTATGGTATCCAACTGAAGTTCATTTCGGCGTTACCCAATTCCAAATACGAATTTCCATCAAGTTCCATTCATTCACTAGGCTTGAATTTCGGTGGTGGTGGCGTTGCTTATGTCAGATAGTTATACAATACGAAAGTGACAGTTGAAGTCTAGGCTAGGTTTCAAATGTCAAAATGAAGCCGATGTCGATTATGAGTTGACTTAGGCCTAAAACATACACAAGCGACGTAAGGCAGCAGGCGTGGAACAGGCGTGGCGCAGGCGTGCGCCTCTTCAAAACGATTTCATACAAAATGTATGCAGGTGACGTTTTTGAATTATACTGAAGCGACGCGGCGCAGACCGCAGACACGCCTGTTCCACGCCTGCTGCCTTACGTCGCTTGTGTATGTTTTAGGCCTTAGACAATAAGGCGCGCTAAAAATCAAAAGTTCAGTAGTATCACAAGGATCGCTTTGAAACGTCTTAAAGCTAGGTGAGTCTAGGTGCCAGTTCCACTTCCACGCGACTAAGTCTAAAAGAACAGGCAACAAACTACGGCTCGGTTCCTACTGTTTTTTTTATATGATCCTTTTAGAAATCAAAAATAATAATAGGAGTGAAGTTCCAGTGTGGTGCCATTTCACTTAGTGAGACTTAGGCAATAATACAAAAGTTTCAAAACCAGCACACGCTACAATGTCGTCGGTCCATCGGAAGGGTATCCGGTTCGTGGCTATCCAAGAATTACTACGAGCTATTATATCAGCTACCTGATTTCCATAGTACAACCTCGGATTAGTTTGGGGCTAGATAGTGTTGTGGAGATTGTTTACAACACGTTGGCTCACAGCAAAGTACTTCAAAATGATCTTTGTGATGTAGGGAATAAAGAACAATTTACTTTGACTGACTGAAGTAGTAGGACGTGTAGTTTATGATTGGATGATATCTACCACTTAAAGATGCCTAAAAGGGGTAGTCAGAGTAAAAGGTACGTCGTAAGTGATCCTTGTGATACTGAATAAATACATATTTGAATTTGTAAAGATCGCTAGAAATCGAGTGGAGAAATCAAAATCTTTTTTTTTTATGTATGGTCTTTGTCCAGCAGTGGACTTCTTCAGGCTGATGATGTAATTTAGAATCCCACCATTATAAATACAGTGATGTATATTTTTTTCTATTTCTAAGCATAATTTTTAGTACGTAATATTTTAGTTTTTGATTATTTAAGTAATACTTCACTAGCACTAAAACACAGTCGAAAGGTCGATAAATGTAGTAGGCACATAACTTTAGCGCTGACCGTTATTGCGCAGAAGTCAAAAATAAGGTACCTGAGGGGGGCTAGCGGTATGAAGGGCGGGCGTGCGTAGCGCTGATTGGCTCTCCAGTCGCACTCCGCTCTCTGTACCAATAGGACACTCTGCACACATCCACACATCCAGTGTACGCGACATGGCACACTACGACGCATGCGCAGCTATCCCCTCCGCGTATCGCTCAGCGCTAGAGTTATGTGCCGCTAGTTATTATAAATGTAATCGCGATATTAATATTACTATACTACATATATGGAAAGTGTTAGAGAGTTACAACTTAAAACCCATTTTACAAATGCTGATAAATCTTGAATTGGTAGTGTATCTTAGAGGATAACTACCGTGCCTGCGTATTAAGTGAGGCTCCATATGTTTAAACTACAAAAAAATCGCAGGTTTGATTCTCGTTAGATAAATAAGACTAAGATTTATACAAAACTATTTAAAAAACCATAATATCGTAAAGGCTAGATACTTTATATAAATAAGAATTACTTAAAAAAGGATGTAATGTGTAAATATTTTTGGTATTTTTTGTTATAATCGAAGTGTACACCAATTTAACTTAGTAGTACTAAGTTTAACTTAACCTTTGACTAACCAAGAATTTAAACTATAATCTATACCTGTTTTTTTTGGTTGGTTAAAATTAGAATAAGAGGCATAAATAGATGCCAATAATTATATGTTACTTTTAAACATCACTTAATAGGTTAATGTAGACCTTGATTAACCCACGCCAATAAAAAAAATTGTGTGTGTCAGCTCCGACGCACGACTGGAGTTTACTTCTTAATTACGATTGTCAAACCAGACGCAACAAGCTCAATAACATATAGATATAGTCGCTTTGCAGCATACTCTATACCAGTGCAGCCAGATCGTGCGTAGAGCGTACCCCCACTATAAGATGTTTTGCCATCAGTAAGAGTGAGAGAAAGGATTATAAAGTATAGGCAAAGTAAGGGTACACACTACCCACGATCTAGCTGCACTGCTCACACCAAATTAGAAAGTTGCGCACGATAGGTTGCGCACCAAAAACGTAATGAGGTCATTCGTTCAGTAGATTTTACTCCTGACATTTTTCTCATACCGGGCGCCTTATATCAAAAAACCGATTCTTAAGGAGTAAACTTCAAAAAACTTATCTTAAATTGCGGTGCTAAATTATTGACAATAGTCATCTTATTTGAATCATGAGAATCACTTTAAAACCTGAAGGTCGCGGGTTCAAATCCACGTCTTAAAACTAGGCAGTGGCGTAGCTAGGTAACTAACTATTATATAAACAACCTAATATAGTATATAAACCCCAGCTAAACATAAGTCTATTTATTTACACAAAGAAACTTCAATTAAACAAATATTTACAAAATGTACAAAATACACAAGAAACAGTTGAGCCATCTGTACCCGAAGTCCCAGTGCATTTACAACATTTCGTTACCAAATGTTGTTTTCGTTTCGCCTTTTTGTCTCTCTCTATTGTATGGAGAAAAGATGAGACAACAACTCTAACTACGTAACGTATTTTTACCGTCTCATATTTTCTCCATGCAATAGAGAGAGACAAAAAGGCGAAACGAAAACAACACTTGGTAACGAAATGGGGTAGCAAAACTCCGACTTCGGGTTCTGCTGATCGTTTGTAACGATCTGCAGACGATAACGGGGTGTACAATAACATGATGTACATTATCGCCTCCCAAATTAACGTGTTTTTTTGTATAGTTTAGAACCGCAATTTGAGATTAGTTTTTTTAAAACGCAAGGTAGTGATAATGTATTATTTAAGAGTACTATAACTCTGACCTTATTTTAAAAGACTGCTAACAATATTCCACCGATAAGTCTCAAATGAACTAACTTTTGAGATCACCAATTTACTAAAACTACAGTGAGTAGTGTATTTTTTATACAATTTATCTTATGCCATATCAATTTTTGAAATTACTTTCAGAGTAGTAATAATATGAAGTTATAGAAAAAAAAGTCTTGTTTTGATACTAGCGGCAGCCCGCAGCTTTGCTAGTTTTGACGTGACAACGTCTTATAATTTGATGGAGCCGGATGCACGCACGAAAAAACATGACTAATGCGGCGTTACCTCGCTCTGAGGCGTTCCATTGCGCGGCTTGAAGTGCAAGCGAGAGCGCGGAACGAGCGACAAAGAGGCACGCACGGCCTCCGCGTTCGGCAGCGTTCGACATCTGTCTCTCTCCTACTTGAGTGAGCGATGCGTCCGCGTGGACAGCTGGATGACGTTGGCACGTTCAACTATCGACAGTAAACCGACTTTACAGACAACAGATTTTTTCGTGATAAAAAGTATCCTATGTCCGTCTTCTAATTCAAAGCTATATCCCACCAATTTTCAGGCAAATCGGTTCCGCCGTTCTTGAGTTATAAATAGTGTAACTAACACGACTTTATCTTCGTTGTATAGATAACTACAAAAATCTAGATTTTTTTCTATAAAATTTACTAGGTATATTAGATACTACTCTGAAAATACTGTGTTATTTTAAGTTAAAATTAAGTTATTATAACTATGTAGTTATAGATATTTAGTGCCTTAGATTACTATTTTTATTAGTAAATAAGCTTTGCAAATATTCTAACTTGTACTTAATTGTTTTAGAAGCTAAATTCTAAATTTCATTAAACGAAGTGTACCTTATTCTATTCAATGTTATGGACGTGCCTCTGACTGCCTCTAAACTTTATATATAACTCTGCCTACCCCTTTTAGACATCCTCAAAGAAGTACATACGTATCCTAAAAAAAAAATGTACCTACCAAGAGATGTAAGTGTATATCTTCCATGCTGTCGATTGGAAGTAATGAATTTCAATTTGTCAAGTATTCACTATTAAGGATAAGTCTACCATGCATACAGTGCCACAAACTTATCTGTTTATGGGTGACACCATTACAAAATCCTAACTAATATTATAAATGCAAAAGTCTGTCTGTCTGATTAAAAGTTAGCTAGTTGAGAAATAAAAAAAACTGCCAGCGAAATGAAATGGCATAATTTGTTCCTTTCTGGTCACTTAGATAGATAAGTTTGTTGCACTGTAAATGAATATTTTGAATTGTGAAAGTACTATTTTACAGTATTACAAATGGCAGCTTAACTTTTTTGTTGTATTTTTTTTTCGAATGGTCTTATGATATACTTTTTAAGGATGCTTTCCGAATGATACTAGTAAAAAAACTTCTAATTTTGATCAAAAATGTCTTGTCCACTGTATTAAAAAAAAAGTACCTTTCGGAAAGCAGTCAATAAAAAAATTTGCTACATATATGATTATGATTATAGATTTGTTAGCTTTTTATTTGTTATTTTAATTAATTTAGATTATATGGCAAAACGTAACTTTCATGATAATTAAGTACGTAATACTTGGACGCCCCCTAATACTATAATTCAAGACGCAGTGTATTTTATATGGTGCCTTACTAAAACCTGTATTCAGAAACAGTGCTTGAGTCTGAGTCGAGCCTCAAGCACTTTCAAACATAGATTTTTTGACAGTTCTCCATTAAACATTTTCAAAAATGTATGCTTGGAACTCGATTCAGACTCAAGAAAGGTTTCAGAATACGGGTCTAAGTGTTCTTTTCAAATACTGATAGCATATTAATATTTGTTAATTCTTTTTTCAGTATTTTTTTTTGACATAAGTTAACTTTGTTCTGGTCAAAATAATTTTGCACACCAAGGCAATTCAGGTTCTATACTATCGAAAAAAAATGGAGTGAAATATTTTTTTTACCTTTTTTTTATTAGCTATTAACTATATAAAAAAAAGAGCCGTTCATTCTACCGGCGAGAAATGTCTCCACAATTTCTATACCCCAGCGACAAAACGACAGAACTATACACTCGCTCATCGCCGGAAAGTCGGGCAAGTGGGTCCGGTTAATGTACACCCAGTGAAAACGAATACAGTTTTTTCCACGAAATTGTTAAGGCTCATGTACAATGTAGCTGATAAATATTTCGATTATTACTTTTCTTATCTAGCGAAGGATAGGTAATTGTCCTAAATGGACAGTCTCTTTGAGGGTATTGATAAAAACATTTTCTGGCACTGGCGGCACGCTCGCTCGCCTTGTGCGTAATTTTTATATTCTAACATAACCTAACCTATCCATTTCGTATCCATCTTATAAAGTATCAAGGACAAGTTAAGTATCCAGTGCTAGAATAAAAAAGCAAAAATCCATGTTTGAATTGCTCCAGTGTACATGTGGCTTAACTGGCATAGAAATAACGGGGTGTACATTATCGCCTCCCGGACAAGTGCTTATGTCTCATCTGGCTTATCTGGCATCGTAATAACGGGGTGTACATTATCGCCGCCCGGACTAGTTCCTAGGTCCCATCAGGCTTATCTGGCATCGTAATAACGGGGTGTACATTATCGCCGCCCGGACTAGTTCCTAGGTCCCATCAGGCTTATCTGGCATCGTATTATCGGGGTGTACATTATCGCCTCCCGGACAAGTGCCTATGTCCCATCCCCAAATAATGTATTCAACTTATTCTAGCGTAGGTACGTATGGTACTCAGTATTAATGAGACTGCCTGTTTGTGTATTGATCTCTTTATAAAACGACTTAATAAACGTAATTTAGACATTTTTGAGTTTGTTTTTACATTCGACCTCCAAAGTTTACAATACCCAGGAGCCTAATTCTCGGGCCGACCGAGATTTTCAATGTCCCATAAATACCTACACATTGGCCAATGTGCACTTTTTCTACGTTTTCCGTATATCGTAGCTGTCGAGGCTTCTACGATGAGGTCGTCGATGAAACAATAAAATCAGCCATTCTCTCTTCAAGAAAAGAAGCAATAAAATAAAATTACGAGATGAGCCGAGAATTAGGCTCCAGGTAAAGAAATAAAAACGGGTCAAGTGCGAGTCGGACTCGCGATCGAATTACTAAGTATCATTGTCTAAAACAGCAAAAAAAAAAGAACTTGTTTCTACGATATGCCGGTTTCCTCACGATGTTTTCCTTCGCCGTTTGAGAGCACTGGTATAGTGTGCATAAATTTTTGGGTAGAAAAACTCAATGGTACACGCCTGGATTTGAACCCACGACCTTAGAATCGAACGGCGGGGCCGCTACCACTAGCCTACCAGCGCTCCAGTACCTACATAAGATATACAGAGTGAATTTTTGAGAAGGGTGGTGATGGCCAAGTCCGAAAATACGAGAGTTAGAGAAAAGGAGTTATGCCCTCGATTTATAAGTAAAACAAATATAGATAGTGCAATTCACGAAGACGCGCCCCTCGCGGGGTGCGGGGAGTTTGCTCCGAGCGGCAGTCGCGAACCGTAGTCTATTCATTGTAGTGTGCGTGTGCACTCATAGGTAATTAGTGTGTACCGATAACACTCAACATTGACGGAAGCTTGCACACATCTTCTAAATATTTTAAAAAACTCTTACGTTACTGACTGACTGACTGACAATCAACGCACAGCCTAAACTGTAAGTCCTAGAACCATGAAATTTCGAGGATATGTTCTTTTTATAGCGTAGGGGTGCACTAAGAAAGGAAATTGGAAAATTATTTCCCTAAGAGGAGAAAAAGAAGAAAAACGTTTTAAAGAAAAATCAACACACAGCCTAAGCTTTTAGTCCTAGAATCATGAAAATTGGTGGGCTTAGTACCAGGAGACGGACACATGACTTTTTATAGCGAAAAAGTAACGGAAACGGGGCGTAAAGGCAGCGGGGCAAGCGAAGCTGCGGGCGGCCTCTAGTATACTATAAACGGTTGGGAGCTTAGACAATTTAGATCAGGACCTGCCTTGCATGGATCTTCCCCTCTGCCAAAAGGTACAAGACTAATGAATCTGACATATCTAGCACGTTTATAAAAACCACTTCGTAATCGATCTTTATCAGTGTCAGTATCGGTATCGCGGTGAAAGGACCTCTTCTAAAAATGCCAACATGTGCAGTTGCAGTGTGTAATAGGAAGTCCAACACATCAAGCTTGTAAAAGGATGGTGTAACATTTCATATGTAATTATTTTTTTGCATAATTAATGTTTTTTTCTATTAAAATAATGTGAAATTGTTGTGCGGCGTTTAGCTCTAGAACATCGATTCAGTATACGATTATACGAAAAAGATCGAATCGCCTCGAGTTTCCTGCCGTCAATTATCCGCATTTAATTTTCAACCTTATCACAAAATGAAATAGACTATAATTGCGAAATAATCTCTAATTGCCAAGCAATTTTAGTCACTAGCAAAAATTTAAAATTGTAACGAGACTACCTATGACGTACCTATGAACTCCCTACGAGACTAGTTGGCATTTCAAAAATGAATTTTTGACCTTACAGATTTAGATATTAAGTCGATTTGGCTTTGAATTTTTCCAGACCTGACAGGCCCGAGACATCAAAACCCCGCCCTCCGGTAGCGAGACTAGTGATAGAGGTGGATAAATGTTTACACACAGTTTTTTATCGATATCGATAAAAGCACGGGTGTTCTAGCGAGTAGATTTGTCTTAGCTTTCTGATTGGTTGTGGGTTCAAATCCAGTCGTGCACCAACGGATTGTGTTGAAGTTGTAACGTGTTATTTTATACATAACATTACGTAGCCTACATGTTTAATTTAACAATGTAGCTGTTGAACAATTTAGGAACTTAAAAAACTTTTAACTTTATACCTTGTGGAAAAACCAGCCCGCACATTGGAGTGCGGAAACCGCACACCAAGTGCGGATGATAAAATTTGCCAATTTGCGTATTCGGACATCCAAAAGCATAGCATTTGACACAAATTTAGTACCAAACATTTATTCATCCCACCTTTTATAAGATGGATAGTTTTTGTGATCTTTTACCTTGAAAAACTAACGTAGTCATCATAGAATTTCATGCTATTTTTTAAAGAACTTTTAGAACACCTTTATGACGGTGTATACGAGTTTCCAGCTTATTCGCTCTTATTCTGAGGTTGACCCCATATTGGTCCTAAAATGATAAGTTTATTTAGGCCAAATAAAAACATCGATATCGTTTGATTTTAAGCTCAGAAAATTTATCAATCTCTATGAAAGTGTCAGTTTTGAGTAGTAATGCTGCCAACTTAATCAAGATGTAGTTTGTTGAGATTTGGGGTAAAAATAGGTTCTTAGTGCAAGTAATGAGTAACATACAATAAAGGATTTGTCCCTCATGGCATCCTAGAGAGCTGGCTGTAGTTTTAGTGTTGTCCAGTCCAGATCAATTGAACGAAATGAACTAGTCTGCCTGTGATATTCATTCATTAACAATTATACATTTGTGTCTGAAAAATAGTACATAATAAGCAAAAATAATATGAGTCATATCTTAAATTAAATAATTATCAAAGAAATTGTTATCAAATAATACCAGCAATGTCACTTCATATTTATAAAATCATCAGTAGAATAAAAACACCCTTTCAACAAAAGCTGCTTTAGTCTAGTTTTGAATAAATGTAGACTGTCTATTATTTTAATGTCAATACGTAAATTATAATATAATTAAAAGGCCTGATATCTATAAGATCATTAAGGAACATGCCAAAAAATATTGGTAACTGCCCCGGATTCTGTAACAACTTCTTGTTTACCAAAAATGCTTCTTATCTCTACGAATTGTTTTATATTCGTAAGGTATATACATAAACAGATTAAGTACGTCACCTCTGATACCGTAGTGTTCTAGCTTAGCAATCAGTAATTTATGATTTTATAGTATCGAAAGCAGAAAAAAGATCACACACAACAACACTTTCATTTTATTAGTAAGATTTGTAACAACATCGTTCACCAAATAGTCTATAGCATCTACCGTACCTACATTCACCTGGTAGCCAAACTGTCGTTCATATAGAGTTAATTTTTAAATGTGATACTAACCTATCTCTGATAAGTTTTCCAAAAACTTTAGAAACAATAGGTAGCAACGAGATAGGCCTATAATTTTTATATTGTTTGTCTTGAACATAAATAATACCCCATTTAGACGACCATTAGTGCCATGAAATCTAAAATAATATTCAGAATGAATATTTAATAAATAAATCTTACTGACTTCGGAAGCCTTACATTCTTTCATACTTAACATAGGGTAAAATAAAATGATGATACGGCATCACTGTTGTGGTTCTCTGTATTTTGAATGTGTGTCACCTGTTTATACAGTAAACTTGAACTAGTGTTAAAGATTTGTATTTGTGTGCGTTCATAACAACACAAATAATTGTTGTGTGTGTTACGATCGTTTGAATGTGTGTCGCTTTCGTTTCAGTGTGTGCTTTCCTCGTCCCCCTCAAAATATGGCAGAAAAATTTGTTAGGCTGAATAGATGCAAGGCAAGTCCTTAGGTTAAATTGTCTAAGGTTGGGAGGAATAGTGGGGCGCGCCTTCGTGGATTGCACTATCTATAACTGCATAGGTACTTAGGTAGGTAATTTTTTCAAACATCTTACGTTTGGCGGAAATAGACCCGAATGATTTTCCAAAAAAAATATTATGAACTACCTACTGGATTCTGTTCCTGATAAAAATCAATCTTTGTAAATAAATGTTTTACTAAAAATGAATGGAATTTTGCCTTGTACTTAGTGCCTACGCAAATAACTAATACACTGTGCGTCGTCGTAAATACGTACATACCTATTTCAATGTGTCTACCTATGTAGGGATTATTTTAATTTCTCCAAATCAAAGCTGAGGGAAAATACTAAGTTAAGTAAGTATCTCTTTCTAACGCTTTTATAAGATAGAGACAGCGCATGTAGCACTATGAGAGAAATACCCGTCCATGGACAAGTTTAGTCTATAAAATATTACGTAGATTTGATTTAGAAGGAACAGTACGAAATTATACGTAGAAGTGTTTTAGCTTTTAACAGTACCATCTATTGATATTAATATCAAATAATCGTTAGGTAGTATTTTTATCCAAGGTAGAGAGCTGGTATCATTACATTTTTTATTATTGGTAAAGTAAGCCTTATCTTTTGGTTGATAAGATCCATATTCAATTCTGTTAACTACATGTTTCAAGGTAAATACCCGCCCCTGACGGAATATTACGTAAAAAAAAATAGTTCGTTGTCTATTGTCTATTTATTATTTTTACATGATACGATAATGATAGCCAAGTTTCCATCAAACCCATTATGTCAAACCCAATATATTTAAAATATGTTTCGCAAAATCTCAATGAAAGAAAACCGCTTTATTTGTGGTATATCTAGCGGTACGTAACTTTAGCGATGAGCGATACGCGCTGCGCATGCGTCGTAGTGTGCCATGTCGCGCACACTGGATGTGTGGATGTGTGCAGATTGTCCTATTCACAGAGCAGCAAACACGCTTTTGCTTACGGTCCTATTGGTACAGAGAGCGGAGTGCGACTGGAGAGCCAATCAGCGCTACGCACGCCCGCCCTTCATTCCGCTAAGTACCTTATTTTAGACTTTTGCACAATAACGGTATTAACGGTTAGCGGCGCTAAAGTTATGTGCCGCTACTTATTAGATGGTAAAGTTCACAGTAGTTCGTTGCGGGAACACTCGCGCTGTAAATGCTGTGATTGTTGTTGAATGTAAAACATCAAAAGAACTAATCGGAACCGTGTCCCGTAACAATGTTCGCTGGATTGTCAAAACAGCGAGTTCCCAACATGTTTTTGCGGTAGGTAGGTGTTTTACAGCAGTCCCGGCAATGGAGACAGGTGACAGGGTGGAGACTAGTGACCTTACATAGAAAAAAATGTCAAAAGATAAACAGTGCCTAAACTATTGCCATCTTTTACCACTGAGCCACTGAGTAATGACAAACAGTGACAGGGCTAACTTTAAGCAATGATTAAATTTAAATTGCGTTTATAAGTATGGCTGTAGGAGATCAGTGGAAACTCACGTAGCGGACATAGCTAGGTAAGTTTATAAAAGTCGTATCGTCGTCGGATCGGCAAGTCATGGTCAAACCCTCAAAAACAAATCATGTCTATGATTGTAATTTTATTTTAAATCTGTGGAATTGCTGTAGGAGAACAAAGTGTTGCCAGTTTTTTAAGTGAAAACTTCTATAAGCGGGCCTGAACATTTTTTAGGTGGGAAAAACCAATGAACTCACGATATCACCTTTGTGTGTGAACTTATGAAGAGCAATTTAGTCTTGTCATGTTTACTACTACTTAGCATGCCTACTTAAATAATACCTAATATAATTATTATCGCATAAAACAAATATCAAAGTTTTGATTCACATCACCTCCTCAGCTAAAATTATTTGTTGTGATGATGATGATTCGTTAGTGTTTAATTATACCTAATTTAAAAATAAACAAAATAAGCATTTTGGCTATTATTTAAAAATGGGCTGGCAGCACTGGCACGACGCGCGCGCGTCTATCTGTCAAACAAAATAATGGCTCAAGAAAACGGGGAAATCCCAAAACTCAGTCTGTCTTCTATTTTTCGAAATTAATGTTTTCTTTCAGCAAAGTGTTTGCAAAGTGCTAATAAATTGTGTCGTTTTTTACGTTTTATGTGAGTGCACTGTGCTTTTAGTTTGATTCTGTGTCTAAAGAGGTTAACTCAGCCTTAATCATGTCTGTAAACAACACGAAAAAGCCACTTATACTAAAGAGGATGATACTCAAAGGACCAGGAAAATCAATTAAGACTCAAGTGAACCCTGGCGTTAGAAATATGAACAACCAGCTAATAAAACTTGCAACTATACCTCTGTACAGAGAGGATGTGATATTTGAATCAAAAGACGAGCGATTTATACCAGGGGAATACCGCTCGATTACTATATCGAATAAGCTAAATAACATTACGAATAACTGTACCACTATAGCTAGATGTATAACCCATGACGATGAAATTATTGAAAAAACATCCGTCAATGTCACTCAACTGATCGGCCAAGAAAGTTACAATACAGTCTTCTATGCTCTGTGTTCGGTAATTAACCCTGAGTACAGAATAAAAGGTATACTATCATTACTAACCGCTCTTAAAGAAGAGACTAAAGAAGCTAAAGACAAATCACCCGAGGACCCGTTAAAAATAACACCAAGCAGACGCATGGGAACCGATAAATCCTGCCAGACCGATGAAACCAGAATTGATACCAAGAAAAGACCCCGGAAGCGCATCAGAAAGGTTTTGGTCCCTTATGTCATCAAACCACAAGAACCCCAGATTAGAAAAATTACTGTAGATCCATACGCAAGGGACTCGTCTGGAAGATTTATGCACATTAACAAAAACAAGCAACCTGATTTACAACCAACGGTGGTCAAAACTGAGTCGATTGACACAGAGAACCTCGTCTACAGTCGTGCTTTGGACACCGATAAGAACACTCTACCAGACCTTGGCTACCTTCGGGACGATTCAAATGTCAGCGAAAAGTCATACTCAACTCTACACACATTTAAGACCATATCCGACTTGTTAATCAACCCTATATCTTTAGTTAAAAGTGTTGATGAGCACACAAAGGAGCAGTTAATTTTGCCTAATTACTCGATCATGTTAACGGACGGAAAAGTCATTCATGTGCCGTTTAAGCCTGAAGATGACCTCCATATAGCAACGAAGGAGAATTTACTGTATTTGAGTGATGTGAATCGAAGGAGGTTGTTGCTACATCAAATGCAAATTGATTATAAGCATTGTTTGAGGCTGATGGACGAAGATGGCAATTTGTAAGTACCTACTTTTTTTTTAAGTTTATTAAGACCTTCATCTTCCGATCATAAGGTCGTAGGGTCACATCTGGTCGCGCATCTAAGAGTTTTACTGTCCAAACAGAGAGAGCACTGGTGGTCTAGTGGTTGCGGCCTCGCCGTCCGATCCTAAGGTCGTGGGTTCAAATCCAGTCATGTACCTACCAATGAGTTTTTCTGTCGAAAAATGTATGTGCACTATGCCAGTACTTTTAAACGGTTAAGGAAACCGGCGTGTCGTACCTAGAACCTAAAAAAGTTCGAGCAACACGTGTCAAGCGACACGCAAAAATGCCCCGCCAGCGCAGAGCGGCCTACTTGCGGAAACCAGCCCGCAAGTAAGTGTGGATGATGAATTTGCAGATTTTTTTTGCCAGTTCTATCAAACGGTGAAGGAAAACACCTTTAATTGTCCTTGGTAGAAAGGCGCGCCCGCCAAAGGTTGGAGTTGGTTTTCAACCGTGACAGAAGCGTTCTGCTAAGGTCACCTTGGTAGAAACGGTGGTTTGTAATATTTGTTGTCCATTATACTATGTTCCATGATAACTTTGCGGTCCTACCATGCTTCTCATCTTTCTATCGGCAAGTTTATCATCCGCACTTGATGTGCGGCTGGTTTTTCCGCAAGTAGGCCGCTGGCGGGCCCTTTTTGCGTGACCCTTGACACGTGTTGCTCGAACTTTTTTAGGTTCTACGACACGCCGTTTCCTCACGATGTTTTCTTTCACCGTTTTGTGAGTACTGGCATAGTGCACAAACATTTTTCGACAGAAAAACTCATTGGTACACTGAGAAAAATGGATTTCTGGCCTAAGATGAATTCCACCTTTGACGGCTGAATTGTAATGACGCGAGGCGATTTTGAAACGCTTACGGTTAATTTGACTTTACTATTCGTTTGCGATAAACTGGTACGTCTCTTATGATAAACACGAACCGTCTCAAATGACTTACCGTAAGGTAGTCTTGGAATCCAACTTAACACTGTTAATACAGCAGTAATGGACTATTGAAAACGTTTTAAATTTACGACGTTGAATATGTGTTGAATATCACCGTAATTAAGGCAAAATTTAACTTAAATTAAGGCGATATATGCTTTAATAAAAACTAAACAAACTTAAACCTAAGTCATAAACAAACTTTTGAAAGCGGCATAAATAATCTTAAGCATGACAATATTCACCTTACAATAAGGCAGAATATACTTTAGTCACAAAAATTTGAACGTAAACTTAAAGTCTTTCAGCGATGTATGAATTCGGCAACTTAGAGGTATAATGTGGCCACATTTGCCCTTTTTTAAGGCCAAATATGCTCAGGTTTTGACGAATCAAATGGTAACATTAGGTTTTATAACGGCATACATATACGGCGCATATAAACGTAAATATGGCAATATTCACCTTTTCATAAGGCAATAGATGCTCAAGATATCGACTGGTTAAACGGTTACATTACGTCATATAACGACTTACATACTTGGTCAATATAACCGTAAATTTGATGATATTAGTGCTATCATCAGGTGAAATACGATCAAGTTACGACTAATCAAACGGTGAATAACATCATAAAACGATTTACTTATTCGGTTAATTAAACCGTAGATAAGACAACAATCACCTTATGGTAGGGCGGATGATACTTTAATTACTATTTAATCAAACGTTTAAAAAGTCTAATAACGCCATACATATTTGTCCAATTTAACCGTAAATTTGGCAATATTTACCGTATCTTAAGGCAAAATACGATCGAGTTAAGACTAACCAAACGGTGAAATAACTTCATTTAACGACTTTAATATTCAGTAAATGAAACCGTAGATATAGCAATATTCACCTTAAGATAGGGTGGATGGTACTTGAGATATTATATAGTCAAACTTTAAAAAAGCCTAATAACGGCATACATATTTGGCTAATATAACCGTAAATTTAGCAATATTTGTCTATATTAAAGGCTCAATAATGCTCAAGTTACGACTGATCAAATGGTGAAATAACGTCATCTGGCGACTTACATATTCTGTGAATGAAGCCGTAGATATGGCAATGTTCAACGGATTATACTTTCGTAACTATTTATACAAACGTTTAAAACCCACATAAGTACGATCTAGGTAATAGATAGATAGGCAAATTTGTACATTACCTACCTAAATACTTAAGTAGGTACCTACTCTACCCACTTAAGTGTTTCATTGTGTTTTATTAGGGAGGTTCCTATTGAATCATAGCGCTGTTTAATAAACCATACCCATTAATAGCTGTTCCATTGAAAAAAGTTTGCTACGCTCTATGACTCCTTGTTGCTATTCAAAGGCAGAACCCTCGCTTCTACATACAAGCCCTGTACTCCTGTAGGAAGGTATCTACTTAGATCAAGCGAAGAACCTAAACCGGTGTCTACAAAAATTTGATACCTATTTAGGTAATATAGGTCTCAGCTACCTGTTTCTCATATTACCAAGCTTTGCTTAGTTTAGGGCTAGTTTGTGTTGTTTGGAATGTCAGCAAATATTTGTATTTAATTTGGTGGAAGAAAAGTATATTTTACTCAGTTTTATTATTTTAACGACTTTCAGTCATTTGGTGGGTTAAGTTTTAAAAAGCTCTCTAGTTACTGAGAGATACACCTTTGTAAGGCACTTATCGTAGGTACAACGAAAATCTCAATAATGCTGCCAGCTACTAAGGCAAATAACCTTGGTTCGTATGACTGTATGAGAGAGAGTATATATAAACTTGAAAACCCAGCGTCAAAACTGCCGAACCGATTATGATGAAATTTCTATGGAACTAATCTGAAAGTAAAGTTAAGATATAATTTTTCAAATTAGTTTACGAGTTATGTGGTAACAAACATTAAAAAAAATCAAACAAATCAAATATCCGTGAAAACACCCATTTAGAATCATTCCCTGAGTTTACTCGCTTTTTGGTTGGAACCCTGATGAACGAGATTCATTGCCTACTTTTGCTCTGTGCTGTGTGCTAACTACACGAACTATGCTTGGAGCATAGGCCAATTGACACACATATGACACAGGCAGTTAGTAATGCAGTACAGTTTTGGCTTAAAGATTACGTATATCATATTTTTGATTGGCCTCTCAGCTCAGTTGGTAGGATCTCTGCCTTCTGCGCCGTAGGTCGTGGGTTCGATCCCCACCGAGAACAAATATTTGTGACAAATATTTGTGGTGAACACAGTTGTTTTTTCTCTATTGGGGTGTTATATTGTATTCTGAGATGTATTTACAAACAAAATGTGTGTAAGTATTATATCAGTTATCCAGTTCCCATAGTACAAGCTCTGCTTAGTTTGGGGCTAGATAGTGTTGAGTAGATTGTCTTGAATATTTATTTAATATTATTTTGTTATTTTTAACACCCACCACTAGCATAATCTGCAGTAGTCGAGTTGGCAGCACTGCCCACGAGGCCACGCCACGAGCACGCACGTATCGACTTGTTTCATTCGTCAGTTTGGTTTGAGTTTGGATGGAGTGTTTGGTTTCGTTCTGAGTCATTCAAAGTTTAATTTAGCGGGTTTTTTTTTATTTTCCCTCATTTTCTGAACGCTGCTGGCAGTGTCAGTGTATGGAGGCACAGACAAATAGATGTACCAAGGTCCAAGACAGACCTATCAGCAGCACCCAACCAGACAAACATCTTCGTGCTACGAACGCGGCAGACCAGAATCCCATACATTTATTAACAAAATGGGGCACACACCTGATTGATACGTCATTTCAAGGTAAGTAGAGTACCTGTATCAAACTCAGTTATTCCCTGATGTTTTTGAACCTAATCATGTTTTGTATTTGATAAGTTTAAGTACCTACCTACTCCCTAGATTCAGGTTGTGTTGGAAACACGATCGAAAAATGATTTATAAAACTTAGTGTTTTCAGTTCTGAGCTTTTGCATTTAATTTTGTATATTGGTACAAAGAAGTTTTTAAAGTTAGGAAAATTAATTGTTTATTTTTTCAGATAAGGTGTACTTTACATAATACGCAAAGAGGATGGGCTACTTAACAGGCTGTTAATGGCTTCCTGGATTCCAAACAACTAATAGTTGGCCTATTTGTTAATGGACTCAGGGCTAGAAGTAAATCCAAACACCAAACTTCAATGGAGTGATTTCAATCATGGGCAAGCAGTATTGGAGAACTTTTTAAAAAGGATTAGACAGTCATCTATGCAGCGTACTGCATATAACTATAACTGTAAGTACTTGTCATTTGCTATCAGTGATTCAAACGATTTCTCTGACTTAGAACCTGCAATGTCAGGCCGACCTGTCCTCTAATAGACCTGTCTATTATTGACGATACTTTCGTCAATAACAAACAGGTAGTAGTTTGGTTAGATAAACATAATACTTGTAGTAATGACCATTATAGAATGCTCTACTTTGTGGTTTGCGATAACTATTTCCTAAGAAATACATTATTTTATTTCAGTTGAAAGTGATCCGGTTGAGAAGGCTTCACTTGCAATAACGGTTGCCGAGGAAGGAGCGATGCCATGAGAGGAGCTAGCCTGCAGGCAATTACAGCAAATGCGCGCCTACAAAAGCTTTACAACGAAAAGGGCATTCTCCAAGACGATTTTATCTTGTTTTAAGTATTTAAATAGTTAAATACCTATCTAAATTGATTTTCAAATACAGATTTTTATTTATAAATTTTTATTGAATGGTTTTATTGCAATACCACTATTATTTCTAGTAGATGCAAAAGCTATCGGCTTATTTATTAGGCTAGGTTGAGGTTAAACTGTTGGGTTGAGAAAATACTAGTCTATGTAGTACATATTTTGGTAACCTGTAATCAGTTGTTATTGAGGTGCTTTATAAATTTTTGTTCTATTAATTTCAGAAGCTTACAAAGACTGGGAGAACAGCTTTCTGAGAGCAGCAGGCTACGCTGTTCACTGAAGGCATGTTTGGCTGATCTACTATCATGAAGTTCATGTGAAGGTTAGGGTTACCTTAGAGTGAACTTTGAGCGGCCCAATGCCCTTAATATGAACTAAATGATAGTAAAGCAAGTCAATCATGCCCTTAGGGAACAGCGTTACCAGCCGTTAAAAGGCTTTTTTTCCAGTCTTCATTAAACGTTTCTGCTCGTACAGAAAGCAAAAATTACCGTACGATACAGCTTGCTTAATCGTATGAAACATTCTAAAACAACTTCTAGAAGGCAAATACGACTAAGTAAACGTTGGAAACGCTTAATGGTTAGGTTAAACCCATAATAAGTAAAGACGTAAAACACCTTACTAGAAATGAATTACGACTTGAAAAAACATCAACATCGGTTAATGAACAGGTTAAACTACAGTAAGATAAGACGTACGACGTCTTACTAGAAGTCGATTATGACTAAGTAAACAGCTTAAACTACAGTAAGGTAAGACGTACGACGCCTTACAAAAAGTCGATTACGACTTAATAAACGTTGAAAACACTTAATGAACAGATTAAACTACAGTAAGGTAAGACGTACAAAGCCTTGCTAGAAGTCGATTACGACTTAGTAAACGTTGACAACGCCTAGTGGACAGGTTAAACCCACAGTCAGTAAAGACTTAAAACGCCTTACTAGAAGCGAATTACGGTTTAAGAAACATTCAAAACACTTTGTGAACAAATTAAACAGCAGTAAGAAAAGGCGTAAAACGTCTTACCAGAGGTTAATTGGGGCACAATGATACGTCGGATATTACTATAAGAAATATTTACGTGTGTGACCCGAGCACCTTCTTTACCGTTTATATCGCCTTACCAGAAGTTGAATCCCATCGTCAATTCGTCGATCCTATCTGACTTACCACGTTAATAGCTTTTTATTTAAGGCTAATCTGTTAAAAAATACGTCTAAAACACACATTAGAGAGTATTATTGCTGCTTATTTGTTGCGCCTCACGCTTAAGGCGTAAAACGCCTCCAACCTAGGAGGCGTTTTTCGTTCAAGCACGGTCGGTCGTTTTTTCGCCTTCATTACGAATAAATCCACCTTCGTTACGAAACTTTCAGCTTTACATTTTTCTCAGTGTAGGTACATGTCGGCTCGCGTTCTATTAAGGCGGCGTCGCCGCTTTATCGTTACGGACTTTTACTTTGTCGTTACCATTAGTACCTTAATTGCCTCATTAGTTAAATGGTTAGTTGTGATTAGGTAATAAATTACTTTCGGCATACCTTGATCATTCCATTATCATTGTCCTTTCACCACACTTGGTTTGAAAGAATTAGTGACACGATTAGAAGAAGAAGAAGCCTGTAGAAGTTTAGAGGCCTCCCCTATACATTTCCAGGAAGAACGATTCTGAGCCCTTTCCATCCCGCGATCTTGTAAATGTATCTCTTAGTGTGTGTCTCGTGGGGGTGCGTACTACCACCATGCCTATTCCTGCCGTGAAGTAACATCGCTGTGTACAGGTTTGAAGGGTGTGGGTGACATTACTGGCACGTGAGGCTAAACATTTTTACGCCTTAAGTTGATGGACGCAGGGCAGTGCATCGTAGGGCACGTTTCTGTCGTGCGTGGCTTACGAGACAATACTTCGTTATAGGCGATGGTTACCACTTTACTTAATATACTTGGCAAGCCGTTGTGACGACAGGTGGTGCAAAAAATATATACCTACATTATTATCATATCATGCATGACATTAAATTAATAGTAGATTGTTATACAAGGGCAGTAAGTGAGCTTTTGCAGAACTAGATCCTATTTGGCGCCCGTTCGAGCGCAGCTCGCAAAGGGCACTAATGGATCGAGTGTACCCGAGATATTTAGATGCCCGAGCGAGCAAAGCGAGCGAGGGTGAATATAGTAAATTTTTAACTAGCTGATGGAACAAACATATGGCCCACCTGATGTTAAGTGGTAACCATTGCCTATAGCAAAGCATTGCGTCGTAGGTCAAGCACGTCAGGAACGTGCCTTACGATGCACTGCCCTTGCGTCCATCAACTTGAGGCATACGGATGTTCAGCCTCACGTGTCAGTGATTTCAACGGCACCCATACCCTTCAACTCTAGACATTTTAAACTTCTTACCGTTGTAATGGGTTTCCAACCTCCTTGCTGAATAAAAAGTTGGAAATTGGTTCAATAACCTTCTTGCAGTTAGAAAGACTTTAGAAAGTTAGAACATGGTTGAATAAAATAGAACTTGTTTTTTTTTATAATTTGACAGCTGTCAGTAGAAAGCGATTCTCCCTAGGGCTGAAAGTATTACTTTCAATTAGGCCCCTCAGGCAACTTCAGACCTACTTTCCGAGTATGAGCAATGAAAACATGTATTATATCAGCTATCTGGTTCCCATAGTACAAGCTCTGCTTAGTTTGGGGCTAGATAGTGTTGTGTGGACTGTCCCCATTATTTATTTTAGATGAGGGTAGCCAAATATCGTGGTGAAAGCAAAGAGAGATCTATACCTATACCTATTGGTTTAACAGACTTAAATGGATGTTGATGATTGCATCTAATGTAGATGATTTTTCTAGCGTCAGGGGTTAACTGTTCCTTCATACCCCTATTTACGGGTCGGTTAATGATACTGGAGAATAGAACCGTATTTTGGCATATTTTTTCCTGTTTGTATGTTGTAGGTACCTATATTTTTTATTTGCAAATGAATGACTTTATTTTCCATTGATTATGTATCGTTCTGATAACGTTACTATCTTATCTAATTATCTATTAAATACTTCTACGAACTGTAGTTATATTACCTAGAATTTTCCAGTAGATAGGTACTTAAAAGGTACTTCCCCGAGACTTAGCAAGAAAATGAGTAAATCGTTTAAAATTGGCCTGACGACTAATTTTCAAAATCTCTTCTATCATATTCAGAAGTATCTATTATGTCTAAAATATATCATATTTCTGTAGAAAATTAAGGTTTTTGTGCAGTAAAAGTACATTTAAATTTAAATTTTCAAATTCACGCCAAAACGCTCGCTGGTGTCATGGCGTCTGTTATTACGTCACGGTTATAGTATTCAACAGTAAACATTGGTGCTTTTGTACTAAATCGGAATGACGTTTACGAGAACGTGACGTAATTCGCTCTGACCGGTGTTTGAGCCATCATGGCGGATTGTTGTATTTTGTAGATTTATTTTAACAAATAAATTATTAATCTCGACATTAATAAGAGAATAAATACATATATCAAAATCTTTGAATCCTTTTTCATTAGATCAGATAAATATTTTAGCGATACTTGATTACTCTTGTTGTGTTGTGTCTTGTCTTCATGCCTATTCTATAAAAATGACAAAACATCCGACTCGAGGTGATAAATATCCTCAGAAAATGAAACGGCTGCATGGAATTAAAAATGAAAAGTCCAAAAATAATCGACGAGGATGGGATTCGAACCCACGCGTGCAGAGCACATTGGATTAGCAGTCCAACGCCTTAACCACTCGGCCACCTCGTCCTGTCATGGGGTCGCGAAATTAACGGCCATAAAAGGAAAGGGGTAGAACACTTGTAGTCTCGTGGTAGCCACCCGCCGATCTTTAAGTCGTAGGTTCAATACTTACATGAAGTCACACCTCTTCGACTGGCCTCTTCGACTGGCCTCTAGCTCAGTTGGTAGTCGCTCTACCTTCTGCGCCATAGGTCGTGGGTTCGATCCCCACCGAGAACAAATATTTGTGTAGTGAACATAAATGTTTGTTCTCTGTCTGGGTGTATATTGTATTCTAAGTATGTATTTACATAAAAAATAAAAATGTATTCAAGTATTATATCAGCTATCTGGTTCCCATATTACAAGCTCTGCTTAGTTTGGGGCTGGGTAGTGTTGTGTGAATTGTCCACAATATTTATTTATTTTATTTATTTATTTACCTATTTCCTATAGGGGTAGGCAGAGATCACGGATTTCCACTTGCTATAATCCTAGCATACCTCTTTCGCTTCATTCACTCTCATAACATTCTTCATACATGCTCGTCGGTTTAGGGTACTCCTGACCTGGCCTTTCTCAACCAATAATTGGTTCAATTAAGGAAAGATTTGTGTGTATGTTTGTAATGAAAAAACTCAAAAACTACTGTGCCGATATCAAAAATAATTTTACTACTAAAATGCTACATTATCCCTGAGTAATATAGGCTATATTTATTACTAGCGATACCGCCCCGTCTTCGCACGGGTTGTAATTTTGAAAAAGACTTAATAAAGTCACTGCCTAAATATGCAAATAACTAACAGAGCGCTGGTGGCCTAGTGGTAGCGGCCCTACCTTCCGATCCTAAGGTCATGTGTTCAAATCCTGTACCAATTAGTTTTTCTGCCCAAAATGTATTTACACTATGCCAGTGCTCTCAAACGGTGAAGGAAAACATCGTGAGGAAACCGGCATGTCGTAAATAAGCTCGAAAATGTGTGTCAAGTGCACGAAAGGAAGCGCACTTAAAATCCTTTCACCACACTTGGTTTGAAAGGATCGGATACGAAGTTTGTGATAGTGTTATCGTTTTGGCTAGCTGTTAAGATAACATCTGTAGTAAGTAATAAATAAATAAATAAAAGTAATAAAGTAATAAAAGTAATAAGCGTCCCCAGCGTCTTGGGGACGCTTCCGTCTGGGACTGATTTGGATCAGTTGAGCTATCTCTAGATCGTTTGTAACGATCTGCAGATAGCTCAACTGTTTCTTGTGTATTTTGTACATTTTGTAAATATTTGTTTAATTGTAAGTTTCTTTGTGTAAATAAAATACATTTCGTTATAAAAAAATAAATAAATAAATAAGACGAAGAAGACTACCGAGCCTGGTGTATGGGTATGGTGTATCTTCATTTTATCACCGCACAGCTCGCCATAGCCAGAGGGCTCATCCACATACCTTGGAGTCGGCATGGTGGTCACGCACCGTCCGATTTCAGAGAAACTTCCTCCCGCGCACTCTAAGGTTGTGGAATGATCTTCCTTCTGCGGTTTTCCTTAGCGACTACAGTATGGGGTTCTTCAAAAAGGGCGTTTTAAAATATTTAAAGGGTCAGCAACGCGCGAGTGATGCCTCTGGTGTGGCAAGCGTTCATAGGCTAGCTCGGGACCAAATGTTATGGCGGTTAAAATATTCAACAAGATTCCGGAAAAAATCAAACATCTAGAAAAATACAACATTTTTGAAAAAAAAAACTTAAAGAGATGCTTCTACAAAAAACTTACTACACACTAGACGAGTTCTTTAACGACGAACGAAAAGAATAACTATAATAATAAATAACCCTTATAACATTTTATCCTAAACCTGCTTACAAATCTGCGCGATTATAATAATATCGGCCCGCTTCTCCAGTATTGCAACACCCTTACAGGGTAAATTATGTATTGATTCAAAAACTAGTTCTAAGATCTGACACTGTTATATTTACATACATAATAAGGCAATAAATATACTGAATACTGGCTACGGTAACCGCTTTCCATCAGGTGGGCCGTATGCTTGTTTGCTAACTAAGTTGTAGTATAAAAAAAAAAAATGGGCCTATTTAGCACTTTTTAAATTAACGCGATAGTTATATGGAAAAAGGTTACAACAGCCGTGGTAACTCCAGTCTGCCCGCGACCACGGCTGTTGTAACACGGTTGAAACGTCAGGAATTAATAAAGGTAACCGCCATAAATACCTGTTCCATATAATTGAGCCTATTTATCCTTTCAGGCCTATCCACTTGGCAGTGATCAATGATGACTTGGAACTCCTGAAGAGGCAATGTGTGGTCCTCAAGATCCGAAGCCAGTCATTGGATATACCAGCCAAGAATAATCTGGTAAGTTTAACCCAAAACCAAGCAGTGCTCGTACTATGGGATACTTGAAATCATATTAGTACTCTCATTTGATAGCATCAGCACAAACCTTAAGTGGTTTTTTAGATGCTATTTTTAACAAATTAATGTAATTGATCGAGTGAGCGAAGCAAACGAAGATGATAGATATAATATGAAAGAACTTCGAAACTTTGAAATACAATAGTATTGGCTTCGTATTCTTATCCGAGTAAACAGGCTTTAGTATCTATTATATCTATACTTCTATACTAATATTATAAAGAGGAAAGATTTGTACCTATTTTTGTATGTTTGTAATGAATAGGCTCAAAAAGTACTGGGCCGATTTAAAAAATTCTTTCACCAATAGAATGCTACATTCTTCCAATTCGACATAAGCTACATTTCATTTTGAAAAAAATTAGGAATCCTTGTTAAAATTTGAACAATGTAACCGAAGGTGTAGAAAAATGAGTCTTAAAATGTCTTTCGTCGAATGCGCTGCCGAAACTATTAGCGATAGAACAAAATAATGTACAACAATATTGTCTACCCCGTGCGATGCCGGGACGGGCTGCTAGTTTGCTATATACATATAACGCTTTGTTGATATTTCTAGGTCTTACAATGTTGATATTTCTAGGGTAAATCCCTGAAATACTGCGTAATATGAAACACAATACCCCTTGTAAACTGGAAATACACTCGCAGTTATCATAATGCTTATCGTATCAACTTACTTTATATACTAGCTATTGCTCGCGATTTGTTTTAGAATAGAAATTTGTTACACAAGAGTGCAAAATTGCTTTTTAACCGCGTGCTCAATTTTGATTATCGAGAAGTGAAGGATTTTAAAATTGATCACGAGCGCAGAGTGGTTCAAAAATTAGAATCCTGAGCTAACTCGCTAACGCGAGTGAATCAAAAGAGCACGAGAGGTAAAAAGCTTTTTGTTTTTATCTGAGAAAATTATTCGATTACGTTTTATATATATTTTAAGTTGGTACTCATGTATGTAATATTTTTTTCATTGCTCATAACTCTGAAAGTAGGTCTGAAGTTGCCTGAGGGGCCTAATTGAAAGTAAAACTTTCAGCCCTAGGGAGAATCGCTTTCTACTGACAGCTGTCAAATAATAAAAAAAAACAAGTTCTATTTTATTCAACCATGTTCCAACTTTCTAAAGTCTTTCTAACTGCAAGGAGGTTGTTCAACCAAATTCCAACTTTTTATTCAGCAAGTAGGTTGGAAACCCATTACAACGGTAAGAAGTTTAAAAAGTCTAATTAGAGCGCAATGTAAAATTTAAATAACATAAAGATAGTAAAAAAAAATACCCTAGTAGATAGTTAAATAAATAATATATCTTCTAAATTACTTGATTAATATATAGCTTCAACTATTTATTTAAAATAACATAGATTATGAAAATGAAAATAATGGCTGAATAATGCTGGCGAGCCGAAGCCGAAGGCCCCGCCAGAGAAAAAGAAAAAAAAACCGGGAAGGCGGCAATTCAATCTTCATTTTCACTAATTTTTCTTTCATGTTTTTATTTTTACTTTCCTTGTATTCGTAATGAAAAGCACAGTGTTTACCTCGGGTGAAAGTCTTTTAAGTCCCTCAAGCTCCATTGGCGCCCTCGCTTACGCTCTGGCGCCAAACCCGTCTCGGGACTCAAAAAACGTGACTTTCAACACTCGGGTAACAATGTACTATTTCTCTGTAATAAACATATTTTTTCATTTTTTTTTAAGCCTACAAGTTCTGCTTAGATAGTGTTGTGTGTTGTCCACAATATTTATTTATACTTGTGACTGCCCGCGGCTTCGCTCGCCCCTTTACCGTTCCCGTTGAAAAAAAAACATAGTTATTCACCTTTTAAACCTTTTCTGGACCTCCACAAATCATTCAAGACCAAAATCAGCCAAATCGGTCCAGCCGTTCTCGAGTTTCAGCGAGACTAACGAACAGCAATTCATGTTTTACAGGGTTATTCATAATTAGCTGCAAATACTCAGGAATTAGGTTCAACAAATAAAATAAAAAATATTTATGAAATATTTTTTTTTAAGTTTTGCTATGAAAATCCCGAGAAAATCGATAAAGAATATCTTTTGGAATCATTGGCGCCTGACCTATTTTGACCTTTGATCCGCGCCCGCGCGCCGTGAGCGACACTCTGCGTTCAGTCACCGTCTGGGTGGGTCATCGTCCTGTTCTCCATCGCAATCATAATGCAATAGCCGTAAAGAAATTTTAAAAAATTTAATTTTTATACAAAAACTTAAATCAAAACTTAAAAAAAAACATTTCATCAATATTTTTTATTTTATTTGTTGAACCTAATTCCTGAGTATTTGCAGCTAATAATGTATACAATAATAATGTATTAAGATTTTTTTATCTTCCAGACAGCACTAAAGCTATCAATCTTTCGCGAGTCTTCATCGGCCACCAGCGTCCTTCTGGACCACGGAGCGGATCCACTCCTCGCGGATGCAGAGCATAGCACTTGCACTCACCTCGCGGCCGAGCTGAGGACCGACCATCTGCCCGTTATATTGCATCATTGTAAACTGAACGCGAGGTAATTACTCACTTGTAACTCAAATATGAATCAGATGTGACTCAAACATGACTCTTATACACCACTATTTTGAAACTACCAAAAAAAAAATTGGGTAATGTAGTAGGGGTAGAACATTATGAATGTGCAATCAGAGTTTTTAGTTTCGATAAAATGACAAAGTTATGAAATGTTAAAATTTTCAGAAATATATAAAATGATGGACACATTAGTTACGTAGTACTATAGAGAAAAAAAATTACGCTGTTCGGTTCCACTTGGTATTTAGCGTTTATGAATGAAATGGTTTTTGCTTGTTGAATCATTCCTCAATATTTGACTAAAAATTTTGGTTATTTAAAAATATTTTTTTTGTCTCAAAAAAATGTTTTTTTTCGTGGATGTGTTCAGTAACAGCTGCCAATATCGGCATTTCATTTTTGGTAATTACAAAATAGTGGTGTATAGACTAAGTATGAGCGGATCCACTCCTCGCGGATGCAGAGCATAGCACATGCACATAGCCTGTTGCTGTCACTGTTTGTCATTACCCAGTGGTAAGAGATGGCAATAGCTTAACTATTGTTTATCTTTTGAAATATTTTTATAAGATACTAGCGGCTGTTCGCGGCTTGGCTCGCCCCGTTCCCGTTACTGTTTCGGGGTAAAAGTCATATGTCCGTCTCCCGGTTCTAAGCTACCTCCTCACCAATTTTCAGCCAAATCGGTTCAGTTGTCTTTGAGTTATAAATACAAATTAATAATATTTTTTATTGTTAATTTATATTCTTAAGAAATCTTAAAGAGTCATAATTATCTTTATTGGCGTTATTCTTACTGACCAACGCCATCTGCTGGATATGCTTGCAGTTAATTGCTCACAATCGTCAATAGATGGCAGGAGCAGTCACATATTCAGTTTATGTTTAATTATTGAACTCAGGGTGAAATAATCATTTTCTTAAAATGAATCCTAGCTAGATCAATTTATCGGCCCCGAAAACCCCTGTATACTAAATTTCGTGAAAATCGTTGGGGCAGTTTCCGAGATCCTAAATATATATATACAAGATTTTCTCGTTTAAGGTTGTTCGATTCCGATACAAACTGAATTTACACAACTATGGGCAAACAAAGTATAAATGTACACTGAAATAGCTGTAATAGGATTTTACAGTGGTCTTTATTGCCGGCCAGTTATATAAAGTTGGAGAAAACTGTAGGGTAACAGAAATATTAATAAAAAACCAAAAAAGAAATTTTCGTCATTCTTTTTCTGAAGCCCCGACTGCCACTACCAACGGCTGACATTCCAACTTTATATAACTGGCCGGTAATAAGGACCACTGTAAAAGCCTATTACAGCTATTTCAGTGTACATTAATACTTTATTCGCCCATAGTTGTGTAAATTAAGTTTGTATGGAAATCGTACCCCCTTAAAGGTATAAGATAAGATTACTGAGTGCTGGTTTCTTTAAAATATTTTCCTCTAAGCGTTCTGTGGTGACGGTCAGTGAAACGCTGTAAAACATCGTTGTCATATTTGACAGTTAGATTGCAACCGCTGAACGCTTAAGGCCTGCGCACACTTAGTTCGCTGGCGGTAGCGATCAGTGAAACGCTGTCAAATATTCGCTGTCAAATCTCAAATCTGACAGCGATATTTGACAGCGTTTCACTGATCGCTACCGCCAGCGAACTAGGTGTGTTCGGGCCATTAGGTGTGCGCAAGGCTTTATACACTGATCCGTAAACTGTTTTAAATAAAAATAATAATAATAATAATAAAATAATGTGGACAATCCACACAACACTATCTAGCCCCAAACTAAGCAGAGCTTGTACTATGGGAATCAGATAGCTGATATCATAATACTTAAAAACTTTTTTTTTTGTAAATACTTACATAATAATACAATAGGTATAACACCCAGACAGAGAACAAGCATCTATGTTCACCACACAAATATTTGTTCTCGGTGGGGATCGAACCCACGACCTACGGCGCAGAAGGCAGAGTTACTACCAACTGGGCTGAGAGGCCAGTTTAAAATGAATTATTTGTATATTCCAGAAACATAATCCTCCAGCACGCCGAAGAGCTGCAGACGCCGGACTTCCAGAACAAGACGGACGAGGAGCTAGCGAACATATTGCTGCATCATATATGCACGCTCTACGATAAACAAGGTAGCTCAAACAGCTCAAACAGCTCAGTTGGTAGTAGCGCTGCCTTCTGCGCTGTAGGGCGTGGGTTACAAATGCATGTGTGGTAAACACAGATGTTTGTTCTTTGTCTGGGTGTTCGGCAAGTTTATCATGCGCACTTGATGTGCGGCAGGTTTTTCCGCAAGTAGGCCGCTGGCGGACCCTTTTTGCGTGACCCTTGACACGTGTTGCTCGAACTTTTTTAGGTTCTACAACACGCCGGTTTCCTCACGATGTTTTCCTTCACCGTTTTGAGTGTACTGGCATAGTGCACATACATTTTTCTACAAATAAATTGAAAATAATTTAAAAAAAAAACTCATTGGTACACGAGTGGATTTGAACCCACGACCTTCGGATCGGAAGGCGGGGCCACTACCACTAGATCACCAGTGTCTGGGTGTTATTATAGACCTTGTGTGACACGTTGAATAAATAAATATTGTTGTAGGTAGTAAAATGAAACTCACTTCCTTTCGTAAAATAGACTATATTAATCACTCACGTTACACTTTAATACTTAACCAATTGATATACATAAAGACTACACTTTAAGTTGTATTCCAAGCTCGTGCCAACGACAGAATGAATCGAATAATTCGCTCCCTACCATCGCGAACCGTCTATCCCCTCTACTTTACAATCCCTGTTAGTCAGTGTTGCCAACGGCATTTTTATGAAGTTGACAGACTATTTTACAAACAAATATGACAAGTGCCATCAAATATCGTAATAGTAATTTCTATTAAACCATTAAAATAAGAACCATTATTGAAATTCACCACATTAGGTAAGGTTCGTTAAAGGCATCTTTGACTATTCTAGGTTACAATCCCCTAATGCTGGCCAGTAAAATGGGCCACTACGAAAACGTGAGACTGCTGTTAGAGAGAGCTCCACAAACGGTTCAGCTGACTATGCCCACCAGTGGGAGCACAGCCTTGTTCCTAGCTGTCAGTGCTGCCTGCACTAAAGCTGCCGGTAAGCATATTAATCTTATACCTTGAAACGAGAAAATCTTGTATATGCAATATGCATATATATATAATCAGAATCTCGGAAACGGCGCCAACGATTTTCACGAAATTTAGTATACAGGGGTTTTCGGGGTGATAAATCGATCTAGCTAGGATTCATTTCTAGAAAATATCGGCGTTCGGAGTTTAAAACTGAATATATGACTGCTCCTGCCATCTATTGACGATTGTGAGCAACTAACTGCAAGCATATCCAGCAGATGGCGTTGTTCAGTAAGAATAAGCCCAATAAAGATAATATGTCTCTTATGATTTCTTAAAAATACAAATTAACAATAAAAAATACCGAGCAAAGCTCGGTCACCAACTGCTAGTGAGTCATATAGAAGCAAAGGTAGCAACATCCATGTCTACTAAGATTACGGTAGGCAGTTTTTAGGGTTCCGTAGCCAAATGGCAAAAACGGAACCCTTATAGATTCGTCATGTCTGTCTGTCTGTCCGTCCGTTTTTCACAGCCGTTTTTCTCCGAAACTGTAAGAGCTAGACTGATGAAACTTGCTGAGTAGATGTATTCTGTAAACCGCATTAAGATTTTTATACAAAAATAGAAAATGAACGATAAATTTTGGGAGTCCCCATACTTGAAACTGAAACTTTAAATTTTTTTTTCATCAAACTCATACATGTGGCGTATCTATGAATAGGTCTTCAAAAATGATGTTGAGGTTTCTAGTATCGTTTTTTTTCTAAACTGAATAGTTTGTGCGAGAGACACTTCCAAAGTAGTAAAATGTTGGTCCCCCCCGTCTAACTTCTAAAATAAGAGAATGATAAATCTAAAAAAAATATATGATGTACATTACTATGCAAACTTCCAACGATATTTGGTTATATCTATAGTATTTAAGGTACTTTCCCTCCATGTGGTATATCCGTAGGACACCCTGTATAGTAATACCTAAAGCTCAGACACAGTCAACTAAAATAAATATTTCTTTCCAGAAAGCGCCAACCAATCTAAAATCACCGACCATTTCCGAAAAACCATAGAGATTCTTCTAGAAAATGGCGCCGACCCGACCATAGAGAACCATAACGGTGTCAACGTGCCACTCGTGCTTCAAGACTTTCACTGCGTAGAATTATCTATGCTCATAGCCAATAAAGTAACATGTATTAAATACTTCAAAGGTGAAGAAGATCATACCAAAAACTTCGATAAATATATTCTGATGAAGGAGGGGAATACTGTAAGTATTCAAGATATAAATTGTACGCAGAAAACTTTGAACAAAGTGATAAAAACTGAAGATACGACGATAAAAGAAGATATAGACCTTGTTAATGCTAAAAAAGTTGTAATAAAGGATCTGAAAGGTCTTGTTACTAAAGAAATTAAGGAAGAAAAAGTTATAAAAAAAGAGTGTGATCAAAAACCAGTTATAACAGAAAATATATTAATAAAAACTCCAATTAAGGTCCAGAAAAAACCTAATTCTACCCCCATAATTGAAAACAAAGTGAATTCTGTAGATTTTGTTGTGAAACCTACTTATAAAATAACGAATGTATCGACTATTAAAAAAGTTATTTGGACACCACAGCAAGCTTCTAAAAAACGCAAAAATGAAACAAATAAAGACAATGTAAAAAGATCTAAAAATACTTAGAATGGAGGTTAAATATTCAGGACAACATTACAATCCCTTCGAGAAAAGGTGACAAAAATAGCAGTTTGTGCTAAAGGTACTAAAATTTATGAAAAAATCGGTTGTCTGTAAAGTCGGTTTACTGTCGATAGTTGAACGTGACAACGTCATACAGCTGTCCACGCGGACGCATCGCTCACTCAAGTAGGAGAGAGACAGATGTCGAACGCTGCCGAACGCGGAGGCCGTGCGTGCCTCTTTGTCGCTCGTTCCGCGCTCTCGCTTGCACTTCAAGCCTTAAATAGAACGCCTCAGAGTGACGTAACGCCGCGTGACGTCATGTTTTTTCGTGCGTGCAGCCGGTTCCATCGAATTATAAGACTTTGTCTCGTGAAAGGGTACTAAATCAACAAACGCATACTGCTACGCTACTGATAATAATGTATAAATCGCCGGACGATAAAATTAGTTAAAATTCACGCTTAGCTTGTTATGGAATTAATTGTAGTTTTATTTAGTTTTTCATATACAGGGTGGTTTCTTGAGAAGGGGTTAGGGAAAAGTCGTGAAACAGTCATGCCCTCGATTTATAAGAAAACAATAGCTGCATTTTTTTTTTCAATCTTTTACTTTTGACGTAAATAAATCCGAATAATATGTTTAAAAAAAAATATGAAACAGTTATATATGCAGTTTTTTCTTATTTATTTATTTATTAAAACGGTTACACACCAATTACATTTATTAAAAATATAGACGAGTTTAAGAAAATCAACAGCAATAGCAATACAATTTCCAATTGATTAAAATTACTTAAAATTAAATTATGTCAATTTCATACATCTCGCTCGCAGAATCTCAGACAGTCTGACACTATCTTGGTCCATCCATCCATCCGCAAACAAGTCAAAATCTGGATTGTGAATCAGGGGCATGATTCCTTTCCCGACCTTTAACTCTCATGAAAAATCTCATCTCATCTCATCTTAAAAAACCACCCTGTATAGTGTATACCCACATCTTCATAAAACCTTTTATTTTTAAAACATTTTATAATAGCTTCAAAATATAAATTCATATGATATTCTACCTTTCATATTATTATTGGAGAAAAGAAAGATGAAATTTTTTGATTTATATTTTTTTCATAATGTACTTTGTAAGTTTTAAATGAATAGACACGGTAATAAAGAAATGAATTTAAATAAGTTCCGCTAATCATTACTTACACAGTAGACTACTACTAAGAAGTAGTAATACGACTACTAATAAGAAGTAGAAGTAGTAGTACTACTACTACTAAGAAGTAGTAGTACTACTACTAATAAGTTGTAGTACCACTACTACTAATAAGTTGTAGTACCACTACTACTAAGAAGTAGTACCACTACTTCTAAGAAGTAGTACTACTACTTGATAATAGTGCAAGTGGTCTAGTGGTAGCGGCGCTGCCTAATCCTAAAGTCGAGGGTTCAAATCCAGCCTTGCCTAAGTTTTTCTTATCAAATTCCAGTGCTTTATCTCAAATGGTGAAGGAAAACATCATGGAACCATAATAAATCCTGAAAAGTTTGACAAAATAGCTCAAGTGCACGAATGGAGCCTATTTGAGGCGCACTTCAAATCCTTTCACCACACTTGGTTCGAAAGATCTATTGACACGATAAGACTATCAAGAATTAAGAGTGAGAAGTAATGATTAGCTACTTTTAACTAGATTTGTTTCCTTAGAGTTATAATTATAAATTTATAACCCATATTATAATAATTATAAAGTTCTTAATAAGACTATTCATATGTTTTTAGCACAGTCATGCAGTATTGTATGTAATAAATGTCATAATTTTGTTTAATAGATTTGGTATTTTTTTTGTTGGTATATTGATGTCAAATTTCGTTGCAAAAATTTCCTTGGGCCGGATTACTACAACCAATCAAATATTTGACGGTTGTTTTACGACGAGTGGATTGTTTATCGGTATTCTACCGCATACATTACCCCCATCACCGTATAAGCAGTGAAACGCTGTCAAAGTTCACAGCTATATTTGACAGCGTTTTGATTGATCGCAATCGCAAGCGACCTAGGTGTGCGCAGCTCTTTTTACCTCCGGACTTCTAGAAGCACGGATAAGTTCACTCCTTCATGGTAGATATAACTAGCGGCACATAACTCTAGCGATGAGCGATATACGCGGAGGGGATAGCTGCGCATGCGTCGTAGTGTGCCATGTCGCGCACACTGGATGTGTGGATGTGTGCAGAGTGTCCTATTGGTACAGAGAGCGGAGTGCGACTGGAGAGCCAATCAGCGCTACGCACGCCCGCCCTTCATCCCGCTAGCCCCCCTCAGGTATCTTATTTTTGACTTTAGCGCAATAACGGTCAGCGCTAAAGTTATGTGCCGCTACCTACATCAGACTTACAAACTAAAGATTTTGTTCTATTTTATTGATGATTGTATTACTTTTTAATTTTAGTTTCTTGACATTTACCTACTCTTGATTTAATTTTGCGATGCAATTAATTTTTAGTTTTGTTTGTGTTGTATTTCACACTTACGTAACGATAAATAAATAAATAATAATGTGCTTAAAAAGTGATTTTATTTTGTCCTCAAATTACAAATAAGAATTCAGGTTTTAGAAAATTATTCCATAACACAAAATATAACTTATATTTTAGATAGAACTAGCTGATTCACCGGATGAAAGGGTCCCATGAACATTCCTAGACTAGTCTTTAGAGTCTTATTAGGGCGCACACAGTTTAGCCCGTATCTGGTTTCCATAGTACAAACTCAAGTTAATTTGGGGCTAGATACAATATTTATTTTATATTTATTATTTAATCTCATACCACATTAGCTGCAGGAATATGGCTATTCTCTATTGTGGACTTGCATGTGAGAAGTTAAACTGTCTTTGCGTGGGAATCTCTTATCACATTCGCTGCATGAATATGGCTTTTCTCCAGTGTGGATTCGCATGTGCCTTGTTAAATAACGTATCTGAGAGAATCTCTTATCACATTCGCTGCATGAATATGGCTTTTCTCCAGTGTGGATTCGCATGTGCCTTGTTAAATAACGTATCTGAGAGAATCTCTTATCACATCCGTTGCAAGAATATAGCTTTTCTCCAGTGTGGATTCGCATGTGGTTGGTTAAACTATTTTTTCGTGTGAATGTCTTATCACATCTGTTGCAAGAATATGGCTTTCCACCAGTGTGGATTTGTATGTGATTTGTTAAACTACATTTTTGGGTGAATCTCTTATCACATCTGTTGCAAGAATATGGCTTTCCACCAGTGTGGATTTGTATGTGATTTGTTAAACTACATTTTTGTGTGAATCTCTTATCACATCTGTTGCAAGAATATGGCTTTTCTCCAGTATGGATTAGAATGTGCCTAGATAAAGTTCCTCGATCATAGAAACTCTTATCACATCTATCGCACAAATATGACTTTTCTCCAGTGTGGATTCGCATGTGGTTTGTTAAACTACATTTTTGTGTGAATCTCTTATCACATCTGTTGCAAGAATATGGCTTTCCACCAGTGTGGATTTGTATGTGATTTGTTAAACTACATTTTCGTGTGAATCTCTTATCACATCTGTTGCAGGAATATGGCTTTTCTCCAGTATGGATTAGAATGTGCCTAGTTAAATTATTTATCTGAGAGAATCGCTTATGACATCTGTTGCAAGAATATGGCTTTTCTCTAGTGTGGATTCGCATGTGAATTATTAAACTATTTTTATGTGTAAATCTCTTATCACATCCATTGCAAGAATATGGCTTTTCTCCAGTGTGGATTCCCATATGAGCTATTAAATTACTTTTTTTTTTAAAAGTCCTTCTACATCTGTGACAGAAATATGCCTTTACTCCAATGTGAGTCTTTAAATGTATCACCAAGTTACATTTTTTGTAAAATATTTTGTTACATATATCACAATAAAAACACAAATGCGTTCTAGTATCAGCCTTGATATTACTACTACTTTCTCGAACATTTTCAGTTTCATTTGAATCATCATTGACTTCTACCTCTCTATCAGACTCTAGCTTGGATTCCTCACACTCAATGTCGTTTTCTTCAATGTTCTGAAGTATTTCTTCATCTTTAATAGCTTCAATAGTACTTGAAGCATATGTACCATTACTAGTGGACCAGTGCTCTACAGGGTTCAAGCTTGCCTTATTTACCTTATCAGTTTCATTCATATCATCTGTAAGAAACTCTAATTTGAACTCCTCAATGTCAATTTCTTCATGTGCAGGGGTATCTTTTCCTCTTTCTTCCTCACTGTTCTCAAGTGTTTGTTCATCTTTAACAACTATGGGTGTAGTTGAAGCTTTTGTTACATTACTAATGGACAAGTGCACTGTCGGGGTCAATGTTAAGTTCAGTATTACATTCAGAGGTTTAATGTTCAGTGCATTTTGTGTTACCTGAAGAAAAAAACAACATTAATTTATTTATAACCTTACAATAATCTAAAAAAAATAAAGGAGGAAGGTGCCTGTTTTACCTCAGTGCCGTTAATCAGCAGATCTTGTAGGATTCTGTTGGATTTGCGAGCCATCTCGGAGAACAAATGGAACCTCTGCAGCTGATAGTAACAGACATAGCATACTGTGCTAGGCATGCCATATTCTGATTCTGTGACAGACTGAAACATTACACAAATAGTATTAGTAATTGTGCTGATCAAACGACATGGGCTGCAAGGACGAAGACGAAAATGGGGTGTTAGAAGAAAGACAATGGTGTTTGTCTTTCAATACCTGCTGATCGGCTGCTCTCTTATGAGTGACATTAGAAGCTTAGTATTGCTTGAACTCAAATCAATGGAGCACAATGTGTAGTGACACACAAGATGGAAGGACTTTCCGATATGCAAGGGAGGGGAAGGGTGGTTCACTATGAGTGAGACCTGACGCTTTTACAGCCAGTCTAATTCCTCCAAGAAGCACAGAAGCTTTTTGAGCGCTTTGCCAGCTTAAGAGTGTCCTGGGGTTTCAAAAAATTTCTTTCCTTTATTTTATTTCTTTATGGAGTTGCTATAAGTACACTCTTTATTATAAAAATGCGTTATTTTACAAAAACTTGCATTCTAGTGTAGATTATGTGGAGGCTGCAGAAGTATGTAAACATTTTCAATAGCAACTTCGCAAGCCGTTTATAACTTAATAAGTCTTCCCTTTGGACTTTTTCCAGGCTTAGGACAACCTCAGTTTTAATAAAATAGCAGACATCTATCCAAGTGTACTTATAAGTTCATTTCATTATACGAACCAACATGATTAATCAATTTCATAATTTTGTTTTATTTTTATGTGTGTAAGTACCTAAATTATATGTTTTTGTTGCTCATATTTATTTTGTATTTTAATTTTGAAACTATGTTTAACTTTTATTAAATTCGGTTGTAGAAATAATAATAGATAACGTAGATTCTAACTAACAAGCAATAAGTGCTCTTTTCACGAGGGATTCAAGATTCAATATTATTAGAGCGAACGGCAGCATAAGTAAGAAAGGGATAGGAACTCGCGAGCTGCGTGCCAAGAGATGCGAAGGCGTTGACAGAATTAATTAGCCTATTATATTTGACCACGATTTTTCGCAGTACCCTTTGCTCTGCAACCAGAAGCTTGTTAAAAGTATAAAGGAAGAACTTCCTTCTGGATCAGTGTCCAAGCCTCACATCCATAAATCAAGATTGACCGAATAATGATCTTGTATATTCGGATCTTGGTTCTCCGGGCAAGAAGCTTGGACACTAGGATCTTGTGTAGTGCCGTACTGCAACGCAGTGTGTTCTGGACCCGTATAATTATCTATTTCGTCCCCTCCAGTGTTAGTATCCGTTACACCACCAGACCCAGATACCCGTGGAAGGACGAAGTAGAGAAGGATCTCAGCTCTCTTCTAGTTTCCAACTAGCAAGAGGAGGCCAAGACCCACTTCGAGGTTGATGCGCCGGGATAGTAAGTAGTAGTTTATATAAACAGTTTATTGATTTAACGACCACAGCTAGAGGTGGCAGCCTGCAGTCAGTCATTAAAAATTGTATGTGTTTCCTACCTCGGTGTTTGTAAGTTTTCCGTAAACCTCCAGGTGGATTCTGCTTAGGTCCAATAGCCTGATGTCGCCGACTAGACAGACTCTGCACAAAGCCATGGTATCACGCTCGCTGTCGCTAATTCTACGTTAGCCTCAGGAAAATAACAAGTGCCAGCGTAAATACACAGCTAAAGCTGGGAACTTTTTAGTCGGACGCGTCCGCAGTAGGCTTGTTGAAAAAATATCGATACATCGATATATCGATATTATTTTTTCAATATATCGATATTTTTGAGCGATATTTAATAGTTCGATATATCGATGTATCGATATAAAATTCTAAGTATCGAAAAGGTATAAAAACCGATATTTTTTTCAGACCAATAAACATTTATAAGTTTTAAGATTAAAAAATCCCAAAAAGAAAATACTTATAACAAATTATTATATTTTATGTATTTTTTGTTTTTGGTCGACTTGATTTGCTGTTTTATAGTTTGGTTTTTAAGTTGGCAACTCTTTTAGTCAATTTCAATTTCAACAGCACGAATATTCTCTGTCAAGTCAAATCATACCGATAAATCGATATATCGATATTTTTTAATAAAAATATCAATATCGATATCGATATTTTCAAAAAACATCGATACGATATATATCGATACTTTATTGCATTTCCGACATGCGTCCGCCTAATAAGTTCTCACTGTTCTCTCTCAGTCAGCTCTAGGGTTATATTCGGCCGACCAATTTCATGGGATGGGAATGGGAGACAATTACATCAGGTTAATGTACACACCGTTATTACGATGCCAGGGTTAGGATTACCAGGGCGTACAATAAAAGGTCGCGCAATAACATGCTGTACCATGTCATCACACGATGTTATTGTACGCTCCGTTATTACGATGCCAGTTAAGCCTCGTGCACACTGTAGCAATTCAATAATAGTTTTTTGCTGTTTTGTTCTGGCAGCGGATACTTGTACTTGTCCTTGGGCGGATCCGATTTGGCTAAGTAAGGTTATGTTAGAACATATAAATTACGCACGGTGAGCGAGCAAAGCGAGCGTGCTGCGGCAGCGGCCGCCGCCGCAGTGCCAGAAAATGTTTTTTTACATTTACCCCAATGGGGCTATTTTCTTTAGGACCAGTATCAAATTGCCTAAAAATAATAATAAATAATTAAATTGCCTCAGTGGGCTCGGGCCTTAATGGCATCCAATTGACATGCTGTACAACAACATCACGTGACAATTTTGTGCACTCAGTTAATTTGCAGCCAGTTATTGTACGGCAGGTTAAAACGAATCCAAAAACTACAAAAGGTTTCGTTTTAACTGGGTGTACAATAACTGGAGGTACATTAACCGGACCCAATTTTAACTAAAAAAGAAGGGAAGCTTTTTTTGTGGCTGATCTTATTTTCACGAAGAATCACAAAGAAGCCGATCACGAAAACTATAAACAATTGCGGAACATACATGGGGGTGATTCGGATACTCCAAAAGGTGTTTTATCTCTGGACTTTCGCTTGACCATACTTTCTGGGACACCATGTATATCTGTTTTTATATCCTCAATCGACTCGACATTGGGAAAATAATTGTCCAAATGGACTGATGCTATCAAATTAAGGAAAAGCTGGCCGCCATCTTTGTTTATTTACAGTTAATCCGGCCAAAAGTTGAAACATTCTCTATCTGTGTCAGCGTTGCCAGATCATACCGCTTTTCCACTTTTTACACCGCCTTTTTGACAATGGATCCGCCATCCGCTTTTAGCCAGCGCGGTTCCACTTTTTTCAACTTTGATAGGACATGAGGATTAAAATATTATCTTCCCACTAAAGACATTTTTATGGGCACCGATCCGTTTACCCTTTCAAATGGAAGAACCTAAAAAATGTCTATCATATAGAAAAAATAGTGAAAATCATCACGTACATAAATCTCGATGGTGAAAATGATGATTGAATTGCCGCCTTCCAGCTTTTTTTTTCTCTGGCAGGCCTTTGGCTGGCCAGCATTATTCAGCCTTTATTTTCATTTTCATAATTTAAAAAATGGTAATTTTTTTACTCAAATCTATGTTATTTTAAAGAAATTGTTGAAGCTTAATAATAATAAAGTCATTTAGAAAATATATTCTTTATTTAATACTATCTTTATGTTATTTAAATTTAAATTTCACATCGCGCTCTTATCAGACTTTTTAAAATTCTTACCGTTGTAATGGGCTTCCAACCTGCTTGCTGAATAAAAAGTTGGAATTTGGTTTAATAACCTCCTTGCCAGACTTGGTCATTGACTGAGTTACAGAAGTCTAGACTGCAGATTTGCCAGAGAGCAATGGAACGCAGCATTCTCGGCCATATACGCATCGACCGGGTGCGAAATACAATGCTGCGTTTAATGACTGGCATTGCCGATGTAGAGAGCAAAACAGCCAAGCTCAAGTGGGAGTGGGCGGGCCACGTCAGCAGGACGGACCCTAAAAAGTGGGCAAACATAACGACTCATTGGGTGCCGGAGGACGGAAGGCGACGGCGCGTGGCGTGGCCACCCAAAAAGACGATGGCGAGACGATCTGGAAGCTATGGAGAAGGATTGGTGGAAAGTCGCCAAAGATCGTGATAGTTGGAAGATTTTGGGGGAGACCTCTGCCCAGCAGTGGGCCAGTGCAGTTTAAAATTTTTTTTTTAACCTGCACTGAAAACCTCCTTGCAGTTAGAAAGACTTTATAAAGTTGGAACATGGTTGAATAAAATAGAACTTATTTTTTTTATAATTTGACAGCTGTCAGTAGAAAGCGATTCTCCCTAGGGCTGAAAGTGTTACTTTCAATTAGGCCCCTCAGGCAACTTCAGACCTACTTTCCGAGTATGAGCAATGAAAAGGAAGTTTACTTCACATAACTCTTTGATTTGTAATATGATTATGAATTGAGTGAGAAAAATCAATCTAACGTTAAAACAGGAAATACCGCTTTTTTTGTTGAAAATCCGCGTTTTTGGAGTACCGTTACCGCATTTTCAACTTTCGCATCTGGCAACACTGATCTGTGTGTAACTGTAATTCTATTATGGCTGGCACACGCATTACCTACGAGCAAAGAGAATAAAGATCCTACGAGTTACTTGCCTGATGGTAGCGTAGAATCGGCGGCAGCGAGCGTGATACCATGGCTTTGTGCAGAGTCTGTCTAGTCGGCGACATCAGGCTATTGGACCTAAGCAGAATCCACCTGGAGGTTTACGGAAAAATTATAAGCACCGAGGTAGGAAACACACACAATTTTTAATGACTGACTGCAGGCTGCCACCATTAGCTGTGGTCGTTAAATCAATAAACTGTTTAAATAAACTTCTACTTACTATCCCGGCGCATCAATTATTGACTATTGACTATCAACCCCGAAGTGGGTCTTGCTTGGCTTACTTGGCAAGTTTATCATGCGCACTTTGTGTGCGGGCAGGTTTTTCCGCAAGTAGGCCGCTGGTGGGCACTTTTTGCGTGACCCTTGACACGTGTTGCTCGAACTTTTTAAGGTTCTACAACACGCCGGTTTCCTCACGATGTTTTCCTTCACCGTTTAGAGTACTGGCATAGTGCACATAAATTTTTCGACAGAAAAACTCATTGGTACAAGAGTGGATTTGAACCCACGACCTTCGGATCGAAAGGCGGGGCCACTACCACTAGACCACCAGTGCTCTCCGGATCTTGGCCTCCTCTTGCTAGTTGGAAACTAGAAGAGAGCCGAGATCCATCTCTACTTCGTCCTTCCACGGGAATATGGGTCTGGTGGTGTAACGGATACTAACACTAGAGGGGACGAAATAGATAAACGGGTCCAGAACACACTGCGTTGCAGTGCGGCACTACACAAGATCCTAGTGTCCAAGCTTCTTGCCCGGAGAACCAAGTTCCGGATATACAAGACCATTATTCGGCCGATCTTGATGCATGGATGTGAGGCTTGGACACTGATCCAGAAGGAAGTTCTTCCTTTAAACTTTTAACAAGCTTCTGGTTGCAGAGCGAAGGGTACTGCGATAAATCGTGGTCAAATATAATAGGCTAATTAATTCTGGCAACGTCTTCGCATCTCTTGGCATGCAGCTCGCGAGTTCCTATCTCTTTCTTACTTATGCTGCCGTTCGCTCTAATAATATTGAATCTTGAATCCCTCGTGAAAAGAGCACTTATTGCTTGTTAGTTAGAATCTACGTTATCTATTAGGTATTATTTCTACAACCGAATTTAATAAAAGTTAAACATAGTTTCAAAATTAAAATACAAAATAAATATGAGCAACAAAAACATATAATTTAGGTACTTACACACATTATACACACACACACAAAATAAAACAAAATTATGAAATTGATTAATCATGTTGGTTCGTATAATGAAATGAACTTCTAAGTACACTTGGATAGATGTCTGCTATTTTATTAAAACTGAGGCTGTCCTAAGCCTAGAAAAAGTCCTAAGAGAAGACTTATTAAGTTCAAAACGGCTTGCGAAGTTGCTATTGAAAATGTTTACATACTTCTGCAGCCTCCACATAATCTACACTAGAATGCAAGTTGTTAAAAAATAACCTATTTTATTTAATAAATAAATAAATATTGTGGACAATTCACACAACACTACCCAGCTCCAAACTAAGCAGAGCTTGTAATATGGGAACCGGATAGCTGGTATAATACTTGAATACATTTTTTTTTGTAAATACATACTTAGAATACAATATAACACCCAGACAGAGAACAAACATTTATGTTAACCACACAAATATTTGTTCTCGGTGGGGATCGAACCCACGACCTACGGCGCAGAAGGCAGAGCTACTACCAACTGAGCTAGAGGCCAGTCAAATAGTGTGTCGCAACTCCATAAAGAAATAAAATAAAGGAAATAAATTTTTTGAAACCCCAGGACACTCTTAAGCTGGCAAAGCGCTCAAAAAGCTTCTGTGCTTCTTGGAAAAATTAAGCTGGCTGTAAAAGCGTCAGGTCTCACTCATAGTGAACCACCCTTCCCCTCCCTTGCATATCGGAAAGTCCTTCCATCTTGTGTGTCACTGCACGTTGTGCTCCGTTGATTTGAGTTCAAGCAATACTGTCACTCATAAGAGAGCAGCCAATCAGCAGGTTTGGAAAGACAAACACCATTGTCTTTCTTCTAACACCCCATTTTGTCTCCGTCCTTGCAGCCCATGTAGTTTGATCAGCACAATTACTAATACTATTTGTGTAATGTTTCAGTCTGTCACAGAATCAGAATATGGCATGCCTAGCACAGTGTGCTATGTCTGTTACTATCAGCTGCAGAGGTTCCATTTGTTCTCCGAGATGGCTCGCAAATCCAACAGAATCCTACAAGATCTGCTGATTAACGGCACTGAGGTAAAACAGGCACCTTCCTCCTTTATTTTTTTTTAGATTATTGCAAGGTTATAAATAAATTAATTTTGTTTTCATCTTCAGGTAACACAAAATGCACTGAACATGCAACCTCTGAATGTAATACTGAACTTAACAGTGACCCCGACAGTGCATTTGTTGATTAGTAATTTAACAAAAGCTTCAAGTACACCCGTAGTTGTTAAAGATGAACAAACACTTGAGAACAGTGAGGAAGAAAGAGGAGAAGATACCCCTGCACATGAAGAAATTGACATTGAGGAGTTCAAATTAGAGTTTCTTACAGATGATATGAATGAAACTGATAAGGTAAATAAGGCAAGCTTGAACCCTGTAGAGCACTGGTCCACTAGTAATGGTACATATGCTTCAAGTACTATTGAAGCTATTAAAGATGAAGAAATACTTGAGAACATTGAAGAAAACGACATTGAGTGTGAGGAATCCAAGCTAGAGTCTGATAGAGAGGTAGAAGTCAATGATGATTCAAATGAAACTGAAAATGTTCGAGAAAGTAGTAGTAATATCCAGGCTGATAATAAAACGCATTTGTGTTTTTATTGTGATATATGTAACAAAATATTTTACAAAAAATGTAGCTTGGTGATACATTTAAAGACTCATACCGACGTAAAGGCATATTTCTGTCACAGATGTAAAAAGACTTTTAATAAAAAAAGTAATTTAACAGCTCACATGCGAACCCACACTGGAGAAAAGCCATATTCGTGCGATAGATGTGATAAGAGTTTCTGTGAAAGAGGAACTTTATCTAGGCACATGCGAACCCACACTGGAGAAAAGCTATATTCTTGCAACAGATGTGATAAGAAATTCACTCAGAAAAATCATTTAACAAGGCACTTGCGAACCCACACTGGAGAAAAGCCATATTCGTGCGATAGATGTGATAAGAGATTCTCACAACTAAGTAATTTAACTAGGCACATGCCTATTCACACTGGAAAAAAGCCATATTCTTGCAACGGATGTGATAAGCGATTCACACGAAAAAATAATTTAACAAGGCACATGCGAACCCACACTGGAGAAAAGCCATATTCTTGCAATAGTTGTGATAAGACATTTTGTAAAAGAGGTGATTTAACTAGGCACATGCCTATTCACACTGGAAAAAAGCCATATTCATGCAACGAATGTGATAAGAGATACACACGCAAATACAGGTTAATAACTCACATGCAAATCCACAATAGAGAATAGACGTAATTATTCCTGCAGCTAATGTGATATGAGATTAAATAATAACTATAAAATAAATATTGTATCCAGCCCCAAATTAAGTTGAGCTTGTAATAGGGAAACCAGATAGCTGACATCATTCTTTTGTTTTTTTTTTTGTAAATAAATATAGACAGGCATAGAACAGACATCTATGCTCACCTATCAAATATTTGTTCTCAGTGGGGATTAACCCACGACCTACGGCGCAGAAGGTAGAGCTACTATACTTTCAACTGAGCTGAGAGGTCAGTTTTTTTTTATTTAGATTTTTTAAAAGTGTTGTAATTTAAAATATTTAAAAAGACATCAATATTGTTACGGAAGTAGGTACAGGGATTGGAAGGAAACGAATGTGTTACCGAAAGTAGCGGTTTATTCACACGTAACACTGCACCGAACGCGTAGCACTGCACGAAACGCGTAGCACTGTTCGTCACTGTCTCCGCGAACTATGCGTAACACAGTCCAACGTTGTGCTCCGAACACTAACAGTTCACTGGGAGCACTTCACCACTTTTTCACTTCACTTTCACTGTTCACTTTATTTCCACTTTTTCTTTTCTTTAGATCACTTGCCACTGAACTGCCGGTAGACGCGCCTGCAGGTCTTTATATACCCGGAATTTCGATCGTCTTTTCCTACCTGAATCATTTCTTGTTTTAATCCAGAACTTTCGGTTCTTTATTTGATTTCACTCGCCGTTGCTAGAATCTTCTTGTAACATTAAAATGACGAACAAAAATCTTCATAGCTGGACCGGTCTTGAACCAGCGTACTTCTGCTTTGCAGTCGTAGCTCCGACCGCTCGGCCGTTTTGACTTGACAATGTTTGCTGAAAAACTTCGCCGCCTTGCAGGCTTACGTAGTTACGTCAGCACGGCGTCACATTATGTATGATCAATTATTGATCACGTATAAATGGTATCCCCCTCATTCATAATGCCGGACTCTTTGTAACCGCTTAAAAGTTTCTGCCGCGCCATATAATAGTCTGCCTAATTTGGGGCTAGGTAGTGTTGTGTGAATTGGCTGCAAAGGGCATTGGGTAACTTTGTATGGAGTCGTGGCGTTGTTTTTTTTTAATGCGACCACTGATGCAATGTGTTTTGAATTGAAGTACTACACCTGTATACATAATATCAATAACAAAAAGCAGCCAAGTGCGAGTCGGACTCGCCCATGAAGGGTTCCGTAGCATCAAATAACATAATATAAAGGTTTTTGTAGTTCGTCGAAAGGTAAATTGCGGTTTACGGTTTATGACGTATAAAAAAAAACTACTGACTAGATCTCGTTCAAACCAAAAATCGTTAGAAGTTTACATAGTAATGTACAACATATATTTATTTTTAGTATTATCATTCTCTTACTTTAGAAGTTAGAGGGGGGGGGACCAACTTTTTTCCACTTTGGAAGTGTCTCTCGCGCAAACTATTCAGTTTAGAAAAAAACTATATTAGAAACCTCAACATCATTTTTGAAGACCTATTTATAGATACCCCACACGTATGGGTTCGATGAAAAAAAAATTTTTGAGTTTCAGTTTCAAGTATGGGGACCCCCGAAATTTATAGTTTTATTTTTATTTTTATGTTAAAATCTTAATGCGGTTCACAGAATACATCTACTCGCCAAGTTTCATCAGTCTAGCTTTTACGGTTTCGGAGAAAAATGGCTGTGACATACGGACGGACAGACAGACAGACAGACAGACAGACAGACAGACATGACGAATCTATAAGGGTTCCGTTTTTGCCATTTGGCTACGGAACCCTAAAAACCGTCGTAACTTATATCGGAGCAAAAATATACGACTTTGAAGTTAGAAGAATAACATTGTCCAAGTATGGGATAAAATGCATTTTATTTAAAAAACTACTATTATTACCTTTGGAATCGGTAAGTTAGGAATAAAAAAATCGGTTGTCTGTAAAGTCGGTTTACTGACGATAGTTGAACGTGATAACGTCATAAGAAAATACTGATGGAATGGTTGCATTTTTCAAAAGAATTTTAATTAATCATTTGTTTGATAGATATTTTGCATGGATATAATATATGTAGATAAGGAGGTAAATGGAAATCACAATTGAATCGATCAAGTTACATTTATTTGTATTATAAGATAAGACGTTATCTTACATATCTTGGGTACACTCGATCCATTAGCGCCCTATGCGGGCGGCGCAAAAGCTCACATAATGCCCTTGTATTGTAGTAACACATTTGAAATGAAATGGAATGAAACTGAATGAATGTGAATGAAACTGAATAACACTGAATGAAACTGAATAAAACTGAATAAAACTGAATAAAACTGAATGAAACTGAATGAAAATCCGGTCCGGACCCGGACCTGGACCCGACTCGGACTCGCGGACTCGGACTCGGACTCGAACTCTGGACCCGGAACCCGACCGAACCCTTACCCTTACCCTCATTTACCCTCACCCTCATTTACCCTTACCCTCATTTACCCTTACCCATTACCCGACCCGGGCTCGGGCTCAGGTAAATGGAACGACGAAACGACGTAACGACGCATGAGTCATGTTTTTTCGTGCGTGCAGCCGGCTCCATCGATTTATAAGACGTTATCACGTCAAAAACTTGGATCCCATAAATAATCATCATCATCATCAACCTATATCAGTCCACTGCTGGACGTAGGTCTCTCCCAAGACGTGCCACTGAGCCCGGTCTTCGGCTCTTCTCCTCCAGTGCTTGCCAGCTACATTTCGCAGATCGTCGCCCCACCTTGCCTGAGGGCGTCTTACACTACGCTTACCTAAACGCGGTCTCCACTCTCGTATTCGTTTGCTCCAACGATTGTCTGTTCTACGGCAAACATGACTGGCCCACTGCCACTTCAGCTTACTAATCCTTTGAGCTATGTTGACCACCTTGGTCGACATAGCTCAAAGGTTCTCTGTCGGATAACCTCGTTCCGGATTTTATCCTTCAGAGAGACTCCAAGCAAAGCCCTCTCCATAGCTCGCTGAGCGACTTTCAGTTTGTGGACCGACTCTACTGTTAGTGTCCACGTTTCGGCAGCATAGGTCATTACAGGTCGCACTGGTTGAAGACTTTCGTCTTCATACATTGTAGGATCGGCGACGAGAGAACCTGACGGAGTTTCCCAAACGCAGCCCAGCCCAGCTGTATTCTCCGGTTTAGCTCACTCTCAAAGTTGTGTCTACCTAACCGCAAGGTTTACCCGAGGTAGACATACTCCTGCACAACTTCGAGAGGCATTCCAGCGACGGTGATCGGCTCTGGGGTGATACGATCATTGAACATGATCTTAGTTTTATCCAAGTTCATGCCCAGGCCAACCCGTTGTGAGGAAACAGCTAGGCTGTTCAGCATCTGTTGTAGGTCCTGCAACGAATCTGCCAATAATGACGATGTCATCAGCAAATCGTAAGTGTGAGATGTATTCGCCATTGATATTGATGCCTATTCCAGTCCAACTCGGCGTCTTAAACAAATCTTCCAGTGCGCTTGTGAACAATTTGGGGGATATAACGTCCCCTTGCCTCACTCCGCGGTGCAACTGGATAGGTTTTGACTGCTGGTTCTGGACCTGAACAGACATGGTGGCGTCATTGTAAAAACATCTCAACACTTCGATATATCGCCAGTCAACCTGACATCGTTGCAGGGACTGTAGAACAGCCCAGGTTTCAACAGAGTCAAAGGCCTTCTCATAGTTCACAAACGCTAAGCACAAGGGCTGATTATTATATAATAATGTACTCTTCAGATTTTTGTATAATCTGCCGCACTGTGTGAATGTGGTCTATGGTGTCAAATCCTCCTCGAAACCCAGCCTGCTCCGGTGTTTAAAACTCGTTAAGTCTTCGCGCAAGACGGTTCAAAATAACCCTGGAAAACAGTTTGTAGACATGGCTCAAAAGTGAGATCAGTCTATAGTTCTTCAATAAAGCTTTATTGCCTTTCTTGAAGAACAATACCATGACACTCCCTGCTCCATGCCTTTGAAGTTCTCCCATGGTTGAGAACAGAATTGAAGACACGTTGGAGTTCCTTCAGAACAGGAGAAATACCTGCTCTTCACTGCTATAAAAGCCCCAGGGGAAGACGGAATCACCTCAGAGCTCCTGCTCTGAAGTGATTCCGTCTTCCCCTGGGGCTTTTCCATTTTTCAACTGTGGTCTAGAAATTGTGCCGGGGAGACAGACAGATTTGTTTGGTATCGCCCCCACCCCAGGCAATGGTGTCCTATAATGGCGTATCACCCTTGAACTTCTCGTTTGACTAGTATGTTAACCAAATAGGTTCGATTGTTAATATGTCGCGGTTGTATCCTTCCACGTTACAGCCATATATTGATGCCACCAGGGTTCTGAGGATGAGTTGGTTTGGATTCTAGTCTACTTCAATCATATAAATGCCTTGCTTGATATGTTCTCCATAACAGCTTTGTGATTGAGCTATTTGGTATGTACCAAGGGCGAATATATCAGCAATTATTTGTGGAAATTCACCCATTACAGATACATCAGCTGCAATTGATTGAAAATCGGTTCGTCTTCTGTTCAGATTGTTTGCGATTATGAATTCACATGACTCCACTGAGCTCCAGGCAGGTTTACAAAAGAGCACGTTTTGTTCATGTTATGTTTGTCAACTTCGACTAAAAGATCAGCCGGACGATCCAACTCGGATGGACAGCGTTCGAGAAATTGCACCACATTTTCTTGTCTCAGATACCGCAGAGCCCCAAGACAAAAGTCTTTAATCAGTGCGTTTTACCAGTGATGACTTATGGAAATGAGACGTGGTCGCTAACTATTGGCCTCGTTCACAAGCCAAAGCGCAACGAGCTATGGAGAGAGCTATGCTGGGAGTTTCACTACGTAATAGAATCAGAAATGAGGATATCCGTAAAAGAACAAGGTCATCGACATAGCTCGTATAATTAGTAAGTTGAAGTGACAATCGGCAGGGAAGACTAAACGTAGGGCGCCCAACTACCAGATAGACCGATGATGTTGTTATGATCGTGGGAAATTGATGGATGGAAAGGGCTCAGAATCGTTCTTCCTGGAAATGTGTAGTGGAGGCCTATGTCCAGCAGTGGACTTCTTCAGGCTGATGCTGATGATGATGATGTTATGTTTAACATCACCATCTATTATACTATTACTATATCTACCACCTACGATTACTATATTTTTAGGAAAATCTTATTAATTGGCTATTTAGACGATACTTTTATGAATTTTTGCAATTTAATATCTCGCTTCCGATATACTTTACGAAGTTGCTGTAATAATAAAAGTTGCTTATTTTTGAGAGTACTAATAAATGGCGATAGTTTTTTTACTGGTCGCGGGTCTTCAAAAACAACGCCACTTTTACCCAATGCCCTTTATTTTTTAAAACAAAAAAATATGCATGTAGAAGTTGCAAAGTTTACTTGCACAGTTTGTAAAGTTTAAGTGTACTTTAAAATTAAATGTGCACTTAGTACACCTACTTACATTATCAACTTTGGTTGGTCAATCTTTTATTTAGGAAATAAAATAAACAAAATATAACTTACACCATTACTTTATTTACAAATTACGAACAATTTAAGTATAATTCAAACCGTTTTCTAATTAAAAACTAAATAATAATTAGTGAGCAAATCCTTTTATGAGATTTCTGCCTCGTCAGTGCCTCTACCATGAGTTAAAACTTTTAAATATTTTTTCAACAAAGTTTGATAAGTATATAAAAAAAAATTCACGTGACAACGTCTTATAATTCGATGGAGCCGGCTACGCGCACGAAAAAACTTGGCTCATGCGGCGTTACCACACTCTGAGGCGTTCCATTGCGCGGCTTAAGTGCAAGCGAGAGCGCGGAATGAGCGACAAAGAGGCACGCACGGCCTCCGCGTTCGGCAGCGTTCGACATCTGTCTCTCTCCTACTTGAGTGAGCGATGCGTCCGCGTGGACAGCTGTATGACGTTGGCACGTTCAACTATCGACAGTAAACTTTACAGACAACCGATTTTTTTTTCTTTATTAATTTATCTCAGTCACTAATATCAAAATCTCTCATTAGAAACTCATGGTACAGACAATTTTTCTTGCCAAAATGAAATCTTCGTATAAAAATTACCTATAAATATGTTGGATGGTAGCACCCAATTTTTTTTTTTAAGTTTTGTAATATGTAATTTAACAATTTTTATACAAAAACTGTAATTTTAGGTGTGATGTAGGAAGACTTATATTATAAAATCTTTTTATATTGGGCATTACAGTTTTAGCAATAAAAAGTATATTCCGTTCACAAAAAAAGCTAATAATCTACGGACGGATTCAAATGTTATTAAGACTAGCAGCTATTGGTAAACTATTTAATAGTAAAAAATATATAGAAAGTACAAACCGTATAACCAATTTTTTTTATTTTAAATGGCATACCCTAAGCCCAAAGATCCATAATTATTTACAACAAACAGTCATGATTATTATTATAAATGATAAAAAAGTCAAATTCTTAAAATCCATGTCAATATTAATGCAATCGATACAAATCCCGAAAAAAATTATGAAAAAAAATTGAACGATTAGTATAAAATTATTAAAAAATATATAAGAACTTACAATTATCACGATAATATTCCGGGATTTCTTTAGACTTATATCACAATAGCTATTAAGAGACGATATAAAAAAAATATCTACTAATCTGATTTAGAATAACTAGCACCAATAATGATAAAAAAATCGGTTGTCTGTAAAGTCGGTTTACTGACGATAGTTGAACGTGATAACGTCATAAGAAAATACTGATGGAATGGTTGCATTTTTCAAAAGAAAATTTTAGTTTTACTGAATTTAATTGAATGTGAATGAAACTGAATGATACTGAATGAAACTGAATGAAAATCCGGACCCGGACCCGGACCCGGACCCAGACCCGGACCCAGACTGAACCCTTACCCTTACCCTCATTTACCCTTACCCTCATTTACCCTTACCCATTACCCGACCCGGGCTCGGGCTCAGGTAAATGGAACGACGAAACGACGTAACGACGCATGAGTCATGTTTTTTCGTGCGTGCAGCCGGCTCCATCGATTTATAAGACGTTATCACGTCAAAAATATTCAACCAATTTGACGTGACAACGTCCTATAATTCGATAGATCCGGCTGCACGTACGAAAAAACATGACTCATGCGGCGTTACCTCGCTCTGAGGCGTTCCATTGCGCGGCTTGAAGTGCAAGCGAGAGCGCGGAACGAGCGACAAAGAGGCACGCACGGCCTCCGCGTTCGGCAGCGTTCGACATCTGTGTAGGTATTTTCTTTATGACGTTGTCTCGTCAATAAACCGACTTTACAACCTACGCGTGTCTCAGGCGGATGGCAGTCGCGCTCGTACTCGTCCAAACTGGTCTAAGATATCGTGTCCGTAAAGCCGGCTGTACACATGGGGCCAACGTGTTGGGCAAAAATGATGGGCAACCAAGATTGCTGTTCACACATTGGCTTACTGATCGTTCTGCATTGGCGCTTCAAAGATGGACGTAGAAGTTCTTGCAGCTGCGGCAATTTATTTATACAATGCGTTTAATTATAACGTACATGTGCACCAAAGTAGAGTGACTAAAAATAAATGGCGCAATAGAAGGTGGTGGATGGTGACTAATAAATAACAACGAACTGAACAAGACACCAACGTGTGAACGCTGTTTGCGGAGCGCGCCAAGATCCTTTGATGTGTGCACAAAAAACCGACAAAAAAGCTGTGTCTATGTGTGCGTTGTTCGAGCGCACTTTCTATGAAGATTACGTTCTGTACCTACAGATAGTGCAATTCATGAAGACGCGCCCCACCAATTGTCGGTATTTTTTTTTGGTAAACTGTTGTTGTTAATTATATTTAAATACGAAATACTTACATACTGATTAAATATTAATATTTTTCGATCTTACCGACATAATAATAAACTCCACTACTCGTCAATAGATGGCGTTCTCTGTCCCACTAACTCATGACTTAATCAACAGATGGCGCTAGGAATTATGATTTTATGATAAAGTTGATTATTTACTTAACGATTAAGGGGACATTTTCTAAAAATGAATCCTAGCTAGATCGTTTTATCGTCCCCGAAAACCCCTGTATACTTAATTTCATGAAAATCGTTGGCTCAGTTTCCGAGATCCTTAATATAATAGGTCTTTACCTTTGAAATTGCCGTTCTTCAGTACTGGTCATTTCAAATAGAAAAAAAGTTTGGAGTGGCTTTGTATTTTAAATTCAAATTAATTTTGTTTTAAAAGCATGACATTCCTTTTACAAAATCAGTCTTTTGTTTATTGATTAGCGTTGTATTTTCATTACTTTTGAACATTTTTCGTCATAATGGATACTTTAAAAATTCGTGTAATTATGGAATATGAGTTCCGTCGTGGCACCAATGCGACACAAACGGCACGTAACATCAAAAACGTTTACAGAGAGAACTGTACAAACGAACGCACAACCCGTTATTAGTTTTCTCGGTTCCGTTATGGAAATTTTGACTTGAAAAATGAAGCTCGTGGTCGTCCGGAGACTTTGGTCAACAATGAGGAATTAAAGGCGATTGTGATTCACCACAGCTTTTTACAAAACAGCATGAGCATTACTGCAGATGTGTACTGTGAAGAACTGGAGACAATGATGGAGAAGCTTGCACATCGGCAACCAGCTTTGGTCAATCGGTCGTCCCCACTGCTCCTTCACGACAACGCGCGACCCCATACTGCACATCAGACAGTCTCCAAGCTGCAAGAGCTGGGATTGGAAGCTCTCCTTCATCCGCCATACTCACCAGACCTTGCACCTACCGACTATTACCTTTTCCAAAATTTAGACAACTTTGTAGTGGGTAAACAATTCAATTCCCGAGAGGCAGTACAAAATGCCTTTGAAGAGTTTGTTGCCTCCCGTCCAGCTGAATTTTACTAGAAGGGCATTAATAAACTGCCAATGCGTTGGCAAAAATGCGTCGATTGCATGGGTGATAACTGTTGTAATATTGGACCATGTACACCATTCAACGTATCTGAAGTCTATGGATAGTAAACAGTTTTTTTTTTTTTTTTTTTTTTTTTTTTTTATAAACAGATTTCATGAGTAAATCTTTTCATTATCTATCTGTGCAATCATGTCTCCGTGACATTGACAGCTTCCAACTTTCTGCGGTTCACTCATAGACAAAAATACTATCTCTTGTTCGATTTGCCTCTCACAATGTAACGTGTTCTATTTAGCTGCCTTTTCTTTATTATCCCAATTTATCCTTGTAATCATAAAGTGTACCTTGTTTAACTTGCTTCAGTGGACAATAATAATTATTGTACTGTCTGATATCCTCGTTTAATTTCCTGCCTGCCTTGCACACCTAACCTCACATCCACTGTGCAGTTATTAGGCCTCCGATTATTAGCCTAGCGATCTGCTCTACAGGTTCTGAGCCCAGGGTAACTAGTGAGAAGGAAGAAGACTTTACGGGGTGCAGGCAGGCACGGCAGTACCTGGAAGAAGTGCGGATTTTGTATTGTGTGCTATGTCACAGCCGCAAGAAGGTAACGCTGGCGGGCACACGCCTCATGTGTCGTCGTCGGGTTTGTACACGTTTGATAAATTAGATGGGATTGGTTCTTACCACAACTGGAAGTTCCAGATGAAAATGGCACTGGTTATGGAAGGCTTATGGGCATGTGTTGATGGTTCCGAGGCTAGCAGCAGCACGGATCAGAAAGCTTTGGCCAGAATTTGCTTGGCAGTAAAACCGAATTGTATCCAGTATTTGCGCGATGCTACGAGCGCTAAACAAGCATGGAAAAGGCTTCAGGATGTATTTGAGGACAAAGGACTTTACCGGAGGGTTGTGCTTTTGAGAAAACTTCATAGATCTGATTACCTTGAATATAATTCAATGGGTGCTTACATAGAAGGTATTATGACGCTAGTACAACAACTTGCAGACATCGGAAGAATCATTGATGATAAAGAAGTCGCAGAAATTTTACTTAGTGGACTACCTCAAGACTTTGATGTGTTAGTTTCTGGTTTGGAAACAGCTAACCTCTCTGGTTCTCTTACGAGCGAAGCAGTGCGAGCTCGACTTCTTCAAGAGGAGTTCCGGAAATCCACAAATAATGGCAAAATAAATGAAGATGTGGTTTTATTGACTAGAAGAAGACCATTGACTTGCCATTACTGTCAGAAGCAAGGGCATATCAAGTCAAAATGTTTTAAAATGAAGAACGACTTGAAGAAACAAAGCGGTAGCGGAGTGAATATAGCTGCGGAGTCTGCGGACACACTGCTTGTGTATGCAGTGTCACTCTTATCTGTCTATGGAAGCGTGGACTGGATAGTGGACTCCGGGTGTACTTCGCACATGTGCTGTGATATGGACCTTTTTAGAGACATTAATATTCAATTTAAGTCTAAAGTTACAGTTGCTAATGGTGAAGCACTGGATTGTCAGGGTCTTGGTGCCGTCTCTTTGAACCTCAATAATAATAGTGATCTAAAGTTATTAACCAATGTTATGTTTGTTCCTAAATTGACTACGAATCTCATTTCAGTTAGTCAACTGACAAAGTCAGGTTTTGGTGTTGTATTCAAACAAAATGGTTGTATGATACTAGATCCTCAAGGCCAGCCTTTTGCTAATGCAACATGTTGTCATGGCATTTATAAGCTTGATTGTGTTTCTAATGATAATTGTATTTCAGAATGTAACGGTGCTACCACAAGTAATAAAGCAGAACAATGTTCAGCGGCTATTTCTAGTGTGCCATTGGAGATATGGCACAAGCGACTTGGGCACTTGAGCTTGCATGGTATGTATGGGATTCGGAATCTTGCAGATGATGTTGTTTTTGAAGACGACTGTCATGGTAAGTTGAAGAATTGTATCTCATGTATTGAGGGGAAGCTTACAATGAAATCTTTCCCTAGGGGCCAGGCAAAGAGAGCTCTTCAGTTATTAGAGTTAGTACACTGATGTTTGTGGGCCCATGTCAAATAATAGCTGGGGTGGTGCACGGTATTTTGTTACATTTACTGATGACTTCTCTAGGAAAACTTTTGGTTATCTTATGGGTCATAAGAGTGAAGTCATTAAGTATTTTAGACAATTTAAAACCTTAGTTGAGAAGCAAGTGGGTAAAGCAATCAAGCGACTTCGAACAGATAATGGAGGGGAATACTGTGGTAAAAGCTTCGAAAAGTTTCTGTCTGATGAGGGGATTATTCATGAAACTAGTATTCCTTACAGTCCCCAGCAGAATGGCGTATCTGAGCGCCTTAATAGGACCCTTATAGAAAAAGCCAGATGTATGCTCTCTGAGGCGCGCCTAGACAAGCGTTTTTGGGGTGAAGCTGTTACTACAGCAATTTATCTTAAGAATAGAAGCCCCACAGCGGCTTTGTCTGGCGGCATTCCTGAACAGGTGTGGACAGGATCCAAAGTGACCCTAAGCCACCTGAGAGTATTTGGGTGTAAAGCATTTTCTTTGATACCAGGACATAACCGTCACAATTTCGATGCAAAGTCTAGAGAATGTATTTTTGTGGGTTATTGTGAAACGTCCAAGGGTTATAGGTTAGTTGATCCTACTGAACCAAAGAAAATAATTAAATCTAGAAGTGTTCATTTTATTGAGTTGACTGAAAATATTGATAGATCTAATATGATGAATAAATCTGACATGAACACTAATTCTAATAAATTGCAATGTGATATAAATTCTAATAATATTATTAAATCTAAAATGATAAATAATAATGAGAATAATTTTAATATGAATGACAAAGTTTCTGTACCAATTTTGAACTGTGATAATAGAACTTATAATGAATTTATACCTCCTTCTGCAATTTCAGGTGGCGAAATGGAGAGTGGATGTGTTGGAAGTGAGGCCCCCAGCGCTACCACGTCTACCGATGCTGATGGGGAGGCATCGCCATTTATGTTCGTTGACTGTGACCAGGTGGAAGAACATGAGCAGTCTTTGGCAGAGGAGGGTGGCTCTATGGTGGAGTCTAGCGGCAATTCGAGCTACGAGGAGGCACAAGAGGTGCCCATTCAACGTGCTGTGAGGAGCACAAGAGGTATCCCACCTAAGAGGTATGGTGACTACGAGTACGATTATTCTCTCTACTCTCATGGGCAGATTACGTTCAACGAACCTGCGACGTATGAGGATGCCATGGCTAGTCCTCTCCACATGAAGTGGCAGGAAGCCATGCAGGCCGAGTATGACTCGCTGATAAGTAATAGTGTCTGGAGGTTAGTGGAGAAACCTCTAAATAAAAACATCGTTAAAAGTAAGTGGGTATATAAGATTAAGCAAGATGCCTCTGGTAATTTTGAAAAGTATAAGGCTCGCCTTGTTGCTCGCGGTTTTAGTCAAAAACCTGGTATTGATTTTGATGAGACTTTCTCCCCAGTAGTCAGACACTCGACAATGCGTATTTTATTTAATTTGGCAAATGAGTTAGATATGGACATAGAGCACATAGATGTGACTACTGCTTTCCTTCATAGTCAGTTAAAGGAAGAAATATTTATGGAACAACCAATAGGTTTTGTACATGATAATAATAAAGTATGTTTGTTACAGAAAAGCATCTATGGGTTGAAACAAGCAAGTAGAGTATGGAATGATACTGTTAATAAATTGCTACTTAGTAATGGTTATGTTCAAACAAAATGTGAACCTTGTGTTTATGTAAAAAGAAACTCTACCAACAATGTAACTATTTTAGCTCTATATGTAGATGATTTTTTTTTGTTCAGCAATGATAATGTAGAGAAAAACCAATTATTGTCCATTCTTAATAGTCAATTTAATATTAAAAATTTAGGCCCAATTAAGAATTGTCTTGGTATAAATATTGTAAGAAATAGAGAAAAGGGTACAATAATGTTAAGCCAAAGAGATTATATTAAGAGATTATTATTTCGCTTTGGAATGTCTGAGTGCAAAGGTATTTCAACACCTATGCAATTAAATGAAAAGTTTTATAAATCTGACATTAATGTATCTGATATTGAATATAATTTTAGAGAATTGATAGGAAGTTTAATGTACTTGAGTGTCTGTACTAGGCCAGATATTACTTATGCATGTAATGTTTTAAGTCAATTTAATAATTGTTATGATAAAAGCCATTGGATAGCGGCAAAAAGGATCCTTCGCTATTTAGCTAAGACAATTGATTTTGGTTTAGTTTTTGTCAAATGTAAAAATTTAGATCTTGTAGCATATGCTGATGCGGATTGGGCGAATGATCCTATTGACCGAAAATCATATACTGGTTATGTTATTAAACTAGGGTCTAATACTGTCAATTGGGAGAGCAGAAAACAGCGCTGCGTCGCTATGTCAAGTACTGAAGCAGAGTACCTCGCCATTAGTGACGCCTGTAAAGACATTCTATTCATCAAACATTTTTGGTTTGAAATAATGAATAGAAATATTGTATGTAGGTTATTCAATGATAATCAAAGTGCGCAAAGTATGTTAAAGTCTATACATTGTCATAAAAGGACTAAACATATAGATGTACGCTATCACTTTGTAAAGGATTTGATTAATAAGAACTATGTTTCAGTTTCATATATGCCTACTACAGAAATGATAGCTGACATTCTAACAAAAGCTTTGTCTTCATGTAAACATAATGAATTTGTGTGTCAGCTTAATGTAAGAACTCCTTGAAGTTATGTAAAGGAGGTTGGAGTTCCGTTGTATGGTGTAAGGGGAAGTGTTGTAATATTGGACCATGTACACCATTCAACGTATCTGAAGTCTATGGATAGTAAACAGATTTCATGAGTAAATCTTTTCATTATTTATCTGTGCAATCATGTCTCCGTGACATTGACAGCTTCCAACTTTCTGCGGTTCACTCATAGACAAAAATACTATCTCTTGTTCGATTTGCCTCTCACAATGTAACGTGTTCTATTTAGCTGCCTTTTCTGTATTATCCCAATTTATCCTTGTAATCATAAAGTGTACCTTGTTTAACTTGCTTCAGTGGACAATAATAATTATTGTACTGTCTGATATCCTCGTTTAATTTCCTGCCTGCCTTGCACACCTAACCTCACATCCACTGTGCAGTTATTAGGCCTCCGATTATTAGCCTAGCGATCTGCTCTACAATAACTTTGAATAAAAGAAATAAAAAAAGTAAAAAAAAAAGTACTTATTCCACAAAACGGCAATTTCATAGGTAAAGACCTAATACTACTTGACACTGGCAAAATTGATCCGAAAAGGACAGATGTCATTCATTAAGAAGAAGAAGAAGAAACCTTAGAAATCTGGAAAACTGCTTCTTTTTCCGTGAAAATAAGATCGGCCATATAAATACGCAATACGCTTAAGCAAAGCAAGCACACGGATAAAAGCGTTAGCATCATAACATAATAGGCTGTGAGAAGTTATTTCCCTGATGCTAACGTAGAATCAGCGACAGCGAGCGTGCTATTAGCTAGCATGGCTTTGTGCAGAGTCTGTCTAGTCGGCGACATCAGGCTATTGGACCTAAGCAGAATCCACCTGGAGGTTTACGGAAAACTTACAAACACCGAGGTAGGAAACACATACAATTTTTAATGACTGACTGCAGGCTGACACTATTAGCTGTGGTCGTTAAATCAATAAACTATTTATTTATACTACTACTTACTATCCCGGCGGATCAACCCCGAAATGGGTCTTGGCCTCCTCTTGCTAGTTGGAAACTAGACGAGAGCTGAGATCCTTCTCTACTTCGTTCTTCCACGGGTATCTGGGTCTGGTGGTGTAACGGATACTAACACTGGAGGGGACGAAATAGATAAACGGGTCCAGAACACACTGCATTGCAGTACGGCACTTCACAAGATCCTAGTGTCCAAGCTTCTTGCCGGAGAACCAAGATCCGAGTATACAAGACCATTATTCGGCCGATCTTGATGCATGGATGTGAGGCTTGGACACTGATTCAGAAGGAAGTTGTTCCTTTAATCTTTTAACAAGCTTCTGGTTGCAGAGCGAAGGGTACTGCGAAAAATCGTGGTCAAATATAATAGGCTAATTAATTCTGTCAACGTCTTCGCATCTCTTGGCACGCAGCTTGCGAGTTCCTATCCCTTTCTTACTTATGCTGCCGTTCGCTCTAATAATATTGAATCTTGAATCCCTTGCGAAAAGAGCACTCATTGCTTGTTAGTAAGAATCTACGTTATCTATTATTATTCTACAACCGAATTTAATAAAAGTTAAACATAGTTTCAAAATTAAAATACAAAATAAATATGAGCAACAAAAACATATAATTTAGGTACACATAAAAATAAAACAAAATTATGAAATTGATTAATTATGTTGGTTCGTATAATTAAATGAACTTCTAAGTACACTTGAATAGATGTCTGCTATTTTATTAAAACTGAGGCTGTCCTAAGCCTGGAAAAAGTCCAAAGGAAAGACTTTAAGTAATTAAGTTCAAAACGGCTTGCGAAGTTGCTATTGAAAATGTTTACATACTTCTGCAGCCTCCACATTATCTACACTAGAATGCAAGTTTTTGTAAAATAACGCATTTTTATAATAAAGAGTTTATAGCAACTCCATAAAGAAATGAAATAAAGTAAACAAATCTTATGAAACCCCAGGACACTCTTTTAAGCTGGCAAAGCGCTCCGAAAGCTTCTGTGTGTGCTTCTTGGAGGAATTAGACTGGCTGTAAAAGCCTCAGGTATCACTCATAGTGAACCACCCTTCCCCTCCCTTGCATATCGGAAAGTCCTTCCATCTTGTGTGTCACTGCATGTGGTGCTCTGTTGATTTGAGTTCAGGCAATACTAAGCTTCTAATGTCACTCATAATAGAGCAGCCAATCAGCAGGTTTGGAAAGACAAACACCATTGTCTTTCTTCTAACACCCCATTTTGTCTCCGTCCTTGCAGCCCATGTAGTTTGATCAGCACAATTACTAATTTGTTTATTTGTTTATTTATTTAATCTTAGACTCACAGTTACAATATTGTTTATCTTAAGCTATTCGATGTATTTTATACATTAACCAATTCGAATCTACATTATGTAAGCAGTAAAGTAAGTAGGTAGGTACAAAAACAGTAATAATATTATCTTTCTAAAGTTATGTTCGGCGAACTAATTGAAATAGGTAGCTTATCAGGTTATCTAACTAGCATGCTAAATTTGGTAGGTAGTATATTAAGTATTTAGTTTAGAAACTTACATTTAAAATCAAAACTTGAAAAATAAGAATTAAAAACACAGATGAATCGCTAAGCAAGTGTGAGAATGTGTGTAAAAAGTGAAATTGAGTGAATGTGTAGTGTAGTGTGTGTGTCGTGTGCATTGTTGATAATAATTTTAATAATGTTGTGCTATAATATACATGTAGTAAGTACTAATAGATACTATTTGTGTAATGTTTCAGTCTGTCACAGAATCAGAATATGGCATGCCTAGCACAGTATGCTATGTCTGTTACTATCAGCTGCAGAGGTTCCATTTGTTCTCCGAGATGGCTCGCAAATCCAACAGAATCCTACAAGATCTGCTGATTAACGGCACTGAGGTAAAACAGGCACCTCCCTCCTTTTTTTTTTTTAGATTATTGCAAGGTTATAAATTAATTAATTTTGTTTATATCTTTAGGTAACACAAAATGCACTGAACATGCAACCTCTGAATGTAATACTGAACTTAACATTGACCCCGACAGTGCACTTGTCGATTAGTAATTTAACAAAAGCTTCAAGTACACCCGTAGTTGTTAAAGATGAACAAACACTTGAGAACAGTGAGGAAGAAAGAGGAGAAGATACCCCTGCACATGAAGAAATTGACATTGAGCAGTTCAAATTAGTGTATCTTACAGATGATATGAATGAAACTGATAAGGTAAATAAGGCAAGCTTGAACCCTGTAGAGCACTGGTCCACTAGTAATGGTACACATGCTTCAGGTACTATTGAAGCTATTAAAGATGAAGAAATACTTGAGAACATTGAAGAAAACGACATTGAGTGTGAGGAATCCAAGCTAGAGTCTGATAGAGAGGTAGAAGTCAATGATGATTCAAATGAAACTGAAAATGATCGAGAAAGTAATAGTAATATCAAGGCTGATAATAAAACGCATTTGTGTTTTTATTGTGATATATGTAACAAAATATTTTACAAAAAATGTAACTTGGTGATACATTTAAAGACTCACACCGGAGTAAAGGCATATTTCTGTCACAGATGTAGAAGGACTTTCAATAAAAAAAGTAATTTAACTAGGCACATGCGAATCCACGATGGAGAAAAGCCATATTCTTGCAACAGATGTGATAAGAGATTCTCACGAAAAAATAGTTTAACAATCCACATGCAAATACACACTGGAGAAAAGCCATATTCGTGCGATAGATGTGATAAGAGATTCTCTCAGATAAATAATTTAACAAAGCACATGCGAACCCACACTGGAGAAAAGCCATATTCATGCAGCGAATGTGATAAGAGATTCTCTCAGATAAATAATTTAACAAAGCACATGCGAACCCACACTGGAGAAAAGCCATATTCATGCAGCGAATGTGATAAGAGATTCTCTCAGATAAATGATTTAACAAAGCACATGCGAACCCACACTGGAGAAAAGCCATATTCATGCAGCGAATGTGATAAGAGATTCTCTCAGATAAATCATTTAACAGCTCACATGCGAACCCACACTGGAGAAAAGCCATATTCCTGCAACAGATGTGATAAAAGATTCTCTCGTATAAGTAATTTAACAAGGCACATGCGAATCCACGATGGAGAAAAGCCATATTCTTGCAACAGATGTCATAAGAGATTCTCTCAGATAAATAATTTTACAAGGCACATGCGAATCCATACTGGAGAAAAGCCATATTCTTGCAACAGATGTGATACGCGATTCACACAAAAAAATAGTTTAACAATTCACATGGAAATACACACTGGAGAGAAGCCATATTCTTGCAACAGATGCGATAAGAGATTCGCTCAGATAAATCATTTAACAGCTCACATGCGAACCCACACTGGAGAAAAGCCATATTCGTGCGATAGATGTGATAAGAGATTCTCTCAGATAAATCATTTTACAGCTCACATGCGAACCCACACTGGAGAGAAGCCATATTCGTGCGATAGATGTGATAAGAGATTCTCTCAGATAAATCATTTAACAGCTCACATGCGAACCCACACTGGAGAGAAGCCATATTCGTGCGATAGATGTGATAAGAGATTCTCTCAGATAAATCATTTAACAGCTCACTTGCGAACCCACACTGGAGAAAAGCCGTATTCGTGCGATAGATGTGATAAGAGATTCTGTGAAAGAAATACTTTAACTAGGCACTTGCGGATTCATACTGGAGAAAAGCCATATTCTTGCAACAGATGTGATAAGAGATTCACACAAAAAAATAGTTTAACAATTCACATGCAAATACACACTGGAGAGAAGCCATATTCGTGCGATAGATGTGATAAGAGATTCTCTCAGATAAGTCATTTAACAGCTCACATGCGAACCCACACTGGAGAAAAGCCGTATTCGTGCGATAGATGTGATAAGAGATTCTGTGAAAGAAATACTTTAACTAGGCACATGCGGATTCATACTGGAGAAAAGCCATATTCTTGCAACAGATGTGATAAGAGATTCACACAAAAAAATAGTTTAACAATTCACATGCAAATCCACAAGAGAGATTAGCCATATTCCTGCAGCTAATGTGATACGAAGCTATCACCAGCTTGAACAGTGATCTATCCTTGAGTGGAGCAGGCTTTATGGTCTTAAGGTAAAAGTAAAAGTTATTCTACAACACTTAAAAAGAATTACATGCATTACTTTCCTTAATTAAGTTAATAAAATTTGTATTATAACGTAAGCGTAACGTTTGTATGGAGAGTCGCCTGGTGTTGTACTCTCTTAAGGTCAATCCAGATTAAATATCGGATTATAAGCGGAAGCTCGCGGATTTTGCCACAAGTTAACTGGTCTGTTCTACCACAAGTCATATTTGACAATCCTATGCTGGAAATCAATGAGGTGGTTAAGGATCTGGGCGTCCTGGTTGATAGACATTAGACATATTCTATCGTGGGGACCACAACTAGCAGTAGTAAGCCGAAAGACTTTTCATTGCTCATACTCGGAAAGTAGGTCTAAAGTTGCCTGGAAAGTAATACTTTCAGCCCAAGGGAGAATCGCCTGTCAAATTATAAAAAAAAAACAAGTTCTATTTTATTCAACCATATTTTTATGAAACAACGGGATATTTACCATGATTAAATTTTGACGAGTTGACTTCCGATATTTCGGCACAGTTGCCGAAATATCGAAATATCAGTTGCAGTTATTCAACCATGTTCCAACTATCTAAAGTCTTTTTAACTGCAAGGAGGTTATTGAACCAAATTCCAACTTTTTATTCAGCAAGGAGGTTGGAAACCCATTACAACGGTAAGAAGTTTGAAAAGTCTAATTTAGAGCGCGATGTAAAATTTAAATATAAATAATATAAAGATGGTATTAAATAAAGAATTAGAAAAAACTATTAGAAGAAAAACAAACTTTGCTGACGTAACATACACAATTAAATCACTGAAATGGAAATGGGCAGGTCATAAGCAAAACGGACAAGTGAGCCAAAGATATTAAAGAGTGGTATCCGAGAGCTGGAAAGAGAACCAGAGGCAGACCCGTTCGAAGATGGGAGGATGATCTACGAGGTACCGCAGGTGCATTGTGGTTGAGGAAGGCCCGCGACCGGGAACTATGGAAGAGCCTGGGGGAGGCCTATGCTGTAAAGCAAAACGACCCTTAAAAATAATTACTGATGCCCAAGCTATACTTAAAATAATTATTATTAATTTTATAAAATTAAAACTAGTTTAGTTAAGTAGATTGTAAGATTTTTTATTAGATACACTTTATTGTTGATTAGTCCTTTCCGGCATTTGTAGATGAGAAAATTCAAAATTTTAACAGAACTTCGGACAGATTACTCAAAATTAATAGCCTAGCATTTACAATTATTCGGTTTTGTCTGTTTGTGCCTAAATTTACCTACTCTTTAAGATGTTGTCAACTGTGGAAACACAGTGAGCTGGTGGAAGGCTTAGACAACATTCTAAAGACTACTTTATCATCGGTTTTGAGTATTTCCTTGGATGACAGGGCATGGTCGCAGGCCTCCCTGCCTGTCAAATTGGGAGGCTTAGGTATTCGCAAAATTTCGAGTGTAGCCCTACCAGCTTTCTTGTCTTCCGTCTATAGCACTAGCTCTTTGGTTAAACAAATTCTATCTCAGTCTTTTTCGGCTACATCTGGTATTACTCTCCAAATTTCGTATCTAGACGAAGCTCGAAATGCTTGGCATAGTGCATGTCCCAATACTGCTCCCCCCAAATCTCTTTCGTCTCAACGGCAATGGGACGGGCCTCTGTGTGAGTTGACACGGAATTGTCTGTTACCAACGTGTTCCAGCTCTGCAGATTGTGCCTGTCTTCTTGCTGTTTCCAAATTGGAGTCAGGTTATTGGTTACAAGCCCTTCCTTCATGTAACACTGGTACTTTAATGGATCCTGTCACGTTCCGTATTGCAACCTGCCTACGGTTGGGTGCGCCGTGCTGCGCACCTCATCGGTGCCAGTGCGGTACTGCAGTCGATCAGCTTGGGCACCACGGATTATCGTGTTCTAGGGCCGCCGGTCGAATATCTCGTCACGCCAGCCTTAACGACGTCATCCGGCGGGCCTTTACAACCGTCAACGTACCAGCCGTTCTCGAACCGAATGGTCTGTTGCGTGACGATGGTAAGCGGCCTGACGGTATGACGCTTGTTCCTTGGGAGTTGGGGAGGCCACTTGTGTGGGATGCTAGGATGCTACGTGTGTCGACACACTTGCGCCTTCTCATCTGCCAAGGACATCCGTTGTGGCGGGCGCGGCGGCAGATCTGGCCGAGGATCTCAAGAGGCGCAAATATGCAGGTCTCGACAAAGCCTACTTATTTGCTCCTCTTGGGGTTGAGACTCTGGGTCCGTGGCGAACCGAGGCCTCGCGGGTCTTCGAAATTTTGTCTAGGCGACTGATCGAAGCGACGCGTGACCCAAGAGCTGGTGTGTATCTGGCGCAGCGTACCTATAAGCATTGCTATTCAGCGTGGCAATGCCGCCAGCGTCTTGGGGACGCTTCCGTCTGGCACTGATTTGGATCAGTTGAGCTATCTCTAGATCGTTTGTAACGATCTGCAGATAGCTCAACTGTTTCTTGTGTATTTTGTACATTTTGTAAATATTTGTTTAATTGTAAGTTTCTCTTTATTGTTTAAATTAAGTATAGTCTAAAATGTCATAGTTTATAAGGTTGTCAATAAAGGCTAGTTGAAATTGAAATTGAAATATTTTCTAACTGACTTTATTATTATTTAACTTCAACTATTTCTTAAAAATAACATAGATTTGAGCAATTTTTTAAATTATAAAAATGAAAATAATGACTGAATAATACTGGCCAGCCGAAGGCCCGCCAGAGAAACAAACAAAAAAAGCGGAAAGGCGGCAATTCAATATTCATTTTCACTCATTTTTCTATCATGTTTTTATTTTTACTTTCCTTGTATTCGTAATGAAAAGCACAGTGTTTACCTCGGGTGAAAGACTTATTTGAGTCACTCAAGCTCCATTGGCGCCCTCGCTACGCTCTGGCGCCAAACCCGTCTCGGGACTCAAAAACGTTACTTTCTATCCTCAGGTAACAATGTACAAAAAAAAAATATATACGCATGTAGATGCAATCTACTTAAAAATTATATGTGCTCCTAGTATACCTACTTACATTACCAACTTTGGTTGGTCAATCTTTTATTTAGGAAATAAAATAAACAAATTATAACTTAGGGGAGGGTGGGGCAAAATGAAGCTCGGGGCATAACGGGAAGTTAGCTTGTGTGCATGGCACACACGCGTATACGAGTCAACAGCGGTGCCATTCATTGGTTGTTCAGTTGCCGCACGTGAGTCAGAGTAAGCGGAACGTTTCGTTGCGTGTTTTTATGTCGTGGCTAACCAAAACAGTTTTGGAGAGTTTTGTTATCCGTTTTCATAAAATATACTCTTGTGTAGTGAGGTAAGTACATGACCTGCATTAAATTTTATACCATAAGTCATTGGGAGTGGTATTAACCTATTCAAATTCAAATTTGTTTTTGATGATTTCTTTTGAGGTTAGAAATGGCCGACCTATTTGAAAGAGGTAATGTTTGGGACAAAATGAATGGGGCACAATGGGATGGTATATCATCAAGGAAAATAAGGAAAATATTCTTATTTTCCTTACTTTCCTGCACCAAAGAAGACAAATGACCAAAGAAAAATATCCAAACCAAATAATAAAAAAAAGGCTAAGAAACAAACCTAGGGAAGTCACATTTTCTAGTTCATCGGAAGAAGACGAAGATGACAGTGCTTGCATATATTGTGGTTATTTGTATTCGCAGACAGATGAGGGTTGGGTTGCGTTAAGCTCTTGTGCGGGTTGGGCACACAATTCCTGCGCCGGATTAGACGAAGATGATGACGAGTCACACATTTGTGCACAATGTTTGCCTGACAAAATTATATCTTCATTTTGCCCCATAGCGTTTCCTGTTTTGCCCCGACCATGGGGTAAAATGGGAAATTTGACACTTGGTGATTAGTTCCTCATAATTAAGAAAACTAGTTGATTAAGCCTAAAAGTACAAATTAAAATAATAAATAAGAGTATAACGATTGTTTCTAATTAAAAAAAATATTAAAAATATCATTGATTTCGTGTACATGATTTTTTTTTGCTTAAGTATCCCATTTTACCCCACCTTCCCCTACACCATTACTTTATTTACAAATTACGAACAATTTAAGTATAATTCAAACCGTTTTCTAATTAAAAACTAAATAATAATTAGTGAGCAAATCCTTTTATGAGATTTCTGCCTCGTCAGTGCCTCTACCATGAGTTAAAACTTTAAATATTTTTTCAACAAAGTTTAATAAGTATATAAAAAAGGTTTTTGACGTGACAACGTCTTATAAGTAGATGGAGCCGGCTACACGCACGATAAAACATGACTCATGCGTTACCTCGCTCTGAGGCGTTCCATTGCGCGGCTTGAAGTGCAAGCGAGAGCGCGGAACGAGCGACAAAGAGGCACGCACGGCCTCCGCGTTCGGCAGCGTTCGACATCTGTCTCTCTCCTACTTGAGTGAGCGATGCGTCCGCGTGGACAGCTGTATGACGTTGGCACGTTCAACTATCGACAGTAAACTTTACAGACAACCGATTTTTTTTTCTTTATTAATTTATCTCAGTCACTAATATCAAAATCTCTCATTAGAAACTCATGGTACAGACAATTTTTCTTGCCAAAATGAAATCTTCGTATAAAAATTACCTATAAATATGTTGGATGGTAGCACCCAATTTTTTTTTAAAGTTTTGTAAATATGTAATTTAACAAGTTTTATACAAAAACTGTAATTTTAGGTGTGATGTAGGAAGACTTATATTATAAAATCTTTTTATATTGGGCATTACAGTTTTAGCAATAAAAAGTATATTCCGTTCACAAAAAAAGCTAATAATCTACGGACGGATTCAAATGTTATTAAGACTAGCAGCTATTGGTAAACTATTTAATAGTAAAAAATATATAGAAAGTACAAACCGTATAACCAATTTTTTTATTTTAAATGGCATACCCTAAGCCCAAAGATCCATAATTATTTACAAAAAACAGTCATGATTATTATTATAAATGATAAAAAAGTCAAATTCTTAAAATCCATGTCAATATTAATGCAATCGATACAAATCCCGAAAAAATTTTATGAAAAAAAATTGATCGATTAGTATAAAATTATTAAAAAATATATAAGAACTTACAATTATCACGATAAAATTCCGGGATTTCTTTAGACTTATATCACAATAGCTATTAAGAGACGATATAAAAAAAATATCTACCAATCTGATTTAGAATAACTAGCACCAATAATGATAAAAAAAAATAAAAAAAAAACTTGTCGCCATTTTTCTGAAAAATCCTTTATTTCTACTTTAGAATTCCAGAATTCCACAAAGAGTTAGAATCCAGAAATTCCAAAATACCAAAATACCAAAAGTTATATTAATTATTAATATAGGGTTTTTATTGATTACATTAATGGTGCTTACGCAATTCTAAATCCTACAGTAATAATATCGCAAAACGTTATATTTTCAGCTACCTAATTATATTTCAATACGCAATAATAAAATAATAAAAAATAAACGAATCAAAATTATGATTTCTGTAAAAATAAAATTATAACTTAAACTTCACAGATAAAAGTCAGTAATTTTATAGTTATGTGCCTATTTCATAGTCTCTTGAGTTATTTTAGTACTTAATATTCGCCAGATACAATACAAGTTTTAAAAAATCGAGATACCAAGTTCATGGTGAACCAATTTTGATAGTATTTTCATAATCTGAAAGATTTTTTTTTTGTAAAATTAACTAACAAATCCTAGAGATGTGAATCAGGCACTTTACTATTGATCTTAATTATTGCATTTTAATTCAATTTAACTGTTGTTTAAATACAACAACACCCGATAATCATTGGTGGTATTTCTTCATTAAACATAAAAAATTATACAGATCATTATTTAGTAAAAAGTATTCATTATTAAAAATCATTTACAAAATTATTACCAATAGATGAAAAGTGACAGAATTGCGCGTAAATAAAATGTTTATTGGGTTTAATATTCATTTGTGACGAATGTTTTAATATTAACTAAATACGATTTGAGTAATAGGTGTCTCTTTAAACATATGAAAAATACAAAGATAAAACTTTAAATTCTACAATCATTTCTAATAAAAAAAAATACAGTGAATAGTGGTATAAAAATGTGGGAATTTACAATTATATATGAAGTAGGTATTTTTAAAATTTCAAATGTCAAATGTGATTTACAAAATTGATTTGAATTTATTTCACCTTCGGTCATGCAGAATAGGAAAGTAGGCAACTCTTTTACCAAAATTTTTCAAAAATGGTTCCTTTGATTTCTTTATACCAAAAATGGTCCTACTTTTATAAACTTTTTTTAATAACAAAATCGATTTTTAGTCACATACATAGACTTTATAGTATTATTAAGAGCATGTTGTGTCCAAAGACTGGGAAAATAAAATTAAGAAAAGAAGATTTTCTTTGTGAATGTATATTTATTTATTATTTAACTCTTACAAAGAAAATGATCAATTTCTAAATACATAATTTTATCCAAAGTCGAAATTTGAATTATTTTAGTATAAACCATTTCTGATAAATAAATGGTATCATATTTAAAGGCATAATTTTAGATAATAATTGTTAATCAGAAAAAAAATAGATTTGTCATAAACAACCTAGCTTACCAAAGTGTATGCGACCTTTGACCACAAGGTTGCATCCAAGGGTTATAAAAATCATCCAAAATACGTCAAGATATAATCCTAGGAATTTCCAATTTTGGTTACAAAGAGTCACCTAGTCCTAAATCGTATTTGACCTTTGACCTCAGGGTGAAACCCGAAGGCTATAAAAACACGGCTTAAGCCTAGTAATTTCAAATTATGGTAATAAAGAGTCAACCTAGTAACAAAGTATATTAGACCTTTGACGTCTGACCTCAAGCTGATACTAGAGGACTAAAAAAATAGAGATTGAATCCTAGCAATTTCCAATTTTGGTAATAAAGAGTCGCCTAGTTCCAAATTGCATTTGACCTTTGACCTCACGGTGACCTCGGCGAGGATGCATTACCGCCGGCTGTTGAGTTCGTATCCGTTCTCTTTGCTCGGCGTTTTGGGCGGCGGGGGCTTGGCGACCACGTGACCTTCCAGCCGCAGCGTGCTCTGTCGGTGGGACGATCTGGAAAATGACAATGTATTGATTAATTTCCACGTTTTCCAATCTTTTTCAAATCAGGAGCCTAATTCTCGGGCCGTCCGAGATCATTTTGCAATTTTACTTTATTGCTTCTTTTCGAAGAGAGAATGGATGATTTCCTTGAGTAAAATTCATCGACGACCTCATCGTAGAAGCCTCGACAGCTACGATATACGGAAAACGTAGTAAAAGTGCGGGGTTGTGCAATGCCCATGTGTATTTAAGGGACATTGAAAACCTCGGTCGGCCCGAGATTTATTAGGCTCCAAATTGATCTAGTAAAGGTGCGATTGAGTTACAAATATCTAATCCAAATATCGCAACTTTATATAATACTAGCAGCCCGTCCCGGCTTCGCACGGGGTAGACAATATTGTTGTACATTATTTTGTTCTATCGCTAAAGCCCTATCCACACTCGCGCGCGATTCGCGCGCGAAGGCGCGAAACTTCCACTTGGATCCGATTCGCATATTCTTCGCGGCTTCGCGGCTCGTTCCCCGAAAATTGTCGGTATTTTGTCCCGCGACAAAGGGCTCGCGGGCCGCGAACTTGTCTTGGCTACATATTCGCAGGCCGCTCAGTCGTGCGTAGTTAGTAAAAACTCTACCGTCACTGATTCTGCCTTGAGAACCAATGTCAGCAAATATGAAATTGTATTGACTATCAACTAATGCTAGTAATACAATACTGAAAGTTCTTTTGTAGTTACAATATTCTGAACCAGAGTTGAATGGGCATTCCAGTACAATGTGCTTTCCATCTATACATAGATCCAATAGCCCGGGGAAATAATAATAAAAATATTTCGGTGGATAGTTAACATCCACCATCTTCTTCTTCTGCGCTTCTTTTTAACTAGCTTGTGCTTGACAGAAGCGTAGTTATAAATCGCTAATGCGCAAAGAAGTCCCGCAGCAGCAATTTCGGGGTCCGTCGTGGTCGAGTGCGCGAACTATACTGTGAACCTAGCGTGAATGTGTAGCGGACGTCGTACGCGCGAGATTTCGCGCACGATTCACGGCGCGACTTCACGCCGTGAATCTCGCGGGAGTCTGGAGACCGCATAATAGTTTCGGCAGCGCATTCGACGAAAGACATTTTAAGACTCATTTTTCTACACCTTCGTTTACATTGTTCAAATTTTACCAAGGATCCCTATTTTTTTTCAAAATGAAATGCAGCCTATGTCAAATTGGAAGAATGTAGCATTCTATTGGTGAAAGAATTTTTTAAATCGGCCCAGTACTTTTTGAGCCTATTCATTACAAACATACAAAAATAGGTACAAATCTTTCCTCTTTATAATATTAGTATAGATATTAGGTTTATGGTTACTAGTCGAGGGAGACACTCACCGTATTAGACAAGTAACAGCTAACAGGATGAGAAGGGCCCCAAGCGCTGAGAGGCCCCACGCGAGCACCCCCCGAGCTATGGGGGGCACCTTCGTTGCCAGTCGGAAGAGAGATGATACTTGTTCTGGAAGTTCATCAATGCCCTGGAAAAAGAATAAAAATATTCAACCAATTTGACGTGACAACGTCCTATAATTCGATAGATCCGGCTGCACGTACGAAAAAACAAAAAAAAAAATCATGACGTCATGTGGCGTTACCTCGCTCTGAGGCGTTCCATTGCGCGGCTTGAAGTGCAAGCGAGAGCGCGGAACGAGCGACAAAGAGGCACGCACGGCCTCCGCGTTCGACATCTGTGTAGGTATTTTCTTTAGACGTTGTCACGTCAATAAACCGACTTAACAACCTACGCGTGTCTCAGGCGGATGGCAGTCGCGCTCGTACTCGTCCAAACTGCACCCGAAGTCGGGGTTTTGATACCACATTTCGTTACCAAATGTTGTTTTCGTTTCGCCTTTTTGTCTCTCTCTATTGCATGGAGAAAATATGAGACGGCAAAAATACGTTACGTAGTTATAGTTGCTGTCTCATCTTTTCTCCATACGAGAGAGACAAATAGGCGAAACGAAAACAACATGTGGTAACGAAATGTTGTAAATGCACTGGGACTTCGGGTACTGGTTTAAGATATCGTGTCCGTAAAGCCGGCTGTACACATGGGGCCAACGTGTTGGGCAAAAATGATGGGCAACCAAGATTGCTGTTCACACATTGGCTTACTGATCGTTCTGCATTGGCGCTTCAAAGATGGACGTAGAAGTTCTTGCAGCTGCGGCAATTTATTTATACAGTGCGTTTAATTATAACGTACATGTGCACCAAAGTAGAGTGACTAAAAATAAATGGCGCAATAGAAGGTGGTGGATGGTGACTAATAAATAACAACGAACTGAACAAGACACCAACGTGTGAACGCTGTTTGCGGAGCGCGCCAAGATCCTTTGATGTGTGCACAAAAAACCGACACTATTCGGATGGCCTGCCACAAGGGCGGATCCAGCTTTGGCGCCAGGAGGGGGTCAAGTCAAGAACTTATAATTTAATTTTGATAACAATAGATACAAGTAAAAAAGCGGCCAAGTGCAAGTCGGACTCGCCCATGAAGGGTTCCGTAGCAACAAGTAACATAATATGTACATACATATAAGTTCTTGTAGTTCGTCGAAAGGTAAATTGCGGCTTACGATTTATGACGTATAAAAAACAAACTACTTACTAGATCTCGTTCAAACCAAATATCGTTGAAAGTTTGCATAGTAATGTACAACATATATTTTTTTTACTTTTATCTTTCTCTTATTTTAGAAGTTAGAGGTGGGGGGGACCAACTTTTTTCCACTTTGGAAGTGTCTCTCGCACAAACTATTAAGTTTAGAAAATAACGATATTAGAAACCTCAATATCATTTTTTAAAACCTATTCATAGATCCCCACACGTAGGGTTCGATGAAAAAAAATTTTTTGAGTTTCAGTTTCAATTATGGGGACTTTATAGTTTTTTTTCTATTTTTGTGTAAAAATCTTAATGCGGTTCACAGAATACATCTACTCTCCAAGTTTCGTCAGTCTAGCTCTTACGGTTTCGGAGAAAAATGGCTGACATACGGACGGACAGATAGACAGACAGACAGACAGGCATGACGAATCTACAAGGGTTCCGTTTTTGCCATTTGGCTACGGAACCCTAAAAAGTAGGTATTTTATTAATGTACGTAAGTACCTACTGTACTTAAAAATATTTATTCTTTATTGTACACTTGAAAAACTTAACACATAATAACTTCGTATTGCCAAAACGCGCCAAAACTTGTAATACCAGGGTCACTTTTTGGTAGAGTATATTTTTTTCACAGTGGGGTCCAAAGTAAATAAAAAGTTATGATTTGAGAAAAAAGAAAATCGTAAAACTTAATAATTATTATCTTAACACACCCAATAAACAACCATAAATAGCATGTCTAACGCAAGGGCTCTTCAGTACCAATCTAGTGAAAATAAAAGAAAAAATACAGGTGTAGATTTTTTCGGATTTTATAAGTACTTATAAGTTAAAAAAGTCAATTTTCTAATAAAACACAAATAAATTATAACTCTACAGGGGTTGACCTTAAGGACCTCCCGTAGAACAACTTTTTGCAGCTGATGACCCCATCTAACCCCTAGTTGCGTTTGATCCACGACTTTTGGGCCACCCTGTATGTATTATTGTCCAAGTTTCATGCTTCTAACTTTGCTTTGATTTTTACAATCATTTTCCTTAAAACCATTTTTCCCTTTTTTCTCCTGTTAGGGAAAGAATTTTCCAATTTCCTTTCCTAATGAACCTCTACATTATAAAAGGAACACACCCTCCAAGTTTCATGCTTCTAGGACTAACGGCCTAGGCTGTGCGTTGATTGTCAGTCAGTCAGTCAGTAGCGTAAGAGTTTCATATATTTAGATTAAATTAATTAAATATTGAAGGTATGTGGTTACATCAAATCTGTATGGTGACAAAATATAATTATAATACAAAATCATTATGTACAATAGGCATGACGACTAATTTTCAAAATCTCTTCTATCATATTCAGAAGTATCTATTATGTCTAAAATATATCATATTTCTGTAAAAAATTAAGGTTTTTGTGCAATAAAAGTACATTTAAATTTAAATTTTCAAATTCACGCCAAAACGCTCGCTAGTGTCATGGCGTCTGTTATTACGTCACGACTCACGGTTAAGTATATCAACAGTAAACATTGGTGCTTTTGTACTAAATCGGAATGACGTTTACCTAAACGTGACGTAATTCGTTCTGACCGGTGTTTGAGCCATCATGGCGGATTGTTGTATTTTGTAGATTTATTTTAACAAATAAATTATTAATCTCGACATTAATAAGATAAAAAATACATATTTCAAAATCTTTGAATCCTTTTTCATTAGATCAGATAAATATTTTGGCGATACTTGATTACTGTCTTCATGCCTATTAGTGGTCCACCTAAGTCCTGGAACCAGCTCAGGGGGGGGTCATGACCCCCATGACCCCCCCCTGGATCCGCCCTTGGCCTGCCAATGCTGGCGCCAACTAGACCAAGCCAACCATTAGGCCAACAAACCGCCAGGTAGCTCTCTACACGTTGGCCCAACACCTTGGCCCCATGTGTACAGCCAGCATAAGCTGTGTCTATGTGTGCGTTGTTCGAGCGCACTTTCTATGAAGATTACGTTCTGTACCTACAGATAGTGCAATTCATGAAGACGCGCCCCACCAATTGTCGGTATTTTTTTTTGGTAAACTGTTGTTGTTAATTATATTTAAATACGAAATACTTACATACTGATTAAATATTAATATTTTTCGATCTTACCGACATAATAATAAACTCCACTACTCGTCAATAGATGGCGTTCTCTGTCCCACTAACTCATGACTTAATCAACAGATGGCGCTAGGAGTTATGATTTTATGATAAAGTTGAGTATTTACTTAACGATTAAGGGGACATTTTCTAAAAATGAATCCTAGCTAGATCGTTTTATCGTCCCCGAAAACCCCTGTATACTTAATTTCATGAAAATCGTTGGCTCAGTTTCCGAGATCCTTAATATAATAGGTCTTTACCTATGAAATTGCCGTTCTTCAGTACTGGTCATTTCAAATAGAAAAAAGTTTGGAATGGCTTTGTATTTTAAATTCAAATTAATTTTGTTTTAAAAGCATGACATTCCTTTTACAAAATCAGTCTCTTGTTTATTGATTAGCGTTGTATTTTCATTACTTTTGAACATTTTTCGTCATAATGGATACTTTAAAAATTCGTGTAATTATGGAATATGAGTTCCGTCGTGGCACCAATGCGACACAAACGGCACGTAGGTAACATCAAAAACGTTTACAGAGAGAACTGTACAAACGAACGCACAACCCGTTATTAGTTTTCTCGGTTCCGTTATGGAAATTTTGACTTGAAAAATGAAGCTCGTGGTCGTCCGGAGACTTTGGGTCAACAATGAGGAATTAAAGGCGATTGTGGTTCACCACAGCTTTTTACAAAACAGCATGAGCATTACTGCAGATGTGTACTGTGAAGAACTGGAGACAATGATGGAGAAGCTTGCACATCGGCAACCAGCTTCGGTCAATCGGTTGTCCCCACTGCTCCTTCACGACAACGCGCGACCCCATACTGCACATCAGACAGTCTCCAAGCTGCAAGAGCTGGGATTGGAAGCTCTCCCTCATCCGCCATACTCACCAGACCTTGCACCTACCGACTATTACCTTTTCCAAAATTTAGACAACTTTGTAGTGGGTAAACAATTCAATTCCCGAGAGGCAGTAGAAAATGCCTTTGAAGAGTTTGTTGCCTCCCGTCCAGCTGAATTTTACAAGAAGGGCATTAATAAACTGCCAATGCGTTGGCAAAAATGCGTCGATTGCATGGGTGATAACTTTGAATAAAAGAAAAAAAAAGTACTTTTACTTATTCCATACAAAACCTTGGAGGAATTAGAAATGGAGGCGTCAACGTTTAAATCCACGAACAATATTTTCTGCCAAAATTGACGGGGGACGAGGTAAACACGCATGGCACACGAGCATAGCAAAATCCTATTCATGTAAACACACACATTGACAATCCCGCACACGATCTTAAAATTTGCACACAGATAAAAAATATAACGTAGTTACGCAGTGTCAAGACTCACATTAGGATAATCTCTAGTGATGGGCATTCAGTAAGACCCGTAAATTGAACGATGAATAAAATAATGATTGAAATGGGTTTTTAGGTACAGGTAATAGTGAGTGTTGTGAATAAGTTATGCACAACAGGTTTCACATTTTGTAACAGTCAGAAAATAAAAGAACTGAATTTAGTTGTTATGTTTTATTAATGGTTATAAGTTTGAATCAATAGTTCTTACCATGTTATAGCATAGTACACATAAGTTTAGTCTTTTACTGAATAATTGAAAAATATATATTAAGTAAATAAATAAATATTGTGGACAATTCACACAACACTACCCAGCCCCAAACTAAGCAGAGCTTGTAATATGGGAACCAGATGGCTGATATAATACTTGAATACAAGTGAAATCACATTACATCGTCAGCCTTCACATCACAGCGAAGTTTGTAGTTCTGCCTTCTGCGCCGGAGGCGTTGGTTCGATTCCCACCGAGAACAAATATTTGTGTGGTGAACGCAGATGTTTGTTTGCCCGAGTTTGAGAACTTTGTGTAAAATGTTCCGAGCAAATCACACTCGTTCTTGTTGCATGCCAAGTTGTTTTTTGGCCAAAAAATTTTGTCCATTCTTCAAGCAACAGGGTTTTTTGGAAACCTGCACAGGACGTAAAAGAAATATAAAATAGGCAAAAAAAATGTTTTCACTACGTCCACGACTTTATTTTTGAGGATGATGTCATGTCCTATTTTATACATTGATGCGTAGAGGGTTTGATGACTGGTACCTAGGATACCCATATTGTGGGATTTGTGAATAAATGTAATCCGATATTTCGTGGCGGCAGCCATCTTGGACCGATTTTCATCAAAAATAGCTAAGAACACTCCCGACTATTCACCTTTCAAACAAACAAAAAACTAAAATAAAATCGGTTGATTCGTTCGGGAACTACGATGGGACAGACAGACTCACACACACACACAGACACCGCAAACTCATAACATTCCGTCGTTTCTATGTCAGGATTTAAAAAGCACCAAATACGTAATTAGACAACACATTATGTGATAATAATTTAACGTTTATTTTATCATTCATTCATTCATCAATTTCATTCAACTTTTCCCAACACTATGCCTTCTACCAAGGTATAATCTTTGACAATACTGTCGTAATACTGTCGCTAATCTGTCGCAACCGGTATTTCTTTTGAACTAAAATTCTACAAAATTACAAACACAATTGACAAAATAATACTCCCTTGTGGTAGGAAATACCATGTTCCCGGAAGTTTGATGTCTCTGATCGTCTTTTACAAGAAGCTACCATGCAATTCACCATTTTCGCGGAGCTTCACTTCGCGACATGAAACGACACACAATGGCTGCGGTTGCGAGTGAAACAGTTTTATTAAAAGGATATGATCGAGATCGGTATATGACCGGCAGAGGGGAAAGCCCTGCCTTGACATCTCCATTTCTAATTCCTCCAAGTACAAAACGGCAATTTCATAGGTAAAGACCTAATACTACTTGACACTGGCAAAATTGATCCGAAAAGGACAGATGCCATTCATTAAGAAAAAGAAGAAGAAACCTTAGAAATCTGGAAATCTGCTTCTTTTTTCGTGAAAATAAGATCGGCCATATAAAATATAAATACCGGCCCTTTATATTTACGCAATATTCACCACGGCATGTTTATCAAAACTTTTTTTAAAACGCTTTTATTAGCTTCACCTGTATGTATGTATGTATGTATGTATGTATGTAACCGACCCCTTTGAGCTCGATTTTGTCCTACTTTGAACGATCAGATTTGATTCAAACTTTGCACACCTGTCAAAGGTCGATGACAATGCAATAATATGAAAAAAAAAATAAAAAAAAATGAAAAGAAATAAAAAAAATAAAAAAAAACACACTTTGAACGATCAGATTTGATTCAAACTTTGCACACCTGTCAAAGGTCGATGACAATGCAATAATATGAAAAAAAAAATGAAAAAAAAAGAACTAAAAAGTAAAAAATAAATTATAGTTTAAAAAACTAAAAAAAAACGCTTTTATAACAAATTGAACTAAAAAGTTAAAAATAAAACTGCAATAATCAATTGAAAATTTATATTATTGTACAAAAAGCGTGGGGGGCTTGATTTTGATTGTTGTAAATATTTTATCAATAGTTTATTATATCTGAAGTTATTATAAAAAGCACCCCACGCTTTTTGTACGATAATATAAATTTTCAATTGATTATTACAGTTTTATTTTTAACTTTTTAGTTCAATTTGTTATAAAAGCGTTTTTTTTTAGTTTTTTAAACTATAATTTATTTAATTATAATTTGAGCTTTCTGGGTTAAAGTTTTCTGTAATATTCCACTATCTTTCTTCATCTTCTTTCTTTATTCTTTCTCTGTAAGCATATTTAGGTTAAATCTTAATGCATTCATCTATCATCGATTTTTAATTAAAGCTTTCATCATTTTTTAATAATAAGTTGATGATACACACTAGCAAACATTTAGCAAACATTTTTTTTAAGGAAGTCAAATCTTCTCCTGCCTTGGCTGTTACCGAATGCAACTAGAATGTAAAAAAAAAGCGGTGTTTCTCACGACATGGAATATAGGATAGTTAGTATGGGATAAGGTTCGGGATAGGGTGATGATGATGTTAGATTTCGTGAATCTAAGATATTTCCGAATTACAGATACGCTAGTAGTTACTATGACACGGGGTGCTTGCTACTAACTATTATCTATTCTGTGACGGTTCACAGAATAGATAATAGTTAGTAGCAAGCATCCCAAGGCGTTTTTCGTGACTGTAGATTTTATGAACTAGCGGCCGCCCGCGGCAGGCTTTGCCCGCGTAGTAGGTCATTGCTAACATCCATTCTGTGGAATGTTTGTTTTATTTACCTACATGATTTTGTAGATCTACTGCATTTAGTTAGGTATTATGAGTAAGGTGGGCACTGATGCCAACGAGCTTACCTGATAGTGGATTCAGAAGCTGAATACCTATGTTTAAAATGATTACCAGCTCTTAGGTAGGTAGGAGTTCTGTGTGTAAAATGGGACTTCTCAGCAAATAGGTAGATAGACTTGTCTACCTACATAGAGGTACCTTTTCATCATCATCATTAGGCCTACCTTATTTAGGTACCTACATTATTAATAAGGTAGACAAGGCACTGATGCCAACGAGCTCCGGCAAATTCATCATCCACACTTGATGTGCGGGCTGGTTTCCGCAAGGCCTCTAGTGGGCCCTTATTGCGTGGCGCTTGACACGAACGAGTTGCTCGAACTTTTGCAGGTTCTACAACACGCCGGTTTCCTCACGATGTTTTACTGGCATAGTGCACATACATTTTTCTACAGAAAAACTCATTGGTACACTGGACTGGATTTGAACCCACGACTAAGGATCGGAAGGCGGGTCCGCTACCACTAGACCACCAGTGCTCTCTGCCAACGAGCTTACCTGATGGTGGATTCAGAGGAGCGTGTAATCATAATACTTAATCATATTATGTATAGGTAGGCGTTCTGTGTGATAATGGGACTTCTCAGCAAATAGGTAGGTATGTACTTATAGGTACTTAGGTAGGTAACATTGTCATCATCATTATTATACAGATTTGTATTTTGTAACGAATAAACTCAAAAACTACTGGACTGATAAATTTCTTTCACCTCTTTAATGCTGAATTATCCCCGAGTAGCATAGTTACATTATATCTAGTTCGAGCAAATGAAACCTACAGGAAATGAGTCTCTTTCACCAATAACTCTGCATCTGTAGTTTAGTAACTACTGAGTAGTTCGACAGTTGGTACAAATAAAATGAAATGAAATATATTTATTTGCAAGAAGTATGGTACAATTATAAGATCATAGGGTATGTAAAAAAGTGGCTCACATACTTCATCGGCGACCAATATACAAAATTCAAACAAAAAGTAGAAAATATAAGTTAAATTAAAATAAATCAGTGTGAGAATAATAACAATAATCAATTCAGGATAATAATTCTTAAAGAAAATATAAAATAACTAGCTGTGCCCGCGACTTCGTCCGCGTGGAATAATGTCTTTGGGTAGAATTTAAATTCGGGTGCGGACACTTATGCAACCTCCCCCCCCCCCCCCCACCATCCGCAGCGGCACTGTGTCCTCGCGTTAACTTCAATTTCTCATCTTGTAATGACTGTGTTAATGTTACCTATACAAAATAGAAAGCTCTAATGTTTTGTATATTGTTGCAATATTTCAATACAAAGTTTCATCCTATATTCCCTATTCCTATTAAACCCTTTGCAATAACTAAATACGGGGTCATTAAGCTTTGCTTGGCTGGTTTTTATTCTAGTCGCCTTAATCTAAGAACATTTCAGCAAAAATGACAATTGCCTACATGTACATTTATAGGTAAATAGCTTAGTTCTAATATTTAGCTTAAGTTAAGGACATGCACCCTTTTGGGCACTGCAATGTCATAGTAGGTAGGATATGTATACAGTATCTTTAGGTTATTAAACAATAGATTAATTTAGTAAATATACATTGTCAATAACAAATCACACCCACACACAGGTCAAAGTTAAATAAAAGAAAGGAAATTAATAAAAAAGAATGTCAAAATAAATTAGCTAAATAATTATTCAGATTTCAATTCTTAAATAGAATAGCAGCTTTTTTGTGCAGGATATGATTTAATTGTTAAATATATGATTCTTTGGTTTATCTTCTGTGGTCCGGGATTTTATTATAAATTGATTTATACTTAAATACTGGCCGGGATAACAGCTTCAGCACATCACAACCATGTCCATCTAGATAGGTTTGTACTTGTACTCAATTGTAGCAGATACAGTACAAATCCACCCATACTAATCACCTGAAAAAGAAAAACCAATGCGTCTATGAAGGTTTCTTCCGGACCCAAACATTAAATGATACTGTAAATATCCAAAGCGAGTCCAAAGAGAGAGCATATTTATAATTTGAGGGTGCAATAGCTACTTACTTACAACCAAGGTAAGCATTACATCATTTAATACACCTACTTTACATCATTCATGCGAGGTAAATAAAACATAATTATGGGCATGACAAATGTTATTTTTACTTGAGACACAATAATAATTTATTTAAGCACTGGTTTCTGTTATAATAGTCGCAGACGCACATTGATGCACACATCTGTGTTGCTACTATAATTTTTCAGTGAAGTTTTCTTATTTTGTATAGAGATTGTTTCACCAAGGAGGTTTGCATAGCTTGATAATGATATGTAGAGATGGGTTTTTGCCTGGGCATTTATGGACGTATTGAGTAAATGCCGAGTAAACGTCCATTTACGCCCAGTAAACGTCCCAAAACAGGGCGGATATATATTTATTGTAAAATATCGCAAAATTCACGAATTATTACACAATGCTAAGTTCAAATGGCTAAAAAGGTTTTTTTTAAGTTAATCTATAATCATCATCAGACTGAAGAAGTCCACTGCTGGACGTAGGCCTCCCCTACACATTTCCAGGAAGAACGATTCTGAGCCCTTTCCATCCACCGACTTCCTGCGATCTTAACAATGTCGTCAGGCCATCTGTCGGGTGCCATACTTTTCGTCTTCCGGTTCGTGGTCGCCATTCGAGAACCTTTATTCCCCAACGGTTCTACTAATTCTAAGAGCTATGTAGGTGACCTTGGTTCTTCTACGGATATCCTCATTTCTGACTCTATCACGTAGTGAAACTCCCAGCATAGCTTTCTCTATAGCTCGTTCCGCGACTTTGAGCTTGTGTACGAGGCCAATAGTTAGCGACCACGTCTCAGTTCCGTAAGTCATCACTGGCAACAAGCACTGATTAAAGACTTTTGTCTTGAGGCTTTGCGGTAGGTACCTGCGACGAGAAGATGTGGCGCAATTTCCCGACGCTGCCCATCTGAGTTGGATTCGTCGGCTGACCTCTTTGTCGAAGTTGGCTCTACCTAATTGGATCGTCTGACCCAAATTAACATGAGCATTAGACATGATTTTTGTATTTCTCATGTTCATTTTTAGACCCACCTGTTGGGAGACAATATTGAGGTCTCTGAGCATTGTGCCTAAATCTTCCAGTGACTCCGCCTTTATAACTACTTAGTCATAATGGCGGAGTCGCTGGAAGACTGGAAGACGTCGGCAAATCGAAGGTGAGTGATGAATTCGCCGTTGATGTTAATGCCATACCTTGTCCAGGACACGAGCTTGAAAATATCCTCCAGTGCCGAGATGAACAGTTTCGGAGATATGACATCTCCCTGTCTCACCCCTTTTTGCATGTGGATTGGATTTGTACTCTGGTCTTGAAGTTGGATAGACATTGTGGCATTCTTGTAGATACATTTCAACACTTCGATATACCGATAGTCAATTTGACACCGCTGGAGCGACTGTAGCACTGCCCAGGTTTCGACTGAATCGAAGGCTTTCTCATAGTCCACAAACGCTAAGCAAAGTAGCCGATTATAGTCCTCAGTCTTCTGTATAATCTGCCGTAGCGTGTGGATGTGGTCTATGGTGCTAAAGCCTTTCCGGAACCCGGCTTGTTCGGGAGGCTGAAAGTCGTGCCCCTGGTGCCTTGTTACTCTTAAGCTGCTTGAGAGCATCTCGTTTGGATCTCGTATAGGCTGACGAAAGTAGCGACTTCCTAATTCAACGGAATAGTGGCTGTGCAAAAGCTTTTTGAAGATGGGAAGAGATTTCACTTTTCTGATATCAATAGGAAGAGAGTTCCAAATACGGATAGCTATTACAGTGTATAAGTGCTTATAGAAAGAATAAGAGTGGACATGAAGTTGTAGAGTTTCAGAAGACTGTAAGGTACGAGAGTTAGAAAGATTTAGGTATTCAAAGCGTTGAGATTAGTTTAGCTTTTAGATAAAATATAAATAAATAAATAAATAAATAAAATATAATAAAATAGCCTATTCCTGCAAAAACGAATAGGCAACCACTTAAGCTTATTACAAAAATCGGAAACATGGTCATATTTGCGTAAACCAAATATGAACCTAATGGAGAAGCAATAGCATCAACTTCTACACCCAGAATATTTGAATTTGTCCCGACTTTATTATGATAGTACAGTATGGTGAATTCAGCTGGGTTGGGCGGTATTTGGGAAACTTCGTCAGGTCTTCTAGTAACCCATCCCACAGTGCTCAAAAACGAATGCCAGTGCGTCCTACCAGTTATAATAACACGTGGACACTGACGGGTCCATAAATTAAAAGTCGGATGCCTCAGATTAGATGGAGCGACGACTTATGCAGAGTGGCGGGCAGCAACTTGATAGGAAGAGCCAAACCGGACCCTGGGCTCAGTGGCGCGCCATGGGAGTGACCATGTCCAGCAGTGGACTTCAAAAGGTTGATAATGATTACGAAAGTGACAGCGATTAGCAGGCACGAATCTCGAATACCATGTGCGGTAAAATGTTGATTTAAATAATACCGACCGACTGTGATTCTGCTGATAATTCTGTAATTTGGCAACAAAAACATTTTTTATTTTCAGTAAGATCCTCCTTTTTGGTCAATTACTATTTGTTCTAATATTAAAATGGTTTAAACAGGTACATCTTACGAATACTCAATGAAAAAGTCTGATTTTGACGAATAAGAGTTTCCGCCCTGATTTTGGACATTTAAAAGGACGTTAATTAGTTTTTGCCCTATTTGTCCAGTTTATGGCCTTTTCGCCCAACTGGGTTTAAACCCTCTGCCCATCTCTAATGATATGTAATGAACTTACAATCCTACTTACTGAGCATGTATGACGTAAGAGTGTTTACTTTCAAAGTGATCTTGCGAACTGCGAATTCCACATTACCTATCTGTTGGATGGAGGGAATTGAATGAATCCGATGATACAAAACGTGCCACACCAAAGACTGGTCTCACTCAAGGCTAAAATCCGAGGCACCGACCGCAAAATGCAGCACACGGCATCACCACAGTTCCATGGAATCCTCTAGCTAGCTGATTAACTCTCATCAAATCGACAGGACCCAGACCATACCCAGACAGAATTGGTGGGTGAACGAACTTTGTCGATTGTTATTTTTTTTTGGCGACGCATCGCTTTGCGTATGCCATAAAAATTTTTTTTTTAGTTATTATCACAATAATATGCCGTCGTGTCAACTGTCAATCAATCGGGTCTTCAACAGCTTGTTTATCTGCGGGTGACGGCCTCTAGCTAGCGCTATTTACCTAGCTTCAACTCAGAAAAATAAACAAATTAATACATGCAGCGAAAAAGCGCTGAGTGCCCGTCACAGCATGTGATGCGGTGGGACCGCGCCTTTACTTGTGAGTTCCACTGCTCAGCAACAGATAGCGCTAGCAGTTAGGCGACTACGCAGGGAAGAGTAATCACAATGGAAGCCACGATAAGGCGTTGCCGCTTTTACTTAGCTGTGTATTACACCAGTGATCTTATCTTTGTCTATCCCACGGAACGTAGCTACGAGTAGAAGAGAAAGTAGATGTAAGTTTGGCAACACCTTACTCCTGTGTAAATCGTGTCTGTTGATTTCCGACATGTTGGACAAAACATTGCGGAGCAGTGCTGAGAAAACTCAATAAATTGTGTTAAAAATAAAGCGTTTCTACAAAATCAATTCACCTAGTGAAAAAATGTGTTGTTCTGCTGTGTATTGTTCTTCCAGAACAACAAAAGGAGGTGTAAAAGACCCGGAATAGTCATTTAATACGTAAGTCTTAGTCAATATATTTCATCTTTTTACATGCTAAAAGAGCGAGATTTTTTACCAGAAAAACAGTAATAATTAAATTTTATTTCATGTTAGTCATATTTTCATAAGTGTTATTGATGAAAACTAAGTGTAAAACCATTAATTATTGTAAAATAAAATGTATTGATTTAGGCATCTGTGCTAGTGATGTACTACACCAGCCAATTTGGCTATATCGATAACATTTTAGTTTCCGTTTTTTATGCATATAACTCAATGCTTTGAATGAGTTTACTGCGGGATAAATGTTTGTAAGATCTGCAAATATTTGTAGCGGGTCACTCGTAGTTCCTGATACCCACGATACGGGTATCCTAGTGTAATCCTACTGGGGGATCATGACTACTAAGTACTCAATACATTTATTGCTTTACACATGGTTTAGTTTCTGCATACATCGTTTTTAGGTGTAATTAGGTATCACATGGACTCTGCATGGGTATAGAAAACATGGAGGCAGGCCGAGGTTTTAAGGTAAGTTACCTTGATATCTTGATATTAGGATTATGAAGTGACTGTTGTAATGTTGTAGAATCATAATAATGTGAAACATCTTTCGTTTCGTTTTTTTTGTACACAATATTTTTTTTTTAATGCTAAAAAAAACCGCGCACAGTCAAATTGGCGGGAATGAAAATCTGATACCTACCTACCTACTCTGCGCTGTGAATGTTATGTTCTTCTAGGTTTATCACAATTTTATTTTGTTTAATAAATACTAAGTAGGTACTTAGTCGTTGGGTGCTGAATAAGATTTAAAACTCGATTGAGAGACACAGCTGAAGAAGTAAACTTCTGATTCTAGAATTAATTTGTTTTTTGTTTCCAAGCAAATTAGAGAATAGTACTAAGTATACAATGCTCGGCTGAAATAGTAATTAATGGCCTCGTTTATTTATCTCATTTATAATTTTTTTTAGATTCCCTAAATGCCCCAGAACGGAAAAAGATGCAAGAAAGTGGTGTGGAAACACAAGACCTTTCTACAACACCCAAGCGAGCAGTGAGAATTTTAAAAGTTTAAACCGTTTCATAAATTTTCATACCGTGAAAATCCCTCATTGTGTATTGAATTATATTATTGTAATTTAGTTGAACAAATCAAAGAGTTTATATCCAATTATGACGCCTTTTTCATTGATTTCGGTATTCAATAAATAATGCTGGACAATTCACACAACATTATCTAGCCCTAAAATAAGCAGAACTTGTGTTATGGGTGCTAGATAACTAATATACCTACATAATACAATACATTACATGTATAGATATTTTTTATTTTTATATAGAAAAGACCAGAACACCCGGAATAAATACCTGCAGATCGTACAAATATTTGTTCTAAGGCGGGAATCGAACCCGTCGTCAAATCGTCGTAATTCATCGATAAGTTAGTTAATGTCGTTACTTCTCTAGTCACGCACACTAATACATATCTACAACTGAACACTAACAAAAAACGGACACGCTTTTAAATTTATTTATCCATCCCTAGTAAATAAAACATCCTTGCGACTACGCAATCGCGAAATTTTAGCTCAAGTTTTCAGTTTGTACAGCTGCGAGTAAGGGCCTCTATATGGTTTTTTTCTACCTATAGCTCAGACCAGGGAACAGGAATCAATGGAATCCGCGATAAGGCGTTGCCGCTCTTACTTAGCTGTGTATTACACCAGTGATCTTATCTTTGTCTATCCCACGGAACGTAGCTACGAGTAGAAGAGAAAGTAGATGTAAGTTTGGCAACACCTTACTCCTGTGTAAATCGTGTCTGTTGATTTCCGACATGTTGGACAAAACATTGTCTTGTTGTGCTGAGAAAACTCAATAAATTGTGTTAAAAATAAAGCGTTTCTACAAAATCAATTCACCTAGTGAAAAAATGTGTTGTTCTGCTGTGTATTGTTCTTCCAGAACAACAAAAGGAGGTGTAAAAGACCCGGAATAGTCATTTAATACGTAAGTCTTAGTCAATATATTTCATCTTTTTACATGCTAAAAGAGCGAGATTTTTTACCAGAAAAACAGTAATAATTAAATTTTATTTCATGTTAGTCATATATTCATAAGTGTTATTGATGAAAACTAAGTGTAAAACCATTAATTATTGTAAAATAAAATGTATTGATTTAGGCATCTGTGCTAGTGATGTACTAAACCAGCCAATTTGGCTATATCGATAATATTTTAGTTTCCGTTTTTTATGCATATAACTCAATGCTTTGAATGAGTTTACTGCGGGATAAATGTTTGTAAGATCTGCAAATATTTGTAGCGGGTCACTCGTAGTTCCTGATACCCACGATACGGGTATCCTAGTGTAATCCTACTGGGGGATCATGACTACTAAGTACTCAATACTCAATACATTTATTGCTTTACACATGGTTTAGTTTCTGCATGCATCGTTTTTAGGTGTAATTAGGTATCACATGGCTCTGCATGGGTATAGAAAACATGGAGGCAGGCCGAGGTTTTAAGGTAAGTTAGCTTGATATCTTGATATTAGGATTATGAAGTGACTGTTGTAATGTTGTGGAATCATAATAATGTGAAACATCTTTCGTTTCGTTTTTGACGTGATAACGTCTTATAAATCGATGGAGCCGGCTGCACGCACGAAAAAACATGACTCATGCGTCGTTACGTCGTTCCATTTACCTGAGCCCGAGCCCGGGTCGGGTAATGGGTAAGGGTAAATGAGGGTAAGGGTAAGGGTTCAGTCTGGGTCCGGGTCCGGGTCCGGGTCCGGATTTTCATTCAGTTTCATTCAGTTCCATTCAGTTTCATTCAGTTTCATTCAGTATCATTCAGTTTCATTCACATTCAATTCAATTCAGTAAAACAAAATTTTCTTTTAAAAAATGCAACCATTCCATCAGTATTTTCTTATGACGTTATCACGTTCAACTATCGTCAGTAAACCGACTTTACAGACAACCGATTTTTTTTTTGTACACGATATTTTTTTTAAATGCTAAAAAAAACCGCGCACAGTCAAATTGGCGGGAATGAAAACCTGATACCTACCTATCTACTCTGCGCTGTGGATGTTATGTTCTCTTAGGTTTATCACAATTTTATTTTGTTTAATAAATACTAAGTAGGTACTTAGTCGTTGGGTGCTGAATAAGATTTAAAACTCGATTGAGAGACATAGCTGAAGAAGTAAACTTCTGATTCTAGAATTAATTTGTTTTTTGTTTCCTCGCAAATTAGAGAATAGTACTAAGTATACAATGCTCGGCTGAAATAGTAATTAACGGCCTCGTTTATTTATCTCATTTGTAATTTTTTTTAGTTTCCCAAAATGCCCCAGGACGGAAAAAGATGCAAGAAAGTGGTGTGGAAACACAAGACCTTTCTACAACACCCAAGCGAGCAGTGAGAATTTTAAAAGTTTAAACCGTTTCATAAATTTTCATACCGTGAAAATCCCTCATTGTGTATTGAATTATATTATTGTAATTTAGTTGAACAAATCAAAGAGTTTATATCCAATTATGACGCCTTTTTCATTGATTTCGGTATTCAATAAATAATGCTGGACAAGTCACACAACATTATCTAGCCCTAGAATAAGCAGAACTTGTGTTATGGGTGCTAGATAACTGATATACCTACATAATACAATACATTTCATGTATAGGTATTTTTTATTTTTATATAGAAAAGACCAGAACACCCGGAATAAATACCTGCAGATCGTACAAATATTTGTTCTAAGGCGGGAATCGAACCCGCAACCTCTTGCGTCGTAGGTGGACATTCGCCCGCTGCACCACAGAGGTCGTCAAATCGTCGTAATTCATCGATAGGTTAGTTATTGTCGTTACTTCTCTAGTCACGCACACTAACACATATCTACAACTGAACACTAACAAAAAACGGACACGCTTTGAAATTTATTTATCCATCCCTAGTAAATATAACATCCTTGGCTCAGACTTTATGTAGTGAAGTACAAACTTACATGACACTTGACAGTGACAGTTAACACACACACAGTGGCAGTGCTGCCACCTTACCCCTTTTCGGGCTAGATCTAGCACTTTTTACTATATGTAAACTCGATTTTTCATGATTTAGCCCGAAAAGAGCAATCTAGCCCTTTTTAAGCAATATGAAAACTTTGCACCACAATTACCAAGTTATGAAACAATGCACTCCATGTGGTATAGATTTTGTCAGTTCACACTTTGTGATCACTAATAATAATAATTGGGGATAGTATATTTTTGCTATTGTAGCATTTATGCTTCTTGACTGAGTAATTCTCCAATTTTGTTTCTAGTATAAACCGACTCATAGCGAGTGAACTGAACACTGTCGTGTTTTGATACATACGGTGTTTGCATGTTTTGAAAGTTTATTTATAATAGGTAACATAAAAAATTACAGGTCTACCAATCCAAAAAAGACTGTTATCAAACCACATTATAAAAAGTGTGAGAAGTTTTTCTGGTTCGGCAGATATGATTTTTGACGATTCCGATGAAGACATAATTATTGTTAGATTTCTTTAAATACATTTCAAAAAATAATTTGTAACCTTTGCATTTTTTATGTTTTAGCCCTTTCTAGCACCTCTCACAAAATTTGCTAAATGTAGCTCTTTCTAGCTTGTACGACTGCCCCTTTTTAAAAACCAAGGTGGCAACACTTCGGCAGTCAATATCATACAAACAGAACAATCTCGAAAAAATACGTCGAATTTCTCCAAAAAAGCGAAATTCTCATGAAAAAAATGTGTTTTCAATAAGTTTTTTGTATTTTAGGTAGCATAAATGTCCTTTCTAATGATTTAGCGTAAGTATCTGTGTACCAAATTGTATTGGTGATTGGTGATCGGCGAAGTGGTTCAGTGTTAGAGTGAGACAGAAATATCAAAGAATGGCTCTTTAGAACGTGTTTTATAAGGTTTGTAAACCTTTTTTCACAATAAAAAGTAGCCTATGTCCTTCCTCAGGCCCTGAACTATCTGTGTACCAAATTTCATTTCAATAGGTTTAGTAGTTTTGGCGTGAAAGCCAGACAGGAAGACAGACAGACAGACAGAGTTACAAACGCATTTATAATATTAGTATGGATTTAAATGAAATCTTTAACGCTATAAAAACATTTATACAACATTGTAGATATCTTTAGTAGGTAGTTACTCCATCACACACTTAAAGCAAGTTTCTTCATTCACAATCTGACCTATCACACTTTTGGCAGGGTTATAAACACACATCACACACCCACTAAAGTCGGGTCTACCACCTTCTAGCGCTAAGTTTGACACACATCTTCAGCCCACTGAAGATGAAAGCCCACGAGGTGTCTGGCATGCGGCAGAGGTGTATGGAGGTGTGTGGAGGCCCTGAAGAATTAAATGTTCTTCTCATTATTGATGACTGCCCAGTTGTAACTATGCGTAGGAGTTGACTATGAGCGGTTGGTTCCCAACGCTGCTGGAGGTATTGGAGTCGTCTGTGCTGTAGGAAATGGTAAATACTATTCAGATGATAATAATAAGACAGATGATTAATTACCGATGCTGTTGCAGCCATCGCATTTCTGTCTTAATTAATATTCCGGTGGATTTTATTTCGTAAATATTAGCTCGTATCCTTGGAGGAATTAGAAATGGAGGCGTCAACGTTTAAATCCACGAACAATATTTTCTGCCAAAATTGACGGGGGACGAGGTAAACACACATGGCACACGCGCATAGCAAAATCCTATTCATGTAAACACACACATTGACAATCCCGCACACGATCTTAAAATTTGCACACAGATAAAAAATATAACGTAGTTACGCAGTGTCAAGACTCACACTAAGATAATCTATAGTGATGGGCATTCAGTAAGACCGGTAAATTGAACGATGAATAAAATAATGAATGAAATGGGTTTTTAGGTACAGGTAATTTAAATAAGTTATGCACAACAGGTTTCACATTTTGTAACAGTCAGAAAATAAAAGAGCTGAATTTAGTTGTTATGTTTTATTAATGGTTATAAGTTTGAATCAATAGTTCTTAACATGTTATAGCATAGTACACATAAGTTAAGTCTTTTACTGAATAATTGAAAAAAATGTATAAAGTGAAATCACATTACATCGTCAGCCTTCACATCACAGCGAAGTTTGTAGTTCTGCCTTCTGCGCTGGAGGCGTTGGTTCGATTCCCACCGAGAACAAATATTTGTGTGGTGAACGCAGATGTTTTTTTGCCCAAGTTTGAGAACTTTCTGCAAAATGTTCCGAGCAAATCACACTCGTTCTTGTTGCATGCCAAGTTGTTTTTTGGCCAAAAAATGTTGTCCACTCTTCAAGCAACAGGGTTTTTTGGAAACCTGCACAGGACGTAAAAGAAATATAAAACAGGCAAAAAAATGTTTTCACTACGCCCACGACTTTATTTTTGAGTATGATGTCATGTCCTATTTTATACATTGATGAGTAGAGGGTTTGATGACTGGTACCTAGGATACCCATATTGTGGGATTTGTGAATAAATTTAATCCGATATTTCGTGGCGGCAGCCATCTTGGACCGATTTTCATCAAAAATAGCTAAGAACACTCCCGACTATTCACCTTTCAAACAAACAAAAAACTAAATTAAAATCGGTTGATTCGATCGGGAACTACGATGAGACAGACAGACACCGCAAACTCATAACATCCCGTCGTTTTTACGTCGGGGGTTAAAAAGCACTAAATATGTAATTGGACAACACATTATGTGATAATAATTTAACGTTTATTTTATCATTCATTCATTCATCAATTTCATTCAACTTTTCCCAACACTATGCCTTCTACCAAGGTGTAATCTTTGTCGTAATACTGTCGCTAATCTGTCGCAACCGGTATTTCTTTTGAACTAAAATTCTACAAAATTACAAACACAATTGACAAAATAATACTCACTTGTGGTAGGAAATACCATGTTCCCGGAAGTTTGATGTCTCTGATCGTCTTTTACAAGAAACTACCATGCAATTCACCATTTTCACGGAGCTCCACTTCGCGACATGAAACGACACACAATGGCTGCGGTTGCGAGTGAAACAGTTTTATTATAAGGATATGATCGAGATCGGTAGATGACCGGCAGAGGGGAAAGCCCTGTTTTGACATCTCCATTAGGCTTGTTGAAAAAATATCGATACATCGATATATCGATATAATTTTTTCAATATATCGATATTTTTGAGCGATATTTAATAGTTCGATATATCGATGTATCGATATAAAATTCTAAGTATCGAAAAGGTATAAAAACCGATATTTTTTTCAGACCAATAAACATTTATAAGTTTTAAGATTAAAAAATCCCAAAAAGAAAATACTTTTTTTATACTAACATACATACATACATACATACATAAAATCACGCCTTATTCCCATGGGGGTAGGCAGAGATCACGGATTTCCACTTGCTACGATCCTGACACACCTCTTTCGCTTCATTCACTCTCATAACATTCTTCATACATGCTCGTCGTTGCTTTATACTAACATCTTTTAACAAATTATATTTTATGTATTTTTTGCTTTTTGGTCGACTTGATTTGCTGTTTTATAGTTTGGTTTTTAAGTTGGCAACTCTGTTAGTCAATTTCAATTTCAACAGCACGAATATTCTCTGTCAAGTCAAATCATACCGATATATCGATATATCGATATTTTTTCATAAAAATATCAATATCGATATCGATATTTTCAAAAAACATCGATACGATATATATCGATACTTTATTGCATTTCCGACATCCCTAATCTCCATTTCTAATTCCTCCAAGCTCGTATCTCGAAATAGCCTAGCAAGAAATATAGAACAGTAGCAAGCAGAAGCAAGCATGACATTGACCTCTTGATATTTGACAGTTTGAGATGTCAGTTTTGACAGTTGAAATATAAGATTTACGCACACAAATGTAGATATACATACGTATACGCAACATACACCATAGAAATCTGCTTCTTCTTTTTTCGTGAAAATAAGATCGGCCTATAAATACGCATATGCAAAGCAAGCACACGTTTTTAAGCGTTAGCATCATAATAGGCTGTGAGAAGTTATTTCCCTGATGCTAACGTAGAATCAGCGACAGCGAGCGTGCTATTAGCTAGCATGGCTTTGTGCAGAGTCTGTCTAGTCGGCGACATCAGGCTATTGGACCTAAGCAGAATCCACCTGGAGGTTTACGGAAAACTTACAAACACCGAGGTAGGAAACACATACAATTTTTAATGACTGACTGCAGGCTGCCACCATTAGCTGTGGTCGTTAAATCAATAAACTATTTATTTATACTACTACTTACTATCCCGGCGGATCAACCCCGAAATGGGTCTTGGCCTCCTCTTGCTAGTTGGAAACTAGACGAGAGCTGAGATCCTTCCCTACTTCGTTCTTCCACGGGTATCTGGGTCTGGTGGTGTAACGGATACTAACACTGGAGGGGACGAAATAGATAAACGGGTCCAGAACACACTGCATTGCAGTACGGCACTTCACAAGATCCTAGTGTCCAAGCTTCTTGCCGGAGAACCAAGATCCGAATATACAAGACCATTATTCGGCCGATCTTGATGTATGGATGTGAGGCTTGGACACTGATCCGGAAGGAAGTTGTTCCTTTGAACGTTTAACAAGCTTCTGGTTGCAGAGCGAAGGGTACTGCGAAAAATCGTGGTCAAATATAATAGGCTAATTAATTCTGTCAACGTCTTCACACCTCTTGGCACGCAGCTCGCGAGTTCCTATCCCTTTCTTACTTATGCTGCCGTTCGCTCTAATAATATTGAATCTTGAATCCCTCGCAAAAAGAGCACTTATTGCGTGTTAGTTAGAATCTAAGTTATCTATTATTATTTCTGACTCAATTTAATTTTGATTTTTTATCTCTATTTTTTATTTCAATTTTGACATCAAAAACTAGACAATAACCGGCACGATAACTACCTACCAAGATAAGGTACATCACAATCCTAAATATCAAGATAACTATATATAATTTAATCGTAAGTACTTACTTACTTGATACTTGATGAGCGGACTGGTTTCCGCAAGTAGGCCGCAAGTGGGCCCTTTTTACGTGACGGGTGGATGCTGCTAGTTCAGCCACCCGATGTCTTCCAGGAAGGCCAGCAGCTGGTGGATTCGGGCGCAGGCCTCCCTAGGTGTCTTCGGTGCTCCAAGATGTTGTGCTCGTGTTGCCACACTGCTGCACTCCAGGAGTACATGCGCGGCAGTTTCCTCTGTGCTTATACATCCTCTGCAAAGAGGACTGTCTGTAACACCTAGTGTAAACAAGTGTTTGTTCAGCGAGCAATGTCCTGTGACAATTCCGACGATAAGGCGGAGTTTGTCACGCTTCAGGCTGAGGAGTTGGCGGGAGTATCTCGGGTTTAACTCCGGGAAGGCCTCCTTCGACTGCCTGCAGTCCTGTATACTTGCCCAGTAGTCCTGATGCAGTTTGAGTGTTCTCCTGCGGATACATGAACGCACTTGGCTGAATGGCAGGGGTACCTGCGGCTCCGGTCCTGCTGTGTGCATTTCCGAGCCTCTCCTGGCCAGAGCGTCCGCTTCGTCATTACCTCTGGATCCGCTATGTCCTTTGATCCATTGCAGGATGATGCTATTGGACTTACTCACCTCCTCCAGCAGCTGATGGCACTGTAGGGTTAGCCCAGAGTTGTGTTCGTACCTTTTCAGGGACTGTAGTATCGCAGCGCTGTCTGAGAGGATTCTGATCCTGTTGCCAGTTACCTTTCTGCGCAGCACTGCACTCGCTGCCTGGATTATACCTACACACTCCGCTTGGAAGACGGAGTTGTGCTCACCCAAGGCCGCGGATATGTGAATATTAAGGTCTTCCGAGAACGCGCCCGCCCCGGTGCCTATCTGCATCTTTGAGCCGTCTGTATATATTCTCACTTCGTGTGAGTTTGAGCTATCGCTAGGCTCTTCGTGTAATTGTATAGCGTAACTCCTTGCATTCACGTGTCTTTTGGGGATCCTATCATAAATGGAGAGCATAAGGGGGTTCGTGTCCGCGTATTCTCCTATTATGGTAGTGTGCTGCGCGCGCGTGTCATGTGTCCACAAGTTCAGTGCCCAGAGTCTGTAAGCTGCCGAGGCAGCTTCTTGTTGCACATGCAGGTGGAGGGGTGTTAGGCCTATTAAGGCTTCGAGTGCTGCCGTAGGTGCAGTCCTCATACACCCCGTTGTATGAGGACTGCCCCTACGGCAGCACTCGAAGCTTTAATCGTAAGTACCTACTTACCTTAAAACCTCGGCCTGCCTCCATGTTTGCTATATACCCTATGCAGGGTCCATGTGATACCTACTTACACCTAAAAACTATGTATGTACAAACTAAACCATGTGTAAAGCAATAAATGTATTGAGTATTTAATAAAAGTTAAACATAGTTTCAATGTTATAATACAAAATAAATATGAGCAATAAAAACATGTAATTTCGGTACTTACACACATAAAAATAAAACAAAATTATGAAATTGATTAATCATGTTGGTTCGTAAAATGAAATGAACTTCTAAGTACACTTGGATAGATGTCTGCTATTTTATTAAAACTGAGGCTGTCCTAAGCCTGGAAAAAGACCAAAGGAAAGACTTATTAAGTTCAAAACGGCTTGCGAAGTTGCTATTGAAAATGTTTACATACTTCTGCAGCCTCCACATTATCTACACTAGAATGCAAGTTTTTGTAAAATAACGCATTTTTATAATAAAGAGTGTATAGCAACTCCATAAAGAAATGAAATAAAGTAAACAAATCTTATGAAACCCCAGGACACTCTTTTAAGCTGGCAAAGCGCTCCGAAAGCTTCTGTGTGTGCTTCTTAGAGGAATTAGGCTGGCTGTAAAAGCCTCAGGTCTCACTCATAGTGAACCACCCTTCCCCTCCCTTGCATATCGGAAAGTCCTTCCATCTTGTGTGTCACTGCACGTGGTGCTCCGTTGATTTGAGTTCAAGCAATACTAAGCTTCTAATGTCACTCATAATAGAGCAGCCGATCAGCAGGTTTGGAAAGACAAACACCATTGTCTTTCTTCTAACACCCCATTTTGTCTCCGTCCTTGCAGCCCATGTAGTTTGATCAGCACAATTACTAATAGATACTGACATTTCCCGATAACTCAAATCACAAAATCACAGAATACCTTACCTACTAAATAGTACACACAATTCACACACTACGGGATATTAATTGGATATCGACATCATATCCACAGTTATGCCTGCTTGCTTATACCTAGACCACGGAATAGAGGGGACTCTTCAAACACAGGTTACTATATAACTTAACTGAAGAGTCCCAACCCCATTTATAATTAATTTGTAAGTAAAATAAAAAGATTTTTGATTTTTTTGATTTGATACTATTTGTGTAATGTTTCAGTCTGTCACAGAATCAGAATATGGCATGCCTAGCACAGTATGCTATGTCTGTTACTATCAGCTGCAGAGGTTCCATTTGTTCTCCGAGATGGCTCGCAAATCCAACAGAATCCTACAAGATCTGCTGATTAACGGCACTGAGGTAAAACAGGCACCTTCCTCCTTTATTTTTTTTAGATTATTGTAAGGTTATAAATTAATTAATTTTGTTTTCATCTTCAGGTAACACAAAATGCACTGAACATGCAACCTTTGAATGTAATACTGAACTTAACATTGACCCCGACAGTGCATTTGTCGATTAGTAATTTAACAAAAGCTTCAAGTACACCCGTAGTTGTTAAAGATGAACAAACACTTGAGAACAGTGAGGAAGAAAGAGGAGAAGATACCCCTGCACATGAAGAAATTGACATTGAGGAGTTAAAACTAGAGTTTCTTACAGATGATATGAATGAAACTGATAAGGTAAATAAGGCAAGCTTGAACCCTGTAGAGCACTGGTCCACTAGTAATGGTACATATGCTTCAAGTACTATTGAAGCTATTAAAGATGAAGAAATACTTGAGAACATTGAAGAAAACGACATTGAGTGTGAGGAATCCAAGCTAGAGTCTGATAGAGAGGTAGAAGTCAATGATGATTCAAATGAAACTGAAAATGTTCGAGAAAGTAGTAGTAATATCAAGGCTGATAATAAAACGCATTTGTGTTTTTATTGTGATATATGTAACAAAATATTTTACAAAAAATGTAGCTTGGTGATACATTTAAAGACTCATACCGACGTAAAGGCATATTTCTGTCACAGTTGTAAAAAGACTTTTAATAAAAAAAGTAATTTAACAGCTCACATGCGAACCCACACTGGAGAAAAGCCATATTCGTGCGATAGATGTGATAAGAGTTTCTGTGAAAGAGGAACTTTATCTAGGCACATGCGAACCCACACTGGAGAAAAGCCATATTCCTGCAACAGATGTGATAAGAGTTTCACACATAAAAATAGTTTATTAATTCACATGCAAATCCACACTGGAGAAAAGCCATATTCCTGCAACAGATGTGATAAGAGATTCTCTCAACTAAGTAATTTAACAAGGCACATGCGAATCCACACTGGAGAGAAGCCATATTCATGCAGCGAATGTGATAAAAGATTCTCTCAGATAAGTTATTTAACAGCTCACATGCGAACCCACACTCAAGAAAAGCCATATTCGTGCGATAGATGTGATAAGAGATTCTCTCAGATAAATAATTTAACAAGGCACATGCGAATCCACACTGGAGAGAAGCCATATTCATGCAGCGAATGTGATAAGAGATTCTCTCAGATAAATCATTTAACAGCTCACATGCGAATCCACACAAGAGAAAAGCCATATTCTTGCAACGGATGTGATAAGAGTTTCTGTGAAAGAGGAACTTTAACTAAGCACATGCGAATCCACGCTGAAGAAAAGCCATATTCGTGTGATAGATGTGATAAGAGATTCTGTCAGATAAATCATTTAACAGCTCACGTGCGAACCCACACTGGAGAAAAGCCGTATTCGTGCGATAGATGTGATAAGAGTTTCTCTCTGTTACATAATTTAACAGCTCACATGCGTATCCACACTGGAGAAAAGCCATATTCTTGCAGCGGATGTGATAAGAAATTTACGCGTAAAAATAGTTTAATAATTCACATGCGAATCCACACTGGAGAAAAGCCATATTCCTGCAACAGATGTGATAAGAGTTTCTCCCAGTTACATAATTTAACAATTCACATGCGAACCCACACTGAAAAAAAGACATATTCGTGCGATAGATGTGATAAGAGATTCTCTCAGATAAATAATTTAACAAGGCACATGCGAATCCACACTGAAGAAAAGACATATTCGTGCGATAGATGTGATAAGAGATTCTCTCAGATAAATAATTTAACAAGGCACATACGAATCCACACTGGAGAGAAGCCATATTCATGCAGCGAATGTGATAAGAGATTCACACAAAAAAATAATTTAACAATGCACATGCGAATCCACACTGGAGAGAAGCCATATTCATGCAGCGAATGTGATAAGAGATACACACGCAAAGACAGTTTCATAACTCACATGCAAATCCACAAAAGAGAATAGACGTAATTATTCCTGCAGCTAATGTGATATGAGATTAAATAATAACTTTAAAATAAATATTGTATCCAGCCCCAAATTAAGTTGAGCTTGTAATAGGGAAACCAGATAGCTGACATCATTATTTTTTTATTAATTTTTATAGTGTTTACTACACTTAAGGAAATCACAAAGATTTTTATAATGTCCCAAAAGTTAAGAGCCGAGCGGGATTTGAACCCGGGGAGGGGAAGGTCGCGGGTTCAAATCCCGCTCGGCTCTTAACTTTTGGGACATAATAAAAATCATTCTTTTGTTTTTTTTTTGTAAATAAATATAGATAGACATAGAACAGACATCTATGCTCACATATCAAATATTTGTTCTCAGTGGGGATTAACCCACGACCTACGGCGCAGAAGGTAGAGCTACTATACTTTCAACTGAGCTGAGAGGTCAGTTTTTTTTTTATTTAGATTTTTTAAAAGTGTTGTAATTTAAAATATTTAAAACGACATCAATATTGTTACGGAAGTAGGTACAGGGATTGGAAGGAAACGAATGTGTTACCGAAAGTAGCGGTTTATTCACACGTAACACTGCACCGAACGCGTAGCACTGCACGAAACGCGTAGCACTGTTCGACACTGTCTCCGCGAACTATGCGTAACACAGTCCAACGTTGTGCTCCGAACACTAACAGTTCACTGGGAGCACTTCACCACTTTTTCACTTCACTTTCACTGTTCACTTTATTTCCACTTTTTCTTTTCTTTAGATCACTTGCCACTGAACTGCCGGTAGACGCGCCTGCAGGTCTTTATATACCCGGAATTTCGATCGACTTTTCCTACCTGAATCATTTCTTGTTTTAATCCAGAACTTTCGGTTCTTTATTTGATTTCACTCGCCGTTGCTAGAATCTTCTTGTAACATTAAAATGACGAACAAAAATCTTCATAGCTGGACCGGGCTTGAACCAGCGTACTTCCGCTTTGCAGTCGTAGCTCCGACCGCTCGGCCGTTTTGACTTGACAATGTTTGCTGAAAAACTTCGCCGCCTTGCAGGCTTAGAGCGGGGGCACACGATGCGTTGCGGCGCCGCACCGCAAAGATTTCACCGTGTCAGTGGGCACACGAGCGGTGCGGTGCCGTAACGTTGTTATGTCGCAGCGGCGCCGTAGCATCGTTGGACAGTCTGTTAATGAAAATGGATCGTAAAAGACGTCTATTGTTGGAAACAACTGAGCGGTGCCGCTCCGACGTCGCAACGCATTCACCCCTCCCCGCCTCGTCTTGGTGGTTGCAAGTCCGGTGCGGCGCCGGAGCGCATCGTGTGACATGCCACAGATATTTCTATGTAAGTCGACGCAGCGACACCGCTCCGGCGCCGCACCGCCGCCGCAACGCATCGTGTGCCCCCGCTCTTACGTAGTTACGTCAGCACGGGCGGCGTCACATTATGTATGATCAATTATTGATCACGTATAAATGGTATCCCTCTCATTAATAATGCCGGTCTCTTTGTAACCGCTTAAAAGTTTCTGCCGCGCCATATAATAGTCTGCCTAATTTGGGGCTAGGTAGTGTTGTGTGAATGGTCTGCAATATTTTTTTTTTTTAAACAAAAAAAATATGTATTTAGTTGCAAAGTATCTACTTTAAAATTAAATGTGCACCTAGTATACTTACTAGGTACACTATCAACTTTGGTTGGTCAATCTTTTATTTAGGAAATAAAATAAAATAATATAACTTACACCATTACTTTATTTACAAACTAGCTGTGCCCGTGACTTCGTCCGCATGGAATAGTGTCTATGGGTAGCATTTTTAATTTGCAGCGGAAGAAAACAGTAATTAAATAACAACGTCATATTCGCGTGCACGTGACACAGTCGTCTGCCCTCTTACTAAACTTAGACATATGGCGTCGTACTACGCCACACTTTCTTCCCCCCCGCATTCCTCTCCGAACTCCCCCCACTCTCCTCACCCCCCCACATTCCCCCCGCACTCCCCCCAGACTCCCCTCCACAATCCCCCTTTACTCCCCCTTTGCACTCCCCACCAAACTCCCGCACTTCTCTCCACACTCCCCTGCGCACTCCCCCCACATCCCCCCTCGCACCTCCCCTCCACACTCCCCCTCACACCTACCCCCCACACCTCCCTTCCACACTACCCCCGCACCTCCCCTCCACACTCCCCCTCACACCTCCCCCCACACCTCCCTTCCACACTACCCCCGAACCTCCCCTCCACACTCCCCCTCTCACCTCACCCCGCACCTCCCCTCCACACTCCCCCCTGTACTCCCCTCCACACTCCCCTCGCCCCTCCCCCTCATCTCCCCTCCATACTCCCCCCTGTAATACCCTCCACACTCCCCCCGCACCTCCCCTACACACTCCCCCTTGTACTCCCTTCCACACTCCCCCCGCATCCTTCCTCGCACCTCCCCTCCACACCCCCTGTACTCCCCTCCACACTCCCACCACACCTCCCCTCCACACTCCCCCCACATCACCCCTCGTACCTTCCGTCCACACTCCCCCCTGTACTCCCCTCCCTCTACCCCCCCAGCACAAACATTTAATGTCATATTTTTTTATATCAAATCAACAGACTAAAAAATAAGTTTCAAGTTTCTAGCTCTAAAAATGACGATACTTCCATACAACTTTCAACTCCTATTTTCAACCCCTAACCCTTTTTTCGCAATAAAAAGTAGCCTATGTCCTTCCTCAGGCCCTCAACTATCTGTGCACCAAATTTCATTTCAATCGGTTCAGTAGTTTTGGCGTGAAAGCCGGACAGACAGACAGAGTTACAAACGCATTTACAATATTACTAAGGATAGGGATTCGGCGCTACGTAATTGAATTTTTATTTTAACTTTTAGGGCTAAAGTTTTTTGTAATATTCGACTATTTTTCTTTCTTTGTAAGCTTAACTACGTTAAATCTCACTGCACTCATTTTACATCGATTTTTTTTTAAACGTTTCATCATTAAATAATAATAGGTTGATGATGCACACTAGCAAACAATTAGCAAACATTTTTTATAAGGAAGTCAAATCTTTCCCTACCTTTGGCTTATACTGGATGCAACTGCGTAAAAAAAGAAAAAAATGTGTTCCTCACGACAGGGATAGGGTGATGATGATGTTTGATTTCGTGAATCTAAGATATTATTTTCGAATTACAGATACGCTAGTAGTTACTATGATGACACGGTAACGTCACAGAATAGATAATAGTTGTAGGAAGCATCCCAAGACGTTTTTCGTGACTGTAGTAGGTAGGTAGGTACATACATACCTATTATCCTATTATAGATTTTATGAACTAGCGGCCGCCCGCGGCAGGCTTTGCCCGCGTAGTAGTGGTCATTGCTAACATCCATCCTGTGGAATGTTTGTTTTATTTACCTACATGATTTTGTAGATCTACTGCATTTAGTTAGGTATTATGAATAAGGTAGGCAAGGCACTTATGCCAACGACAACGAGCTTCGGCAAATTCACCATCCACACTTGATGTGCGGGCTGGTTTCCGCAAGGCCTCTAGTGGGCCCTTTTTGCGTGGCGCTTGACACGAACGTGTTGCTCGAACTTTTGTGGCTTGTTGTTCGCCGGTTTCCTCACGATGTTTTACTGGCATAGTGCACATAAATTTTTCTACAGAAAACTAATTGGTACACGACTGGATTTGAACCCACGACCATAGGCGGATCGGAAGGCGGGTCCGCTACAACTAGTGCTCTCTGCCAACGAGCTTACCTGATGGTGGATTCAGAGGAGCTGGTAATCATTATAATCATATAGGTAGGCGTTCTGTGTGAAAATGGGACTTCTGAGCAAATAGGTAGGTATGTACTTAGGTAGGTAACATAATCATCATCATTACCTATTATTATTATTAAAAGCCTGTTGTGTCCCACTGCAGGGCAAAGGCCACCCTTCCTTCTCTCCATTTATCTCTTGTTTGGGCTATTGTGGATCATCATTGTTATTATAAATTGTACAGATTTGTATTTTTGTAACAAATAAACTCAAAAACTACTGGACTGATAAATTTCTTTTGCCACTATAATGCTGAATTATCCTCGAATAACATAGTTACATTATACCTAGTTCAAGCAAATTAAACCTACAGGAAATGAGTCTCTTTCACCAATAACTCTGCCTCTGTAGTTCAGTAACTACTGAGTAGTTCGACAGGTGGTACAAATGAAATGAAATGAAATATATTTATTTGCAAGAAGTTATTATAAGATCATAGGGTACTGTAAAAAAGTGGCTCACATACTTTGTCGGAGAACGATATACAAAATTCAAACAAAACGTAGAAAATATAAGTAAAATTAAAATGAATCAGTGTGTCAGAATAATAACAATAATCAATTCAGAATAATAATTCTTAAAGAAAATAGAAAATAATTTATATGAAATCTTTTTACAAACATTGATACAACATTGTAGATATCTTTTCATTACTCATACTCTGAAAGTAGGTCTGAAGTTGCCTGAGGGGCCTAATTGAAAGTAAAACTTTCAGCCCTAGGGAGAATCGCTTTCTACTGACAGCTGTCAAATTATAAAAAAAAACAAGTTCTATTTTATTCAACCATGTTCCAACTTTATAAAGTCTTTCTAACTGCAAGGAGGTTGTTCAACCAAATTCCAACTTTTTATTCAGCAAGTAGGTTGGAAACCCATTACAACGGTAAGAAGTTTAAAAAGTCTAATTATATCAAATGTAATATTTAAATTTAAATAACATAAAGATAGTATTAAATAAATAATATATCTTCTAAATTACTTGATTAGTGTATAGCTTCAACTATTTATTTAAAATAACTTAGATTTAAATTATGAAAATGAAAATAATGGCTGAATAATGCTGGCGAGCCGAAGCCGAAGGCCCGCCAGAGAAAAAGAAAAAAAAAACCGGGAAGGCGGCAATTCAATCTTCATTTTCACTAATTTTTCTTTCATGTTTTTATTTTTACTTTCCTTGTATTCGTAATGAAAAGCACAGTGTTTACTTCGGGTGAAAGTCTTTTGAGTCCCTCAAGCTCCATTGGCGCCCTCGCTAACGCTCTGGCGCCAAACCCGTCTCGGGACTCAAAAAACGTGACTTTCAACACTCAGGTAACAATGTACTATTAGTAGTTTGGGGATTGGGAGTTACTTCACTTAAACAACCTTTTACATAATTACTCCATTTATTTATGTTCCCACTTTTAGATCACAGCCGCACCGGCCGTCAGCGCGCAGTAACTGACGGTCGCCCATTCGTCCGTCTCACATGCACACTGCAACTGCTGACATCCGCACATTCCACATACATACTTACATGTCCCTACAGTAGGTAGTTACTTCATCACACACATCTACCTAGTTACTTCATTCACAATCTGACTTCACACACTTTTGGCAGGGTTCTAGACACACATCAAACACCCACTAAAGTCTGGTCTACCACTTTCTAGCGCTAAGTTTGACACACATCTTCAGCCCACTGAATATGAAAGCCCACGAGGTGTCTGGCATGCGGCAGAGGTGTCCAGCCCTGAAGAATTAAAAGTTCTTCTCATTAGTGATGACTGCCCAGTTCTAATTAACTATGCGTAGGAGTTGCCTACGAGCGGTTGGTTCCCATCCCAACGCTGCTGGAGGCATTGGAGTCGTCTGTGCTGTAGGAAATGGTAAATACTCTTCAGATGATAATAATAAGACAGATGATTAATTACCGATGCTGTTGCAGCCATCGCATTTCTGTCTTATTTAATATTCCGGTGAATTTTATTTCGTAAATATTAGCTCGTATCTCGAAATAGCCTAGCAAGAATTAAAGAACAGTAGCAAGCAGAAGCAAGCATGACATTGACCTCTTGATATTTGACAGTTTGAGATGTCAGTTTTGACAGTTGAAATATAAGATTTACGCACACAAATGTAGATATACATACGTATACGCACACATACACCATAGAAATCTGCTTCTTCTTTTTTCGTGAAAATAAGATCGGCCCTTTTTTTTGGCCGATCTTATTTTCACGAAAAAAGAAGAAGCAGATTTCTATGGTTTATGTGTGCGTCTAAGTATGTATATCTACATTTGTGTGCGTAAATCTTATATTTCAACTGTCAAAACTGACATCTCAACTGTCAAATGTCAAGAGGTCAATGTCATGCTTGCTTCTGCTTGCTACTGTTCTATAATTCTTGCTAGGCTATTTCGAGATACGAGCTACTAAAATCATCCGGAAAATTAAATTAAATAGGACAGAAATGCGATGGCTGGAACAGCATAAGTAATTAATGATCTGTCTTATTATTATCATTTGAAGAGTATTTACCATTTCCTACAACACAGACGACTCCAACGCCTCCAGCAGCGGTGGGAACCAACCGCTCCTATGCAACTCCTACGCATAGTTAGAACTGGGCAGTCATCACTAATGAGAAGAACTTTTAATTCTTCAGGGCTGGACACCTCTGCCAGCCACCTCGTGGGCTTTCATCTTCAGTGGGCTGAAGATATGTGTCAAACTTAGCGCAAGAAAGTGGTAGACCAGACTTTAGTGGGTCTGTGATGTGTGTTTAAAACCCTGCCAAAAGTGTGTGAAGTCAGATTGTGAATGAAGTAACTAGATAAATGTGTGTGATGAAGTAACTACCTACTAGAGATATCTACAATGTTGTATCAATGTTTTTATAGCGTTAAAGATTTCATATAAATTATATTCCATTTTCTTTAAGAATTATTATTCTGAATTGATTATTGTTATTAATTTTTTTATTTGGCTCAAAAAACACAACTAAAGAAAATAAAACCACAGAAAGAGAAGAACATTGAGTAAAGGTACCGCTACACAAGAAATCATAAGAGAAAATTAAACATAGAACACATAGGTACAGAAACACATAGAAAGAAATAGGTACACACATAATCCTAGTTCTATTGCTGAAAAGGGTGCCGACAGTATCCAATTAGGTATACTTATAAGTATTTGTTTATGAGCCAAAATGGTCCTCACTCAGCTTAAATGCTACTTCGCCTTCAAAAAGGGGATGAGGAAGCTGGGATCTAATAATTGTACCATACTTCTTGCAAATAAATATATTTCATTTGTACCACCTGTTGAACTACTCAGTAGTTACTAAACTACAGTACAGATGCAGAGTTATTGGTGAAAGAGACTCATATCCTGTAGGTTTAATTTGATTGAACTAGGTATAATGTTATTCAGGGATAATTCAGCATTATAGTGGCAGAATAAATTTATCAGTCCAGTAGTTTTTGAGTTTATTCATTACAAAAATACAAATCTGTACAATTTATAATAATGATGATGATCCACAGTAGCCCAAACAAGAGATGAATGGAGAGAAGGAAAAGAGGTCTTTGCCCTGCAGTGGGACACAACAGGCTTTTAATAATAATGATGATGATAAGTTACCTACCTAAGTACCTATAAGTACATACCTACCTATTTGCTGAGAAGTCCCATTTTCACACAGAATGCCTACCTACATTATATGATTATAATGATTACCAGCTCCTCTGAATCCACCATCAGGTAAGCTCGTTGGCAGAGAGCACTGGTCTAGACGTAGCAGACCCGCCGTCCGATCCGCCTAAGGTCGTGGGTTCAAATCCAGTCGTGTACCAAGTAGTTTTTCTGTAGAAAAATGTGTGTGCACTATGCCAGTAAAACATCGTGAGGAAACCGGCGTGAAAGTTCGAGCAACACGTTGGTGTCAAGCGCCACGCAAAAAGGGCCCACTAGAAGCCTTGCGGAAACCAGCCCTCAGTGCCTTGCCTACCTTATTCATAATACCTACCTAACTATATGCAGTAGATCTACAAAATCATGCAGGTAAATAAAACAAACATTCCACAGGATGGATGTTAGCAATGACCACTACTAAGCGGGCAAAGCCTGCCGCGGGCGGCCGCTAGTTCATAAAATCTATAATAGGTATGTATAGTGTAGTCACGAAAAACGCCGTAAGATGCTTGATACTAACTATTATCTATTCTGTGACGTTACCGTGTCATCATAGTAACTACTAGCGTATCTGTAATTCGAAAATATCTTAGAGTCACGAAATCTAACATCATCATCACCCTATCCCTGTCGTAAGAACCGCCCATTTTTTATTTTTTCACCTAATTGCATCCGGTAGATGCCAAGGTAGGAGAAGATTTGACTTCCGTAAAAAAAATGTTTGCTAAATGTTTGCTAGTGTGTATCATCAACTTATTATTATAAAATGATGAAAGCTTAATTAAAATTCGATGTTAAATAAATGCAGTGAGATTAAACGTAATTAAGCTTACAAAGAAAGAATAAAGAAAGAAGATGAACAAAGATAGTGGAATATTACAGAAAACTTTAACCCAGAAAGTACAATCAAAAATCAAAAAAAAGTTTTGATAAACATGCCGTGATGAATATTGCGTAAATCTAGGAGCGCCGCTTTTTTTTCGGCGCTCTTATATTTACGCAATATTCACCACGGCATGTTTATCAAAACTTTTTTTTAATTTTTGATTGTACTTTCTGGGTTAAAGTTTTCTGTAATATTCCACTATCTTTCTTTGTAAGCTTAATTACGTTTAATCTCACTGCATTTATCTATCATCGAATTTTAATTAAAGCTTTCATCATTTTATAATAATAAGTTGATGATACACACTAGCAAACATTTAGCAAACATTTTTTTTACGGAACTCAAATCTTCTCCTACCTTGGCTTCAATTATGTAAAAAAATAAAAAATGGGTGGTTCTTACGACAGGGATAGGGTGATGATGATGTTAGATTTCGTGACTCTAAGATATTTTCGAATTACAGATACGCTAGTAGTTACTATGATGACACGGTAACGTCACAGAATAGATAATAGTTAGTATCAAGCATCTTACGGCCGGCGTTTTTCGTGACTGTACTATACATATGTACCTATTATAGATTTTATGAACTAGCGGCCGCCCGCGGCAGGCTTTGCCCGCTTAGTAGTGGTCATTGCTAACATCCATCCTGTGGAATGTTTGTTTTATTTACCTGCATGATTTTGTAGATCTACTGCATTTAGTTAGGTATTATGAATAAGGTAGGCAAGGCACTGAGGGCTGGTTTCCGCAAGGTTTCTAGTTGGCCCTTTTTGCGTGGCGCTTGACACCAACGTGTTGCTCGAACTGTCACGCCGGTTTCCTCACGATGTTTTACTGGCATAGTGCACACACATTTTTCTACAGAAAAACAACTTGGTACACGACTGGATTTGAACCCATGACCTTATGCGGATCGGACGGCGGGTCCGCTACGTCTAGACCACCAGTGCTCTCTGCCAACGAGCTTACCTGATGGTGGATTCAGAGGAGCTGGTAATCATTATAATCATATATGTAGGTAGGCGTTCTGTGGGAAAATGGGACTTCTCAGCAAATAGGTGGGTTACTTATAGGTACTTAGGTAGGTAACTTATCATCATCATTATTATTATTATTAAAAGCCTGTTGTGTCCCACTGCAGAGCAAAGGCCTCCCTCCCTTCTCTCCATTCATCTCTTGTTTGGGCTACTGTGGATCATCATCATTATTATAAATTGTACAGATTTGTATTTTTGTAACGAATAAACTCAAAAACTACTGGACTGATAAACTTCTTTTGCCACTATAATGCTGAATTATCCCCGAATAACATAGTTACATTATACCTAGTTCGAGCAAATGAAACCTACAGGAAATGAGTCTCTTTCACCAATAACTCTGCATTTGCAGTTCAGTAACTACTGAGTAGTTCGACTGGTGGGTGGTACAAGACAAAGGAAATGAAATATATTTATTTGCAAGAAGTATGGTACAACTATTAGATTATAGGGTATGTAAAAAAGCGTATATGTATACTTTGTCGGAGAACAATATACAAAATTCAAACAAAAAGTAGAAAATATAAGTTTAATTAAAATGAATCAGTGTGTCAGAATAATAACAATAATCAATTCAGAATAATAATTCATAAAGAAAATAGAAAATAATTTATATGAAATCTTTAGCGCTATGAAAACATTGAAGATATCTTTAGTAGGTAGTTACTTCATCACGCACATCTACCTAATTATACTTCATTCACAATCTGACTTCACACACTTTTGGCAAGGTTTTAAACACACATCACAAACCCACTAAAGTCTGGTCTACCACTTTCTAGCGCTAAGTTTGACACACATCTTCAGCCCACTGAAGATTAAAGCCCACGAGGTGTCTGGCATGTGGCAGAAGTGTCCAGCCCTGAAGAATTAAAAGTTCTTCTCATTATGATGACTGCCCAGTTCTATTGCGTAGGAGTTGCTTATGAGCGGTTGGTTCCCAACGCTGCTGGAGGCATTGGAGTCGTCTGTGCTGTAGGAAATGGTAAATACTCTTCAGATGATAATAATAAGACAGATCATTAATTACCGATGCTGTTGCAGCCATCGCATTTCTGTCCTATTTATTATTCCGGTGGATTTTATTTCGTAAATAGTAGCTCGCATCTCGAAATAGCCTAGCAAGAATTATAGAACAGTAGCAAGCAGAAGCAAGCATGACATTGACCTCTTGACATTTGACAGTTGAGATGTCAGATTTGACAGTTGAAATATAAGATTTACGCACACAAATGTAGATATACATACGTATACGCACACATAAACCATAGAAATCTGCTTCTTCTTTTTTCGTGAAAATAAGATCGGCCCTTTTTTTTAGCAATCTTATTATTCTGTCTGTGAGGAGTTATTTCCCGGCGCTCTTATATTTACGCAATATTCACCACGGCATGTTTATCAAAACTTTTTTTTAATTTTTAATTTGAACTTTCTGGGTTAAAGTTTTCTGTAATATTCCACTATCTTTCTTTATTCTTTCTTTGTAAGCTTAATTACGTTAAATCTTACTGCATTCATCTACCATAAATTTTTAATTAAACCTTTTATCATTTTATAATAATAAGTGTATGATACACACTAGCAAACATTTAGCAAACATTTTTTTTAAGGAAGTCAAATCTTCTCCTGCCTTGGCTTCTACCGAATGCAACTAGAATGTAAAAAAAAAAGCGGTGTTTCTCACGACATGGATTATAGGATAGTTAGTATGGGATAAGGTTCGGGATAGGGTGATGATGATGTTAGATTTCGTGAATCTAAGATATTTCGGAATTACAGATACGCTAGTAGTTACTATGACACGGGATGCTTGCTACTAACTATTATCTATTCTGTGACGGTTCACAGAATAGATAATAGTTAGTAGCAAGCATCCCAAGGCGTTTTTCGTGACTGTAGATTTGTAGATTTTATGAACTAGCGGCCGCCCGCGGCAGGCTTTGCCCGCGTAGTAGTGGTCATTGCTATGCTAACATCCATCCTGTGGAATGTTTGTTTTATTTACCTACATGATTTTGTAGATCATTTAGTTAGGTATTATGAGTAAGGTGGGCACTGATGCCAACGAGCTTACCTGATGGTGGATTCAGAAGCTGAATTATGTTTAAAATGATTACCAGCTCTTAGGTAGGTAGGAGTTCTGTGTGTAAAATGGGACTTCTCAGCAAATAGGTAGGTAGATAGACTTGGCTACCTACATAGAGGTACCTTTTCATCATCATCATCATCATTAGGCCTACCTTATTAGGTACCTATTATGAATAAGGTAGACAAGGCACTGATGCCAACGAGCTCCGGCAAATTCATCATCCACACTTAATGTGCGGGCTGGTTTCGTCAAGGCCTCTAGTGGGCCCTTATTGCGTGGCGCTTGACACGAACGAGTTGCTCGAACTTTTGTAGGTTCTACAACACGCCGGTTTCCTCACGATGTTTTACTGGCACATACATTTTTCTACAGAAAAACTCATTGGTACACGACTGGATTTGAACCCACGACCTAAGGATCGGAAGGCGGGTCCGCTACCACTAGACCACCAATGCTCTCTGCCAACAAGCTTACCTGATGGTGGATTCAAAGGAGCGTGTAATCATAATACTTAATCTTAAGTATGTGTAGGTAGGCGTTCTGTGTGATAATGGGACTTCTCAGCAAATAGGTAGGTATGTACTTATAGGTACTTAGGTAGGTAACTTTATCATCATCATTCTTCTTCTTCTTCTTCCTGCCCTTATCCCACTTTATGTGGGGTCGGCACAACATGTCTTCTTCCACCATTTCCTTTCATCATCATTATTATTATACAGATTTGTATTTTTGTAACGAATAAACTCAAAAACTACTGGACTGATAAATTTCTTTCGCCTCTTTAATGATGAATTATCCCCGAGTAACATAGTTACATTATATCTAGTTCGAGCAAATGAAACCTACAGGAAATGAGTCTCTTTCACCAATAACTCTGCATCTGTAGTTTAGTAACTACCGAGTAGTTCGACAGTTGGTACAAATGAAATGAAATATATTTATTTGCAAGAAGTATGGTACAATAATAAGGTAGTATGTAAAAAAGTGGCTCACATACTTCATCAGCGACCAATATACAAAATTCAAACAAAAAGTAGAAAATATAAGTTAAATTAAAATAAATCAGTGTGAGAATAATAACAATAATCAATTCAGAATAATAATTCTTAAACAAAATATAAAATAATTTAAATGAAATCTTTAACGCTATAAAATAGTACATTGTTACCTGAGTGTTGAAAGTCACATTTTTTGAGTCCCGAGACGGGTTTGGCGCCAGAGCGTAAGCGAGGGCGCCAATGGAGCTTGAGGGACTTAAAAGACTTTCACCCGAGGTAAACACTGTGCTTTTCATTACGAATACAAGGAAAGTAAAAATAAAAACATGAAAGAAAAATTAGTGAAAATGAAGATTGAATTGCCGCCTTCCCGGTTTTTTTTTTCTTTTTCTCTGGCGGGCCTTCGGCTACGGCTCGCCAGCATTATTCAGCCATTGTTTTCATTCTCATAATTTAAAAAATGGTAAATTGTTTGCTCAAATCTATGTTATTTTAAATAAATAGTTGAAGCTATATATTAATCAAGTAATTTAGAAGATATATTATTTATTTAATACTATCTTTATCTTATTTAAATTTAAATTTTACATTGCGCTCTAATTAGACTCTTTAAACTTCTTACCGTTGTAATGGGTTTCCAACCTACTTGCTGAATAAAAAGTTGGGATTTGGTTCAACGACCTCTTTGCAGTCAGAAAGACTTTAGAAAGTTGGAACATGGTTGAATAAAATAGAACTTGCTTTTTTTATAATTTGACAGCTGTCAGTAGAAAGCGATTCTCCCTAGGGCTGAAAGTTTTACTTTCAATTAGGCCCCTCAGGCAACTTCAGACCTACTTTCAGAGTATGAGTAATGAAAACATTTATACAACATTGTAGATATCTTTAGTAGGTAGTTACTCCATCACACACATATAGCTAGTTTCTTCATTCACAATCTGACCTATCACACTTTTGGCATGGTTATAAACACACATCACACACCCACTAAAGTCGGGTCTACCACCTTCTAGCGCTAAGTTTGACACACATCTTCAGCCCACTGAAGATGAAAGCCCACGAGGTGTCTGGCATGCGGCAGAGGTGATGACTGCCCAGAGGCTCATTAGTGATGGATGACTGCCCAGTTCTAACTATGCGTAGGAGTTGCCTATGAGCGGTTGGTTCCCATCCCAACGCTGCTGGAGGCATTGGAGTCGTCTGTGCTGTAGGAAATGGTAAATACTCTTCAGATGATAATAATAAGACAGATGATTAATTACCGATGCTGTTGCAGCCATCGCATTTCTGTCTTATTTAATATTCCGGTGAATTTTATTTCGTAAATATTAGCTCGTATCTCGAAATAGCCTAGCAAGAAATAAAGAACAGTAGCAAGCAGAAGCAAGCATGACATTGACCTCTTGTTATTTGACAGTTTGAGATGTCAGTTTTGACAGTTGAAATATAAGATTTACGCACACAAATGTAGATATACATACGTATACGCACACATACACCATAGAAATCTGCTTCTTCTTTTTTCGTGAAAATAAGATCGGCCGTTATTTCCCTGATGCTAACGTAGAATCAGCGCAGCGACAGCGAGCGTGCTATTAGCTAGCATGGCTTTGTGCAGAGTCTGTCTAGTCGGCGACATCAGGCTATTGGACCTAAGCAGAATCCACCTGGAGGTTTACGGAAAACTTACAAACACCGAGGTAGGAAACACATACAATTTTTAATGACTGACTGCAGGCTGCCACCATTAGCTGTGGTCGTTAAATCAATAAACTATTTATTTATACTACTACTTACTATCCCGGCGGATCAACCCCGAAGTGGGTCTTGGCCTCCTCTTGCTAGTTGGAAACTAGACGAGAGCTGAGATCCTTCCCTACTTCGTTCTTCCACGGGTATCTGGGTCTGGTGGTGTAACGGATACTAACACTGGAGGGAACGATATAGATAAATGGGTCCAGAACACACTGCATTGCAGTGCGGCACTACACAAGATCCTAGTGTCCAAGCTTCTTGCCGGAGAACCAAGATCCGAATTTATGGATGTGAGGCTTGGACACTGATCCAGAAGGAAGTTCTTCCTTTATACTTTTAACAAGCTTCTGGTTGCAGAGCAAAGGGTACTGCGAAAAATCGTGGTCAAATATAATAGGCTAATTAATTCTGTCAACGCCCTCGCATCTCATAGCACGCAGCTCGCGAGTTCCTATCCCTTTCTTACTTATGCTGACCTTCGCTGTAATAATATTGAATCTTGAATCCCTCGCAAAAATAGCACTTATTGCTTGTTAGTTAGAATCTACGTTAGCTATTTATATTTCTATGACTCAATTTAATTTTGATTTTTTATCTCTATTTTTTTATTTTAATTTGACATCAAAAACTAGCTAGACAATAACCGGCACGATAACTACCTACCAAGATAAGGTACATCACAATCCTAAATATCAAGATAACTATATATATAAATAAATAATAAATAAATATTGTGGACAATTCACACAACACTACCCAGCCCCAAACTAAGCAGAGCTTGTAATATGGGAACCGGATAGCTGATATAATACTTGAATACATTTTTTTTCTGTAAATACATACTTAGAATACAATATAACACCCAGACAGAGAACAAACATTTATGTTCACCACACAAATATTTGTTCTCGGTGGGGATCGAACCCACGACCTGCGGCGCAGAAGGCAGAGCTACTACCAACTGAGCTAGAGGCCAGTCAATATATAATTTAATCGTAAGTACCTACTTACCTTAAAACCTCGGCCTGCCTCCATGTTTGCTATACCCTATGCAGGGTCCATGTGATACCTACTTACACCTAAAAACTATGTATGTACAAACTAAACCATGTGTAAAGCAATAAATGTATTGAGTATTGAGTATTTAATAAAAGTTAAACATAGTTTCAATGTTAAAATACAAAATAAATATGAGCAATAAAAACATGTAATGTAGGTACTACACTTCTTATAAAAATAAAACAAAATGATGAAATTGATTAATCATGTTGGTTCGTAAAATGAAATGTAAGTACACTTGGATAGATGTCTGCTATTGATGAAAAAGTCCAAAGGGAAGACTTATTAAGTTCAAAAAGGCTTGTGAGGTTGCTATTGAAAACATTGACATAATTCTGCAGCCTCCACATTATCTACACTTATTACGTTCAAAACGGCTTGTGAAGTTGCTATTGAAAATGTTTACATACTTCTGTAGCCTCCACATAATCTACACTAGAATGCAAGTTTTTGTAAAATAACGCATTTTTATAATAAAGAGTGTATAGCAACTCCATAAAGAAATGAAATAAAGTAAAGAAATCTTATGAAACCCCAGGACACTCTTTTAAGCTGGCAAAGCGCTCCGAAAGCTTCTGTGTGTGCTTCTTGGAGGAATTAGGCTGGCTGTAAAAGACTTAGGTCTCACTCATAGTGAACCACCCTTCCCCTCCCTTGCATATCGGAAAGTCCTTCCATCTTGTGTGTCACTGCACGTTGTGCTCCGTTGATTTGAGTTCAGGCAATACCAAGCTTCTAATGTCACTCATAATAGAGCAGCCGATCAGCAGGTTTGGAAAGACAAACACCATTGTCTTTCTTCTAACACCCCATTTTGCCGGCAAGTTCGGCAAGTTTACCATGCGCACTTGATGTGCGGGCAGGTTTTTCCGCAAGTAGGCCGCTGGTGGGCCCTTTTTGCGTGACCCTTGACACGTGTTGCTAGAACTTTTTTAGGTTCTACAACACGCCGGTTTCCTCTCGATGTTTTCCTTCACCGTATTGAGAGTACTGGCATAGTGCACATAAACTTTTCGACAGAAAAACTCATTGGTACACGAGTGGATTCGAACCCACGACCTTCGGATCGGAAGGCGGGGCCACTACCACTAGACCACCAGTGCTGTCTGTCTCCGTCCTTGCAGCCCATGTAGTTTGATCAGCACAATTACTAATACTATTTGTGTAATGTTTCAGTCTGTCACAGAATCAGAATATGGCATGCCTAGCACAGTGTGCTATGTCTGTTACTATCAGCTGCAGAGGTTCCATTTGTTCTCCGAGATGGCTCGCAAATCCAACAGAATCCTACAAGATCTGCTGATTAACGGCACTGAGGTAAAACAGGCACCTTCCTACTTTATTTTTTTTGAGATTATTATAAGGTTATAAATCAATTAATGTTGTTTTTTTCTTCAGGTAACTCAAATTGCACTGAACATGCAACCTCTGAATGTAATACTGAACTTAACATTGACCCCGACAGTGCACTTGTCGATTAGTAATTTAATAAAAGCTTCAAGTACACCCGTAGTTGTTAAAGATGAACAAACACTTGAGAACAGTGAGCAAGAAAGAGGAGAAGATACCCCTGCACATGAAGAAATTGACATTGAAGAGTTCAAATTAGAGTTTCTTACAGATGATATGAATGAAACTGATAAGGTAAATAAGGCAAGCTTGAACCCTGTAGAGCACTGGTCCACTAGTAATGGTACATATGCTTCAAGTACTATTGAAGCTATTAAAGATGAAGAAATACTTGAGAACATTGAAGAAAACGACATTGAGTGTGAGGAATCCAAGCTAGAGTCTGATAGAGAGGTAGAAGTCAATGATGATTCAAATGAAACTGAAAATGTTCGACAAAGTAGTAGTAATATCAAGGCTGATAATAAAACGCATTTGTGTTTTTATTGTGATATATGTAACAAAATATTTTACAAAAAATGTAACTTGGTGATACATTTAAAGACTCATACTGGAGTAAAGGCATATTTCTGTCACAGATGTAAAAAGACTTTTAATAAAAAAGGTAATTTAACAGCTCACATGCGAATCCACACTGGAGAAAAGCCATATTCCTGCAACAGATGTGATAAGAGATTCTCTCGACTAAGTAATTTAACAAGGCACATGCGAATCCACACTGGAGTAAAGCCATATTCGTGCGATAGATGTGATAAGAGATTCTCTGAGTTAAATACTTTAACAAAGCACATGCGAATCCACACTGGAGAGAAGCCATATTCATGCAGCGAATGTGATAAAAGATTCTCTCAGATAAATCATTTAACAAGCCACATGCGAACCCACACTGGAGAAAAGCCATATTCGTGCGATAGATGTGATAAGAGATTCTCTCAGATAAATAGTTTAACAAGCCACATGCGAATCAACACTGGAGTAAAGCCATATTCTTGCAATAGTTGTGATAAGACATTTTGTAATAGAGGTGATTTAACTAGGCACATGCCTATTCACACTGGAAAAAAGCCATATTCTTGCAACGGATGTGATAAGCGATTCACACGAAAAAATAATTTAACAAGGCACATGCGAATCCACACTGGAGTAAAGCCATATTCTTGCAATGGATGTGATAAGAAATTTACAGAAAAAAATAATTTAACAATTCACATGCGAATCCACACTGGAGAGAAGCCATATTCATGCAGCGAATGTGATAAGAGATTCACACGCAAAGACAGGTTAATAACTCACATGCAAATCCACAATAGAGAATAGACGTAATTATTCCTGCAGCTAATGTGATATGAGATTAAATAATACCTATAAAATAAATATTGTATCCAGCCCCAAATTAAGTTGAGCTTGTAATAGGGAAACCAGATAGCTGACATCATTCTTTAGTTTTTTTTTGTAAATAAATAAATACAGACAGACATAGAACAGACAGACATCTATGCTCATCTCACAAATATTAGTTTTCAGTGGGGATTAACCCACGACCTACGGCGCAGAAGGTAGAGCTACTATACTACCAACTGAGCTGAGAGGTCAGTTTTTTTATTTAGATTTTTTAAAAGTGTTGTAATTTAAAATATTTAAATAGACATCAATATTGTTACGGAAGTAGGTACAGGGATTGGAAGGAAACGAATGTGTTACCGAAAGTAGCGGTTTATTCACACGTAACACTGCACGCAACGCGTAGCACTTCACGAAACGCGTAGCACTGTTCGACACTGTCTCCGCGAACTATGCGTAACACAGTCCAACGTTGTGCTCCGACACTAACAGTTCACTGGGAGCACTTCACCACTTTTTCACTTCACTTCACTTTCACTGTTCACTTTATTTCCACTTTTTCTTTTCTTTAGATCACTTGCCACTGAACTACCGGTAGACGCGCCTGCAGGTCTATAAATACCCGGAATTTCGATCGTCATTTGAATAACGATCGTCTTTTCCTACCTGAATCATTTCTTGTTTTAATCCAGAACTTTCGGTTCTTTATTTGATTTCACTCGCCGTTGCTAGAATCTTCTTGTAACATTAAAATGACGAACAAAAATCTTCATAGCTGGACCGGGCTTGAACCAGCGTACTTCCGCTTTGCAGTCGTAGCTCCGACCGCTCGGCCGTTTTGACTTGACATTGTTTGCTGAAAAACTTCGCCGCCTTGCAGGCTTACGTAGTTACGTCAGCACGGCGTCACATTATGTATGATCAATTATTGATCACGTATAAATGGTATCCCCCTCATTCATAATGCCGGACTCTTTGTAACCGCTTAAAAGTTTCTGCCGCGCCATATAATAGTCTGCCTAATTTGGGGCTAGGTAGTGTTGTGTGAATTGGCTGCAAAATGTATTTTTTAAAACAAAAAAATATGCATGTAGAAGTTGCAAAGTATCTACTTTAAAATTAAATGTGCACTTAGTATACCTACTTACACTATCAACTTTGGTTGGTCAATCTTTTATTTAGGAAATAAAATAAACAAAATATAACTTACACCATTACTTTATTTACAAATTACGAACAATTTAAGTATAATTCAAACCGTTTTCTAATTAAAAACTAAATAATAACTAGTGAGCAAATCCTTTTATGAGATTTCTGCCTCGTCAGTGCCTCTACCATGAGTTAAAACTTTTAAATATTTTTTCAACAAAGTTTGATAAGTATATAAAAAAAAATTCACGTGACAACGTCTTATAATTCGATGGAGCCGGCTACGCGCACGAAAAAACTTGGCTCATGCGGCGTTACCACGCTCTGAGGCGTTCCATTGCGCGGCTTAAGTGCAAGCGAGAGCGCGGAACGAGCGACAAAGAGGCACGCACGGCCTCCGCGTTCGGCAGCGTTCGACATCTGTCTCTCTCCTACTTGAGTGAGCGATGCGTCCGCGTGGACAGCTGTATGACGTTGTCACGTTCAACTATCGACAGTAACTTTACAGACAACCGTTTTTTTTTTTTTATTAATTTATCTCAGTCACTAATATCAAAATCTCTCATTAGAAATTCATGGTACAGACAATTTTTCTTGCCAAAATGAAATCTTCGTATAAAAATTACCTATAAATATGTTGGATGGTAGCACCCAATTTTTATTTTTAAGTTTTGTAAATATGTAATTGAACAATTTTTATACAAAAACTGTAATTTAAGGTGTGATGTAGGAAGACTTATATTATAAAATCTTTTTGAAATGAAATGAAATGAAATGAAATGAAATGAAATGAAAATTTATTGCTTAAAATGTGGTAAGGGATTAGATGTCAGTAATTAAATAATTGATTCAGCACATTTTGCTTGAACTCAGCATGCAATTATAAGTATAGGTTACGTATTTAGAATTACAAATAGTCATTAATTGATTGTCTTAAAATTATTAAATGTCATAACCTAAGAGTACACAGTCAATTTATTATCGTCAGTTATGGCGTGTGAAAAACTCATTTAAGTTATAATAACAACCTTTAGCTAGCCAGTTGTACAATTTTGCTTGGAACTTTCGTTCTGGCTGTTCCGTTATTTCGTTCGGTAAGTGATTGTATATTTTGATTGCCATATGATAGCTGTTTCGCGCCCTAAGAGCAGTTTTTGCTGCTGGTTGTATTAGGCGATTTGGATAGCGTGATTCGAACCTGCGCTCCAGATCTCCTTTTTTTGTAAAAAGATTTGCCTGATGTTTCACAAATTTACACATTTCAAATATATATAAACTAGTCAGCGTCAATAAGTTCAGCTTTTTAAAAAGAGGCCTACATGAGTCCAGAGGGCTAGCACCACATATAGCTCTTATACATTTTTTCTGTATCATAAATAAGTTTGTAATATCGACTGAGTTACCCCATAAGACAATACCATAACGCATCGCAGAGACAACATACCCATGGTAGGCACACAGAGCCGTTTTTTGGTCAACTATACGTCTCAATTCACGAAGAGCGTAGATGAATCTGTTTGTTTTTTTTTTCAATTTTAGTTATTTGAGGCTTCCATGACAGCTGTTGATCGAGTGTTATCCCTAAAAAATTAAGAGTGCTAGACTCTTTAATGTTATGTCCATTAATTGATATGTTCAGATTGGCTTTGGCCGATACTTTGTATTGGGCATTACAGTTTTAGCAATAAAAAGTATATTCCGTTCACAAAAAAAGCTAATAATCTACGGACGGATTCAAATGTTATTAAGACTAGCAGCTATTGGTAAACTATTTAATAGTAAAAAAATATATAGAAAGTACAAACCGTATAACCAATTTTTTTTATTTTAAATGGCATACCCTAAGCCCAAAGATCCATAATTATTTACAAAAAACAGTCATGATTATTATTATAAATGATAAAAAAGTCAAATTCTTAAAATCCATGTCATTATTAATGCAATCGATACAAATCCCGAAAAAAAATTATGAAAAAAAAATGATCGATTAGTATAAAATTATTAAAAAATAAATAAATAAATATTATAGACAATCCACACAACACTAGCTAGCCCCAAACTAAGCAGAGCTTGTACTATGGGAACCAGATAGCTGATATAATACTTGAATACGTTTTTTTTTTGTAAATACATACTTAGAATACAATATAACACCCAGACAGAGAACAAACATTTATGTTCACCACACAAATATTTGTTCTCGGTGGGGATCGAACCCACGACCTACGGCGCACTTATATCACAATAGCTATTAAGAGACGATATAAAAAAAATATCTACCAATCTGGGGGCTAATTCTCGGGCCGATCTCGATCATTTTGAAATTTTATTTTATTGCTTCTTTTCGAAGGGGGAATGGATAATTTCCTTGAGTAATTCATAAACGACCTCTTCGTAAAAGCCTCGACAGCTACAATATACGGAAATAGTACAAAAAGTGCGGGGTTGTGAAAAAAAGCAATAAAATAAAATTTCAAAATGATCGAGATCGGCCCGAGAATCAGCCCCCTGATTTAGAATAACTAGCACCAATAATGATAAAAAAAATAAAAAAATAAACTTGTCGCCATTTTTCTGAAAAATCCTTTATTTCTACTTTAGAATTCCAGAATTCCACAAAGAGTTAGAATCCAGAAATTCCAGAATACCAAAAGTTATATTAATTATTAATTTAAGGTTTTTATTGATTACATTAATGGTGCTTACGCAATTCTAAATCCTACAGTAATAATATCGCAAAACGTTATATTTTCAGCTACCTAATTATATTTCAATACGCAATAATAAAATAATAAAAAATAAACGAATCAAAATTATGATTTCTGTAAAAATAAAATTATAACTTAAACTTCACAGATATAAGTCAGTAATTTTATAGTTATGTGCCTATTTCATAGTCTCTTGAGTTATTTAAGTACTTAATATTCGCCAGATACTAATATAAGTTTAAAAAAATCGAGTACCAAGTTCATGGTGAACCGATTTTGATAGTATTTTCATAATCTGAAAGATTTTTTTTGTAAAATTAACTAACAAATCCTAGAGATGTGAATCAGGCACTTTACTATTTATCTTAATTATTGCATTTTAATTCAATTTAACTGTTGTTTAAATACAACAAAACCCGATAATCATTGGTGGTATTTCTTCATTAAGCATAAGAAATTATACAGATCATAATTTAGTAAAAAGTATTCGTTATTAAAAATCATTTACAAAATTTTTTATTAATTTTATAGTGTTTACTACACTTAAGGAAATCACAAAGATTTTTATAATGTCCCAAAAGTTAAGAGCCGAGCGGGATTTGAACCCGCGACCTTCCCCTCGGTACGGGGCTGCGCTGACCACTGCGCCATCGGATCCTAATCACACTCGACGAATAACTCTTATGGACTGTTCGGCACTAACGCGACCGTGGCTCCATCTACAGTTTTGACGTTATAGTCAACTAACCTGCTCGATAACCGAAGTTGCATTCAGTTGAATCGACGAGAGATGTCACCTTGCGTTTTTCATAATTTTTTATTAATTTTATAGTGTATAGTGCAACTTCGGTTATCGAGCAGGTTAGTTGACTATAACGTCAAAACTGTAGATGGAGCCACGGTCGCGTTAGTGCCGAACAGTCCCTAAGAGTTATTCGTCGAGTGTGATTAGGATCCGATGGCGCAGTGGTCAGCGCAGCCCCGTACCGAGGGGAAGGTCGCGGGTTCAAATTCCGCTCGGCTCTTAACTTTTGGGACATTATAAAAATCATTTACAAAATTTTTACCAATAGATAGTTAGAAAAGTGACAGAATTGCGCGTAAATAAAATGTTTATTGGGTTTAATATTCATTTGTGACGAATGTTTTAATATTAAATAGATACGATTTGAGTAATAGGTGTCTCTTTAAACATATGAAAAATACAAAGATAAAACTTTAAATTCTACAATCATTTCTAGTAAAAAAAATACAGTGAATAGTGGCATAAAAATGTGGGAATTTATAATTTTAAATGAAGTTTTTTTTAAATTTCAAACGTCAAATGTGATTTACAAAATTGATTTGAATTTAATAAAAAAAAATAAAAAATATTTCACCTTCGGTAATACAGAATAGAAAGGTAGGCAACTCTTTTACCAAAATTTTTCAAAAATGGTTCCTTTGATTTCTTTATACCAAAAATGGTCCTACTTTTATCAACTTTTTTTTAATAACAAAATTGGTTTTTAGTCACATACATAGACTTTATATTATTATTAAGAGCATGTTGTGTCCAAAGACTGGGAAAATAAAATTAAGAAAAGAAGATTTTCTTTGTGAATGTATATTTATTTATTATTTAACTCTTACAAAGAAAATGATCAAGTTCTAAATACTTTTGTCCAAAGTCGAAATTTGAATTATTTTAGTATAAACCATTTCTGATAAATAAATGGTATCATATTTAAAGGCATAATTTTAGATACCTAATAATTGTTAATCAGAAAAAAAAATAGAGTTGTCATAAACAACCTAGCTTACCAAAGTGTATGCGACCTTTGACCACAAGGTCAAAGGTCAGGGGTAAACAATTCAATTCCCGAGAGGCAGTAGAAAATGCCTTTGAAGAGTTTGTTGCCTCCCGTCCAGCTGAATTTTACAAGAAGGGCATTAATAAACTGCCAATGCGTTGGCAAAAATGCGTCGATTGCATGGGTGATAACTTTGAATAAAAGAAATAAAAAAAGTAAAAAGAAAATACTTTTACTTATCCCCTGCTCTGTCAAGCGCGCGCGTTTTTTCAACGCCGGCTCTGTCACGTGTTTAGCGCGCGCGGCGGCATTTTACGAGCGGGTAGCAAAACATAAATTTCTCATGTTTTTTCTATGAAACTACCCTGGACTAATCGTGTATTTCGATTGCAGTTGAACTTTACTATGTAGTATAGTATTTAAAAGTTAAATCTAGTGTCTAAATATTATCCTATGGTCGTTGTAGTTCAAAAAACTGTACATTTTTACTAGTTTGTGAAATAAAACCATTTTTAAAGGGTACTTGTATTTTTTATTTCATATTTACACATCCCATAGACATATTTACACAAATGGGCATCACAATACTTACTACCTACTAGTATTTCGTAGAAATTTTACGAAACATGAGGCACTCAAAAACAACCTACAAAAAATGGGGTCAGCCGCTGTGTGCAGACGGCAAAAGTATGGATACGACATGGCGACAGCGGTGTTGGAAAAATTTACAGCAGGCAGGTACAAGGAATAAAGGTCTAAGTAAATGCATTTCGTATGTAAGTAATCATCATCATTTTACAAGTACAAAAATATAGATACGTTAATCTGAGTAAATCGATTTCGTACGTAAGTAATCATCATCATTTTACAAGTACAAAAATAAAATTACGTTAATCTGAGTAAATGCATTTCGTACGTAAGTAATCATCATCATTTTACAAGTACAAAAATAAAATTACGTTAATCTGAGTAAATGCATTTCGTACGTAAGTAATCATCATCATTTTACAAGTACAAAAATAAAATTACGTTAATCTGAGTAAATGCATTTCGTACGTAAGTAATCATCATCATTTTACAAGGACAAAAATAAAATTACGTTAATCTGAGTAAATGCATTTCGTACGTAAGTAATCATCATCATTTTACAAGTTCAAAAATAAAATTATGTTAATCTGAGTAAATGCATTTCGTACGTAAGTAATCATCATCATTTTACAAGTACAAAAATAAAATTACGTTAATCTGAGTAAATGCATTTCGTACGTAAGTAATCATCATCATTTTACAAGTACAAAAATATAGATACGTTAATCTGAGTAAATGCATTTTGTACGTAAGTAATCATCATCATTTTACAAGTACAAAAATATCTGCTAATAACAGACAAAAACAAATTTTGATGAAAACAAGATAAATTTGATGATGCATCATCATCATTAACCTATGTTAGTCCACTGATGGACGTAGGTCTTTCCCAAGACGTGCCACTGTCACGTAAGGATAGGACACTCTCAAACGGTGAAACGGTGTGAAAAACTGATGTCGGACGAATGGAATAAATAAATATATAAATAAATATATAAATATATAAATAAATATATAAATAAATAAATAAATGGAATAAAACTAGTTTAAAACGGTGAAAGATAACATTGTGAGCCGATTTGATAAAATATCACTGGACTAAAACGGTAAAGGAAAAGATTACGCGATAAACTGGCATGACGGAAGAACAACTAGAACTAAACGAAGAACAACTAGAACTAAACGGGTAAGGAAATACATAGGTAAGATTATTGACGCACGTAAAAACAACTAAAACTAAACGGGTAAGGAAAAACACCGTGAGGAAAGGATGGTGACACACAAAGTGCATGTCCTAAACCTGAGGGGCATAATTGTGCACCAGTGCGAAGCAAGGCCCGCACAGGGCTTTCTCACAGGTAGCACATTGGAATGTTGTCAGTTTTCTGCACCTTCCACATTTTCTCCTCAAGTGCCGCTTGTGTGGACCAGGCCGGTTAATCTCGGGCAGCACTTGATAAACATGGCGGGCACCTGTATCAAAAACTCGCTCCGGAACAACATGTATACGACAATGAGATTGTATTGTACTCTTCTGATGAATCTGCAGGAGCTTGCGGGTCAGATTCATCCTAAACATTCGATGGCTCAGATGTGGTGCCTCTGGTGTGGTGGTATGATTATACATAATCATCGCGTTTAACACGCTCACATTTAAGAGGCGCCTAAAAAATTTCTTATACCAAACCTTTGTCCTCTTTCTTTCAATTGGATACATTGCGAGCATTTGGTCCTTTTTGTCTACCCCCCCCATGCACACATTGTAGTCGTGTATGACCGTAGGCTTGCTGACCCACTGTTGTTGTGTGGCCGACGGTTGTGTGGTGACGGTGACTCCATGGTATGTCGAGATAAGAGCCACACGGTTATTATCTCGCCATACCATCAGATCCACATCTCCAGAGGTGCAACCTGACACCTGGCCTACGGTCATATCTCGCTTGGACAATCGCGTCATCTCGTCTGGAACGAACTGACGGTTCGTTCGCAGGGTTCCCACACAGTCAAGACCAAATGATTTGAGAGTCCGCGCGAGAGCTGGAGAGTTGTAGAAATTGTCCATCCACAGTGTTCTCCCAGAAAATTTAAGGTCTTCCACGAGCCCCAACACGAGGCGTGGAATTATCCCACCAACGGGACTTGCGTCACCGTCGGCTTCGGGTTCGCGGCCCGCGTGGACCTTGAACCTCCACAAATACCCCGATTGGGACTCGCAGACCTCGTAGGTTTTTATACCTATTGAAGCTGCCTTATTTCTAATGAACTGGTTGATTTCCAACCAGCCCTTCCACTGCGTCAGTGACTCGTCTAACGCCACGTTCTGGTTCATGACGTAAAGACTTGAAAATTTGGCGTTGAGGTGGTCAATAATTGGTTTTATCTTATGCAGCTTGACTTCTGCATAAGAGGCCGTGGGTGCCAATGCGAGGTTGTCGTTGAAATGCAGGCATCGGCTAAGCCTCAAAAAGGTGTTGATGGGCATCTCCACGGCAAACCCAGGCGTCGAAAAAATGTCACGAGTACTATTCCAGTACTCGTCAAACCTACTCCTAACTACGATACCGGTTGCCAGTATTATCGCAAAATACCTGTTTAATTCGTCCGCATTAGTATTTTCCCACCGGTTCATTCGGCTGTTCTGGCCTAGCCTGTCTGCTGCCCTAAGCGCATCCTTGTACTGCTGGGCGTACCTATTCGTTTCCTCAGCGATTTGTTCCATTATACGGCGATCCCATATGGCGCAAAACGCATCATATGGGTCGCTGTATGTAGTGGTCGGCCCACTTTGAATTGAGAAGATTTCCCTTCTCTCCGCAGGTGGTATCGGAGAGTCGGAAAATCTTCGCCAGTCAAAGTGGAACAAATCGTGAGGAAATTCAGTGGCGGCAGCGGCAGCGTCAACAGCAGCGACAACTTCAACAGCAGCGGGAGGAGGCTGGAGGACGGGTGCTGGTGCAGGTGTTGGCGCTGGCTGGGGAGGCCACTGCAGCACCACATTTGCCACCGCGTTGGTCACCTGGTCCTCTTCAGGCTCTAGCCCGACGCGGGACACGCGCGGTATATACATCGGCACGGTCTCTTCTTCGGAGTCGTCGTCACTACTTCCTACAAAAACAAATGGTCTGCTATAAATATCCGTCTAAAGATAATCAGTACCTGTACCATCTAACTGAAGTCGTTTACGGTGATATTCTGTTAAAAAGCACACATACCCTTGTTGAGGAAATCCTCAATTTCATCTTCTGTCATCATGTAGCTCCGCCGTTCTACAACCGAGGGCGGGGGCGGCAACGGCACAGGGCTGCTCCCTCCACACTCCACGTATCTGAGAAAAACATTTCTTTTTAATTGATTGTTACAGGATTGACCTTCACGTCGTGGAGTAGATATAAAAATAATACATACAAACTCGGAGATGGTGGGTCCACTATCTGCAATGTGGGTGGCTCTGGGCTGTGTATTGGGCCCTGGATGGTGGGTGGCTCTGGTGGCGGAGCCTGGTAGGCCTCACGCCTCAGCCTCTGGTCTTCCATCCGCCCTTGGATCACCAACATGCGCCTAAGAAATTATGATTTTGATTAAAATACGAAGTAAAAAATTGCAAATTCAAGATTGTAATCTTTACTTACGCGCTTGTCCCCTGCCACGTGCGCTTGCGCGTCTCCAGGGGCACGCCTGGTGCTAGTCCAGCAACATTGCCCAAGTCGATGCTAAAAAAAAATGGTCAAAGATTAAGAAAAATAAGGATAAAAAAAGAAATTGTATATGAGAACAACAAACAGCCCAAGCAATACCTGGCGCCAACGCTCGGGCGAGCCTGCCCTCGCCCTCGCCCCACAGTGGAGGTCGAGGTTTCAGCGTCGCCCTCCGCCCCCACCCGCCCTCGCCCTCGCCCTCGCCCTCGCCCTCGCCCTCGCCCTCCTCGCCCCCCAGAGGTCGAGGCTCCAGCGTCGCCCTCCACCTCCACCTCCACCACCTCCACCTCCACCTCCACCTCCACCTGCCCTCGCCCTCGCCCTCCAGAGGAGGTCGAGGCTCCAGCATCGCCCTCCACTCCCGCCTGTCCTCGGCCTCGTCCGCCTCGTCCTCGTCCGCCGCGCCCACGTCCGCCTCGCCCACGAGCAGATGTTAAATTACCACGTCCAGTCCTACAGCAAACATGCGACATGCTTTCTCTTTAAACCATGCAGCCAGAAAAAATACAAAAGGAATAAATAAAAACCCCCCCCTCAAAAACCAGTGATGATGATGTTGATTTACAACACCATTTGGGCCATCAGCTTAATCTTATTTCATCATAAAAAAAAGATGCTACAAAAAGTTGCTAAATAAATAAAGCCCCCCTCTCCCTCCCCCTCTCCCCAGCATCCCTCCCCGAATACGGGGTTTTTAAAAGAAACCAGAGCCACAATAGTCCCTATAAAAAATGTGATGATGATGATGGTGGTGATTTACAACACCATCAGGTGGGTCATCTAATTATTCCAATTATTCAAAACGTTATTCCAATGCATAAAAATAATGTTTTGAAAAACAATAAAAATGATCGTCCTCAGGCAGATGATTGTCTTATCCACTTTCGGCTTACGTCGCCGGTCTGTCAAAAAAACCCATGGGTCTTTTACGTATTTTTCTCTGTTCTGAGCTCAAGAACAGAGAAAACATATACGTATAAACGAAATATTGAAGTAAATCGATGTTCTGGACTAATGAACAGAGAAATAAATACGTATTTAGCCAAAAAAACGTCGAGATTTGACTAGATTCTAACGGTCAAGGCCGGCATAGTAGCGTCATTTCATAAAAACAACTAAAAACAGCCTAAAACTTGGTCAATACGACGTAAATAATGTAATCACTCATAGATAGATAAATTGTACTTACATTTTAGCAAAAATCCGACTCTTTTCCTATTTATTTCCTATTTTTAGCAATTATCAAACCACACACAAACTCGCTCCGCAATGAAAGAAGTCAGTTCGATGACGCGCCGTATGACAAGCGAATTTCATCAAAATTCCGATAACCTTTTAATTTGAACCTAAAACAATATATCTGTCTCTGTTTGTCATCTGCGTTTTGTTATTATCCATCTCACCCAACACTTCAACCACATGCTTAAAATCAGACGAAAACTCGGGTGAACAAAAAAAGACCCCTGGGTCTTTTTGACAGATGTCGCTCGACAACCCTTGGGTCTTCTTGACAGACCAAAGGTTATTCCACAAAACGGCAATTTCATAAGTAAAGACCTAATACTACTTGATACTGGCAAAATTGATCCGAAAAGGACAGATGCCATTCATTAAGAAGAAGAAGAAGAAACCTTAGAAATCTGCTTCTTTTTTCGTGAAAATAAGATCGGCCACTTGGAAGAATAATCAATGGAATCCGCGTTAAGGCGTTGCCGCTCTTACTTAGCTGTGTATTACACCAGTAATCTTATCTTTGTCTATCCCACGGAACGTAGCTACGAGTAGAAGAGAAAGTAGATGTAAGTTTGGCAACACCTTACTCCTGTGTAAATCGTGTCTGTTGATTTCCGACATGTTAGACAAAACATTGTCTTGTTGTGCTGAGAAAACTCAATAAATTGTGTTAAAAATAAAGCGTTTCTACAAAATCAATTCACCTAGTGAAAAAATGTGTTGTTCTGCTGTGTATTGTTCTTCCAGAACAACAAAAGGAGGTGTAAAAGACCCGGAATAGTCATTTAATACGTAAGTCTTAGTCAATATATTTCATCTTTTTACATGCTAAAAGAGCGAGATTTTTTACCAGAAAAACAGTAATAATTAAATTTTATTTAATGTTAGTCCTAGATTCATAAGTGTTATTGATGAAAACTAAGTGTAAAACCATTAATTATTGTAAAATAAAATGTATTGATTTAGGCATCTGTGCTAGTGATGTACTACACCAGCCAATTTGGCTATATCGATAATATTTTAGTTTCCGTTTTTTATGCATATAACTCAATGCTTTGAATGAGTTTACTGCGGGATAAATGTTTGTAAGATCTGCAAATATTTGTAGCGGGTCACTCGTAGTTCCTGATACCCACGATACGGGTATCCTAGTGTAATCCTACTGGGGGATCATGACTACTAAGTACTCAATACTCAATACATTTATTGCTTTACACATGGTTTAGTTTCTGCATGCATCGTTTTTAGGTGTAATTAGGTATCACATGGACTCTGCATGGGTATAGAAAACATGGAGGCAGGCCGAGGTTTTAAGGTAAGTTAGCTTGATATCTTGATATTAGGATTATGAAGTGACTGTTGTAATGTTGTGGAATCATAATAATGTGAAACATCTTTCGTTTCGTTTTTTTTTGTACACAATATTTTTTTTAAAATGCTAAAAAAAACCGCGCACAGTCAAATTGGCGGGAATGAAAATCTGATACCTACCTATCTACTCTGCGCTGTGGATGTTATGTTCTCTTAGGTTTATCACAATTTTATTTTGTTTAATAAATACTAAGTAGGTACTTAGTCGTTGGGTGCTGAATAAGATTTAAAACTCGATTGAGAGACATAGCTGAAGAAGTAAACTTCTGATTCTAGAATTAATTTGTTTTTTGTTTCCTCGCAAATTAGAGAATAGTACTAAGTATACAATGCTCGGCTGAAATAGTAATTAACGGCCTCGTTTATTTATCTCATTTATAATTTTTTTTAGTTTCCCAAAATGCCCCAGGACGGAAAAAGATGCAAGAAAGTGGTGTGGAAACACAAGACCTTTCTACAACACCCAAGCGAGCAGTGAGAATTTTAAAAGTTTAAACCGTTTCATAAATTTTCATACCGTGAAAATCCCTCATTGTGTATTGAATTATATTATTGTAATTTAGTTGAACAAATCAAAGAGTTTATATCCAATTATGACGCCTTTTTCATTGATTTCGGTATTCAATAAATAATGCTGGACAAGTCACACAACATTATCTAGCCCTAGAATAAGCAAAACTTGTGTTATGGGTGCTAGATAACTGATATACCTACATAATACAATACATTACATGTATAGGTATTTTTTATTTTTATATAGAAAAGACCAGAACACCCGGAATAAATACCTGCAGATCGTACAAATATTTGTTCTAAGGCGGGAATCGAACCCGCAACCTCTTGCGTCGTAGGTGGACATTCGCCCACTGCACCACAGAGGTCGTCAAATCGTCGTAATTCATCGATAGGTTAGTTAATGTCGTTACTTCTCTAGTCACGCACACTAACACATATCTACAACTGAACACTAACAAAAAACGGACACGCTTTGAAATTTATTTATCCATCCCTATAATTTATCATCCTTGATCGGCCATATAAATACGCAAGCAATGCAAAGCAAGCACGTTTAGTAGAATCAGCGAAAGCGAGCGTGCTATTAGCTAGCATGGCTTTGTGCAGAGTCTGTCTAGTCGGCGACATCAGGCTATTGGACCTAAGCAGAATCCACCTGGAGGTTTACGGAAAACTTACAAACACCGAGGTAGGAAACACATACAATTTTTAATGACTGACTGCAGGCTGCCACCATTAGCTGTGGTCGTTAAATCAATAAACTATTTATATATACTACTTACTATCCCGGCGGATCAACCCCGAAGTGGGTCTTTGCCTCCTCTTGCTAGTTGGAAACTAGACGAGAGCTGAGATCCTTCCCTACTTCGTTCTTCCACGGGTATCTGGGTCTGGTGATGTAACGGATACTAACACTGGAGGGGACGAAATAGATAAACGGGTCCAGAACACACTGCATTGCAGTACGGCACTTCACAAGATCCTAGTGTCCAAGTTTCTTGCCGGAGAACCAAGATCCGAGTATACAAGACCATTATTCGGCCGATCTTGATGCATGGATGTGAGGCTTGGACACTGATCCAGAAGGAAGTTGTTCCTTTAATCTTTTAACAAGCTTCTGGTTGCAGAGCGAAGGGTACTGCAAAAAATCGTGGTCAAATATAATAGGCTAATTAATTCTGTCAACGTCTTCACATCTCTTGGCACGCAGCTCGCGAGTTCCTATCCCTTTCTTACTTATGCTGCCGTTCGCTCTAATAATATTGAATCTTGAATCCCTTGCGAAAAGAGCACTCATTGCTTGTTAGTTTTTTTTTTTTTTTTTTTTTATATCTCCTCTGATTCTTGCAATCTGCCTGTGCGAGCATTGAGCTTGAGTTTGGTCGGTTCTACTACATCAATGGCATGTATGGAGAACGCCCAGTGGTGTTTCCATTTTGTTTGTCCTCTTGCGAGCTATATGAGGTCTTGAGGAGCTCTTCTCTTTATTCTTCTGAAAGAAGTGGTCTTCTCCATCAGATATCTGGCTATCTCGTTTGGGTGAATTTCGAGACGTTTGGCGTACGATTTAGTTTTCATTTTTATTTCGTCTTCAACTGTCATAATTTCAAGGTCATGGTGGAGTTGGGAGTTTGTCATATACCACGGAGCATTCGCTATCATACGCAGGATTTTGGATTGGAAGCGTTGGATAATTGCTTGTTAGTAAGAATCTATGTTATCTATTATTATTTCTACAACCGAATTTAATAAAAGTTAAACATAGTTTCAAAATTAAAATACAAAATAAATATGAGCAACAAAAACATATAGTATAGGATCCCTAGAAGAAGGACCTTCACCGAGCTGGTTATTTAATGAAACGTATTTTATATTTAATTAAACATGCCAATAAATATATTCTATATGGGTTGCCTATCAAATTTCAGTCCAGGATATGATTAATTAATAATTAAAAAAAAACAATGTTTTTTTAACTTTCCACCGGTTTGTTTACTAGACAAATTCTATACCAATCGAAAGTAAAGACCCCATAGAATATGCAAACGTTAGGTTGCCTATTTTTTTCCGGTCACAACTCTCGGGTAGCCAGGTATAAACAGGAAAATCGATACTAGCATTTTGCACCGGTATGTTTATTGAATAAAAATACTGGGGTCTATACTTTCGATTGGTATAGAATTTGTTTAATAAACAAACCAGTGGAAAGTTTAATTTTTATTTTTTTTAATTATTAATTAATCATAATTATCCTGGACTGAAATTTGATAGGCAACCCATATCGAATATATTTATTGGCAGGTTTAATTATATATAAAATACGTTTCATTAAATAACCAGCTCGGTGAAGGTCCTTCTTCTAGGGATCTTAGACTAATATAATTTAGGTACACATAAAAATAAAACAAAATTATGAAATTGATTAATCATGTTGGTTCGTATAATTAAATGAACTTCTAAGTACACTTGGATAGATGTCTGCTATTTTATTAAAACTGAGGCTGTCCTAAGCCTGGAAAAAGTCCAAAGGAAAGACTAAGTAATTAAGTTCAAAACGGCTTGCGAAGTTGCTATTGAAAATGTTTACATACTTCTGCAGCCTCCACATAATCTACACTAGAATGCAAGTTTTTGTAAAATAACGCATTTTTATAATAAAGAGTTTATAGCAACTCCATAAAGAAATGAAATAAAGTAAACAAATCTTATGAAACCCCAGGACACTCTTTTAAGCTGGCAAAGCGCTCCGAAAGCTTCTGTGTGTGCTTCTTGGAGGAATTAGACTGGCTGTAAAAGCCTCAGGTATCACTCATAGTGAACCACCCTTCCCCTCCCTTGCATATCGGAAAGTCCTTCCATCTTGTGTGTCACTTAGGGCTTGCATTATCCGTCACATTTTAGTATTCGGATAATATGGATAATAGTGAACTCTACTATTCGGATATCCGGATTTTCCGGATAATTCGGATAATGATTGAAATAAACTAAGAAAAACTAAATAAATGATGTACGAGTACTTTTTATTCAAGTTTACGTTTACGATATCACAAAAAATGTCTGAACTTCCAACGAGTTACTTGACTCCCTTAATAAGGACGGGCTACAAACCATAGGCTATGCCGATGATCTCGCAATCATGATTTCGGGATTGTTCGAATCGGCCCTATGCGAGAAAATGCAGAAAGCACTCCGTATTGTGGAGTCCTGGTGCCACACGCACAGCTTAACAGTAAACCCCAGCAAGACAGAACTTGTACTCTTCACTCGCAAGCTTAAGCTGCCAAATCTACATCTACCTTCCCTTTTTGGAACCAAACTGGCTCTCAGCAAAGAGGTTAAATATCTCGGAATATGGCTAGATATCAAGCTCTTATGGGGTAAACAATAGAATACGTAACGACAAAAGCCAAAAACGTGCTATGGCAGTGCAGATGCGCCGTTGGCAAGGACTGGGGGCTTAAACCCAAGCTTTGTCTCTGGATGTACACGGTCATGGTACGGCCGGTGCTAACCTACGGTGCCGTGGTATGGTGGCCCAGAATAAACCTAGTCACCACAATCAACAAGCTGCAGCAGGTACAAAGGCTCACGTGCGCCCTGTTAGCGGTTGTGCAATATCAACACCGTCTGCGGGACTGGATATGATACTAGGACTAACGCCCCTCCATCTCCACATACTCAAACTCAAACTCAAACTCAATAATTTTTTATTCATTACGATGCAAGAATCACTTTGAAACGTCTTATAGCTAGGTGAGTCTAGGTGCCAGTTCCACGCGACCAAGCGTAGAAGAACAGGCAACAAACTACGTCTCGGTTCCTACTGTTTTTTTATATGATCCTTTTACAAATCAAAAATAGTCTAAAATAATAGCAGTGAAGTTCCAGTGTGGTGCCACTTCACTTAGTCAGACGTATGCAATGCAATAATACAAAAGCAAAAGTTTCAAAGACAGCACACGCTACGCTTCAAAGTTATACTATAGTATCTACACAGCTTATATAAAAATAAGATACGAAATAGTAGGTACAGACATTGCAAATCGACATGTTAGCTTCCTATGGGTAGAGTGACCGGGACATTGGGCCACGCAGTTTTATCATTCATATAGCTATCTAGAGTATAGTACGCTTTCTTTATTAAATTATTCTTAACATAGGCTTTAAACTTCCGAATAGGAAGCTTACATACATACAACAGGAGGCGATGGCAGCAGCGTTAAGGATAAGATCCACGAACCAGTGGAAAAGCAGTGGTAAACCAACAAACCACTCAAGAATTCTGGACAAGGCCATACAAGCCATTCCGGAGGCCATAAAAGGAACCGACAGAATAGCCACGATAGAAAAAAAGTACCAAATAGAAAGCCGAAGAGGCACGGTACATCCTATCTCGACCTCCAACATCTTTCAATTTTTTAAAATGGACAAAAAGTCATGGCTCGTGTTTAGGAAACAATAAAGCCGACTCCCTAGCAAGAGCGGGTGCGAAACAGACACCTACCACAGACGACCTGGGTCTCTGCAAGCCCCCATCGGCAGAAATAAGGAATTGGCTGATAGACGTACTTCCATAAGGAGCACACCAAAAGCAATGGGAACGCAGATCAGACTGCAAACACACAAAAGCGATGCTTCCAGCGATGGATAAGCACATCACAACAAACCTACTCAAGATGAAAAGAGAAGACTTAAAAATGATGGTAGGAATCATCACGCGCCATTGCGACCTCAACTACCACCTCATGAAGACTGGAGCTACAGACAGCGACCTGTGTCGGGGCTGCTTACAGGACAAGAAAACTATGGAGCATGTAGTACTGCACTGCTCCGCAACAGAAGAAGCGAGGTCCAAGACAGGGCCCAGGGAACTTATTTAGTCTTGTCCCTCCACATCCACCACCGTGTCACCATCCGGTTCACTAGAACATTGCTGCCTTCTCCGTTATTTTAAGGAGTTGGGCTTAAGATTTCTATCTGTATTATTGTCAAATCACTGTGGTTTGGACAGAGTGAGGATGGATACTCTTGCGAAGACATTGTAATTTTAGATTTTACATAGTACTATCCGCATTATCTGAAATATCCGGATAATTTAACTGTCACTATTCGGATTTGAAAATTGGCGGATATTCGGATAATTCGGATATCCGGATAGCAAGCCCTAGTGTCACTGCACGTGGTGCTCTGTTGATTTGAGGTCAGGCAATACTAAGCTTCTAATGTCACTCATAATAGAGCAGCCAATCAGCAGGTTTGGAAAGACAAACACCATTGTCTTTCTTCTAACACCCCATTTTGTCTCCGTCCTTGCAGCCCATGTAGTTTGATCAGCACAATTACTAATAGATACTATTTGTGTAATATTTCAGTCTGTCACAGAATCAGAATATGGCATGCCTAGCACAGTATGCTATGTCTGTTACTATCAGCTGCAGAGGTTCCATTTGTTCTCCGAGATGGCTCGCAAATCCAACAGAATCCTACAAGATCTGCTTATTAACGGCACTGAGGTAAAACAGGCACCTCCCTCCTTTTTTTTTTTAGATTATTGCAAGGTTATAAATAAATTAATTTTGTTTATATCTTCAGGTAACACAAAATGCACTGAACATGCAACCTCTGAATGTAATACTGAACTTAACATTGACCCCGACAGTGCACTTGTCGATTAGTAATTTAACAAAAGCTTCAAGTACACCCGTAGTTGTTAAAGATGAACAAACACTTGAGAACAGTGAGGAAGAAAGAGGAGAAGATACCCCTGCACATGAAGAAATTGACATTGAGCAGTTCAAATTAGTGTATCTTACAGATGATATGAATGAAACTGATAAGGTAAATAAGGCAAGCTTGAACCCTGTAGAGCACTGGTCCACTAGTAATGGTACACATGCTTCAGGTACTATTGAAGCTATTAAAGATGAAGAAATACTTGAGAACATTGAAGAAAACGACATTGAGTGTGAGGAATCCAAGCTAGAGTCTGATAGAGAGGTAGAAGTCAATGATGATTCAAATGAAACTGATAATGATCGAGAAAGTAATAGTAATATCAAGGCTGATAATAAAACGCATTTGTGTTTTTATTGTGATATATGTAACAAAATATTTTACAAAAAATGTAACTTGGTGATACATTTAAAGACTCACACCGGAGTAAAGGCATATTTCTGTCACAGATGTAGAAGGACTTTCAATAAAAAAAGTAAGTTAATAGCTCACATGGGAATCCACACTGGAGAAAAGCCATATGCCTGCAACAGATGTGATAAAAGGTTCTCTCGTATAAGTAATTTAACTAGGCACATGCGAATCCACGATGGAGAAAAGCCATATTCTTGCAACAGATGTGATAAGAGATTCTCACGAAAAAATAGTTTAACAATCCACATGCAAATACACACTGGAGAAAAGCCATATTCGTGCGATAGATGTGATAAGAGATTCTCTCAGATAAATAATTTAACAAAGCACATGCGAACCCACACTGGAGAAAAGCCATATTCATGCAGCGAATGTGATAAGAGATTCTCTCAGATAAATAATTTAACAAAGCACATGCGAACCCACACTGGAGAAAAGCCATATTCATGCAGCGAATGTGATAAGAGATTCTCTCAGATAAATGATTTAACAAAGCACACGCGAACCCACACTGGAGAAAAGCCATATTCATGCAGCGAATGTGATAAGAGATTCTCTCAGATAAATCATTTAACAGCTCACATGCGAACCCACACTGGAGAAAAGCCATATTCCTGCAACAGATGTGATAAAAGATTCTCTCGTATAAGTAATTTAACAAGGCACATGCGAATCCACGATGGAGAAAAGATAGATAGATAGATAGATAGATAACACTTTATTGTACACCACAAGAATAGGAACATACAGCATAGCGAAAAACTAAAACTATAGCGAAGCACAATGGGCGGTCTTATCGCTATGAGCGATCTCTTCCAGACAACCTTTGGATGGACAGGATTTGAATAACGAGAAGGCGGTGCCATAAGGGCTTCCACACTATATATTATTATGAGAAATTATGATATATTTATGTAGGAACTATAGAAACATTACATATTATACCTATACATATACATAAACAGTACATATACCTATAGTTTATAAACATGAATACATAGATAGCAACAATAATATAAACATACATAATTATACTGATAACATAGATAAATCATAATGAACCTCCTAATTCAACTGAATAGTGGCTGTGCAAAAGCTTTTTGAAGATGGGAAGGGATTTCGCTTTTCGAATATCAACAGGAAGAGAGTTCCAAAGGCGAGTAGCTTGTACAGTGAAAGAGTGCTTATAGAAAGAAGAAGAGTGGACAGGAGTACTAAGTTGTAGGGTTTCAGAAGATCGTAAGGTACGAGAGTTGGCGAGATGTAGGTATTCAAAGCGTTCTTTTAGATAATGCGGGGTGGAGGGATTAAATAAGATACTGTACAAGAGGGAAAGGTGATGAGTATTCCTGCGAAAACGAATAGGCAACCACTTAAGCTTATTACGAAAATCGGAAACATGGTCATATTTGCAACCCATAAAAAAAAAAAAAAAAAAAAGCCATATTCTTGCAACAGATGTCATAAGAGATTCTCTCAGATAAATAATTTAACAAGGCACATGCGAATCCATACTGGAGAAAAGCCATATTCTTGCAACAGATGTGATACGCGATTCACACAAAAAAATAGTTTAACAATTCACATGGAAATACACACTGGAGAGAAGCCATATTCTTGCAACAGATGCGATAAGAGATTCGCTCAGATAAATCATTTAACAGCTCACATGCGAACCCACACTGGAGAGAAGCCATATTCGTGCGATAGATGTGATAAGAGATTCTCTCAGATAAATCATTTAACAGCTCACATGCGAACCCACACTGGAGAAAAGCCGTATTCGTGCGATAGATGTGATAAGAGATTCTGTGAAAGAAATACTTTAACTAGGCACATGCGGATTCATACTGGAGAAAAGCCATATTCTTGCAACAGATGTGATAAGAGATTCACACAAAAAAATAGTTTAACAATTCACATGCAAATCCACAAGAGAGATTAGCCATATTCCTGCAGCTAATGTGATACGAAGCTATCACCAGCTTGAACAGTGATCTATCCTTGAGTGGAGCAGGCTTTATGGTCTTAAGGTAAAAGTAAAAGTAAAAAAGCCATTTATTCTACAACACTTAAAAAGAATTACATGCATTACTTTCCTTAATTAAGTTAATAAAATTTGTATTATAACGTAAGCGTAACGTTTGTATGGAGAGTCGCCTGGTGTTGTACTCTCTTAAGGTCAATCCAGATTAAATATCGGATTATAAGCGGAAGCTCGCGGATTTTGCCACAAGTTAACTGGTCTGTTCTACCACAAGTCATATTTGACAATCCTATGCTGGAAATCAGTGAGGTGGTTAAGGATCTGGGCGTCCTGGTTGATAGACATTAGACATATTCTATCGTGGGGACCACAAATAGCAGCAGTAAGCCGAAAGACTTTTCATTGCTCATACTCGGAAAGTAGGTCTAAAGTTGCCTGGAAAGTAATACTTTCAGCCCAAGGGAGAATCGCTTTCTACTGACAGCTGTCAAATTATAAAAAAAAATCAAGTTCTATTTTATTCAACCATATTTTTATGAAACAACGGGATATTTACCATGATTAAATTTTGACGAGTTGACTTCCGATATTTCGGCACAGTTGCCGAAATATCGAAATATCAGTTGCAGTTATTCAACCATGTTCCAACTATCTAAAGTCTTTTTAACTGCAACGAGGTTATTGAACCAAATTCCAACTTTTTATTCAGCAAGGATGTTGGAAACCCATTACAACGGTAAGAAGTTTGAAAAGTCTAATTTAGAGCGCGATGTAAAATTTAAATATAAATAATATAAAGATAGTATTAAATAAAGAATTAGAAAAAACTATTAGAAGAAAAACAAACTTTGCTGACGTAACATACACAATTAAATCACTGAAATGGAAATGGGCAGGTCATAAGCAAAACGGACAAGTGGGCCAAAGATATTAAAGAGTGGTATCCGAGAGCTGGAAAGAGAACCAGAGGCAGACCCGTTCGAAGATGGGAGGATGATCTACGAGGTACCGCAGGTGCATTGTGGTTGAGGAAGGCCCGTGACCGGGAACTATGGAAGAGCCTGGGGGAGGCCTATGCTGTAAAGCAAAACGACCCTTAAAAATAATTACTGATGCCCAAGCTATACTTAAAATAATTATTATTAATTTTATAAATTTAAAACTAGTTTAGTTAAGTAGATTGTAAGATTTTTTATTAGATACACTTTATTGTTGATTAGTCCTTTCCGGCATTTGTAGATGAGAAAATTCAAAATATTAACAGAACTTCGGACAGATTACTCAAAATTAATAGCCTAGCATTTACAATTATTCGGTTTTGTCTGTTTGTGCCTAAATTTACCTACTCTTTAAGATGTTGTCAACTGTGGAAACACAGTGAGCTGGTGGAAGGCTTAGACAACATTCTAAAGACTACTTTATCATCGGTTTTGAGTATTTCCTTGGATGACAGGGCATGGTCGCAGGCCTCCCTGCCTGTCAAATTGGGAGGCTTAGGTATTCGCAAAATTTCGAGTGTAGCCCTACCAGCTTTCTTGTCTTCCGTCTATAGCACTAGCTCTTTGGTTAAACAAATTCTATCTCAGTCTTTTTCGGCTACATCTGGTATTACTCTCCAAAGGGTTTCCGCCAAAATTGCCCCAGTCCCGGCGCAAAAGAATTGTATCTCAGATTTTAGATAATCATTAGTAGAAACAATATTAGTTGTCGCTATTTCCTGATTTCGTGGCTAACATGTGTTTTTTACCCAGAGAAGTTTCATAGGCGCTACATGCAAAAATGACACTTTTTAGGAAAAACTTCATGTTGCTTTGCTAATTGACATTGAATTGGCAAAAAATGAATAAAACACATAATATAAACACATTATCACATATGTAATATAATGTCAAGATTCAAGATTCAAGATTCAATAAGCGTTTATTCAATACGATACAAGAATCACTTTGAAACGTCTTAAAGCTAGGTGAGTCTAGGTGCCAGTTCCACGCGACCAAGCGTAGAAGAACAGGCAACAAACTACGTCTCGGTTCCTACCGTTTTTTTATATGATCCTTTTACAAATCAAAAATAGTCTAAAATTATAGCAGTGAAGTTCCAGTGTGGTGCCACTTCACTTAGTCAGACGTATGCAATGTAATTATACAAAAGCAAAAGTTTCAAAGACAGCACACGCTACGCTTCAAAGTTATAATAAAGTATCTACACAGATATAAAAATAAGATATTAAATAGTAGGTACAGACATTGCAAATTGACATGCTAGCTTCCTATGGGTAGAGTGACCGGGACATCGGGCCACGCAGTTTTATCATTCATGTACCTATACCTATTATGCCAGTTTTTTGAAAAACTTCATTTTACTGTACTAATTCACTCGTTAACAACATAAACGAGTGGATAATTGCAAAAAATGAATTTAATAGGTACATATGCGTATACACTGATATGTATAGCCTGCATCATACTTATATACATTTTGTAGTTATCTTTATTTTATAAGAAAAAGAATACTGCCTTAAGTAATCGGGGTTTAACTTTTCTCTGTTATATTATTAATATTACAATAGGTTTTCATTATCGTTTCTCAGAATTCAATAAGGGCTTGTGACGTGAGTGAGCGCGCTCTCGCTCCCACTGAATTTTTAAAGGGAGAAACATAGTCACCCCGATTATTAAAGGCAGCTTTTAAAGGCGATTATTTTCCTTATAAAATAAATATAACTACAAAATGTATATAAGTATGATGCAGGCTATACATATCAGTGCGTACGCATTTTTTTTAATTTTTTTTTATAATACGGACAATACATATCTACCTATTATATTCATTTTTTGCAATTATCCACACGTGTGTGTCGTAAATGAGTGAATTAATCAGTAAAATAAAGTTTTTCAAAAAATGAAATAATAGGTATAGGTACATTATATTACTTAAGTGATAATGTGTTTATATTATGTGTTTTATTAATTTTTTGCCAATTCAATGTCAACTAGCACAGTTACACGAAGTTTTTCCTAAAAAGTGTCATTTTTGCATGTAGCGTCTATGAAACTTCTCTGGGTAAAAAAAACATGTTAGCCACGAAATCAGGAAATAGCGACACCTGATATTGTTTCTGATACGTCTATTGGTTATGAAGAAAACACAATAAAACAGTATACAAATTTATTAACGGTTCTTCAATTGCCCGGTCACTGATTTGACGGTTGCTTTCAAGTAGGAGGTGAAAAAGTACTCCCCTCAAGTTTGTAGACGTCGGCCGGCTTGCTTCGGCGGCCGAGGTACGAGAAGGAGTCAGAAGGAGTTCGTGGTCACACGTAGTTGACGTCGGTGGGTGACTCGGGGAACACGACCAATACTGCAGTCTCAATATTGCAGTCCAAACTTTGAGTCCAAGCTTTGAATCCGTACATTGAAGTCCCAATTTTGAACCCTGGAAAGTAACATAGTAGGTGTCACCAGCAGGTCCAGGTTCATTACCCTCTGATTGTGACCACCGTGCGAAGCAAGCATTACGTGATGATGAGGTGAGGTGAGTACGAGGTGGTGTGTGATGTCACAATCAGAGCGGAGTTTACAAAATGAGATGAATAAAATTAATAGGAAAGAACTTAAAATTACAAAAATGAAAATGATATGAAATGAACAAAATGTGAAGTTAATGTGAAATAGGATATCTAATAAAAGATTAGATACCTAGCTATTTAAAATAAAAACAAGCTAAAGCTGAAAAGAAGAAAGATTACACAAAGAAACATAAAATAAAAGTTCGTTGCAAAATGCCACGAACCTACCTACAACATTTTTGTGACGGTTGTTCAACACTTACCGATATACGGGTTTAAAACTGAATTTACTACATTATAGCTTACGAGAGTGATATGTCTACGTAAGAAAAGATTATGTAGATAAAAAGGAATAGAATTAATGTTCCTCAAAGTGATTCCCGGTCGGGCGGCGCTCGGCAAACGACACGCTCAGAAGCGTGTACGAGCAACCGCGACCGACCGGAGAATGGCGGTTGTGGCAGCGACGGGGCGCTCGCGCACCGCGCTATACGAACACGCCCGAGTGCCTCCGAGCCGACGCGCTCAGATTTGCAGGCAAGGCAAATTCTGCGAGGCACAGACGTTGGTATTATTTAATTTTGATGCAAATTGAAGCTACTTTCCATAGGTACCTAATGATATGTAGGTAGGAAAGTACCTTTAAAATAATGATTTTATGATTTAAAATATAAACTAGATACGTCTAAAATGTATCTACGTTACAATACCCCCGCGCTTAGTGAAGGATTTTATTATTTCTTAAAAGGATAAAATCCGCATGGTAAACTCTAGACGTAAAGTTTGAAATCTTACAAATAATGTGCAAGTCCAAAAGCTAAAGCTCACAATTCTTTCAAAATCTACACTTGCTCACATATGGCACACTATAAGGAAAAAAGGTCCCAGTGTGTGCGAGTTAGTGTCGATCGCCAAAAGAAGGAAGGTTGCAGATTTTATATAGATGAAATAAAAAATAGCTTCTCAAAGGAAAATAAGCGAGTATTTGCCTACACATTCATACCTTTCATCATCTTGCATACTTCACGCTTCATATTTCATACTTCACGCTTTCAATATAGCGGCAGCAACTGTGTATTAAAATTACTGACGCACTCACACATCAACAAGGTTCAAGTTGTGATATGAACTTGAAACCCAACAAATACATATTCCAAAATGGTGAAAGGATGCGCGAAAGTTAAAAAAAATGTTTTGACCGAAGGTCATAAGGGACAAAAAGGTTTAGTTATAAAAATAATAAGTCAAAAAGAGTATCGGTAAAAGTTGAACAACGTAAATAAGTCACTATACAAAAAAACAACAAAATACTCCGCCTGTTACAGTAAGGTTTAAAAATTGGGTAACGTTTTGGTTGTTTTTCTTTTGAATTAAAAAAAATGAAAATATTGCAACCAAAAAATAAAAATAAAAAAAGCGTTTAAATGCAACTAATGTGTACGAACGAAATAAACATACAATTAAAAAGAAAGGAAGGAGAAAAAAAAAATTGTCTCCAAATTTTTGTACCGACTGTACCAAAAAAAAAAAAATGTATTTAACAAAACAGAAGGTGCTGGTAACGGTAACAGTCAGTAAACAATATATAAATCAATTAAAAAAAAATAGACACAAAAATCAACTAATTTTGTTGCACCCTGTATTTTAAGTTGCAAACAAAATACTAAAAAACGTTACGTACACCTTAGTTACCGGCAACCAAAATAAAGAAGCTGAAAAGAAAGAACGTTTTACAAAATAAAATAAAAAACACACACAACCACAAAAAAACACACAACCTACCTGAAAGCAAAATCAGTGACCAAGAACACGTATGGGCGCCAGTGATATAGACTGACTGTATACAAAATTTGCCCGATCACCGATTTGACGGTAGCTTTCAAGTAGGAGGTGGAAAAGTACTCCCCTCAAGTTTGTAGACGTCGGCCGGCTTGCTTCGGCGGCCGAGGTACGAGAAGGAGTCAGAAGGAGTCAGAAGGAGTTCGTGGTCACACGTAGTTGACGTCGGTGGGTGACTCGGGGAACCCGACCAATACTGCAGTCTCAATATTGCAGTCCCAAACTTTGAGTCCTAGCTTTGAATCCGTACATTGAAGTCCCAATTTTGAACCCTGGAAAGTAACATAGTAGGTGTCACCAGCAGGTCCAGGTTCATTACCCTCTGATTGTGACCACCGTGCGAAGCAAGCATTACGTGATGATGAGGTGAGGTGAGTACGAGGTGGTGTGTGATGTCACAATCAGAGCGGAGTTTACAAAATGAGATGAATAAAATTACTAGGAAAGAACTTAAAATTACAAAAATGAAAATGATATGAAATGAACAAAATGTGAAGTTAATGTGAAATAGGATATCTAATAAAAGATTAGATACCTAGCTATTTAAAATAAAAACAAGCTAAAGCTGAAAAGAAGAAAGATTACACAAAGAAACATAAAATAAAAGTTCGTTGCAAAATGCCACGAACCTACCTACAACATTTTTGTGACGGTTGTTCAACACTTACCGATATACGGGTTTAAAACTGAATTTACTACATTATAGCTTACGAGAGTGATATGTCTACGTAAGAAAAGATTATGTAGATAAAAAGGAATAGAATTAATGTTCCTCAAAGTGATTCCCGGTCGGGCGGCGCTCGGCAAACGACACGCTCAGAAGCGTGTACGAGCAACCGCGACCGACCGGAGAATGGCGGTTGTGGCAGCGACGGGGCGCTCGCGCACCGCGCTATACGAACACGCCCGAGTGCCTCCGAGCCGACGCGCTCAGATTTGCAGGCAAGGCAAATTCTGCGAGGCACAGACGTTGGTATTATTTAATTTTGATGCAAATTGAAGCTACTTTCCATAGGTACCTAATGATATGTAGGTAGGAAAGTACCTTTAAAATAATGATTTTATGATTTAAAATATAAACTAGATACGTCTAAAATGTATCTACGTTACATTTCTACTAATAATTATCTAAAATCTGAGATACAATTCTTTTGCGCCGGGACTGGGGTTTTTTTCTATGGGATTTGGCGGAAACCCTTTCGTATCTAGACGAAGCTCGAAATGCTTGGCATAGTGCATGTCCCAATACTGCTCCCCCCAAATCTCTTTCGTCTCAACGGCAATGGGACGGGCCTCTGTGTGAGTTGACACGGAATTGTCTGTTGCAAACGTGTTCCAGCTCTGCAGATTGTGCCTGTCTTCTTGCTGTTTCCAAATTGGAGTCAGGTTATTGGTTACAAGCCCTTCCTTCATGTAACACTCGTACTTTAATGGATCCTGTCACGTTCCGTATTGCAACCTGCCTACGGTTGGGTGCGCCGTGCTGCGCACCTCATCGGTGCCAGTGCGGTACCTACTGCAGTCGATCAGCTTGGGCACCACGGATTATCGTGTTCTAGGGCCGCCGGTCGAATATCTCGTCACGCCAGCCTTAACGACGTCATCCGGCGGGCCTTTACAACCGTCAACGTACCAGCCGTTCTCGAACCGAATGGTCTGTTGCGTGACGATGGTAAGCGGCCTGACGGTATGACGCTTGTTCCTTGGGAGTTGGGGAGGCCACTTGTGTGGGATGCTACGTGTGTCGACACACTTGCGCCTTCTCATCTGCCAAGGACATCCGTTGTGGCGGGCGCGGCGGCAGATCTGGCCGAGGATCTCAAGAAGCGCAAATATGCAGGTCTCGACAAAGCCTACTTATTTGCTCCTCTTGGGGTTGAGACTCTGGGTCCGTGGGGAACCGAGGCCTCGCGGGTCTTCAAAATTTTGTCTAGGCGACTGATCGAGGCGACGCGTGACCCAAGAGCTGGTGGGTATCTGGCGCAGCGTACCTATAAGCATTGCTATTCAGCGTGGCAATGCCGCCAGCGTCTTGGGGACGCTTCCGTCTGGCACTGATTTGGATCAGTTGAGCTATCTCTAGATCGTTTGTAACGATCTGCATATATAACTCAACTGTTTCTTGTGTATTTTGTACATTTTGTAAATATTTGTTTAATTGTAAGTTTCTCTTTATTGTTTAAATTAAGTATAGTCTAAAATGTCATAGTTTATAAGGTTGTCAATAAAGGCTAATTGAAATTGAAATTGAAATATTTTCTAACTGACTTTACTATTATTTAGCTTCAACTATTTCTTAAAAATAACATAGATTTGAGCAATTTTTGAAATTATGAAAATGAAAATAATGACTGAATAATACTGGCCAGCCGAAGTCCCGCCAGAGAAACAAACAAAAAAAGCGGAAAGGCGGCAATTCAATATTCATATTCACTCATTTTTCTATCATGTTTTTATTTTTACTTTCCTTGTATTCGTAATGAAAAGCACAGTGTTTACCTCGGGTGAAAGACTTATTTGAGTCACTCAAGCTCCATTGGCGCCCTCGCTACGCTCTGGTGCCAAACCCGTCTCGGGACTCAAAAACGTTACTTTCTATCCTCAGGTAACAATGTACAAAAAAAAAATGTATACGCATGTAGATGCAATCTACTTTAAAATTATATGTGCTCCTAGTATACCTACTTACATTAGGTACCAACTTTGGTTGGTCAATCTTTTATTTAGGAAATAAAATAAACAAATTATAACTTACACCATTACTTTATTTACAAATTACGAACAATTTAAGTATAATTCAAACCGTTTTCTAATTAAAAACTAAATAATAATTAGTGAGCAAATCCTTTTATGAGATTTCTGCCTCGTCAGTGCCTCTACCATGAGTTAAAACTTTAAACATTTTTTCAACAAAGTTTAATAAGTAAGTATCTATTATTTGATAAGTATATAAAAAAGATTTTTGACGTGACAACGTCTTATAAGTCGATGGAGCCGGCTACACGCACGATAAAACATGACTCATGCGTTACCTCGCTCTGAGGCGTTCCATTGCGCGGCTTGAAGTGCAAGCGAGAGCGCGGAACGAGCGACAAAGAGGCACGCACGGCCTCCGCGTTCGGCAGCGTTCGACATCTGTCTCTCTCCTACTTGAGTGAGCGATGCGTCCGCGTGGACAGCTGTATGACGTTGGCACGTTCAACTATCGACAGTAAACTTTACAGACAACCGATTTTTTTTTCTTTATTAATTTATCTCAGTCACTAATATCAAAATCTCTCATTAGAAACTCATGGTACAGACAATTTTTCTTGCCAAAATGAAATCTTCGTATAAAAATTACCTATAAATATGTTGGATGGTAGCACCCAATTTTTTTTTAAGTTTTGTAAATATGTAATTGAACAATTTTTATACAAAAACTGTAATTTTAGGTGTGATAAAGGAAGACTTATATTATAAAATCTTTTTATATTGGGCATTACAGTTTTAGCAATAAAAAGTATATTCCGTTCACAAAAAAAGCTAATAATCTACGGACGGATTCAAATGTTATTAAGACTAGCAGCTATTGGTAAACTATTTAATAGTAAAAAATATATAGAAAGTACAAACCGTATAACCAATTTTTTTATTTTAAATGGCATACCCTAAGCCCAAAGATCCATAATTATTTACAGAAAACAGTCATGATTATTATTATAAATGATAAAAAAGTCAAATTCTTAAAATCCATGTCAATATTAATGCAATCGATACAAATCCCGAAAAAAATTTATGAAAAAAAATTGATCGATTAGTATAAAATTATTAAAAAATATATAAGAACTTACATTAATCACGATAATATTCCGGGATTTCTTTAGACCATATCACAATAGCTATTAAGAGACGATATAAACAAAATATCTACCAATCTGATTTAGAATAACTAGCACCAATAAAAATAAAAAAAAAACAAAAAAACTTGTCGCCATTTTTCTGAAAAATCCTTTATTCCTACTTTAGAATTCCAGAATTCCACAAAGAATTAGAATCCAGAAATTTCAGAATACCAAAAGTTATATTAATTATTAATTTAAGGTTTTTATTGATTACATTAATGGTGCTTACGCAATTCTAAATCCTACAGTAATAATATCGCAAAACGTTATATTTTCAGCTACCTAATTATATTTCAATACGCAATAATAAAATAATAAAAAATAAACGAATCAAAAGTATGATTTCTGTAAAAATAAAATGATAACTTAAACTTCACAGATATAAGTCAGTAATTTTATAGTGCCTATTTCATAGTCTCTTGAGTGCTTATTTAAGTACTTAATATTAGCCAGATACTAAAACAAGTTTAAAAAAATCGATTTTGATAGTATTTTCATAATCTGAAAGATTTTTTTTTGTAAAATTAACTAACAAATCCTAGAGATGTGAATCAGGCACTTTACTATTGATCTTAATTATTGCATTTTAATTCAATTTAACTGTTGTTTAAATACAACAACACCCGATAATCATTGGTGGTATTTCTTCATTAAGCATAAGAAATTATACATTATCATAATTTAGTAAAAAGTATTCATTATTAAAAATCATTTACAAAATTATCACCAATAGATAGAGTTAGAAAAGTGACAGAATTGCGCGTAAATAAAAAGTTTATTGGGTTTAATATTCACTTGTGACGAATGTTTTAATATTAACTAAATACGATTTGAGTAATAGGTGTCTCTTTAAACATATGAAAAATACAAAGATAAAACTTTAAATTCTACAATCATTTCTGTAAAAAAAAATACAGTGAATAGTGGCATAAAAATGTAGGAATTTACAATTTTAAATGAAGTATTTTTAAAATTTCAAATGTCAAATGTGATTTACAAAATTGATTTGAATTTATTTCACCTTCGGTCATACAGAATAGGAAGGTAGGCAACTCTTTTACCAAAATTTTCAAAAATAGTGCCTTTTGTTTTCTTTATACTTACCAAAAATGGTCATACCTTACTTTTATCGATATTTTTTACAAAACAAAATCGACTTTTAGTCATTCCTACTAGTTTTTGAAGTGAAAACTTCTTTAGCGGCGTTGGAGCACTTTCTGTAATGGGTATAAAAACTTAAACTCGCGTCAGGGCGTCAGGATCACGTGACCTTATCGAAAAAGCGTAGGACGGATTTTTTGCAGAAATGTACCCTAAGACTACAACGTAGAGTTCATAATAAAAATCGAAAAAAAGCGTAAGACGCTACAGATACGCTAGTAGTTACTATGACACGGTAACGTCACAGAATAGATAATAGTTAGTAGCAAGCATACCAAGGCGTTTTTCGTGACTGTAGTAGGTATAGGTACATACCTATTATAGATTTTATGAACTAGCGGCCGCCCGCGGCAGGTAGTAGTGGTCATTGGTACAAGATTTTATAGATCTACTGTATTTATTTTTCGAGTGGAGCATTGCGGCGAGCGAAGCGAGCCGCCATGCGACCATGGGAACAGCGCGGCGAGCGAAGCGAGCCGTGCTGTGACTCCCCCCAAGCCCCCCAGAACCCCCTCCTCCTGAACCTGGGGGGAGCGTCGCGGCGAGCGAAGCGAGCCGCCACGTGACCACGGGGAACAGCGCGGCGAGCGAAGCGAGCCGTGCTGTGACCCCCCCAGAACCCCCTCCTCCGAAACCCGGGGGGAGCGTCGCGGCGAGCGAAGCGAGCCGCCACGCGATCACGGGGAACAGCGTGGCGAGTGAAGCGAGCCGTGCTGTTACCCCCCTAAGCCCCCCAGAACCCCCTCTTCCTGAACCCGGGGGGAGCGTCGCGGCGAGCGAAGCGAGCCGCCACGCGACCACGGGGAACAGCGCGGCGAGCGAAGCGAGCCGTGCTGTGACCCCCCTTAGCCCCCCAGAACCCCCTCCTCCTATGTCTGCCGTTTTACTTCATTTAGGACCTACTTGTAGGTCGCGCGACAAGGTCCCTTCTAGCGGTTCCGACCCGTTGAGGATTTGGCTTTACGTAAAATTTAGGGTTCCGTATAGGGTTTTGATTGGGGTTATACTATATTGAGGAATTTGATTAAATGGTCGACTTTTAGGGTTCCTTAGGACTTTGATTGGAGTTTCAACTACACTTAGAAGCTTGATAATGTTAAAATTTTTAGGGTTCCTTAGGACTTTGATTGGGGTTTTACAACATTGAGGAATTTGATTAAGTGGTCAACTTTTAGGGTTCCTTAGGACTTTGATTGGAGTTTCAACTACACTTAGGAGCTTGATAATGTTAACATTTTTAGGGTTCCTTAGGACTTTGATTGGAATTTCAACTACACTTAGGAGCTTGATAATGCTAAAATTTTTAGGGTTCCTTAGGACTTTGATTGGGGTTTTACTACATTGAGGAACTTGATAAAATAAACAACTTTTAGGGTTCCTTAGGCCTTTAATTGGACTTTCAACTACACTTAGGACCTTGATTATGTAAACAATTTTAGGGTTCCTTAGCACTTTGATTGGAACTTCAACTACACTTAGGAGCTTGATAATGCTAAAATTTTTAGGGTTCCTTAGGACTTTGATTGGGGTTTTACTACATTGAGGAACTTGATAAAATAAACAACTTTTAGGATTCCTACGTTAATAATCAAGTTTTCACTTCTGCCGGCACTCCCGGAGTGCAACCCGTATTTTTTTTTTATATTATTATTAAGAGCATGTTGTGTCCAAAGACTTTGGGAAAATAAAATTAAGAAAAGAAGATTTTCTTTGTGAATGTATATTTATTTATTATTTAACTCTTACAAAGAAAATGATCAAGTTCTAAATACTTTTGTCCAAAGTCGAAATTTGAATTATTTTAGTATAAACCATTCCTGATAAATAAATGGTATCATATTTTAAAGGCATAATTTTAGATAATAATTATAAAAATCATCCAAAATACGTCAAGATATGATCCTAGGAATTTCCAATTTTGGTTACAAAGAGTCACCTAGTTCTAAATTGTATTTGACCTATGACCTCAGGGTGAAACCCGAAGGCTATAAAAAACACGGCTTAAGCCTAGTCATTTCAAATTATGGTAATAAAGAGTCAACCTAGTAACAAAGTATATTAGACCTTTGACGTCTGACCTCAAGCTGATACTCGAGGACTAAAAAAATAGAGATTGAATCCTAGCAATTTCCAATTTTGGTAATAAAGAGTCACCTAGTTCCAAATTGCATTTGACCTTTGACCTCACGGTGACCTCGGCGAGGATGCATTACCGCCGGCTGTTGAGTTCGTATCCGTTGTCTTTGCTCGGCGTTTTGGGCGGCGGGGGCTTGGCGACCACGTGACCTTCCAGCCGCAGCGTGCTCTGTCGGTGGGACGATCTGGAAATGACAATGTGTATTGATTAATTTCCACGTTTTCCAATCTTTTTCAAATCAGGAGCCTAATTCTCGGGCCGTCCGAGATCATTTTGCAATTTTACTTTATTGCTTCTTTTCGAAGAGAATGGATGATTTCCTTGAGTAAAATTCATCGACGACCTCATCGTAGAAGCCTCGACAGCTACGATATACGAAAAACGTAGAAAAAGTGCGGGGTTGTGCAATGCCAATGTGTATTGGGACATTGAAAACCTCGGTCGGCCCGAGAATTATTAGGCTCCAAATTGATCTAGTAAAGGTGCGATTGAGTTACAAATATCCAATCCAAATATCGCAACTTTATATAATACTAGCAGCCCGTCCCGGCTTCGCACGGGGTAGACAATATTGTTGTATATTATTTTGTTCTATCGCTAATAGTTTCGGCAGGGCATTCGACGAATGACATTTTAAGACTCATTTTTCTACACGTTCGGTTACATTGTTCAAATTTTACCAAGGATCCCTAACTTTTTTCAAAATGAAATGTTGCCTATGTCAAATTGGAAGAATGTAGCATTCTATTGGTGAAATAATTTTTTAAATCGGTCCAGTACTTTTTGAGCCTATTCATTACAAACATACAAACATACAAAAATAGGTACAAATCTTTCCTCTTTATAATATTAGTATAGATATTAGGTTTATGGTTACTAGTCGAGGGAGACACTCACCGTATTAAACAAGTAACAGCTAACAGGATGAGAAGGGCCCCAAGCGCTGAGAGGCCCCACGCGAGCACCCCCCGAGCTATGGGGGGCACCTTCGTTGCCAGTCGGAGGAGAGATGATACTTGTTCTGGAAGTTCATCAATGCCCTGGAAAAAGAATAAAAATATTCAACCAATTTGACGTGACAACGTCCTATAATTCGATAGATCCGGCTGCACGTACGAAAAAACATGACTCATGCGGCGTTACCTCGCTCTGAGGCGTTCCATTGCGCGGCTTGAAGTGCAAGCGAGAGCGCGGAACGAGCGACAAAGAGGCACGCACGGCCTCCGCGTTCGGCAGCGTTCGACATCTGTGTAGGTATTTTCTTTATGACGTTGTCTCGTCAATAAACCGACTTTACAACCTACGCGTGTCTCAGGCGGATGGCAGTCGCGCTCGTACTCGTCCAAACTGGTCTAAGATATCGTGTCCGTAAAGCCGGCTGTACACATGGGGCCAACGTGTTGGGCAAAAATGATGGGCAACCAAGATTGCTGTTCACACATTGGCTTACTGATCGTTCTGCATTGGCGCTTCAAAGATGGACGTAGAAGTTCTTGCAGCTGCGGCAATTTATTTATACAATGCGTTTAATTATAACGTACATGTGCACCAAAGTAGAGTGACTAAAAATAAATGGTGCAATAGAAGGTGGTGGATGGTGACTAATAAATAACAACGAACTGAACAAGACACCAACGTGTGAACGCTGTTTGCGGAGCGCGCCAAGATCCTTTGATGTGTGCACAAAAAACCGACAAAAAAGCTGTGTCTATGTGTGCGTTGTTCGAGCGCACTTTCTATGAAGATTACGTTCTGTACCTATAGATAGTGCAATTCATGAAGACGCGCCCCACCAATTGTCGGTATTTTTTTTTGGTAAACTGTTGTTGTTAATTATATTTAAATACGAAATACTTACATACTGATTAAATATTAATATTTTTCGATCTTACCGACATAATAATAAACTCCACTACTCGTCAATAGATGGCGTTCTCTGTCCCACTAACTCATGACTTAATCAACAGATGGCGCTAGGAGTTATGATTTTATGATAAAGTTGATTATTTACTTAACGATTAAGGGGACATTTTCTAAAAATGAATCCTAGCTAGATCTTTTTATCGTCCCCGAAAACCCCTGTATACTTAATTTCATGAAAATCGTTGGCTCAGTTTCCGAGATCCTTAATATAATAGGTCTTTACCTATGAAATTGCCGTTCTTCAGTACTGGTCATTTCAAATAGAAAAAAAGTTTGGAATGGCTTTGTATTTTAAATTCAAATTAATTTTGTTTTAAAAGCATGACATTCCTTTTACAAAATCAGTCTTTTGTTTATTGATTAGCGTTGTATTTTCATTACTTTTGAACATTTTTCGTCATAATGGATACTTTAAAAATTCGTGTAATTAGGGAATATGAGTTCCGTCGTGGCACCAATGCGACACAAACGGCACGTAACATCAAAAACGTTTACAGAGAGAACTGTACAAACGAACGCACAACCCGTTATTAGTTTTCTCGGTTCCGTTATGGAAATTTTGACTTGAAAAATGAAGCTTTTTTTTTTTTTTTTTTTTTTTTATGCCATAGCATGCAGACGAGCAGACGGGCCACCTGATGGAAAGTAGTCACCGTCGCCCATAGACACCTGCAACACCAGAGGTGGTGCTAATGCGCTGCCGGCCTTTTAAGTAACGATATACCCGCCTTTTGAAGGACCCCATGTCGAAGCTCCGAGGGAAAACCGCAGAAGGCAGCTCATTCCACAACTTACTCGTGCGCGGCAAAAAGGATCGCGAAAAACGAGCAGTTGTGGAAAACCAGCCATCCAGGTGGTGAGGATGGAATCTGGTTCTGCGGCGCGTGGTGCGATGATAAAAATCAGCCGCGGGCACCAGAGCAAACAGTTCCTCGGAGCACTCCCCATTGTAGAGACGATAGAGCACGCACAGAGAACCAACGTCTCTCCGAAGACCTAAGGGCTCTATGTCATCTGTGAGCTTGGAATCGTCGACAATACGAGCTGCCCGACGTTGGATCCGGTCAAGAGGAAGAAGCTGGTATTGGGGCGCCCCGGCCCAGAGATGAGAGCAGTACTCCACGTGTGGTCGGACCTGTGCTTTGTAAAGCATAAGCTTTTGAACCGACGTGAAATACCGACTTGCTCTGTTGAGGACGCCAAGCTTTTTAGAGGCCAGTTTGGCCTTCCCTTCCAAATGACAGCGGAATTGGACGTCACTCGAAATGTCGACACCGAGGATTCCAATGCTCTCAGAGATGTTAAGGGGAGTGTTCTGGAAACTGGGAGCTTCGAGAAATGGGTTTTTTTTAGCGGTAAACGCGCAAACTTGTGTCTTCTCGGGGTTGAAGCGAACAAGATTTTGTTCACCCCAGTCTGAGACCCGCTCCAGAGTGGTCTCAAGTTCAGCCACAAGTAAGTTTCGGCACTCTTCTACTCGTTCCCGAGAAATGTTTGCTCGGCCTGTATATTGGGCGTCACCAGTACTGTCATCCGCATAACAATGTATGTTATAACACGTAACATAATCATTGATGTGCAGGATGAACAGGGTAGGTGACAGCACAGAGCCTTGTGGGACGCCAGCATTTATGGGCTTTATATCAGAGCAAGACCCGTCTACTACGACCTTAATGCTACGCTCTGACAAAAAGCTGGCCGTCCAGTTGCACGGCCGACCAGAGCTCGTGGTCGTCCGGAGACTTTGGTCAACAATGAGGAATTAAAGGCGATTGTGATTCACCACAGCTTTTTACAAAACAGCATGAGCATTACTGCAGATGTGTACTGTGAAGAACTGGAGACAATGATGGAGAAGCTTGCACATCGGCAACCAGCTTTGGTCAATCGGTTGTCCCCACTGCTCCTTCACGACAACGCGCGATCCCATACTGCACATCAGACAGTCTCCAAGCTGCAAGAGCTGGGATTGGAAGCTCTCCCTCATCCGCCATACTCACCAGACCTTGCACCTACCGACTATTACCTTTTCCAAAATTTAGACAACTTTGTAGTGGGTAAACAATTCAATTCCCGAGAGGCAGTACAAAATGCCTTTGAAGAGTTTGTTGTCTCCCGTCCAGCTGAATTTTACAAGAAGGGCATTAATAAACTGCCAATGCGTTGGCAAAAATGCGTCGATTGCATGGGTGATAACTTTGAATAAAAGTAAAAAAAAAGTACTTTTGCTTATTCCATACAAAACGGCAATTTCATAAGTAAAGACCTAATACTACTTGACACTGGCAAAATTGATCCGAAAAGGACAGATGCCATTCATTAAGAAGAAGAAGAAGAAACCTTAGAAATCTGGAAATCTGCTTCTTTTTTCGTGAAAATAAGATCGGCCATACGCATATGCAAAGCAAGCACACGTTTATAAGCGTTAGCATCATAATAGGCTGTGAGAAGTTATTTCCCTGATGCTAACGTAGAATCAGCGACAGCGAGCGTGCTATTAGCTAGCATGGCTTTGTGCAGAGTCTGTCTAGTCGGCGACATCAGGCTATTGGACCTAAGCAGAATCCACCTGGAGGTTTACGGAAAACTTACAAACACCGAGGTAGGAAACACATACAATTTTTAATGACTGACTGCAGGCTGCCACCATTAGCTGTGGTCGTTAAATCAATAAACTATTTATTTATACTACTACTTACTATCCCGGCGGATCAACCCCGAAGTGGGTCTTGGCCTCCTCTTGCTAGTTGGAAACTAGACGAGAGCTGAGATCCTTCCCTACTTCGTTCTTCCACGGGTATCTGGGTCTGGTGGTGTAACGGATACTAACACTAGGAGGGACGAAATAGATAAACGGGTCCAGAACACACTGCATTGCAGTACGGCACTTCACAAGATCCTAGTGTCCAAGCTTCTTGCCGGAGAACCAAGATCCGAATATACAAGACCATTATTCGGCCGATCTTGATGTATGGATGTGAGGCTTGGACATTGATCCGGAAGGAAGTTGTTCCTTTAAACGTTTAACAAGCTTCTGGTTGCAGAGCGAAGGGTACTGCGAAAAATCGTGGTCAAATATAATAGGCTAATTAATTCTGTCAACGTCTTCACACCTCTTGGCACGCAGCTCGCGAGTTCCTATCCCTTTCTTACTTATGCTGCCGTTCACTCTAATAATATTGAAACTTGAATCCCTTGCGAAAAGAGCACTTATTGCTTGTTAGTTATAATCTACGTTATCTATTATTATTTCTACAACCGAATTTAATAAAAGTTAAACATAGTTTCAAAATTAAAATACAAAATAAATATGAGCAACAAAAACATATAATTAAGGTACACATAAAAATAAAACAAAATTATGAAATTGATTAATTATGTTGGTTTGTATAATGAAATGAACTTCTAAGTACTTCTAAGATAGATGTCTGCTATTTTATTAAAACTGAGGCTGTCCTAAGCCTAGAAAAAGTCCTAAGAGAAGACTTATTAAGTTCAAAACGGCTTGCGAAGTTGCTATTGAAAATGTTTACATACTTCTGCAGCCTCCACATAATCTACACTAGAATGCAAGTTTTTGTAAAATAACGCATTGTTATAATAAAGAGTGTATAGCAACTCCATAAAGAAATGAAATAAAGTAAAGAAATCTTATGAAACCCCAGGACACTCTTTTAAGCTGGAAAAGCGCTCCGAAAGCTTCTGTGCTTCTTGGAAGAATTAGACTGGCTGTAAAAGCGTCAGGTCTCACTCATAGTGAACCACCCTTCCCCTCCCTTGCTTATCGGAAAGTCCTTCCATCTTGTGTGCCACTGCACGTGGTGCTCTGTTGATTTGAGTTCAGGCAATACCAAGCTTCTAATGTCACTCATAATAGAGCAGCCGATCAGCAGGTATTGAAAGACAAACACCATTGTCTTTCTTCTAACACCCCATTTTCGTCTTCGTCCTTGCAGCCCATGTAGTTTGATCAGCACAATTACTAATACTATTTGTGTAATGTTTCAGTCTGTCGCAGAATCAGAATATGGCATGCCTAGCACAGTATGCTATGTCTGTTACTATCAGCTGCAGAGGTTCCATTTGTTCTCCGAGATGGCTCGCAAATCCAACAGAATCCTACAAGATCTGCTGATTAACGGCACTGAGGTAAAACAGGCACCTTCCTCCTTTATTTTTTTTAGATTATTGTAAGGTTATAAATGAATTAATGTGGTTTTTTTCTTCAGGTAACACAAAATGCACTGAACATTAAACCTCTGAATGTAATACTGAACTTAACATTGACCCCGACAGTGCACTTGTCGATTAGTTATTTAACAAAAGCTTCAACTACACCCATAGTTGTTAAAGATGAACAAACACTTGAGAACAGTGAGGAAGAAAGAGGAGAAGATACCCCTGCACATGAAGAAATTGACATTGAGCAGTTCAAATTAGTGTATCTTACAGATGATATGAATGAAACTGATAAGGTAAATAAGGCAAGCTTGAACCCTGTAGAGCACTGGTCCACTAGTAATGGTACATATGCTTCAAGTACTATTGAAGCTATTAAAGATGAAGAAATACTTGAGAACATTGAAGAAAACGACATTGAGTGTGAGGAATCCAAGCCAGAGTCTGATAGAGAGGTAGAAGTCAATGATGATTCAAATGAAACTGAAAATGATCGAGAAAGTAGTAGTAATATCAAGGCTGATAATAAAACGCATTTGTGTTTTTATTGTGATATATGTAACAAAATATTTTACAAAAAATGTAACTTGGTGATACATTTAAAGACTCACACCGGAGTAAAGGCATATTTTTGTCACAGATGTAAAAAGACTTTTAATAAAAAAGGTAATTTAACAGCTCACATGCGAATCCACACTGGAGAAAAGCCATATTCTTGCAACAGGTGTGTTAAGAGATTTACATATAAAAATAATTTAATAAATCACATGCGAATCCACACTGGAGAAAAGCGATATGCCTGCAACAGATGTGATAAAAGGTTCTCTCGTATAAGTAATTTAACTAGGCACATGCGAATCCACGATGGAGAAAAGCCATATTCTTGCAACAGATGTGATAAGAAATTCTCTCAGATAAATAATTTAACAACTCACATGCGAATCCATACTGGAGAAAAGCCATATTCGTGCGATAGATGTGATAAGAGTTTCTGTGAAAGAGGAACTTTAACTAAGCACATGCGAATCCACACTGGAGAAAAGCCATATTCGTGCGATAGATGTGATAAGAGATTCTGTGAAAGAAATACTTTAACAAGGCACATGCGGATTCACACTGGAGAAAAGCCATATTCCTGCAACAGATGTAATAAGAGATTCACACGAAAAAATTATTTAACAATGCACATGCGAATCCACACTGGAGAGAAGCCATATTCATGCAGCGAATGTGATAAGAGATACACACGCAAAGACAGTTTCATAACTCACATGCAAAGCCACAATAGAGAATAGACGTAATTATTCCTGCAGCTAATGTGATATGAGATTAAATAATAACTATAAAATAAATATTGTATCCAGCCCCAAATTAAGTTGAGCTTGTAATAGGGAAACCAGATAGCTGACATCATTCAATTTCGATTTCAATTTCAATTTCAATTCGTTTATTTCCATAGGCATGAATACAATGCACTTAGAAAATTCTTTTGTTTTTTTTTTTGTAAATAAATATAGACAGGCATAGAACAGACATCTATGCTCACCTATCAAATATTTGTTCTCAGTGGGGATTAACCCACGACCTACGGCGCAGAAGGTAGAGCTACTATACTTTCAACTGAGCTGAGAGGTCAGTTTTTTTTTATTTAGATTTTTTAAAGTGTTGTAATTTAAAATATTTAAAAAGACATCAATATTGTTACGGAAGTAGGTACAGGGATTGGAAGGAAACGAATGTGTTACCGAAAGTAGCGGTTTATTCACACGTAACACTGCACCGAACGCGTAGCACTGCACGAAACGCGTAGTACTGTTCGACACTGTCTCCGCGAACTATGCGTAACACAGTCCAACGTTGTGCTCCGAACACTAACAGTTCACTGGGAGCACTTCACCACTTTTTCACTTCACTTTCACTGTTCACTTTATTTCCACTTTTTCTTTTCTTCAGATCACTTGCCACTGAACTGCTGGTGCAGCTCCTGCGCCTGCAGCTCTTTATATACCCGGAATTTCGATCGTCTTTTCCTACCTGAATCATTTCTTGTTTTAAGTCCAGAACTTTCGGTTCTTTATTTGATTTCACTCGCCGTTGCTAGAATCTTCTTGTAACATTAAAATGACGAACAAAAATCTTCATAGCTGGACCGGGCTTGAACCAGCGTACTTCCGCTTTGCAGTCGTAGCTCCGACCGCTCAGCCGTTTTGACTTGACAATGTTTGCTGAAAAACTTCGCCGCCTTGCAGGCTTACGTAGTTACGTCAGCACGGCGTCACATTATGTATGATCAATTGATCACGTATAAATGGTATCCCCCTCATTCATAATGCCGGACTCTTTGTAACCGCTTAAAAGTTTCTGCCGCGCCATATAATAGCCTGCCTAATTTGGGGCTAGGTAGTGTTGTGTGAATTGGCTGCAAAATTTATTTTTTAAAACAAAAAAATATGCATGTAGAAGTTGCAAAGTATCTACTTTAAAATTAAATGTGCACTTAGTATACCTACTTACATTATCAACTTTGGTTGGTCAATCTTTTATTTAGGAAATAAAATAAACAAAATATAACTTACACCATTACTTTATTTACAAATTACGAACAATTTAAGTATAATTCAAACCGTTTTCTAATTAAAAACTAAATAATAATTAGTGAGCAAATCCTTTTATGAGATTTCTGCCTCGTCAGTGCCTCTACCATGAGTTAAAACTTTTAAATATTTTTTCAACAAAGTTTGATAAGTATATAAAAAAAAATTCACGTGACGTCTTATAAGTCGATGGAGCCGGCTACACGCACGATAAAACATGACTCATGCGTTACCTCGCTCTGAGGCGTTCCATTGCGCGGCTTGAAGTGCAAGCGAGAGCGCGGAACGAGCGACAAAGAGGCACGCACGGCCTCCGCGTTCGGCAGCGTTCGACATCTGTCTCTCTCCTACTTGAGTGAGCGATGCGTCCGCGTGGACAGCTGTATGACGTCACGTTCAACTATCCACAGTAAACTTTACAGACAACCGATTTTTTTTCTTTATTTATTTATCTCAGTCACTAATATCAAAATCTCTCACTAATATCAATCTTCGTATAAAAATTACCTATGAATATGTTGGATGGTAGCACCCAATTTTTTTTTTAAGTTTTGTAAATATGTAATTGAACAATTTTTATACAAAAACTGTAATTTTAGGTGTGATGTAGGAAGACTTGTATTATAAAATCTTTTTATATTGGGCATTACAGTTTTAGCAATAAAAGTATATTCCGTTCACAAAAAAAGCTAATAATCTACGGACGGATTCAAATGTTATTAAGACTAGCAGCTATTGGTAAACTATTTAATAGTAAAAAATATATAGAAAGTACAAACCGTATAACCAATTTTTTTATTTTAAATGGCATACCCTAAGCCCAAAGATCCATAATTATTTACAAAAAACAGTCATGATTATTATTATAAATGATAAAAAAGTCAAATTCTTAAAATCCATGTCAATATTAATGCAATCGATACAAATCCCGAAAAAAAATTATGAAAAAAAATTGATCGATTAGTATAAAATTATTAAAAAATATATAAGAACTTACAATTATCACGATAATATTCCGGGATTTCTTTAGACTTATATCACAATAGCTATTAAGAGACGATATAAAAAAAATATCTACCAATCTGATTTAGAATAACTAGCACCAATAATGATAAAAAAAAAAAACTTGTCGCCATTTTTCTGAAAAATCCTTTATTTCTACTTTAGAATTCCAGAATTCCACAAAGAGTTAGAATCCAGAAATTCCAGAATACCAAAAGTTATATTAATTATTAATTTAAGGTTTTTATTGATAAAATTAATGGTGCTTACGCAATTCTAAATCCTACAGTAATAATATCGCAAAACGTTATATTTTCAGCTACCTAATTATATTTCAATACGCAATAATAAAATAATAAAAAATAAACGAATCAAAATTATGATTTCTGTAAAAATAAAATTATAACTTAAACTTCACAGATATAAGTCAGTAATTTTATAGTTATGTGCCTATTTCATAGTCTCTTGAGTTATTTAAGTACTTAATATTCGCCAGATACTAATACAAGTTTAAAAAAATCGAGTACCAAGTTCATGGTGAACCAATTTTGATAGTATTTTCATAATCTGAAAGATTTTTTTTTGTAAAATTAACTAACAAATCCTAGAGATGTGAATCAGGCACTTTACTATTTATCTTAATTATTGCATTTTAATTCAATTTAACTGTTGTTTAAATACAACAACACCCGATAATCATTGGTGGTATTTCTTCATTAAGCATAAGAAATTATACATTATCATAATTTAGTAAAAAGTATTCATTATTAAAAATCATTTACAAAATTATCACCAATAGATAGAGTTAGAAAAGTGACAGAATTGCGCGTAAATAAAAAGTTTATTGGGTTTAATATTCATTTGTGACGAATGTTTTAATATTAACTAAATACGATTTGAGTAATAGGTGTCTCTTTAAACATATGAAAAATACAAAGATAAAACTTTAAATTCTACAATCATTTCTGTAAAAAAAAAATCAGTGAATAGTGGCATAAAAATATGGGAATTAACAATTTTAAATGAAGTATTTTTAAAATTTCAAATGTCTAATGTGATTTACAAAATTGATTTGAATTTATTTCACCTTCGGTAATACAGAATAAGAAGGTAGGCAACTCTTTTACCAAAATTTGTCAAAAATGGTTCCTTTGATTTCTTTATACCAAAAATGGTCCTACTTTTATCAACTTTTTTTTAATGATAAAATTGGTTTTTAGTCACATACATAGACTTTATATTATTATTAAGAGCATGTTGTGTCCAAAGACTGGGAAAATAAAATTAAGAAAAGAAGATTTTCTTTGTGAATGTATATTTATTTATTATTTAACTCTTACAAAGAAAATGATCAATTTCTAAATACATAATTTTATCCAAAGTCGAAATTTGAATTATTTTAGTATAAACCATTTCTGATAAATAAATGGTATCATATTTAAAGGCATAATTTTAGATAATAATTGTTAATCAGAAAAAATATAGATTTGTCATAAACAACCCAGCTTACCAAATTGTATGCGACCTTTGACCACAAGGTCGCATCCAAGGGTTATAAAAATCATCCAAAATACGTCAAGATATAATCCTAGGAATTTCCAATTTTGGTTACAAAGAGTCACCTAGTTCTAAATCGTATTTGACCTTTGACCTCAGGGTGAAACCCGAAGGCTATAAAAACACGGCTTAAGCCTAGTAATTTCAAATTATGGTAATAAAGAGTCAACCTAGTAACAAAGTATATAAGACCTTTGACGTCTGACCTCAAGCTGATACTCGAGGACTAAAAAAATAGAGATTGAATCCTAGCAATTTCCAATTTTGGTAATAAAGAGTCACCTAGTTCCAAATTGCATTTGACCTTTGACCTCACAGTGACCTCGGCGAGGATGCATTACCGCCGGCTGTTGAGTTCGTATCCGTTCTCTTTGCTCGGCGTTTTGGGCGGCGGGGGCTTGGCGACCACGTGACCTTCCAGCCGCAGCGTGCTCTGTCGGTGGGACGATCTGGAAATTACGATGTATTGATTAATTTCCACGTTTTCCAATCTTTTTCAAATCAGGAGCCTAATTCTCGGGCCGTCCGAGATCATTTTGCAATTTTACTTTATTGCTTCTTTTCGAAGAGAATGGATGATTTCCTTGAGTAAAATTCATCGACGACCTCATCGTAGAAGCCTCGACAGCTACGATATACGGAAAACGTAGAAAAAGTGCGGGGTTGTGTAATGCCAATGTGTATTTAAGGGACATTGAAAATCTCGGTCGGCCCGAGAATTATTAGGCTCCAAATTGATCTAGTAAAGGTGCGATTGAGTTACAAATATCCAATCCAAATATCGCAGCTTTATATAATACTAGCAGCCCGTCCCGGCTTCGCACGGGGTAGACAATATTGTTGTACATTATTTTGTTCTATCGCTAATAGTTTCGGCAGCGCATTCGACGAAAGACATTTTAAGACTCATTTTTCTACACCTTCGGTTACATTGTTCAACTTTTTCCAAGGATCCCTAATTTTTTTCAAAATGAAATGTAGCCTATGTCAAATTGGAAGAGTGTAGCATTCAAATTGGTGAAAGAATTTTTTAAATCGGCCCAGTACTTTTTGAGCCTATTCATTACAAACATACAAAAATAGGTACACATCTTTCCTCTTTATAATATTAGTATAGATATTAGGTTTATGGTTGCTAGTCGAGGGAGACACTCACCGTATTAAACAAGTAACAGCTAACAGGATGAGAAGGGCCCCAAGCGCTGAGAGGCCCCACGCGAGCACCCCCCGAGCTATGGGGGGCACCTTCGTTGCCAGTCGGAGGAGAGATGATACTTGTTCTGGAAGTTCATCAATGCCCTGGAAAAAGAATAAAAATATTCAACCAATTTGACGTGACAACGTCCTATAATTCGATAGATCCGGCTGCACGTACGAAAAAACAAAAAAAAAAAAAACATGACGTCATGCGGCGTTACCTCGCTCTGAGGCGTTCCATTGCGCGGCTTGAAGTGCAAGCGAGAGCGCGGAACGAGCGACAAAGAGGCACGCACGGCCTCCGCGTTCGACATCTGTGTAGGTATTTTCTTTAGACGTTGTCACGTCAATAAACCGACTTAACAACCTACGCGTGTCTCAGGCGGATGGCAGTCGCGCTCGTACTCGTCCAAACTGCACCCGAAGTCGGGGTTTTGATACCACATTTCGTTACCAAATGCTGTTTTCGTTTCGCCTTTTTGTCTCTCTCTATTGCATGGAGAAAATATGAGACGGCAAAAATACGTTACGTAGTTATAGTTGCTGTCTCATCTTTTCTCCATACAATAGAGAGAGACAAATAGACGAAACGAAAACAACATGTGGTAACGAAATGTTGTAAATGCACTGGGACTTCGGGTACTGGTTTAAGATATCGTGTCCGTAAAGCCGGCTGTACACATGGGGCCAACGTGTTGGGCAAAAATGATGGGCAACCAAGATTGCTGTTCACACATTGGCTTACTGATCGTTCTGCATTGGCGCTTCAAAGATGGACGTAGAAGTTCTTGCAGCTGCGGCAATTTATTTATACAGTGCGTTTAATTATTACGTACATGTGCACCAAAGTAGAGTGACTAAAAATAAATGGCGCAAAAGAAGGTGGTGGATGGTGACTATTAAATAACAACGAACTGAACAAGACATCAACGTGTGAACGCTGTTTGCGGAGCGCGCCAAGATACTTTGATGTGTGCACAAAAAACCGACACTATTCGGATGGCCTGCCAATGCTGGCGCCAACTAGACCAAGCCAACCATTATGGCGGCTGTACACATGGGGCCAAGGTGTTGGGCCAACGTGTTGGGCAAAAATGATGGATAACCAAGATTTCTGTTCACACATTGGCTTACTGATCATTCTGCATTGGCGCTTCAAAGATGATGGACGTAGAAGTTCTTGCAGCCGCGGCAATTTATTTATACAATGCGTTTAGTTATTACGTACATGTGCACCAAAATAGAAAGACTAAAAAGAAATGGCGCAAAAGAAGGTGGTGGATGGTTTTTTTGGATTCCAAATTATTCCTTCATGTCGATACAATTCTATGAATTGTAAAACCTCATTGCTTATCCACACCGGCGCCGCCATCGCTATCGGAACATGGGATCGTAAATTTCACTCACGTACGAACTACGTACGAACTGAACAAGACACCAACGTGTGAACGCTGTTTGCGGAGCGCGCCAAGATCCTTTGATGTGTGCACAAAAAACCGACACTATTCGGATGGCCTGCCAATGTTGGCGCCAACTAGACCAATTAAGCCAACATACCGCCAGGTAGCTCTCTACACGTTGGCCCAACACCTTGGCCCCATGTGTACAGCCGCCATTAGGCCAACAAACTGCCAGGTAGCTCTCTACACGTTGGCCCAACGCCTTGGCCCCATGTGTACAGCCAGCATAAGCTGTGTCTATGTGTGCGTTGTTCATTCAAGTTGTACCATTTGACATGCAACTGTAGTGAAAATGAAACGTTGCACATGTGCACTCATAGGTAATTAGTGTGTACCGATAACACTCAAACATTGACGGAAGCTTGCACACATAGAGGTATACGTATACCTACTATAAACGGTTAGGAGGAACAGTGGGGCGCGCCTTCGCGGATTGCACTATCTATATCTGTTTTGTGTTATGGAGTTGATACTGACCTCCTCGAACCACAGGATAGGGAACACGATGTCGGGGAAGTTGGCGACTTGCTTGATGTCCACCACTTGTGAGACAGCCAGGTTGATCTGGATGCGGGCGCGGGCACGCATCGCTATTCCCATCTCCTGAGGACATCATTAATTTCCTTATTAAATAGGTAGTACAACTTTCTTGTTGCTGGACATAGGCCTCCCCTACACATTTCCAGGAAGAACGATTCTGAGCCCTTTCTATCCACCGACTTCCTGCGATCTTAACAATGTCGTCAGTCCATCTGGTGGGTGGGCGTCCTACTTTTCGTCTTCCGGTTCGTGGTCGCCATTCGAGAACCTTTATTCCCTAACGGTTGTCGGTTCTTTGAGCTATATGACCTGCCCATTGCCACTTCAACTCCATGCAAGAAAAAATCTCTATAACAAAGATGTTCTCACCGGCTGCACGTCGATGTATAACCGATGGTCTTCTGCGTTCGGGGGAGAGATGCCTTCCACTGCTTCCAGTAGACTGGGGTCTGCCAGGTAGAAGTGAGGGAATGATAGCATCACGGGGGAGTCTGCGAAACGATGGCACAAGGTTAGGATGAAAATTTGTGTTTTCATTTAAAAAATCGGTTGTCTGTAAAGTCGGTTGACGACAGTTGAACGTGCCAACGTCATCCAGCTGTCCACGCGGACGCATCGCTCACTCAAGTAGGAGAGAGACAGATGTCGAACGCTGCCGAACGCGGAGGCCGTGCGTGCCTCTTTGTCGATCGTTCCGCGCTCTCGCTTGCACTTCAAGCCGCGCAATGGAACGCCTCAGAGCGAGGTAATGCCGCATGAGTCATGATTTTTCGTGCGTGCAGCCGGCTCCATCGAATTATAAGACGTTGTCACGTCAAAAATATCCCTAGACAATGTTGATGAGTGTATATCCGGATTCGTTTTTTGTCATTTCGGGAAGTCACATAGCTTTTTGATTTTAATTGTTTTTCTGGTGTTATTTTCTGATGTGTAATTTCGGTGGTATTTTAACCAACATTACTTGAGGTCTTAGCTCGAAGTGTTAGCAGTTGGTATTAAAGTGTGATATTCTGATTAGATCGAAAATGTTTCAGATGGATTTGGAAGAAACGGCCATCTTTTTTCCAAAGACAACAGTAGGGCCGACTCGACAGGACGGAAAAGTATTTTATCTATGTAGGTATAATATATTATCATTCTCATTAAACTACTCGTCACTGGCAAAATTGATCCGAAAAGGACAGATGCCATTCATTAAGAAGAAGAAGAAGAGTGTATCATATTCATATTTGTTGAACTTAGCCTTTATGTTTGCGCGTATCCTATTTACTACTCTGTAGCTATTCGTGAAGACCGTTAATTGGCTTCTCTGATAACCTAGATTAATTAGTTATTATGTTATTTTAAGTTGTTGGTCTTCCAAAAAAAACAAATAAATAAATAAATCTCTTCTTCGTCGTGTCGATGTTTCCCATTAAATTGTTTTACCTACATGTGCTTCTCCCAGAACTGGGCCACACTAATAGCGCTCTCCATGGCGTCAGTCAAATCCCTCAGCGTGCAGGTGTTAGGGCACTCTGGACAAGACAGCAAATGAGGCATGGACTGTGGGACTCCGCAGTTGCGGTCTGCATGGTCGGAGTACCCCCATTTTACTAAATTATGCCTGCAGCGGCCCACCTGGCTCCGAAGTCTATTCAGAGACTTCCAGGTTGACCATGGGAGTTGGTTACCCGCTTGGAGTTTTTCTGCCGGCATAACATAATCAATAGGGGGCGGGTATTTTTTAGTCCACAGTTTCTTACGAGCCTCACTAGGATCCTCTTCTGTCAGTGCCTTAGCAGACTGGAGAAAACTATGGCGGCTATTTGGTTAATAAATAAATAAGTATATCCTCACCATATTGGCATAGCGACACGTTGAACAGGCCGCTAGGCGCGCACGGCGGGCCGGCGGGGCAGTAGCACTGGTTGTGCTCATCATCCGCGAACACGTCCAGCGGCGGCGTGAACCGGTAGCCCGTCACGCCTGCGCTGGATTGCACCTCTTCCAGGAACCTGAGGAAGGTGACGAGAATCAGTAACAAAGCGAAGAAGAACCTGAAATCTTGTTAATCATAATCTCTCACCGAAAAAAGAGGTGTTAGATTTGAGGTATGTTTTGTAGCTCTGAAATTATTGCTTCGATTCGAACATGGGCTTTCTCTTTGTTTGTCTATCTGTAGCCTTGTGGCTCCAAAACGAAGGGGTTTGGTACAAAATATGATGGCCATGTTTGATAGACATCCAGGCATCCGTTTCCATGTTTTGAGGATATTCAACACTTCACCCTCAGTCAGGGGTTTTTGATTTTTGACAAATAAACTCTATGGAGTTGCAGGCCGCGGTACTCCAATAGGGGAGTGCATTGTACCGCTATATCTACCTTGCGTCTAGATTAGAGTAGGTACTCACTCGAGAGGCAGCAGCCTGCATAGATCCTTATCATATATCTGCAACTTCATGTCCCGCGCGATATGCGGCGGGAATATGGAGCCGTCAGATCCCGCTATGGAGTTGCAGGCCGCGGTACTCCAATGGGGGAGTTGATCACGCATGTTGTACCGCTCTATTATGCCGTATGACGACATGGAGGAAGCACCAGTGAACATTGTGACCACATCAGGGGATGTTCCGTTTTTCTGGAAAGGAAAAACACGTTTTTGTTGTGAAAAACAGATTAAAAACAGCCTTGTTGTATTTGCCTACGTCTGACGTCTAAGTTGGAAGGCACCACACTGGAACTACACTGCTATTATTTTTTGTTTTGATATGTAAAAGGATCATACAATAAAACAGGAGCCAAGCCCTAGTTTGTTTTCTGTTCTTGCGTCGGCTTGGTCGCGTGGAACTGGCACCTAGACTCATCTAGTAAGACGTATCAAAGTAATCCTTTTGATTCAATTGAATATAAATAAATAAATAAATAATGCAGACAATCCAGACTATCTAGCCCCAAACTAAGCAGAGCTTGTACTATGGGAACCAGATAGCTGACATAATTCTTTTTTTTTTAAGTATATATTTAGAATACAATATAACACCCAGACAGAGAACAAACAACTGCGTTCACCACACAAATATTTCTTCTCGGTGGGGATCGAACCCACGCCCTCAAGTGCAGAAGGCAGAGCTACTACCAACTGAGCTGTGAAGGCAGTCAAATATAGGTAGGCACATAACTCTAGCGCTGACCGTTATTGCGCAGAAGTCAAAAATATACACATATACGGGCGTGCGTAGCGCTGATTGGCTCTCCAGTCGCACTCCGCTCTCTGTACCAATAGGACACTCTGCACACATCCACACATCCAGTGTACACTACGACGCATGCGCAACTGTCCCCTCCGCGTATCGCTCAGCGCTAGAGTTATGTGCCGCTTGTTATAAATTGTCGAGCCAGGCGCGATAAAACATCTAAAATAAATACATCTTTGAGTTTAAATTTGACCCCATCTTACCCCATAGAACAGTCCAAACTCTTCATAAGGCAGTTTCTGTTCCTTAGGCACTACATCCTTAGCCAACTTCAGGAGTGGATCTTCATATCCCCACAACAGCTGGCCCACAGAGACCTCCACGAACGGTTTTATCTTGAGGATGTCCATGATGGAAGCCATTGCGAGACGGAGGAAGCGAGCCGCGTGTTTGGACTGTGATGTTGCGCTCTGTCGACAATATTACAATTGTATAAAATAAAAATAAATATTTTGGAAAATCCACACAACACTGTCTAGCCCCAAACTAAGCAGAACTTGTACGATGGGAACCAGATAGCTGATATAATACTTAAATACTTGTTACGCTGCACGCACGAAAAAACATGACTCATGCGGCGTTACCTCGCTCTGAGGCGTTCCATTTAAGGCTTGAAGTGCAAGCGTGAGCGCGGAACGAGCGACAAAGAGGCACGCACGGCCTCCGCGTTCGGCAGCGTTCGACATCTGTCTCTCTCCTACTTGAGTGAGCGATGCGTCCGCGTGGACAGCTGTATGACGTTGGCACGTTCAACTATCGTCAGTAAACCGACTTTACAGGCAACCAATTTTTATTTTTGTAAATATGTACATACAGAGAATACAATATAACACCCAGACAGAGAACAAACATCTGTGTTCACCACACAAATATTTGTTCTGTGTGGGGATCGAACCCACGACCTATGGCGCAGAAGGCAGAGCTACTACCAACTGAGCTTAGAGGTCAGTCACATCTACAGTAGATGCAAATGCCCATACTGGTATAGATTCACACTTTTCTATACCTTTGAAAAGTAACTGTTATGCTAATATTATAAAACTGTTAGGCGAGTAGGTAATATTGATTGGTGCGGCCATAATAGGTAGGTGTTTTCACAGCAACGACAAGATACCTATATCTACACTTCTATACTAATATTATAAAGAGGAAAGATTTGTACCTATTTTTGTATGTTTGTAATGAATAGGCTCAAAAAGTACTGGGCCGATTTAAAAAATTATTTCACCTATAGAATGCTACATTCTTCCAATTTGACATAGGCTACATTTCATTTTGAAAAAAATTAAGAATCCTTGGTAAAATTTGAACAATGTAACCGAAGGTGTAGAAAAATGAGTCTTAAAATGTCTTTCGTCGAATGCGCTGCCGAAACTATTAGGCGCTGTCTCCACGAGCGAGAGAATCGCGACGCGTCCGCCCTTATATCGTCGGATAATCTCCACCAACGAGCGATAATTCCGCCGCGTATCGTCGCGAGTCGTAACGGAATCGCAGCGTTTCCGCGGCGACTCGTAACGGTATCGCCGCGACTCTCTCTCACTTCAAGTATAAACTTTTCAATGTCAAACATTGTACTATTGTTTAAAAAGCTTCTAGAAACGTCCTTGCTTAACGAGAGGCAACGCTGAAATGACGCTGCGTTTGGCAGCGCGCCCGCTGCGCGCTCGTCGCGAGAGCGCCGGGTCCCCAGCGCGAGCGCGCGGCGGACACGCTGCTAGACGCGGCGGGCTAGCGACGATGTAATGACGTTTCGCGCGCTCGTTGCCACTCGTCGCATCGCGGCGATAATATCGCCGTGTGGAGACGGTTCCATAGAGAGTGTATAGAAATACGTGGCACGACGATAATATCGCCGCGATTCTCTCGCTCGTGGAGACAGCGCCTTAGCGATAGAACAAAATAATGTACAACAATATTGTCTACCCCGTGCGAAGCCGGGACGGGCTGCTAGTATTAAATATAAGTAGTTTTATAGTTTTTATTTAGGATAACAAATCACAATTGCCACTCACATACTTAAAACCAACTTCATGTCCATACTATAAAACCTATTTTGATGAAATTTCTACGAGACTCAAACTGGAAGATACTTTTCAGATAAAAAAAATTACTAAATCGGTTCATAAATGACGAAATTATGGATTAACAAACATAAAAAACTAATTGAGAACCTCCTTTTTAGGGTTCCGTAGCCAAATGGCAAAAACGGAACCCTTATAGATTTGTCATGTCTGTCTGTCTGTCTGTCTGTCTGTCTGTCTGTCTGTCCGTCCGTCCGTATGTCACAGCCATTTTTCTACGAAACCGTAAAAGCTAGACTGATGAAACTTGGCGAGTAGATGTATTCTGTGAACCGCATTAAGATTTTTACATAAAAATAAAAAAAAACTAGAAACTTCGGGGGTCCCCATACTTTAAACTGAAACTCAAAAATTTTTTTTTCATCGAACCCATCTATGAATAGGTCTTCAAAAATGATGTCGAGGTTTCTAATATCGTTTTTTTCTAAACTTAATAGTTTGCGCGAGAGACACTTCCAAAGTAGAAAAAAGTTGGTCCCCCCCCCTCTAACTTCTAAAGTAAGAGAATGATAATACTAAAAAAAATATATGTTGTACATTACTATGCAAACTTCCAACGATATTTGGTTTGAACGAGATCTAGTGAGTAGTTTTTTTTTATACGTCATAAACCGTAAACCGCAATTTACCTATAAACGAACTACAAGAACCTTATTATGTTACATCAAGTAACATAATATAAAGGTTCTTGTAGTTCGTCGTGCTACGGAACCCTTCATGGGCGAGTCCGACTCACACTTGGCTGCTTTTTTTTTATTTAAAGTCGGTTAACTCGGTATGCAGTAACAAACATTAAATAAATTATAGTTTAAAAAACTAAAAAAAAAACGATTTTATAACTAATTGAACTAAAAAGTTAAAAATAAAAATGTAATAATCAATTGAAAAAATTTATATTATTGTACATAAAGCGTGGGGTGCTTTTTATAATAACTTCAGATATAATAAACTAGGTATTGATAAAATATTTACAACAATCAAAATCAAGCCCCCCCACGCTTTTTGTACAATAATATAAATTTTTCAATTGATTATTACAGTTTTATTTTTAACTTTTTAGTTCAATTATAAAAGCGTGTTTTTTTAGTTTTTTAAGCTATTTTTTTTTTCATTTTTAGTTTTTTTTTTTTCATTTTTTTTTTTCATATTATTGCATTGTCATCGACCTTTGACAGGTGTGCAAAGTTTGAATCAAATCTGATCGTTCAAAGTAGGACAAAATCGAGCTCAAAGGGGTCGGTTACATACAAACTTACATACAAACTTACATACAGGTGAAGCTAATAAAAGCGTTATAAAAATTAACCAAATTGAGAACCTCTTTTTTTATTTAAAGTTGGGTAACTAATTAGCTATTAACCGCTTGCCTCGCTTGCGCGGCGGTCGGAAAAGTGCCTTAGGCTACGATTCTACAAAAAAACTAAGTTACGTATAACCTACGTTGAACTCTAGAAAAACACGCCACTTATTATAGACATGTTAATAAACTGAGCACGGTAATTCACCACTGTTATTTGCTAGAAAAATAGTGGTATGATAGTTATATTTTACAAAAAGGATCGTAAAAGTTTTTTTAGACTGAGTTTACTGACAAATCTCGGTGGCGATCAAACCCACGACCTACAGCGGCTACCAAAAGGCTAGCTTCTACCAACTGAGATAAGAACCAAGTCAGCTTAGTCGGCTAAGTCGGCGTAATCCATAGAAAAGACACCATGGTCAATACGTGCGGAGTTGTCAATACCGCGGGTTTCCTCATTCCACTGGTCGGCAAATTTTTTCTATTATGTTAACTTCTTAGTTTTATGTTTTTATCTAAATGTTAAATACTTAATTGTTTATGAGAAACAACATTCAGGTGTATGAGGTGTGCGTTGATAGCTGCGTCACAGTTTTTATAACTATTGTGGCTATCATCGTACTCTTCTGTTATACTCCCCTCTGCTACTTGTTTCCCCAATAAATATTTTGATTTTGATTTTGACTGGTCGGCAAATTCGGCTAATTTATCATCCGCACTTGGTGTACGGACCGGTTTCCGCAAATAGACCGCTGGTGGGCCCTTTTTGCGTGACACGTGTTGCTCGAACTTTTTTAGGTTCTACGACACGCCGGTTTCCTCACGATGCTTTCTTTCACCGTTTCGAGAGTACTGGCATAGTGCACATACATTTTTTCGACAGAAACTTATTGGTACTCGACTGTATTTGAACCCACGGCTTTAGGATCGGAAGGCGGGGCCGCTACCACTAGACCACCAGTGCTCTCCATTTCACTGGTACCTATACAACTACTAAAACTATTGTAGCAATTTGCTAAAAAAAACTGGTTTCCTCACGTCCATTTGCACGTTTATAGTTATTAGTCCACGTTCACATTACCTACATAAAACTAACTACTTAGGTCAAAGCTAAAGAGCAGCAATAAAATCGCAAGGATCACTTTAAAACGTGAAAACCAGAAGAATAAATAAATATTATAGACCTAACTCAACACTATCTAGCCCTAAACTAAGCAGAGCTTGTACTATGGGAACCAGATAGCTGATTTTTTTTTTGTAAATACATACTTAGAATACAATATAACACCCAGATAGAGAACAAACATCTGTGTTCGCTACACAAATATTTGTTATCAGTGAGGATCGAACCCACGACCTACTGCTCAGAAGGCAGAGCTATTACCGACTGAGAGGCCAGTCAAATAAACCAGTGGGCCTTCCACAAGCTCTGTCTCTGGCTCTGGTTTTGAGTCTGTGTTATTGCACACCATAGTGTACTGTGTGTGTATACTGTGTGTGTGACGTTTCGACTTAGGATTTATATTGACAGCACTCACACACACAACACACAAACTCAAAACCAGAGCCAGAGACAGAGCCAGACAGAGCTTGAGGTAGGCCTACAGAATAGACTTGCCCAGACTCCTGTAACAGCTTAGTAAGCCGTGAGTTTCCTCACGATGTTTTCCTTTACTGTTTGACAGCACTAGCATAAATAAACATCTAAATATATAAAACTCTTACGTTACTGACTGACTGACAATCAACGCTCAGCCTAAACCGTAAGTCCTAGAAGCATGAAACTTGGAGGATATGTCCCTTATATAGTATAGGGGTGCACTAAGAAAGGAAATTGGAAAATGATTTCCCTAAGCGGAGAAAAAGAGGAAAAACTTTAAAAGAAAAATCATTAGGGCGTAACGGCAAAGGGGCAAGCGAAGCCGCGGTCGTCCGCTAGTACACAATATAATATCTTAAACACCCAGGAAATGCTCTTAAAAACCTTGAAGCTAGTATAAGTAGGAACTTATTTGAGATAATTTTTAAATTATACCAGTTTGGTTCAAAGTTAGTTTTGTTAACCTCTGAAACTTTTGACGGGTCATTCTTGTATCCGTGTTCAAATACATTATTATAAATTATGTACTTCCTTTTTAGGGTTCCGTAGCCAAAAGGCAAAAACGGAACCCTTATAGATTCGTCATGTCTGTCTGTCTGTCTGTCCGTCCGTATGTCACAGCCACTTTTCTCCGAAACTATAAGAGCTTGACTGATGAAACTTGGCGAGTAGATGTATTCTGTGAACCGCATTAAGATTTTCTTACAAACATAGAAAAAAAACAATATACATGATGTAGGTACATTACCATCTAAACTTCCAACTATATTTGGTTTGAACGAGATCTAGTGAGTAGTTTTTTTTTAATACGTCATTAATCGTAAACCGCAATGTACCTTTCGACGAACTACTAGAACTTCTATATTATATTACTTGTTGCTACGGAACCCTTCATGGGCGAGTCCGACTCGCACTTGGCCACTTTTTGTTTTTTAAACTAGCTGATGGAACAAGCAAGCCCAGCTAATGTTAAGTGGTAACCATCGCTTATAAAAAAGCATTGCCTCAGGTCACGTACGTCAGGAACGTGCCCTACTATGCACTGCCCTGCGTCTATCAACTTGAGGCATACAGATGTTCAGCCTCACGTGCCAGTATTCCCCCACACCCTTCAAACCTGTACACAGCGATGTTGCTTCACGGCAGCAATAGGCATGGTGGTAGTACGCACCCGCACGAGACACACAGAGCTCTACTACTATTATGAGTCATGTACAGTACCCGAAGTCGGAGTTTTGCTACCACATTTCGTTACCAAATGTTGTTTTCGTTTCGCCTTTTTGTCTCTCTCTTTTGCATGGAGAAAATATGAGACAGCAAAAATACGTTACGTAATTAAGAGTTGTTGTTTCATTTTTTCTCCATACAATAGACAGAGACAAATAGGCAAAACGAAAACAACATTTGGTAACGAAATGTTGTAAATGCACTGGGACTTCGGGCTCAGATAGTATCTTGTAGTCTAGAAGTTCCAGTATCATCTTTGCTAGTTAGTAAATAGTTTTAATTAAAAACACCTGGGCGTTTGTCAGTCATAATGATATTATCTAGATACCTATTTAATAATGTCGTGATTACTATCTGTTCGTTTGCAAATTGTGACTCATTAGTTTAATTAGTTTAGTCACGTATTACTTGTGATACTAGTGAAGTATACCGTCTTTACCATTAGGGCACACGGGGCCCGTGCCCTGGGCCCCCATTCTCAGGGGGCCCCGAAGGACCGACAATTTCTCTAACACATTCATTCTCAAAACATTTTTCTCGGGCAAATTAAATTTTTTTCACAATACTACGCCATTATATCCTACTGTATTTGATTACCTATAATAAATGGTTATACTTAGTAAAAAATGATATTATAATTAGCTTTTATTACTTTCCAAATGGGCCCAAAATTCTTGTGTGCCCAAGGGCCCCAGCCTAGTTTGAGACGGCCTTGCTGAAGTCACGTGTATTTTGGGTATCACGGGACTCTTACCTAGTAGTTAGCCAATTTTCATATACTTATTCCCTTTTGTCTCAAACTTCTCACCCTATATACCTTGTTTGTATTTAAGGTTCTAGTTTGTTTTTTTCTGTATTTGTGTTCATTCAATAAACTTTTTTCATTTCATTCTGGTGCAGAAGTTTTTTTACTTCTAAAAAGTGGTGTTTCGAGTTTGGGGCTAATTTTCAAAGTTTGACACTCCACTGAGCCCTCTCAATATAATTTTTGGGAAAACCAAAAACTTATTATGACATAATAGAAATATCTTTTCTTATATAAAAATTTATTGCTGTTCGGTAGTCTCGCTAAAAGTGCAGAACGGCTGGACCGATTTGGCTAATTTTGGTCTTGAATTATTTGTGGTAGTCCAGAGAAGGTCTAAGAGGTGAATAAATATGAAAATACTCGGAAATTAATAAAAACAACAATTTTTAACAGGAACGGGAACGGGGCGAGCGAACCCGCGGGCGGCCGCTAGTTGAAATATTTAATAATTCCCAAATAGAAAAATTACCTACGTACCTATTCAGAGTCTTTTGGGGAATAAAGGTTCTCGAATGGCGACCACGAACCGTAAGACATGACGTAGGGCGCACCCGAGGACCGACGACATTGCTAAGATCGCGGGAAGTCAAGTCGGTGGATGGAGAAAGCGTCCGAATTATTGTTACTGGAAATGTATGGGCGAGGCCTATGACTTCTTCATGCCGGTGGATTTGTACCAAACTGGCTCATTTCACCAGTGGGATAGTTGGGACAGCTGATGACGTATGATTTTATAACAGAAGAAGGTGATACAGTTGTCATCGTCATATCACGTTATATTAGGAGATACTCTAACTTTAACAAATATTTACAGGTCCTTAGTAAAGTTATATCAAGTCCCGAGCGTAAATTCAATATAATGCTGACAGGTTTCTTGTACAATGGTTTCAAGGATAATGACATTTTTAACTTAAATAATAAAATAGCTCAACTTGTTAACATGAATGAAAACATGAGATATATAGATCTCAATGTAGAATGCGAAAGCTTCAAGGCAAAAAAAAACTACCTTAGTGCAGAGATCATTAGGACGGTTGCTGAAGTAGGGTTTAGAGGACAATCAGCTTTAACTTTTATAAAAACAGACCTCAACCCAAAAGCGAATGATATAAAAAATAACTCAAATTTTCCCAACGACCAGAGTCACAACATAAATCGTTGAGCATAGTGCACACCAATGTCCGTAGTATCCATCAGAAATATTTAGAAATAGAGGCCATGATTGACGATACAAACTGTGATGTACTTTGTCTTACCGAAACATGGGCATATGACCATCATGTACAGGGAATGATTTTAGAAGGGTTTGAACTTGCCACATACTTTAATAGGAAAATATTTGAACATGGAGGAACTGCAGTATTTACTAGGTTAGGGATAGACTATAAGGTGAGAAAGGATATAAATCGTTTGTCTTTTGAAATGAACAGTGAGATATCTGCGATAGAGCTGCGGAAGATCAAAGTTGTTATAGTTTGTATTTATAGGGCTGGTAATGACCTTATTTTATTTTTTGACATTCTTACTAAGCTTCTACACAGGTTAAGCCGTGAAGGAAAAAAAATTGTACTGGCAGGTGATTTTAACTTGGACATTCTGGCAGTCACAAAAGATACACGTAAGCTATTCCATATACTAGATAATTTTAAATGTCATTTGGTGTTAAATAAGCCCACCAGAACAGTAACTACTGCAAAGGGCACTAGTTCAACATGCATTGATAATTTCATAGTCAACTTCGACAACGTTAAGGGAACCGTCCTAGATTGCAAACTATCAGACCATAATGTTATACAATTAATATGTAACGAGGGTAACAAAACCATTGACGCTATGCCCATTACCCATTTAGTAAGAGTGTTTTCTCCCCAAAATTGTGAATACTTTCACTTTCTGTTTGACCAAGGCTATGAAGAGTTAATAAATAATATTGAGCAAACCCTGGATCCTCATACAAAAATGTCTCTGCTATTGGAAGCTATTCAGTATTGCTTTAACGTAGCTTTCCCAAAAAAGAAACCAAGGAAACCTTACCCTACAAAATGGACAACTAAAGGTATTCAGGTGTCGAAGTTAAACCTAGAAAAAATGGAACTATTAGAGGAGCTCCAACCTAATGAGAATACAAGATTGAAAATAAAAAAATATAGAAAGATATTAAGGAAAGTTATGCATAAAGCTAAAAAAATACAGCTTACAAATAGAATTAAACATTCACAAAACAAAATTAAGGAATCATGGAAAATAACAAAAGAACAATCTAAAACTAAGCTGAAAACGAATAAACATAATAACATAGAAGCAGTAATAGATAGCAAAAATGAAAAAATTACAGACCCCCAAAAAATAGCCGATACCTTTAATAACTTTTTTCTAAACATAGCAAGGAACTTAACTGAGCATGCCAACATTGACGTAGAAAAGTCTATGGACTACCTGAATAACGTAGAAAGACCAAAAATTAAAATAAACTTTAGCGTTATTGATTATATGGAATTTAGAAAAATAGTGAAGGACATGAAAAATAAAAAATCATCAGATTGCTATGAAATGAACAGTAAACTTGCTAAAGAATTGATATTAAAAAATGGAAAACTTTTAATTCTAATATGTGATGTAATAAATGAGTGCATCTTAGACGGAGTATTCCCAGATGTTCTCAAAGCAGGAAGGGTAATACCATTATTTAAAAAAGGTAACTGTCAGGAACTTAATAATTATAGACCAATTTGCATACTGCCAACTATTTCAAAGATCTTTGAAATGATCATTAAAAAGAAAATTGTTGAGTATTTTGAGAGTCATAACTTATTCACCACAGCACAATATGGATTTCGTAAAACCAAATCCACTGAAATGGCAATCAGGAATGTAACCTACTACGTCCTCAGAGCTTTGGACGAGTCGCAAAAATGCGCGAGTATTTTTTGTGACTTGTCAAAGGCCTTTGACTGCTTGAGGCATGACATATTACTGGAAAAATTAAAATACTATGGCTTTGATGGTAGCGCAATGAGTTTAATGACTTCGTATCTTACAAACAGGTCACAAATAGTAACAATACAAAATCATAAATCTAAGTGCGGCCTAGTTGACATAGGTGTACCGCAAGGATCCATTCTGGGCCCAGTACTTTTTCTCATTTATGTAAATGATCTAGTGAGCTGCGTCCCGGACTGGGCTTTCATAAATTTATTTGCAGATGACACACATATAGGTATCAAAGATAAAACAATTGTACAGCTAGATAAAAAAATTGAAAATTCGATAGAAAAAATACGAAATTGGTTTAATGCAAATGGAATTATCTTAAATGCTAATAAGAGTGTAGTTTTAAAGTATCAAACCAGAGAAACAAAGGAAGTGGTAGGCATTACCGAGCACGTTTTTCTAGGGTTCATGATTGATCGAACTATTAGTCATGTACCCCACATTGAAAAATTATGTAAGAAATTAGCGAGTGCTAACTATGCATTGTTAAAACTAAAATCCTTAATCGACACTAAATCGCTCATGTCAGTATATTATGCTTATGTTCATTCTAATATTAGCTACGCAATAACTGTTTGGGGTAACAGCGCTATTGTTAGGAAGGTTTTGTTATGCCAAAAGCGAGCATTAAGGATAATTTTTGGACTTAGAAAAAGAGTGTCCGTTAGGAAATATTTTAAGCGTAATAAAATAATGACTGTGATATCACTTTTTATCTATAAGAGTTTGTTAGAAATATATGAAAATAAAGATCAATATTTAAGAAAAGGGGACATACATAATTATAATTTAAGAAATAAAGATAAGCTGTACAAACCTAGAATTAGACTAGCTAAAGTTCAAAAACAAGGTGACTATACTAAGATTATAATGTTTAACAAATTACCTAATATAGTAACTAATCTAGAAAGTGTTACAGAGTTCAAAAAGAAAATCAAACCTTTTTTTGAACTGAATGCTTTTTATTGTTTAAATGAATTTATGAATATGACATTGTTGGAATCCTCTTTTGACACGGACTGCTCCTGATACATCTAATCTAATATTATATAAAATTTGACGCTATTTCTCCTAGAATATTTATTTTAATTTTGTAATTTTTGTCAATTTATTTTATCAATTTATATTTTTAAGACATCGATTTTAGTAACTAATAATATTGTATAAAACTGACATGCCTAGTATTACAGTCAATTGTGATAATGTGGTAAATAAATGAACTGAACTGAAACTTATAACAAATATTTGTGTGGTGAACACAGATGTTTGTTCTCTGTCTGGGTGTTATATTGTATTCTAAGTATATATTTACAAAAAAATATACATGTAAGTATAATATATCAGCTATCTGGTTCCCACAGTACAAGCTCTGCTTAGTTTGGGGCTAAATAGTGTTGTGTGGATTATCTATAATAAGAGTTAATAAGAGTCGTTATTGCCTGCCTACCTACGTCATGGAACTATGAAAGGTTACGTTGCGCGAACAATAAGTATCTATTCACACTTAAAGTACCTACGTCATATCTTGTGGTTATAGACCACAGGCATACATAGAACATTTAGGAGCATTCTATTCTAGAACATTTTGAAAAAATCTAGAGTTTATAGAAAAGGATAGACATAGAAAAGTCCTTACGTGTTAGAAAAGGATAGACATAGATTTTGCAAATTTTTGCATTGATGTTGTTCCTATTAGTCGTAGCGTGATGTTATATAGCCTATAGCCTTCCTCGATAAATGGTCTATCCAACACACAAATATTTTTAACCGACTTCCAATCAAAAAGGAGGAGGTTCTCAATTCGGTTGTATTTTTTTATTTTTTAATGTTTGTTACCGCATAACTTCGTCATTTGTGAGTCGATTTGAAAAATTATTTTTTTATCTGAAAGGTACTGCTTCCAGATTGCTCCCATTTAAATTTTATTAAAATCGGTGTTGCCATTTTTAAATATTTTTTTTAATGTTTGCAACTGCATGCCTCCGTCATTTATGAACCAATTTAGAAATTTTTTTTTTTTTGGAAGGTTATTTTTACGTCCAGATTGTCCCAAACAAATTTGATTAAAATCGCTTTAGCCGTTTGACAATGAAGTCGGTTTCTCAAGTTTTTTAAACTTATAATTATTTCCATTCGGACCAGGAGTTCTCGAGTTTAGTGCGTTCAACCAAACAAATTCTTCAGCTAAAACCTACATAATATATATGTTATGGACCAAGTGATAAATTGGGCATTATACATAATGTCCGGTCATTATGAAAAATGCCCAATAGGAGAGGGCAATTTGATAATATCTATTCAAATAATCAAATTGGCCGGGCATTATACACATTGTCCTTTTGGGCAGAGTAATACAAACATATTTAATTACTTTTTTTTGTCATCCACAGGGCTAGCTCCGCTCAGGGACGACCTCACGAGCTTCTGGCTGAGCTATTCCAGAGCTAAACACGGGGCACCCCGACTTAAGTTGGTTAGGTTGTTAGGTTTTTTTTTTTATATTAATCACCTGGTCCATAACATTATACTACATATCCATAAAGTAATCGCTCCACGGCTCAATGGCTGCCCACGATGACCATCAGATTTCTAACCGATGGTGTGGTAACCACCATGGTGTGGTGAAACTGTCACAGGCAGTTTAACATACTCGTACTGTTTCTAATTCTGACCGATTTCAAACAGGTGGTTACTAATAGTAGATTAGTAGCCAAGGGATGTAAGGCATCAATTGAATCCCGAGATAGTTCGAGAGTGCAATTGATGCTTATCTCCGAGCTAACTATTCTGCCTTACATCTCGATTGTGAGGTAAGTAGAAAAAAACCGGCATTACAAGAATAAAACATTTTTTTTTTCAAGAACGAAATTGAGCTTCGCCGTTCGATATTTAAAATTGATGACTATTATACTCACACGAAGACAAGGCTGAATAGCAAAGCGACCTCTTTGGTCTAGTTTTGCATGCTGAGTTAAGCGGTGAGGAGTGTGAACTCAATGGGTGTTATTAATAATCCTGGCGCAATGCTGGAGTAGTTAAATCGTGTTTTGTCACATTTGTTCGAGTTGACAATTGCATGTCAATGCAAGAGACAAAACACGGATTAACTAGCTTAAGCTGTACGGCTATGGAACTCTCTCCCTCTGTCTGTCCGTTTATCTAAATCTGTCCATATTTTCAAAACTAATGTCACCAATCATAATTTTCCTTGTCGTCTACGTGCTCGTAAGATATTATTTGTCCTTAAGAGCGGGTCGTGTGAAAATTTGAATTTTTTAACGCTAATGAAAATCGTATGTCAGCGTTAAATAGAATGTCATGTTAAATAGTATATTTTTTTAACACACTTAAATTCGAATTAATCTCAAATGTATAGTCTACAATTAGTCCTTTTGCGATTTTTAAAATGTCACTTAGTTATTTAGTTATGAATTTTTTTTTTTTAAATCTCAAATTTTTGCACGACCCGCTCTTAAGGATTTATGTTTAATATGTGTAGGTTTAAGTTAGATTATATATTGCTATATTGTTAAGTATGTATTATAGGTTATAGGATTCATTTTGTGGTTTATTTGAATTTAATTTGTGTTTTATTAGGTTATTAGTAGGTATATAATTTTAGCAATATCGGGATTTTGCTTTTGTACACCACCGTTTTTCTGTTTTCGTAAAATCTCTCCATCCAAAGGTTGTCTGGAAGACATCGCTTTTAGCGATAAGGCCGCCCATTGTACCTATATTTGTAATGTTTCTGTTATAATATGTTTCTTATGTGTACAATAAAGTATGAATCTATCTATCTATCTATCTAGTCCAACTCTACGCCAGGATTATTAAACAGACCCTAGTTTAAGACCTGGTACCTACACAATAATTCTTCAAGCAAACAATAAATCATTTCATTTCATTTCATTGGGCTGAATGCATGATGTCTATTGCCAGTAACACAAAATGAAAATACGGAACCCGTAATCATTGTTCCGTAGCGTTAATTGGTTGTTTATTCACGTTAATCGTTTCATAGCTGAATTCAAATAAACCAAAACAGAGAGCAAACATCTACGTTCACCACACAAATATTTGTTCTCGGTGGGGATCGAACCGACGAATTACAGCGCAGGTTAAGCTGAGATTGCGATCAAGGTGCCTATAAATCGAAGGTAGATCTGATGTTTTCCTTCACCGTTTGACCGTTCGTTTCTCTACGTGGGATGGTCATGCGGGGTAATAAACTGTGCATTGCCAATAACAGTCCGGTTCCACTGCACTGACCAGTTCCGATTCACAGACTCGAATAGGGCTGCCTATAGTCACTTCTACTTAATAACCAAACTGTAGTTATATTGTAGTACGTATTATTGTGTTCATGACATTACCTTGTAAATTTCAATATTGCATAGATGCTTTTAAATAAGCAGAATACATTGGATATTACCTATTATAATTGAACATCTTTTCGAGCAATAAAATTATTTTCATCCCACCAGCTCAGAAAGTGTGTTTTTGCTGTTCAATATCTAACTGCAAAAGCCGTTTTTATCCTCTAGTCCAGAGGATAAAGTAAATTTGAATTTAGAATATCGTGTTCACTAAGTTTGTGAATACACAACCTATTTACTTCTCCATGGTGCTGAATTTATCATACAACCTTTTTTAATTTGTTAAAAACTCGCACTCGTAACCTTCTTGATGTATTTGTGAATTCAAAACATCATTAAACCTATTTCCTTCTACCTGCATGGTGCCGAATTTATCATACAACCTTTTTAAATTTGTTATAAACTCATACTCTGAACCTTCTTGGTGTGTTACATTTAGTCGCGCCATGTTCTTTTTTGCATTTAGTCATTTCCTCGCTGAGGTGGGATGAAAAGTTACGTGTTGCACTCGAGTGCAAAGATTTTTCACCTTGTGCTCTTTTGATTCCTTCGCCAACGCTTAGGATTCTAACTTTTAAACCACTCGCTATACGCTCGTGGTTAAATTTTAGAATCCTTCGCTTGCTCGGTCCTCAAAATTGAGCACGCGGTTAAAAAGCAACTTTGCACTTTTATATTAACTATTTTTTTGCAAATACATACTTGGAATACCAAATATAACACCCAGACAGAGAACAAACATCTGTGTTCACCACACAAATATTTGTTCTCGGTGGGGATCGAGCCCACGACCTGCGGCGCAGAAGACAGAGTTACCACCAACTAAGCTGAGAGGCCAAATCATATTTTTTTTCTGCGTCCGAAATGCGTGACAACCCTAAGCTATTCGCAAAGATCTAGGTGTAATAACGCATCATTGCATCCGAGAACAGGAATCATATAAAATGGTGTTGGAGCATTGTGCTCATACCGGTACGATACGACACAAGGAAAATCATCGCCTCTAACAAAGCATTGCCTTGTAGGTCACGCACGTGCCCTATGATGCACTGCCCTGCGTCCATCAACTTGAGGCATACAGATGTTCAGCCTCACGTGCCAGTATTCCCCCACCCCCTTCAAACCTGTACACAGCGATGTTGCTTCACGGCAGGAATAGGCATGGTGGTAGTACGCACCCTCACGAGACACACAGAGCTCTACTTCTACTACAACCTAACTTAAAACTATAGTCTTAAAATAGATTTTAAACTTAGCTATAGTTTATTCATACATACATACATAAAATCACGCCTCGATCCCATGGGGGTAGGCAGAGATCACGGACTTCCACTTGCTACGATCCTGACACACCTCTTTCGCTTCTTTCACTCTCATAACATTCTTCATACATGCTCGTCGGTTTAGGGTACTCCTGACCTGGCCTTTCTCTAAAACGCCTGTGATCTGATCGAGATACATGCGCCTAGGTCTTCCCCTTCCAGCAATTCCATTCACACTCGCCCGATGCAATTGTTTTGTTAATCTCCTTTCATCCATTCTCTCTACATACCCAAACCATCTAGTTATACTTATAAATACCAACTTAAATAAGCAAGCGTGTGTTTCCTTGCGCCGGCGCGTCTTTAGAAAGTTGGCCTACTTAGCTCTTAGTCATGTGTCGGACGTGCGTGGTTTGGCTAACACTTGTCTTAATACCACGTCGGCCTGAAGAAGGAAGTCCATTAATTCATAGACCTTCCCATATTATAAATAAATAAAATAAATATTATAGACAATTCACACAAGACTATCTAGCCCCAAACTAAGCAGAGCTTGTACTATGGAAACCATATAGCTGATATAATACATATACATATAGTATACATATATTTTTTTTGTAAATACATACAATACTAGCTGACACCCGCGGCTTCGCTCTCCCCTTTGCCGTTACGTCCCGTTGATTTTTCTTTAAAAAGTTTTTCTCTTTTTCTCCGCTTAGGGAAATAATTTTCCAATTTCCTTTCTTAGTGCACCCCTATGCTATAAAAGGAACATACCCTCCAAGTTCCATGCTTCTAGGACTTACGGTTTAGGCTGAGCGTTGATTGTCAGTCAGTCAGTCAGTCAGTAACGTAAGAGTTTTATATATTTAGATAACACCCAGACAGAGAACAAACATCTGTGTTCACCACACAAATATTTGTTCTCGGTGGGGATCGAACCCACGACCGGCTCAGAAGGCAGAACTACTACCAACTGAGCTGAGAGGCCAGTCAGCAGAGATATTATATCTTCGGGAAGATTTATGGGGATTGATTTTCGTATCATATTTTTATATGCTGTGAAGGTACTTTATTGTTACTTTGCTTTTGTATCGACGTACAACAGATCGAACCCACGGCCTACGGTGCAGAAGGCAGAGCTACTACCAACTGACCTGAGAGGCCAGTCAATAAGGTAATAAACGCGATAAATACCCGTGTAATAGTTTCAAAATGCAGTTTTTGTTTTCTTATAGATCGAGTGCATGCTTCCTTTCATGACGTTTCCCTAACTCGCGTGGTTTCAGACTTGGCCATCACCGCCCTTCTCAAAAAAACAGCCTGTATAAAAAAAGCAGCCAAGTGCGAGTCGGACTCGCCCATGAAGGGTTCCGTAACATAATATAAAGGTTCTTGTAGTTCGTCGAAAGGTAAATTTCAGTTTACGATTTATGACGTATAAAAAAAAACTACTGGCTAGATCTCGTTCAAACCAAATATCGTTGGAAGTTTGCATAGTAATGTACAACATATATTTTTTTTAGTTTTATCATTCTCTTATTTTAGAAGAAGGGGGGGACCAACTTTTTACCACTTTGGAAGTGTCTCTCGCGCAAACTATTCAGTTTAGAAAAAAACTATATTAGAAACCTCAACATCATTTTTGAAGACCTATTCATAGATACCCTACACGTATGGGTTTGATGAAAAAAAAATGTTTGAGTTATAGTTTCAAGTATGGGGACCCCCAAAATTTATAGTTTTTTTTCTATTTTTGAGTAAAAATCTTAATGCGGTTCACAGAATACCCACAACTACTCGCCAAGTTTCATCAGTCTAGCTCTTACGGTTTCGGAGAAAAATGGCTGTGACATACGGACGGACAGACAGACAGACATGACGAATCTATAAGGGTTCCGTTTTTGCCATTTGGCTACGGAACCCTAAAAAGGTATCTGACAGAGTATTATCTTAAGCTATAGATAGGTATAACGACGTCAAGCCATTATCGTTATGAATATAATAATATACATTGACGTAAGTGTTTGTAAATGGTCGGTGTTTATACCATTAAGCTAAACACATCATACACGATAGGTTGAAAATGAATCTTCATTGGAAAATCAAGGCCAAATTAAAAAAATCAGCTGTCTGTAAAGTTGATTTACTGTCGATAGTTGAACGTGCCAACGTCATACAGCTGTCCACGCGGACGCATCGCTCACTCAAGTAGGAGAGAGACAGATGTCGAACGCTGCCGAACGCGGAGGCCGTGCGTGCCTCTTTGTCGCTCGTTCCACGCTCTCGCTTGCACTTCAAGCCTTAAATGGAACGCCTCAGAGCGAGGTAACGCTGCATGAGTTATGTTTTTTCGTGCGTGCAACCGGCTCCATCGAATTATAAGACGTTGTCATGTCAAATGTTGTTTAACTTGAAAGTATTACTCACCAGCATAGGTATATTAGGCACGACGACGGCGTCATCATCAGCGCCAGCACTGAGCTCTGGCTGGAAGGTGTACGTCCTCTTGTAATGGAACGAGAGGGTTCCATTCTCGTTGTCCGTGATGTTCACCTTCTCCCATTCCTCACTGGAACAGACAGACAATTTATCATAGACCACTTTCAAAATTTTGCTGGTTCCGGGGGTTCCTGCCCTGCAGCTACATTTTTATTATTATTCCCAGTCGGCAAAAAATATGGAGATTAGATCTAACTATGGTCGTTTACGTTGTTCCTACCAAGAATTAACAGTTTCCAAAAAACAGTTTCTGTTCAAATTCTAGAAATTCAACAGCCAATGTCTGTTATAGATGTTTTCTGACACCATTAAGCACATAATATTTTACCCAATATCTTTAAACTGACTAAAGACAAGGCACATAAACTCAGGTCGTTTCGATTACAAATTGTCAAATTAATTAAAATTCTGTGATAACGATACTTGGAAGGCTAATGACTGATGTTATTTAAATACATTTTAAACTAGGCTTGAGATACTTATCGACTAATGAAAAGTATTTAGAATTTGAAATACATAATGGCACGCCAAGTACTACCAAAGAAACCTCTTCATCTCACTTTTATAGGTAAGGAATAGAAAAGGTTCTAGTGTTATGCCTTGTGGTACGCTACTTTGTTTTTTAAGGCTTACGAGCAATTATCAACATTATAGTCACTATCCACACGCTATACTATAGTGACACCTGACACATATAGATGGTGTGAGCTTGTAGCACCTATACCAACATCTTAGCCTAGTCTAGTCGATCGTATCCAAAGGAAAGGTGAAGTCCATGCACTTGCCACAAGTTTCCTGACAATTTTATAGTTTATCATTTGAGAGCGCTAGCTAATTTCTTTTCCTGTGTGATTATATTAATTAAATGCAAGGTCGAGTTATTTTTAAATCAATAATTATAATCAACCAACGTCTTTGAAAAATCGGAAAAACCTGCCTTCCGATTAAAACTCCACTTGTAAATTAGTTTCAACTAGTACAAAACATGTTTGGACAGGAACTTCTCCACATTCGTTCATATTTAAAGTAAGTTCGATACTCAATAGGTGCTCAATATATTTATCGAATTCAGGGTTAAGTATTTTTTTAGACATAATATCACTCATAATCATCATTATCTCCTATCGGTCTTTATAGAGAGCACTGGTGGTCTAGTGGTAGCGGCCCCGCCTTCCGATTCTAAGATCGTGGGTTCAAATCCAGTGGTGTACCAATGAGTTATTCTTTCCAAAAATGTATGTGCACTATGCCAGTACCTACTCTCAAAACGGCGAAGGAAAACGTGAGGAAACCGGCGTGTCGTAGAACCTAAAAAAGTTCGAGCAACACGTGTCAAGGGTCCCGCAAAAGGGCCCCCCTACATGCGGAAAAACCAGCCCGCACATCAAGTGCGGATGATAAATTTGCCGAATCGGTCTTTATAGCCATGAACGGAAGTGTTCCCCTTCTGGTTCATGTGCAATTAACTAACTGACGCCACCTAAATCATCTGCAATAGATCTTACAAGCCAAATGATGATGATGAATCTTCATAATTATCATCAGTCTAGAGAATGGCTTGTTGGATATGCCTCCCATGTTTTCAGGGCGTCTGCCATAGCCACTACCGCAAAACATCTATGTTGACCACATAATTTTTCATATTCATATACATTAATTCATTGCTTCATGTGTTTTAAAGGTCTTCGGGGGTAATAACACAGCCTAAACCGTAAGTTTTAGAAGCATGAAACTTGGAAGGTATTTTCCTATTATATCGTAAGGGTGCACTAAGGAAGGAAACTATAAAAATTATTCATAAGCCGAGAAAAAAAGGAAACACTTTTAAAAGAAAAACACAGCCTAAGCTCACAAATAACTCTCTTAGAAGCATGAAAATTGGTGAGGAGGTATTTTAGGAGACGGACATAAATATGACTTCTTTATCCCGAAAAGTAGGAAACGGGGCGTAACGGCAATGGGGCAATCGAAGCCGCGGGCGGCCGCTAGTATGTATATATACTTACGAGTAAACATAGGGTCCCAGCTCGTCCAGGATAGGCTTGGAGCCGTTGTTGAGGAACTCGTCAGCATTCGTCACGTTGTACACGTAGACCTTGACGAAGGGCCGAACTGGCGGCCGCGCCCACCACTCGAACGTCATCGAGCCAGGGCGAAGCACCAACTCCTGAGGAGGGAGGGAATACGTTAAAAGCTGTATAAGATGCTGCGTTTTTAATATTTCCTAAGGAGCTACAATCCTACGACACTTAATCAAACTCAAACCCGATCAAAATTTATTCAGTGAAATTCCAAGAATCACATTGAAACATCTTAAAGCTAGGTGAGTCTAGGTTGCAGTTCCACGCGACCAAGCCTAGAAGAACTGGCAACAAACTACGGCTCGGTTCCTACCGTTTTTTATATGATCCTTTTACAAATCAAAAATAATAGCAGTGAAGTTCCAGTGTGATGCCACTTCACTTAGTCAGACGTATGCAATGCAATAATACAAAAGCAAAAGTTTCAAAGACAGCACACGCTACGCTTCAAAGTTATTATAAAGTATCTACACAGCATTTAAAAATAAGATACGAAAATAGGATGGATAATCAATAGAACTTCTTAGACTAAAAACCAGAACTGTGAGGCCAGGAGAATGTCTAAACACTATAATCTGCAATCTTTAGTTTCACAATGCCCCAATCTACTATTTCTTTTTCTTTTGACCATTGCTTTCGACTTGCTAATTCTACCACTCCTCAAGCATAATATTTCTTTAGTTACGGCTTATCTACGTAGTGCAGGCAGCGTCAAAAGTTGATAACCAATTTTACATTAAAATAAATCTATATTTATAAAAGAAAGTCGTGTTAGTTACACTATTTATAACTCAAGAACGGCGGAACCGATTTGGCAGAAAATTAGTGGGGAGGTAGCTTAAAACCGGGAGAAGGACATAGGATACTTTTTATCCCGAAAAAGCAACGGGAACGGGGTGTTACGGGAACGGGCGAGCGAAGCCACGGGCGGCTACTAGTTTTAAATAAATAAATATTACGGACAATCCACAAAACACTATCAAGCCCCAAATTAAGCAGAGCTTGTACTATGGAAACCAGATATTTAGCTGATATTATACTTATGCCACATTTTTTTTGAAAATACATACATACAATTAGGCCCGTATTCCGAAACAGTCCTGGAGTCTGAGTCGAGCCGCAAGCATAGATTTTATAACAGTTTTCTATTGGAAAATCGTGTTAATTACACTATTTATAACTGAAGAATGGTTTAACCAATGTTGCTGAAAATTGGTGGAGAGGTAGCTTAGAACCAGGAGACGGACATAATGACTTCTTATCCCGAAAAAATAACGGGAACGACGTTGGATGTGGTTGGACCATACTAAACTGATTGCAGCTGGCAAAGGTTGCCTGGAAGAGATCGCTCTTCAGCGATAAGACCGCCATTGTACATTAGTATGTGTTTGATTATTGTTACTTGTTTTTCCATTGCTAATAATAGGTGTGCAATAATGAATTTTCTATTCTATCCTATTCTAAACTCAAATAAATTCACACGTTCATTTGTGCTCTTATTCTTTTTAGCCGTTTTTTAAGGCCGGGACGTTCAATCTGTTTATTATACATGTATGGTTGCAAATGCAGTACATCTACTTGTGACGCTGACTGTTCTAGCAAGCAATCGCTGGTATGTATGTCAAGGCAGGCTCGGTGCTCTCACGAGCTTACGCAAACTTTGGAGCGAGAGGCTTGAATGGAACTACTGGGAATAGTTGGTGCTCCAAGCCGTTCAAAGTTTTGGTAAAGAATATTTGAAAGCAAGTATTTACAGGGCGAAAAGAGGCTTGTTAATAAATATTGTGAACAATCCAAACAACACTATCTAGCCCCAAATTAAGCAGAGCTTGTACTATGGGAACCAGATAGCTAATATTACCTACTGGCACGTGAAATAAAATAAAACCCACTGTCATCGAGATATAAGTACCTACTACGTACTAGAGAAGACACCGTAAATTCCTACTTTGTCCCGTTCAACTGCGGCGATCGCGCCGCAAATCACTCAGTCGGTCGCCTCAGTCGCTCTCTCTCGAAAAGTGCCGTGATTTACATGGCGCTTAAGACCTTTTTGCCGAGAACGAATTACGAAGAATAGGACAATTCCAGTTATTTGACGTGGCTTCTCTAGTACGTAGTACTTATATCTCGATGCCCACTGTAATGATTTTATGAACTGACTTATTCGTTAACTGACCTACAACCATCATAGTAGAAACAATAAAATTGGTATAGCAGTGACATAAGCGTGTTACAAAACTGTTATCAAGTTATTATTGGGGCCAATAACAGACCCAGTCAGTTAAAGCTCGATGCACACCGTCAGAGTGGTCAGTTAAGGCCCGATGCACACGATTGGTTGCTTTCGCGACGACCAACGTCTTATGTTGTTTACACATCGTAGATTTTTTTTAAAATGTAACGATTTCCCAGTAAAACACCTTAAAAGTTCGAAAATATTTCGAGTCTACGAAAGGAGCCCTAAAGGTATATCACCACACATCCGTGGCGTGTCAGGGACGGGACCGGGCCGTGGCGATGCTATCGATTGAATTTGAACCTTATACCTCCGTAAATTGAGTGCAATTCTCGTATTTGGCTCCGATCCGGTCAGAGCTCGGCCGACGGTATATTGCCATATATAAATTCAACTCATTGTCTGGACAGATAGGGTTCAAATTCACTCGACGGCTCCACCAATATCGTGAGAAAATTCGAGTGTGAGTACCCACCAAGGATTTTTTAACATCCTTGGTACCCACACAAACCCAAGATGGTTTATAGGGTACAATATTAAGCTTATACTGTATTAATTATATTATGGTTGAATAAATAAATTTAAAATAAAAACCACGGCTCTACCCCGGCCCTGACTCGCCACGGATGTGTGGGGCTCAAAATCGATTAATTACACTGGTTTTTTCGAAGAAATCAAAATGAAACTGGATATTTGTAATAAATTCAGCAATCGACTAGCTTGCACAGTACTCGCTCAAATAATAGACGATTACGCATCTAAAAGAAACCATACCATTATGATGATAGTATCAGAAGTTTTCACCGAGATTTAAGGAACATACGTACAATTTAACCCGGGAACGGTGTCCTATATGTCTGTGAGACCGGGTGACTTGAAAAATTCGAATAACTTTTTCCCTCGCCGGCGATTTTCATCGCGATTTCGAGTAGCTGCCTGATTTCCCCTCCCACACCGTGATTTCAACCCGCGACGTCGGAGTGGGGGCAAGTTTTTGAGTTTTGGTGCAAGCCCGGTGCGGTAGACCGGGGTCACCGAATTTGTAAGTAAAATAGGCAGAGTTGAATTATTGATTATTCGTTTTTTGACAGGTTTATGTACATTTTTTACTTACTTTTGCTAGTGTGTTATTCCATTATTTTATAATCAGTAAGTTTATTGCACGTTTTCATAAATTTTATCGTAATAACACAAAATTATTCTTCATCTTGATTCAAATATAAACTTTGCTACAGCATGTCGTACAAAAGCGAATAGCATCGTCTAGAACCACTTCTCTATGAACTGCTTGATGCCGACAGACGATCATCAGAAAGACCAAAGTATATACTTGCCACAACTGCAAGAAACATTTGTGTCTTGAGCATGTAGGGCCTTATTGCAGTATTGCAGAGTTGACTGAAGAAACGTGATTTTCAAAATTATTTTTTTATTGGTAGGATGTCATTTTTTGTTTATTATAAGTAAGTTCGGAGAGTCTAGAAACTGAAAAGTCTGAAAAAAAATCATAAATATGTCGATTGTTGTGTTTTAAATGTTCAAAAAGCTATAATGTGTAAAAACGAACAAATTTTATAGGTTCTATGTGAAGTTGTCTAATCATAAGAAAAAGTAAATAAACGAGTCTGTGATTCATGAAGTATCATTGTTTAATTGTCAAATAATTTATAATTCATAAAAAAAATGGTAAATAAATAAAAGATTCTGAAAAATCTTTCATTGAAAAACCCGGTGCATGGGACCGGGGTCACCGAAAATGTAAGTCAAATCGACGTCACCGTTGGCGGGTTAACAATTAAAACGGTACGGTAATGTAACGGTATGACGTTTCAAAGTGATAATTGCGATTCAAATGAATAAACGATGTCTGGCTTTGACTGACTTTCAGAAACTTATTGATAAAGAAAATATCGCCTCCAATTCATATTTCATATAAATCATATGAGGGTCATATTTTCTTTATCAATAAGTTTCTGAAAAAAAGGAAAACATACGAGCACGTATATAGCAGATCTGGATTTTATGAGAAAAAATGGTTACTCTAGAGCAGGGATTCCCAAAGTGGTCGATATCGACCCCTTGGGGTCGATATTGGTTTCCTAGGGGTCGATATAAACGAAAACTGATTTTGGGGGTCGACGAGGTCTAAAAATCGACCCCCTATTAAATTACCTCACGTTCTTATTTAAAACTTTAGGTAGGTAGGTACTGTATTGTTTATGTTGTGTTACGTGTACTAAGAATAAAACTTTTGGACCTTTTATTTTGTTAAATTTGGATGAGAAAATGAAGTCAACTTTACTCACTTAACCAAGTGCAAAGTTTTCCAATTTGTACCTTAACACCTTAGGTATTTTGTATCAATAGAAAGAAAACTAAAGATAGGCCCCTTATTTATAATAGTCTGCTAACTTAAAGCATTGCTAATTCTCACTCTGTCTTCTTCTATTGACCTAATTCAGAATGAAAAATAATAATAAGTTTAAAAAACTAGAGAAACCGACTTCATTGCCAAACGGCTTAACCGATTTTAATGAAATTTGTTTGGGACAATCTGGACGTAAGAATATTCTTCCAAATAATAAAATAATTTTCTAAATCGGTTCATAAATGACGGAGGCATGCAGTTACAAACATTAAAAAAAATATTTAAAAAAAAATGGCAACACCGATTTTAATAAAGTTAAAATGGGACCAATCTGGATGCAGTACCTTTCAGATAAAAAAATAGTTTTTCAAATCGGCTTACAAATGACGAAGTTATGCGGTAACAAACATAAAAAAAAAAATATATACAACCGAATTGAGAACTTTTTGATTGGAAGTCGGTTAATAACACTGTAGCAGCTGTTTTAAGTAAGCGGACCATTATGAATAAGGGGGTTGACCTTATAAGTAGGTAATTTGGCCATGGGGGTCTGAGGTAACGTTTCATTTTGGAAAAGGGGTCACTTGTCCAAAATAGTTTGGGAACCCCTGCTCTAGAGGCATTATCCAGGGAGGAAATAGGGGACTACGTTAGTATGGAGAGTCGCCTGTGTGATGCCTTCTTAACTAAACAAATGACTTGCAAAGTCAAAGTCAACATTAACTTCTTCTTCATTTTGGATCAATTTTGCCAGTGTCGAGTATTAGTGAGGATATATTACATAGATAAAATACTTTTTCGTCTATCCAAGTCAGTCATAGACAAGTCGGCCCTACCTTAATTGGCTTTGGAAACAAAAGATGGCCGATTTTTCCAAAACCATCTTTCCAATATCACATAATACACTTTAATTCCAACTGCTAACACTTTGAGCTAAAACCTCAAGTAAAGTTGGTTAAAAACCACCGAAATTACACAACAGAACTCATAATAAACCATAATAGTTATTTGTTATACAAGAGTGCAAAGCTGCTTTTTAACCGCGTGCTTAATTTTGATGACCGAGCAAGCGCAGGATTCTAATATTTAACCACGAGCGTAGCGAGTGGTTTAAAAGTTAGAATCCTAAGCGTTGGCGAAGGAATCAAAAGAGCACAAGGTGAAAAATCTTTGCACTCGAGTGCAACACGTAACTTTTCATCCCACCTCAGCGAGGAAATGACCAAATGCAAAAAAGAACATGGCGCGACTAAAACACACCAAGAAGGTTCCGAGTATGAGTTTTTAACAAATTTAAAAAGGTTGTATGATAAATTCAGCACCATGGAGATAGAAGTGTAAATAGATTGTGTATTCAAAACCTTAGTGAACACGATATTCTAAATTTAAATTTACTCTATCCTCTAGAGCAGCGGTACTCAAAGCGTGTTCCGCGGAACCCTAGGGTTCCGCGCTACCCCTACCTGTCCCCTACAGGGGTAGCGCAGAACCCTAGAATCCGCAAGAATTTAGAAAAAAAAACAAAATACCTCTCTCTGGTCACTGGTCGAACGTTTTGACTCCGCCCGTCGCGCGTATACTTGTGAGCGCGCAGTCCCTTTGATAAAAGCTGCCTCTGAATTAGACGCTATAGTTGTGAACAAGCTACTTTCGGCCATCTTCAAAAACATAAAGTCGAGATTGTTTACAACGCATTTTTTTTTGTATTGCTATTTTTATTTCCGCTTTTTGTTTATCAAAGGCGCCGACTCAAGTATTTTTGAGAATGTTCCGTCAAGTATTTTGCTTGTCAAAAGGGTTCCGTGACCAAAGAACCGCTGCTCTAGCTAGAGGATAAAAACGGCTTTTGCAGTCAGATATTGAACAGCAAAAACACACTTTTCACAAGCTGCTATTAAAATATGTCCGGCAATACTTATATTGCCGGACATATTTTGAAGGGGTTTGATGCTAAGTTCCTGCACAGCAAGGAGTTATAAAAGTGTATAGGTATACTCACATGGTCTATGAACATCCGCACCCAGCTGCCGAAGAATATGGCACAGATGATGCCCAGCAGAAGAAGAACCACTGCGGAAGCCAACACGAACCCTGAAGAAGGAACAATACGTAAGACACTGTGTGAAGTCAAAGTAGCCTTGTTAATAGTAGCTTTGTGTGTCTCGTGGGGGTGCGTACTACCAGCATGCCTATTCCTGCCGTGAAGCAACATCGCTGTGTACAGGTTTGAAGGGGGTGGGTGCCGGTGAAACTATTGGCACGTGAACTTCTGTATGCCTCAAGTTGATGGAAATTCATACAGTTCAATAGAACGAATGGAATTTACCAAGTACTAAATGTTATACAGGGCTATTCATTATTACCTGCAAATAATCAGGAATTAGGTTCAACAAATAAAATAAAAAATCGGTTGTCTGTAAAGTCGGTTTACTGACGATAGTTGAACGTGATAACGTCATAAAATACTGATGGAATGGTTGCATTTTTCAAAAGAATTTTAATTAATATTTGTTTGATAGATATTTAGAACTATATTCGCCCTCGCTCGCTTTGCTCGCTTGGGCATCTAAATATCTTGGGTACACTCGATCCATTAGCGCCCTATGCGGGCGGCGCAAAAGCTCACTTATTGCCCTTGTATTGTAGCAACACATTTGAAATGAAATGGAATGAAACTGAATGAATGTGAATGAAACTGAATGACACTGAATGAAACTGAATGAAACTGAACTGACTTGGACTCGAACTCTCGGACCCGGACCCGGAACCCGACCGAACCCTTACCCTTACCCTCATTTACCCTTACCCTCATTTACCCTTACCCATTACCCGACCCGGGCTCGGGCTCAGGTAAATGGAACGACGAAACGACGTAACGACGCATGAGTCATGTTTTTTCGTGCGTGCAGCCGGCTCCATCGACTTATAAGACGTTATCACGTCAAAAATATTTATGAAATGATTTTTTTAAGTTTTCTTATGAAAATCCCGAGAAAATTGATAAAGAATATCCTGTGGAATCATTGGCGCCTGACCTATTTTGACCTTTGATCTGCGCCCGCGCGCCGTGAGTGACACTCTGCGTTCAGTCACCGCCTGGGTGGGTCATCGTCCTGTTCTCCATGGCAATCATTATGCAATAGCCGTAAAGAAATTAATAAAAATAAAATTTTGATACAAAAACTTAAATCAGTTAGGAATTAAATTGATTCGGCCAAACAAATATTCACGACCCAAAAATTAGGCCCTGTCAGTTTGTGTAGCTAATAATGAATAACCCTGTATAGAACAAATGGGCCAGTTTTCGTTTTATTACTTCTACCGGTATTGTTGCGCTATCAGATTACCATAAGCTTGTTCCATCAGTAAGTTGTACAAAAAACTCTTCTAGTAGTGGGTCAAGTTCGTATTAGCTATGGCTTACTCTGATGCCGTAGTTTCTACCTTATGGCCTTTGTCATGGCTGTTAATCCGTCACGGCAAAGTCAAAGGGCATTCATTCATTATGATTACAAGAATCATTAAATTAGACATGATCACGTGGAAAATGCGCTTAATTTTTAGCCAGTTAGACATTTTTTTTTTCAAATTGATCTGCGTGATTTAGTTAAATAAACATCAAGTTCAAAGTCTCTTAGCTTTAAAGTCAAAGTCGTCAAATAATATTTGACTTTGAAACGTTAACGCCACTAATAAATAAATAAATAAATAAATAAATATTGTGAACAATTCACACAACACTACCCAGCCCCAAACTAAGCAGAGCTTGTAATATGGGAACCGGATAGCTGGTATAATACTTGAATACATTTTTTTTTTTTTGTAAATACATACTTAGAATACAATATAACACCCAGACAGAGAACAAACATTTATGTTAACCACACAAATATTTGTTCTCGGTGGGAATCGAACCCACGACCTACGGCGCAGAAGGCAGAGCTACTACCAACTGAGCTAGAGGCCAGTCAAAATAATGTCAAAGTATCTTCATTATTGAGACCTAGCTCCATGTTTTTAGGGTTCCGAAGCCTAGTGGCATATATCGGAACCCTTATGGACTCGTCATGATGGATGGATGGATTGTTTTATGTACAGGTAGCGCAGCACTACTGTTTCTTCTTCATTATTTAAGAGTAATGCTCTTGTAGGCGTAATGTATGCATTAATTTCCAGGTATTTCTTTAGCAAAGATCGCCGTCATGTCTTATAAGGAGGTCAAGGAGGTTTCTTTGACCACCTTATACGACAAGACGGCGATGTTCGCTTTTATTTGGCTCTGTAACTTATCCTTGGTCTTCCTCTTCCTCTCTTTCCTTCGATGATATTTCTGATAAAGCTGTCATATCGTACTAATGTTCATACTGGACATAAAAATGTATTTAGGACATAAAAATGTATTTAGTAACTAAAAATGTACTATTTCTCCTCCGATCTTTTTCTTAAAACCTGCCCAGATAGGCTTAAAGGTCAAATCACGCTCCGTTAAACAGTTTGACTCCCCAGCCTTCATATAAAGTAATCTTAAAGATAATAATGTATATTACAATGACAATCACTGTCATGTAACTTCCATTGTTAAGTTAATAACTGAATTACAAACACTACTCGTAAAAGGTGCAAAAAGAATACTCTTAAAATAACCCTACCAGATACATTAGTGTCGCCGCTCACAGGCCTTGGACCACAACCACAAAACACCGCCACCGGCATATTTCCTGCAGTTTTCATACATTTTATATGGACTCGCTGCACACGGTTGACGCCGGTAGCCGCCACGTGCATGAGAAAATATGCCAGTGGCGGTGTTTTGTGGCCGGAAACCCGTTTGCGGGAACACTTAGTAGGGATATGTGGAACTAATGATGTTAAAGTATACATTATTATTACTTTGAAGCGTAGCGTGTGCTTAATTTGGGGCTAGATAGTGTTGTGTGGATGGTCCATTTATTCAAATTAGTCCCACTACTTCTATAAATACTATATTACGAGCCTCTTTGAGTCGTATTTAAATCCTTTCGCCAAAGGAAGGTTCGAAATATCGCGTATTGGATATTATATTCTGTAAGGTTATGCTAGAGATTATAATTAACTGAAAGAACTAGTTGCACGATAAGAAGAGGAATACGATATTTCAGAAAGGCAGCCATTTTGAAGCAGTTACCTTATTTTAGTTTAGTTTTCGTCAGAGATTTTTTGCCACCTTGTAAAATACTAATGCGCAAAGAATCCACAATAGGCTCGTAATTTGTTGATGCCTCCAGTCTATTCGGTAATCCACAGGAAAGATGGTCATTGCGGAACTACTAAGCTTCCGATGTTTTTCGTCACTGACACATTTTTTTAAGAGAGATACCGATGAGCATAGGTAATCGAAGCATCGAGCGAATTAAAATAGTAACTTAATTATGTGTTTTACAGATACGTCATTATAAGAAGAATTTGAGAGGTAATATAGTGTAGAAGCCCTTATGATACCGCCTTCTCGTTAATCAATCAAATCCTGTCCATCCAAAGGTTGTCTGGAAGAGATCGCTCATAGCGATAAGACCGCCCATTGTGCTTCGCTTTAGTTTTAGTTTTTCGCTATGTGTAATGTCCTATTCTTGTGGTGTACATTAAAGTGTTATCTATCTATCTATCTATTTGTAGAAGGATCGTACAAAAAAACAGTAGGAACCAAGCCGTAGTTTGTTGCCTGTTCTTGCGTCGGCTTAGTCGCGTGGAACTGGCACCTAGACTCACCTAGCTTTAAGACGTTTCAAAGTGATCTTTGCGAGTCGAATGTATTCAAGTACTAGCGGCCGCCTACGGCTTCGCTCGTTCCTGTTACTTTTTCGGAATAAAAGTATCCGATCGAAATTAGTATTTTATGGAATATAACTACTAGTGCGTGACCTACGAGACAATGCTTTGTTATAGGCGATGGATACCACTTAACATCAGGTGGGCCATATGTTTATTCCATCAACTAGATGTATCAATAAAAACTCCATTGATTAAAAGCTTTTTTTACTTATCTGTACCCGAAGTCCGAGTTTTGCTATCACATTTCGTTACCAAATGTTGTTTTCGTTTCGCCTACGTGTCTCTGTCTTTTGTATGGAGACGAAATGAGACAGCAAAAATACGTTACGAGTTAGAGTTGTTGTCTCATCATTTTTCCATGCAAAAGACAGAGACACGTAGGCGAAACGAAAACAACATTTGGTATCGAAATGTTGTAAATGCACTGGGACTTTGGGTACTGTAGTTCGTTCCTTGAGCGATAAAATTGATAGTCTGGCCGGCGGCAGTCATGCTGCCTTAGTGAGGCCGCACACCAGCGCCACATGCTACATGCATCGAACATTTACGTCGCCACAATCAATGCGCCACAATTCAGCTTGCTTGCATGTATTGTATATGCGCACATCGAAAGCATTGTAGCGTGGCACCGCTTTAAGAATGTCGACATCATCGTCTGACGACCACGATTTCTTGATGTGGCGCCACAAATAACGAACGTGTTCGATCTTGAATTCGTGTAGCGCGCACAACGTCTCGCCACAAAGTGCGCCCGCTACAAATGTTTCCTCAGTGTGCGTGCTCACGTACAGATATATCATCATCATCAGCCTGAAGAAGTCCACTGCTGGACATAGGCCTCCCCTACACATTTCCAGGAAGAACGATTCTGAGCCCTTTCCATCCATCGACTTCCCGCGATCTTAACAATGTCGTCGGTCCATCTGGTGGGTGGGCGCCCTACGCTTCGTCTTCCGGTTCGTGGTCGCCATTCGAGAACCTTTATTCCCCAACGGTTGTCGGTCCTTCGAGCTATATGGCCTGCCCATTGCCACTTCAACTTACTAACTCTACGAGCTATGTCGGTGACCTTGGTTCTTCTACGGATATCCTCATTCCTGATTCTATCACGTCACGTACAGATATATGGGGGCGTTAAATGTGTCGCGTTTAAATGTGGCGACACAATTATCGAGATACAAGTGAATGCCTGGTGTGCGGCCTGCCTAAGTGTAAGTGAAACCGGGGTTTCCAGCTAGTAATAAAGTAAACATGATCCGTGGCAGCGACACGACTGCCATTGTAATGGTAAACAGATGATATTCACACGACGAAGATACAATCGCTATAGTTACGTGTAATTTGATTTCGCAATACGTTGCCACGCGACAGGCTAGACTACCATCCTGACAGCTTAGGCTGAGATTCATAGACCGCACTTTGCTTTACAGCAAAGCAGTCTTCGCAAAGTAAGCTTTGTTTATCGAAGTTTCCTATCAATATTTTGAATAAAGAAGAGCTTGACAGAACTATGAAATATAATTTTCGGTTGAAAGTAGAACTTTCCATCAAAGTAAAGTCAAAGTTCGGTCTTTGAATCTGGGCCAGTCGGCTACAGGAAAGGCATGGTCAATACGTGCGGACAGAGAACAGCAAATACTTACGCTTTTCCTTACGCAAGCGTGCGGAGCTGACTAAGCCACGTTAAAACAAAAAAAAAATTGACAAAAACATACAACATTATATAATTTTGAATTACAGAAATAACTACTTATTTGATAGCAGTATGATACTTAATTACTTTTTAACTTAATGTACACTGTACACTGAGTAGAGTGTAAAAAAAATAAAGATATCGTAATACCATAACAGTTAAAAGCTGCTATGAACTTATGGACCTTTTGCTTCGACTGTACTCTCAAAATCCTTAAAATTTGCATAACAATAGAGTGTACGAATTGGGAATGACCCCATCAGTAATAATTATAAATTACTAGCGACCGCTCGTGGCTTCGCTCGCCCCGTTCCTGTTACCTTTTCAGGATAAAAAGTATCCTATTTCCTTCTTCAGGTTTTAAACTACCTCTCTACTAATTTAGAGCCAAATTGGTTCAGTAACTCTTGAGTTAATAATAAGTGCAACTAACATGGCGTTAATTTGTATAATATAGATTTAATTACAGAAAAAACTTACAATTTAACAAATAATATTTACAAAATGTACAAAATACACAAGAAACTGGCAAATGGCCCACCTGTTGTGATCTGTTGTGAGCTATCTGCAGACCGTTACAAATAATCTAGAGATAGTTCAACTAATCTAAATAAGTGTCAGACGAGACGGAAGCGTCCCTAAGACGCTGGCGGCATTGGCACGCTAAATACCAAATGTTAATGCACTGCGCCAGATGCCTACTAGCCCTAAGGTCACGCGCCTTAAAGGTTAGTCGCCTAAAATCATTATTATATCCTAAAAAAAGATTTTCACCTCGTACTCTTTTGATTCCCTTGCTAACACTCAGGATACTAATTTTTGAACCACTCGCGCTCGTGATTCAATTTTGGAATCCTTTGCTTGCTCAGTCATCAAAATTGAGCACGTGATTAAAAGCAACTTTGCACTCTTGAATAACAAATAACTATTTTCTACTACCGCGGGTTCTAAATAGCAATGAAATTATACATCTACACTCTAAGTACGGAAACCGTACGTGACAATATTTTGCAAACACGACCAAACCTTGGAACGTTGTCGGTTCAGTTCGCTCGCGTTTGAATAATATTTATAAAACATTTCCACCACAATGGCATTATTGCTGTCACACTGTCCGGTTTATTGTTTATTTATAAAAACACGGAAGAATTTCTTGTACAACGTCAAAGGTACCTGAACAGCGATCACATAATTATGTATCTTCAGTGATAAGACCGCCCATTGTACATTAGTAGAGTCTGTTCAGAAAGAGAACCGTCGTGGCCAAATCGAGAACTAACGTTTCGATTTTTATATGGCAGCTCATCCCTTTCTTTCTGTCAGCATTTTGCATCATAAAAATTAAATAAAGGAATAGTGCACTAGTTGTGATAGGATCAAAACGCACAGACGCGCTATTGTATTGCACACTTAACAAAAAAGGTGATTAAGCACAGCAGCGCCCTCCGATCCCACGACGGTTCTCTTTCTGAACAGACTCTAGGCGTTAAATTATTGTTAAGGCATTATTATCTTTTGACAAATCAAATTAAAACAAATATGTATTTATTCGTAGTATCACAAGGATCACTTTGAAATGTCTAAGTCTAGGTGCCAGTTCCAAGCGAACATATAGGCTTGGTCGCGTGGAACTGGCACCTAGACTCACCTATTAATATTTTTTCATTTAACGGTAAATAAATCTTTAAAATCTTTGGCCAGCGATTGTAAAACCTGTTATTCAACTTTTAAATTGCAGTTTTGAGGTCAGTGAGTTCATTCAAGATTAAGACGTGCAATTGACCGGAAGTACCCACGTTTACATCAGCCCTCAGGCCTAGCTTTACCGGAAACAGCTGATTATCTTTGCAAATTGTTTTTAAATTATGCGTGTGGTGTTTCGGCAATTTTTATATATATTACTAAATCATATTTGGCCTTCCTTATCCACACTGGATATGTATATAATGTCCACACTGGAACTACACTGCTACTGTTGTTATTTTTGATTTGTAAAAGGAACACATAAAAAATGGTAGTATTGTTAAAGAAATAAATAAATGAAATGAAATTATTTATGTACATACATACATACATACATAAAGACACGCCTCATTCCCATGGGGGTAGGCAGAGATCACGGATTTCTACTTGCTACGATCCTGACACACCTCCTTCGCTTCATTCACTCGCCTAACATTCTTCATACATGCTCGTCGGTTTAGGGTAGGTACTCCTAATCAGGCCTTATTTATTATGGTCCTAAGAATTCCCCCCCCCCCCCCCCCTTTTTTTATGTTAAAGATAGACAAACGAGCTTACGGCCCACCTGATGGTAAGCGGTCACCGTCGCCCATAGACACCAACAACACCAAGGGTGCTGTCGTTGCGTTGCCTACCCTGAAGGATTTTTTTAACGTTTTTCTTGAAGCTATGCATGTTGTAATTAAGAGACCCCCCCAGACTCCAGATAAGTCTTCTTCTTCTTCTTAATGAATGGCATCTGTCCTTTTCGGATCAATTTTGCCAGTGTCGAGTAGTTTAATGAGTATAATGATGATAAATAACATAGATAAAATACTTTTTCGTCAAGTCGTCAGTCGTCAGTCACAGGTCGGCCCTACCCTAATTGGCATTGGAAAAAAAGATGGCCGTTTTTTCCCAAAACCATCTGAAACATTTTCGATCAAATCAGAATATCACATAATACACTGCTGACACTTTGAGCAAAGACCTCAAGTAATGTTGGTTAAAATACCACCGAAATTACACAACAAAACTCAAAATAACACCAGAAAAATAATTAAAATTAAAAGATTAGTCAATCTCCCTTATCAGCTGTCACCTTGACAGGCACGTGACAAACACAATGCTGTGTGTCAACCTGAGATAACATGGAAGTACGGATGATGTTTTTGCGAGACAATGACTTGGCCGGTCCTAGCGGATATTCCTCGACTAATTACTATTGTTTGGAATCATCAATCTTTTGACAAAGGTCAATGTTAAAATGCATATACAGTAGGGCCTCGATAATCCAAACGCCTAAAATTTATACCCTGTTCGGATGGACGCAGCGTTCGGATTATAGTATGCAGACATTTTTGGAAAAAAAAACAATCAATTTAGTAATATTGTTTATTAATTAAATACATGTACATTTATACTTTTTTGAAGAATTCTAATATAGTACATTGACGGTTATTTAGCGACAACGAAAACGCTTTGTCTCTTAATTTGCGCAAAAGCTTTTTTTCTGGAATACTTAGAAATGTCGACTTCATAATCTGTCCATTCTAAGCAGGTATTTAAGGAAGACACAACTTGAGTGTGTGAAACCCTTGCGACTGGTTCAGATGCTTCCAATTCTTCATCAATTTCGCTGTCATGCTTAGTTGTGATTTGTCTCAATGGGGTCGTTCCGATTATAGAGGTATTCGGATTGGCTTGGGTACGGATTATCGAGGCCCTACTGTAATCAATAAAAAAATGTTAAGATCGCGGGAAGTCGGTAGATGGAGACAGCTCAGGATGGGAAGAGAGCACTGGTGGTCTTAGTGGTAGCGGCCCCCCTTCCGATCGTTCGTGGGATCAAATCCAGTCGTGTACCGATGAGTTTTCCTGACAAAAAATGTTTGTGCACTATGCCAGTACTCTCAAAACGGCGAAGGAAAACATCGTGAGGAAACCGGCGCGTTGTAGAACCTCAAAAAGTTCGAGCTACACGTGTCAAGATCACGTAAAAAGGGCCCACCAGTGGCCTACTTGCGGAAACCAGTCCGCATATCAAGTGCGGATGATAAATTTGCCGCCCAATATAAAAGACAACCAAAATTATTTAAATGTACAATTTCTTCTAATCGCCCATAAATAGTAAAATCAATTTGTATGAAAATCGAAAATCTTTAGAGAGGTTTTAACATCGAATCAAAGTGTAAATCTTACATCCTAATTTAAACAAAAACGTGACTTAAACGTGAATCGTGACGTTCATGTTATTTTTATAGTTGGACGATCACGATATTTATAAAACGTTACATCAAAAGCCTGAACAAGTCCACTACAGGACTTATGTAACAAGCTTATTTACGAGTATGTATGGTCCACGTGATATTAACCGGTAACCATTGCTTTAGAGTATTTCCTCGCAGGTCACTCTCGTCAGAAATATGCCCTACGGGGCTATGATGCACTGCCTTGCGTCCATCAACTTGAGGCATACAGATGTTCAGCCTCACGTGCCAGTATTCCCCCACCCCCTTCAAACCTGTACACAGCGATGTTGCTTCACGGCAGGAATAGGCATGCTGGTAGTACGCACCCCCACGAGACACACAGAGGCCACAGAGCTCTACTACTACTATTTTGAAATTTGATTTTTGTAAGCATGGGCATAAAACTAATTAAAATTCCTAAACCTAGATATTACTCATAATAAAGCAAATTAAGTCACTTTCTAAGGTACTATACTTAACTAATGACAGGTACTTTGTGCAATTATTTCATTTCTAATAGCCCAAATCGTAAAAATGGCGTAAAAAACGATAAAACACCGCCATTTCAACTATAAATGTGTATATCTATTGTTTAATGCAATATGTTACGGGCGAAGGTCGAAATAGCATCATGGCTTTCGTTGGCGAAATTAGTCTTGACAACAGCCATACATATAAACGCAATTTAAATTTAATCATTGGTTAAAGTTAGCCCTGTCACTATTTGTCATTACCCAGTGGTAAGAGATGGCAATAGTTTAAGCCCTGTTTATCTTTTGTCAATTGTTTATAGGTAAGGCCAATAATAGGCATGAAGACAGTAATCAAGTATCGCCAAAATATTTATCTGATCTAATGAAAATGGATTAAAAGATTTTGAAAAATTTATTTATGCTCTTATTAATGTCGAGATTGACAATTTATTTGATAATATAAATCTACAAAATACAACAATCTGCCATGATGGCTTAAACACCGGTCAGAGCGAATTACGTCACGTTTTCGTAAACGTCATTCTGATTTAGTACAAAAGCACCAATGTTTACTGTTGATATACATAAACATGACGTAATAACAGACGCCATGACACCAGCGAGCGTTTTGGCGTGAATTTGAAAATTTCAATTTAAATGTACTTTTATTGCACAAAAACCTTAATTTTCAACAGAAATATGATATATTTTAGATATAATAGATACTTCTGAATATGATAGAAGAGATTTTGAAAATTAGTCGTCATGCCTATTACTAGCACGTGAGGCTGAACATCTGTACGCCTCAAGTTGATGAACGATAGGCATTGCATCATAGGGCACGGTCTGGACTTGCGTGACCTACGAGGCAATGCTTTGTTATAGGCGATGGTTACCACTTAACATCAGGAGCTCAGGTCCTTCAATCTGCCAGTTGTACAAAAAATTAAAATATTATGTAGATTTTGTATTAGTGGTATAATCATTTTACTTAAAATGAATAATAAATAAATTATTCATTAATTTTATTATCAACAAATTCAGAATCTATAAATATAAGAGAAAGTCGTGTTAGTTACACTATTTATAAACTCAAGAACGGCTGAACCGATTTGGCTGAAAATTGGTGTGGGCCTGAACTAACTAATTCTCAGGTTGATGAATTACTCAAGGAAATCTGCCATTCTCTCTTCGAAAAGAAGCAATAAAATAAAATTACAAAATGATCCGAGATGAGCCGAGAATTAGGCTCCTGGAGAAGGACATAGATTTTTTATCTCGGCTCTTTTTATCCCGAAACGGTAGGTAACGGGAACGAAGCTGCGGGCGGCCGCTAGTTAAGTACCAATAATTTGATTACTCTGATTATTACCAAACTCACACGAAAAAAAAACAAAAAATGATTAGATCTCATCAAATTCTCTCTCAAGCAAAATATTATTATTTCCGGTGATCAAATACACATTTCAATGTGAAGTTGCAATCAAATATCAATTTCAAGAGTCGCCGATGCACCAAAAAGTAAATACCAAACCGATATAGTACAATTACGTACGAACAGAAACTGGGTTAGTAAAAGGAGGGCGGCTAGCGAAGCGTACCAAGCGGTGGATATTAAAAAACGAGCCTTGACACACCCGGCTTAGGACATGGTTTCAAACACAACTTTACAGATTTACAAGAATACGAAGAAATTACCGAATTTTTTTGAAAAATCTTTGGATAAATTGCTTTTATTTTAAGAGGGGGTCGTGCGAAAATTTGAGATTTGTTGTTAAAAAATTAATGACTTTCTATTTAACGCTAATCAGCGTTAAATAGAATGTCATGTTAAATAGTATATTTTTTTAACACACTTAAATTCGGATTAATCTCAAATGTATAGTCTACAATTAGTCCTTTTGCGATTTTTAAAATGTCACTTAGTTATTTAGTTATTAATTTTTTAACAACAAATCTCAAATTTTCGCACGACCCGCTCTTAAAGAAAAATATAGATTTTTATAGAATTAACATAGGACATGGTTTCAATTACAAGTTAATACAAGAATACGAAGAAATAGCCGAAATTTTTAGATAATCTGTGGTGAAATTTTTTTTTTTTATAGAATAATCCAATGTGAATGCAGAGATGACGGCTGACAGAGGGGAATGGAGGGAGAAGACATGTTGTGCCGACCCCACATAAAGTGGGATAAGGGCAGGAAGAAGAAGAAGAATAATCCAAATTTTTAAAGGATTATAATAAGTGATTATTTAATTTTTAGCTTTACAACCATACGAAGAAATTGCCGAAAATTATTAGTTTTTTTTATAGAAGAATCTAGATTTTTAAATAGTTAACGTAAGTAATGATATAATTCTCAACACGTAATATAATAAGTAGCAATGGTTTTAAATAAATATTCTGGGAACAAGGAATATGATTGTGGTCTAGAGTTTAGCTAAATAAACTAGGTATTCATAATCTAAATTATAATAAAATGCTGTCATCTTCAGTATGTTTCGATTAAATATTTGAAGACCGACCATAATAATTTGTTTATTGAATTAAATTTATCGTAGGGTAAATATTGATAAAACATTGAAGTTTCAAGAACAGTTCCAATTACATGTTATTTTTAGCAATAATTAAGTAAAAACAAGACTAGAGTTAATCTTTATAACCAAGAACAGGATTCTGCTCTAAGCGCCACGGCAAACCTGATTTTGATGCGGTTTTAACTGTTCGAGAGGTCGTTATCACCACGAGATGAGTCAAAACACCAGTTTCTAGAAAACATAATTAAATCTAGAAAATTGAGACGCTATCTAAGATTTATACGATTTAAGAGAAAGTTGAAACTCAACCAAGCTGTTAGCAAATTTCAACCATTCAAATATCTAGTTTTTATACATTTTCTGACGAAAATATTGAGGAACTTCTTACTCCACTGTAAAAGTACAACCTTGAAATAATTTCGGTAACGTTGTTGCGTCAACCTGAAGAATTTATTGCTTGGCCTAAAGTTAACAAATTTTCATAGAATATTCTTGAATTGTGTGTTTTTTTACACTATACTTTCACAACAGCCTTTAGATTCACAGTGGCTTACAACACTAACAAAAGGTCACAACTGAATTGCAATAAAACAATAAACAATATCGCGCAACACGTAAAAATTACCAAACACAAACATTGATATTTTCTAAATTAAACACTAAAATATCATCTGAAAAAAGACACTCACTGATTTTCCTATTTCCTTTCACATATTCCAACATACGCGCGAAATTGACCGCCATTTTTAAAAAGAAATTCGATTTAAAATTGGAACACGAATTAAGCGTACATTTCGTATCGCCACGGTTGCGCGAGAGTGACTGGCGATCGTGCGGCGAAACGAGGTTTTAGTCGAAAAGTGTTTTTTTTTTAAATCGCATGCGCTGTCGGCGTTTATCTTGTAATGAATTGGCGGAATTTAATGCGTCTTTCTTCTCAAAATTTCAGAAGTATTAACATTGCACTACCTATTTATACTATTACACGGGTATCTATCGCGTATATTACCTTATTTTATTAATAGTGTATATATGTTTTATGATCGCGAAAGTTTAAAAAGTACTATTGCACTACCTACTTTACGGTTGTAGGCAATAAATATTGCACATCGGCTTTTATGCTTTCGTAGAGCGCTATCTCTTTCTGACGCACACTACGCTCTATGAAGCCGAAATTAGCCGATGCCGATGTGCAAAATTTGTTGCTTGCTATACCTAATAGCTTTACAACCAAGTTCTTATAATGGTTTTATTCTTTTCTCCAAAAAACTTTTTCTATACCTTTCACCACAACAGTTTTTCCACATTTATATAAAGGTTTTAACGTTGAACTATACTTTATCCAAGAATTCTACAACCAAGATCTACGATCAAGATCGACGTTGTTATTCGTCCATTTCTTTTTGTTCCTTTCTCCAAACTGTTTCTGTTGCCAGCATCACTGATTATGCATATTTCACTTGCACTGTTTTTGGTTTGTTTGTTATTGTTTTTGCTTGTTTTTCAAATACTTCCGGTTTTTTATTACTGCCGTTACTTATTTATTACTTTTGAAACTATCATGGTTTTTAACATTATTTTGACGTGACAACGTCTTATAATTGGATGGCCAGCTGCACGCACGAAAAAACATGACTTATGCGGCGCTACCTCACTCTGAGGCGTTCCATTGCGCGGCTTGAAGTGCAAGCGAGAGCGCGGAACGAGCGACAAAGAGGCACGCACGGCCTCCGCGTTCGGCAGCGTTCGACATCTGTCTCTCTCCTACTTGAGTGAGCGATGCGTTCGCGTGGACAGCTGTATGACGATGTCACGTTCAACTATCGTCAGTAAACCGACTTTACAGACAACCCGATTTTTTATGCAACAACGGGATACAAAAAAATATTAAGAACAAAATATTTACGAATTTGAGAAAAGTATTTATAGATATTATTTCATAGTACATTGATCTCAATAACATTGACAGTATACCGCGGAAGTATTTTTCTTACGTTCATTTTGTTTTAAGTTATTTTAGTCACAAGTGTTATTGAAGAATTAAAATAGTTTTTAAACAGTTATTTATACAGACCTACAGATTGTGATAAAATTATAATCAATACAAGAGAACTTTTCACTGATTTTATAGTGTTTACTACACTTAGGGAAATCATAAAGATATTTATAATGTCCCAAAAGTTAAGAGCCGAGCGGGATTTGAACCCGCGATCTTCCCCTTGGTACGGGGCTGCGCTGACCGAGTTATTCGTCGAGTGTGATTAGGATCCGATGGCGCAGCGGTCAGCGCAGCCCCGTACCAAGGAAGGTCGCGGGTTCAAATCACACTCGGCACTTAACTTTTGGAACATTATAAAGATACAATAGAAGTTTATAAAACTTGATAATCCAACTTTATAGCTTAACAGCTGAACCAATTTTGATGAAATTCCTACGGACCCAATCTGGACGTATATCGGTTCATAAAATGACAAAGTTATGGGATAACAAAACAAAAAACCGAATTGAGAATCTCTGACAGGCATGTTTTTTTTGCCGATTTTTATAAGTAACTAGTGGCCGCCCGCGGCTTCACTTGCCACGTTCCCGTTACGCTCCCGCTCCCGTTACTTTTTCGGGATAAAAGTATTCTATCGTTACTTAAAAGGCCGGCAGCGCATTAGCACCACCTCTGGTGTTGCAGGTGTCTATGGGCGACGGTGACTACTTTCCATCAGGTGGCCCGTCTGCTCGTTTACCTGCTATGGCATAAAAAAAAAAATTCTTTGTCTGTCCCTGGTTCTAAGCTACTTCTCCACCAATTTTTAGCCAAATCCAGCCGTCGCGTGATGGCGTGACCCAGGGAAACAGGGATGAATTTTATATACAGGGTGTTTTTTTGCGCCCCTTTGTGGTTCCAGACTTGGCCATTACCGCCCTTCTCAAAAAGCACCCTGTATTTGGTAAGGAACCCTTCGTACGCGAGTCCGGCTCGCACTTGGCAGGTTTTTATTGTACAAAAGGCCTAACAGTTTAGTTACAAAATCGCGTTACACGTATGACCGGCGCGAACCGTGAAATCAAACGATGAGGTGTGAAAATGGACTCTGTTGCAACCTTAGTTGCAAAATAGTTGCAAAATAGTTGCATGTGAGTTATGCTATTTAAAAACGAGGTTACGGTACTTGAGGCTAGTGCGTTGACCTTGAAAACAGAGTTCTTACTTTACTTACGTTTGATACTAATCTATTGTTTCATAAAATATTGTTAGCCGGTTTTGGGAATAGGACATCCCTACTCGGACCGAGCGACGAGACACATCACTAGTCGAGAGAGAGGAGATGGCGTGGTAACTCGTTGGTTTTTTGATTTGCCATTTTTAGGGTTCCGTAGCCAAATGGCAAAAACGGAACCCTTATAGATTCGTCATGTCTGTCTGTCTGTCTGTCTGTCCGTCCGTATGTCACAGCCATTTTTCTCGGAAACCGTAAGAGCTAGACTGATGAAACTTGGCGAGTAGATGTATTCTGTGAACCGCTTTAAGTTTTTTTACATAAAGATAAAAAAAAAACTATAAATTTCGGGGGTCCCCATACTTGAAACTGAAACTCAAACATTTTTTTTTCATCGAACCCATACGTGCGGGGTTTCTATGAATAGGTCTTCAAAAATGATGTTGAGGTTTCTAATATAGTTTTTTTCTAAACTGAATAGTTTGCGCGAGAGACACTTCCAAAGTGGAAAAAAGTTGGTCCCCCCCCTCTAACTTCTAAAGTAAGAGAATGATAATACTAAAAAAATATATGTTTTACATTACTAAGTAAACTTTCAAAGATATTTGGTTTGAACGAGATCTAGTCAGTAGTTTTATTTTTTAACCGTCATAAACCGTAAACCGCAATTTACCTTTCGACGAACTACAAGAACCTTATTATGTTACATCAAGTAACATACCTCTATATAAAGGTTCTTGTAGTTCGTCGTGCTACGGAACCTTTCATGGGCGAGTCCGACTCGCACTTGGCTGCTTTTTTTTGATTTGCCATTTTTTAAAGTAAAACGTTTATATTCAATGAAGAGTTTTCTCCGTAACATTATTTATTATATATCATTTCATTTTGTTTCGGGTCTTTAATTATCATTTGACTCTATTTGCAACCCGAATCTGCCATACCTTTAGCAAATCTATAAAAAGGGCGAATGTACTCGTAATAACTGAAATTGCTAATCTATTTTTGATGCTGACAGTACTCCTGTAAAGATAGGGCAATAATTAAAAAATCAGTTATTTGTAAACTCGGTTTACTGACGATTGTTGAACGTGACAACGTCATAAGAAAATACACAGATGTCGAACGCTGCCGAACGCAAAGGCCGATTGTGCCTCTTTGTCGCTCGTTCCGCGCTCTCGCTTGCACTTCAAGCCTCAAATGGAGCGAGAGACCTCAGAGACACCTCAGAGCGAGATAACGCCGCATGACGTCATGTTTTTTCGTGCGTGCAGCCGGCTCCATCGAATTATAAGACGTTGTCATGTCATAACCAATTTCGTTTTTGAGTTGTAACAAAATATGTAACGTTGCTTATTTTTTCGCAGTATTTATGACTCTTGACATTGTTTATTTTTTTCTGAAGTGTTTTTTCAACAATATGCTTATTAGTGCAAAAAGGTCGACCATTATAAAATAGATAAGGTCAACTATAGGTCACGTTAATTGACGATAGTAACTCCTAGAGCAATAGCAATAAAGATGATATTTCCAAAATATATTGATCATTACTGTTTTTATTACTTTTTTGTACGAGTATTTAATGTAGTTTTTTTAGTTTATTAAAGTCAAGTGACTAGGAGAGTGATGAGTATGGATGTGGATGGATATGTGAGCAGAGGTAGACCAAACAAAACATGGATGAACTGTGTTCAGATGACATGGATAGGAGAGGAGTGAATGCAGAGATGACGGCTGACAGAGGGGAATGGAGGAGGAAGACATGTTGTGCCGACCACACATAAAGTGGGATAAGGGCACAAAGAAGAAGAAGATTTAATGTTGTTTTTTTAGTTGTATATATTCTAAGGGTCTTATTAATAATCCTAGCGTAGCGTTTTGTCTCTTGCATTGACATGCAATTGTCATCTCGAACAAATGTGACAAAACACGATTTAACTACTCCAGCGCAGCGTTGCGCCGGGATTATTAATAACACCCTCAGAGTCTTAGGTATCTCTGGTTATAGTGTTATGACGGTATCAAGGGGCCAGCGATGTGGCAAAAAAAACTAGGCACTGACAATCGTCAAACTTCTCGCTACAGAAAAATTTTTGGAAGGACAAGTTGCTGCGATCAAATTTTTTATTTTGCTTTTTGTGTGCAATGTACAAATTTTACATGACATAGATAGACCATCCTTTGGCTACAATCTCACCTGATGGTAAGCGACGATGTAGCCGACAATGGAGCAGGATTGGAGGTTTTCATAAATAAATATCAAATCATCAATCTACATTTTATTTACACAAAGAAACTTACAATTAAACAAAATATTTACAAAATATACAAAATACAAAAGAAACAGTTGAGCAATCTGCAGATCGTTACAAACGATCTAGAGATAGCTCAACTGATCCAAATCAGTGCTTTTTATCAGTGCTTTTTACTTTTCAATCTACATGATGTAAGATAATGGTGTAAATAATATTTATTTAAACTGTTTTGACTTTGACTTTTAAAATTTCTCCGTCCATCCGGAAAAGGTCTTTTAATTTCTTTCAAGATCAAAAGTGTTGCAATGACATTCTGCCTTACATGGTGATACATTCTTGTTCAACAAATTGTTGATTTTGGCCAACTTCCGCTTAGCCTTCGGTATTTCCGGAAAACTTAAAGAGCCTTGGTCACTGTGACATCGAGAGTAAACATATCTAGAACATGAAGTTCAGAAAAACGTGTGTCAACTTTTTTCATTTCATTTCATTTCAAGTGCACGTTATAGCCTCTTTTCATCAACATCATCATCATCAGTCTGAAGAAGTCCACTGCTGGACATAGGCCTCCCCTACACATTTCCAGGAAGAACAATTCTGAGCCCTTTCCATCCATCGACTTCCTGCGATCTTAACAATGTCGTCGGTCCATCTGGTGGGTGGGCGCCCTACGCTTCGTCTTCCGGTTCGTGGTCGCCATTCGAGAACCTTAATTCCCCAACGGTTGTCGGTTCTTCGAGCTATGTGGCCTGCCCATTGCCACTTCAACTTGCTAACTCTACGAGCTATGTCAGTGACCTTGGTTCTTCTACGGATATCCTCATTTCTGATTCTATCACGTAGTGAAACTCCCAGCATAGCTCTCTCCATAGCTCGTTGCGCGACTTTGAGCTTGTGCACGAGGCCAATAGTTAGCGATAGTTAGCCTCTTTTAGGCACACTTTAAAGTCCTTTCACCACACTGCACTGGTTCGAAATCGACCAACTAAGAGCGCTGGTGGCCTAGTGGTAGCGGCCCTGCCTTCCGATCCTAAGGTGGGTTCGAATCCAGTCGTGTAGTTTTTCTGCCCAAAAAATTATGTACACTATGCCAGTGCACTCAAACGGTGAAGGAAAACATCGTGAGGAAAACGGCATATCGTAGAACCTAAAAAGTTTGAAAATATGTGTCAAGTGCACGACGGTGTCTTTGAGGCGCAATTATAATCCTTTCACCACACTTGGTTCGAAAGAATCAGTGATACGATAAGAAGAAGAAGTGGAAAAAGGATCATACACAAATAAAAGGAACCAAGCTGTAATATTTTGTATCTTCTTGCGTAAGCTGTGAAACTGGCACCTAGACTCACCTAGCTTTAACACGTTTCAAAGTGATCCTCGTGATTTATAAATGAACCTTTTGATTTGGTCTTTGTTTTTTTAGCAGAGCCGCACAACATCAAGTGGATAATGTCCTTGTTCCGTCAATTGACTCACAAAAAATACACTTAATAATAAATCGCGGAACTTTTTCAAACTAATTTTAAGTATTTGCTTCGCTAGTTTTATTATGAATAAATTATTTTTTTGTCTAAACTTTATTATTGATTTTCCAAAAATATAATTTGCATAATTTTATGTTGGTTTACTGAGGGGAATCTATTTATGTAAACTAAAAGTCACTGACTAACACTGACTAACTGACTGACTAACTGACTGACTAACTGACTGACTCACTTGAAATCTTGGAAAGTAGAGCTAAGAAGGGCTTAGGTTAAATGTAGCAAAGCATTGTACTCGCTATCAGACTGTCATATTTTTTAGCTCGCTTCCCATTGTTATTCATCATACCACACACGCCTATTTTTAACCGACTTCCAATCAAAAAGGAGGAGGTTCTCAATTCGGTTGTTTTTTTTTTTTAATGTATGTTACCGCATAACTTCGTCATTTATGAACCGATTTAGAAATTATTTTTTTATTTGGAAGGTTATTCTAACGTCCAGATTGTCCCAAACAAATTTGATTAAAATCGGTTTAGCCGTTTGACAATGAAGTCGGTTTCTCAAGTTTTTTAAACTTATAATTATTTCATACTAATTCTTAAGGAACTTTCGTCGGTTTCCGACCATGTCAGTTCCATACTGTCCTCTCTGTCTCCTTTCTTCTTCAACCTGCTCTTATCCCACTAGGTGGGGTCGGCACAACATTTCTTTTTCTTCCATTCTCCCCTATCATTCGTCATCTCAGTATACTGAGATACTCACTCCTTTCTTGGACATATCATCTTTCACACAATCTATCCATCTTTTATTGCCAATGGCAAATTTTGGATGTCAAATAAGACATAGTTCAACAGAGGTCAAGTAATCAGCTGGTTATAAGGTTGCTTAGCAAGCTTTTAAGCAAAATCATGGCGTAAACTTTACACACCATTTGTTGAATGAAAAAGTCCTGATTCAGAAAAGTCATAGAACTAATGCTGTTGACATTCAGGAGTAGCATAACCCCCTTTCGGGATAACATACGAATTCAAACTCATGCTGTATATTTAAGATTTCACACGAACAAAGCTGCGGGCAAGCACTATTATTATCATTTTTAAAACTATAATATTTATTACCCTAAGAAGGTAGGTATAGATTAAACTATATTGCTGACAGGTTGCCCTTTCAAAACCAGAAAGTTTAGTTCAACATTTTCAAAAAAAATTGTGGAATATTAAATTTATTTTATTACGAACAAGGATGATATCAATTTCATGCCTTAGTGTCAGTTGTACCATTGATGTGTACCATTGATGGTACTAGTGACAAAACTTTTTATCCTTAGTACCATTAAATATAGGATATTCCCCCGATAAAATTTGGTATCAAAAATATATCTAAGTTAAAGGGATGATTTATATGGCCTCTCTCTATGGTCGACTGGCCTCTCAGCTCAGTTGGTAGTATCTCTGCCTTCTGAGCCGTAGGTCGTGGGTTCGATTCCCACCTTCCCACCGAGAACAAAATATATGTGTGGTGAACGCAGATGTTTATTCTCTGTCTGGGTGTTATATATAAAATATAAATCTACCCTTAAAGCTTATAAATAAAAATTGAAAATGGAATAGAACCATCTCGAAATTATACAATTATTAGGTGATCTTCTTTGAGGAGCCCTTAAAATCCTTTCACCACACTTGGTTCGAAAGAACCAGTGACACGAAAAGAAGAAGAAGCCAATTACATATTTTCAAAAACTGTTGATCATTGACGAAAAAAATTATGAACAATAAAAAAATACATACACTTCAAGGTATAACTTCCTCCTTATTTGAAGTTGCTTAAATACGATTGCGACTTTTTATATAATGGGTACTTACCGCTATAAGTGCTTGGTATAAGTAGTAGGTAGATAGAAATACTTATGTAAATGTTTGCATGTACTTACGTCATGTTTTCTCAAATTGCAACGTAGTGATATGTGTTATCAAGGCCACGTCAAGAAATATCTAACATTAAAAATACCTACACATGATTGCACACATAATTTCTATGTGCAATGAAGAATATCTACATAACTAGGCAACTATCTAAAAAAAATCGTTTGTCTGTAAAGTCGGTTTACTGACGATGGTTGAACGCGACAACGTCATAAGTAAATACACAGACGTCGAACGCTGCCGAACGCGGAGGCTGATTGTGCCTCTCTGATTGTCGCTCGTTCCGCGCTCTCGCTTGCACTTCAAGCTTTAAATAGAACGCCTCAGAGCGAGGTAACGCCGCATGAGTCATGTTTTTTCGTGCGTGCAGCCAGCTCCATCGAATTATAAGACGTAGTCACGTCAAAAACAAAACAATTTTATAGAAATTGAAAAAAAAATCCCTTTGGACGAAAAGTGTGGAATTGTGTGACGAAAAAGGGTTGTGGGTGACAAAAGTTTTCAAATCTATATGCCTTAACATTTATAAATGTGAAATAAAAATATTGAATTGAATTTACTATCACTAAGGACTTTTGTAAAATTCTTAATTTTCAGTGTTCTAGAATACTCTAAAACGATCTTATATTCAAGCCATTAAACACTTGTATTCTACCCGGGTAAGGCCGGGTTTAGCTGCTAATAAAATATTATTCTAGTCTAGAATTTCTAGATCAATGTCACTATACCATCAAGGTAAGTACTTATAAGGTAAACCGGTTGAATTGGTACTGGCTTGGTACTTACTTACTATGGTATCTGCTAACTCGGTTTTATGGTATTTGATGCTAGCTTATGTTAAGTATACACACTTAATGTAGGCAAGGACTACCTAAGGCCTGCGCACACCTAGTTCGCTGGCGGTAGCGATCAGTGAAACACTTTCAAATATCGCTGTCAAATCTCAAATCTGACAGCGGTATTTGACAGCGTTTCACTGATCGCTACCGCCAGCGAACTAGGTGTGCGCAGACCTTTATTTGTTTTTTTTATGTCATAGTTCGTGTACCAATGAGTTTTTCTGCCCAAAAATGTATGTACACTATTCCAGTACTCTCAAACGGTGAAGGAAAACATCGTGAGGAAACCGGCATATCGTAGAACCTAAAAAAAGTTCGAAAATATGTCAAGTGCACGAAAGGAGCCTCTTTGAGGCGCACTTACACTTTCACCACACTTGGTTCGAAAGAATCAGTGACACAACAAGAAGAAGAAGATTCTGTAGATGGAAAAAACCAGCCCTTATAAATATAAATTTAAAAACAGATGTTAGTACGACCATAGGATGTTTTTACAACGCCAAAGTCCAAGTAACAAGTTATAAGCAAACAAGTTAAAAACGACTAAAGTAAACGTATTTCTTAGAACTCGTTGATAAACATTGTAGTCACTTAAATAATTTAACGTCAAGACGAAGTTAAGGAATTCAACAAGCGATTAGTAAAAAAAACGGCCAAGTGTAAGTCGGACTCGCGCTCGAAGGGTTCCGTACTACCCTTATTTTTTTATTGATTTTATAGTGTTTATACACTTACACTTAAAGATATCACAAAGATTTTTATAATGTTCCAAACAGTAAGCGCCGGGCGGGAATTGAACCCGCGACCTTCCTCTTGGTACGGGGCTGCACTGATCACTGCGCCATCGAATACTAATCACACTCGAAGAACTTTTGGGACATTATAAAAATCATATACTATAATAATATGTGCATAGTCTTACAGGTATTATTCATAGCTTTTTTTAACCGACTGCAAATAAAAAAGGAGGTGTTCAATTCAGCAGCATTTATTTTATGTTTATTATTGCATAACTTAATCAAATAGGAATATGAAAAAAATATCCAGAAGGTACTTCCAGATTTGTTTCTTAAATGATTTATCAAAATCGGTTTAGAGGAAAGTGTTAGACATAATAATAATAATAATATAATATTCTGGACACTTCACACAACACTACCCAGCCCCAAACTAAGCAGAGCTTGTAATATGGGAACCGGATAGCTGATATACTTAATACTTGAATACATTTTTTTTTTTGTAAATACATACTTAGAATACAATATAACACCCAGACAGAGAGCAAACATTTATGTTCACCACACAAATATTTGTTCTCGGTGGGGATCGAACCCACGACCTACGGCGCAGAAGGCAGAGCTACTACCAACTGAGCTAGAGGCCATTCAATGGATGTGGATGTTGGTTGAAGAAGGGGTAGGTCAAAGAAAAGATGGATGGATATCAAAGCTGACATGAGCAGGAAAGGAGTGAGCACTGAGATTACGAATGATAGAGGGGAGTGGAAGAAGAAAACCTGTTGTGCCGACCCCACTTAGCGTGGGATAAGAAAAGAAAGAAAGAAAGAAAATATATTTATTTAACATAACATACACAGAACGGAACACTGACAAAAATAATACTAAAATATAATATAATAATAATACATAATAATGAATAGGCACAAAAAAAATGAAAATAAAATAAAATACAATCCAACACAAATAATAAAGTAGGTACGTAGTAGGTTAGTTACATAATACATACCCAAGGATAAGGGCAAGAAGATGATGATGAGTTTAGCAGTTTGACCATGAAGTCGGTTTCTTAATTTTTTCAATCTTCAATTGTTGCTTCATTTAAGTTTCATATTATGTATAGATACTCCCATAAAACAAGCTTTTGCATCTATTTGTAGATGATTTAAATAGCGTCAGGGGCAACTGGTGATTACTCATGCCCCTACTTACGGTACGCTATAGTGCCTGGGACAGGATTTTATAGATGGAATAGGCTTGTCCAGTACCTATACCATCCTGACAGCTTAGTCGGGCTAATCCACAGGAAAGATATGGTCAATACGCGCGGAGCTGACTAAGCCGCGGGTTTCCTCACGATGTTTTCCTTCACCGTTTGAGAGCACTAGCATTGTGTACATACATTTATGACAGAAAAACTCATTGGTACACGACTGGTTTTGATCTCACGAACTACCTTAAGATTAGGCTACCAGTGCTTGCCTATAAGTACCTAAGTATATGATTATTAGCTATAATAATCAAGTAGGTACCCATTAATCAAGTGTTATTATTGCTAATAATAAAACTCTCAAGTTTGGTGTTCCATGACATTGAAAATCAAGTTTTAATTCGGACAAAAAATCCACAAACAAAATAAAACAATAAATCAACGATTTCCCGCAACTTCGGTCGCGAGGTTGTTTTTGAAAACCTTGGACATCCTGAGAGCGAGAGGGCAAGTGGTAGCGGCCCTGCCTTAGGTCCTGGGTTCAAATCCAATCGTGTACCAAAGAGTTTTTCTGCCCAAACATATTTATGTAGGTACACTATGCCAGTGCTCTTAAACGGTGAAGGAAAACATCGTGAGGAAACCGGCATGTCGTAGAACCTAAATAATGTAGTTCGAAAACATGTGTCAAGTGCACGAAAGGAACCTCTCTGAGGCGCACTTTAAATCCTTTCACCACAGTTGGTTCAAAAGAACCAGTGGCTCGATAAGAAGCAGATCCCGTTACACCCTTTATTATTTAAACTGTGTACAGTCGCGGTATGAAAATGTTCGTCACCTTAGAGTCGGTTTTCGCTTGCACCAGTGCCTTGATCATGAACACAATACATTTTGACATAATTTGTGACGTTAACTTATCGGTGTATTCTGTCTATTCAGTTTCAAAAGGTAGTATGTGATCGTGATACGTTGAACAAATCAAGTTGAAAATCGACGAACATTTTCATTCCGTCACTATACATAAAACAAATTACATATACCTTTCAAATCAAATCAATCAAATCAAAAGTGTATTTATTTAAGTAGTAGGACCGCAAGGATCACTTTGAAACGTCTTAAAGCTAGGTGAGTCAAGGTGCCAGTTCCTAGGGGAGAATTCTGATAAAAAGCTATGAAAGTGTTTATTTTTAACTAGCGGCCGCCTGCGGCTTCGCTCGCCCCGTTCCTGTAACTTTTTCTGTATAAAAAGTATCCTATGTGCTATTTCAGACTATAATCTATCTTTGTGCAAAATTTCATCCAGATCCGTTCAGCCGTTCTGACGATATTGAGTAACAAACATCCATACATCCATACATCCATCCATCTATACAAACTTTCGCATTTATAATATTAGTAGGGTTGTTAGTTCAATATTATTATTGTTTTTAGTGGACCTCTTCATAAAATCATGAGTGGCTAACTTGGTTCAAGAGATCTTAGCGAATATCTTCCGTGACTGGGAATCACAGTCGTGAGGTCATTTATTTATATTTTACTAGCAACTGCCCGCGGCTTCACTCGCCCCGTTACCGTTACTTTTTTGGGTTATAAGGTTAAGCTACCTCTCCACCAATTTTCAGCCAAATCGGTTCAGCTATTCTTGAGTTATAAATAGTGTAACTAATACGACTTTATTTTATATTTAAAGATAGATATAGATTTAATTTTAAATGAATAAAATAAATGAATTATAATTGAATTTTAAAGCTCGCGGTGCTTGCTAAGATTAATATTTAAGGAGTTAACCATTAAAACAGTGAAGGAAAACATCGTGATAACCAAATAATAATAAAGCTAGCCAAGTGCGAGTCGGACTCACGCACGAAGGGCAAAAAATCACGTTAGCGGAATCGTAGTACCCTTTGAGTATGAAATCCTAAAAACCCTATGTTATTCCAGATCCCGAATTACATTTATTCAACGTTTCATCCAAATCTGTCAAACCGTTTTGGGGCGATTGAGCCACAAACATCTAAACAGAATTAATTTTTTTTATTTATAAGTATTTTTTGTATGATAGGAGGTATCTAAATTAAATAGATAAAAACCCGACAAACCAGTACATTTAATACAGAACAGGTTTTGTCGGGTTTATGCTACTAAGATAATTTAAACACAAAGTACCAACCAGTACAAGGCAAGCAAATTATAAATAAATAAATAAATAAAAACTTTATTGCGGACAACTTAAAGTAACTTAATAACTAGTACAATAAAGAAAATAATAGATTGTCCTGCAATGGGCGGTCTTAACGCTCGAGGCAATTTCTTCCAGACGACCTAGGTAATTAAACGGACGAAATTGAACGGGAATTTGAAGGTCTAATTATAGTAGGTACATATTAGATTTTGTTGTTTCCATGTACTTTTCTTTCCTTTCTTTCTTTTAATCTATACTATCTATACTAATATTATAAAGAGGAAAGATTTGTACCTATTTTTGTATGTTTGTAATAAATAGGCTCAAAAAGTACTGGGCCGATTTAAAAAATTCTTTCACCAATAGAATGCTACATTCTTCCAATTTGACATAGGCTACATTTCATTTTGAAAAAAAATAGGGATCCTTGGTCGCAGGGCACGTTCCTGCCGTGCGTGACCTACGAGGCAAAGTTTTATTGCAAAAATTGAAAGTATTTTGCATAAATTATCAAAGTTATTTTTATTCTCCTTTGGTATCCTAAGCTGTGAGGTCACAATTACCAAGCAGATTGTCCAAGAAAGGACCAGTGTCGTCGAAGGTCACGTCACCGGCGCGCATTCCTGGCAGACCGATGACGTGCGTCATTGAACTCTCTCGGGTACAGTCAAGGTGAAAAGCACATGCCATTTGCTCATTTGGGTAGGCATATGTAAGTTCTTTGTAACTGCAAAAAAGCAACTAAAAAAATCGGTTGTCTGTAAGTCGGTTTACTGTCGATAGCAAGGATTTTATATACCTAACTGGATAACGCACGAAGATTTAAAACAATATTTCATTCATACAAACTTACGCTGTAATTACTATAGCATAAAGTTTATTTTTTTCTGTCTCAACTCAGAATAGAAAAACGAACCACATGAGAGACTCCAAAATAGTAGTTTGTCCTTGTCTAGCAAGTTGCCATTGCAAAATAAAAAATATTTGCTAGATTGAGAAGATTTCTCTCATTTCAATAAATTTAATAAAAATAGGTCATTTGAATTCTTATAACTTAATATTTTTTTTGTTTTACGTGTGTGATATTTTTTACGATAATATTGCAAGTATACAAGTTGTAAATGCTATTTTTATGAAATCATATTAATAATATTTCGTCAGCTGCAAGCGGCAATACTGGCTATAACTGAAAATGGTGACGCGTCGTGGTTTGTTGATTTACAGTCATCGGTGGTTTTTATGATTTTTAGCTAAAGGAATTATTGATTATTTGTCAAAATGGTTAATTTCTGCTGCGTAAATTGTTGCAAAAAGGAATGGTATCCCGGTAGCGGCTTAACATTCCACAGGTGAGCTATTTTAAATGTTTTTAAGAAAGTGGTGGTGTAGGGTGTCCATGAATATCAGAGGGCCTAAGAACAAAGATTGTAATAAGTAGGTACAATTATTTTGGTTAAATTTTTGTAGAGGTATTGCATTCTTATAAACAAGCAATATTTTATTTGCTTGTACCTACTCCCGTTCTCAAAAACGACTACTGTAACGATTTCGATGAAATTTGCGATGCGGGAGTTTTCGGGGGCGAAGAATCGATCTAGTTAGGTTTCATATCTGGGAAAATTCGCTTTCTCGGATTTTTTACACAAAACGATAACAAAAAGAAGACTATTACAATGTGGGTTCGCCCATCCAGCCATAATACATAGTACGGCCGTCAAGTGGCCATAGTGCTGGCCTGCAACGCCGAAGGCTGCGAGATCGATTTCAACCATTGACAGGCCTTTTGTATTTTTTTTTGTTTTTCGTGTATTTTTAACCGACTTCCAATCAAAAAGGAGGAGGTTCTCAATTCGGTTGTATGTTTTTTTTTTTATTTTTTTTTTTATTTTTTTTTTTATTTTTTTTTTTAATGTTTGTTACCGCATAACTTCGTCATTTGTGAGCCGATTTGAAAAATTATTTTTTTATCTGAAAGGTACTGCTTCCAGATTGGTCCCATTTTAATTTTATTAAAATCGGTGTTGCCATTTTTTTTTTAATAATTTTTTTAATGTTTGTAACTGCATGCCTCCGTCATTTATGAACCGATTTAGAAAATATTTTTTTTATTTGGAAGGTTATTCTTACGTCCAGATTGTCCCAAACAAATTTGATTAAAATCGGTTTAGCCGTTTGACAATGAAGTCGGTTTCTCAAGTTTTTTAAACTTAAATTATTTTACTATCACCTGAGCCTCTGCTCGGTCGCTCAGATATTGAAATTAAAATACATAGATACCTAAGTAAAATCGCCATTTATATGATACAACAAAATCGCACTTGTTTATTTTTTTAGGATTCCAAAGGATGAAGAAATAGCTGAGAAGTGGAAGAAAAACATACCTGGGAAGGTCACGAATACGTCAGTTGTATGTAGCCTGCATTTTAAAGATGACGACTATGTTAATGCGTCACGAAAAAAATTGAAACGGAATACAGTAGGTACCTTCAATCTTTAAAATTGTAAGTCATACTTTTATAGGTGGTCATAAAAGTTATGATTACTTAATTGTATTGTATCAAGTTTATGTAGATGGTAATCAGAAAAAAATGTGCCACCATCACGCATTGTTTTTTTTTACTTTGAGAAAGTATTTCTGTCCAGCCCACTGTTTGGCCTTGCCTCTGACTATCCCTTACTAACTTTGTATGTTTAACCAGTTTTAACTCAATTTGGCCAATTGATTGAAGAGTTCCGTTGGACAGACCTTGGCTCCATCATCAGACCAGGTCGCTTTCACCATTTTATGAGAACTGAGTACCTCGACAAATGTATTTCAAGAAAAAAAAATAAGAAAAAGCAAACGACCAGTGGAAAAACCTTGATATCAACAATATTTTTAGAGATGGGAGCTCTCGGATCGTTAGTTATTGTAATTTATCATTTTTTTTGTGTAACAAAAACTGAGTGTCCTAGAAAAAAAGTAAAAACCCCATATCTTTATAACCCCTCATCAGATTTCACTCATATACCAGTAAATTTCTCAAGTGCAAGCTATCGACTTATCAAATTTCATGCAGATCGGATCAACGGTTCGAAAGTTATCGTCGGACAAACATACACAAATACATACATACGCACATAAAATGCCAAATTGCCCAAGTTGTTTGTAAGATCTTGGAAGTAAGTAAGTTGGAATATAAAAGATTGTACCTTAACATTTACTTGTTTTATTTTTTAGAAAAAATAATTATTATGCCTAGTAAGTACCTACCTAGTTTTTATACTTAATTGCGTATCTGGGCTCGTGTGAAAATCAATAAAACTATTTTTCTCAGAAATAAGAATATTCCCAGAAATAAGCCCTAGCTAGATCGATTATTCACCCCCGTAAACCGCCATACTGCAAATTTCATCGAAATCATTACAGCCGTTTCAAGAACGTGAATACAAATCAGTTTGTACAAATAAATAAACAAATATTGCTAGTTTAGGATAGGTAGTAATTTATTCTAATAAACAAGATACACCTACAGTGCTTTAAGAATCAGGTAAAAAAAAAAATACCTATCAAAAGAAATATTCATGAAGTGCTTATGTTGTTACCTATAATAATAGAGGGAAGGGAGGCCTTCGCCCTGTACGGGGAAACAAAAGTCAGTAATTAACAAATCAGTACATTTTATTTCAAGCAGTTTCTTTAGATTTTATAAAAAGTACAGATGTGTGGACATCCTACTTAGAAAGAGATGCGTTACTACTTTGGTGGTCTCACCGGGCTCGTTTTTAGGAAACACTGCGTTATCCAGTTTACGAAGTATGTAGATTCATGGTCGATAGTTGAACGTGACAACGTCATAAGCCGCAATTATCGTTGCTATAAACAATTGACACCACAGTCACAGTGACTGCACTTCATACTTGAAGAAAACATGTAAATTATGTATTATTGTATGGCAGCTGTCCACGCGGACGCATCGCTCACTCAAGTAGGAGAGAGACAGAAGTCGAACGCTGCCGAACGCGGAGGCCGTGCGTGCCTCTTTGTCGCTCGTTCCGCGCTCTCGCTTGCACTTACGCCGCATGAGTCATGTTTTTCGTGCGTGCAGCCAGCTCCATCGAATTATAAGACGTTGTCACGTCAAAAACGACGTTTGACACATGTTACCAGCAAATAAAACAATTTATATTCCTTCAGTTTTCGTCGTAACTGTACCTAAGTCGGCTAGCTAATGACATGTATGTTTGCTATAAGCACCTACTTACTTATGCTTCTCCTATCCTCATAGCATTTGCATATTAAGTGCCGGAGAGACACGCAGAACTATCTTTTAAAATTATACAACTCTTGTCGTGCTCTTGTTGTGTGTTTGACTGGCCTCTGCCTTGCGCCGTAGGTCGTGGGTTCGATCCCCACGAGAACAAAATTAAATATTTGTGTGGTGAACACAGATTTTTGCTCTCTATCTGGGTTTTTATTGCATGTGCTCAAGTATGTTTTAAAAAAATATATATTAGTATTATATCAGCTATCTGGTTCCCATAGTACAAGCTCTGCTTAGTTTGGGGCTAGATAGTGTTGTGTGGATTGTAAAAAAAAAAACTATAAAAGTGCTAGGTACGATATAGGTATAATGAGTCACTTATATACTCACATAGCTAAGGTACATACATAGATACCTTTCTTGGTATCATCTAATTGATTATGCAAGTAATAGCTACTCAAACAGTGAGAGAACTGGTTGCCTAGTGGTAGCAGCCCTGCCTTCCGATCCTAAGGTCGTAGGTTCAAATCTAGTCGTGTACCAATGAGTTTTTCGGTCCAAAATTTAACTTAATTTAACATAGAATACAATATAACCCCCAGACAGAGAACAAACATCTGCGTTCACCACACAAATATTTGTTCTCGGATCGAACCCACGACCAGACGGCAGAGCTACTACCAACTAAGCTAAGAGGCTAGTCTATAAGCTATGCATTGACTAAAACTTAAGTAAAACTTAACTAAAACTTATTCTAGACTAAAACTAACTTAGCTTAGCTCTTGGTCTGGAACCTGCCTTGGCCGTCCGCAGATCAACAGTTTATGACTTATGACGTTAACAAACAAGTTTTACTACCAAAAGGTTTTTAATTGCGTGTATTTATAAATAGTGGAATCTCACACGACTTTATTCGCGAACCCTTTTCCATACAATAGATTTTGACGTGATAACGTCTTATAATTTGATGGAGCCGGCTGCAAGCACGAAAAAGCATGACTCATGCGGCGTTACCTCGCTCTGAGGCGTTCCAATTTAAGGCTTGAAGTGCCAGCGAGAGCGCGGAACGAGCGACAAAGAGGCCTCCGCGTTCGGCAGCGTTCGACATCTGTCTCTCTCCTACTTGAGTGAGCGATGCGTCCGCGTGGACAGCTGTATGACGTTGGCACGTTCAACTATCGACAGTAAACCGACTTTACAGACAACCAATTTTTTTTTTACTATTGCGATCATAACATGTGTCGAATCTTAAAACCTTATCTATACCTACTAATATTTTAGAGAGGTATGTTTGGAATGAATAAACTCAAAACTACTGTGCCGATTTCAAAAATTCTTTCACCATTGGAAAGCTACATTCACCCTGAGTAACATAAGCCATATTTATGTGTTTAAAAGATAAATGTCAACCCGTGCGAATCCGGGACAGGCCTAGTATTATATATTTTGCGACGTTCTGGATATGTTGCAATAGCCGTGGTTGCGGGCAGACTGGCTTTTCTTTACAAACTTCAACCCCTACTGCTCGCGTTTAGGGGTATCAAGAATTTCTTTCTCTCTACTAAACCAGGAATCTACCCTCCTAATTTCATAACCATCGTTTATAACAAAGCAATGCCTCGTAGGTCACGTACGTGCATATACGTAAATATGTGTGTATTTTTTTTTATGTAACTAGCTGATGCAACAAGCATATGGCCCACCTGATGTTAAGTGGTAACCATCGCCTATAACAGAACAATGCCTCGTAGGTCACGCACGTTAGGAACGTGCCCTACGATGCACTTCCCTGCGTCCATCAACTTGGGGCATACAGATGTTCAGTCTCACGTGTCAGTATTCACCCACACTCTTCAAACCGAAACAGCGATGTTGCTTCACGGCAGCAATAGGCATGGTGGTAGTACGCACCCACACGAGACACAAAGAGCTCTACTACTAAGGGTTAAATCAGGGGGTGTTATGAATGGGTTAAAAATTAGGGAAACTAATATAACGTGAGCTTCCATGCGTTAGATTTTCAATGACTTCATAGTTCAAGGTAAAATTGGATATTAAAGAATATGCGGATATCACGATATCTCAGGGTAAACTACTAATAGTAATCATCCTCTTCAGCCGGAAGAAGTCCACAGAGTGGAATTACTGGTAAGTGAGGATGAACATCTGTATGCCTCAAGTTGATGGACGCAGGGAAGTGCAAGGCACGTTCCTGACGTGCTTGGCCTACGAGGCATTGATTTGTTATAGGTGATAGTTACCACTTAACATCAGGGATATTATATGCTTATTCCATCAGAAAATGTATAAAAAAATATAGGGATAACCAAAATTTAGGGGGCCTAGGGTAGCTATATAGGGAACCAGGTATCTAAGTATTATTTTAGGTCTATTTAAGGCGCACTTAAAATCCTTTCACCACATTGATTCAAAAGAACTAGTACCACGACAAGACACACAACGACAGACACGATATTAACAAAAAATATTTTTTAATTTTTGAAAAAAATAATGTATGTTAAACTAAAATAGTTTTGCCACACACATCACAAATCCACTGATACACGACCGGATTTGAACCAGCGACCTTAGGATCGGCAGGCAATCGATCCTACCACCTGGCACTTAGTACTACACCGCTAGGGTTATGTAGGCAATAAAAATATTAAGTGTTGAGTTGACCTTAAAAGGTCATCGGCTCTTTTTTATTCGTCCTTTGTCGTTCTTGTAAAATCCTGTATATACCAAGGTTGGAAGAGATCACTTTTAGCGATAAGACCACCCAACTTAACATTCAAAAAATACATAAATAAATAAATATTATAGACAATCCACACAACATTATCTAGCCCCAAACTAAGCAGAGCTTGTACAATGGGAACCAGATAGCTGATATTATAGTACTTATATATTTTTTTGTAAATACATACTTAGAATACAATATAACACCCAGACAGAGAACAAACATCTGTGTTCACCGCACAAATATTTGTTCTCGGTGGGGATCGAACCCACGACCTACGGCTCAGAAGGCAGAGCTACTACCAACTGAGCTGTTAGGGTTACTTATATATTTAGGTCCGTATTCATAATTAGTGCTTGAGTCTGAGTCGAGCCTCAAGCATAGATTTTAATATTTTTCAATTAAGAAATGTATTTTTTTTTATAGAACTAGCTGATGGAACAACCATATGGTCCACTTGATGTTATGTGGTACCCATCGCCTATAAGAAAGCATTGCCTCGTAGGTCACGCACACTTCCCTGCGTTCATTTAAGGTTGAGGCTCCACTCATACCTAGGCACTGTTTCTGAATAGGTTTTAGTTATTTAAACTAAGTACTTACACCACTTCCGTAGAAAAGCGCTGGTCAATTTGGCACATAGCTTGTCTCGCCCTTGCATATTGAACTGTTATTTAATATCAATTTCACAAAATCACCAAACTCTCATATCACTCACTTCACTACCGATAAGTTTATTCCATTGATTTATGCGCGAGTATGCGTGTGGCCCCCGCGGAGGTCCGTCTTCGACTGGCAAAGTTGCTTGCGGACTTGCGCCTGCGTCGATCCTGAGGACAAATAACATTATAAGCAAACAAGCTTTAAGGTAAACTGCTTTTAGGGTTCTGTAACTTATTAAGAGAGAGCGCTGGTGGCCTATGGTAGCTCGTCTTCCGATCCTAAATCAAATCAAAATGAAATCAAATAGTATTTTAATTTATTCACTTAAAAATAACATTACAGATTCAATCCAATGCGTTATTTAAGGCCTAAAACTAATAAATTAAAAACATCTTACAAACTTCTATCTAACTAAGTACTCATATTGCACTGCACACAATTGGGTGTTATTAATAATTGGGTGTTATTAATAAAGGTTCTCGAATGGCGACCACGAACCGGAAGACGAAGCGTAGGGCGCCCACCCACCAGATGGACCGAGGACATTGTTAAGATCGCGGGAAGTCGGTGGATGGAAAGGGCTCAGAATCGTTCTTCCTGGAAATGTGTAGGGGAGGCCTATGTCCAGCCGTGGACTTCTTCAGGCTGATGATGAATAATCCTGGCGCAACGCTGGAGTAGTTAAATCGTGTTTTGTCACATTTGTTCGAGTTGACAATTGCATGTAAATGCAAGAGACAAAACACGGATTAACTAGTCCAACGCTACGCTAGGATTATTAATAAGACCCAATAAATATTGTTCATTTATTAAAACCTAGACCAATGCAACATAAAGACTAGTGTTAGCGATTTTACGAAGGCTATTTATCGCAGAGTGTGCAGCTGCATCCAAAAATGGTTCAGGGAACAGTCCCACCTTTCAGAAAATACATTCCCGATGCTGTTCGGACTGCCACGGATTCGGCTTAATGACGACGACCGGTCGTGTGCTCAAATCCAGTCGTGTATCAATTCGTTTTTCTACCCAAAAATGTATGTACACTATGCCAGTGCTCTCAAAAGGTGAAGGAAAACGTCGTGAGGAAATATGTAGAACCTAAAAAGTTCGAAAATACGTGTCAAGCGCACGAAAAGAGCCTCTTTGAGCACTTAAAATCCTTTCACCACACTTGGCTTGTAAAAACCAGTGACACGATAAGTTTCATTCACTCTTCCAATCTACAAAATTGTAAATCACAAAATATAAGGTACAAATTGTAGTAGTAGAGCTCTGTGTGTCTCGTGCGGGTGCGTACTACCACCATGCCTATTGCTGCCGTGAAGCAACATCGCTGTGTACAGGTTTGAAGGGTGTGGGGGAATACTGGCACGTGAGGCTGAACATCTGTATGCCTCGAGTTGATAGACGCAGGAAAGTGCATAGGGCACGTTCCTGACGTGCGTGACCTACGAGGCAATGCATTGTTATAGGCGATAGTTACCACTTAACATTATATTTGTGGAATGTGGGTGTTTGGAAAGTAGGAGTGTATATGTCAAATTTAAATTCAAAAATGTATTCGTTCTTTGTGAGTCTTAGGTGCCAGTTCCACCGTGGAACTTCCACGCGACCAAGCCGACGCAATAACAGCCAGCAAACTACGGCTTGGTTTCTACCGTTTATATAACGCTTTTATTAGCTTCACCTGTATGTATGTATGTATGTAACCGACCCCTTTGAGCTCGATTTTGTCCTACTTTGAACGATCAGATTTGATTCAAACTTTGCACACCTGTCAAAGGCCGATGACAAAGCAATAATATGAAAAAAAAAAAAAAAAAAAAACGCCTTTATAACTAATTGAACTAAAAAGTTACAAATAAAACTGAAATAATCAATTGAAAAATTTATATTATTGTAGGTACAAAAAGCGTGGGGGGCTTTTTTGATTTTGATTGTTGTAAATATTTTATCAATAGTTTATTATATCTGAAGTTATTATAAAAAGCACCCCACGCTTTTTGTACAATAATATAAATTTTTCAATTGATTATTACAGTTTTATTTTTCACTTTTTAGTTCAATTAGTTGTAAAAGCGTTTTTTTTAGTTTTTTAAACTATAATTTATTTTGTATGATTCCGTTCGAAACCTCCAAATGTGTGGTACGACTCGCTCTTGGCCACTGTATTCTCCTTGAGGTTGAATGCTTGGCGTCATGTGAAACTATTTTGAATGGAAATTGAAAGTAAGATCTTAAATACAAGATTGCAATTAGTTCTTATTTAAGCTCAAGTGTGAAATAACTTCTACATCTGGTGGGTGCAATAGTAGAGCGAGCCCTAAGGGCATGGGTTCAAATCTGGACGTGCGCTAATGATCTCTCCGATACTCATCAGTCTGTGTGTTTGTCTGGAAGAGATCGATTTTAGTTACAAGACCACCCATTATAGTCCATTTAGATGTTTTTCTGTATTCCTTTGTTTATTTTATGTGGCGTCCAATAAATTATTTTCTGAACTTCACTGCTATTATTTTTATTTTTTGAATATTTTTGTAAAATGATCATAAAAAAAGCAGCCAAGTGCGAGTCGGACTCGCCCATGAAGGGTTCCGTAGCATCAATTAACATAATATAAAGGTTTTTGTAGTTCGTCGAAAGGTAAATTGCGGTTTACGATTTATGACGAATGAAAAAAAACTACTGACTAGATCTCGTTCGAACCAAATATCGTTGGTAGTTTGCATAGTAATGTACAACATATATTGTTTTTGGATTTATCATTCTCTTATTTTAGAAGTTAGAGGGGGGGGGGACCAACTTTTTTCCACTTTGGAAGTGTCTCTCGCGCAAACTATTCAGTTTAGAAAAAAACGATGCTAGAAACCTCAACATCATTTTTGAAGACCTATCCATAGATACACGTATGGGTTCGATGAAAAAAAAATTTTTTAGTTTCAGTTTCAAGTATGGGGACCCCCAAAATTTATAGTTTTTTTTGTATTTTTGTGTAAAAACCTTAATGCGGTTTACATAATACATCTACTCACCAAGTTTCATCAGTCTAGCTCTTATGGTTTCGGAGAAAAATGGCTGTGACACTGCCGGACAGACAGACAGACATAACGAATCTAAAAGGGTTCCGTTTTTGCCATTTGGCTACGGAACCCTAAAAAACGGTGAGAACCGAGCCGTAGTTTGTTGCCAGGGGCCTAATTCTCGGGCAGACCGAGATTTTCTAAGCGATTATTTTATTTCTGGCATTGCACAACCCTGCACTTTTTCTACGTTTTCCGTATATCGTAGCTGTCGAGGCTTCTACGATGAGGTCGTCGATGAATTACTCAAGGAAATCTGCCATTCTTTCTTCGAAAAAAGCAATAAAATAAAATTGTAAAATGATCGAGATCGGCCCGAGAATTAGGCCCCTGTTCTTGCGTCGGCTTGGTCGCGTGGAACTGGCACCTAGACTCACCTAGCTTTAAGACGATTCAAAGTGATCCTTGTGATACTACTGAATAAATACATCACTTTTATTTTCATTTTGACAAGTGCCACTTCAATTTCCGTATAAAATCAAAATGGTAATATTATAAGGAAATCCTCTTATCTAGAAAATGACAATTATAATATAGTCAACTACTTAATTGATTAAATCATTAGATATCCTTGAAATTTAGAACAAGATTCACAGTTACTTGGCTATTAATAAATAAAAATATATAAATATTGTAGACAATCTACACAACACTATCTAGCCCCAAACTAAGCAGAGCTTGTATCATGGGAACGAGATAACTGATCCAAATACTTTGAAACATTTTTTTATAAATACATACCTACTTAGATAGAATACAATTTAACTCCCAGACAGAGAACAAACTGTGTTCACCACTAAAATATTGGTTCTGGGTGAGGAACCCACGACCTACGGTGCAGAAGTCAGAAATACTACCAACTGAGCTGAGAGGCCAGTCAGTTATAAATAAATATTGAGGACAACCCACACAACACTATGTAGCCCCAAATTAAGCAGAGCTACTCCTTATGGCGCCTGTCAGGAGAAAAAGTTTTTAAGTGGTAACCATTGCCTATAAAATCATTGCCTTGTAGGTCACGCACGTCCAGAACGTGCCCTACGATGCACTGTTCGTCCATCAACTTGAGGCATACAGATGTTCAGCCTCACGTGCCAGTATTCCCCCACCCCTTCAAACCTGTACACAGCGATGTTGCTTAACGGCAGGAATAGGCATGGTGGTAGTACGCACCCCCACGAGACACACAAAGAGCTCTAATACTGAGGTTACTTTTGATTTAGTACCCCACGCAAACAAAACCGTGGGAGAAAGCTAGTGCTTCACAACCTTGAAAAGCTATGACGTCAACTAAATGACATTACATCATGGTAGAACGCATTACATACAAGTTTAGGCTCTAATGTCTTTAGATTACGGTCGGTTATTGTCAGCACGTGATCCTACTTTCTCGTGTTATGCAAATGCAAAAGGGGAATCAATTAGGTACAGAAACGATCAGTGTAGACTTCTTCTTCTTCTTTAATGACATCTGTCAATTTACAAATTTTTTGCCAATGTCAAAGAGAGGATTAACTTATCAATAAAATAGTTTTTAGTCAAGTCAGTCGATAGACAAGTCGGCTTTATAGAAAAAGATGGCGGTTTTCTTCAAAACAATCGGAAACATTTTCGTTCAAATCAATCAATCACATAATACACTTTCATTCCAACTGCTAACACTTTGAGCTAAGACCTCAAGTAATGTTGGTTATAATACCTACTACCGAAATTACACAACAGAACTCAAAATAGTAAAATTTTGTAAGAAAACTCCGGACTGCAGTGGGGTGTAAAAGCTAGTAAGAAAACTCCGGGGTGCAATGGGGTGTAAAAGTTTGTCAGATCACTCCGAGGCTGCAGTGGAGTGTAAAAGTTTGTAAGAAAACTCCGGACTGCAGTGGGGTGTAAAAGTACCAGAAAAACAATTAAAATAAAAAAGCTATGTGACTTCCTAAAATTACAGAAAACTAATCCCAGTATGGACCTCATATGGAGGCCTTTAAAACACTGATCTCCGTGTACTAACTTCCCGCTCGGACAACTTGACCGTTTGATCAATAAAACTTATTTATCGAAAATCGCGAGCAAATAATATATTTTTCTTAAACATGCGCGGAAATATTGTCATTACTTTTGAATATAGAACACGCGAAGTATCATATTTACGTAGACTGAAAAACCAAAATCACTTCCCGGCGCGTTCTCGCTCCGGCAATGTTGTATGAAACGGTGTGCTGTTTGAATTTAGAACTCTTTCATCTATCGTACACATTGCGTTCTCGTGGCTGTATAGCCACAGATGCGTTTACCATTCGGCACAAACTGTAAAATAAAAAAAAAATTGGCGGTAAAGCGGAGTTCGTTGATATTTGGTTAATAAAAATTAAATTTATTGTGTATTATTTTTATTTATTTCCTTGCATTTTTTTAAGAAAAGCACTATATATGCCTCGGCCGAAATGGCAATTGCCTGTCTCGTATCATTGAAGTCCTCGCCTGCGGCTCGGCCTTCAAACTCATACTCGACCTGCAATTGCCTATTTCGCTGCCTTTGCAATAATGTACTATTGTGTGAAATCCGATTGTACACAGTTAAGCAAAAAAATATTTTGATCTTAACACGCTTTACTCTATAACTTTGCCCAACTCGGTGTTTATAGAAGTTAAGTTTTCAATAGTAGTAAAGCTTTTTGTGTGTGTCTCGTGGGGGTGGTACGCGCCACCAAAAAAAAATTTCAAAACATTTTTTTCCTGGTTCGTAGTACGCACTACTACCGTGTATATTCCTGACGCTGTGTTTTGGTTAGAAGGGTGTGGGTGACATTACTGGCACGTGAGGCTGAACATCTGTATGCCTCAAGTTGATGGACGCGGGAAAGTGCATCGTAAGGCTCGTTCTGAACGTACGTGACCTACGAGGCAACGCTTTGTTATGGGCGATGGTTACCACTTAACATCAGGTGGACTATATGTTTGTTCCATTAGCAGCTATAGCTATAGGATAGGTACTAACGATTTTAAATACGTTGACTGATTGTATGTATTTCAAAAGGTCAAAGTGTGCGTTTGTTTGAAGTTTTTCACAGAATTGAGAAGTTATTTCACAGAGTTCAGCGTCTTAAGACGGCCTACGAACTCCATTTGACCTTGAGCCAACATTCGGGCAATAACTCTTCATATCCACACAAAGCATAACTTGTCAAAACAAAGAAAAATCCATGGAATTATTTTTTACTTTTTTTTAATACATAAAACTAATGTCAATGACTGACTGACAACCAGCGTTACATGATTAAAAAGTTCTAGAAACCCAAAGAATTACATTACGATTTAAAAAAAAACTCTGTGGTTGCAGTGGGGTGTAAAAAATTGTAAGGAAACTCCAGGGGTACAGTGGGGTGTAAGAGTTTATATTAAACTCTGGGGGTACAGTGTACAGTGGAGTGTCAAAGTTTGTAAGAAAACTCCGGGGGTGCAGTGGGGTGTAAAAGTTTGTAAGAAAACTCCAGGGTCGCAGTGGGGTGTAAAAGTTTGTACAAAAACTCTGGGGATACAGTGGGTTGTAAAGCTTTGTAAGAAAACTCCGGGGTTGCAGTGGGGTGTAAAAGTTTGTATATAAAATCCGGGGTTGCAGTGGGGTGTAAAAATTATTACGAGTAAGAAAGCTCTGGGGATACAGTGGGTTGTAAAAGTTTGAAAGAAAACTCCGGGGTTGCAATGGGATGTAAAAGTTTGTAAGAAAACTCCGGGTTGCAGTGGGGTGTAAAACTTTTGTATATAAAATCCGGGGTCGCAGTGGGGTGTAGAAATTATTACGAGTAAGAAAACTCTGGGGATACAGTGGGTTGTAAAAGTTTGAAAGAAAACTCAGGGGTTGCAATGGGATGTTAAAGTTTGTAAGAAAACTGCGGGTTGCAGTGGGGTGTAAGAGTTTGTACAAAAACTCTGGGGATGCAGTGGGGTGTAAAAGTTTGTAAGAAAACTGGGGATAAAGTGGAGTGTAAAAGTTTTTAAGACAACTAACAGCGTGCAAAGCCGGGGATATTCCACTAGTCGCTACGTGACACACGTCATAAAGTCAGTCGTCTGACACAGGGGTCAGCAGAGGTCGGTTAAGCTTCGGAGACAGGACCTGAATAAATTATGCGTTTTTACTGTTTATTTACCTTGGACTTAACTTTTAACACCTTTGTTTGTCTTTTCCACCTCATCATCAGTCTGAAGAAGTCCACTGCTGGACATAGGCCTCTCCTACACATTTCCAGGAAGAACGATTCCGAGCTCTTTCTATCCACCGACTTCCCGCGATCTTAACTATGTCGTCGGTCCATCTGGTGGGTGGGCTGGGCGCCCTACTTTTCGTCTTCCGGTGCGTGGTCGCTATTCGAGAACCTTTATTCAATGGTTGTCGGTTCTTCGAGCTATATGACCTGCCCATTGCCACTTCAACTTACTAATTGTATATGTCCACCTATAGGTACCTAATAAATCCAGTCGTGTATCAATGTATACCAGCGCCAGCGCCAGCGCCCTCAAACGGTGAAGGAAAACACTGTAAGCAAACCGGCATGTCGTAGAACCTAAAAAAAAATCGGTTGTCTGTAAAGTCGGTACTGTCGATAGTTGAACGAGACAACGTCAACCAGCTGTCCACGCGGACGCATCGCTCACTCAAGTAGGAGAGAGACAGATGTCGAACGCTGCCGAACGCGGAGGCCGTGCGTGCCTCTTTGTCGCTCGTTCCGGGCACTCGCTTGCACTTCAAGCCTTAAATGGAACGCCTCAGAGCGAGGTAACGCCGCATGAGTCATGTTTTTTCGTGCAGCCGGCTCCATTGAATTATAAGACGTTGTCACGTCAAAAAATCTAGTGTGTCAAGTGCAGGGACTTTAATAAATCAAAATAAACTTATTTTGTAATTATAACAGTAACTCAATAAGCAATCTTGGAAGTCCAAATCCGATGGCGGAAGGATAATCAATAGTAGTTATTAGCAGCTGTTGGCGTGTTGTAATTTCGCTTTATTTCCTGCGTAGGAAGGTCGACTTTCCTACTGTTTTGTAATGTTGCTTGCAATAAGGGCGATGAAGGTCATAAAAATTCTAGGAAGGATTACAAAACGATGCGCGACTCCACATAAAGTAGGAAAAGGGCAGGAAGAAGATAAATTTATCTGATAATGGAAAAATTTGCCCTTAAAGTAATTAATTTACGAAGTTAATTGTTAAAACAAGAAAGGACAAATGTTTTCATAGGTAGTTAATCTAAATACATCTAATGAAAGAAGACATGGTATTGTGTTCAATGTCTCGCTTCAACGCCCGCGTTCCAAATTCAAACGCGTGCGCGCCATTGGTCCAGTTCTTTTAGAGTTACGTGGAATGACAGGAAAACTACCTGATGATTTTACGCATGTCCGTACTAAATAATGTGTACTCAATCTTAGCTGGTAGAATTCTGTCAGTGACCTTTCATAAATATATGTTTTTGTAAGATAAAAAAAACATACCTAATTGTCATTTTGACGTGACATCATCTTATAATTCGATGGAGCCGGCTGCACGCACGAAAAAACATCATGTGGCGTTACCTCGCTCTGAGGCGTTCCATTGCGCGGCTTGAAGTGCAAGCGAGAGCGCGGAACGAGCGACAAAGAGGCACGCACGGCCTCCGCGTTCGGCAGCGTTCGACATCTGTCTCTCTCCTTCTTGAGTGAGCGATGCGTCCGCGTGGACAGCTGTATGACGTTGGCACGTTCAACTATCGTCAGTAAACCGACTTTACAGACAACCGATTTTTTTGTAAGTTTTTAAGGCTTGGCAAATACGGGACCAATTTTAAGGAGACTAGTGCTAGAGAACACTTCACAAGACAGCCTCGTACGCAGTTCGTACGTCTGTATCTTGTGTCCAAAATAAATATACATATTTATTTCATACTGAACCCACTGTATGAAGTCCGTCTCACATTCCGTGTTCAAGTTTACGTACAGACAGGACGGACACACTCACAAATTGCATTATTAGTGAGCATTGATCGTACACAACACACTACACACTTGATCACCACTAAGAGCATTGGTGGTCTAGTGGTAGCGGCCTCACTTTCCGGTTCTAAGGTCGTAGGGTTCAAATCCGGTTTTGCACCAATGAGTTTTTCTGTCCAACTCAAACACTATGTCAGTTCTCTCAAACAATGGAGGAAAATATAAAACACAAGTCATAAAACCTATGAAACATTTTTCAAGTCTTTGTATGTGTCTCGTGCGTACTACCACCATGCCTATTCCTGCCGTTAAGCAACATCACTGTGTGTCGGTTTGAAGGGTGTGGGGGAATACTGGCACGTGAGGCTGAACATCTGTATGCCTCAAGTTGATGGACGAACAGTGCATCGTAGGGCACGTTCTGACGTCCGTGACCAACTAGACAACGCTTTGTTATAAGCCATAATGCTCGATTTGCTAGTTGTATAAAAAAAGCAGCCAAATGCGAGTCGGACTCGCCCATGAAGGGTTCCGTAGCAACAAGTAACATAATATGTTCTTGTAGTTCGTCGAAAGGTAAATTGCAGTTTACGATTTATGACGTATAAAAAAAAACTACTCACTAGATCTAGTTCAAACCAAATATCGTTAAAATTTTGCATAGTAAATGTACATCATTATATTTTTTTTAGTTTTATCATTCTCTTATTTTAGAAGTTAGAGGGGGGGGGGACCAACTTTTTACCACTTTGGAAGTGTCTCTCGCGCAAACTATTCATTTTAGAAAAAAGCTGCCAAGTGCGAGTCGGACTCGCCCATGAAGGGTTCCGTAGCATCAAGTAACATAATATAAAGGTTTTTGTAGTTCGTCGAAAGGTAAATTGCGGTTTACGATTTATGACGTATAAAAAAAAGTTTACTGACTAGATCTCGTTCAAACCAAATATCGTTGAAAGTTTGCATAGTAATGTACAACATAATATTTTTTTTAGTTTTATCATTCTCTTATTTTAGAAGTTAGAGGGGGGACCAGCTTTTTTCCACTTTGGAAGTGTCTCTCGCGCAACCTATCAGTTTAGAAAAAAACGATATTAGAAACCTCAAGATCATTTTTGAAGACCTATTCATAGATACCCTAAACGTATGGGTTCGATGAAAAAAATTTTTTGAGTTTCAGTTTCAAGTATGGGGACCCCCAAAATTTATAGTTTTTTTTCTATTTTTGTGTCAAAATCTTAATGCGGTTCACAGAATACATCTACTCGCCAAGTTTCATCAGTCTAGCTCTTACGGTTTCGGAGAAAAATGGCTGTGACATACGGACGGACAGACAGACAGACAGACAGACAGACATGACGAATCTATAAGGGTTCCGTTTTTGCCATTTGGCTACGGAACCCTAAAAAACGATATTAGAAACTTCAACATCATTTTTGAAGACCTTTTCATAGATACACGTATGGGTTTGATGAAAAAAAAAATTTTTAGTTTCAGTTTCAAGTATAGGGACCCCCTAAATTTTCAGTTTTTTTTTCTACTTTTGTATTAAAATCTTAATGCGGTTCACAGAATACATCTACTCGCCAAGTTTCATCAGTCTAGCTCTTATAGTTTCGGAGAAAAATGGCTATGACATACGGACGGACAGACAGACAGACAGACATGACGAATCTATAAGGGTTCCGTTTTTGCCATTTGGCTACGCAAATCGCCGTCATCAGTTCATTGCCCTCAGATAACAGTGAATAGGTATACTAAATTTAAACACATAACAGTTATAGTGACCTCCTACACCCACGGTAGGATTCCCCCACGCTGTCAGTTTTAGCACAAAACAGATAGATCTGTTTTGGGCTTGGTCAATGACGCTTAGCTTCACCTACTTTTAAGCCATCGAAATTAAAATTAAATAATTAAAAAAAAACATATAAATTTTTTTTTAGGTAAAAAGAAAATTATTCAAAAAAAAAGATACAGTCACTTACCTACATGTGAATAGATATTTAACTTAAAATAAAAACTGTTCTTAGTATAAGGAAGTAGTTTTATAAGAAGTAGAATTTATAAAAATAATTAAGTGCATGAAAGGAGCTTTTTTAAGTCGCACTTACAATCCTTTCACCACGCTTGGTTCGAAAAAAACCAGTGACACGATAAGAAGAAGAAGAAGTTCAACAAAACTTGAAAACCAAATGATGGATTTAGATTAAATTTCTATGGGACTAATATGAAATTATATCCTTAATTGTATATACTTGTATTCAAAAATGGGATATTTAGGTTTACATTAAAGAAAAAAGTTTCACGAATAATTAGTATTTGTAGTCACGGGACTTATATAGAAGATCATACACGGGGTGTTGTAAGTTTTCTTTTTTTATTACAATTCGAAAGGTTCATGACATTTTTTTTTATATTTATCTGATAACTATCGCCCGTTTTTGGCTTGGGATTGATTTCTGGGACACCCTGTATAGATATAGGTATAATGTATCTTTTGTATGATTTTATTTTTGCATTGTTTTTTTTCTAGAATACAAAAATTTAGGAATCTAAAAACAATAGATTTTGCCAAAATGTTTTAAAATTATCTAGAAAGATGTTTCATGTCATTAATATTCTATTACTCATTCCCTTAGTAAATGAGTAATATTATTTAATTGATATGAGCAATGCAACGCGGAACCACAGTGATTCATCGCTCAAATATTTATAATAAACTAGCGATCCGCCCCAGCTCCGCTCGGGTCGTAGCGTGATGTTATATAGCTTAGAGCCTTCCTCGATAAATGGACTATCCAACACAAAAATAATCTTTCAATTCGGACCAGCAGTTCCCGAGATTATCGCGTTCAACCAAACAAACAATCAAACACTTCAGCTTTTTAATATTAGTATAGATTTTGCGGTGTTTGGTAGGGGCATGAGTAAACACCAGTTGCCCCTGACACTATATAATCATCTACAATAGATGCAAAGGCCTGTTTGCATAAAAAAAAATCGGTTGTCTGTAAAGTCGGTTTACTGTCGATAGTTGAACGTGCCAACGTCATACAGCTGTCCACGCGGACGCATCGCTCACTCAAGTAGGAGAGAGACAGATGTCGAACGCTGCCGAACGCGGAGGCCGTGCGTGCCTCTTTGTCGCTCGTTCTGCACTTCAAGCCATAAATGGAACGCCTCAGAGCGAGGTAACGCCGCATGAGTCATGTTTTATCGTGCGTGCAGCTGGCTCCATCGAATTATAAGACGTTGTCACGTCAAAAAACAACAATTCCCGAGAACGTCTATTATAAACTCGTCAATGACAACTTCCGAAAACGACAAATTCCGAAGAAAGCCAGTTATGTCACAGATGCTTCACTAACAAAACAATACGGCAATGTAAACATTCTAAGCATAAGTGAATCCAGAAGAATGGTGTGTTTGGAGAAAGTTGACGGAAGCTAAATGTGGGACACGCTGTGAACTGACAGCGGTTATACCAATCACACCAAAAACATCAAATTCATACACCAATCTGGACTGGCCTCTCAGCGCGGTTGGTAGTACCTCTGCCTTCTACGCCGTAGGTCGTGGGTTCGATCCCCACCGAGGACAAATATTTGTGAGGTGAACACAGATGTTTGTTCTCTGTCTGGGTGTTATATTGTATTCTAAGTATGTATTTACAAAAAAAAAGTATGTAAGTATTATATCAGCTATCTGGTTCCCATAGTACAAGCTCTACTTAATTTGGGGCTAGATAGTGTTGTGTGAATTGTCCAATATATATATTTATTTTATTTATTTATAATCACACCAAACTCACACATACCTGGTTCGTTAAAACGACTTTTTGCATAAATCGTAAGAAACAACTTTGAATTTTTTATTATCCTGATATGTATAATCAATCGTGTTTCAAGCCTCATAAATAAATAGGAAATAAGTACCTATTTGGTTAACTAAAATCAAAGCCATTTCTAAAGCGAAACGGGTTTCCTTCCTATGTATAACGAGTTTTATAAGTTTTTATCGATCAAAAATAACCAAGGTCAAAATATTAGGTAGTCCAAAACGCACTTCTTCTAATCGTGTCACTGGTTCTTAGCGTGGTGAAAGAATGTTTGACGTGACAACGTCTTATAATTCGATGGAGCCGGCTGCACGCACTAAAAAACATGACTCATGCGGCGTTAGCTCGCTCTGAGGCGTTCCATTTAAGACTTGAAGTGCAAGCGAGAACGACAAAGAGGCACGCACGGCCTCCGCGTTCGGCAGCGTTCGACATCTGTCTCTCTCCTACTTGAGTGAGCGATGCGTCCGCGTGGACAGCTGTATGACGTTGGCACGTTCAACTATCGTCAGTAAACCGACTTTACAGACAACCGATTTTATGAATGAATGGATGATTTATTTTTTGCGAAACAAGAACTTACAAGGTGATACATACATACATAAAATCACGCCTTATTCCCATGGGGGTAGGCAGAGATCACGGATTTCCACAATTTCTTATTTCAATTTTCATTTTTTTTTTTAATTTTTCAAGGTGATGCCACAGACAATCTACCCACTAATCAAATTTAAGTGTGATAAACTGATAGCCGGTTTTAGGAATAGGACATCACTTGAGACTTTTTAATTACTTAATTTTTTTATTAATAAATAATATCAAACAGTTGTATTTTATTATTATTATTTTTTTAATAGACAACACAAAATAAAGATTTTTGCCATATCTAGTTTCTAAAGAAATTAGTTTCAGTTTTTGTATGAATCAACAAAATGTTGAATATCCCTAATGTTAGTTGTGTACTAATGTTGGTGAGTGTACATACTTTGAGTTTGAGTTATTACATTTACTTTTTTTTTAATTAAAAATTGATTGAAAACTTTTTACAGACACTTTTTTTGAATAAAAAAAGTGGGGGCTACAGTTTAGGTGTAAAATGATAGTTTTCTCACAACAGCTACCATGAAGATATTTTCTCCAAAGTGTTACATTAAAATTTCCGCACTGATTGTAGTTATAATTACAATGGCGGTCGACGTCACGCTTGTCGCCTCTATTTACGATTTCAAACATTCATTCACTGGAAGAAAAAGCTACGAGGATGTCCAAAGTATTCTGTTTTTTTAAATAGTGTTTTTTTTCTAAATAAAAAGCAAACAGGCTTTTGCATCTATTGTAGATGATTTATATAGCGTCAGGGGCAACAACCTCCCAGTTGCCCCTACCCAGCACCTATACCACCCTGACAGCTTAGTCAGCCTAATGCACAGGAAATAAGTATGTACCACTACTTTTTTTCTAAGGCTAAATAAATAAACAAATAAATATTGGGTACAATCCACACAACACTCTCTAGCCCTAAACTAAGCAGAGCTTGAAATAATTATTTTGAAGGCCTCCTATCGTGTCAATGGTTTTTTTATAACAGTGTGGTGAAAGGATTTTAAGTGCACCTCAGAGAGGCTCCTTTCATACACTCAGCAAATGTTTTATTTTTTTTAGATTCTACAACACGCTTTCCTCACGATGTTTTCCTTCACCGTTAAACAATGTTTTTAAGTAAAGTATAAAGACGCGGTGTCATGCCAAGAAGCTATTATAACAACCTTCTAGCGATGAGGCATTGCGCAAGACACACAGGTTGCACCGCAGTTAGTACAGTCAGCAGCATTGGAATATATATCTCTCTCAATTTTTAATGAATTAGCTATTAGGTACCTAGTTAAACCGTGGTATAGTCGTAGTTATTAAAGAATCATACAAAAAAATGGTAGGAACCAAGCCGTAGTTTCTATCTTTTGTTTCAATCAAATGCTTGTTTATGAGCTTCGATTGCAATAAAACAAATACAAACAAAGCCTTGTGTCTGACAAGCAATAGGATTGCAATTCATATTCGTTTAATAATGCAATCGAAGCTCAAAAACATGCAAAAACTGACGATTGAAACAAGGATTTGATTGCAACAGAAGATACGTGATCAGCCCGCTGCTGTTTTTCTAAGCTTGGTCGCGTGGAACTGGCACCTAGACTCACCTAGCTTTAAGACGTTTCAAAGTGATTCTTGCAATTCAACTGAATAAACACACTTTTGATTTGATTTGATTTCTCAAATCACTGGTTATTTTATAACGCTTTTATTAGCTTCACCTGTATGTATGTATGTATGTAACCGACCTCTTTGAGCTCGATTTTGTCCTACTTTGAACGATCAGATTTGATTCAAACTTTGCACACCTGTCAAAGGAGCAACAATATGAAAAAAAAAATATATAGTTTAAAAAACTAAAAAAAAACGCTTTTATAACGAATTGAACTAAAACGATAAAAATAAAACTGTAATAATCAATTGAAAAATTTATATTATTGTACAAAAAGCGTGGGGGGCTTGATTGTGATTGTTGTAAATATTTTATCAATAGTTTATTATATCTGAAGTTATTATAAAAAGCACCCCACGCTATTTTGCACAATGATATAAATTTTTCAATTGATTATTACAGTTTTATTTTTATCTTTTTAGTTCAATTAGTTATAAAAGCGTTTTTTTTTGTTTTTTAAACTATAATTTATTTCCATCCACAAGTGTTTTACGATGCCATACATTGCCCTGCGTCCATCAACTTGAAGCATACTTATTTGGCTGTGACATAGCTTAATGCAGCTGACTGTACCTAGCGAGGTTGCACACGCACGTGACGACATTTGGTTGTCCAATCACGTTTGAGGTAAATTACTGAGGTTAGAAGCTATGGCCAATAGGTTACATTCAATTGTTGGATTACATGCATTTTGTATCATACACTAGTACATCCTTTCACCACACTGGGTTGGAACTTGACACTACGAGAAGAACTACAAACAAAACTCCCGAGGTGATGATAAATAAATAAATAAATGAATACCTACATCAAAATCAAATCAAATCAAAATATTTATTTTGAAAATCGTTGGTGCACTTTCCGAGATCCTAAATATATATATACAAGATTTTCTCGTTTAAAGGTATAAGATATACATTTTTGTTGTAAATAATTTCTTGGTTTACAATACCCAGACAAAGAACAAACATCTGCATTCACCACACAAATATTTGTTCTCGGCGGTGATAGAACCCACGATCTACGGCGCAGAAGGCAGAGCTACTACCAACTAAGCTGAGAGACCAGTCATACAAGCAAAGACATGCAAACCTGTAGGTCTACCACATGCTCTGTCTGGCTCTGTCTCTGGCTCTGGTTTTGAGACTGTGTGAGTGCTCACCAGTGTATTATACTGTGTGTGTGACGTTTCGACGTAGGATTTATTTAGTCAACACTCACAAGACTTAAAACCAGAACCAGAGACAGAGCCAGACAGAGCTCAATGTAGGCCTACTGATTGTCTTAAATACACAATTCACGCATCACTTACCTTATCTAAGAAGTCACTTAGACTTCTTAGGTAACCTAAGTATCGCGTGCACTTAATAAACTAATTAGGTAGGTATAAACAAGTTCTAAGGACCTAGATGACCTAGCCAGGCGTTTAGACTGAACACTTCTTCTTTTTCCTGTCCTTATTCCACTGTGTGCCTTCAATGCTATTATTTTTGATTTTTAAAAGGATCATATAAAAATCGGTTGTCTGTAAAGTCGGTTTACTGTCGATAGTTGTAGGTGCCAACGTCATCCAGCTGTCCACGCGGACGCATCGCTCACTCAAGTAGGAGAGAGACAGATGTCGAACGCTGCCGAACGCGGAGGCCGTGCGTGCCTCTTTGTCGCTCGTTCCGCGCTCTCGCTTGCACTTCAGGCTTTAATAGAACGCCTCAGGGCGAGGTAACGCCGCATAAGTCATGTTTTTTCGTGCGTGCAGCCGGTTCAATCGAATTATATGACGTTGCGACGTCAAAAAACGGTAGGAACCAAGCCGTAGTTTGTTGTCAGCTTGGTGTCGTGGAACTGGCACCTAGACTCACCTAGCTTTAAGACGTTTCAAAGTGATTTTTGCAATCCAACTGAATAAATACACTTTTGATTTTGATTTTTGATATGTGTGGTTGGCACAACATGTTCTCTTCCATCCTCCTCTATCATCCGTCATCTCTGTATTCACTCCTCTCTCCATGTCATCTGAACACAGTTCATCCATCTTTTCCTTGGTCTACCTCTGCTCACATATCCATCCACATCCATACTCATCACTCTCCTAGTCACATGACTTTTATCCCTCACGACATGTCCGTACCACGCCAACCTATTGCTCCACAATTCGTCTGTCACTGGCGCTACTTTCAGACTTCCCCTGATATACTCATTCCATATCTTGTCCATTTAGTCCAATCGGGAGACATAAAACTAGCCTGAAATAGAAAAAAATCCGACAAGCGTTTTTTTTTTAAACGTCTGGGTGCGTGGTTGCAAGTATAAATCTCGATTTTCTAACTAATAAAAAATAATAAAGTAGAGGGTTCACCGCCATCTTGTTTTAAAGTTATTTTTTTTATTTTTTCTGAAATTCTATGAATTCTACCTTTTCTACCTCTGCTCACATATCCATCTACATTCATATTATACTTTCAGAATAGAAATTTCATCAAAATCGGTTCATCAGTTTGGCCAGAAGTCGGTTAAGTTATTTAAACTTCGCTAGTTTTACATAATTATAAATATATGTTTCTAAATAAAAATAAGCCTAATGCTACTTGGAGCGCGTTGAAATCTTTTAAACCGAGTAAATGAAAATAATTACTAACGAATGTACTACTACCAAATATCGCGACAATCGTTGAGGAAAAAGGTTCTCGAATGAAGACCACGAACACGAATTTCAGGGTAGGCAACGCAACGACAGCACCCTTGGTGTTGTTGGTGTCTATGATACCATCAGGTGGGCCGTAAGACAATTAAACTATCATTTGGATTGAAAATAAAACACAAAGAAACTTACAATTAAACAAATATTTACAAAACGTACAAAATACACAAGAAACAGTTGAGCTATCTGCAGACCGTTACAAACGATCTAGAGATAGTTCAACTGATCCAAATCTGTACCAGACTAAATATGTAGATGGATTTTTAGATCGATGTCTATAATATTTATTTATTAACTAGCGGCCGCCCGCGGCTTCGCCCCGTTACCGTCCCTGTTGAAAAAAAAACATATTTATTCACCTTTTAAACCTTCTCTGGACCTCCACAAATCATTCAAGACCAAAATCAGCCAAATCGGTCCAGCCGTTCTCGAGTTTTAGCGAGACTAATTCATTTTTGATACTTATTTAATTATTTGTTCTGTGTGGGGATCGAACCCACGACCTGCGGCGCAGAAGGCAGAGCTACTACCAACTGAGCTGTAAGGGCAGTCAGAGTAGTTATAAGTAGCTTACTACTGAAGACGCGATGCAATCCCGATCGCTTGCAACACTCGCAACACGCGCAACGTTGCAAAAACTATGAATTAGACAGGTTATTACGTACTATTACAACATAACACACGTAAGGCTTCGACCACATCTGCACGCACAGTATGCCTCTTCCACTTGCATTGTGTATGAGTGGCGCTAAATGTATGCATTTGTTTATTTATTAGGATCACCAAGAAATAATACACAAAAATTAAAATTAGATCGAGCAAAAAAATATCCTTCCCCGTTCCACTGAAGGCAACCACAGCTAACACAGGTATTATAAATAGTTAATAATAATGATCAAATTGAATGAATGATAATAATATAAATGTATCTAAGATAATAAGGTAGGAACAACATTGTAAATGATTGAAATATGCATGCTATTAATACTTACTAAGCATGTGTTTTAAAAAATTTTTATATAATATGTATTATATCACCTATCTGGTTCCCATAGTACAAGCTCTGCTTAATTTGGGGCTAGATAGTGTTGTGTGGATTGTCTATAATATTTATTACTATTATACAGAAAAAACTCATCGGTGTACGATTGGATTTGAACCCACGATGGGTTGAAGCGAAGCCGCAACCACTAGACCACCAGTGCTCGCATATAGCATGCTGTTATATAGGGTCTAAGCCTAGTCGTAACAGTTGCACAACCCTTGCTTGACAAGTTAAATAACATTGAGAAAACTAACAGTAGGTAAGAGCTCAAGAGTAGTAGAGCTCTGTTTGTGTCTCGTGGGGGTGCGTACTACCCCATGCCTATTCTTGCCGGCAAATAGGCAAAAGCAAAACATTCGGCAAATTTTATCATCCGCACTTGATGTGCGGCTGGTTTTTCCGCAAGTAGGCCGATGGTGGGCCCTCTTTGCGTGACCCTTGACACGAACGTGTTGCTCGAACTTTTTTAGGTTCTACGACACGCCCCGGTTTCCTCACGATGTTTTCCTTCACCGTTCTGAGAGTACTGGCATAGTGCACCTAAATGTTTCGACTGGTACACGACTGGATTTGAACCCACAACCTTCGGATCGGAAGGCGGGGCCGCTACCACTAGACCACCAGTGTTCTCTTCTACAAACTACTAACTAAACGGCTTTGGTAACACAATTAACATTATGAATGTGCAATCAGAATTTTTAGTTTCGATAAAATGACAAAGTTATTAAATGTTAAAATTTTCAGAAATCCTGCATAAAATTATGGACATATTAGTTACGTAGTACTAGAGAGAAAAAAAATTACGCTGTTCGGTTCCGCTTGGTATTTAGCGTTTATGAATGAAATGATTTTTGCTTGTTGAATCATTTCTTAATATTTGACTAATAATTGTGGTTATTTAGGGATATTTTTTTTTGACTTGTTTTTTTTTTCGTGGATGTGTTCAGCCAATATCGTCATTTTTTTTTGGTAATTACAAAGTAGTGGTGTATATTGGGATACTGTTTGTTAACCCTAGTAAAACAAAAATAAAATGGCCAGTTTGACTGATGCAACTAGAAACCTTGACAGCCTTATAACGATTCCAAAGCCTAAATCCAAACTGGCTCTAAGGGGGTCACACTGATTGGGTAAGACAGCCTCAGAGCCGTCAACTAATAAGTAGGGAGGTACCGTTAGTCACCAGTATGAACTTCTGCAGGCTCCAAAATATTGTCAAGCGCACGAACAAGCATATGGCCCACCTGATGTTAAGTGGTAACCATCATAAGCATTGCCTCGTAGGCCACGCACGTCAAGAACGTACCCTACGATGCACTTCTTTGTGTCCATCAACTTGAGGCATACAGATGTTCAGCCTCACGTGCCAATAATGTCACCCACACCCTTCAAACAGAAACACAGCGATGCTGCTTCACGGCAAGAATAGGCATGGTCAATTGGTCATGTCATGCCACATACAGAGAGCTACCACTAAAACTATTTTGGGCGCATTTAATAGTTATTTTTTATACAAGAGTGCAAAGCTGCTTTTTAACCGCGTACTCAATTTTGATGACCGAGCAAGCGAAGGATTCTAAACTTTAACCACGAGGATAGCGAGTGGTTTGTTGCCTGTTCTTGCGTCGGCTTGGTCTCGTGGAACTGTCACCTAGACTCACCTAGCTTTAACACGTTACAAAGTGATTTTTGAAATTCAACTGAATAAAGACTATTTTGATTTTTGATTTTGATTTAATTGTAGATCGCAGACGTTTTAGAGAAAGGCCAGGTTAGGAGTACCCTAAACCGACGAGCATGTATGAAGAATGTTATGAGAGTGAATGAAGCGAAAGAGGTGTGTCAGGATCGTAGCAAGTGGAAATCCGTGATCTCTGCCTACCCCCATGGGAATGAGGCGGGATTTTATGTGTGTATGTATGTATGTTTTATTGTAAAGTCATAGCTAGATGATGTAACTCTTCGCCCAAGCTACATAAAACTTAAGAGACATACAAACTTAAGCATTTAAATGATCTCTTGCCAAACCGATAACCGGCAAGGCTAAATGGATAGCATACCTTTGCCTTGGCGGGAGCCGATGACGAAAACGAGTTACGAATTAAAAAAAAGTAGTCCATATATCGAAAGAAATAAGACTGTCTGTAGTTACTTTTTTTAGATAACCTAAAAAATACTGTTGATAATTTAAATCAAATTATTTATTTTATGCCACACAAGGATCATAATACAAGTAACATAGACATAAAAATTGATCGTCACTCATTATTTTATGTTATAGTAGCGGACTGGAAATTTAAAGGGAAGGTCTGTGTCCAGCAGTGGACTTCTTCAGGCTGATATTGATAAAAATTCTTGGTCCCTGCAGTCTTCTTCTTATCGTGTCCCCGATTCTTTCAATCTAGTGTGGTGAAAGGATTTTAAGTGCGCCTCAGAGAGGCTTTTTTGTGCACTCCCTGCAGTAAAGCAACACAATACAATAGACATTAGGTACTTCAATTAAAAGTGTACCTACCAGCAGTAACTAATAATTTATAAGTTCTGATTTCTTATAAATGTATTCTTAATTATCATCTTCTAGGAAAACCGTCCACCGCATCATTAGTTAAGATTGGTTAAACGTTTATTTATACCTACTTAGTTAGGTATCTAATAACATGTAAAATAATGATAGCACTTATATGACGGAATACGTAATAGAACTAGTAAATGATAGGAAAATTAGATTCACTACTTATCGCGTCTCTGATTCTTTCGAACCAAGTGTGGTGAAAGGATTTTAAGTGCGCCTCAAAGAGGCTCCTTTCGTGCACTTGACACACATTTTCGAACTTCTTAGGTTCTACGATGTGTCAATTTCTTCAGGATGTTTTCTTTCACCGTTGGAGAGCACTGACTGTACTGTACATACATTTTGTGCAGAATAACTCATTGGTACACGACTGAATCTGAACCCACGACTTTAGGATCGGAAGGCGGGGCTGCTACCACTAGGCCACCAGCGCTTCTCACGTACTTACTCTAAAGCATAGCTAAAACGGTAGTGTTTTTATAATGCCTTTGTTTTTGAGTAGAAATTGAAACAGAATACGTACTAAACTAAGGTAGGTATTTAAGTTTTGTGATGAGCCTACCCTCATTTCTCACACACTTTTATCTTTTGAACTGTGTTTTGTGTCATTGGCGAGTAACTCACACTAACTTCAGGACAGTTGGTATGGTAGTACCTAACATTACTACTATAGGTTAGGTAGGTAATTTGTTATCAAACAACGAATAGTAGATACCTACATGAAGAATAGATGCAACAGCCTTAATTATTTTCATATTATCAGCCGAGCAAAGTCAGAGTATCGTACTAGTCAAACCCAAGAAATGTCGGTTATAATTAATTATGCGTAATCAGAGAACAGACTCACCTCGATCTATCTATTGCAAATCGTCGAAGTTCCCACAAAACACAATAATTTATCACAAAACAACAATAGGCACCGTGATTTTTGACAGCTGTCAATGTTCGCGCGTTTTACTACTTTTTTTTCGAGTTGAAACTTTTTTTTCTGCAAAAAGTTTGAGGTTCACGCGCGCAGCGTATGCAACCGCTTTAGAGACTGACCACTTTCGAATCGTGTTCACTTCGACTCATGGTATCCTACTAAGATTATAGAAAACACAGTTGTGCACCTTGCTTTCTACAGGATAGGGATTGTTTTACGAAGAAATGTTGTCTGCTATGTAGGTAATCAAGAAGTTCGTATGGCGTCGATAAGAAGGAATTAATGTTACCTACTTACCTGCCAACTGAATAAAGATATTAAGGAAAATAGAGTATTAAAAGCCTGTTTCTTGAATCTATAAGTTCACGGCCATATTAAACACATTTATTTAGTTAATAAATAAAACCCAGCTAGCCCCAAATTAATATTCCAAGGATTAGTTTTGTTTTAATTACATTAATGGAAATTATAGTCAGATTATCCTTATTTTTCCTTGTTTGATTGTGGCCTCGTAGCTCCGAAACGAATGCTCCGGATTTTTGGATGCGGTTTTCTATATCTATACTTTCAATTTCAACAGGCTTTATTAACAATCTTAAAAATAGTTTTACAAAATTACAAAAAGTACTTATTAATCTACAGTAGAAGTAAGGTCGTTTGGCTTTCCAGCATAGGCCTCTCCCAAACTCTTCCTATTTGGCAAAACTTCTATAATACAATACTTAGTCTACCTAAATTATACAGAGGAATGATTTTTATTTTTGTGTGTATGTTTGAAATGAATAAACTCAAAAACTACTGGGCCGATTTCAAAAATTATTTCACCATTGGAAAGCTACATTCACCCTGAATAACATAGGCTATATTTGTGTGTAAAAAATAAATGTCCACCCGTGCGAAGCCGGGACAGGCCACTAGTTCTGAGATGTTCTTAGCCGTTTTCATATTATTCTGAGGATATTTATCTCCTCACTCCTCAAAGTAGGCGGTTTTGTAATTATAACTTTTATAACTAGGTAAGTAGGTTACCGAAAGTCAACCACGCATCGAAAACCGAAGCGTGAGACCTAATGGACCGACGACATTGCAAAGGTTCGCAGTAAGTTCACTGGCCTCACAGCTCAGTTGGTAGTAGCTCTGCCTTCTGCGCCGTAGGTCGTGGGTTCGATCCCCACCGAGATCAAATATTTGTGTGAACACAGATGTTTGTTCTCGTCTGGGTGTTATATTGTATTCTACGTATGTATTTACAAAAAACAAGTATTCAAGTATTATATCAGCTATCTGGTTTCCATAGTACAAGTTCTGCTTAGTTTGGGGCTAGACAGTGTTGTGTAAATTGTGTACAATATTTATTTATTATTATTAAGTCTGCTAAAGTAAAAGCTTTGCCTATGAAATGTCTAATCAATATTGATGAAGTATATAATAATAAAAAATCGTTTTAGCATGATGTTATAAAATTTATTCATACTTTTATACTTATATTTATTTATACTTTGCATGTCGGTCTCCGACGAAGTATAATGTGGTCTAACATTATCATTATTATGAAGATTTTTCAAGCGAATAAATATATTTCATTTTATATTATTTTAATACTTTTTAGTTCATTGAGTTTCATTATATCACATTTTACAAAAATAAGCTTTTGAAAAAAAAAAATAAGCACTAGCTCTATGCATGTAAAAAAATATTCATACTTAAATAATTTAAAATATTGAGTAAAAATACCTATGATTTTTTATAAATTACAACATCAGTAAATAAATATGTTTACATTTAAAACTTACAATAATCGCAATAACTATTACCTATTACGTAACTCGCGACAGTCCTGCGACCAACGCAATCTTTATGTTGCTACTTAGCCTGTGGCAAGCATAATGATGCCTTTATTTTGTCGTGAACCTCTGCGGCAGGACAATTATCTAAGAACAAAAAACCTCACTGCTATTATTGCTATTGCTGACATATCATAATAATGTATTATATTATTAACATACGTAGTTTTTTATTATTGAACTTTTTCAATTCTTAGTATTTTAACACCATTAGAAATTCATTTCAAAAATCTTTAATTTGAGCCATTTAGATGGCAGTAGTATTCGAGATTCAAACAGGAGATTAATTTTATCTGTGCCAGATCAAAAAAAAGGTTTTTCAATTACCCACCCGTACAACGCCATCTATGGAATCGATTGCGGAAACAAACATCATTACACATTGAACTGAATCATTGAACAGTGATAGTGGGACGACTTAGTACTTATGTATTTCGCTAGATGGCGCGCATTTATGTCGTTTCAAACCTTGATTCTGACCGATTTCACTACAGCACGTTTCACAAGACTGCTTCAAATCTGTATGAACTCTCATATGAATTTTTAAATTTCCGTTAAAAGAAAATTGCTTGTTACAAACACCACAATTAAAAGGTCTCTCTTCACTATGCACCTTCATATGCTTTGATAGATTACCTATTTGTTTATTACAAATTTTGCAAGTATACGCTTTGATTCCCGTGTGGATTCTAGAATGTCGTTTCAACTGGCCGGTTTCTCTAAAACTACGCTTACAAATGTCACAGGAAAACGGCTTTTCTCCAGAGTGAACCCGCATATGAATTTTCAGGTATCCGTTATCTGAAAAGGATTTGCGACAAACTTTACAGGAGTATGGTTTTTCACCGGTGTGGGTGCGTTGATGTAGCTTGAAAGACGCCATTTGAGCGAATTGGCGCTCGCAGAAACTGCATGCATATGGTTTTAATCCTGTATGTACCCTCATATGTACTTTTAAGGTTGTATATGCCGTGAAATCTTTCTTGCAAACTTCACAAGAAAACGGTTTTTCACCGGTGTGTTGTCTTTCATGTATAGCCAAGTAACTCTTGCTTGAAAAGTTTTTATTGCACACATTACACGAGTGAGCTTTGATTTGGTTATGTATAATATAAATATGTCTCTTTAGATGTGTTCGTTGAGGGAATCTCCGACCACATACATCACATATATAAGGTTTTTCGCCCGTGTGAGTGTACATATGCGATTTCAGTGTTTGATTATGACCGAATGACTTCTGACAGACCTCACACTGGTACTTTCTTTCGCCTGTGTGAACTTTCATGTGTTCTTTCAAGCCTTTTTTGCGTTGAAATTCCTTTTCACACTCTGTGCATTTGAATTTCTTTTCAAAATGTATGTTTAGATGGTTTTTTAGTAGTTTCGGCTTGTCTAGGACTTTAGGGCAAATAGTGCAGGGGTATTTGGCTCCGTCGTTGTGTTTTGAACCAAAGTGTTGGGTTAAATCCTTGTTTGTGTGGAATCTGTCAGCGCAGAGTAGACAAATGTATGACTTCTCTCCTGTATGGATTTTCATGTGCATTTCTAATGAGCCGTTGTATGAAAATTGTTTGTTGCAATAACTGCAAGTGAATTTCTTCATCTTAGTTGTGCAGAGAGGTTTTGAATCATCATCTGAAAAAAAAAGTTCTTAGTTAATAAATTAATAAAATAATAATGCGGACAGTCCAAACAAACCTATCTAGCCCCAAACTAAGCCAACTGATAACTAATAAAATACTTGCATACATTTTTTTTGTAAATACTTATACGAGTAATACAATATAACACCCAGACAAAGAACAAATATATATAGTCAACAAAAAATGATTTGTTGTGTGGGGATCGAACCCACGGCCTCCAACGCAGAAAGCAGTACCCGAAGTCCCAGTGCATTTACAACATTTCGTTACCAAATGTTGTTTTCGTTTCGCCTATTTGTCTCTGTCTATTGTATGGAGAAAAGATGAGACAACAACTCTAACTACGTAGCGTATTTTTGCCGTCTCATATTTTCTCCATGCAATAGAGAGAAACAAAAAGGCGAAACGAAAACAACATTTGGTAACGAAATGTGGTAGCAAAACTCCGACTTCGGGTTCTGATACTAACAACAGCTGTGAAGTCTGTCACAAGGTTGATACTAATATTATGCTTCCAAACCTAGATAATAGCAGTTTAGGACCCTTCTCATAGTGTAGTTAATTGTTTAAAACCAGTGTGGTAAAAGGATTTTGAGTGCACCTCAAAGAGCTCCTTACCTCCACTTGACACATGTTTTTTAGCTATTTACGTTCTACGTCATGCCGGTTTCCTCACGATGTTTTTCTTCACTGTCTGATAGTACTAGTCAGTATAATTTTAGACAGAAAAACTCATTGGTGCATGACTGGATTTTAAGCCCAAGATCGGTCGGAGGGATCGCTGCTAGCTCTGCAACTTTTTTAATGTTTTTCAACATTGAATCAGGAACTGACCTTCACTATTTAGCGTCCAGTCGTCTTGTTCATTGTTCTGTTCTGTGGATGTTTGTGTGGATGTCTGTATGGATGTATGTATGGATTCCTTCAAAGTGCACAGTGGTAGATCATCCACGTCCGAGGGATCTTTAAACAAAACATCAATAGGTAAATGAATAATGTAATTGTATGAAGAATGTTATGAGAGTGAATGAAGCGAAAGAGGTGTGTCAGGATCGTAGCAAGTCATCCAACTTAATCCAACTTAATAAGTGTCCGAGACATTAAGTATTTTTAGTCTGTGCTTAAACTAGGTTTTTGTGTCTACATAGAAATAAGATTTATTGTCTATACTAGAGCACTATCTCTCTCTCTCTCTCCGAAACCGCTGTGATGTACGGACGTGTGTGCCTCCGGCAGGCAATAAATGGAAATATACAGCAAGTGAAGTTTATTTTACATCTGCATCCAACTTCCCCACTAAACAAATACACAAATTCTACAATAAGTAAAGTGTTTTTAATCCGTGATCTCTGCCTACCCCCATGGGAATGAGGCGGGATTTTATGTGTGTATGTATGTAAATAGGTAAATTTATCATCCACACTTGATGTACGGACTGGTTTCCGCAAATAGGCCGCTGGCGGGTCTTTTAGCGTGACGCTTGACACGTGTTGCTCGAACTTTTGTAGGTTCTACGACACGCCGGTTTCCTCACGATGTTTTCCTTCACCGTTTGAGCCAACAAACATTAAAAAACCTCCTTTTTATTTGAAGTCTGTTAAGGTATAGCTTGGCGGGAAATAATTTGCGCCGGGATTGTCAATAACACCCTTAGATTATAAGAGCTCCAGCAATTGCACGTTTGTAGTACATGATGTCCTATTATTTTTCAAGTACCTAGTTTAAGACAGACGTGTAATAAGCTGTAAATAAAGTATTTTTCATTTTCATTTTTTTTTTCAATAGCTTTTAAGAAGGGCTTGTTTAACCATGCCTATTTCTGCAGTGAAACAGCATTGCTGTGTTTGAAGGGTGTGGGTGACATTACTGATACGAGAGACTGAACATCTGTATGCCTCAAGTTTATGGGCGAAGGATAGGCTATGGTCTCAAAGTCAAAGTCAAAGTAAATTTATTGCTTGAAATACATGTCGAGAAGATGTTAAATTATAATAGGTAATGTCCAATGTATTCTGCTTATATCTAGGCATGCAATATTAAAATTTACAAGGTAATGTCATAAAAATAATTAAATTAATTGAGAGAATTAAAAATAAAACATTAAATAAAACACACACGAAAAAAGGAGTCTGAGGTACATAACCAATTTATCCCTCATCTGTCTCATCGACTTGACGTCAAAAAGTTTAAAATATCTTACCTTCTGCTAGATTATCAAACTCCACTTTAACATCTTGTACGTAACAGCTATCTTCTGCAACAAAATAACTAAGATTATTCCTAATTTAGTAAATATACACTCATTAATACTGTTTAATTTAACAAGCCTTGTTCATTGGCTTGGCGGTGTGGAGCTGGCACCTAATATTTTTCTGTTCCTGTTATGGACTCTAGCCTTTCAGATCAGTTTGTAGTAGTTCTGCCTTGTGCGCCGTAGGTTGTGGGTTCGATCCCTACGGAGAACAAATATTTGTTTGAACACCTGTTCTCTGTCTGGGTGTCATATTGTATTCTCATCATCATCATCATTGGCCTGTACCATCTATTACAGATGATTTAGGTGGCGTCAGTCAGGTTATTGCACATGAACCAGAAGTAGAACACTTCCGTTCATGGCTATGAAGACCGATACGGGAGTGGCAGGCACGCCCGCATTTACCGCAGATGAAAGAACCCGGAGATGTTACAGGGTCTGCGGCGAGAGCACTGGTGGTCTAGTGGTAGTGGCCCCGCCTTCCGATCCGAAGGTCGTGGGTTCAAATCCACTCGTGTACCAATGAGTTTTTCTGTCGAAAAATGTATGTGCACTATGCCAGTACTCTCAAAACGGTGAAGGAAAACATCGTGAGGAAACCGGCGTGTTGTAGAACCTAAAAAAGTTCGAGCAACACGTGTCAAGGGTCACGCAAAAAGGGCCCACCAGCGGCCTACTTGCGGAAAAACCTGCCCGCACGTCAAGTGCGCATGATAAACTTGCCGACAGGGTTTGCGGCGCGTTGGTGACGTTTTTCTCTTATAAATGGTTACCATTTACTATTTATTGTATTCTAAGTAATTAATATGTGTTTTCAAAAAAAAGTACATCCATATTAAATAAAAGCAGCCAAGTGCGAGTCGGACTCGCCCATGAAGGGTTCCGTAGCATCAAGTAACATAATATACAGATAATTATAAGTTAAAAAAACTTGAGAAACCGACTTCATTGCCAAACGGCTAAACCGTTTTTAATGAAATTTGTTTGGGACAGTCTGGACGTAAAAATAACCTTCCAAATAAAAAAACAATTTTCTAAATCGGTTCATAAATGACGGAAGCATGCAATTACAAACATTAAAAAAAATATTTAAAAAAAAATGGCAACACCGATTTTAATAAAATTAAAATGGGACCAATCTGGAAGCAGTACCTTTCAGATAAAAAAATAATTTTTCAAATCGGCTCACAAATGACGAAGTTAAGCGGTAACAAACATTAAAAAAAAAAATAAAAAAAAAATAAAAAAAAAAAAAAACATGCAACCGAATTGAGAACCTCCTCCTTTTTGATTGGAAGTCGGTTAAAAATAAACAGGAAACAGGTTCTTGTAGTTCGTCGAAAGGTAAATTGCGGTTTACGATTTATGACGTATAAAAAAAAAACTACTGGCTAGATCTCGTTCAAACCAAATATCGTTGAAAGTTTGCATAGTAATGTACAACATATATTTTTTTTAGTTTTATCATTCCCTTATTTTAGAAGTTAGAGGGGGGGGACCAACTTTTTTCAACTTTGGAAGTGTCTCTCGCGCAAACTATTCAGTTTAGAAAAAAACGATATTGGAAACCTCAACATCATTTTTGAAGACCTATTCATAGATACCCCACACGTATGGGTTCGACGAAAAAATTTTTTTTGAGTTGCAGTTTGAAGTATGGGGACCCCCAAAATTTATAGTTTTTTTTCTATTTTTGTGTAAAAATCTTAATGCGGTTTACAGAATACATCTACTCACCAAGTTTCATCAGTGTAGCTCTTATGGTTTCGGAGAAAAATGGCTGTGACACGGTCGGACAGACAGACAGACAGACAGACAGACAGACAGACAGACAGACAGACAGACATGACGAATCTATAAGGGTTCCGTTTTTGCCATTTGGCTACGGAACCCTAAAAAGCTATCTGGTTCCATCAGGCTCTACTTAGTTTGGGGCTGGATTGTTGTGTGGATTTCTACCTTTAAATCCAAGGTACACATTCTTGAATTGTTTCTCACAGTCCAGCACTTGTTTCTTGAAGAGTGTGGCATCTTGGAGCCTCTTCTCACAAGCATCACAGATGGTGAAGGCAGAGAAATCAATCAAAGATGGCGTTAGCTGAAATGAAGAGTAAGTTTGATACATTAAACATATATTTTATTTTAAGGAGTTGGGCTGGCTGGGGTGAGGTTTGGCTGGGGTACAATGCACAATACACCCCATTAGTGACGATCTTATTCCCCCAAATCAATTAGAATTAGATACATTAACCGGGCTCCCTTCTACGATACACTAAGTAAACAGGCCTTTGCATCAATTGTAGATGATGGACCGACGACATTGTTAAGATCGCGGGAAGTCGGTGGATGAAAAGGGCTCAGAATCGTTCTTCCTGGAAATGTGTCGAGGAGGCCTATGTCCAGCAGTGGACTACTTCAGACTGATGATGATAATGATGAGATGATTTATATAGCGTCAGAGGCAACTGGTGATTACTCATACCCATACTTACGGGACAATACAGTGCCTGGGACAGAATTTTAGATGGAATAGGCTTGCCCAGCACCTATACCATCCTGACAGCTTAGTCGGCCTAATCCACAGGAAAGACTTGGTCAATACGTGCGGATCTGACAAAGCCGCGGTTTCCTCACGATGTTTTCCTTCACCGTTTGAGACCACTAACATTGAGTACATATATATTTCGACAGAAAAACTCAATGGTACATGACTGCATTTGAACCACTAGACCACCAGTGCTCCTACTACCATACACTAATAACTGAGTATGTATGAGACAAGTCAGAAATCATAGGGTAGTGTGTACTCACTCACTTCTTCACTTCTTCTTCTGCTCACTTTGAGCCCCTGCATTAGCTAGAAGTAGATTATGTTGGTAAAGTACTTACAATAATACCAAGAGTTTCATGAAGAACCACCGAGTAGGCTTCTTCTTTCCCTTCATAAATGTAGAGAACGCCTAAACTCTTGAAATGTCCCTTTGTATGACAACAGCGGCAAAGCATCAGGCTCCCATAATTTGGACATGATGCCATAGTTTCACTCACTTTTGCTTTGTGTTTGTTTATTTCTTTCTCTAGCCACTATTTACACGTACGATTGTACGATACGACATACAGCCAAAAAAGAAAAGAACAAACACAGATAACATATCTATGGAACCAATATGGAACAGAATGACAGAGGTGACACTGTGATGAGCTGTGATGTGACAGAATTTAGGACATTTTAGGGGGCGTTCGGAACGGATGGAAAAAACGAAAATTTCAAGATTTTCAATTTTTGAACCATTGCGAACGTGAATCTATGGTTGTGGTCTGCGCACATCTAAGCGATGGCGATGGCAATCAGCGGAAACGCTGTGAAATATGACAGCGTTTCAGCTGATCGCCATTGCCTTTGCTTAGATGTGCGCAGGTCCTTCCGTGTTATGAGGGGTTTACACGGGTCGATTTTCGCCGAGCGGCGAGTCGCTTCACTAATTGCCTCACCAAGCCGCATCGCTAGCCCATTTACACTGGTTACTAAAATCGCATGCGGCTCTGTCATTTCCATCGAAAATGTTGAGCAGATTAGCCGTTTGTGCCGGAATTGAAATAATTAATTATTAAACTGTATGGTGTTATTTTTATTCATGGTTGTTACGATACATGTACACAGAAACGCTGTAGTAAATAAATACACGTGCGTGCGCGAAACACCTTCATGCGGCGGGCGATCGCCTGCAACTGATCGTTAATGGGGGATTTACACGGGTGACTAAAGCCGCACGATTTTTGCCGCGCGGCGTAAATCGACTATCTAAATGGCAATTCGGCTAAGTTGCAAGTGACTAAAGCCGCAAGCCCCAAAGTTTGGTAGCATCCAACTTTGGTCGCGCGGCAACCGGCCGCGTGCGACTGGTGACTAAAATCGACCGTGTAAACAATCAGTTGCAGGCGATCGCCCGCCGCATGAAGCTGTTTCGCGCACGCACGTGTATTTATTTACTACAGCGTTTCTGTGTACATGTATCGTAACAACCATGAATAAAAATAACACCATACAGTTTAATAATTAATTATTTCAATTCCGGCACAAACGGCTAATCTGCTCAACATTTTCGATGGAAATGACAGAGCCGCATGCGATTTTAGTAACCAGTGTAAATGGGCTAGCGATGCGGCTTGGTGAGGCAATTAGTGAAGCGACTCGCTGCACGGCGAAAATCGACCCGTGTAAACCCCTCATTACACGGTCGATTTTAGTCACCAGTCGCACGCGGCCGGTTGCCGCGCGACCAAAGTCGGATGCTACCCAACTTTGGGGCTTGCGGCTTTAGTCACTTGCAACTTAGCCGAATTGCCATTTAGATAGTCGATTTACGCCGCGCGGCAAAAATCGTGCGGCTTTAATCACCCGTGTAAACTCCCCATTATGCGCTTGGTTATGCGTTCCTGGCAAAAGCGAGTCGAACGCACCCATAGAGCTCAGCTTTACGTATTCTGTGGTCTAGACTTTAGTATAGAGTAGAATTTTTGATTTTTTAATTCAAAATGGTGGCGGGCAATATTGGGCGCGCAGCTGGCATAGCCCTTAGCTAATGTTTTTTGTATTTTTATCGTAAAAATGCCTGATACAATAATAGAAAGTGTCCTTACTGGAAAACTTGATAGTGCCCTATTATTAAAATGGATAAATAACGAAGCGATTGATGTATGTAACCTAAAACTAATATTTCTCTGCTAGAAGCAATATTTTTATTCTAGTTTTTTTCTGTTTTCAGGACGATTGTATATTATTTTGCTGCAAAAGAAACGAGTTTGTTGCTTGTTTCTTGTCATACTTGAGGCATCAGACTGATAGGTAAGTTTATAAAATTAGTCGTAAGTAATTTATGTAAACATGTTCAGAACACCTCCGAGTTAATTTTACTCATTTTCGACTTACAAAGTTTCAATATTTCCAGCATACTACAAACAAACAGTAATGCTGCTCAAATCCTTCAGATTAGCACCCCAGAGAAAGCTCACAGTTCTAGACGCAAGCACCACCGGTCTATCAGTGAACCAACGAGTGAGGATGTCTCTGTCAAGACGAAGAAGAGTCACGAATCACCGAATCGAGAGCGCAAGCGTCCGGGACGGAGAGTCAAAACAACACTATTCCCTGATGACCGCAAAGAAGCTAACCTCTCAGTATCCTCAGATGAGTCTCGTCTCTCCACTACCATGGACCGAATGGCATTGTCGAGCACACCTCTCAAGAACGGTGTCAAAGCTTCCGATTACCCAAACTTTCCTCTCTCAAGTCCGGTAACACCTCGCAGCTATATCAAAGATGGTGAAAGATGTGACACCCCAAGGTTAAGCCATCGGCACTCGAGATCTCACGAGAAAAGTTGCCTCGGTGACTTTATCATCACAGCCGCTAAAAGCTCTAAGAAAAAGTCTAAGAAGAACACTTCAAATGAAGAGGAGAAGGTGGATTTAGATCTGAGTAACTCGGAAATATTTCCCGAGATCGGAGCCAGAAAATCCAGTTCTTTGCGAGGGGAAAAGAAGCGCATCAAACCAACAAACATAGATAAATCTCAAAAGAGTCTGTCACTGAATAGTTTTAACTCGGAGTGCTTCCATCAATCATCGCCATTAGTCGAAGACAACTCGTTTAAGCAACAGAAATTCCAGCCCGTAGAAACTACTAACAGCTTTGAGACTGAACGTGTTATTCTTAAGCAAGAACGACATAAACTTATGGAGAAATTTAATATACTTAACACAGCAACACCTCTTACAACAACTACACCGAAAATCAAGATGAATCAAAAAGAATCAGATGAAATCAATCAGCCGTATGTAAAAGCTGATGTAACTAAGATCCTTTTAAAAGACAAAATAGATTTATTGATTCACATATACGATTGTTTGCACAAAAATAATTTAATACTAAGCGTAGTAACAGAGATATATTTTTTAATATCGATTGTGATATCAAAACAATATGAAGAAGATTATATTAATGCTGAAACAAAATTAAATGACAATAATATAGATTATTTACTTAGATCTATACATAACAGCTCTTATTTTGCTGTTAAATCACTGTGGAACTTAAGAACAACCCTAGAAGTGATATTGGACAAGAATTCTATTAAAACTCTGGGTAAGTTGTGTGATAACTGACATGTCCCAAAAGTTAAGAGCAGAATTTGAACCCGCGACCCTCCCCTTGGTATGGAGCTGCGCTAACCGCTGCGCCATCGCCATCCACGACCTACAACGCCATCTGCGTTGTAGGTCGTGGGTTCGATCCCCACCGAGAACTAATATTTGTGTGTTGAACGCATATGTTTTTTCTCTGTCTGGGTGTTTTATTGTAATAGTATACATATGTTATATTGTATTCTATAAGTATGTATTAACAAAAAAAAAGTATATTATGTATTATTATCAGTTATCTGGTTTCCTTAGTACAAGCTCTGCTTAGTTTGGGGCTAGATAGTGTTGTGTGAATTGTCTCTAGCATTTATTATTTACTAGCAAACCCGGCGAACTCCGTTTCGCCACCAGATGGCTTCAAAATGTTGGTTTGTCCAGATTTTTTCCTGAATTTTCTATGCTATAAACCTCACGGAGCCCGAGACCTTTCCAACGAATGCAAAATCGTAGAAATCGGTTCGTGCGTTCTGGAGTTATAGCGTCAGGGAGGAAAACCCGACTTATTTTTATAATCTTTATAGGTGAGAACAAGAAGGTCCGTAGCTTCTATCCTGACTTAGCCAAGTTCTTGCTGAACTGCTACTGCGTCCGCTGCGAGCGCGTGATGTCTACCGTGCCTGCCCGGGGCGCCGCGGTGGTGTGCTACAACATGGAGACAGACAGTGCCGACAACTTCCCGAACACACAGGCCTTCCATAACTTTAAGAAGCAGAGGGATTTGTTCTACGATATTGTTAGGTATGTCATCATCATCATTATAGACATTAATAGATTCAGGCGTGACTTTGCGGAATTCCATTGTTAAACATAAATTAAGTAGAACAATAAATATATAGTACTAATCCGCTAATCTAATCTAAGTAAGTTAATTTAATGTAGACTTGTGTGTGCACCCCACGCCGCGAAGACTTCTTATAGCCCAGTTGTAAGACTAAGCTAATTTTAAACAGCCCGTACAGACAAGTGGCAAACAGACGCAATAAAGCTTTCTGCTCAGCGCTCGACAAGGCAACGCGTCCTAATAGTGCACAGAGAGTCGATTTTCCTGAGGATGCTTCGTAGAGAGGCGAAACACGTGTCGAATCTTATTAAGTTTTTTTATTTTTTGTGGTATAATAATTGTTGTGTGTACCTTATTTCGCTTTGTATTTGCCACTTGTCTGTACGGGCTGTTTAAAACCAGCTTAGTCTTACAACTGGGCTGTTGAGTTTGTTTGCCACTTGTCTGTACGGGCTGTTTAAAACAAGCTTAGTCTTACAACTGGGCTATAAGAAGTCTTCGCGGCGTGGGGTGCACACACAAGTCTACATTAAATTAACTTACTTAGATTAGATTAGCGGATTAGTACTATATATTTATTGTTCTACTTAATTTATGTTTATTATAGACATATTAATAGAGTTGAATCGACGAGAGATGTCACCTTGCTTTTTCATAATTTTAATTGATTTTTTTGGCTCTTAACTTTTGGGACATTATAACTAGTAGTTCTCCTCGAACTGAGATCTCATGATGCGATCCAAATGCTCCGAAAAGTTAGTACATTTATCTACTTTGAGAAAGTATTTCTGTCCAGATTCACTGTTTGGCCTTGCCTCTGACTATCCCTCACTAACTTTGTATGGTAACCAAGTTTTAACACAATTGGCCAATTTATTGAAGAGATCCGTTGGACAGACCTTGGCTCCATCATCAGACCAGGTCGCTTTTACCCTTTTATGACAACAGAGTAACTCCTTAATTTTTATTAAAAAAAAAATATGAGTTAAAGCAAACAAATTGACCGACCAGTAGAAAAACCTTGATGTCAACGAAATTCTTAGAGAGGGGAGCTCTCGGATCGTTGGTTATCTTAATTTTACTTTTTTTTATGTGTAGCAAAAACTGATTGTCCTAGAAAAAAAGTAAAAACTCTTTTGGAATGTCCAAACAAAGTTCTTTCATAAGAAATGTAACTTGATTTTTTTGGGTCATATTTTTTATTTTTGCACCCTTTAAAAACCCCATATCTTAAAAACCCCTCATTCGATTTTACTCATATACTTACCAGTAATGTTCTCAAGTACAAGCTATCGACTTATCAAATTTCATGCAGATCGGATCAACGGTTCGAAAGTTATCGTCGGACAAACATACACAAATACATACGCACATAAAATGCCAAATCTCCCAAGTTGTTTGTAAGATCTTCGTTCGCTTCGCTCACTCGATCAAAAATATTTACACCTAGTGGGATAAGGGCAGGAAGAAGAAGAAGATGATTTCTATATGATTTGATGTTAACAGATGGTATCAAGAAACGCAATCATCAGGTGCTTCTAAGAGCACGTTCCGCAATCGGCTGAAGGCTCTGACGTCACACGGCACGAGCGCGGCCAACCACTCGCATTTGGCGAGCCTCTTCGTTGCACACATGTTAGCCGAGTGCCTGCCGGGGAACTCACAGGTAATACCACTTCCTAGAGAGCACTGGTGGTCTAGTGGTAGCGGCCCCGCCTTCCGATCCGAAGGTCGTGGGTTCCAATTCAGTCGTGTTCCAATGATATAACTTTTGAAACTATTATGGTTTTTAAGACTATTTTTATGAAACAACGGGATATGTACCATCGGAAATCAACGCAAAAATTTAATCATGGTAAATATCTCGTTGTTTCATAAAAATAGTGTACAGTCGCGGTATGAAAATGTTCGTCATCTTAGAGTTGATTTTCGCTTGCACCAGTGCCTTGATCATGAACACATTTTGACAAAATTTGTGACGTTAACTTATCGGTGTATTCTGTCTATTCAATTTCAAAAGGTAGTATGTGATCGTGATACGTTGAACAAATCAAGTTGATAATCGACGAACATTTTCATTCCGCCACTATACCAATGAGTTTTTCTGTCGCAAAAATTATGTGCACTATGTATGCCAGTACTCTCAAAACGGTGAAGGAAAACATTGTGAGAAAACTGGCGTGTTGTAGAACCTAAAAAAGTTCGAGCAATACGTGTCAAGGGTCACGCAAAAAGGGCGCCAGCGGCCTACTTGCGGAAACCAGTCCGTACATCAAGTGCGGATGATAAATTTGCCGAATTTTCCCACTCTGCCTTCTGTGCGTGCTGTGTGTGGTCGTGGGTTCGATTCCCACTGAGAACAAATATTTGTGTGGTGAACGCAAATGTTTGTTCTTTGTCTCGGTGTTATATTGTGTTCTAAATATGTATTTACAAAAAAATAATTATATAAGTACTTATATTACGACGCATCCGTCTGGTACTGATTTGGATCAGTTGAGCTATCTCTAGATCGTTTGTAACTGTTTGCAGATAGCTCAACTGTTTCTTGTAATTTTCATACATTTTCTAAATGTAAGTTTTTTGTGTAAAATAAATGTCAGTATTATATGATTTAGCTATCTGGTTCCCATAGTACAAGCTCTGCTTAGTTTGGGGCTAGATAGTGTTGTATAGATTGTCCATAATATATATATTTATTACCTAATATTTAAATATCTATCGTACCTGAAATAAACAACTTTTATTTTATTTATTTATTTATTTATTACAGGAGTCTAAGCTGAGTAAGCTACAGCGCCGTCTAACTTGTCCCACGCCCCGGGAATCGAACCGGCTACCCAACTTCACTCCCGACGAGATGTTTTACAAGTAAGTATTCCATATTATTTAGATTTACTGAACCTGACTACTACTATTTATCTATACTAATATTATAAAGCTGAAGAGTTTGTTTGGTTGAACGCGCTAATCTCGGGAACTGCTGGTCCGAATTGAAAAGTAATTTTTGTGTTGTATAGTACACTAGCAGCCCGTCCCGGCTTCGCACGGGGTAGACAATATTGTTGTACATTATTTTGTTCTATCGCTAATAGTTTCGGCAGCGCATTCGACGAAAGACATTTTAAGACTCATTTTTCTACACCTTCGGTTACATTGTTCAAATTTTACCAAGGATCCCTATTTTTTTTCAAAATGAAATGTAGCCTATGTCAAATTGGAAGAATGTAGCATTCTATTGGTGAAATATTTTTTTAAATCGGCCCAGTACTTTTTGAGCCTATTCATTACAAACATACAAAAATAGGTACAAATCTTTCCTCTTTATAATATTAGTATAAATTTATCGAGGTATAGGATATATAACATCTCGCTACGACTAATAGGTACAACATCAATGCAAAATGTTGCAAAAATCTATGTCTATCCTTTTCTAACACGTAGGGACTTTTCTATATCCATCCTTTTCTATCACGCTAGGACTTTTCTATAAATTCTAGTTCTCAAATTGATCTTGAATAGAATGCTCCTAAACGTTCTAGAATGTTTATTTACATTCTGGAATGCCCGGGCTTCGTTGGTAGTTAATTTTTATGTATGATTATGTTTAATCTTAGACTCACAGCTTCAATATTGTTTATCTTAAGCTATTCGATGTATTTTATACATTAACCAATTCGAATCTACAATAAGTAAGCAATAAAGTAAGTTGGTGCAAAAACAGCAATAATATCTTTATATCTTCGATTTTTTTTAATTAAAAATAAAATTTTATTGTTTTAAGAGCGGGTCGTGCGAAAATTTGAGATTTAAAAAAAAGAATTCATAACTAAATAACTAAGTGACATTTTAAAAATCGCAAAAGGACTAATTGTAGACTATACATTTGAGATTAATTCGAATTTAAGGCCCGTATTCCGAAACAGCGCTTGAGTCTGAGTCGAGCCTCAAGCATAGATTTTATGACAGTTCTCCATTGAAAAGTGTCAAAAATCTGTGCTTGAGGCTCGACTCAGACCTAAGCACTGTTTCAGAATACGGGCCTTACCCCCGAATACTGAAACGAAACTCAGATTTAAGCACGTCTCAAGCGACGAATATTTGACAGATTTTCATTGAAAACTGTCAAATATATTCGTCGCTTGAGACGTGCTTAAATCTGAGTTGCGTTTCAGTATTCGAGGGATAGTGTGTTAAAAAAATATACTATTTAACATGACATTCTATTTAACGCTAATGAAAATCGTATGTCAGCGTTAAATAGAATGTCATGTTAAATAGTATATTTTTTTAACACACTTAAATTCGAATTAATCTCAAATGTAGTCTACAATTAGTCCTTTTGCAATTTTTATAATGTCACTTAGTTATTTAGTTATGTTTTTTTTTTTTTAATCTCAAATTTGCGCACGACCCGCTCTTAAATAAAATTTTATTTTATTGTTAATATTGTTCCAGAGAATTCATAATAAACGCGGAACACGAGGCTTTTAGAACGCATCTAAGAGACGCGTTGTCAGCTGAAATAGTAACGTTAGACGCTACGCAGTTTGCGGTCGAAGACAGGGGCAACTGTGAGTATATCATACCTTTTTATTGATTGTCTAGTGTTTACTACATAGGAACATAGGTGTCTGTTCTCTGTCTGGGTGTTGTATAGTATTCTAAGTATGTACAAGGTGAACCAAAAGAAGTCATCCGATGTTATTTGGCTGTATTTTTAGGGTTCCGTAGCCAAATGGCAAAAACGGAACCCTTATAGATTCGTCATGTCTGTCTGTCTGTCTGTCTGTCTGTCTGTCCGTCCGTATGTCACAGCATTTTTCTCCGAAACCGTAAGAGCTAGACTGATGAAACTTGGCAAGTAGATGTATTCTGTGAACCGCATTAAGATTTTTACATAAAAATAAAAAAAAAACTATAAATTTCGGGGGTCCCCATACTTGAAACTGAATTTCAAAAACTTTTTTTTCATCAAACCCATACGTGTGGGGTATCTATGAATAGGTCTTAAAAAATAATGTTGAGGTTTCTAATATCGTTTTTTTCTAAACTGAATAGTTTGCGCGAGAGACACTTCCAAAGTGGAAAAAAGTTGGTCCCCCCCCCTCTAACTTCTAAAGTAAGAGAATGATAATACTAAAAAAAATATATGTTGTACATTACTATGTAAACTTCCAACGATATTTGGTTTGAACGAGATCTAGTCAGTAGTTTTTTTTTTATACGTCATAAACCGTAAACAACAATTTACCTTTCGACGAACTACAAGAACCTTATTATGTTACATCAAGTAACATAATATAAAGGTTCTTGTAGTTCGTCGTGCTACGGAACCCTTCATGGGCGAGTCCGACTCGCACTTGGCTGCTTTTTTTTATTTTGTTTTTATGAAAAACTTTAGTTCTTCTTGTGATAAATTTGTTTACTCAATCAATTAGAATTTATTCCATCAAGTTGAGAAAATGATATCGGTCAAGTGGCCGCCGCCAGAGTTGATGACCATACGGGCCCGATTTATGGCATTTTCGATCACTCTTTTGGCGAATAATCTCCAAAGAGTCTCAGGCTGGTTGGCGTAAGCCCGTGACGTAATCGCAGTAACTTTGAGCGGGTGTTATGACTATACACGGGTTTTCGGTGCCCCAGAACGATAATTCTGTTTATCACGTAACCAATAAGATGGAAATGAGCCACATCGCTCATGATAATTTTCGAAGAAAAATCTTTTCGTTGAAATTCAGGATAATAGCTTAAGCATAAGTTTGGCAGCTTGTTGTTTAGATTCAGCGTTTTTTTTAGTTCACAAATGTCAAAACCGAATTGACATTTGGCGCCATTTGCAAAAGTAAGAGTGGTTTCAAATATGGTGATTACTTTTGGCCCACCTGTTATTTACAATAAAAATAATTATGTAAGTATTATAACAGCTATCTAGTTTCCATACGAGCTCTGCTTAGTTTGGGGCTAGATAGTGTTGTGTGGATTTTCTATAATATTTATATATTTTCAGCTAACAACATAGATATATCCCGAGAATACCTCCAACTGACGAAAAAACTATCCCTCTTATCAAAATTCCTCGGTTTCCTGACTGCCTTACCGTACTCATCAATACCTGTAGAGATAAGCAAGAATAATAACATTATAACATTGAACAAAGAACATAACTACGAGCTGCCGAAGGAGAAGGTGTTGGAAAATAGTCTGATATTGAGGAACTATGTGAGTAGATAAGCAATTATATTGTAACTAGCAACAGCCCGCGCCTTTTCTCGCCCCGTTGATTTTTCTTTTAAAAGTTTGTCCTCTTTTTCTCCGCTTAAGGAAATCATTTTCCAATTTCCTTTCTTAGTGCACCCCTATGCTATAAAAGAAACATATCCTCCAAGTTTCATGCTTCTAGGACTTACGGTTTAGGCTGAGCGTTGATTGTCAGTCAGTCAGTCAGTAACGTATCAAGGGTCACGCAAAAAGTGCCAGCGGTCTACTTGCGGAAAAACCTGCCGCACATCAAGTGCGGATAATGAATTTGTGCGGAAGCCTTTTAAACCTTCTCTGGACTTTTACAAATAATTCAAGACCAAAATTAGTAAAATCGGTCGAGTCGTTCTCGAGTTTTAATGAGGCGAGCGAAGCCGCTGGCGGCCGCTAATCAATTCTATAATTTTTTTTTTTGAATTATTACTTGTTTTAATTTCATCTTAAAATAATTTGCATTAAGTTAAAAAACTTGAGAACAGACTTGTCTTTTGGTGGTAGATCCCCTTTTGTCTCAGTCTAAATTAAACGGTCTCAAACGGTGAAGGAAAACATCGTGAGGAAACCGGCATGTCGTAGAACATAAAAAGCTCGAAAATATGTGTCAAATCCACGAAAAGAGCCTCGTTGAGGCGCAAATCCTTTCACCACACTTGGTTTGAAAGAATAGTGAGAAAAAGCCTAAATCATTTTTTTTTTTTCAGAGTCAGCCGACCATAGATCTAAAAGGTCTCCTTCAAAATGCCATAGACAATGGACGTCTATCGATAGCCCTACCTTGGATCGTCAACTACTTATCGATGTTAGATTATACAACCCTACACTTGCCATACTACCAAGACATTATCAAAACATTACTAAACATATACCACACGAAACTAGTTACTACTAGTAGTATGAAAAAGAATACTATAATTTATCTAAAATCGATGCTGGGGTGGCTATTCGATCTGCCGCATTGCTCGGAGACTGAATCGATTACTAATAGTGTGGGGACGGATAGTATCGATAGTTGTGATTTGGTTGATGAATCGATCTTTGAGTTGTGTCCTTGTTTGAAGGATGTAAATACTTTGTTATCAACTTGTAGGTTATCACAGGTTTGTAGTTTTTTATTTTTACTTCTGGCCTGGCTCAGTTGGTCTTGGTAGTAGCTCTGCCTTCTGTGCCGTAGGTCGTGGGTTCGATCCCTACGGATAACAAATATTTGTGTGGTGAACGCAGATGTTTTTTCTCTGTCTGGGTGTTATATTGTATTCTAAGTATTTATTGACAAAAAAATGATGTAAGTAGTATATCAGCGATCTGGTTCCCATAGTACAAGCTCTGCTTAATTTGGGGTTAGATTGTGCTGTGTGGATTGTTTACAATATATTTATTTAGAATATATATATCTAGATGTACCCATAGACCTCTTGAGTACAAAAGTCAGAGCTTGTACTATGGAAACCAGATAGCTAATATTATACTTATATATATTTTTTGTAAATACATATTTAGAATACAATATAACACCCACACAGAGAACTAACATCTGTGTTCACCATGCAAATATTTGTTCTCGGTGGGGATCGAACCCACGACCTACGGCGCAGAAGACAGTGCTACTACCACCTGAGCTGAGAGGCCAGTCATTGAAAGCTGTCAGGCTGGTTTTATTTAATTTTCAAATTTATTAATTTTCAGGAACAAAAAGATATAGGTGGTTTTCGACACATTACTCCAGTAAGCATAAATGTGGATCCTCAAGCAAGGATCAGAAATAAGGAGAAGGAATTACAGGTAATGGACCTCCCAGATTTGGAGCCTAATTCTCGGGTCGACCGAGATTTTCAATGCCCCTTAAATATAACACATTGGCATTGCACGATTTCCGTATATCGTAGCTGTCGAGGCTTCTACGATGAGGTCGTCGATGAATTACTCAAGGAAATCATCCATTCTCTCTTCGAAAAGAAGCAATAAAATAAAATTGCAAAATGATCCGAGATGAGCTGAGAATTAGGCTCCAGATAGTGTTGCGTGAATTCCACAATATTAAAATAGAAAAAAAATGTCCGCAGACACGTTTAGAAGAGGAACTGGTAAAATCCCAACCATCATCAACACGGCGCGTGTTAGAGATGGTGATAGAACGTGTGACGTCAGCGGCTGTGCGCGAGCTCAGCGCGAGAGAACTCACGCAAGCACGAGCGAAGGCGAACGAACATGTGGCGCGCACCATCGCTAACGAACATAACAGAGATCATGTAAGTAGAGGTGTAGATGAGACTATAGGGGAACAAGCGAGCGCGAACGAAGGCGAACGAACATGTGGCGCGGACCATCGCCAACGAACATAACAGAGATCATGTAAGTAGAGGTGTAGATGAGACTATAGGGGAACAAGCGAGCGCCAACGAAGGCGAACGAACATGTGGCGCGGACCATCGCCAACGAACATACCAGAGATCATGTGAGTAGAGGTGTAGATAATAGGAGAACAAGCGAGAACGAAGGCGAACAAACATACCCAAATAGTTCATGTGAATAGAGGGTTAAATAAAAAAATAAAAGAACAAGTGAGCGCAAATGAAATGTGCTTTAGTCCCGCTGGCCGATCTTAAGATCGTGGGTTCGTTCCGTATTTAAAATGCATTGAGCAGCAAAGGCCTGCGCACAGCAGTAAATCCTACTTAGGCAGGCCGCACACCAGTAGGCCTAAGATGACCACCACGAGAGTCGATATAACTCGTCAAAAGTAGAGATATGTCTATATCTCTACACGAGCTAAGATGACCGCCTAAATATGTCGTCATCATCTGTCAAATGAAGACTTCTTCGGAATTCGAATTTTGATTTTTGAATTTTGTCGTCAAATGGTAAGATGACCGCCATATTTTCTCGTCTTTTGACGTTTCTGCGCGGGAAATTTTCTCGTCGACAGTTTTTGAAAACGAGATATGTCTTCCGCTTGTCTTTTAGATTTTGTTTTGCTAACTTTTCAAAGGATGGCTATAACTTACTATAATCATCTTATTGCGATGTACGCCGATAAGCAAAACAGAAAGATGCAACGGAAAATAATCAGAGACGTATGTGGTATGTGATCCTTTTGACGTTGTTGAGTTTCAGTGCCTCTGGAGATTATCAAAACCCTGGGAATTCTACCTCATCAAACGTCTAAAACCCGATTTAGAGCCTAAAACTAGTACGGGCCTATCTTACTGCGGGCGGTGCATTCGAAGGTGAGTACCTAGTTCATTTGAGGTTAACTACCCATAGATTTCTATGTGTTATCCTGCTTAAAATGTTATTGTAAAGGTCTAAAATTAATAATAACAAATTAGGTTAGTGTGAGTCAACACTTCTCATACATTTACCCGATTCACTCAATGTTTCAATAGTGAAGACGTGTCATTGGATCTCAGTTTACCAACTACGAACTACTACACTACGAATTTATGCAAAGTAAAAACTGAGTATAGTTACCTACCTATCTAATACTTTAGTAAAAATATTTTAATAACAGGGTGACATTGGACGAAGATGCACGAGTCGAAAACGAAGAAGTTATCAACGGAGATTTGGCTGCAGAGGACCCATCACCTGCGGGTCTGCTTCGGCAAGGCCAAAGACGCGCAGAACTTCTACGTTATGTTAATGAATAGAATATTACAAAAGCCTTAAAAATATTTATACCTTATCAACCATAAGCACCTACAAAGAAAGCCCTCTTCATTAGTTCAACATTATTTAGGTAAAAATACAGTTTTCTGTGTGTAAATAAATTTATTTGTCATATATTAAAATAGGTATATTATTTACAAGTTATGCAAATACCTATGTAAGGTGGAATGTTTGGTTTGTGGATGGCCCATGGAATCTGAAAAGAAACAAATACATTAATATACGGACATGCTCATAGAGGTATTTCTGTATTCTCTATCCTGCATCCTGCAATCATTCCTTTAGTGCAAACTGCTTAGTCTACGCACATAAATACATTATGTAGTTCTATGAGTTAATTTAGTTAGATACGGCTCAATGGACACTGAAAACAAAACTTGGTAGTTATGTACTACGGAGTAGGTATATTAAAGTAACTAATACTCACATATCGAGGGTTTTAACACTGCACCCTCGATATATAATTTTTGTTACCTATTTTAAAAATCCTCATTGATAAATAGCAACAGGTCAAAACAGGTATGGTTGCTATCAAAACGTACAATTTTCCACTGTCCACCGTCCCACCAAGGCTCAAACTCGTCGGTCTTGAGGTGGTTCCACCCCGCTGTTATTTGTTGGACACTTTGCAGCGAGCTTTAATCACCTGCCGCAAATTCATAGTGCTCGGACATATCATACCGGCAAAGAAACTCTATTTGGATTCTGTTACTTCTAACCCTGAAATATTAATACAAACAATAAGTATAGCTAGCAGCATAGGTATGTACCGATTTTGAGAATACAATGAATCTATTTTGCTAGTGCTATCGGTTTTTAACAATAAATAGGGGTACCTACCATAGGTATTTACTTACATTTTCATTCCGTTTGCTTCCCTATTATTTTATTTTAGTTTTGGCGGGGTTTTTTTTTCAGTCACAGGTACCAAATTGAATGAACGAAACCATTAAAAAATAAAAATACAATGGTAGATTATGGTAGAATATGGAAGAAATGATCACTGGTTTGTCTTCACGACATAGGCGAGTCGTCGACGACAGCTGTCTCTCTCGTGATGCTCATCTTACCATAATCGACAAACGAATCGATGTCGACAAAATTTTCTCTTCTCGCGAAGACATTGTCACGTCGGTCATCTTAGGCCTACAGGCATACACTTGTATCTCGATAATTGTGGCGCCACATTTGAAACGCGACACATTTAACGCCCCCATATATCTGTACGTGACGTGATAGAATCAGGAATGAGGATATCCGTAGAAGAACCAAGGTCACTGACATAGCTCGTAGAGTTAGTAAGTTGAAGTGGCAATGGGCAGGCCATATAGCTCGAAGGACCGACAACCGTTGGGGAATAAAGGTTCTCGAATGGCGACCACGAACCGGAAGACGAAGCGTTGGGCGCCCACCCACCAGATGGACCGACGACATTGTTAAGATCGCGGGAAGTCGATGGATGGAAAGGGCTCAGAATCGTTCTTCCTGGAAATGTGTAGGGGAGGCCTATGTCCAGCAGTGGACTTCTACAGGCTGATGATGATGATGATGATATATGTGTACGTGAGCACGCGCACTGAGGAAACATTTGTAGCGGGCGCACTTTGTGGCGAGACGTTGTGCGCGCTACACGAATTCAAGATCGAACACGTTCGTTATTTGTGGCGCCACATCAAGAAATCGTCGTCGTCAGACGATGATGTCGACATTCCTAAAGCGGTGCCACGCTACAACTGTGCTTTCGATGTGCGCATATACAATACATTTGTAGCAAGCTGAATTGTAGCGCATTGATTGTGGCGACGTAAATGTTCGATGCGTGTAGCATGTGGCGCTGGTGTGCGGCCTGCCTTGCATATTATGATGTTAAATGTGTATTGTTCCCAGGGGGCCCTCCTAGCCACCGTGACAAGTATCTACAACACGCGTCTACAATCCCTCCGAGCGGCCGCGTTGGAGGCCGCTAGGGGCCCCTTGGCCGAGCGCACTAGGGCCGCCCTTACAGCCTTACTGCCCAATGCACCCGCGCCCTTACAGAGGTACCACTAACACTTATAAGTGTAATCTTTCTTCTCTTTTGTGTGTCATTTTGAGAGCACTGGTGGTCTAGTGGTAGTGGCCTTCTGATCCGAAGGTCATGGGATCAAATCCACTCGTGTACCAATGAGTTTTTCTGTCGAAAAATGTATGTGCACTATGCCAGTACTCTCAAAACGGTGAAGGAAAACATCGTGAGTAAACCGGCGTGTTGTAGAACCTAAAAAAGTTCGAGCAACACGTGTCAAGGTCACGCAAAAAGGGCGCCAGCGGCATACGGCCTACGTGGTCCATCTTGGTGTCCTTTTGGGCGTGATTTCTTAAAACTTAAGTATTTTTTTAAGTTAATGTGCCAGTTAAATAATAAGTACAACTCATTATTGATTTTCACTAAAATAATGGTTGAAAAAAATCAATTTTAAACTTAAAATTAAAAAATAATGGGCGGCCTTATTGCTACCAAACCACCTTCCCCGTTTTAAAGTTTCGTTGATTTCATGACGTGTGATTCTAGTATGTTTGTATATTTCTAATTATAACATATTTTCAGTGTAGCATGCCGAGCCGCTAGAAACAGACTGAATAACTGGATAAATGATCATTGGAATACCACAGGTAATATTATAATTATTGGCTAAATTGTAAATTGAAATATATTATTTTGACGTTAGTTGTACGTTGATTGTCTGTCAGTCGGTAACATAAGAGTTTTATACAGGGTGTTTTTTTGAGAATAGCGGTGATGGTCAAGTCTGAAACCACGAGAGTTGGGGAAAAGTCGTGAAAGGAGGCATGCCCTCGATTTATAAGAAAACAAACTGTATGAAAACTACCTGTATATTCATCTTTTTCAAAAATCTTTTACTTTTGAAGGATATGTTTTAAGTTTTCTGTCGTGTAAAAATATAACATAGTGAAAGTTTGCTATTTCCATTCATTTTTAGTAACACATTTATTTGCAAAGATTGATCCGATAAAGATTGATCAGTAACAAAATCATTCAATATTTTTTTTTGTCAAATAATTCACGTCCATTTCCGTCAAAAGTAAAAGATTTTGAAAAAGATAAATATGCAGTTATTCTTTTCTTATAAATCGAAGGCATGAATCCTTTCCCGACTTTAAAAATACAAATATTTTATTTTCTTTCAACTTAATCTAGAATACATTTCATAGGTTTGGGACCCTCTTTTAAGCATAGAAATACCTGTGTTAGAGGGTCTCGCTCTTCTGTAATATAATCGTTTTGACTTAAAACTATGTTCCCCTAACTCTACTAAACCCTAATTATGTATTTCTCTAACTTTCGTGGTTTCGGACTTGACCATCACCGCCTTTCTCAAAAACAACCCTGTATATTAATATTGTTTTTCTTTTTTTACAGCGGTTCTATGTAAAGATATAGAATCGGAAATGAAGACACTACTCTCTCTCAATGAGATGAGAGTCCCCAGTTTAAGGACCCCCACTGCTAATGCGTCATCGGTGCTAAGCTGTGAGGAAAGTCCAGCCACTGTGCTTATACATCTCAAGGTAATTTATTATTCTTCTGGTCGTGACACTACAAATCATCATCATCAGCCTGAAGAAGTCCACTGCTGGACATAGGCCTCCCCTACACATTTCCAGGAAGAACGATTCTGAGCCCTTTCCATCCAGCGACTTCCCGCGATCTTAACAATGTCGTCGGTCCATCTGGTGGGTGGGCGCCCTACGTTTCGTCTTCAGGTTCGTGGTCGCCATTCGAGAACCTTTATTCCCCAACGGTTGTCAGTTCGTCAGTGGAAAAAAAGTCAGTTGAATCAGTGTGGTAAAAGGATTTTAAGTGCGTCTCAAAAATGCCTTCTTCATGCACTCGGCACATGTTTTGTCCGTTTGTGAATACTGGCATTTGATTTGGTGCACGACTGGATTTGAACCCACGAATTTAGGATCGGAAGGTGGGACCGCTTAAAAACCGATAACGTTTCGAAAGTAATATATTTCAGTAAGCTTAATTTATGGTACATTTCATGGGTTTGAGACTCTCTGTTAAGTATGGAAATAACTGTGTTAGATCGTCTCGCTCTTCGTAGTACATCCATCCATTCTTACAAACTTTTGTGTTTATTTATTTATTTATTTATTCATTCCCTTATTTAAGGCTTAAAACTAATAAATATCTAATAAACTAAAAAAAAACATCTTACAAACTTCTATCTAACTTAGTACTAATATTGCACCGCACACAATAAGTTGGTTTATTTACATTAACATCTAGATATAACATAGGCAACACATACTTATCTCGTGCATTATAACCTAGTATATATAAACTTTAACTTGTATTAAAAAATATAATATAGTGTTATAATATTAGTGTGATTTTAAATAGTTTTTTCTTGAATTTCAGGAGCACATATGCCTAGTCCTGGAAGACAGTTTCACAGACGATGTGTCGGCTATAGTGGGTATGTGTGTATCGGTTAGTGCGCCTCCATGTGTTACCGCGCGCGCCGTATGTCGCCTCTCTGTGGACCTCTGTCTGGTATACGGTACGTGTTATTACTAATTTAAATATAAATACTCAATTAAAAATTACCAAATAATAATGATGAATGTTGACCGTTCTAATTAATTAAATAAATAATAAATATTGTGGCCAATCCACACAACACTATCTAGCCCCAAATTAAGCAGAGCTTGTACTGTGGGAACTAGATAGCTGATACATTTTTTTTTAAATGCATACTAAGAATACAATATGACACCCAGACAGAGAACAAACTTCTGTGTTCACCACACACATATTTGTTTTCGGTGGAGATCGAACCCACGACCTACAACGCAGAAGGCAGAGCTACCAACTGATCTGAGAGCTAGATCGGATATTAGAAACAGGCACTCTTATATGTGTTTAAAAAAACTCTAATCTTGTCGGATGACGCAAGTTAATATTTAGTGTAGTATTTTTTGTTTCAGTATCAAGAAGACCAAAAGAGGTAACCGAGTCATTTCTACAAAGTCTTCACACAATATGGAATACATGTTGTCCGGACAGAAAGCATAACAATAACAATATAACTAACGAACAAAGAGATGAGGACTTTGACAGAAACTACCCGGACGACCGTCTGCCTACCCCTATAAGCGACGAGGAAGACCCTAAACGAAATACAAGACGTCTAAGTACTGGGTCCCTCTCAAACATAAGATTTAATTTTGAGGAAACTAAATCGGATGTGAATTTTTCAAATTTACAAGAATATGTGAAAATTGATAAAAAATCACCTAAAAGTCCTAGTTTGAAGCTAAGTCCGAAACCTAGTAGTCCAATGGTGACCCCATTGAAAAGAATAACTCCTATTTCTCTACCAAGTACCCCGAAAACTAAATTACAGCCGGCAACTATTGTAAATACAGATTCAATTGATGCAAATTCAAGACAGATTGATCTAAATTCAAGACAGATTGATCCAAATTCAAGACAGACTGATCAAAATTCAAGACAGATTGATCCAAATTCGCCAAACTCGAGACATATTGATCTAAATTCAAGACAAAATGATCCAAATTCAAGACAGATTGATCCAAATTCAAGACAGACTGATCAAAATTCAAGACAGATTGATCCAAATTCGCCAAACTCGAGACATATTGATCTAAATTCAAGACAAAATGATCCAAATTCAAGACAGATTGATCCAAATTCAAGACAGACTGATCCACATTCACCAAACTTGAGACAGATTGATCCAAATAAAAGACAGAGTGATCTAAAATCAAGACAGATTGATCTAAATTCAAGACAGATTGATCCAAATTCACCAAACTTTAGACAAACTGATACAAATGCAAAACAGCCTGACCCAAACAGAACAGAATCAAAATTGGATCACATAAATCACAAAGAATCAAGTGATTACCTTCTAGAATATTTTGATAGGATTCTATGTTCAAGAAACATAATGATGCTGAGTTTATCGAAATGCAAGCAAAGCGATGTGTGGGAGGCTCTAGCTATTATGATAGTGTTTCTGCTGAAGAATGATTATTTAAGCGAAGATTCGCTAACAGAGCAATGTCTCGCTGTGTACAGACAAGATTGGTCTCAGGTAATATTTTAATATTAACCAGATGGACCGACGACATTGTTAAGATCGCGGGAAGTCGGTGGATGGAAAGAGATAAGAATCGTTCTTCCTGGAAATGTGTAGGGGAGGCCTATGTCCAGCAGTGGACTTCTACATGATAAATAAATAAATAAATATTGTGGATAATTCACACAACACTCTCTAGCCCCAAACTAAGCAGAGCTTGTACTATGGGAACCAGATAGCTGATATAATACTTAATTACATTTTTTTTTTGTAAATACATGCTTAGACTTTAATATATCACCCAGACAGAGAACAAACATCTGTGTTCACCACACAAATATTTGTTCTCGGTGGGGATCGAACCCACGACCTACTGCGCAGAAGGCAGAGCTACTACCAACTGATCTGAGAGGCCAGTCTATATAACATTAACCTATTTTTCTCTTTACAGAGTGTGTTAGAAAACCTATCGAGTTGCATGAAGGCAGTGTCTTCGAAATGGTCGCGCTCATCCACCGGCAAATTCACACTGTTCCTAGACTTCCTTGCAGAGTACTGCGGAGATATGGACTATGAACTCACTGAATAACGGCGCAAGCCCACCGCTACGCACGGAGAGGCTACGTTGAGCTTCGCTTTGTAAGAAAACTAGCGGCCACCCGTGACTCCGTTTGCCCCGTTCCCGTTACGCCTCGTTCCCGATACGCCCTGTTCCCGTTACGCCTCGTTTACGTTACGCCTCGTTCCCAATACGCCCCGTTCCCGTTACGACTCGTTTACGTTACGACTCGTTCCCGTTACGCCTCGTTTACGTTACGCCTTGTTCACGATACGCCCCGTTCCCGTTACGTCCTGTTCCCGTTACGCCCCGTTCCCGTTACGTCCCGTTCCCGTTACGCCTGGTTTACATTACGCCTCGTTGACTTTACGCCTCGTTCCCGTTACGCCTCGTTCCCGTTACGCCTCGTTTACGATACGCCCCGTTCACGCTACGTCCCGTTTCCGTTCCTTTTTCGGGATAAAAAGCATTCTATGTCCGTCTCCTGGCTCTAAGCTACCTCTCCACCAATTTTCAGCCAAATCGGTTCAGCTGTTCTTGAGTTATAAATAGTGTTACGACAAGACGGAAAACAAATCCATCCCTTGGGAATTAAAAGTTTTATCGGGATAAAAAGTAGCAAAATCAAAAGCAAAAGTGTATTTATTTAGCAGGATTACAATCACTTTGAAACGTCTTAAAGCTAGGTGAGTCTAGGTGCCAGTTCCATGAGACTATGTGCTATTCCAGACTATAATCTCTGTGCCAATTTTCATTCAGATCCTTTCAGCCGTTCTGGAGTTATTGAGTAACAAACAACCATCCATACATCCAAACTTTCTATCTATTCAGCCTGTATGCACCCACTGCTGGGTATAGGCCTCCTCCCTAATACATCACTCTCTTCGGTCCTGTGCCAGTCTCCGCCATTGCTGCCCAACTACTCCGACAATGTCATCCGACCAACGGGCGGGTGGTCTGCCTCGTGGTCGCTGTGCGTCTCTTGGCCACCATTCTATAATCGCCGTTGTCCATCTCCCATCATTCCTTCTGGCCACGTGTCCGGCCCATCTCCACTTCAGACTAGTGATCCGCATACCTACGTCTACGACTTTCGTTCGGCGTCGTATCTCCAAACTTTCTAATTTATGATATTAGTGGGATAGTGTGATGTATTTGGTTGTGTTCACTGCAACCCACGGAGAGGCAACGCATGAGTAGACGTCATTGACACACGCTTGGCTTGAATAGGCGATTATATAACCTGTTGACATGGGTATATATGCTGTCGACATGGGTCTAGGTTTCCACTGGAATACACCATGCTATCAAGACTAGGGCTCTAAAAGTACGCCGAAGGAAGTCTCTCTAAAAATAAAAAAAATTGTGTGTGTCAGCTCCGACGCACGACTGGAGTTTACTCCTTAAGTACGATTGTCAAAACAGACGCAACAAGCTCAATAACATATAGATATACTCTATACCAGTGCAGCCAGATCGTGCGTAGAGCGTACCCCCACTATAAGATGTTTTGCCATCAGTATAAGTGAGAGAAAGCATTATAAAGTATAGGCTAAGTACCTAAGGGTACACACTACCCACGATCTAGCTGCACTGCTCACACCAAATTAGAAAGTTGCGCACGATAGGTTGCGCACCAAAAACGCAACGAGGTCATTCGTTCAGTAGATTTTACCCCTCACTTTTTTCTCATACCAAAAAACCGATTCTTAAGGAGTAAAATCCAAAAAAGTATTATAAGTGTTCAAAAGTATTGTAAAAAGAGTATAATATATTCGTAGCAAGAGGACTGCCTACCCCCATGGGGGGAGCAATTGAATTGCGGCTTAGTCAGCTCCGCACGTATTGACCATGTCTTTCCTGTGCATTAGGCCGACTAAGCTGTCAGGATGGTATAGGTGCTGGACAAGCCAAGCCTATTCCATCTAAAATCCTGTCCCAGGCACTATAGCGTCCCGCAAGTAGGGACATGAGTAAACACCATTGGCCCCTGACGCTATATAAATCATCTACAAAAGATGGAAAAGTCTGTTTTTTTAGATGAAATGTTTTAAAAGCATTTGTCCCAATAAAGTTAGATACAATATTAGACGTTTGTAAAAATAATTGTTTCATGTTAGATATCTTAAAATGTGAAAGTGACCGGCGGGAATCGAACCGACTACAAGATTACGTCAAGTGCCTAAAAAACTAAGAATCAGTATCAGTTGAAGCGTTATTAGGCCCCTAACTAAGCACAGCTTAGTGTTACATAATATAAGAACCAGATGAATGGTTGAATATAACACCCAGACAGAAACCGTTGATGGACGCAGGGCAGTGCATCGTAGGGCACGTTCCTGACGTGCGTGACCTACGAGGCATTACTTTGTTATAGGCGATGGGTACCACTTAACATCAGGTGGGCCATATACTTGTTTGATCAGCTAATTAAAAAAAAACATTTAAACAAATTATTAATAAAACAAAAAACATTAAACATTAAAAAAAAACCAAACATCTATGTTCACCACAAATACTTGTTCTGTGTGGGGATCGAACCCACGCCCTCTAGCGCAGAAGGCAGAGCTCCAAACTAAACTGTCATTGATGTATTGGTTCGATTTTTCAGGTCACCTATCAGCTAGTTAAAAATATGAAGGTATGTCTCATTCGTGATATTTATAAGAGAAAAACAATAAAATGTTTGAAAACACCATTTAGTCTAAGCAAAAAGTTATACGTCAATTGTGTTGTGGTCTTTATTAGAAAAATGTATTTAAAAAAATGGTGATTTTTATAGCGCCATCTAGCCCCAAACTAAGCAAAGCTTGTACTATGGGAATATTACTGATAATAGTTATAACTAGCTTCTTTCTCAAATGTCGTTTTGAGCGTTTTTCTAATCTCTTCTATTTCTGTGCTTAAAACATTTGCTGGCACACAATTTTGATGTTCTAACATAACCTAACCTATAGCGACAAGAACATGCACAAGAACCCGCTGCCAGAACAAAACATCGATTATTCAATTGCTACAGTGTGCACGAGGCTTAACTGGCATCGTAATAACGGGGCGTACAATAACGACACGTGACGACATTGTACAGCATGTTATTTCACGACCTTTTATTGTACGCCCCGTTCATCCAAACCCTGGCATCGTAACAACGGTGTGTACATTAACCTGCTGTACATTATCCTGCTGTGCATTAACGGGTCGTACATTATTGCCTCCCCCGAAAATAGTTTCTTATAGAAATGCATTGACTGTTGTTGATCTGTCTGAGGCATGGTATTGATTTCTTTTTTGTTTAAAATGTTTTTTTTATTGAGCTAATGATCCAAAATATTCCGTTGAACCGTTTGATTATCAGCTCTTTTCTAGATTTAGAAGAGATTCAGGGTTTTTTTGTATATTTAATTTAAGTTTTTTCCAACACTGTACTAATGAAATCGAATTTTAGACATTTAAGTTTGTCCATTTTGTATAAGCTTGTAACTGCCAAATTATTTTGTAAATATACATGGTAAATGTGTAGAAATTATACAAAATATATATTAATTAATGTACAATGTGTTTTATTTTTATTAAGTATTTTATTAAATAATTGACTGGCCTCTCAGCTCTGGTGGTAGCTCTGCGTTCTGCGCCGTAGTGATAGGGGAGAATGGAAGAAAAAGACATGTTGTGCCGACCCCACCTATAGATAGTGCAATCCACGAAGGCGCGCCCCACTATTCCTCCTAACCGTTTATAGTATATGTGTGCAAGCTTCCGTCAATGTTTGAGTGTTATCGGTACACACTAATTGCCTATGAGTGCACACGCACACTACAATGAATAGACTACGGTTCGCGACTGCCGCTCGGAGCAAACTCCCCGCACCCCGCGAGGGGCGCGTCTACGTGAATTGCACTATCTATAGTGGGATAAGGGCAGGAAGAAGAAGAGATGGCTTCTGAATTCTGTATATGTGATAAAATACGACGAATAATTTTCAGTAGGTACCTACCCGAAGTCCCAGTGCATTTACAACATTTCGTCTACCAAATGTTGTTTTCGTTTCGCCTATTTGGTTCTCTCTATCGTATAGAGAAAAGATGAGCCAGCAAAAATTACGTTACATAGAGTTGTTGTCTCATCAATTTTCTATGCAAAAGAGAGAGACACGTGCTCACACGAAAACAACATTTGGTAGATGAAATTTGGTGGCAAACTCCGACTTCGGGTAATGATGGCTATTTTATCAAATACCAATGAGCAAAGCACATGTTTATTAGTAGCGTCTGCTCCATCTTTTCATCAAAGATTTATGTAGTTCCACCACCTCTGCTTTGGCCAGTTAATCATTTTCAGCGTTCGAATCCAAACTGTACTTAATTTTTAGCTTTTCCACAATTTTTTTGTATGATTCACACTTTTGCCTATAGTAAATATTTTGTTTCCTTAATTTTTTAAGCTTTTCTGCAAGTATTCTTTTAGCTGCACATACTTTGCGTAGTTGATTTTTCAATACGATCTCTTTTGGTGTATCAAATATTAGTTCAGAACTGCTCACTGATACAGACAACGGGTCATCACCACCAGTTTCATCAAACGGTTCCGCTTTTTCTGGTGTTATTGGATCTTCGCATGGTACTGCAGTAATTTTTAAGCGAGTTAGACCAGATTTTGTAATAAATTTGTGTTCATTTTTGAAATGTGCAGAACATACTACTGTGTGATCAGAAGGCAACCATGTTTCCTCGCCGCGGTTTTTTTGGACGAACTTGATCCATTCTTCTCTTTTTTCGTGGCCCGGTCGTGGAATCCTATAAATTAAAATAATAGAACAGGCTAGCTTGGTAGGACCATGAGTGATATACAATTTAAAAATAAAAATCAATAATCACATGTAGTACGAAGCATCACTGGATAAATTTAGAATTGGTTTAGACAAGGTTTGCAAGACAGAAATTTTCGAAATAATAATTTAATAATAAATACCTAATAATCTTTAAAAATAGGCAATTGGCTCAATGTTGCAATTTGTCATATCTGTACACCTAATCTATGACTTTCACTCTAAGCATGGCGCCGCGCCGTGAAGCATGGTTACTATGGTTAGGCGTCATTACAAATTTGACAAAATAATGTTTTATTCAGGTGTATTTTATTCCAAAATCTGGACTTACTTGTGAAAAGTGAATCCGTCGCATTTCTTTGTTTTCCCCGTCCTATTTTTGCAGTATCTGAGTACGCAAGATGGCATTTTGGATAGACACTATTTTCCGACGAAAGCGCGTGTTGTCACATCGAGTACCTAGCTTCGTGTGAGTGAGAGTACGCCAGTTGGCTTACCGGTACGGTAGGTATGTATCTGTTGCCAACATGCTACTAGTTTATCGAAGTTTCGCTATCTCATGTATAGTATACCTACGTCAACATTCAGTCTTGTTGCAATCGTTCCTTGACAAAGATAAATTTTGTTTCAATCCGTTTTTTATTGCAATCGAAGCTCAAAAACTGACTGATGCGACTAGGTTTTGATTGCAATAAAAGATACGCAATCTCTGGACCCCAAGTTGAAAATGAACAAAGCATTCTGGGGGCTAATTCTCGGGCCGATCTCGATCATTTTGAAATTTTATTTTATTGCTTTTTTTCACAACCCCGCACTTTTTGTAAGTTTTCCGTATATCGTAGCTGTCGAGGCTTTTACGAAGAGGTCGTTTATGAATTACTCAAGGAAATTATCAATTCCCCCTTCGAAAAGAAGCAATAAAATAAAATTTCAAAATGATCGAGATCGGCCCGAGAATTAACCCCCTGTAACCTTTTATTATCGCCATCGTAATGTTTATGCAAATTTAAGCATCGAGATACGTACCTACAAGAGACGCTATTCAGAACACAAAACCGTAAGAGCTAGCTGAAACTAGCTGAAACTTGGCGAGTAGATGTATTCTGTGAACCGCATTAAGATTTTTACACAAATATAGAAAAAAAACTGTAAATTTTGGGGGTCCCCATACTTGAAACTGAAACTAAAAAATTTTTTTTTCATCAAACCCATACGTGTGGGGTATCTATGAATAGGTCTTCAAAAATGATGTTGAGGTTTCTAATATTGTTTTTTTCTAAACTGAATAGTTTGCGCGAGAGACACTTCCAAAGTGGAAAAAAGTTGGTCCCCCCCCCTCTAACTTCTAAAATAAGTGACTGATAAAACTAAAAAAAATATATGTTGTACATTACTATGGAAACTTCCAACGATATTTGGTTTGAACGAGATCTAGTCAGTAGTTTTTTTTTTATACGTCATAAATCGTAAACCGCAATTTACCTTTTGACGAACTACTAGAACTTCTAGAACTCTATGTTATATTACTTACTGCTACGGAACCCTTCATGGGCGAGTCCGACTCGCACTTGGCCGCTTTTTTTTTTATAATACCTCTACCTACATTAAACAGCGCGGTATTTTGAAAAGGGCGGTGATGGCCAAGTCCGAAACCACGAAAGTTAGGGAAAAGTCGTGAAAGGAAACATGCCCTCGATTTATAATAAGAAAACAATAACTGCATATTTTTTTTTTTCAAAAATCTGTGTTTTTCTGCCAAACTCAACACATTTCTCAACCAAATTGACAAGTTTACAGTACGTACCTATATACCTACGGTCGCGGATGACTGGTGATGTGACTAGTGTCGAGTGATCGAGTCGATTACCGATTTATCATGAATAGTGAAATCGACTAAAAGACAAAAATATGTTAATAGTAATGAATATACAAAAGTAGTTGATGATAGTTCTAATCTGAAAACTTAGGTTGTTTAATGGGAATAAATCAATATAATTAGACACTACCTATGCTTTTTTTTTCTTTAAAACGGTTTTGGAACCAATTGTGTACTACCTACCTACTATGTGGTACTTAAGTAGGTAGGTATATAATACAAATTTTAAAACTATGAATAAATAGGTATGTACATAGGTTCTTCAACTAATTTTCTTATAGTAAACAAAAAAACCTATGGCAAATTAGGTAGGTTCGGTACTGTAAAAAAAAGCAAGCAACAGTCAAGTAAACTACGATAGTTTTTTATTACAATTAGGTAATTGGCTTGCGTTTGACTCTCTTATTAGACTAGCTAGGTCGTTTTTTTTTTCTCTGATATCTTATCTCATAAAAAGGATGGAGTTGTGGATCATCGAGATCTTTCTGCCATTGGTTAGCGCGGTTCTTGACCCCGGGCGCATCAGTGGGGTTTTCCGGGAATTTCAAGGTTTCTCTACAAGCTCCCCGATGCCACGCCTGCCAATCTAGTGAACCAACAACTTCAATAATAGCAAATGATATATAATTATGCATAAATTGTAAGTATTAGAAGGATTTGGGCGCGACCTTTGCCCAGCACTGGGACGATATAGGTTAGAAAAAAAAATAGCAAGTACAAACCAGAGAGAAAGTAATTAATTATTTCCGGTATCTATTGAGATATAAAGTAGATTTTTTACACTTGTAAAACTGTCAAAAAATTTATAGGTACTTGCGTCTACTGTAGGTACTTTTGTTTATGATTGTTATAGAATACCTTAATACCGTATCTGTACTTAATCAAGTGGATTCGTGTAGGAAGGTATGTTATATTAATAGGTAGGTACTGTAAATAGGTGCTTACTTGGTCCTGAAAAAAATATTACGATTAGGTATGTTTCTGCCAGTTAAAATCTATACTTACCTACTAGTAAAATAATCACAACAAAAAAAGCTAAAATTATATTTTGCTTTATGTAGTGGTAATAGTAGGTATTCATTTTGGCCTTCTGTAAAAAAAAATATAGGACAATAAGATTAATTTTTCTCATCCTTTTGTACAAAACGTGAAAAGTAGAATTTACAGTAGTCAAGTTTTATATAATCTTCTAAAGAACCATCACTTCACTCTGGATTCAATACCTCGCCCTTGAAGAAAAACATCGTTTTACTCTCTTGTTGTAGGTACACACGGTTCCAGATCAAGTTACACAAGCCAAAGAAAATGGCGCTTTCTACATGGATTTTACAAAAGCGAGCAGCGTAAGCCACAATTTCACTAATGCAGAACTGTGTGTTGCCAGGTTGATTGTCTCAAGACATTTTGTATGGGGCAGATATAAACCGAGACATAATGCGTAGACTCATGCAGTTTGCTCTAGTGTGATCACCCCTATACAATAATGTATCGAAGTCAAAATTTTGCAGTTGTGTCACAACGATCACTTAACGCCTAAAGACTTGTGGACATTTAAGCGTTCTGCAGTGGCGATCAGTGAAACGCTTTCAAATAACCTCTGTCAAATCATAAGTCGGCTGTGGCTACTGTCGGCTTCAAAGCTAATACCTAGTAGTTTTTTTGTTGTTTTAAAGTAAGTACTCAACTTTATTTCTTTTTTATGTTTTAGGTTGGCAGTAGGTAGGTAGGTACCCTTTGTAATTGTCATAAGGTCAATAAAATGTTTTTCTTTCTTTCTTCCAATAGGTTACTGCTGCCTCGAGACATACGGGTCTCTTGTATGCATTGAAAATCTTTCTTTTTTCAACAACAAATCCTAGTAACCGTTTGGGAAGCATTATTTAAGAAAGTACTGTTGTCTTGGGCCACTTACTTACTCCAGGCGTCTTGCAGTTTTCTTGTTCAAGTGCGCACATGTTTTCGAACTCCTTAAATTTGTTTTCCCATTCTTTGTACGAAGTACTGAATCTAAAGCCGCATACACGACCGTAACTGGAATATAGCAAATACAACTAACTGTTTTTTATATGTTTCTCGTGATCCAGGAGGCTCTTTGTGTGTGGCTTGTCCGGGGAAGTATTACCACTATGCTTATTTCTGCCACGAGCTGCTTTGCTGTATTACAGTTTGAAGGGTGTGGGTTGACTGGCTTTACACTTATATGCTTAAGTGGATGGACGATTGGCAGTAGAGCTACGGGGCAATACTTTGTTATGGGCTATGGTTACCACTTGACATTAGGTGGGCTAAATATATGTAAAGAGTGTATTCTTCTTCGAGCTTTTGAACAGCAGGAGTAGTCTACCAAGTAAGTGCCTTAACTCTTTATGTGGCATGAAATTTATTCTAATAAATAATAATAAATAAAATAATAATAATGATAAAAAGCCAGCCTCCTGTGCATCTCTTGTCCAGGTGTTTCCTGCTACCTTTACAATGAAATCGACCCATCGCGCTTTTGGACAACCCAGATTTCTTCGGTTCAACTTTGAACTCTTTTGTAATAAAACAGATGGCTATTCGAAACATAAAGCCACTTTACTTTACTTGTAGTAGTATATACGCGGGCAGTCCCTGTAGCAGTCTCTGTACCTATCCGGCTCACGACCGGAGTATGCGGGCGTGGGTTTGTCTGTGGGTCCACTAAAAGGCTTAAAGTAGTTGATGCTCGTTGGCCATGGCTCAGGTTTTTTGGTTGTGCTAAACAAATAAATGAACAATCAACACTCACACAAAGTCTTGCTGGCCTATATTCTGTAGTACAAATTCTTTAAGGCCACTGCTAAATCCACTGTGAGTTTTCAACTTATGATAATATTAACGAAAAAATGAAAATTGACTGCAGTTTCAGCGATTAAACGAACAAGCCGTGTGGCATAGCACCGCTAACTCCGAACTCACTGGTGGCCTGGTTTCAGTTTTTCAGGTATGCATGGATTTGCATCCAGATATTTTGTATGAGACAGGCTGAGACAGAGGGAGCAGTGATGTAGGGACATTATCATCATCAGTCTAAAGAGGTCCACTGCTGGACATAGACCTCTCCTACACATTACCAGGAAGAACGATTCTGAGCTCTTTCCATCCACCGACTTTCCGCGATCTTAACAATGCTGATCGATGGACGATCTGCAACAAATCGTCCATCTGGTGGGTGGGCGCCATACCACTTAATCCTATCTGAACCTGGTGGGGAATCTACTCTAGCCAAACTCCAAATTAGATGTAGAATGTAACCTCGTGACTAATAACTCCGAAACGAATGTTTCTTTGCTGTGATTTTAGGATGGTTCTTTACCATTTTGGGTAGATATCCATGCAACCGTTTTCATCTTCTTAGGATATTCCTCACTTCAGCCAGTGATTTTTATTAAATGAATTTGTGACAAATCTTTTATGTTTAAGAGCATTACCCACAGTGAAATTAATTAATCAATAAATGTTAATTATAGGCAGAGCTTGTACTATGGGAACCAGATAGCTGATATAATACTTATATACACTTTTTTGTAATACATACTTAGAATACAATATAGCACCCAGACAGAGGACAAACATCTAGGTTCACCACACAAATATTTGTACTCGGTGGGGGTCGAACCCACGACTTCCGGCTCAGAAGGCAAAGCTACTACCAACTGAGCTGAGAGGCCAGTGAAAGGTCGTAAGAGAGCGGTAGGTCACTTACTGAAGATAAACATGCTCCCCTCCTTTCCAATATGGCTCATAATAAGTTAAGCTTGAGTTTGACAATACGCCTTGTGGCAGCATCCCGTACTCCCGATTTCGACGACTTGGCTTTAACCTGGATTGATAAACAACATACAGTACCTAGATAAATAAGAACAATATTTTCTAATGTCCTAATACTTCCTCCTATTATTCTAAAGCCATAAAAGAGCTCACATGTGTTTAACACTGTTTGTGAATCCAAGATCTTACCTATTAAGTTAAAAAATAATATGAATATAGGTAATGATCCTTGACCAGTGGAACCTATAATTATAGTGAGAATTTTACTACTAGTAAGTATTTCGAACCCATGTGGTGAAGGGATTTTAGGGGCTTCCCAGGTAGGTTGGTTCCTTTTTTACGACATACCACCGGTTTCCCCACGACGTTTTCACTCACACATTTAAGAGACTGGCATAGTGCATGTAATTTTGTGCAGAAAACCTACTTGGTTTCACTTATTTTGTGTTCTTTTTCTTTTAATACGATAATCAATTTACAGTCTAAAAGACTTCTACTACACCAAAACCCATAGTAGGTACCTACGTACACACGGGTACAGATCAATATACACAAAACCAAAGAAGAATGGCGCCTATACAACACAGAAGCCAGCAGTGTGTAGTGTGATGTGTGTCTTTGTGAACTAACAACTTATGAGGTACCTATCTTTATTCAAACAAGAGAGTGCCACTACGAGAATTAAAAAAAAAATGATACCCACCGTTTTGCAGTATCCTCGTAGATTTTAATACTCTCTGGTTTTGTAGTTTCATTTTGAATCGTATCGCTTTGTGCGAACGTCCTTTTTACTGAAAATATGATGCATTTATTACTGTAGATGGATAGATACCTAGTCTTCTAGGAGCACGTGGGTAGGTAGGTTATGTACCCATTTAATAAATCAGGTAGGTACATACGCAAAATAAATAATATCACAGCGTGCAAGGATTTCATCTCACAAACATTGTTTTATCATGAAACTAATAAGTATTGCTTTTCTTTACGATCAATTTATGAAGGTAGGTAGTTATCTGAGAACTTTTTGATGATTAGTTATTGATCGAGCGAGCGAAGATAATTTTATCAGATAACTTTGACGAATTGGCGGTTACCTACACGTTTGTGCTAGAATAACATTATTCTAACCTTAATGCCAGTAGGTATTACAGGAACTTACCATTCTCCGGAAATGTAAGCTAGCTGGTGAAATATTAACTTAAGTAGGTAGGTACTTACCTACCTACTTTATGCAATGCCGATGGTAATACGCCATCGGCATTGCGTCTACATTCACACAGCTTATTTTTACGTAAGGCGGGAGCATTCATAACCGCAGTCGCCATAATCACGATAACAATTTAAACGTTGGCACATTTTCATACTAGTTTGTGAGTACACAATATGTATGCAAGTTTCTTTAACTATTTATATAAGTTTCGTTAGAATATATTGACTTTATATATTAATCGACTAAACATTTTATATTTTTAGTCGATTAATTTGTCACTGTCACTGGTCATAACGTCTCATCCCTACTTTTACCGCACAAAAAAAAAATATGTACGTCAAAACAATCGACCACTTCACTCACAGAGTACCACAGAACAAATATTATACTCAAGTTAAGGATTCAATACAAAAAAAGGAAGGAATGCAAACTCTTAGCTCGTGGGTTCCAAAATACATGGCAAAATATTTTATCAACAGATGGCGTTGATATTGTCAATATTTTCAATATTTAATACTCAATATTTTCAATGGAATGACTGCTTATTCGGGGTTAGAACCAGAGTTGCTTGCCTTGAAACTATTGAGCTGAAGTCAAGATGTTGATCGACTGCGTCACGGCACGGTCCTCCGTACATTTAACCGCAATCTTTACTCCGCACAATAAAAAACAAATGTATACTACATAGCAAAATCATCAATCTCTGTGCCTGGGGAGTGAGGGATACCCATGTAGGGTTACAAGAGGCGAGTGAGAAGGCAAGTAATGGTTTTGTGGGAGTGATTGATAATTTCACCTTATAATCTATTGTAATCAACGTCTCAACTTCAGTTCACTTAAAAAAAAAGGTATTTTTGTATTGAATACAAATTCAACGCCATCTATTGGTAAAATATATTTGATCATCTATTTTTAACCCACAATGAATTTGCGAGCTCTTCTTTTATTTTTTTGTGCGGACTCGGACTCGGAGTTCTCTTGAGTATTAGTTGTGTTCTGTGGTTTACGATTTCGTGTAGCGGTTCTTGGCTGTGCTATTTTTGATAATTCTTTTCTAATTTTAATTTTCAGTGTTAGCTTCTGAATAGCATAGTCATGATTAGGAAAATGTCGGAAATAGTGTTGAAAGAAGAAAGATCCAGTCCGGTTCCAGAAGCATTTCATTTTGTAAAAAGGTACAAACAATTATTTCAATCTTATCTTTAAAAATAGAACGAATACCTACCAACGTCTGATCGAGTCGAGTTTATCAGAATCCTGACGAAATCCTATATCATCGAATTAAATTCGCTTTTTGATGTTTTCTGAGCAAAAATACCATCAAAATCAATACAGTCGAGAGTCATGCGCAAAACTGTTTTTAGAAAGTGAGTCGCCAGTCGCCCTAGTTTTGCGACTTACTTACTGTCATAGGATTTGTAAATAGTTTGCTTTTTTGTCTCAATAGTATTTATTTATATAACTATATCAAAACTTTAGGTTTCTGATAGGATACTTGCCTAGGTACTTTTCAGTAGTATAAACTTTGCGCACATCTAAGCGATCTGCGATAGCAATCAGTGAAACTGTCAAATATGACAGCGATATTTGATAGCGTTTCAGCTGATTACCATCACCTAAATGTGCGCAAGCTTTTAGTGTAGATATATACCAATCTTTCATTCTTCCTAGCATTTACCTACTTCCTAAAAAGGTATGGTTTGAAATAAAAACTACAGTTTACTAGCATTATTTAATTTAGACACATTAGTTCTTAATTCATCTTATATTATATTTAATTAAATTAATGGAATATCTGACACAAGATCAGAATCAGTTGCACAATTCCACTTCGCTCTTCAAAAGTTAGCCAAAAGGCAAACCTTCAAAATAAAATGGAAGAGTCTCAGCTCGTGTTCAGGAAACAATAAGTCCGACTCTCTAGCAAGAGTGGGTCCGAAACAGATACCGACCAAAGAGAACCTATATCTCTGCTAACCCCCACCGGCAGAAATAAGAAATAGACTGAGGACTCTTGGATCCTGTTCAGTCATGTCTTCCAGTCGTAAACCAGTAGGCCTACCATGAGCTCTGTCTAGCTCTGTCTCTGGTTCTGTTTTTCAGTCTGAGTGCTCACCAGTGCATTATACTGTGAGTGTGACGTTTTGACGTAGGATTTATTTAGTCAACACTCACACAGACTCAAAACCAGTTTTTTTTACTGTAAATTTTGTATCATTTCCACTTGATGTGCGGGCTGGTTCTTCCGCCAGTAGATCAGTTGGGCACAGCTACTAACTGAACTGTGATGTCATGGCATTGTTATGGTATTATAAGAAGTCTTAATAATTCTAATTCCTACTCCGTTTATTTCTGACAGCTCCGCATGTGTTAAGGGCAAAAAGTATTGCCACAATCTGTAACAAACAAAGAATATTTATTTAGACTATGAAACTTACAATTAAATAAATATTTACAAAATGTACAAGCACAAGAAACAGTTGAGCTATCTGCAGACAGTTATAAACAATCTAGAGATAGCTCAACTGAAAAAAATATTCAAAGAACATTGTATTCAAATGTGAATAGGTCTGTTTATAGAGGTCTAACAACTTCGTAGAGGGCAACTATTTCGTAGAGGTGAAGGTCTAACTGCTTCATAGAGGTCTAACAGCTTTGTAGAGGTTTAAGAACTTCGTAGATAGATACCTAACAACTTCGTAGAGGTGTAACAATTTCGTAGATACCTAACAGCTTTGTAGAGGTCTAATAGCTTCGTAGAGGTTAAACTCTTTTAGGGTTAAGCTAGCCTATGTACATGTCCTTTGTTATTACATATTTGTAAATATTTCTGTGTGCATTAAGAGTGGGTCGTGCGAAAATTTGAGATTTGTTGTTAAAAAATTCATAACTAAATAACTAAGTGACATTTTAAAAATCGAAAAAGGACTAATTGTAGACTATACATTTGAGATTAATTCGAATTTAAGTGTGTTAAAAAAATATACTATTTAACATGACATACGATTTTCATTAGCGTTAAATAGAATGTCATGTTAAATAGTATATTTTTTTAACACACTTAAATTCGAATTAATCTCAAATGTATAGTCTACTATTAGTCCTTTTGCGATTTTTAAAATGTCACTTAGTTATTTAGTTATGAATTTTTTAACAACAAATCTCAAATTTTCGCACGACCCCCTCTTAAAGAATTAAAGAATTAAAGAGGTCTAACAACTTCGTAGAGGTCTAACAACTTCATAGAGGTCTAAGAACTTCGTAGAGGTCTAAGAACTTCGTAGAGGTCTAACAATTTCATTATGGTCTAAAGGCCTGCGCACACCTAAGTCGCTGGCGTCGCGATCAGTGAATCGCTGTCAAATTTGACAGCGATTCTTCTTCATTTTTTTAAATAAATAAATAAACTTCGTAGAGGTCCTCCCGACTTACCTCAACAATGATCACGACAATCAGTACACCGCCCACTGCCGAGCCGAAGCTCTCGAACCAGTCAGCGACTGTGGTCGAACAGCCAATGAAAGCATCCGCCGCCGCGCACTGCGCTATGCTGACCGTCTCAGCGGTGAGGTCGTAGCCGCAGCAAGTGGGCGGGAGAGGCTGGGAACCGTAGGAATCTGCGCCCGTGGTGCCGCAACAACGGAACTGGGGGGAAAGATGAAAATTTAAGAGCGGGTCGTGCGAAAATTTGAGATTTAAAAAAAAAATCATAACTAAATAACTAAGTGACTTTTAAAAATAGCAAAAGGACTAATTGTAGACTATACATTTGAGATTAATTCGAATTTAAGTGTGTTAAAAAAATATACTATTTAACATGACATTCTATTTAACGCTGACAAACGATTTTCATTAGCGTTAAATAGAATACCATGTTAAATAGTATATTTTTTATATAGAGGAAGGATGACAATAGTATTTAGTAGTAGTAGAGCTCTTTGTGTGTGTCTCGTGGGGGTGCGTACTACCACCATGCCTATTGATGCCGTGAAGCAACATCGCTGTGTACAGGTTTAAAGGGTGTGGGTGAAATTACTGGCACGTGAGGCTGAACATCTGTATGCCTCGTCTGCTTCTTCATACCCTTATCCCACTTTGTGGGGGGTGTACAACATGTTCTCTTCCATTCTATATCAGCAGTCATCTCTGTATTCAATTGCAATGGGCAGGTCATATAGCTCGAAGAACCGACAACCGTTGGGAAATAAAGGTTCTTGAGTGGCGACCACGAACCGGAAGACGAAACGTAGGGCGCCCACCCACCAGATTAACCGACGACATTGTTAAGATCGCGGGAAGTCGGTGGATGTGAAGGGCTCAGAATCGTTCTTCCTGGAAATGTGTGGAGGCCTATGTCTGATAGTGGACTTCTTCATGCTAATGATGATGATAATTATGGGAGTTACCCCCACCAAACCACTCACCGATAGCTCCAAAACATTGAAAGGGTTCTGCGTAGTCCCGTTGTTGTTTTCGAACGCTGACACGATCCAGCCGTCCACAGTCGTCTGGATGTTGCTCAGACCGTCGAAGACTACCACCGTCAACCATATCTTCAATCCGGCCAGCACGGCCACAGTTATGGCATACTGGAAGAACACTAAAAGCATGACATGGTGGCCTATGGTAGACCATTGAAATGAGGGCACTCCCTATAAAGTTAACAGGAGCGGGATCTACCTATCTTTCTCGTAATTCCCCGCGTATCTCGCCTATTACCCCGTAAACTCGCCTCTTACCCCGTAAACTAGGTACGTCGAATAGCTTAAGATAAACAATATTGTAACTTTTTTTATTGATTTTATAGTGTTTACTACACTTAAGGAAATCACAAAGACTTTTATAATGTCCCAAAAGTGTTTTTATGTGTAGATAGATAACTCTTTATTGATTACTATGACACATATAGGAATACAAATAAAAATTCACAGTAAAACAATAATGTCTGTTGTATGGGAAAATAAATCTTTTTCAGAGAACAGAGATCACTTTAAAACTAAGCTAGGTGAGTCTAGGTGCCAGTTTCACGCGACCAAGCCGGCGTAAGACAACAAAAATATTTGTTCTCGGTGGAGCTCATGGTAAACAGTTACCAATGGTTACTCACAGATAAAAGCATGCACTGGGAGCCTCTTATAGCCCCGCAGCACGCTAGGAATGCTATGAGGAAGACCACCACGCCCAGAACTATCATGCTGATGGGGATCACATTGACGGGCAGGATATCGTTGAGATCCTGGAGGTAGATGAGTGATGCTATACCGAGGCCGATGACAGCCAGGCCGAGGAGCTGAAAAAAAAATCGGTTGTCTGTAAAGTCGGTTTACTGACGATAGTTGAACGTGCCAACGTCATACAACTGTCCACGCGGACGCATCGCTCACTCAAGTAGGAGAGAGACAGATGTCGAACGCTGCCGAACGCGGAGGCCGTGCGTGCCTCTTTGTCGCTCGTTCCGCGCTCTCGCTTGCACTTCAAGGCGCGCAATGGAACGCCTCAGAGCGAGGTAACGCCGCATGATGTCATGTTTTTTCGTGCGTGCAGCCGGCTCCATCGAATTATAAGACGTTGTCACGACAAAAAATACAAATTTTACAAAATAACGGCCTTCAAACTTCAAGCCCGTTACACACGAAGCTATAATATAATATTTTAAAAATAAATTATATCAATCAATCATCAACTTTATATAAACATGTTTAAATTCACAAAGATAATTTTCAATTGAGGTGCGTTTCAAAGTGAAATTTACTGTCGCTTAGAGGCGTAATGATTTTAAAATATAGATTTGGATCAATTGAGCTATCTCTAGATCGTTTGTTACGGTCTTCAGATAGCTCAACTGTTTGTTGTGTTTTTGTTCACTTTGTAAACACGCGTATTACTTAAATGTTTCTATGTGTTCATAAATTATTTATTAAAAATATGTTATTACTGATACAAAATATAGTTTTTTTATTTATTATTTAAAAGTTAACTGCTGCACATCAAATCATCAATAAAAATAACTTACCGAAAATGCTAAATTCACTATAAAAAGCAAATATTTAACCAAAAAATCAACGCAACACATTTTGACGGTTAAAATATCAACTCAACAAAGTAAATAAATTTAATAAACAGTTGTCAAGATTCGGTAATTTTTATAAAATCATAAAAAAACAAGTCATGTAAACAGACACACGATTTGTACAGTACTGTCGATTTGTTTGTACATTTTTTGTACTTCAGTGTAAATAAGAAAATAGAACGCCGATAGTAGATAAGATAAGGATAAGTTTAATCTATAGTAGGAATAGATATTATTTCTATGACGTCACCATCAAGTCGTTCAAGTCATAAAATGGTGAAAGCGGCCTGGTCTGATGATGGAGCCAAGGTCTGTCCAACGGAACTCTTCAATCAATTGGCCAATTGTGCTAAAACTTGTTAACCATACAAAGTTAGTGAGGGATAGTCAGAGGCAAGGTCAAACAGTAAATCTGGACAGACATTCATCTCAAAATAGATAAAACACAATGCGTGATGGTGGCACATTTTTTCTGATTAGGTATTTATTTAGGTACCTATGTACTTAACTTTTCGGAGCATTTGGATCGCATCACGAGATCTCAGTTCGGGGCGAACTACTAGTTATTATTAATTTTATTATTCTGTGTCATTCCTAATACACCACTATTTTGTAACTACCAAAAAAAATAGGGTAATGTAGTAGGGGAACATTATGAATGTGCAATCAGAATTTTTAGTTTCGATATAATGACAAAGTTATTAAATGTTAAAATTTTCAGAAATCCTGCAAAAAATTATGGACATATTAGTTACGTAGTACTCGAGAGAAAAAAAATTACGCTGTTCGGTTCCGCTTGGTATTTAGCGTTTATGAATGAAATGATTTTTGCTTGTTGAATCATTTCTCAATATTTGACTAAAAATTGTGGTTATTTAAATTTTTTTTTTTAACTAAATTTTTTTTTTCGTGGATGTGTGTTCAGTATCAGCAGCCAATATCGGCATTTTTTTTGGTAATTACAAAATAGTGGTGATAATACACGGTGGTTTACAAAATTCACGGTAGGTTTATAAAATTCCTTTGTTACGGATGTTGTTTTTATCGTGATGCTAAGGTACTTAGTTTGGTTGGCTAACGTGCAAGTGAACACTATCTCTGATATTTGATTCATCGTATGACTCAACTTCATGTTATCAAGTAGAGTATGCATAAATACCTAAATATGCCTTCGCCTTTACGACACTTTAGTGCAATATACGTCGATAATTGTTTGATAAAAAAGCGGATTTCGCTATTAATGCTAAACAAAAATATATAGATTGTAGATAGCTATTAATAGCTGAGTATGGGTATCGAAATCATATATTAAAAAAAAATCGGTTTTATCATCCGCACTTGATGTGCGGCAGGTTTTTCCGCAAGTAGGCCGCTGGCGGACTCTTTTTGCGTGACCCTTGACACGTGTTGCTCGAACTTTTTTAGGTTCTACAACACGCCGGTTTCCTCACGAGGTTTTCCTTCTCCGTTTTGAGAGTATTGGCATAGTGCACATACATTTTTCGACCTAAAAACACTTGTAACTCTTTGGTACACGACTGGATTTGAACCCATGACCTTCGGATCGGAAGGCGGGGCCGCTACCACTAGACCACCAGTGCTCTCTCCTCTCAATCATATACCTATTTAATTATGTATTTTCTTTCATTTCAGTATAAAATTGGAGCCGTTAGAAGAATGCGGTCAAGAAGTTACTAAAAACTCTGGAGATGGCGCCATAGTACACCATTGTGACGGAGTTGTCAAAATTGAACCATTAACTAATCAGGTAACACTCCTAGCTAAAAGCATCGAGATAATAATTATGTGCTAGAGAAGCGCTATTCGGAACAAAAGTCTTTTCCATTTTTAACAAGTTATAACTTAGGTTTGATACAGCCAACGCTTTACGTGGTTAGATCGTCTAACCAAGCCAAATATATGCAGCATTCGATTGCTTCTAATGTGCTTTTGTTTTACTCAAGTTTTTACTGACAAAAGCGCGTGTTGTCACATCGAGTGCCTAGCTTAGTTTGAGTGAGAGTACGCCAGTTGACCTACCCGCTATGTTCGACTATGCCAGTTAGAGATGTACCGTCTATAGATTATATATGTCGATGGCTATAACACGTTTCAAAGACGTATTTTTACTAACTTAAAACTACTACTTTCAACTGGTACCCTCAAGGCCTGCGCTCATCTAAGCGATGGCGATGGCAATTACCTGAAACGCTGTCAAATATGACAGCGATATTTGACAGCGTTTCAACTGCTCGCATCTTCATCCTCAATCAAAACAAAATGTATTTATTTTGTTACAAAGAGTATAAAAATATTAAAAATAATAATAATAAAAACGGCTAAACCGATTTTGATGAAATTCCTATAGGACCAATCTTATAAGCCTAATTTTTATTTATTTATTTGCATACACATGGTTTAGTTTAGGTACATACATAGTTCTTAGTTGTACTTTTCAAACCAGAATTTTAGGATTATGTTAGGAACCTCACGATGTTTTCCTTCACCGTTTAAGAGCGCTGGTATAGCAAATATAGTGGTATGGTAAACACTTATCATCAGGTGGGCTGAAAGCTTGTTTGCTATCTTACTAGGTCGTTTATTGCAATTATATTATTTGAATAATATAATTAAATGGTTCCTTATTTATCTTACAGGACACTGAAGTAAATATAACAGTAAAGGAAGAAACCGAAAGCTGTTTTGATAACAGTAAGTAATAAAGATTTTTATAATGTCCCAAAAATTAAGAGCCGAGCGGGATTAGAACCCGCGACCTTCCCCTTGGTACGGGGCTGCGCTGACCACTGCGCCATCGGATCCTAATCACACTCGACGAATAACTCTTAGGGAGTGTTCGACACTAACGCGACCGTGGCGCCATCTACAGGTTTGACGGTACAGTCAAACCTCATCCTTTCGTAGCACCTATACCATCCTGACAGCTTAGTCGGTCTAATCCACAGGAAAGACATGGTCAATACGTGCGGAGCTAAGCCGCGGGTTTCCTCACGATGTTTTCCTTCACCGTTTGAGAGCACTAGCATTGTGTACATAAATATTCCGAAAAGGAAAATCCATAGGTATACGACTGGATTCGAACCCGCGACCTTAGGATCGGAAGGCGGGTGACCACTAGGCCACCAGAGCACTATAGATATAATATAACACTTTATTGTACACCGACAGAATAGGAAATTACAGTTTTAACGAAAATATCAAAACTATAGCGAAGTACAATGGACCGTCTTATAGCTATAAGCGGTTTCTTCATACATGCAAGTTTTTTTTTCTTTACACACCTTGAGTAAACACCAGTTGCCTCTGACGCTATATAAATCATCTACAATAGATGCAAATGCCTGTTTACTTTATCTATCTTTACTAATATTATAAAGAGGAAAGATTTGTATTTTTGTGTGTATGTTTGTAATGAATAAACTCAAAAACTGTGCCGATTTCAAAAATTCTTTCACCATTGGAAAGCTACATTCACCCTGAGTAACATAGGCTATATTTATGTGTTTAAAAAATTCTGGCCTCCAGCTCAGTTGGCAGTAGCTCTGCCTTCTGGGCCGTTGGTCGTGGGTTCGATCCCCACCGAGAACAAATAGTTGTGTGGTGAACGCAGATGCTTGTTCTCTTTATGGGTGTTATGTTGTATTCTAAGTATGTATTCATTTACAAAAAAAAGTATCAGCTTTCTGGTTCCCATAGTACAAGCTCTGCTTAGTTTGGTGCTAGATAGTGGTGTGTGGATTGTCTGCATTATTTATTTATTTAAATGTCCACCCGTGCGAAGCCGGGAAATCCGCTAGTTTCTTATAAAGTATTTCTCTTTTTCAGATACAATATCGGACCACTTCATATCGTTCTCGTCAAGCAAAAAACACAAACACATCTGTCAAATCTGCTGCAAATCTTTCGCAAACAGCGCCAACCTTCAAAGACACAAACTTATCCACAGCCGAGTCAAACTACAATGCGAATTCTGCTCCAAACAATACGTCAATCAAGAACTACTAGAGAAACACGTCGCCAAACATAGAAACACAAACCTATACCCTTGTGACGTTTGCGAGAAACTTTTTAAGTCGACATCGAACTTAATGCAGCATAAAAAGATACATTTAGTTAATAAACCTCATAAATGTAACAAATGTAATCGAACTTTTGCTATTAAAGCTAATTTTCTTCGACATCAGAGTAAAATTACTTGTAAACCGTTGGTAGAAGGTCCATTAATCTGTCATGTTTGCAATAAGAAATTTGAAAAGACTTTCCTTTTGAAATCACATTTAAGAAAACATGATACTGATAAACCTTATGTTTGTGACCTTTGTGGATTTGATTTTAAGTACAAAAGCGCTATAATTAGGCATATGCAGTGGCATTCCGGTTACAGACCGTTTAAATGTGAATTTTGTTCCAAAACGTTCACTCACTCCGGGTTAATTAAACCACATTTAAGGACTCACACCGGGGAAAAACCTTACCAATGTTCTATTTGTACGAAAATGTTCACCCATAAACATAATATGGAACGTCATAAAGTAAACCATGCTAGGATCAAACGTCTTGTATGTGACATTTGCAACAAAAAGTTTCCCCGAGAAAGTAGATTAATATACCACATGAAAACACATACAAGTGAGAAATTCTTTGACTGCGGGATGTGTGATAAGAAATTTACTCATAAGAGTAATGTTATTCGACATTATGAAAGGAAACATCCAGGTTTTACTTATACAGGAACGGATACTGACGCGTCGGTAGCTCTTAAAGTGTGGGAAAGAGTTAAGGGGTTGTTACGACCCCATTATGACACCTTTCAGGCTGAGGAAATACTTGGGGTGGTCTGAATGACACCCTCAAGTCTCCGTTTGCTACAAGATATAGTCCAGCGAAATTCGATATAGAATGTCTGTAAACAAACTACAAACATAAAGTCGGTAAATATAAAAATTTGTTTTGTTTGTATGTTGAAATTTGAGTTTGTAAGTAAAGCCTATATAAAAGAAAGTTGTGTTAGTTACACTTATAGTCGGATTTTTAATTAGACGATACCGACTGACAGTATCTAATGTCACTTTGTAAAATAATGTTGCCATATTTAAAGTAATAGTGCTGCGTTCAGTTCTCGTTCAATCAGATGAATGAATAATGAGTGAGTAGTTGATCATTTCAAACTATAAAATAATATTGAAATTTGTATAAAATAATGTATAAAAGTGCTCTGATATAAGTTACTTGTAGTATGTAACTACAATCAGTTATTTGACGGTTTATTACAAAGCGCGACGTGGCGACTAGTGCCAACACCGATGAACGCCATGCGCGTCGGTCACCATTTTGTTTGTAATTCGGCTTCTAACCTCTGGTCTGATAGCACGAATGTTTTTTTGCGCTCACGCTGTCTAATTATTGTTTTTGTAAAGTTTTTCGTTACGTTGTGTTTGTGGTAATTGTTGTGTATTTTGTTGCTATATTGTTTCGCGCGAACGATATGGATCCTCAACCGGGCACGTCAAGTCAAGTTCGGCACACTAACTATTCACTAGAAAAACGAGGCAATTTCATTCATTCAGGAGTTTTTTCAATCATTCACTTTGTCACAACACTATTTTTATTTCATCAAAAACTGACAACACAGTAAACGTCAGCTAGCTTCGTCTAATTAAAAATCCGAGTATACACTGTTATTTGGCTGAAAATTGGTGGAAAGGTAGCTCAACACAATTTATTCCCGGTGGGGATCGAACCCACGATCTACGGCGCAGAAGGCGCCTACTACCAACTGAGCTCAGTCTGCCAGTTAGTCTCATTTTAATGTTAAGTTAAAAAAAAAAAAATTGTTAATAAACTAAATTGGTAAAATCTGTAAAAATCGGTTGTCAGTAAAGTCGGTTTACTGTCGATAGTGTAACGTGCCAACGTCATACAGCTGTCCACGCGGACGCATCGCTCACTCAAGTAGGAGAGAGACAGATGTCGAACGCTGCCGAACGCGGAGGCCGTGCGTGCCTCTTTGTCGCTCGTTCCGCGCTCTCGCTTGCACTTCAAGCCGCGCAATGGAACGCCTCAGAGCGAGGTAACGCCGCATGAGTCATGTTTTTTCGTGCGTGCAGCCGGCTCCATCGAATTATAAGACGTCACGTCAAAAAATCACAAGAAAGTCATTTTTAGGTTAAGTAGGTACTAGCTGTGTTTACAAATATTCTACATCGAATTTGACTGGACTACTAATTACTGCTATACAGCTTAAAGTACCCTTTGAAGCAAAGAATCGCTAATGTAAATAGCGGTCACCCAACGGCGAAGAACGTTGCAAAGCCTAGGCGATCGCAAATTTTTTAATAGTAATAATTAGCTTAGAAATTCTTAGGCCGTTGCTTATTTATTAAATCAGTATTAATATATTAAGAGTTAGTTACGTAGTTATAAAAAATATATTTACTTCTTTACATTAAGCTATTGTTCTATGTTTGCAAAATTAAAAGCTCTATTAATTTACTACGTTTGTTTGATTTGTAAGTTTAAGTTCTGTTTAAAATGTGTGACGAACTGCTTTAAGTTCGTCCTGTCACTGATTGACAGTACCGAATGGTAAGAGATGACCGTTGCTTAAACTAATTATCTTTTGCAAAATGATTTTAATGGGGTAAGAAAATAAAACAATAGTTAAAATGACACAAATTTTATTTTAAATACACATTTTAAGATTCTGTTAAGGCTTCATAAATTAGTACATAGGTATACTTTTTTATTATAAATAAGCCAAGCAATATATGTACTTACACTTAACACACATTACACTAGAAACTAGATATAATAGAAAAAGTGCATTTTTAAGCACCGTGGTTGATAATAGTTAAGGTTAATAGAAGTTAACCCTTCAAGGAGTTGATTTGTCATATTTACCCCAAAAAATTTAAAACTTTAGGTACAGTTTATTTGAAAAAAATTCAAAACAAGGTAATTGATTCATAAAAGCTGAAATAATGGAAATTCTTCAAAATAATGTATTAAATAATAAAAAACTTGGCTTAAATAATATTTTAAAATTAAATTGGTCTTACAAAATAGCAACCTTAGCAGCACCTTCTTATAATAGGTTTACATGGACGGAGTAAAATAACTAAATTAATAACTTAAATAGTTTGCTTTAAAATATTTACTACTTAGATTTGCTTAGGTAGTTGTCATACATCTCTTAAAGTAATAAGAAAACCTGTTTTATATAAATTTTACTACGTCATAACTAAATTTTCTGGGAAAAATATATGCGAAACCGAGCTGCTCAGTTAGTATTATATTATGGTTTATTTTATTATACAAAATAGGTACCTAGGTTAAAACACACAGAGGATAATCAACCTTGTTCCTTTAAAATAAACTAAATTCAAATAAAAATACTAAAGTAATAATATTTTGTACCATCAATAGATAAAAACGTGCCGACAGCTAAGCCAACAAGCCTCTTTCAACCCTGATTTGTAACTAATAAAATACTAAAGTAACACTGTACATTTTAAAATAAATAAAATGATTAAAAAAATATAAGAAATAAAACTTGAAGGTGCTTTATTGTGGTTCTTTCAAAATAAATTATTAATAGTTCTGATCACCAGTAGATTGACATCTTATAATATAAATCTAAATTTAAATCTTATATAAACAATAGAGTGGTACATTTATAACACAGTCAGTGCCCAGAAACGTAATATTTTTAGCAGACATGTTTCAAACCGTAAAAATATTCCATTACTATAAGGTGGGCAGTAAACGTGTATATTTTGTCTCTTTTTCCCAAAAATCTATTAATAACATTATGTAATATTGATAGTCTAAACGTAAAATTACTGTGCGTGTCATTATAGGCACAAATACGAAGCTTAAGTCTAGATAATAATATCATGAAGCACGCATATTTTCTTAAAACTACTTACAAAAAGATGAGATTTCTAAAACTTGATCCTATAATTTAATATTTTTCAATTTAAGTAGGCATATTGTTTTCATTTAACGTGAGGTTTTACGTAGCGTTTACTAAAATCATCAATCTATTATAATTTAAATTACATTTATGTACCTAAAAGTAATTTTAATAATTTAATATCGGTGGATGCCCAATACAATATTTTTTTGTGATGCGTTTTGTTTCTATGGCTAAGCTCTTTTCAATCTGTAAAAAGTTTTCATAAATATTTTCAGGCACATGATAGTTAAAACATGTAGGTGGTTGTTTTGTATTTTGAATGTAAGATTTCTTGATCGAAGAATTTTTTTATAATTACCCCTTTTGGAATCCCATAATAGAGGATTCCAAAAGGGGTATTTATAAAAAAAATAATATCTATCTAAATAAAAGTACTTGGAAGCATTATTGACGTAGACAAAACTTCTGTTTAGATAAACTTACGAGGTAAGTTTTACATAAACTTTTCTAGTTTAGCTCAAGTATTTTAATATTTCTTACTTGTGAATTTTAAGCAAAGATAATAATAAAAACAGCCAAGATTTATCAAGACTTTAGTATTTTTACCCTAATAAATGTCTGCTTCTTTTGAAACTGCATTATAGTTTTTTTTAACTGACCCTACTTTTTTGTATGTTTTTACCCCAAGATGGTAAATTAACAAGAAGTCATTTTTGCTCTTTATTTAACCCTTTGAAGCACGATAGTAAATTACGCTCACATCTCTCTTACCCCGTCACAGGGTAAATTCAACTTTTTGTAGATCTTTACCTCTTATCACTTCTAAATACAACTCGTCTTTAAGTCATTTTTACCCTACATTGGTCATCTTTACCCCATAGACCCCATTATTAAGCGGTTTCTTTAACGTCTTTCTGCCCCTGGTCTGTGTACACTATCTCTGCGTACTCAGCGAAGGCTGGCGGGGGCTTGTCCACAGGGGTTTGTTCGGAGAGTGCAAGTGTTGCGTAGACAACTTTATCTTCTGGCTGGAACAGAAAACAATACTTGAACATGTATAAACAGGCAGGTTTGTTTGCTTGGTACAGTATTATTCGACGGAACAATGGGGTAAAAACTCATTTTACGTAAAGGGTTAATTTTCAAAATGCATAAAATGACATTATGTTTCAGTCAGGGCTCAAAAAATAAAATGGGTAAGTATAGAAATTGTTTTTTTTACTGGCAAGGAGTTTTGCTAAGCTGAGTGAGCCGCGACCGCTGATCTCTCAGTGTCACTACTGACACAGTAAGTAAGTACCTTGTCCTCTTCTTCTTGTGCTGGTGCCTCAGTAGCCTGCACCTTGTCCTTAGCTCTCGGCAGCGCGGCCCGCACGCGCGCGCCGAGTTGAGCAAGCCGCGACCGCTGATTGCCTCCCACTGCACTCTCTGTGTCACTACTGACACAATAGGGTAAGATTTAACACAACTTGGCTACAGTATATGTCACTACTGACCCAATATGGTGGTATCCCATATTGGGTATCAGTATGGTGGTATCAAAAGGTCTATTTCCCTTCCGATGTAAAGTGTGTGTTGAATTTTGTGCCTGAGTATCCAGACATTTTGAGAACCTGGCTCTTTGCTAAATATATAATGTTCTGCTAAGTACAGACCATCTGATAGTTGGACGTTTTGTTACATTGACATTTTGTTAATAGGACTAACTACTCATTAGACCTTTTGCTCCTGATCCCTTCTGATCATAGGAGGCCTACGAAGTAGGTAGTTTAGATAAATGTTTTGTTAATTGTAATGAATGTGTTTTTGAGTGTGTGCACCCCAAAGCGAATTGCATACTTTGCCAAAGGAAAAAAGTTAGTTAGGTAGGAATTTAAGCTAAGTAAGAATTTAAGTTAAGTAGGAATTTGGATGTAAAATAGGAATTAAAGATTGCGTCACTTAAAAGAGGAATATGATTGGTTTAAATTTTTAATAAATATTCAGTTTCAGTTCGGTTTTTTTTTGCATCATGTATTTTAATTGAGCGATACCAATTAAAATTATAATGATGCATGAAGAGAACACGATCTTTTAAACGATCAAAGTTTCATGCAAATCGGTTCAGCCTCTGTGATATGATTAGGTCATAAACATCCCTGATAGTGTATGAAGCAAAACTGAGTGTAAATTACATACAAACCATGAAAATGAGGTGATACAAAAAAATATGCAGAAGGTATATATTTTGGGTTCATATAGATTTCATTAAATAGATAGATTGAATAATACTTTATTTTACACAAAATAATACATTTAAAAGAAACATTACAAATAAAGGTACAATGGGCCTTATCGCTAAGAGCGACCGCTCCCAGATAACCTTTGTTACCTTTGTTAGACAAGAAAAGTGGATGATATAAAGCCATGCATGTAAAATAAACAAATTAACAAACATACGTGGTAGAAAGCGGGTTCCCCTCTAAAAGCACATCCCCAGCTCGTGGCCTTAACAAAATACACCGCATTTACAGAAATACATCAAACTAATGTTAATTACAAATATGTACTATGTAAAAATATATCACCCCTTTTAAGGTCCAATTTCACCGTTAAACGCGTTTAACTAAACTCGTTTATATGTACGTACGCAAAAGAAATGCAACGACATTGACAGGTCTTTAAGCGCGTTTAGAGAAAAATGTACCAACTGAATGCTTAAGCGAGTTTAAACGTCAGTAGAACGCGTTCAATTTCAACGGTGAAATTGGACCTAAGTAAGTAGAGATCGTCCAATCTTAAACTGCACGTCCTACTACTTCAGTCAGTCAAAGTAAATTGTTCTTTATTACCTACAACACAAAGATCATTTTGAAGTACTTTGCTGTGAGCTAACGTCAAGAAAACGTGGTGGAGGGGCGTGCATTTTTAAACTGGTTTATCCCTACATTATAGAAAAAACACAGTTGTTTTTTGACTTTAAAGGCCTGCGCACACCTTGGCAGGGTCATATAACTTTGTTTGAAGCTGTGAAGACTACAAAACATGGAATCGAAGTGAGTGAGGGAGAAGATATTGAATATGCAAGAGGAAACGAGACAGAACAAGAAAAAGTTACCATTATGCAAAAGCCTTGTGATGAATATCAACAATCGATGAAAACGATTATTAATATCGATACTAACTTTATTATCTATAATTAAATGTACATGTAAATGATATGTTTACACTTATTTTAATTAATAAATTACTAAATGAAAAGTTTATTTATTAGTTTATGAAAAACCTACACATTAATAAGCTCAATATTTAAAATAATCGATTATTTTCAACAAAGTGATGTCAAGAATCGAGATCAATATTTTGATAGATTTGTTGGATGGCAACCCTAATTTTAACAAAATGTCAACTTCATCCGAAATCAAACAAAGTTTTTGTTTTGTTGTTCGAGTTTTTCAGTTTTTCTAGAGTTTGTGATGAAAGCTTCTACAAATATATGTTTACTATCTTCTCCCCGTTGTATCTGTTTGCTTGAAGCAACAACACTGTGGTTGAGACTAGTTAGTAAAAAAGTGAGAAATAATATAGTGACCTTGTGTGAGAACAGTCTGAAGAGAAAACAAATAAAAAATCTGTTCTTGTCCAAATATATTTATTATGGTTGATTTGAGATCTTGCCTACAATGTTCAATCCTGATAGTTATTACTATTTCATAAATAAAAACAAAAAGTGAATTTACAATTATATTGTTGCGGTTATTGACAAATACTTCACGTTGAATTTGGCTGTGTTAATAATATTATAGTAATTGTGCTTCTGTTTGTTATACAACAATTTATGTATTTAGATTTTAGACCAATAAACGAAGCATCATCATGATTTCGTTTTATTTTACACCTACCTACCTATAGTATTGCAATAACAGTAGGGCGTAGGTAGGTACTAATGTCAAACTACCCGCCAACTCGCCAGCACTCGCAGTTACTGTGGGATCCCTAATAGATGGCGTTAGCGTCTATGCGATATTTCGTCTACACTTTTTATGTATGGAGTTGTGGTTCTTCTCTCGTAGAGAGTATTATATTCCTTGCACCTTGGTCGCTGGCGTCGGCGATCAGTGAAACGCTGTCAAATATGACAGCGATATTTGATAGCGTTTCACTGATAGCTATCGCCAGCGACCTAGGTGTGCGTAGGCCTTAAAAAATTTGGTACTTAGTAGAAGATCAGAAAAAGCAGTAGAGGTAGGTACGGGTAACGAGCGACCCTTGTGATCCTAAGCTCGTGGGTTTGAATCCGGTCGTACACCAATATAATATTACGTGACCATGATTCAATTGAATCCCGTTCTTTCATAAAAATAGTGTTAAAAACCATGATAGTTTCAAAAGTTATATACCTACATGCCCACATTTTTAGTAAGACTACCATGCATAAAAGTTGCAAGCCCATTTTGACACTACCAGAACACTAACAGGTTCCCTCACGATGTTTTCCTTCACCGATTAAAAGCACTAGTGAAAACGTCATAAGTAGGTACATTCATTGATCAGTTTTCGAACCCACGCTCCTAAGATCAGCAGACCAGAATCGCAACCACTAGCCACATCCAGGTACAGTTGTTGGTTAGCATACAAAACTAATTAGCACGAGTTAATACCCAAGGCACGGTAGACATCCGCTCGGTAGGCCTACCACAAGATCTGTCTGGCTCTGGTTTTGAGTCTGTGTGAGCTCACCAGTGTATTATACTGTGTGTGTAACGTTTCGACGTAGGATTTATTTAGTCAACGCTCACACAGACTTAAAACCAGAGCCAGAGACCGCGCCAGATAGAGCTTGTGGTACTACAGCTGGCCTACCATGAGCTTCATATGGTTATGGTTATGGCTGTCAAAATTGCGTCAACAGTGTCAACACATTCAAACCCAAGAAGAAAATGAATGTGTGGGTCAGCCTATCTATACACAATTTGACAGCCATAACATCCATATTATCATTATATGGAGCTCGTGGTAGCCCTGCAGATCTGAAATAATAACTAAGTACGAATAATTAAAAATAAACTTACGATTCTCCAGAACTCTTAGGATTGTCGCGTCTCCGTCCTGAAATTCATTTAAAAATAAATAGAAACAAATTATAATTTTACAAAATTTCAATATAACCGCGATAATGATTTTTTGTAATGCAACTAGTTGATGAAACAATCACCACCTGACAAAGCATTGCTTCGTAGGTCACGCACGTCACGTGCCCTACGATGCACTGCTCGTCCATCAACTTGAGGCATACCAGTTCAGCCTCACGTGCCAGTATTCCCCCACACCCTTCAAACCTGTACACAGCGATGTTGCTTCACGGCAGCAATAGGCATGGTGGTAGTACGCACCCCCACGAGACATACAGAGCTCTACTTACTACTATCCTTATAACATGAAAACGACTGCATGGATTTCTACCTAACATGACTAAGAACCTTCTCGAAACTATCAGCTTTCTACCAAATATATAAACAAAACACCCCCTTAAACTATTACCTTTCTTTGGTCGGGAGTAATATTTTCTTTATTCCCCAACGGTCGTCTGTTCTACGATCTTTCACCTAGACTCACCTAGCTTTAAGACGTTTCAAAGTGATTCTTGTATCGTATTGAATAACATTTTATTGAGTTTGAGTTTTGAGTTTGATCTATAAGACCAACCAGATACTATCGACAACCGGATTATTACGAATACAGATTTTATAGCTAACTTTTAAAAATCTAGTTAATTTTAAATTATTTAATTGTTGCATGTACCTTAGTTGTTATAAATATAAAACCACGAGGTAACTTAGCCCTTAGCAAATATTGTGATCCTCAAATTCATCATGTATTTACATAAAAATGTATAGGTATAAGTATGATATCTGGTTCCCAGAGTACAAGCTCTGCTAAATTTGGGGCTAGATAGTGTTGTGTAGATTGTCTACAATATTTATTTATTTTATAGACCAGGAGCCGAGTCTAACTTTATTACATTATATTAAGTTAAGTCTACTGAAAATAAAACAGCTAAAATTCTTATTTAATAAATACGTTTTATTCAATATTGTTTATTAACGTAGTGGTATAAACATTGATTTATTAATTGGTACAGACCGAATAACGTTTTTATAATTTTTCTTATTTATAGAATAAGTTCCAACTGTCTTGACTATTACTTATTATTATTAAAAGCTTTTTTATAATAATTTTGTACGAAAAGAGTTACCTACTTCGTTCAGTTTTGTATGTGGATCAAAATTGGTATATTACAAAAATTATGTTTTATGTATTACGCAGTGCAAATTGGCAGTGTTATGAAATTATAACATTTTTGTCAAAAACATATCGTGCGATTAAACTAAACTGGTACAAAAATAAATTCTTACAAATATTTCAAAAATACTAAAAATCCAAAATCACAAAGGTGACTTATGTTGCTAAGCTTAAAACACAATTGTTACAAAATATTTTACAAAACACTTTTAAGAATGTGTAAAGTACTTGATTGAAATGAATGGACTTGACTAAATAAAATGATTTAAGTATTTATTTTTCAAATAGTTACTGAAACACAGATACTTACTGTAAAATTTCAAAAATTGTGGCAGTAATTTAAAAAAATGATTATTTTTTATACATATTAAAACAAATGTACGTTGTAAATCAGATTCTAAAATTATATGTACAGTTTAAAGGTGGTACGAACACATTCATAGAATAAAATTATATTTAAAAATAATTGTGTTACTGACAAAGCAACGTAATCTTGTCTTTTAAACACTTCTTAACTTATCAGTTTATTAAATATAAACAAGCTTTACTACTGTTTTACTAAATAAAATACGTTCAAAGATTATATTATTTGTCAGTAACATTAAATTAAAACTATTTGAGAAGTTTCACTGACAAAAATAAGATTATTCTTAATATAGAGAACAGAATAGATCTGCTTAAGATCATTCACAAAACTTAAAGCTACTTCCTTGCAGAATTGCAAAATAAAAACAGCGAAGTTAATATTCTTTACACATTTTGTAATTTTGTTAAACTCTTAAAAACTTAAAACTAAATTGTGTCAAAGTTTCTATTCTATGAATGAAAACTCTTAATTGTAATTTTGCGTTGGGATTCGTTGTTATTTTAGAAGAATTGAAAGAGTTATGAGATTCTAATATCCACTAGGTACATAATATTATACATTTTAAATATAAGAATGATACAATTGAGAAAAATAAACGCAAGTCTTTTCGTCTTTGTGAAAATTTCCAAAGACTTCAGATATAATATCTTGCTCAATTGTATGGTAGAGATACAAAGTCGGACAACATTAAGAGAGAGAGAGATACATATTACCTAAGTATCACTAAACGCTCAGTACAACTTCATTAAATGATTCAGACTTTTTTTTAAGATTTAAGTAGTGCTCTTCTGTTTTAGAGGAAATTGTCGAACTCAGCGTTTAGTGAATTTAATACAATTTAAACATTCAAATTTCGTAATTATTTTACTACTAAAATTAATAGTGCGTTAACTTCAATAATCTCTTTACAAAATTCGAAATCCTGAATGTAATGCGCTACATTTTAAATATTTTTTTTAATTATTTAGTAAGTAACAATTTGATTTTAAATACATCTGGCACTGTGAAGTTAGATACGTCAGATGAGATTCTAGAAATTTTGTCGTCACTCGGTTTTAAAGAGAAAAATTATGTTTAAACTATTTCTAGTATTTTAAAACATACCATAATCAATTTAGTCAATCGTTCAGAAGAAACATTAGCATTATCTTGACTATAATCAATTAATTAAACTTAAAACTTTTAGTCTATACTGAGTAGGTACATACTTAGTTCAAAACCATGATTATTGATTATACTTAATTGCAAATAAAAATATATTTGAATGTATACTGTTTTGCGTGTTAATGATAAAAGATTTTAAATAAGATTTCTTTTTTAAATCAGTTAAAATAGCGATTGCTTAGAATAAGACATGTCGTGACCGAGTGACGTCCAAAACTTACAAATTTACACAGCAGTATCGGGTTTTTTCTCAGGGTGCTTGGTGTCGCCGTTGCTGATATAGTCTCCGTGGTCATGGGAGGGGTTCTCCGAGCCCTTGACGTCATCGTGGGAGGGCAGGGGTGCTTCAGAATCACCTCCATCGGGGATATCAGTTCGGTGCGACCGCCCTGCCACATACCAATATTTTAGCGATCAAGAACTGCCTCTTAGTTTGAGAGCTTAAGAACTGCCTTCACCGACGTTCTAATCCCAATATAGATTTGGTTGGAATTTTGACAGAAATCATTTTTTTCTTCTTTATTTAAATGGTTTACTAACTTTACCATCTGAAGATAGATTTGATATAAATATAATCCATGCTTGGCAAAAAAAAGCAATAACATTTTTGAATTGAAAACATTTTTGAGGTGGGAATAAAAAAGTACTCGTCGCCGTCACGCGATACCTCTGTAGCAACGATCGGCAAACTTTGTCAAAAGTTCGGGTCTGTCTACCCACAGACAGCCAGAGAGAAACACATTTGTTAAAATGTTCATTTCTGGCGGAATTCACCGAGTGCCAATTTTATTCGACGAAGTGTTATTTCGTAGATGGAAAAATCAGCCCCTAATGGTAGAAATCCTATAGGTTTTCTGTCAAAATGCTATCAAATCTAGAGATTGGGATTGGAGTGTCTCATAGGTAGCTTGGCTGATAGTGAGAGCTACGAACTAGTAAGAGATTTGTGGAGCTTAGAAGCGGTGTTTAGCACAAGCTGTGCTGTTGATTCTACTGTACTTTTATTGTTTTTATTCAAAACAATAGTATCATTGGCATAGTTTTTACCAAGCCTTTTGTATTATCAAATCGGTAAATATTTAATATAAACCCACTTTATGGAAATCTTTTCAAGTTTTAAGAATATCCCAAATGACTTAATTATTTGCTTGTTTTTTTTTTAATATTTTGTTTTGGATCTCAAAAGATCCAAAACAAAATATTAAAAAAAAAAGTCATTTTAGAGAAAGCCAATAAAAATATATTAATTCTAATTATAATTTTTAGGATGAAATGTTTGAAGAATACTTTTACAATTTACTTTCACTCATTATAATTATTGAGCGCTCACTTTGAGGAATTACCTAACAAGTTTACTACATGTTTACTTATATAAATATAAATCTGTGTTAAAAGTCACCCAATTAAAAAGTTATATCAATAGAAATATAATAGAATACTTAGTTTTAATCATTTATAAGTACTTTGACCCCCTGTGCAAGTAAATACTCCGTTTTTCATTAGGTGATCCGGTATTTATTTTCCCACAACCATACCAACAACATAGTGTAAGTGATTTTAATATTTTCAAGCTGTTTTTTTATAATCTTCTAGTAGTAGTGGTACTCAAATAGAAAATTTCTTGCGTCATGAATAACAATAAAAAAAGGTTTTAATTAGTTTTTTTAAAGCAGCTTGACAATATTAACTAGTGCATAAAAACCACCATTATTAAACCAACCACCAAAAAGTATGTATTTCCTTTGTACCTACTCAGGTATTTTTTTTATAAGAAATGAGTTTTTAAAATTAGTTCTCGAAATAATGGACTCGAGTCTGTTTAATAGGCATCTTTTCACATTATCTTGGTATTAAAGATGTCTAAAAAACCATAAATAGGCACATCAAAAGATGAAATTTAGTATACACCTACTTATTTGCAGTTCTAGTATTCCAAACGTGAAAGGTTGCAAGCCCATATTCACAACAAAAATACTACATGGGGATCTAGACAAAATTTGTGGTGTTTGTCGAGACACCCTGTGGTTTTCTCACGATGTTTTTTTATCAACGAGAGCATGCGAACATAATTTAACATCAAAAAACATGCAAAGATTTAGTTTCAACATGATGCAGCCAAATTAGACGTTAGAACATTTAGAAACATGCGTTTAGAAAAAATATTTTTGTAAAAAAAATTAGTAACATGCAAAATTTTGGAAAAAATCGAAAGTTCTTGGTCGCTCAAACATTGCTGTGGCACATAACGCTAAATCTTATACTAAATTTTATATAATTTCTAAATAAAATAAACTACATATACAAATATCACAAACACTGCCATTTCGCACATTATTTTATAAAAGGCCATTCAAAAACTCCTACAGCATGATGTTTTTTTTAATTTGCGGGTGAAAAGCTTCACAAAATCGTGATTATTATCCAATTCACCACATTACCTATAGACGAACTCGACAGCCTGTCGGAAAGTATTTTGTTAATATTTTCAAAATTCATAACATATGGGTTTACCTACTTGCATGCCTAAGTACTCCAATAACGTAAAAGCAATTTCAACAAGCATTGTCCATGGAAAATATAGTTTTTTTGTAATATCGTCAAATTTGTAAACATTTTTGCCGATATTATATTGTTAACTAGCTCCTGGACTATATTTGGGATGGATAGGTAAATAATATTAAAATGGTGTCAAATGGAGTCAGAAGTATATTTTTTTTATTAATCCAAATTATTGGATAAATCAACAAAGACATGCAAAGAAAAATTTATGCTTAAATATTTTTTATAAAATTTTTAAGACAAACAAAATGATTGAACAAAACATGGATGCACGAATAAAAACTCCACAAAACACCGAATATAAAAAACGATAAAAAACTAAAACTCACCGGAGAAGCACCATCTATCGGTGGCGAATGCAAACACGACGAGCGAGATAGCAATCAGAACGATAAGGACAGCGATGACGATGCCCACGATAGCGCCGGTATCTAGCTCCACGCCTGGGAAACAACATTTAAAAAAGATTTAATACATGTTTTACGAAATACGAAATATAAGAGCGGTTTATATAAAGCTAAAGAAGTAAACGTAATTTTTATTCATTAAAAAAAATCCTTTGTTGGCTAAATACATGCCTACAATTTCACAAAACGAATGATAATACAAATAAATAGTAGGAAATAAAAATATGATATAAAAATTAGGTATCATTTGTAATGAAAAATAAGTAAACATTTTCCATTTTAACCAATAAATCATGCGATCTTTATTATTAGAAGTTCTATTTACATCTTTCAATAAAATCCATGCTTAGGAATACATGCAAATACCTACTCATAAAGTAAAAAAAAAATATAATTTCGTTAGGAGACTGATTTCATTTAAATTCCAAAAAAAAGCCATTATTAAAATTTTTTAATTTAAATTAAAAATTATTTAAATTTGTTAAATAGTATTATTTTATTAAATATATTAAAATATAAAAAAATAATGAAGTAGTTGAAAAGTTTCTCATTCATTAAAAATAATTGTATTTAGGTATATTGTATAAAAATCTATGCATGACGATAAAAATGCATTATGCTAATATAGTACACTACCATGTCACTGTCTCCTACACTATAATAACTGACACGCTTTAAAAAAAAATGTCAGGCAATAAACCTTACCCAACACATCGATAATCAAATACGATGATTTTGCCTTCCGAGCTGTAGAAGAAAATGTTAAGATGGTCAGTGCGAGGGAGAGGTAAACATTGTTATCAGCAGCGTGCGAGGGAGAGGTAACGATTAGCGCCGCCACGACATGCGACACCTCGATTTATGATGTATACTACTTTTGGACCACCCTGTATTATTATACAGGATGGTCCAAAAGTCGTAGATCAAACGCAACTAGGGGTTAGATGGGGTCATCAGCTGCAAAAAGTTGTTCTACGGGAGGTCCTTAAGGTCAACCCCTGGAGAGTTATAATTTATTTTGTGTTTTATGAGAAAATTGACTTTTTTATCTACATCCTGTATTTTTTTAATTATTTTCACAAGATTGGTATTGATGAGTCCTTGCGTTAGACATGCTATTTATGGTTGTTTATTGGGTGTGTTGAAGTTAATAATAAGTTTTACGATTTTCTTTTTTCTCAAATCATAACATTTTATTTACTTCGGACCCCACTGTGAAAAAAATACTCTACCCAAAAGTGACCCTGTATTACAAGTTTTGGCACGTTTAATAGGGATTTTGAAAAGGTATAGCGTGGTTTTTATATTTTTAACCGACTTCCAATCAAAAAGGAGGAGGTTCTCAATTCGGTTGTATGTTTTTTTTTTTTTTTTTTTTTTTTTTTAATGTTTGTTACCGCATAACTTCGTCATTTGTGAGCCGATTTGAAAAATTATTTTTTTATCTGAAAGGTACTGCTTCCAGATTGGTCCCATTTTAATTTTATTAAAATCGGTGTTGCCATTTTTTTTTAATAATTTTTTTAATGTTTGTAACTGCATGCATCCGTCATTTATGAACCGATTTAGAAAATTATTTTTTTTATTTGGTTATTCTTACGTCCAGATTGTCCCAAACAAATTTGATTAAAATCGGTTTAGCCGTTTGACAATGAAGTCGGTTTCTCAAGTTTTTTAAACTTATAATTATTCAAAGACGATTATTCCATTTTACTCCAAAGTGAACCCCATATCATAATTTGCTAGGGTAAAATAAAATTGACTAGGTTACAAGTTACTAACAAAACAACAGAGGTGCATTCCGTAGGTTACCCCTCACCGCCCGCCTCGCCCAGCAGTAGATTTTTGATGCTGTAAGGGTCTCACCTTACAGCATCAGAAATCACTCCAGGGGCCTAATTCTCGGGCCGACCGAGATTTTCTAAGCGATTCTAACGATTTTATTTTTGGCATTGCATAACCCCGAACTATTTCTACGTTTTCCGTATATTGTAGCTGTCGAGGCTTTTACGATGAGGTCGTCGATGAATTACTCAAGGAAATTATCCTTTCTCTCTTCGAAAAGAAGCAATAAAATAAAATTGCAATATGATCGAGATCGGCCCGAGAATTAGGTCCCTGGTTGTTTAGGTACTGGTCTTTGTTTTTTACTAGTTTATGTGTGCTTATGTAGTAAATAAATAAATGTCTATGTCTGTCACTCTTCGAAATGAGAGCGCCTTTAGAAGGTGTGTTACCGGCGGGTTCCTCCATAGTGCTGATCCTCACGGCCAGCGTCTCCCGGCCCAGCTCGTTGTGCACGTCCAGATAATAAGTACGGTCAACGTCCTCCTTGCGCACCTGCTCCAGCACCAGCGTCACGTTGTAAGTGCCGTTACCCTGGGGGAGACACAATATGTCAGCTAGGATGACGAGTTAAAACTAGCGGCACAAAACTTTAAGCCCGATTTGCACATCAACAAATACAGTAACGAGTTAAAAAATTGTCAGTTAAGTAATAAGTAGTCTTCAAAATTTTGTCTAGGCGACTGATCGAGGCGACGCGTGACCCAAGAGCTGGTGGGTATCTGGCGCAGCGTATAAGCATTGCTATTCAGAGTGGCAATGCCGCCAGCGTCTTGGGGACGCTTCAGTCTGGCACTGATTTGGATCAGTTGAGCTATCTCTAGATCGTTTGTAACGATCTGCAGATAGCGCAACTGTTTCTTGTGTATTTTGTACATTTTGTAAATATTTGTTTAATTGTAAGTTTTTTTTTCCAATTAAAATAATCTACCAAAGTAGTAGAAAGTATAGTTCAAACGTAGGCGAGTACAAGTCATAAGTTTCTTATGCGGTCGCTTTGTGCGAACTTGTGAACTGTACTAAACTCGGCCGCCTACACGGCGGGTGTCGCGTGCGCCGAGACGCGAGAGAGGGGGCTACTTCGTACATGACTCGCCAAAAAATAGGATTGAGATCTATTCAAATCAACTTAATAAACAACTTATTACTTAACTCGCTTTTGCCGTTCATACGCAAAAAGCGACTTAACTTGCCAATGATGCAAGGTACTTGTTGATGTGTAAATCGGGCTTACGCGTCAAATGGAGAGCAAGTCAAAACGCGCCTGAAAGACGTACATACGCTCGAGTTTTTCATCTTGTACGAACTTGAGACTTTACATTACTACAACAATGCTATTTTCTACAAAAATATTAATTATTCTTAGTACACGTAACACAACATAAACAATTAAGTACCTACCTATCTTGTAAGTTTTAAATTTGAACTTGTGTTAACTTAATAGGCCATAGACCTCGTCGACCCCCAAAATCAGTTTTTGTTTATGACGACCCCAAGGAAACCAATATCGACCCCAAGGGGTCAATATCGACCACATTGGGAATCCCTGCACTAGACCATCACAGGTAACTATTGATGCTATAAGTCTCACCAGATGCCAAGGCTCCAACGCGCTGACCATGCCGTCATCACTCCGCCCCGGCGCGCGGATCTTCTGCCCGCCCACCGTCCACTCGGCCGAGGGCGGTGGACTGGCGCGAACCGTCACGTTGAGACGACCCTCGGTGTTCAGAGACAGGCCGAAGATCGTGATGGCAGTAGATTCTACTTTCGGCGCATCTGTGGAAGAAGGTTTTAGTTATCTTTTCTACTTTTGAAAACTAGGGTGAAACTTTTGCTTTTGTATTATTGCATTGCATACGTCTGACTAAGTGAAGTGGCACCACACTGGGACTTCACTGCTATTATTTTTGATTTGTAAAAGGATCATACAAAAAAACGGTAGGAACCGAGCCGTAGTTTGTTGCCTGTTGCTAGGCTTGGTCGCGTGGAACTGGCACCTAGACTCACCTAGCTATAACACGTTTCAAAGTGATCCTTTTGATATAACTGAATAAAGACATTTGGATATAACTTTTGAAATTATCATGGTTTTTAACACAATTTTTATGAAACAACGGGATATTTGATGATTAAATTTTTGAGTTGACTTCCGATATTTCGGCACAGAAATTTAAGAGGTGTTCCCTCTTAAATTAGACATGAACAGAACAGCTTCAAGAAAAACAGAAAAACGTTAAAAAACTCCTCCAGGGTAGGCAACGCAACAACAGCATACTTGGTGTTGTTGGTGTCTATGGGCGACGGTGACCGCTTACCATCAGGTGGGCCGCAAGCTCGTTTGTCTATCTTTTACATTAAAATAAAATTGTGTGTGTCAGCTCCGACGCACGACTGGAGTTTACTCCATAAAGGCAAAGTAAGTGTACACACTACCCACGATCTAGCTGCACTGCTCACAAAAAATTAAAAAGTTGCGCACGATAGGTTGCGCACCAAAAACGTAACGAGGTCATTCGTTCAGTAGATTTCACTCCCCACATTTTTCTCATACCGGGCGCCTTATATTAAAAAACCGATTCTTTAGGAGTAAACACCAAAAAAAAATGGAATTCTGTCACCAAATAGGATACTCACAATGAACAGCCAGTTGTCGTGTCACGAGCCGCGGCTGCAGTAGTGCTTCATGTTCCGCCTTGCAGATGAGGGTTCTGCCTCCATCATCAGCGCTGAGGGTGCGGCTGATGTTCTGGGTGATGGTCTGCAGGTCGCCGTCGGCGGCGGTGGTGACGATGGGCTCGTGGACGCCGATTAGGAGCTCTTCGTTATCTGGTGGGATTATATCAATGTAGCAATAACATTGAATTGCAAAAAAATATCATTTACTTTTTTGTTCTGGCATTGGATACTTATACCTTGTCCTTGATACTTTATAGGGCGGATCCAACTTGGATAGGTTAGGTTATGTTAGAACATTAAAATTACGCACAAGGCGAGCGAGCAGAGCGAGCGTGCCGTGGTAGCGGCCGCCGCAGTGCCATATAATGTTTTATTCCCAATAACCTCAAAGGGGCTGTCTGTTTAGTACAATTATTCATCGCTAGATAAAATAATAATGATTGAAATATTCATATTCATATTCATATTCATTTATTCATTGTTTCATGTGTATTATAGGTCTTAGGGGGGTCTTAATATTAATCTGCGACAGTGTACATGGGCCTTTACAATTTTCCAGTGGAAAAAAAGTGGCATCGTTTTAACAGTGCGTACAATAACTGGCCGTACATTAACTGGACTCACTGTACTGAGTACTAATAAGGCCTTACCCAGGAACCAGGTGATCTTGGCAGCAGGTCTTCCCCCGGCCACGGCACATTGCGCCGTGAACACCTCCCCTTCCTTGAACGCCGGCTGGACGGGAGTCAGCAGCTGAGGGTTTTGAGGCGCCTCTGTCGAACAAATACACATAATTTATTGCACTTAATATTGAGAGCACTGGTGGTCTAGTGGTAGTGGCCCCGCCTTCCGATCCGAAGGTCGTGGGTTCAGATCCACTCGTGTACCAATGAGTTTTTCTGTCGAAAAATGTATGTGCACTATGCCAGTACTCTCAAAATGGTGAAGGAAAACATCGTGAGGAAACCGGCGTGTTGTAGAACCTAAAAAAGTTCGAGCAACACGTGTCAAGGGTCACGCAAAAAGGGCGCCAGCGGCCTACTTGCGGAAAAAACCAGCCGCACATCAAGTGCGCATGATACACTTGACTTGCACTTAATATTGCAGGTGACATAGTAAGCTAAATATCTGAGTTCCTCTTCTATCACTCCACTTCTTGTATTATGTAAATGTATTCTTGTATCTAAAATGTTCATGTTTCTCATATTATCTACCGAGTGACGTCATAAATAAATAAGTTTTCTTTCTTTCTTTCTTTCAAATAAAAAATTTAACAGTACTTTGCATCTATTGTAGAGGATTTATATGGCGTCAGGGGCAACTGTAGGCCTACTAATACTTTTAGTTGTTTTATCTATACTAATATTATAAAGAGGAAAGATTTGTACCTATTTTTGTATGTTTGTATGTTTGTAATGAATAGGCTCAAAAAGTACTGGGCCGATTTAAAAAATTCTTTCACCAATAGAATGCTACATTCTTCCAATTTGACATAGGCTACATTTCATTTTGAAAAAAATTAGGGATCCTTGGTAAAATTTGAACAATGTAACCGAAGGTGTAGAAAAATGAGTTATAAAATGTGTTTCGTCGAATGCGCTGCCGAAACTATTAGCGATAGAACAAAATAATGTACAACAATATTGTCTACCCCGTGCGAAGCCGGGACGGGCTGCTAGTTAATAAATAAACTGAAACTGAAGCTCTGTCTCTGGTTCTGGTTTTGAGTCTGTGTGAGTGCTGTCAAAATAAATCCTAAGTCGAAATGTCGCACACACAGTAATAAATGAGTACTCACACAGACTCAAAACTAGAGCCATAGACAGAGCCAGACATAGCTCATGGTAGGTCAACAGCAGTGCATATACGGTTGTATAAGCACACATCGGCTTTTCTGCTTTCGCTATCTCTTTCTGACGCCCATACTACGCTCTATGAAGCCGAAATTAGCCGATGTGCAATATTTGTTGCCTACTATTATATACTTACTTCACCAGATGGACCGACGACATTGTTAGAATCGCGGGAAGTCGATGGATGGAAAGGGCTCAGAATCGTTCTTCCTGGAAATGTGTAGGGGAGGCCTATGTCCAGCAGTGGACTTCTTCAGGCTGATGATGATGATGATGATGATAATACTCACTTGCGACAATAAGTTTCATGGTCCCGGTGATGTCGATGGCACCAGTAGGAGACGGTAGGTCACAGGAGATCTCTCCGTTCCACGCCTGTTGGATATCACGGATGTGGGCCCCACATTCCCCTTTCTGAAACATGTATAACCTACAAGTTAATACAAATTTATTCACATAACAGCAAGTGAAATTGCGGTCAAACGCAAGCCTATATTATGTAAAAAAAAAAATAGTTTCCTTGTTCGTACACGTGATTCTAGTCTTGCTTCGTAACCCGGTTATGAAATAAGAACTGAATCACAGAACTTTTTTATTGGTCGGTTCTGAAGTAGAAGTGAAGTAATAAAAAGAGAAGAGTGTCGGTTAAGAACTAAGAAAAAAAACAAAAAATCTTCTTCTTCTTCTTAAATTTAAGAGCTTAGCTCTTGTCGGGGTTTTGATGCAGTTTTCTACAATTAAGTCTTTCGAATGCGGCCTCCTTGACTTCCTTATACGACATGACAGCGACTTTTTCTTTTATCTCGCTCATGTAACTAATTCTTGGCCTTCCTCTTCCCCTTTCCCTTCAACCTTTCCTTCAATGATGTTCTTTATGTAGCTGTCATGTCGTAAAAGATGTCCAAACATTTTTCCTCTTCGATTTTGTATCGTCGCAAGTATAAATTTACTCTAAAAATTATCAATTTACTGCATTTGAGGAGCTAAAATATAACACTCAGACAGAGAACAAATATCTATGTTCACCACATAAATATTTGGTCTCCAGTGTAGAAGGCAGAGCTACTACCAACTGCTGGCCTATCACGAGCTCCATATGGTTATGGCTATGGCTGTCAAAATTGTGTCAACAGTGTCAACACATTCAAACCCAAGAAGAAAATGAATGTGTGGGTCAGTCAATCTATACACAATTTGACAGCCATAGCCATAACCATATGGAGCTCATGGTAGCCCTGCTGAGCTGAGAGGCCAGTCATATCTTAACAATATCATCGGTCCATCGGTCAGTTCTAGGCAAGAAGAAGAAGAGTTATCTTACCTCAAATACGCCGAAGTAGCTGACATTGTCTCCGGCGTTTCCTGGCTTGTACAGTCTGTAGTTAGTGTTGCCCACTTTCATTCTGGAAGTAGAAATAGATATAGAAATAATTTATTTTGCGTTAACTTAAAATTATACAGTTTAACTTAAGAGGCCGGCGGAGGGTGAATTTTCATACAAACGTAATACCAGAATTATTAATAGTTTAGGCAGATTTTCCCTATATTATTGCAATAACTGTATTCGTATAGTATTTATCTAGGTTCCTGAACAGTTTTTATGTTAAATTACTTACCTCAAAAGAAATAAACACCAATCGCATTTTACACATTTTTTTCATTGTAAAATGTGATTGGCGTTAATTTCATTTGAGGTAAGTAATTTAAAATAAAAACTGCCCAGGAACCTAGATAAATACAATTATTACAATAATATAGTGAAAATCTGCTTAAATTAGTAATCATTTTGGTATTAAGTTTGTATGAAAATTTGCTCTCCGCCGGCCCCTTAAATGAAATGATGGCAAAAAAGGTAAACCACAAACCAAAGGCAAAAAAGGCATTTGCTACAAAGGCACTGGCTTTCAGTGGTTTGAAGTCGAAATATGATAAAGATTAACCCCCTTATTCATGATCTTGATTGATTTTGATCTTTAAAGTAAATGGTTTTTTAGTTTTGATTTTGACATTTTTTTGTAAATAATCTGTAGGCCAACAAGCTCTGTCTCTGTCTGGCTCTGGTTTTGAATCTGTGTGAGTGATTATCAGTGTATCATACTGTGTGTGTGACGTTTCGACGTAGGATTTATTTAGTCAACACTCACACAGACTCAAAACCAGAACTAGAGACAGCGCCAGACAGAGCTCGGAGGAAATTCCATCAACATGAGAAAGCTGAAACTCATCGCCACAATCTGTTCTAGACTTAATTCTAGTTAATTCTCGATAATTCTAGTTAATTCTAGTTAATTCTATTTAATTCTAAATAATTATCGATAATTCTTGTTAATTCATGTTAATTCTCGTTAATTCTAGTTAATTCCAGTTATTTCCAATAAATTTTAGCGAATTCCAGTTAATTCCAATTAATTGTAGTTGGATGTTAACGTACCGACACATGTCGATGGCGTAAGGCACCTTGCAGAGCACATCGATGTCGGCCCCCACTCGCACCACAGCCTCCTTCGGCGTGATCTCCACTGTTTGACCTGCAAATAAAATAATAAAATATTTAATTTTAATTATTTCATTAGTCTCATTTGCGGATAAATAACGGGGCTGATTGTGATTACACTCTAAGAACTACTTAGTACTTTATAATTGTTTTGTAAAACTTATGTGAGTGCAGTTGTTTGTTATCCCAAATAAAAATACTAAACTATAACTATAATATCAGTCACTTAAAATCCTTTCACCACGCTTGGTTTGCAAAGAATCAGTGACACGATAAGAAGAAGTCAGTGATTTTCCGTCTGGCACTGATTTGGATCAGTTGAGCTATCTCTAGATCGTTTGTAACGGACTGCAGATAGCTGAACTGTTTCTTGTACATTTTGTAAATATTACAAAAAAGTTTAAGAGTATTAAATAAATAAATAAAAATAAATAATGCGGACAACCCACACAACACTATCTAGCCCCAAACTAAGCAGAGCTTGTACTATGGGAACCAGGTAACTGATATAATACTTAAATACTTTTTTTTTTGTAAATACATACATAGAATACAATATAACACCCAGACAGAGAACAAACATCTGAGTTCACCACACAAATATTTGTTCTCGGTGGGGATCGAACCCACGCCCTCCAGCGCAGAAGGCAGAGCTACTACCAACTGAGCTGGGAAGGCAGTATTATTTTCTTAAGATGCCCAAAAGTTTCGGTTCCAATTTAGATACAATGAAAATGATTAATGTATCTATTGAAACCATAGTAGGTAGTACACATTGTAATCAAGAGGAGACTGCTCATTTTAAGGCTTCTACCAATATAGTCAATATATTCCACTTAACTACCTTTTTTAACCGACTTCCAATCAAAAAGGAGGAGGTTCTCAATTCATAACTTCGTCATTTGTGAGCCGATTTGAAAAATTATTTCTTTATCTGAAAGGTACTGCTTCCAGATTGGTCCCATTTTAATTTTATTAAAATCGGTGTTGCCATTTTTTTTTAAATATTTTTTTTAATGTTTGCAACTGCATGCCTCCGTCATTTATGAACCGATTTAGAAAATTATTTTTTCATTTTGATGGTTATTCTTACGTCCAGATTGTCCCAAACAAATTTGATTAAAATCGGTTTAGCCGTTTGACAATGAAGTCGGTTTCTCAAGTTTTTTAAACTTATAATTATTTTTCTATCAGTCTGTCCTTATTCGTATAATAGCTAAACTTGAAGAATAAAATAACTCTGAAGGCCTGCGCACACCTAGGTAGCTGGCGATGGCGATCAATGAAACGCTGTCAAATATCGCTGTCACATTTGACAGCGTTTCACTGATCGCCATCGCCAGCGACCTAGGCGAATTCTTCAATCTATAGATTGTATTTTGAATTGAATTGTGATTTAAAGGTTTGGAGGGCAAAAGAGGAGCGGAGGCCCCAAATTATTTTCCAAATAAAATAAACAATTTTTCCACAAAATATAGATAAATTATTTCTGTTAATATTTAACAATCATAAATAATCTTTTAGTTCAGTACTAAGTACTGTAGGTAAAGGTAAAACAGGGAAAAAAAGAATATCAAAGGAAAAGATGTTTACTAGTGTTTACTTATGAAAACATCGTAAGGAAACCGGCATATCGTAGAACCTAAAAAGTTCGAAAATGTTTTTTTTTTTTTTTTTTTTATATACAACAAAGTTAGCAAACAAGCATACGGCCCACCTGATGGAAAGTGGTTACCGTAGCCTATGGACGCTTGCAACACCAGAGGCATCACTCGCGCGTTGCTGACCCTTTAAATAAAATATGTGTCAAGTGCACAAAAGGAGCCTCTTTGAGGCGCACTTAAAATCCTTTCACCACACTTGGTTCGAAAGAATCCGTGACACGATAGGAAGGAAGTGTTAACTTGTCGCCATTTGAAAGATTTTTTTTCCGAAGTCTCTATTGTGGGGGCCCTCCGTTTGTGGAGGCCGGGGACTTTCGCCCCATTTGCCCTCCCCTAAATCCGGGGAATATAATAAGTTCGAAAGGTGATTGTATCAAAGCTAGTACAATTGAAGATCTAAATAAATCTTCAGTCTAAAATCGTTTCAGTGTTTCTTGGGGATAAGTAGGATTATCTGATCGAGTTTTAGATCTATATCTTTGACTGGCCTCTCAGCTCAGTTGGTAGTAGCTCTGCCTTCTGCGCCGTAGGTCGTGGGTTCGATCGCCACACAGAACAAATATTTGTGTGGTGAACACAGAATTGTTTGTTCTCTGTCTGGGTGTTATATTGTCTTCTAAGTATGTATTTAAGTATTATATCAGCTATTATAGATCACATAGTACAAGCTCTGCTTAGTTTGGGGCTATATAGTGTTGTGTGAATTGTCCATATTATTTATTTTATTAATTATTTACTATGCAGATCAGACCGATTATTTATGGCGCCTACTCTTCTTCTTAATTATGGCATCTGTCCATTTCGGATCAATTTCGCCAGTATCGAGTGAGGATATTATTACGTAGGTATATTAAATAGTTTCTAGTCAAGTCAAGTCAGTCAATAGACAAGTCGGTCTATTGTTTAAACCTGGTTTAATTTTTTATATACTTGCCTAATATCTACTTAATCTATAAGTTGTATAGTTGCATGCAATAAAGTATTTTTCTATCATCTAGAACGAGGGACCATAAAAGTACAAGTGACAACACAAATACAAGGATAACAGTAATAAAAGTAATAAAATTAGCGCAATCAAATCTACAGCGTCCCCTAGGGTTGCCACCGATCGTTTGTCATAGTGGCAGATCGGACAATTTGTTTTTATTACCTACCCTCGCATTCGCTTTAAAAAGCTAGGGCTGCCAAATGGGAGTAACTTATATTAATGTTATTTTGTTATTGGAAGAAATAACATTTTAAATTGGTTCTTATAGTGTCACTATATAGGTTGCAAGACTAGGCCTTTGCCTATACTTATAATAATCTATACTAATATTACAAAGCTGAAGAGTTTGATTTTTGAATTTCGCGCTAATCTCGGGAACTGCTGGTCCGAATTGAAAAAAAAATAAATTATCAGATTTTATTCATTTTACCGGGATAAAAAGACCATAATCTATATCTGTGCCAAATTTCATCCAAATCCATTCAGTCGTTGTAGAGTCAATGATTAACAAACATCCATCCATTCATCCATTTTTACAAACTTTCGCATTTATTATAATTATTAGTGTGATTAGCTTTTTTATGTCAGTACTTATTAAATACTTTTCTTAAGACTAAAAATAAATATGCATTAGTTATTTGGCAACCCTACTAAAAATCGTTTCAAAACAGATAAGTAATGTACAAAACAATTTATAATAACTTTCGAGTACCATCCCCTCCCCCTCCCCTCCTGGATCAGAATAATTAAACTGGTACACCTGCTTATTTCATTCATCATCATCAACATCAGCGTGTCACTAAGGCCCGTATTCTGAAACAGTGCTTAGGTCTGAGTCGAGCCTCAAGCACAGATGTTTGACACTTTTCAATGGAGAACTGTCATAAAATCTATGCTTGAGGCTTGACTCAGACTCAAGTGCTGTTTCGGAATACGGGCCTTAGTCTTTTGAACTAGTGTGGTGGAAGGATTTGAAGATTGCCTCGAAAAGACGTATGCACTTGACACTGTTTTATGTTTAAACAAGAGATTGATATATTTTTATGGACGGATAACTTTATGTAAGAGAGTAAAGGAGAAGAGAGTTATAGTTGAGACGATACAAAATCGAAGAGGAAAAATGTTTGGACATCTTCTACGACATGACAGCTGCATAAAGAACATCATTGAAGGAAAGGTTGAAGGGAAACGGGGAAGAGGAAGGCCAAGAATAAGTTACATGAGCCAGATAAAAGAAAAAGTCGCTGTCATGTCGTATAAGGAAGTCAAGGAGACCGCATTCGAAAGACTTAATTGGAGAAAACTGCATCAAAACCCCGACAAGAGCTAAGCTCTTAAATTTAAAAGAGAAGAAGAAGAAGGATAACTTTATCTGTGGATTTAAAGTCAGAGTTATTTTATTTTTAAGTCTGTTACTGATTTGGATCAGTTGAGCTATCTCTAGATCGTTTGCTCAACTGTTTTTGTGTATTTTGTAAATATTTGTTAATTTGTAAGTTTCTCTGTGTAAATAATAGTAAATTTTATTTTATAAGTTCAACTATTCTTTAAATATTTTGTCTGGCTTTCAGAATGGTGACAAAAAACACTTGGATCTTCTCTCAAACTCTTATGGCTGCTGGCATTCTCTTCCAGACTTTGGTGGTGTTTTTACCTGAAACAAAACAAAAAAATTATTAGTTTATTAAAATTATAGATTGCTTAACATTTTATTGATTTAATAGTGTTTACTTCGCTCGGCTCTTAACTTTTGGGGATTTTTTTTTTTAAATCTTATAAATTTCTTTTATGATCACGAATGGAAATCAAAGGCACAGTAAAATCTTCTCATGCTATTAAGACTGATGTGACTAAATGAGTGGGAGGAGTAGTCAGAGGCACATCCCTATTTTAGTTTGGGCACATTTTGATAATTAACGGAAATAAAATAAAAGTGGCCTGCGTGATGTTAGGCAAGGCTTCGTTAAAGGCGATAGTTACCACTTAACATCACCTTATGCTTATTCTGTCAGTAGGCCTACTACAAGCTCTGTCTGTCTCTGTCTCTGGCTCTGGTTTTGGGTCTGTTTGAGTGCTCACCAGTACATTATACTGTGTGACGTTTTGACGTAGGATTTATTTCGTCAACCACGAAATAAAGTAAGCAAAAGCGTGTTTGGTGCTCTGTGTCGTCAACACTCAGCTAGCGTCAGCTAGTTATACAGTTAAAAAAAAATGGTTTTATATTCTGAAAAATTACGGGAACCAAGTAAAAGAAAGAAGCGGGTTGACGCTAAACATATGTAATCAATTTAAAAAATCACCCCGTAATTCCTAAAATGACAGGGGATGGAAAAAAATCCCGAAAACCAATAAAATAATAAAAAATACCCCATAAATTCTACGAAAAGGCCTCATAACCAACCTACCCCGAGGCAGGGTGTTCCAAAACTGATTTTATTGAGTGCGCACGATATACAGGGTGGGTCTATTAGCAATTAGGGCCTCGAAGGGATGAATTTATTATGAGGGGTTGGAATTTTATATTGGCTTATTAGGTGGCGGTAGTTCTTGTGATGTATCTTTTACTTGGTGGAGGGGTTGAATTAGGGTCGAAGAACCTACTTCATCTTGTTAATAAACAGGGTAGGTGCCTCGGGCCTCGTTCGTGGTACATAGTTTCAGTTTCAGTTTCAGTTTCATTTATTGATAACAAGTTAATAAGGTTACACGTCATTAAACATAAGTAAACATTGTTTGTACCTACAATATCTGATAGAACTTATGGTAAATTTACATACGTTAATACGATAGCCTATACTCAGATCTCGCAAATTTTATTTTATTATTTGAATAGTTTTTTATGAGAGCAATAGGTTGGCGTGGTACGGGCATGTCATGAGGAGGGATGAAAGTCATGTGACTAGGAGAGTAATGAGTATGGATGTGGATGGATATGTGAGCAGAGGTAGACCAAGGAAAACATGGATGAACTGTGTGAAAAATGACATGGATAGGAGAGGAGTGAATGCAGAGATGACGGCTGACAGAGGGAAATGGAGGAAGAAGACATGTTGTGCCGACCCCACATAAAGTGGGATAAGGGCAGGAAGAAGAAGAAGAAGAAGAAGAAGAATAGTTTTTTATGAGTATTGAGGAGGGAATAGTGGCACTCGCTATTTTAACATTACGCTGAGTGACGACCAATTTTGATGTCATTGTTACTTGTTAAAAAATCCATGTCTATACTTGTGTGGCATAAAATAAATATTTTGATGTGATTTTTGATTTTGAATAACGTTGTAATTTTTTTTCGTCCTAACTTTCATATTGTTATTGAAAATATACGAAACACTAAATAATAGGTCCTAATAGGTCCCTAAATACAACGTGTCCCAGAAAGTAGTGTCAAGCGAAAGTCCAGAGATAGAACACCCCTTGGGGGTACCCGAATCATTCCCATGTATATTCCGCGATTTCTTATAGTTTTCGAGTTATGATTTTTTTCCGAAATTCAGATAATTATCGCCTTGAACAACTTAAAAAATTCTTTAAAAAAAAAAGCAGAAAACTTCCTTAAGATTTTATTTTTGCTACCAAATTTTGATGAGTTGTTTTTTTACGCATAAAATAATTGGCGACGTAACTTTGATAAAACTATGAAAAAGTTGGTGTAAAGTCAGAAATTACATTCGGTGAATTAATGACTTAAATTTTCAACTTTAAATTAAAAATCTTAACAAGTGATCCGTGGTTTTTAAATAAGTCATAAAAAAAAATTCAAAATCTCGTTTTTCATAATCATTAAAAAAAGTAGTGCAATGGGCTACTTTGGCTAAAATTGGCCTTCAAAGACGGCGAGGTGGAAAGTTCTTAAGATTAGCTATCCGATTAGAAAATAGATTTTGGACATTTTATCATTCCTAAGCTTAATTCGTTTGCTAACTAACCAAAATTGACTACAGGAAAGTAAGATTTAATTAATGTTTGAAGGTTTTATTTATTTTAGATTAGTAAATTTATGAAATAAAATACACACAATGTGTGCAAAATACTGTTACTGATTCTTTGCAAACAGTGTGGTGAAAGGACTTTAAATGCTCCTCAGAGAGGCTCCTTTATGAACTCGACACATGTTTTTGAGCTCTTTAGATTCTACGACATGTCGGTACAATGGCCGAATTAAGAACAAAATTAAGACAGGCGAAGAAATAGATATCATAATGATATCTATTTCTTCGCCTGTCTTAATTTTGTTCTTAATTCGGCCATTGTACCGACATGTCGTAGAATCTAAAGAGCTCAAAAACATGTGTCGAGTTCATAAAGGAGCCTCTCTGAGGAGCATTTAAAGTCCTTTCACCACACTGTTTGCAAAGAATCAGTAACACTAAAATATCTAACACTGATTATCTACAGTGGACCTCCCAGGCTGATGATAATGGTGTTCCTTGTCTGTTTTTTATCCTATTGTCAAATTTATTTTAAAGATTATTATCGGGTGGCCATCTGCGGTATCCCGCAACATGTAAATCATCATCCAGTGAGTGACAGATCTAAATGCGCAATACAATGTCGCCCTAGTGTGTCCATCATGCATGGTAATCACCCTGTCCGTACTTCGGTAGCTGTAGGGTGACCAACCAACAACAAAAATTTATTACACACTAGACGAGTTCTTTAACGACGAACGAAAAGAATAGCTATAATAATAAATAACCCTTATAACATTTTATACTAAACCTGCTTACAAATCTGCGTGACTATAATAATATCGGCCCGCTTCTCCAGTATTGCAACACCCTTACAGGGTAAATTATGTATTGATTCAGAAACTAGTTTTAAGATCTGACACTGTTATATTTACATACCTAATAAGGCAATAAATATACTGAATACTGAATACTGAATACAACCTATAGTTTTTCATAATGTTCCAAAAGCACGCGTTTTTGTAATGTTCGAAATTTAAGAGCCGAGCGGGATTTAAATCCGTAAGCTTCCCCTTGGTATTCAATTGAATGCACCTTCAGTTATCGAGGAGGTAAGTAGTTGACTGTAACGTCAAACCTGTAGATGGAGCCACGGTCGCGTTATTGCAACAGTCCCTAAGTGTTCCTGCAAACACAGATTTTCTGTAGTAAGAGAACAACAGAAAATATGGCGGTGGCGGCGTTTTGTGGTTGTAGCCGGAAAGAGTTATTCGTCAAGTGCTCGAGTATGATTAGGATCCGAGATCGCATGGTTTAACAGACGCTCTCAGGAATATACAAAGCTGATATAATATTTAATTTTCGCTCGCTCGATCACGAAAACACAAAGAAAAACTCTTGAGAAAACCAGTTCCGTGTCACACAGTTGGTATGTCACGGACGTATGGAAGAATTACTGCAAAATGTAGACAAATATTTTTTTTATTAAAGTATTCGTGATTTTATTTAAATAAATTATATTGAAACTATTACACGGGTATTTATCGCGTATTATTTATATTACCTTATTTTCCCGACGTTTCGGCTATGTTGCAATAACCGAAGTCGCGATCAGACTGGAGCTGGATAGATTGACATGAATGCTACTGTCCTTGAGAATTGGAAGTGGCATCAATAACTACCCTCACTTGATCTTATTTGCGCCTAAATAAATTATAACAAAAAACATGGCTACATGCTTTAGTTATAAATGCTGTTGATCTATAAATGCTTGAAAATATCTTGAGTTTTATGATAAAAACAGAAAACGTCTTCGGTGTGCATTGCTTATGCCTAAAACTTAAAAACAAAAAAGTAAATCCTGCATAAATCGAAACCCATGGCCACCCCGTCTGACTAATCCCCAACAAGGGCCCACAATCCCCAAAGCAAATAATAATATGCGGTTATTTGGCGGGGAATTAGCGGCGCGTTCGTAATTGCACCCCGTTTTAAAGTGGGGTGTCCCAGCAATGGTCATGGGGTGCTTTTTATTGCAAAGCGTATCCGCATCATTGGGCTGTCATGAGGATATTCATGATAATGAGTTGGGACTGTTGGGAAGATGCCAATGTCAATAATCCTACTGTCAGAATACTTATTATGCTGCCTTCCTACGGTGCGTGGTTCTGCAGATCATCACGCACCGCGCACGATGACGCACGGCAACGCACACAGAAAAGACTCCTGTGCTACCATACCACGCACCTCGCACGAGACCGTTCCCATGGTGTGTCGTGCGAGCTGGTGCGCGATATCACGCACCAGTGGGTGTAACATAGGCTATTTTACATATGTGCTTAAAAATGAATGTCCACCCATGCGAAGCCGGGACAGACCGCTAGTATAAAATAAAATAAATATAATTGCACACACTTTAGCTAAAAAATAACTAACCAAACTATTGAAAAAGTTCTATAATAACACAGTTAGAGCCACAACAATACCAAAATATCAAATTCCAAAATCATAATATCTATGGCAAACCGATAAAAAAAACTGTAACGCGATCAGTAATCCCAGCTGTAGTTTTTTTTTTTATTTTCTATGGCATGGTACATTCCATGGGGTACACTTATCCATGGGGTACACTTATAAGGGCTATTGTGACATTTTCAATGGACAATCTGTACAAAAAGAGAGATTCGATACGCTACGATACAAATTTAGGGGTAGTTTTTAACCTACTTCACAAAATATAAGTTACCAAATCTGTTTGGTAAAATGTTTCCGTCTTCAATTTAAATTTAGACTAAAAAAATCGGTTTTCTGTAAAGTCGGTTTACTGACGATAGTTAAACGTGCCAACGTCATACAGCTGTCCACGCGGACGCATCGCTCACTCAAGTAGGAGAGAGACAGATGTCGAACGCTGCCGAACGCGGAAGCCGTGCGTGCCTCTTTGTCGCTCGTTCCGCGCTCTCGCTTGCACTTCAAGCCGCGCAATGGAACGCCTCAGAGAGAGGTAACGCCGCATGAGTCATGTTTATTCGTGCGTGCAGCCGGCTCCATCGAATTATAAGACAGGAAAATTTCATATATTTTTTGATTAATAACTTTAACGTCGGACTGGTAAAATCTACCCCCAATTTAAGACATTTCATAGCAAACATTCTAATTTTAAATACTAAATACTATGACAGCCAACCGTTGACACACGCAAGTAAGTAAGCTGAGTGAGAACCATTTTGGCTGATAAACAAATACATAATTGGATACTGTCTACACCCTTTTCAGCATTAGAACTAGGATTATGTGGTACTTATTTCTTTCTATGTGTTTCTGTATGTGTTCAATGTTTTCTTTTTCTCTTACGATTTCTTGTGTAGCCGTACCTTTACTCAATGTTACAGACATCAAATATTTTGATGCTATTTAGTAGTTGGCTGTGGCAACACAGTCAGTCGCCATTATACACTAAAGAAATTATAACTAGCCTCTCCCAGTAAAACAATAAAATATATAAAATTAGTGATTGCCTTGCATTTGTTCACACTCACACTCAATGTTCTTCTCTTTCTGTTGTTTCATTTTCTAAATAGGCTGTTTTTTTCTTCTTTTCACTCCTTTCGAAGCAGGCATAAGGTACCAAGACCATACCGCATAGTCTTACGTTTTTTTTTTCCTATATAACCTGTGTTTTTTGAGCCAAATAAAAAAGTTATCTATCAAGTTTTCGTACAAATAGTTTTATTTATTTTCTGCATAAAAACTCTTTGCAACAGAACTCCAAACCTTTTTGAAAGTCCCCCAGCTAACAAGCCGGACGCATCACTCCATTGCCTGTAGGTATAGGTATCACGCTCGGCTAGGGGGGCGGCAGAATGGACTTGCCATGCGTAAACAAACGTAGTGGCAGAATATATTATGGTAATGAACGAATATTTTACTAACGCTTGAATTAAGATTGTATTTTTGAAGTTATTTTCTCTTAAGGTCTGCGCATATTTAGGCAATGGCGATGGCGATTAGTGAATCACAAAACAAACATAATTTATTTCCAGATTAAATACGGAACGGAACGGACAAACTGTGAAAACGGTACCTGCCTAGCCATAGTCATTATAGTTATTTGTTATACAAGAGTGCAAAGCTGCTTTTTAACCGCGTGCTCAATTTTGATGACTGAGCAAGCGCAGGATTCTAAAGTTTAGCCACGAGCGTAGCGAGTGGTTTAAAAGTTAGAATCCTAAGCGTTGGCGAAGGAATCAAAAGAGCACAAGGTGAAAAATCTTTGCACTCGAGTGCAACACGTAACTTTTCATCCCACCTCAGCGAGGAAATGACTAATGCAAAAAAGAACATGGCGCGACTAAAAGTAACACACCAAAAGGTTCCGAGTACGAGTTATTAACAAATTTAAAAAGGTTGTATGATAAATTCGGCACCATGCAGGTAGAAGTAAATAGGTTTAATGGTGTTTTGAATTCACAAATACACCAAGAAGGTTACGAGTGCGAGTTTTTAACAAAATAAAAAAGGTTGTATGATAAGTTCGGCACCATGGAGGTAGATGTAAATAGGTTGTGTATTCACAAACTTATTGAACACGATATTCTAAATTCAAATTTACTTTATCCTCTAGCGCAGCGGTACTCAAAGTGTGTTCCGCAGAACCCTAGGGTTCCGCGCTACCCCTGTAGGGGTTCCACAAGAATTTAGAAAAAAAAAAACAAAATACCTCTCTCTGGTCACTGGTCTAAAGTTTTGACTCCGCCCGCCGCGCGTATACTTGTGAGTGCGCAGTCCCTTTGATAAAAGCTGCCTCTGAATTAGACGCTATAGTTGTGAACAAGCGACTTTCGGCTCTATCTTCAAAAAAATAAAGTCGAGATTGTTTATAACGCATTTTTTTGTATTTTTATTTTTATTTCCGCTTTTTGTTTATCAAAGGCGCCGACTCAAGTATTTTTGAGAATGTTCGAGTTCCGTGAAGTATTTTGCTTGTCAAAAGGGTTCCGTGACCAAAAAAGTTTGAGAACCGCTGCTCTAGCGGATAAAAACGGCTTTTCCAGTCAGAAATTAAACAGCAAAAACACACTTTCAGAGCTGGTGGGATGAAAAGATCTTTTCTGTACATCAGTTATGCAATACATATTTCTGATTTCTGAATAGTAGGTACTATTTTCTTGTAACTCTTAAGGAAAGAAAGAAAGAAAGAAAGAAAAAACATTTTGGTAGTTTCAAATCTTACCCTCCGTATACAAGCTTCTATGTAAAATATTTGATTTTAAAATGTAACTGAAAACTCTAATTAGCAGAGACAAAGTTATAAGACAAAAGTACTACAGTTCACGCCCGCGGTGACGGCGACGCCGTTGCATAAGTTTGCTTGTATTTCAAGTTTTCAACGCCATTCCTGTAAGTACCTAGTTTTGAGCTTAACTACAAAAAAATGGATAAGGCATCGCATGCCTAAAATTGAATTTTGCATTCTTCAAAAGAAAATTTTAATGTTATTTGTTTGATAGATACCTTAATTTTTAAATGTTAGTATTATTGTATAGCAGCTGTCCACGCGGATCACTCAAGTAAGAAAGAGACAGATGTCGAACGCTGCCGAACCTGGAGGCCGTGCGTGCCTCTTTGTCGCTCGTTCCGCGCTCTCGCTTGCACTTCAAGCTATAAATGGAACGCCTCAGAGCGAGGTAACGCCGCATGAGTCATGTTTTTTCGTGCGTGCAGCTGGCTCCATCGAATTATAAGACGTTGTCACGTCAAAAGCCATGTAACTTCCCAAAATGACAGATAAACGAATCGTTACGCAATTTATGAAGCCGCATCCTCCGCGTCGTAGTGTCGCGATTTCAAAGTTATGCATTTAATTTCCGGTGCATCTAATAGGAAAGCAGAGTTTGTTATGTTAAATCCATTCTGCCACCGGATTTACGCCATCTTCATTGCTTTTTAACCGACTTCCAATCAAAAAGGAGGAGGTTCTCAATTCAGTTGTATTTTTTTTTTTTTTTTTTTTAATGTTTGTTACCGCATAACTTCGTCATTTGTGAGCCGATTTGAAAAAATATTTTTTTATCTGAAAGGTACTGCTTCCAGATTAGTCCCATTTTAATTTTATTAAAATCGGTGTTGCCATTTTTTTTAATAATTTTTTAATGTTTGTAACTGCATGCCTCCGTCATTTATGAACCGATTTAGAAAATTATTTTTTTATTTGGAAGGTTATTCTTACGTCCAGATTGTCTCAAACAAATTTGATTAAAATCGGTTTAGCCGTTTGACAATGAAGTCGGTTTCTCAAGTTTTTAAACTTATAATTATAGCTAACATTATAGCTTTATTTGGTTGTAACTTTGACGTTTTTGAAGTTTAAAGGCTGCGGGTGTGTTCAGAATAGTCCTATCTTCTTCTTCTTAAAGTGCTTAGCTCTTGTCGGGGTTTTGATGTAGTTTTCTCCAATTAGTCTTTCGAATGCGGCCTCCTTGACTTCCTTATACGACATGACAGCGACCTTTTCTTTTATCTGGCTCATGTAACTTATTCTTGGCCTTCCGCTTCCCCGTTTTCCTTCAACCTTTCCTTCAATGATGTTTTTTATGTAGCTGTCCTACGTCGAAACGTCACACACACAGTATACACTGGTGAGCACTCACACAGACTCAAAACCAGAGCCAGAGACAGAGCCAGACAGAGCTTGTGGTAGGCCTACTTATGTAACAAGCTAGACTACAAAATTGTGAGCTCCAAAGCCCTTTATAAAATAAAAGATGGGGTCCTTTTGTGAAGAGATTAAACCCTACCCTCTATTTGAAGTCCGTGTGAGGATTTTGTGGCTTTAATCCGATTTTTATTGGATCCGTTCTTTTATTAGTTTAGGTTGAAGTGTGTGCGGCAGATTGTGATGTGACAGTTAGGGAGATAAAGTTTTTAAATATGATTTACGAGTGAACGAATACAATATTGCTCCTTCAAAGAAAATTGCAACAAAAGAGGTATTATGACTTTTGAAACTATCATGGTTCTTACTTAGACCATAGGGTTCTTAGCATTAGTTTTATGAATAACGGGATATTTGCCATGATTTAATTTAAATGGGTTACACTAAACTAACTGATGGAGCAAGAATATGGCCCATCTGATGTGAAGTGGTAACCATCGCCTATAAGAAAGCATTGCCTCGTAGCTCGTGGGTCACGCTGGTTTGAACGAGATCTAGTCAGTAGTTTTTTTTTATACGTCATAAATCGTAAACCGAAATTTACCTTTCGACGAACAACAAGAACTTTTATATTATGATACTTGTTGCTACGGAACCCTTCATGGGCGAGTCCGACTCGCACTTGGGCGTTTTTTTTTTTAAGAATCTTAAGGATCATTTAGGTAGGTGTACCTATCTATGCCAGATCCAAGCGACCGAGTCTAAGAACGCTGGCTTAGTGACCACAAAAGCACCAGCGTCATGAAAATGTAATAAAAGTGATAAATATTATATTAAATAGCATTAGTATATCTACCTGAAGATGGATGCCCCCATTTTTGTGTCCCAACGAGTGAAAAATGTAATTTATTACATTTGTGACTGTTATAAATTATACTGTGCTGTATCATAAATTAATACAATCTCAAGGTGATCCATTGGCGAGCTAAAACTGACGAGCCTGCGAGCTAAAGGTAATATTAACCGCCAATGAAGCACCTACAAGACCATGCACGGTTTTGTAGGTATTCAGTATTCAGTATATTTATTGCTTTATTATGTATGTAAATATAACAGTGTCAGATCTTAGAACTAGTTTTTGAATCAATACATAATTTCCCCTGTAAGGGTGTTGCAATACTGGAGAAGCGGGCCGATATTATTATAGTCACGCAGATTGTAAGCAGGTTTAGTATAAAATGTTATAAGGGTTATTTATTATTATAGTTATTCTTTTTTGTTAGGTGTTAAGAAGGAAGTCAAAGAGGCCGCATTCGAAAGACTTAATTGGAGAAAACTACATCAAACCAAGAGCTAAGCTCTTAAAGCTCTTAAATTTAAGAAGAAGAAACAGAAGCGTTCTGCCACGGTCACCTTGGTAGAAACGGTTTAAAACCGTCTAAAACAGTTGGTAGTAGCTCTGCCTTCTGCGCCGTAGGTCGTGGGTTCGATCCCCACGGAGAACAAATATTTGTGTGGGTAACATAAATGTTTGTTCTCTGTCTGGGTGTTATATTGTATTCTAAGTATGTACCTATTTACAAAAAAAAATCTATTCAAGTATTATATCAGCTATCTGGTTCCCATATTACAAGCTCTGCTTAGTTTGGGGCTGGGACGTGTTGTGTTAATTGTCTATAATATTTATTTATGTTTATGTTACATGTCGGTGTGACCGTGGCCGTGTTCACAAGTCAATGAATCCTAATTTATATCTTACAAGAAAATGCACGAAAATGTCTTTGGAATTTCGTCGCCCTAAGAGCTATGGGACCTAGCTATAGCTCTCTCACCGTAAGAAAGAGCCTTTCACAGTCATGTTATCCGCCGCAGATAAAAAAATCCGTCACTACTCTAGTGGATTAGGTGGGTGATCCATTGGCGAGCTAAAGGTATAAAAAAAGCAGCCAAGTGCGAGTCGGACTCGCCCATGAAGGGTTCCGTAGCACGACGAACTACAAGAACCTTTATATTATGTTACTTGATGTAACATAATAAGGTTCTTGTAGTTCGTCGAAAGGTAAATTGCGGTTTACGGTTTATGACGTATAAAAAAAAAACTGCTGACTAGATCTCTTTCAAACCAAAAATCGTTGGAAGTTTACATAGTAATGTACAACATATATTTTTTTTAGTATTATCATTCTCTTACTTTAGAAGTTAGAGGGGGGGGGACCAACTTTTTTCCACTTTGGAAGTGTCTCTCGCGCAAACTATTAAGTTTAGAAAAAAACGATATTAGAAACCTCAACATCATTTTTGAAGATCTATTCATAGATACCACACACGTATGGTTCGATGAAAAAAAAAATTTTGAGTTTCAGTTTCAAGTATGAGGACCCCTGAAATTTATAGTTTTTTTTTTCTTTTTATGTTAAATTCTTAATGCGGTTCACAGAATACATCTACTCACCAAGTTTCATCAGTCTAGCTCTTACAGTTTCGGAGAAAAATGGCTGTGACATACGGACGGACAGACAGACAGACATGACGAATCTATAAGGGTTCCGTTTTTGCCATTTGGCTACGGAACCCTAAAAAACGATATTAGAAACCTCAACATCATTTTTAAAGACCTATCCATAGATACCCCACACGTATGGGTTCGATGAAAAAAAAATTTGCGGTTTACGATTTATGACGTATAAAAAAAAAACTACTTACTAGATCTCGTTCAAACCAAATATCGTTGAAAGTTTGCATAGTAATGTACAACATATATTTTTTTTGGATTTATCATTCTCTTATTTTAGAAGTTAGAGGGGGGAGACCAACTTTTTTCCACTTTGGAAGTGTCTCTCGCGCAAACTATTCAGCTTAGAAAAAAACGATATTAGAAACCTCAACATCATTTTTAAAGACCTATCCATAAATACCCCACACGTATGGGTTCGATGAAAAAAAATTTTTTGAGTTTCAGTTTCAAGTAGAAATTATTATTAATCACACTAAAACTCTTCTTGGTGTTTATTATCCACCATCACTGACTATCGACTACTTCTCCTCATTTGAGTCAAAACTAGAATCTCTTACTCCGCTTTATGACCATTCAATTATTCTTGGCGATTTTAACACTTGTTTACTAAAGGGAGATGCGCGTGCGCAAAAACTTACCTCTCTAGTCTCTTCCGTTAATATGCACACTCTTCCTCTTGCTGCTACTCACCACGCGCCTCACTCCACTCCTTCTCTTTTGGATCTCATCCTTGTTTCTGACATTGATCGCGTTGCCACACATGGACAACTTAATGCTCCTTTCTCTTACCATGACCTTTTGTTCCTCTCTTATAAAATTCGCTGTCCTAGGCGCAAGCCAAAAACTCTTCTTCTTCGCAGCTTCAAGGACATTGATCTGGAGCGTTTGAGGGTTGACACGAACAACGTTGACTGGTCTTCAGTCATTGATGCCGGCAGTGTTGACAACAAGGTAGCTGCGTTTAACACCATCCTGACTTCTATTTACGACACGCACGCTCCGCTTAAGTTAGTCAAAGTTAAGCATCCTCCTGCTCCTTGGCTGACGCAGCCCTTAAAAAAGGCAATGTCTAAGCGTGATAAGGCTAAACGCACCTATAAACGGAACCCCACAGAAGAAAACTTAACCCTTTATAAAAGACTACGTAATCGGTGTACTAAGCTGTGCAGAAATGCTAAAAGACGTCACATTCATAGCTCTATAGAAAACTCTAGCTCCTCTCATATGTGGAAATTTTTAAAATCTCTTGGGTTGGGTAAAGGTTCTACCGATCCCCACAGTTTCTCGTTTGATTTAAACTCCATCAACATTCATTTCTCTAAATCACCTCTCTCTTTTGACAACACTGTTAAGCGATCCACTCTAGAGAAACTGTCTCGTTTACCGATGCCCAATTGCCCCCCTTTCATGTTCAGGGAGGTTACTGAGGGAGAAGTCATGGTATTCCTTAAATCTATCTCTACAAAGGCTGTAGGCTCGGATGGCGTTTATATTCAGATGCTACAACTTATTTCCCTTGAGCTTGCTCCCGCCATCACCCACATCCTTAACCACTCCCTCACTACGTGCTCCTTTCCATCAGCTTGGAAAAAAGCCTACGTGTTACCCTTGCCTAAAATATCTAACCCTTCTGTTGTCTCCCAATTTCGACCAATTTCCATTCTACCTGTCCTGTCTAAAATCCTAGAAATCGCTGTTCATAAACAACTGTCTCATTTCCTTACTCAACACAGCCTACTGAGTCCATTTCAATCTGGGTTTCGTCCTGGTCACAGCACAGTAAGTGCCTTAACGAAGGTGTCTGATGACATCCGCTGGGCCATGGACAATAAACGCCTCACCATCTTGGTACTACTGGACTTCAGCAGTGCTTTCAATTCGGTTGATTATGACATCCTGTTAGCGATCCTTTCTTCCCTCAATGTATCTGACCCAGTAACCTCCTGGTTTTACTCCTACCTTTCTGGACGCTCGCAGTGTGTCAGCATGGACGAGACATTCTCGGACTGGTGCGATATTACTGCTGGCGTGCCGCAGGGAGGTGTTCTCTCCCCTCTTCTTTTTTCAGTCTTCATAAACTCCATAACTCAGGTTATTTCTTCTCACTGCCACCTGTACGCCGACGACTTACAACTCTACCGACATTTTAGTGCTAGTGAGATGCCCGAGGGCATTGACCGAATTAACGCTGACCTGGACTGTATTGGTATGTGGGCCAAAAGCTTTGGTCTGCTAGTCAATCCTGCAAAGTCCCAGGTTCTAATCTTAGGTAGCCCGTATATGCTAGCTAGGGTTTGCAAGTCTCCTCCTTTAGTTACTTATGATGGCGAACACTTGCCTTTTTCTAGTAAGGCCAAGAACCTTGGGGTCATTTTTGACGGCAGCTTATCTTGGGGAAGCCATATCAATGAAATCAGCAAAAGAGTCCACTTTTCGTTTCAGTCTCTCAAGCGTCTCCAGAAATTTCTTCCGTTTAAAACTAAAATTACTCTTGCTCAAACCTTGATGCTGCCACTCATCGACTATGCTGATGTTTGTTTTCTTGATGCCACGGAGGAACTGCTCAATAAGCTCGAACGACTTCAAAACTTGTGCATCCGTTTCATATTCGGACTGCGCAAGTTTGATCACGTCTCTGAGTTTAGATCCAAATTAAAATGGCTTCCTATTCGTCGTCGCCGTGATCTTCACGTAGTGGCGCTTCTCTATAAAACTCTTTACTGTCCTCTTTCTCCTAATTACCTCCGTGAGCGCTTCGAATTCCTGGTCCCGCGTGGTGAGCCGTGCAGGACTGCTACTTCCCTCCTCCTCAAAACCCCTCAACACTCCTCTAGCCGCTACGGTGGCTCTTTTACCGTAGGTGGGGTCAAGTTATGGAACGCCTTACCACACGATATTCGCGCTAGTCCATCGCATAGCATATTTAAGAGGAAAGTTAAGGAGCACTATCTGTCTCTGTGAACTGTGATACGTATTGTTATGTATGTATTTTTTATGTATTGTTTTTTTATTATTATTTAAGTATTATATGCCTATATTTATTTTGCATACTAGTAAATTTATTCATCTAAGTATTCCTTGTTATTTTTACTTTCTTTTTAATGTACACAAACCTGCCTATATTGTCACCTCTCTCTAGCCTCAAAGGTTTGCTGTAAGAAAACTCTATTCAGGGTTAAGCTCGCCTTTGTACATGTCCTCTATTTCTGTTTTTTTCCTGTATTTTATATTGTGTACAATAAAGAATTAAGAATTAAGAAGTACGGGGACCCCCAAAACTTATAGTTTTTTTTCTATTTTTATGTAAAAACCTTAATGCGGTTCACAGAATACATCTACTCACCAAGTTTCATCAGTCTAGCTTTTATGGTTTCGGAGAAAAATGGCTGTGACACGGTCGGACAGACAGACAGACAGACAGACAGACAGACATGACGAATCTATAAGGGTTCCGTTTTTGCCATTTGGCTACGGAACCCTAAAAACCACCAATGGATCACCTACAATACCACGGTTTTCCAGGTGCTCCATTGGTGGTTTATACCATATAAATATTTGTCAAGTAACACAGCATCAACGTGTTACTTACAAAATTCGTTTCGCCTACGTGTCGCTCTCTTTTGTTTGGAAAAATTATGAGACAACAACTTGTTACGATCGTTTCTACGTAAATATTGTTGTTAACTGATAGCTCCTTGTCTGCTTACTTGAGGTGCAGCCACATCTGGGCGATATGCTGATGATAAGCTGCGGTATTCAATTTTACTCGATATTTAGAGAATATCACAGCTTAACTTTTGAAACTATCATGGGTTTTAGCACTATTTATATGAAACAACGGGATATGTGTTCAATTGTGATCATGGTGCATGCAACTGTGCCGAAATATCGGAAGTCAAAACTCACAAAATTTCATCATGGTAAATCCTGTTGTTTCTAGAAATAATACTTATCACAGCTTATAGATAGATAGATAACTCTTTATTGTTCACCACACAGAAACATAATACAGGATTCATGAAGATTTTTGGCAAAACAATGGGCAACCTTATCACTTTGAGCGATCTCTTCCAGGCAACCTTTGCATGGAAAAGAAAACAAAACATCAATAGACGGCGGTGTAGTTACACAAGTAAATGGAAAAGAGAATAACAATTAATTAGCTTATCGCCTAGTAATTGCCGTACCTTCAGGCCCGTCGTTTGCGTCACAGTGGCAGTACACACGTGTTCATACCTCACCTTCTAAGCCAATATTACTACTCTCGGTAGCCGTAGGCAGTTCATTTATGTTTGTATATTAGCGGGTAGACATTCATCTTCTGGTATTTTTCTTATTTTATTTATAAGTAAAGGAATTTCAATCTTTTCCTTTGAATTATTTCATTTTCATTCATCGAATTGACAGGCCTCACCGCTTAAGCCTACCACAAGCTCTGTCTGGCTCTATCTCTGTCTCTGGTTTTGAGTCTGTGTGAGTGCTCACCAGTGGTAGGTACTTATACTGTGTGTGTGACGTTTCAACATAGGATTTATTTAGACAGCACTCACACAGACTCAAAACCAGAGTCAGAGACAAAGCCAGACAGAGCTTTTGGTAGGCTTACCACAAGCCTGCACTTCAAGCCGCGCACTGGAACGCCTCAGGGCGAGGTAACGCCGCATGAGTCATGTTCTTTCGTGCGTGCAGCCGGCTCCATCGAATTATAAAACGTAGTCACTACAAAAACACCCTGTATAGTAACGGTGGGAATAACTAAGTTGTAGTAAACTTGATGCCTGTATTTTTAGGTTTAACTTGCTTGTTCGAGACTTATTTTTATTTATTTCCTTACCCAATAAGATTTATCGAACGTTTCCGCCGGCCCAATACATTTCCTATCAACAATAGAGTGGATAGACCTCGCGCGTGCATAGAGGCGTAATAAATAACTATTGGAGTGTTTCTCTATGGATGGAGGGGAGAAATGACTTCCGGTGTGTAACAGTAACCCTACCACAAGCTCTGTCTGGCTCTGGTTTTGAGTCTGTGTGAGTGTTGACTAAATAAATCCTACGTCGAAACGTCACACACAGTATAGTACACTGGTGAGCAAAACACACAGACTCAAAGCCAGAGACAGAGCCAGACAGAGCTTGTGGTAGGCCTACTGGAAGGTATTATGTATTGGTACTTGTAGATATATTATTGTTAAGATCGCTTTCGAGGGGAACTAAAATGTGCAATAGAGAATCTTATTGTCAAATAAAACGAATGTGTGTTGCTAATAAAAACGTTATCGTCAAAACAACATGAAGACTTGAATCACTTTAAACGTCCTAAAGCTAGGTGAGTCTAGGTGCCAGTTCCACGCGACCAAGCCGACGCAAGAACAGACAACAACGACTTGGTTCCAAGCCACCAAGGAAACCAAGACAAAAAAAACAAACCAGAGCCAGACACAGAGCTTGTGGTAGACCTACAGATTGTAGTAAAAAAAACCTTTTTCAAAATTAAAATAACAGACAAGTTCCAGTGTGCCAATCATAATAATAAAAAAATAATTAATAACGTGGCCAATTCACACAACTCTATCTAGCCCCAAACTAAGCAGCGCTTGTACTGAGATGAGAACCAGAAAGCTGATACAATACTTGAATACATATTTTTTGTAAATATGTACATACCTATAATACAATTTAACACCCAGACAGAGAACAAACATCTGTGTTCACCACACAAATATTTGTTCACGGTGGGGATCGAACCCACGCCCTACGGCTCAGAAGGCAGAGTTACTACCAACTGAGCTAAGAGGCCAGTCAATCATACTTCCAGACGAATACAATGCAGATGAAAAAGTCAGTAAAATGACCTACTATTGACCTAATTAAGTAAGCGGATCCAAACACAAGCAGTAATAACATGAACTTGACAAACTGTCACAACGGTCACACGCCGGCTTACTTCGATGACAACTCGGTCAAAATACCGTTAGTGAGCGTGCGTGCCCATTGTTTTATACGATACGATAAATTATAACCATAAGTTACTGGAAGAGGAAGGCCAAGTTACGGGAGCCAGATAAAAGAAAAATAACTGTTTCGAAAGTTTGCATTGAAGAAAATGGCACATGTACCATGTATTTTAACAGACTTCATATAAAAAGAAGATACATTTTTATACTTCTTATTTTAATGTTTGTTATAGCATAACTTCGTTCATCATTTTTACTTAATTTTTTTTATCCATACTAGATTGGTCCCATAAAAATTTCATCAAAATGGTTTCAACAGTTTGTTAATGAAGTAGTTTTCTCGAGTTTTAAAACTTATTAATTTTATTTTTTTTACTTCAACAATTATATCCATCTATTGGCCGCCTGCCGATTCCCTCGCCCCGTTCCCGTTCCCGTTACTTTTTCGGCATATAAAGTAATTTAAGTCGTTCTAGGTTTAAGCTACCTCCCCATCAACTTTCAGCCAAAACTCAGCCGTTTAATAGTGTAGCTAACACGACTTTCTTTTATAAACGTCATAAGACCTACACGGTGCGACAAATACTGAGTTAGGGACCTAATTGACCATGTGAAATTTTGTTTAAGTAGGTACTTACCATGCCTATTTGTATCTTTTTTTTATGGTCAATAAATATATTTTCTTTCTTTCTTAAAGATATCGTGTGTCAATGGACACGCGACCATCAATGAACATAAGCTGCAAGTAGAATGGTATTCATTACGACGGACGGTTCTCAGAAAAATGATGGTAAACAACATACAGTACCAATCCCTATCTACCTAGTAGGTACGTACAATACCTGTATGTAACGAGGTAGACCGCCCACCTACAAAGAAATCGAAACGGAATTAATCTTATCTTATACCTTTAAACGAGAAAATCTTGTATATACATATGTAATATATTTAGGATCACGGAAACTGAGCCAACGATTTTCATGAAATTAAGTATACAATACAGGGGTTTTCGGGGACTATAAAACGATCTAGCTAGGATTCATTTTTAGAAAATGCCCCCTAATCGTAAAGTAAATAAACAACTTTATCATAAAATCATAACTCCTAGCGCCATCTGTTGATTAAGTCATGAGTTAGTGGGACAGAGAACGCCATCTATTGACGAGTAGTGGAGTTTATTATTATGTCGGTAAGATCGAAAAATATTAATATTTAATCAGTATGTAAGTAATTCGTATTTAAATATAATTCTCAACAACAGTTTACCAAAACAAAAATACCGAGCGAAGCTCGGTCACCAACTGCTAGTAAAGATAATTACAAGATTTTTCTGTACGCGCATGTGTTAACGTTACACAATCCAGCTCAATATTGTAATACTTTAGATTTTAGATCTTTTGTGGTTGTTATTTAATAAATAAAATAAATAAATTAATTTCAAGCCTTTTGGGCACATTGCCTGCGGTCGGTGATCAAAACTCTGTTTTCTGTGTAGGGGAGGCCTATGTCCACTGCTGGACATAGGCCTCCCCTACACATACCAGGAAGAACGATTCTGAGCCCTTTCCATCCATCGACTTCCCGCGATCTTAACAATGTGTTCGCTCCATCGGGTGGATGTCCTAAGTCAAATAAACGGTTAACTATATTATAATAACGGTAACAATACTTTAATGAGTACATGGTAACATATTTATTGCGCAATGCCTTCCGCGAAGTAGGACACGCTCGGAATTCCATTGTTACTAAGTTTGTTCACTGAACACGTAATGATGGTCACACCTTGCTATTTTCAGCTGTGACTCAAGAGAGAAAGACATGGAAGAAACAACAAATTATATCAAAACTGTTTTCTACTACATTTTATGAATGTCAACCTCTTTGTTTTTCACCTATCAAGGTTGGCTGGTAGAAAATGCTGTCCAGCATTAAGCTCTCCTATTGTAAGTTATTTTTGGTGCAATAAAGAATTAAATAAATACTTTTTTATAGTACTAGTGGCCTGTCCCGGCTTCGCACGGGTGGACATTTATTTTTTAAACACATAAATAAAGCCTATGTTACTCAGGGTGAATGTAGCTTTCCAATGGTGAAATATTTTTTTAAATCGGCTCATTAGTGTTTGAGTTTATTCATTACAAACATATACAGAAAAATACAAATTTTCCTCTTTATTGACGTGACAACGTTTTATAATTCGATGGAGTTCATGTTTTTTCGTGTGTGCTGCCGGCTGCACGCACGAAAAAACATGACGTCATGAGGCGTTACCTCGCTCTGAGGCGTTCCATTTAAGGCTTGAAGTGCAAGCGAGAGCGCGGAACGAGCGACAAAGAGGCACGCACGGCCTCCGCGTTCGGCAGCGTTCGACATCTGTCTCTCTCCTACTTGAGTGAGTGATGCGTCCGCGTGGACAGCTGTATGACGTTGGCACGCTCAACTATCGACAGTAAACCGACTTTACAGACAACCGATTTTTATATATTAGCACTTCGGCCGCCCGCGGCTTCGTTCACCCCGTTCCCGATACGCCCCATTCCCGTTGATTTTTCGGGATTAAAAGTATTCCAGACCATAATCTATATCTGTGCCAAATTTCATCCAAATCCGTTCAGTTGTTTTAGAGTTATTGAGTAACAAACATCTTAATCAACAAACAATTAGTGGGATAGAGATATATAACATAGTATAGAAGTATAGATATAGAATAAGCTATCTGGTTCCCATAGTACAAGCTTTGCTTAGTTTGGGGCTAGATAGTATTGTGCGAAGAAGGCCTTTACTCGTTGAGAAGTCCTCAATAGTATTATAATCTTATTTAAATTTAATTGCATGATTTTATTGTTAATAATTATTTTTGTATAAATTATACCTATTAAAATTAATTAACTTTCAGTAACTATAAAATAATGAAAATGTATGCATGTAATTGAAGAAATAAAAGAGGCTATTTTATTATTATTATTATAGTATTGTGCGAAATGCATATTGTAATAATTATGGAATTTTTGCGAGCTAAGGACTTTAATTTTTCAAAGCTGTAGCAAAAACATATATTATTTCAGTTGAGTGTCTCTCAGCTCGCTCCCCAAACATGAAATTTTAATTAATATACGATATTTTTTTTTTTTTTTTTATGCCATAGCTGGCAGACGAGCAGACGGGCCACCTGATGGAAAGTAGTCACCGTCGCCCATAGACACCCGCAACACCAGAGGTGGTGCTGTTGCGCTGCCGGCCTTTAAGGAACTGAAAGACCCGCCTTTTGAAGCTCCGAGGGAAAACTGCAGAAGGCAGTTCATTCCACAACTTGCTCGTGCGTGGCAAAAAAGACCGCGAAAAACGAGCAGTTGTGGAAAACCAGCCATCCAGGTGGTGGGGATGGAATCTGGTTCTGCGGCGTGTGGTGCGATGATAAAAATCAGCCACGGGCACCAGACCGAACAGTTCCTCAGAACACTCCCCATTGTAGAGACGATAGAGCACACACAGAGAACCAACGTCTCTCCGAAGACCTAAGGGCTCTATGTCATCAGTGAGCTTGGAATCGTCGACAATACGAGCTGCCCGACGTTGGATCCGGTCAAGAGGAAGGAGCTGGTATTGGGGCGCCCCAGCCCAGAGATGAGAGCAGTATTCCACGTGCGGTCGGACTTGTGCTTTGTAAAGCATAAGCTTTTGAACCGACGTGAAATACCGACTCGCTCTGTTGAGGACGCCAAGCTTTTTCGAGGCCAGTTTGGCCTTTCCTTCCAAGTGACAGCGGAATTGGACGTCACTCGAAATGTCAACACCGAGGATTCCAATGCTCTCAGAGATGTTAAGAGGAGTGTTCTGGAAACTGGGAGCCTCGAGAAATGGGGTTTTTTTAGCGGTAAATGCGCACACTTGTGTCTTCGTGGGGTTGAAGCGAACAAGATTTTGTTCACCCCAGTCTGAGACCCGCTCTAAAGAGGTCTCAAGTTCCGACACATAGTTCATATATTTCAAAAGGGATGTTCCTACCCCGCCACTATCAAATTAAGGGTCGTAAAGTGGTTGAAGATTAATTTCATCGGTACTCACGTACACGTACTTGGCGGAATTTGAGTGCTTTAGATAAATTATGCTACGATCAGCGCGATCAAAATTTGAGTGGGTGTGACTAAATGAAAATGAATACAAAACTGCAAACCACTATCTATGTGATAACTCAAACTCTCTATCATAATCTCTGTCTGACTCTGTCTCTGGCTCTGGTTTTGAGTCTGTGTGAGTGCTCACCAGTGCATTATACTACTGTGTATGTGACGTAGGATTTATTTAGTCAAAGACACACGGACAGAGCCAGAGACAGAGCCAGACAGAGCTCATGGTAGGCCTACTGCGCACATCTAAGCAATGGCGGTGGCGATCAGTGAAACACTGTCAAATATCACTGTCATTTTTGACAGCGTTTACGCAGGCCTGTATGCAAACTTTGTAACTCTTTTTCAGCGCCTTGCATTCTCAAAGTAGGTCGTGGGTTCTAGTTTCGATTCATATATTTTGTAAATTATAAAACGTACTATTTAGTGAACTCAAGCAGATATTATTCAAGCGGATGTGAGTCACAGTATAAAGTAATTTTGTCCGTAACTGGGCCGTGACAGCTCGTGACGAAATGAGGCATCTGACCATTACTAGTGTGGTATTCATGATTTTTAGGGTTCCGTAGCCAAATGGCAGAAACGGAACCCTTAGAGATTCGTCATGTCTGTCTGTATGTCACAGCCACTTTTCTCCGTACTTACGTAACTGTAAGAGCGATACTGATGAAACTTGGTAAGTAGATGTATTCTGCGAACCGCATTAAGATTTTCACACAAAAATATACAAAAAAACAATAAATTTTGGGGGTCCCCATACTTAGACCAAAAAAATATTTTGAAGTTCAAAAATTTTTTTTCATCAAATCCATACGTGTATAGGGTATCTATGTACCTACACTTCCAAAGTGGTAAAATGTGTATTCTCTGTAACTTCCAAAATAAGACAATGATAAAACTAAATAAAATATAATTATGATGTACATTACCATCCACACTTCCACTGAAATTTGATTTAAACGAGATCTAGTAAGTAGTTTTTTTTAATACGTCATAAATCGTAAACTCTCAATCTTCAATTATTATACTTAGGTATGCGGATAGACGTTTCTATGAACCGTATTTGATACGAATCCTAGTAATTTTATTAACGTGAAAGTTTGTAAGTATGGATGGATGTTTGTTACTCTTTCACGAAAAAACTACTAAATAGATTTTAATGAAACTTTACAATAATATAGCTTATACATCAAAAAGAGAGCACTGGTGGTCTAGTGGTAGCGGCCCCGCCTTCCGATCCTAAGGTTGTGGGTTCAAACCCAGTCGTGTACCAATGAGTTTTTCTGTCGAAAAATTTAAGTACACAATGCTAGTGCTCTCAAACGGTGAAGGAAAAACATCGTGATGAAGCCCTCGGCTTAGTCAGCTCTGCACGTATTGACCATGTCTTTCCTGTGGATTAGGCCGACTGAGCTGTCAGGAAACCCTGTCCCAGGCACTATAGCGTCCCGTAAGTAGGGGCATGTGTAATCACCAGTTGCCTCTGACGCTATATAAATCATCTACAATAGATGCAAAGGCCTGTTTACTTTTTTTTACTTTTTTACATCAAAAAACATATAGACTACAATTTATAAAGATATTGTAACGGAGAACGGATGTAAGTAACGGGAACGAGGCGAGCGAAGCCGCGGGCGGCCGCCAGTCTTTAATTAAGAGTATGTATAAGTGACTGATTTTAAATAAATTTAACCGTGTAATATTTATTATAGCATCGGTCGAAAGAAAGAGTCGAAAAACACAAGAAAGCAAATTAACTTCTTAGAAAAAAATGTTATGCTGACCCATTTCCTAAATAACGAACAACACCCAAGACGACTAGTTAGTAAATTAGACGCTACTAACTAATAATAGACTGTAATTGATAGTTAAGGCGACCCAATTGTCTGTATGTCTATCTATCCCACAAGGTACAGTCGACACTAAAAGATAATGGTCAGACTTTCAAAAGTGACAACTTTTAGACCAGGCCCGGGTGGCCGACATGACGGAGGCAACCATTTTTCGATTTTTTCTAAAACTCTCTAATTTTATAAACGAACTATCGTTACAACTTTCTTCTTCATTTATGTTTTTTTTTCCTCTATATAACTTTATCATTTTTTTATCTTTATTTGTATCTTTTTTACTTAGTGAACTCAAGCAGATATATGACCAGTCCGATGCTGTTTCAGACTGCCCTGTCAGCTCATTTGGTAGTAGCTCTGGCACCAATCGTACTTATTCCTTTACTTTGCCACACGGATCGCTTTGAATCTAGGTACCAGTTCCACGCGACCAAGCCGAGCGACGGCGACGCAAGAACAGACAGCGAACTACGGCTTGGTGGTCCCCACTGTTATTTTGGCACGCAATAAATGACATAGACATAGACAATCATTTATTTGTCTTAGCACACAACATACAATACATGAAAATAAACAATTATAAATTTAAATTCTACTTACTCAAAGCTTTGAAATTATCATCCACTTCTATCGATGACTGTTACACAAAAAATGTTAGCAAACATACCTAACTTCTTTAGTCACGCAACACGCATTTCACATTAGTGGCGTAGTGATAGACCACGCCTTGTGACATAAGGTCGTGGGTTCGAGTCCGGTCATGCAACAATGGAATAAATTCCATAATTCCATGACATGTCGGTTTCCTGTTGTCCCTACGATGTTTTCCATCACCGTTTGAGTCTCTCTCACTCAAAGTCGCGCAACGAGCTATGGAGAGAGCTATGCTGGGAGTTTCACTACGTGATAGAATCAGAAATGAGGATATCCGTAGAAGAACCAAGGTCACCGACATAGCTCGTAGAGTTAGTAAGTTGAAGTGGCAATGGGCAGGCCATATAGCTCGAAGAACCAACAACCGTTGGCGAATAAAGGTTCTCGAATGGCGACCACGAACCGGAAGAGGAAGCGTAAGGCACCCACCTACCAGATGGACCGACGACATTGTTAAGATCGCGGGAAGTCGGTGGATGGAAAGGGTTCAGAATCGTTCTTCCTGGAAATGTGTAGGGGAGGCCTATGTCCAGCAGTGGACTTCTACAGGCTGATGATGATGATGATGATGATGGGGTATCTAAGCCTTAGTCATGATTTTTATTGAAACACTTCTTCTTCTTATCGTGTCACTGGTTCTTTGGAAACCCGTGTGGTGAAAGGGTTTAAGGTGCAATTCAAGAGACTCCATTTAAAATTAAGTGAATTAATAATAAATAAATAATTAATAGTAAATGCCGCCAGCGTCTTGGGGACGCTTCCGTCTGGCACTGATTTGGATCAGTTGAGCTATCTCTAGATCGTTTGTAACGATCTGCAGATAGCTCAACTGTTTCTTGTGTATTTTGTACATTTTGTAAATATTTGTTTAATTGTAAGTTTCTTTGTGTAAATAAATATATTTACATTAAATAAATAAATTAATATAAGTGAATTAATTATTATCGCTGTCATATTTGACAGCATTTCACTGATCGCCATCGCAGAACGCTTTGATGTGCCCAAGGCTTAAAGAGATAAGTTATTACTTATAGTAACAAAAGCTTATTCTATAAGTTACATTCTCTGAACCCACAGATAGTAATTCTGAGTAATGCAGTATGTAGGTCAACCATTTCTAATCTAGATTAACTAGTACACGACTTAGCTCTCACCAACTTATACTTATGGGTGAATCAACTTTTAAGGCACTCCTTTTGTGTCCCTGGCATTGAAATTGCAATTGAATCTGTATTTCATTTTAAAATATGGTTATTTTTATGTTAACATAAACTTAGATCCTTTGCTAACACGCTAGTTTAATCGTTTTATAAAGGTTTAAGAAAAAATAATGATATTTTTATGGTAACTCAGCAGAGCTTATGCACTATCCATACAAAAAATATGTGTCCCCACGCCTAGGTGTCAATACAATGAAAGACTTTTCTTAAAAAAATTGTATGAATGCACAGGATTTTCACACAATATAATAATTCACAATGAGATACACTTACATATAAAGTTAACATTTATAAAAGTTTGGCTTAAATTATATATTTTTCATGCACCTAAACTTTTGTCCTGAACTTTGATCAAAACATCAGCTCCACAGAGTTACTGATAAAAATTCATGACCGTTATCAAGAGATGGCGCCTAGCTTGGTGTCATCTAAAGCGATTATTGTCTAATATTATGGTGGTATGATCCGACAAGCTCTAGCACGCTTTACCTGCCCCTCAGTCTGCGGTAAGCTCTCAGCTGGTGTGCGTGGGTTTATTGTCGTTCTACAGCGTTACGTCGGGAATCTTGGTAAGTTTTTAAAAGATTTGAATTTTATTAGATCAGTATGCTGCCTATGATGTCTGATTTCAAGGTCATGACAAAAGATTTGGTGATTTTTGGTTGTGGAATTAATTATGATAATTTTTATTGAAATTTTCCCTAGCGTTACTGATAACGCCGGATAATTTTTCTCTTGAGTTACTGGTAACGCCAGAGAATGTAAGGCAAATTAACATTGCAAGCTGGCATTCATGTGGGTAGTGGATGGATGGATGGTGTGGATATTAATCTGCGTCTAACTTGGGTTTCTAAGATATTATTAATATAAATTAATTGCTCAAGGTTTCTGCAACATAATTCAAAATGCCACTAAGTGCAGAAGAAAAACGCTGTATAGAAAGACAAAAAAATAATAGAGAAAAGTATGAAGAAGGGAAGAAAAAACACCGAGTTTGGAACCATAAAACAAAGAGATTTATCTCCTAATGAAAAACATAATGCGAATGTGATATGGAAGCTAAGAAAACGACACTCGAGATTGTTGCAACAAACACCCCCTGACTCGCCTAGAACAGACTCCAGATTATATAATTAGGAAGAATTGAATGGAACTCTACCAGTGACGCCTCCGCGAGATCCTCCACGAGCTAAGGATACGTCACTGCAAGCAAGATACCCACCACTGCGATCAAGAAACCTAACGGCACGGTCAAGAGACCCATCACCAAAATCAAGCGACCAAGCACCACGATCAAGAACCTTATCATCGCGATCAAGAGACCCACCACCAAAATCAAAAGACCTACCACCTCGTGCAACAGATACACAACCACGAGTACTAGCTACGCCACCAAGGGCTAGTGCTCTTCCACTCCACGAAGCAGGGCGGAAGAAAGTTAAAACGAACAGGTCACGGGTGAGTAGAGAAAACGCAAAACTTAAGCAAGATAATGAGAATTTGAGACAAAAGTATGAGAAATTTAAGAAAAGATAATCAAAGACGAATTGACTGCGAAATTAACGATACTGAAAAAATTGAAGATCTGAGGCACAAAGTTCTGAGCAGTGCTATAAATAAAACATTAAAAAAAAAAAAAGAACTAGAGGTAATAAAGAATATTTTCTCAACTGTAGAAATAAATGATTCACGAATGAAGAAAAAGATACTTATGGAGACATTAGGCATTGACAAAATTCTTAGAAAAAAAGACTATACAAATAAAAATACTATTTTAAGGAAGAAAATAAAAGATTTCATCTAAGAGATGACATTTCACGTGCTACAGCTGGCAAAAAGAAACGCTCACAATAACAGGAGTGAAAGAACAAAAAAGGTTTATGCTGGATTAGATGAAAAATCTGTTCAAAAACTTTGTAAAAGAGAATCCTGAACTTCGTTGCTCTTACTTTTATTTTACGAGAAACAAGCATTTTTATGTCAAAAATGCTTTTGTCGACGCTAGAGACATGTGTCTTTGCAAAGAAACACGAACTTTATTCATAAAGCAAAAACAAAAGCACTGAAAAAAAATAATTTTACTGGCACTGATGACCTAAACATCCTCATTGAGTCAACTGTTTGCAATGCGAACTTGAAAGATTGCATGTACGGCAAATGTAATTTTTATTGTAAGGAAAATGTAAAGTATACAACCACTTGGACAGAATGGGTTAGAAAATAACAATATATAAATGTATAAAAGATGGAAAAAACATGTAAGCTATAAAAAATGTGAAAGAAGACTAAACTAAAGAAACATTTACATTTTTGAAAATGACCTTGCAGCTTTCAAAAGTCGCAATTTCAAAACTTTGAAGATTTTAAATTCTCAGGCGTTACTATTTTTCTCTGGCGTTACTCAAATGTCCCTTAATTTTTCTAATGTCTTTTGAAGATAACTCTCATAGTCATTGATTTTGTTTACAAAAAGCATTTAATTTAAATTCTCCAAGACTCATGTGTATTGCAGGAATAAGAATAGTGTGTCTGATTATGCTGTTTTGATATTTATCCTAAAGTTAAGCATTGAAAATTTTGCACAGTAACGCAATGGACCAAGAATGGTCTCTATTTCATGCGTTAGTAATAAAAAACATTATGAATAAGTTGGAAATACTGGATTAAAGTATGAATAAATGATTAACATCGTTGTTTTTCCATTATTTTTCGTTTATTTCATGTTATGGTGTTTACAAAAAAGTAACGCAATGGATATTTTAGAGCCACACTCGTCACTTATTCTAAAAAAACTCGTTTAAATTAGCTTAGATTTCGTGCCCCGCTCCAAAACCTAAAAATAGATAAAATTGTGCAAATGTAACACTAATGATTTCATCATATTTCGAAAATTTATTTTTTAATTTTATCTTTTCATAATGTCGTCAAAGGAGTGTCTTAAAAGTTGATTCACCCTTATACGTTTATATTAATACCTCTATTAATGTTAATACTGGCCGGCTGGCTGAGCTTCTGTTAAGGCGCTGACAACCGAAATAACTTGTCGCTACCATATTTCAATAATATTATGAAAGATTAATAACAAGTATTATGGACAATCATAAAATTATCTAGCCCATTTTTTGTAAATATTGTTACGTCGAAAACTTATAGTTTTTTTTCTATATAGCCCCAAACTAAGCAGAGCTTGTACTATAAGAACCGGTAGCCGGTTTAATACTTATGTACATTTTTTTGCATATAACATACCTACTTAGAATACAATATAACACCCAGACAGTTAACAAACATCTGTGTTCACCACACAAATATTTTGTTCTGGGTGGGGATCGAATCCACGACCTACGGCGCAGAAGGCAGAGCTACCAACTGAGCTGAGAGGTCAGTCAAAAGGTCAACTATAGGTATTATAATACTATAGGTATTATAATGGAGCTTTATTCACGAACGTACGAACAGGCAGATAAACTATTTGTGGGACTCGTCAAAGCATTCAGTTGAACCCTTTGTGACCCCCGGCGACTACGGTCTCCATGATTACCTAATAATTGGGATAAAACAGATAAAACTTTGAAACGCCAACCACCAGATGGACCGACGACATTGTTAAGATCGCTGGAAGTCGGTGGATGGAAAGAGCTCAGAATCGTTCTTCCCGAAAATGTGTAGAGGAGGCCTATGTCTTCAGGCTGATGATGATGACTTTGAAACGTCTTAAAGTTAGGTGAGTCTAGGCGCCAGTTCCACGCGACCAAGCCGACGCAAGAATAGGCAACAAACTACGGCTTGGTTCCTCGTTCAAATGTTTAATTAAATAACTTTTGATTTGTGTGCTTATACATAAGTAAACCAATTAAAAGAGACCACTCGGTTCATAAATTTTGGACTTATAAAAAGTCTTGGTAATTTCCATTTTATTCTAGAAAGTGTGGTCACTCCCTCATACTTTAGACGTGGAGTTATAACTTATAAGCGATTTAGAGAGATTTACCTCAGTACAGTTAGAAACTCAGAGTAATAAATGGTAAGACTATCGGCCCAATAAAGAACCATAAGTATTTTTTTGTTAAATCTGTAAACGGTATTCTTTATGATAAGCGGGCTTGAAGGGCCAAAGAAAAGATGGATATCAAAGCCAAAGTCAAATAATTAGTATCACAAGGATCACTTTGAACCGTCTTAGAGCTAGGTGAGTCTAGGTGCCAGTTCCACGCGACCAAGCCGACGCAAGAACAGGCAACAAATTACGGCTCGGTTTCTACCGTTTTTTCAACGATCTTTTTACAAATTAAAAAATTGCAGTGTGTGATTTAATTTATGCCCTTTGACTATTTATTGACTGGCCTCTCAGCTCAGTTGGTAGTAGCTCGGCTTTCTACGCAGTAGGTCGTGTAAACAAACATCTGTGTAGGTAAACACAGATGTTTGTTTTTCTGTCTGGGTGTTATATTGTATTCTAAGTATATATTTACAAAAAAAGCACAAAAGTATTCTATTAACTATCTGGATAGATAGATAGATCGATAGATAGAAAATACTTTATTGCTCACAAATACATAAGAACAAACAATGGTACAAAAAAAATTTAACAACTATTTGTAAAAGCAATAGGCAGTCTTATCGCTAAGCAGCGATCTCTATCAGACAACCGTGGATGGATTGGATTAATGTTACTTACAAGGGGTGATTTGAGTGCCTGGATTAAAAAAAACACAAAAATGTGTAGCTAGCTACATACCTAATACAAAAGAAAAATAAACCAAGAAATATAATTATTAAATACTTACTAAGAAATATAATTATAAAATGCTGAGATAGCGCTCTACGAAAGCAGAAAAGCCGATGTGCTGTGTGTAGCTCTGCTTAATTAGGAGCTAGATGGTGTTGTGAGGATTGTCCTTAATATTTGTATTTATTTATTTATATTTACCACTTCTCCACATTCGTTCCATAGCTTGGTCAACACATCTCCTAAGCCCGTAGCTCCCAATTTCTAGTGGAGCGTGAATTGAACTAATAAGTTTAAGAACTAGAAATGCGATAGAACGGATTATATCAGACTAGCTCCGTCCTGCGGCTTTACTTGATGATACTGTCGGGATTTTGATTAATCCGACTAAGAACCAATTAGTTAGTAATTTTTCTAACCGTGGGAAGTAAAGCTTTAGATCGCTAGTTTTAAATAATTTTAGAACCTTTAACTTACTTTATTTTGAGATATAATTTGAGTCTTATTTATAGCACATTTTTAAATAATTTCTGCAATAATTTAGAATTTTTCATTTACAGATGCAGATTTGCTGATATTTATTCTCTGTCTGGGTCTAATATTGTATTCTAAGTGGGTATATGCAAAAAAAAATGAATACAAGTATGTATATCAGCTATCTAGTTCCCAAAGTACAAGCTCTGCTTAGTTTGGGGCCAGATAGTGTTGTGTGGATTGTCTAAAATATATATTTACTTATTTTCATGACAAAACAAAGAGTGCATTGTCCCGTAACTCCCAGAGGGCGCCACTAGTTAGCGCTAACGACCAAATCGGACACGAAAACGCTTTTACAGAAGGCTCTAGTTGTTTTGTAAAGTTTGTGAATACGGGCGCAAATGGCTACCTAGTAGTACAGTCGGCTGCACAAGAATGTACGGTAGGAACCAAGCCGTAGTTTGTTGTCTGTTCTTGTGTCGGCTTGGTCGCGTGGAACTGGCACCTAGACTCACCTAGCTTTAAGACGTTTCAAAGTGATTCTTGTGATACTACTGATATAAATGATTGTGTCTTTGACTGTCATGGCAAAACACTTGTATAACTAAGTTAAAAAACTTTAAACCCGACTTAAATATGTACCAAATTGTTGAATCAATTTTTATGAAAGTTCAACAGGAGGTATCAGGAAGCCTTTCAAGCCTTTTTTAACTTTTCAGATAAATTATAATAATGTAAGATTAAAAAACTTAAAAATCGACGTCATGGACAAACTGCTGAACCGATTTTAGTGAAATTTCTATGGGAGCAATCTGGAAGAATCTTTTAAATAAAAAAATATTTTTTAAATCGGTTTGTCTTCTTATATGCTTTATACCTATATAACTACCCCGTAAAATTAAATGTGAATTACATTGTATTTTACAATGTTACGAACTGTATACATTCCAGTGCAGCCGACTGTACAAGGTCTACTTTTAGTTTAAACAAAGAAAAATGAAGCGGATAAAATGTTTTAAAACTTTGTCTTTGCTTAATAAAATAAATGTGTAGTTTCGCTAACATCCCTGCTATAATTAAATACGAAAGAGGGTTAAGGGGGTTGAAAAGGGGAGAGAAAAAAAGGGAGGTTTAAGTTCGTAAAAATTTTCTGATGAAACACGCCTATTGCGCACCCGATATTAAGTGGTAACCATCGCCTATAACAAAGCAATGCCTCGTAGTCGTAGGTCACGCACATCAGGAACATGCCCTACGATGCACTTCCCTGCGTCCATCAACTTGGGGCATACAGATGTTCAGCCTCACGTGCCAGTATTCCCCCACACCCTTCAAACCTGTACACAGCGATGTTGCTTCACGGCAGCAATAGGCATGGTGGTAGTACGCACCCCCACGAGGCACACAGAGCTTATACTTGCTTATATCTATCCAAACTAAAAAAATCGGTTGCCTGTAAAGTCGGTTTACTGTCGATAGTTGAACGTGCCAACGTCATACAGCTGTCCACGCGGACGCATCGCTCACTCAAGTAGGAGAGAGACAGATGTCGAACGCTGCCGAACGCGGAGGCCGTGCGTGCCTCTTTGTCGCTCGTTCCGCGCTCGCGCTTGCACTTCAAGCCGCGCAATGGAACGCCTCTTAGCGAGGTAAGGCCGCATGAGTCATGTTTTTCGTGCGTGCCACCGGCTCCATCGAATTTTAAGACGTTGTCACGTCAAAATACCTACCCCATTAACGTAGGGAGGAAGCTCAATGTTTATTCAACCCCATGACGTCATAAAATGGTCACTACATCATATAAAAGACTAATAAATATCAAATTAACCCAGTTCCTGAGCTACGCGTGTCAGCTTATAAAAATATGTCACTCTGTTCATAAGGCTTGAGTAATATTACTTGTATCTTTGATCATAAATATACCAGTAGGCAATCGCTTTGTGGTTGTCCACAGTGGGTCCGGTTAATGTACGTCCAGTTATTGTACAGCATGTTATTGTACACTATGTTAAAACGAAACCTTTTTTCGTTTTTTGGATTCGTTTTAACCTGCCGTACAATCACAATAACTAACTGGCTGCGAATTAATTGGGTGCACAAAATTGTCACGTGATGTTATTGTACAGCATGTTAATTGGATGCCATTAGGGCCCGTGCACACTTTGGCAATTCAATTATTTCTTATTTTTTGTAGGCAATGGATACTGCTCTTTAAGAGAATAGCCCCTTTGGGGTAAATGTAAAAAAACATTTTCTGGCACTGCGGCGGCCGCTGCCGCGACACGCTCGCTTTGCTCGCTCGCCTTGTGCGTTATTTATATGTTCTAACATAAGTTATGTTAGAACATATAAATAACGCATACATATAATAACGCATAGGTTAGGTTATGTTACATAACCTAACCTATCCAAGTCGGATCCGCCCTATAAAGTCTCAATTGAATTGCTACAGTGTGCACGAGGCTTAACTGGCATCGTAATAACGGGGCGTACAATAACACCACGTGACGACAATGTACAGCATGTTATTTCGCGACCTTTTATTGTACGGCCCGTTAATCCAAACCCTGGCATCGTAATAACGGTGTGTACATTAACCTGCTGTACATTATCCTGCTGTGCAATAACGGGTCGTACATTATTGCCTCCCTCCACAGTCACATTAACGAGTGACAAAGAGGCACGCACGGCCTTCGCATTCGGCAGCGTTCGACATCTGTCTCTCTCCTACTTGAGTGAGCGATGCGTCCGTGTGGACAGCTGGATGACGTTGGCACGTTCAACTATCGACAGTAAACCGACTTTACAGACAACCGATTTTTTGTACAATTAACTTTTGCTTAGTAAAATTAACTTAGTATGAACTTTGAGTGATTGCGTGTGGGTAGAGTTGGTTGTAACCCTAGGTGGGGTTCTGTCTGACCTAATTTCTTTCCACCCCTAATTGTGTTATAATAACAAAGCGTGGAAGTAGAGTATCATGTTTTTAACAGAAATTAAAACTAAGTTTCCTTATTTTTAAAAGTACTACTAATGACAAAAGTGCTCAACGTGTTCTGTGAAAGAAAGAAAGAAAATGTATTTATTTATTGACCAATAATTATGTCCTGGCTCAGTAATTTAAAGTTGGAAATTGATGTAGCTATAAAACATAAGTGGCCTTACGAGTGTTACTTAGGTGTGAGTTGTGACGTACTCATACTCATACTCATACTCATATTATTTATTGCAATTATTATGTTACATAGTGAGGTCTTAAAGTTAAAAATGGTAAATACATAACAGGCCCTAATGTTCAGGGCATAGCAATATTTGGAGTGGAAGCGGGCCGAAGTCTGAAAAAATAGATAAATTAAAAGCTAGTTGTTATTTTTATATTATGAAGTCAATTAAATTATTATTATAACGCAGGCAATGTATCATTGAAATAGTCATTCAAATTATAATAGCATTTTTTTACCAATAAGTCTTTTAATTTATATTCGAATGTCCTATCCTTTTCTACGTCTTTTATTTGTTCGGGGATTTTATTATAAATTTTTGATGCCATTGTTGTTGGACCGGAACTGTGTATTTTTAATTTTTTCAAGTAGGTACTGCTTAAAGTTCGTCCTGTCACTGTTTGACATTACCTGATAGTAAGAGGTGACAGTTGCTTAAACACTGATTATCTTTTGAAAAAAGCTTGTAAGTAATGGGGAAGTTTTTAGGGTTCCGTAGCCAAATGGCAAAAACGGAACCCTTATAGATTCGTCATGTCTGTCTGTCTGTCTGTCCGTGTATGTCACAGCCATTTTTCTCCAAAACTATAAAAACTAGACTGATTAAACTTAGCGAGTAGATGTATTCTGTGAACCGCATCAATATTTTTACACAAAAGTAGAAAAAAAAAAAAAAAAATTTAGGGGGCCCATACTTGAAAATGAAACTCAAAAAATTTTTTTTCATCAAACCCGTACGTGTGGGGTATCTATGAATAGGTCTTCAAAAATGATATTGAGATATATGGCCGCTTTTTTTTAACAGCATGATTGCATGATGCAATAGCAGTAGTGTCAAGGTGATTCCAAATGCTATCTTCTTAATATTAAAAAAAAGTCAAGCAACGACTTAGCTGTTACTGCTATTGCTATTTGTTAGGTCTTTTTGGCGTGTTACTGGTTATTTCGAACCAAGTGTGGTGAAAGGATATAAAGTGCGCCACAAAGCTCCTTTCGTACACTTGACACATGCTTTCGAACTTTTCGGGTTCTACGTCATGTCGGTTTCCTTACGATGTTTTCCTTCACCGTTTAAGAGTACTGGCATAGTGTACATATATTTTTGTATAAGAAGTAAGAACTCATTGGTGCATGACTGGATTCGAACCCACGACCTTATAGGATCGGAAGCCGGGGCGATAACCACTAGATCACCAAGGCTCTCGAAATGCCTTTGTGGCACATTTGAAATACTTTCACCACTCGGGTTCCAAAGAATACGAAGAAGGTAATAGCCGCTCCGGACGGGTCCACAATCCCAGTTGTAAATATAATATGATCAAGTACAACTAACTACAAAAGTGTAAACCATTTTTATACAAGATATTAAAATGAAATATGTAAAAATTTCAACATCTTTTTATATTTGGTTAATCAAAGAGCATAATATAATATAACAGTTGGTTAAAAAATCACAAGGAAACGTCTTACAGTTATGATAAAGTAAGTGAAGTCCCAAAGTTGCAAGTAAAGACGTGTGCAGAAGCATGTATTTCTATAATATTAAACGGAGTCTCTTGTGTTACACATTAGTATGCAAACTGTGTTGTACAATTCTGAACATATTTTATATGAGTGATGGTGTCTGTTTGTATGCAAAATAGTCAACGTCCAGTACAATAAACTTCTTGATGAGAGTTTTTATATTTGATATTATATGTTTTATCCTTTGTGTCATCATGGACCTAATTGAAGTAGGTATCTTTTATATAAAAAAACATGAGAAGTAAAAAAGAACCAATTACAATTTATTAGCATGTTGTTTATTAGTTTGTTGTCGGGAAATAAATAAAATAAGTTAATATACGCAATAAATACCCGTGTAATAGCTTAAATATATTAGCATGTTGTTTTTTAGGTAATATGTGGTTATTATTATAATTTTTACATCAACTTTAAAAACTTTTTGTGCACCGCCGGCTATCCGATTTTTGTCTATCCTTTCCATCCAAAGGTTGTCTGGAAGAGATCGCTCTCAACGATAATTACTTAACCCACTGTATTAAGCTATAAATTAAGAATTTCGCATTAAAACTTTGCATGTCGGTCTACGACAAAGTATGTGGTACATACTAACATTATTAATTCATTTCATTATTATTAAGAAGATTTTCAATATTGACCATGCTTCAAGCAAATAAATACATTTCATTTCATAAAGTATAACAAACCAATAACACCTCAGTCACCACCATTGTTCTGTTGAGGGCTAGATTTTTACCTGAAACAAAATTAAAGAAAAATCTGTTAAATAAACATACTAAAACAGCACATAACTGGAGTAATCGTCTGAGACATTGTAAGAACTAAAAAAATCTACATCTAAATACACTCAGATGGGCCACCTCATGTTGAGCGGTTACCATAAACTTTTATTTGAATTATATTATCTTTTATTTTGAATTATATTGACGCAGACTTAAAATCAAATGATAAAAAAATCATTAAGGTACAGGATTTTCAGAGAAAGGGTTTTAAGTGAGCCTTAAATCGTTTTAAGGTTCTACGACATACCGGTTTCCACACGATGTTTTCCATCACCGTCTGAGAGTACTGACAGTTCGAGTTTTAAAAACAACAAAACAAAACGATCGACATCAATAAAGATCTATTAAATTAGGGAACTACGATATCGAACTTGACGTCTGTTATCGTCAATAACACTTGAGCGCGTGAATGTACATGCATTACGATATTGGTATATTTTTAGTGCTTTGAGGATATTTCGGTATATTTCAAGTATATTATGAGATACTATGAGCACTGGTGGACTAGTGGTAGTAATTCCGCCTTCCGATCCAACGGTCGCGGGTTGGATAGATAGATAGATTATTTTTTATTTGGCATAAAAAGGTAAACACAACTTATTTATTTATTAGGATATCAAACAAAGGAAACACTTGAATAACAAATAATATTAACAAAACGTCTTAAAACTAAACGAACTTATTAAGAAAACAAAACAGGGGCCCGACCATGAGGTCTGTATACCAGATAGAATTGACCCACACATTCATACTTTGACCCACACATTTAAACCTAAGAAGTTATTAATGTGTAGGTTAGCAGACTTGTACACACATTTGTAATTTAACTAACATAGATGATTGTCTTTGGATGTGTACCAAACTTTTTCTACTTCTGGGACTTTTTTTTCGGAAATGTAAGATTTTTTCGATATTCCACGTCCACTCGTTTAGGCCGGTAGCACACACACGTTTGGAATGTGTTTGAACGGCCATGTGGCCGGAAAAGTGTCGTAAAAATACATGAGAAGAAGTACAAAACAAGTACGGCTACACAAGAAATCAAAAAAGAAAAAAAAAACATTGAACACTAATACACAGAACGGAGTACCACACAATCTTCAGGCCTACCACAGGCTCTGTCTGGCTCCGTCTCTGTTTCTGTTTTGAGTCTGTGTGAGTGTTGACTAAATAAATCCTACGTCGAAACGTCACACACAGTATACACTGGTGAGCACTCACACAGACTCAAAACCAGAGACAGATCCAGACAGAGCTTATGGCAGGCCTATTGAAAGTGGACATTTTATTTATTTATTTATTTATTTATTAATAAATAAATAAATATTGTGGACAATTCACACAACACTACCCAGCCCCAAACTAAGCAGAGCTTGTAATATGGGAACCGGATAGCTGATATTTTTTTGTAAATACATACTTAGAATACTATATAACACCCAGACAGAGAACAAACATTTACCTATGTTAACCACACAAATATTTTAATTATTAATATTTATTATTTATTAATTAAAACGGTTACACACCAATTCCATTTTGAGGGTATATTAGCTTTGCGTAGGGTGTATTATGGAATTCCTGAAATTCTACCCCCAAAGAGGTAAGACAGGGGTTGAAATTTGTATAAAATTGCACGCGAACCTGTCACGAAGGACTGCGGTATGATTTAACAATATGACAGGTTGCAAGCCCATGGCCGATGTTAGAATACTTCTTCTTCTCTCCTCATCGTGTCACTGGTTCCCGTGAATCAAGTGTGGTGAAAGGCTTTTGCGCTTTAAAGGCTCCTTTCGTGCTTTTCATCACTAGAATACTAAGTGATGCACACGATGTTTTCCTTCACCGATTGCGGGCACTGGCTTTCATCAAGTCGCCGAATATACAGGGTGGAATAAGATATATTAATATTATTTTGAGTCTGTGCCTCGCTTGACCCTTGGAGATATGCTATGCCTACCAGCCACCTTGGACGCTCTTTCAGCCCCCTTCAGCGTGCAGTGAGTCATATACATCTGTCTCTCTCGCACACTCACTGCCCGCTGTCCGCACGCGCCGGCTAGATCGCTCTGCGCTTCAGTACGCTTTTGTTGCCAACCGCAACGGACGCGCGCTAGCTCCCACTCCGCATAGATTAGTTCATCGCGTAAATTCACGTACTTGCAGTATTGTTTAATGGCAGTGCAGTGTTTTTTGTACCAGGTGTTGAAAGTGGTCAGGTATGTCACTTTTTATTTTATGTCGTGTAATAGCAATTTGTAATTTCCAGTAGGTGGAAGTAGGATTATAGACATTATGGTCTTTATACTTATGTTTTTAAAGCGTAGGCTTTTCTTGCTTACGTTCATTCGATTAGATTCTTTATTGAGTCATATTAAATCCACTGATTCGTGCGCTCCTTGCCTCAATCATGAAAATGGATTTCTGAGACTAAGCGGCCCCTGCGTCCTGTCTCAGTGGCTGATTTCTGACTGTTCATAACTAAAAAGCGGTTAACGACCCTTTCTAGTTGAATGGTGTGTAGATGGAAATCGAGCCACGCGGCTCGAAAATCGAGCGTCGCGGTTCGAAAACTGAGCCTCCGCGGCTCGAAAATCGAGCGTTGCTGCTCAAAAATTGAGCGTCGCGGCTCGAAAATTGGGCCGCGACGGCTCGAAAATCGAGCATCGCGGCTCAAAAAATTGAGCTGCCGCGGCCCGAAAAATTGGGCTGCTACGTCTCGGTTGATCCGTAATTGGCCGAAATTGACATTTGCCCGAAAAGGTGGCGGTCTTCGACCCCTCCTAATAGTTAAAGCTCATCAGTAAAATTTTTGTGTGCAGATGGCTTCTGCTGCAGTCTTCAAGTCTCTCCGTGAGCTTCATGATGACTACTCCGGCGATGAGATCCTGGCCAGGCTGAAGCTAGCGGCTTCCAGTTTTCTCCCGGAAGGCTGGGAAGGCTGGAGAGTGAGGGAAGATGTGTCTGTGGATCTGGATCCTGCAACGCTCAATAAGTTAAGGTTCTGTTTACCTGCAACTGATATAGCTAGGGCGTTTGATCCTTCTGCATCTTCATTAAAAGATAAAGCCTATAGGGATATGAAAATCAAAATGCTTTCGTGGCCTTTCTGTCTTGGCTTGGTTTTGGGTCCTCCTTCTCTCGCCTTGCGGATTAGGGGGTCAGGCTTGCACTGTGAGCTTGTGACACAGGCTACTAGTGGTATTAAGCACTTGCTAGTTACTAGGAAAGAAGCTTCTCGTGCTTTGGGTCAGGCATCAGATACGGAGACGGATAGATCAAGTGAACCTGCATCTACTTATAAGCGGGTTTCTAGTACTAGTCGCATTGAGGCCCTAGAACAAGAAGGGAAGGCTACAAGAATGCTGTTGCAAGAAATTTTAAGTAGACTTGACACCAACCAGTGTTCATCAGGCTCGGAGCAGGATGAAGAACGAGATGATTCAAGTTCTGATGATGAGCCAGTCAATGCCAGACCGTGGAACCCTCCAGAATTCTCTACACCAAGCATTAAGAAGTCTAATGAGCATATTATTGACTTCTCTCCAAAGACAAAAGAAGCTGATCCAGTCATTCCTCTACCAGACCCTGAAATAATGGCCCAGGGAGTTGCCTGTCAAAGAATCGGGGATGAGGCATGGAATAGAATAAGGTACTCTGAAGTGCAGAAAGCGCTACGCGCGGCTCCTGTGTTTTCAGCTCTACAGGTTAATCCATCATTAAAGCATTTAGCTCCTACTAATGGTCTGGCTGATCATCAGGAAAAGACTGAGGGTGCTTATGGCACTATAACCCATGCTATTTTGCTTGAGCGAGCTGCTCTCCAAAGAGACTTCAAAAAGGTCATCGAGATGTGCCCAGCAGCCACTGAGGCCATTGCGACAGTTTTTGGCACCGGTTCTCAAGGTGAATTCCGTCAATGTTCTGACAACTTGCTTCAATTTGTTTGTGGCAAGAGGGCTGAGACTATCGAGCTAAGGCGTAAAGCTATATCTCCATTGAAGGAAAACATTGCTTCATCCTTGATGAATATTCCGATTTCAGAGAATTTTCTTTTTGATGAAAACAAATTGGAGGATCTCTCTAAGACATCATCTACAAATTTTGATGCGTTCAAGTTCAAAACTCCATATAAGAGAAAGCTAGTCTTCCACAATCAAGATTCACAAAAATTCACCTCCAAGAAAAGGAAGTTCCGAAACGATAATAAGGAGAACCAAAAAACTAAAGAATACAAGCATTCTTCGGCTAGACATTCCCGTGACTTTGACCGTGGGCCTTCTGGCTCATCGTTCAAACGAGGGAGATCTCGGGGGAAGAGTCGTCCATCGACTTCGAAACGTTCCTGACTATTCTCCGGATTGGTCGGCAGGTCAGCTCCAACGATATCTGGGAGCTTGGAAGGCCTTGGCTGTCCCAAAAGTGATATTGAAAATCATAAAAGGCTATACTATCCCATTTGTGAGAAAACCTCCAGCGATTCCTTTCACAAAGAAAATTTGCAAAAGGTTCCAGACTTCACACACCAGTCAGATGTCAGTGGAGATTTCCAAAATGGTGAGCTCAGGAGTTTTGAAGAAGGTACCACGAGCTATGACTTCGGGTCTTGTGTCAAAGATGTTTTTGGTACCCAAAGCGGATGGATCCAATCGACCAATTTTCGACCTGAGAAGGTTAAACGAATTCCTGAGCCCACGTCCATTTCGTTTGGTCAGTCACTTCACAGTTCCCGAGTTTCTGCAGAAGCAAGACTACATGGTAAAACTCGATCTTTCGCAAGCGTATTTCCATGTTCCAGTGAAGGAAACACATCAGCGTTTTCTAGCTCTAAGCTTTCAAGACCATCTTTATTGCATGACTTGCCTGCCGTTCGGTCTGTCTACAGCTCCAATTACTTTCTCGAAAGTTTCAAATTGGTTAGCATCCCAGCTTCGAAAAAAGGGCATAAGGGTGATCGTCTACTTAGACGATTTTCTTCTTGCAAATCAAGACGCTCGGCAACTCCAGAAGGAGGCAGAATTCACTGTAGATTTTTTAACGAGTCTAGGATGGAAAATAAACTTCGAAAAATCGATTCTGGATCCGGTTCAAGACATCGAGTTTCTGGGCATTGGATGGAAGACATATTCGGGCAAAAAGTATGTTCCCAGCAAGAAGGTAGACGTGTTAAAGAAAGAGCTACTGGAACTAGTCAATACAAAAACATGGGACTGGCAGCAAGCGAAATCTATTCTTGGAAGCTTAAACTTCGTAGCATTTGTGGTTCCTCTGGGTCGAATGCATTGTCGTCGAGTTCAGATCGCCAGCAAGGTTCTCCCAGAAGTTTTTCCGAAGCGAAAGTTTCAGATTCCAGACAGGGCTGTTCAAGACCTGGAGTGGTGGTTAAGCAATCTAAATCAAGAATCGGATATGTTCATCAAACCGGCAGAGATATTTCTTTCAACGGATGCCTCGAACACAGGATGGGGGGCTCACATCCTGAACGAGTCAATAAGCGGCACTTGGACAAAACAGCAGCTTTTGTGGCATATAAATCGAAAGGAGTTGTATGCAGTGTGCGCAGCGATAGCGTCGTACAAAGAAGCTTTAAGGAACAAAACGATTCTAATTCAGTCCGACAATCAGACTGTTATTGCCTATGTGAGAAATCAAGGCGGAACCAAGTCCCGAGTGCTACTGTCGATGGTGGAATCGCTTCTTCGGTTAGCAGATCGTTATCATATTCAGATACTGATAAGATACATCCCAGGAATTTACAATTGCGTTGCAGACCATCTATCTCGTCAAAAGATAATCCCCGACTGGCACTTGAGCAAAGCTATTACTCAGAAAGTATTTGCGAAATGGGGAACTCCGTCGGTGGATTTATTCGCAACCAAGAGTTCCAGAGTGGTTCCTTGCTATGTCACCCAGTTCTCAGAGGATCAAGAGGCTCTATTCATAGACGCTTTCAGCCGCCAATGGACCTTCGAATTAGCTTGGGTTTTCCCCCCTCCGTCCCTCATACCCAGAGTTTTACATCACCTGAACACGGCGGAAGGAATATACTTATTAATAGCTCCGAATTGGCCTCAGGCATTTTGGCACCCCGACTTGCGCAAGAGGGCAATACATCCGGCCTTTCGAATACAGGATCTGAATCTTCATTTGATCGACATGTCAACGGGGCTCCCTCCTCCTCAAGTCCACCAACTTCATTTGCAGGTATGGAAGATTCGGGGTGGCTTAGACTCACCAATGGTTGGAGCGCGGACGATGTCAGTCTGTTAGAAAGCTCTTGGAGACCGGGGACTTTAAAAACGTATTCTTCTGCTTGGAAGAGGTGGCGAAAATGGGCTGTTGAGAATTCTGTACCGATAAATGCGCCAAGTCCGGATAAAATTGCTTTGTTTTTGAGCTATCTGCATCGCTGTAAAGGTTTATCGTATAGCACAATCTTGGTTAACAAGTCTGTAGTAACATGTTTTGCTAATCCTTTTCATGCTAGCCAGATTAATAGCCACCCAACTGTTAAACATATACTCAAGGCAATTTGTTTAGCTGGCGCTAAAGAGAGAAGTTCATCTATCTGGGATATCAATTCTTTGGTAACCTGGTTGAAGTCCCATTTGCCAGACTCTAGCAGTCTGTTTCAAGTCTCTAGGCATTTGGCTATTATATTACTTGTAGCCTCTGGAAGGCGTATTCACGATCTTACTCTTTTATCCATAGATTCAAAATATTTTCAAGAGTTTGACTCGTATATTATTTTTTGGCCTAAGTTTGGGTCTAAATCTGACTCTTGTTCTCACAAGCAATCGGTTGGAAAATTTCCAGAAATGATGATCAGGACCTTGATATTCAGTATTGGTTAAACGTTCTAATAACTCTGTCAAAACACAGGCGTGACGCGAATCCCTCTTTAGATTCTCTTTTTATATCAACTAGGGGTTGTGTTCGTGCAGCCACTAGAGCTGTTATCGCTGGATGGATAAAGACTGCCCTTAAGGAAATAGGCGTGGACGCCAGTCCAGGAAGTATTCGTTCAGCTGTAGGTTCATCACGTTTTAGCTTAGAGATGCCTTTAGACGATATTTTAAAGAAAGGTAATTGGAGAAACAGCCATAATTTTCTAAAATATTACTGTAAAACTATAGAACGCAATTGTGCGTCTAAAGAAGATGTTTTACCTTTAAGTTGTTTTGAAGCAGTTTAAGTTAATTATTGTTTGGGAAATCACCTGTTTCTGATTTTCTTTTTCATTTAATATGAAAATAATTCATTATTGCGAAATAAAGCTGGTTCCTTTGTTATTACACACTTGTTTTAATTTAATTTTTATACCTTCACAGTACGCCTTACATAATATTTAGGGCGCCGGCAGAAGATAAACACTTCTCCAAGGGTCAAGCGAGGCACAGACTCAAAATATCGATGTTTTTCCCCCAAAGGGATAAAAACATTTATTTTGGGTCTTGCCGAAGCTTGACCCTGGTTTTAAGACCTTGCCGGCTTAAAAGGTACTGAAGCGCAGAGCGATCTAGCCGGCGCGTGCGGACAGCGGGCAGTGAGTGTGCGAGAGAGACAGATGTATATGACTCACTGCACGCTGAAGGGGGCTGAAAGAGCGTCCAAGGTGGCTGGTAGGCATAGCATATCTCCAAGGGTCAAGCTTCGGCAAGACCCAAAATAAATGTTTTTATCCCTTTGGGGGAAAAACATCGATATTAAAATTCATTTCATTTAAGTATTGCATTATATACATCGGTACATAAGTCGGTTTCTAGACTTAATGACGAATTTTGAATCAGAGCCAGTGACAGAGCCAGACAGAGCTTGTGGTAGGCCTAATGGATGGCTAAAATAATGTATTCCCCCTTTCATCAAAACTCGTCTAGACAGTAACTTAACAACAATACTAGGAAGGTATTATCGCGTGTCGGTTGGCGTGCCCTATCGCCCCACCCGTCACGCGACTCTCAAATAATTATTTTATTATAGTGTCTGCTTGTTTTTGGGGAATCACATATTTAATAAACTTAGGGGTTGGTTTAGGTGTTGATATTATGTGAGAAAGCTTGGATGAATGGATAAAATAAATAAATAAACAAATACTATGGACAATCCACACATCACTATCTAGCCCCAAACTAAGCAGAGCTTGTACTTGAGTGATGGATGGATGTTTGTAACTCAATAACGCCAGAACGTCGGATCTGGATGAAATTTGGAACAGAAATAGATTATAATAAGGAATAGCATAAGCTACTATTTATAACAGTAAAATGTATGGTTTCCAGCGGATTTGTTTTTTATCTATGTTTAAAACAAATCTATATTTATAAAAGAAAGTCGTGTTAGTTACACTATTTATAACTCAAGAACGGCGGAACCGATTTGGCAGAAAATTAGTGGGGAGGTAGCTTAGAACCGGGAGAAGGACATAGGATACTTTTTATCCCGAAAAAGCAACGGGAACGGGGTATAACGGGAACGGGCGAGCGAAGCCGCGGGCGGCCACTAATCTATAATAAAAGAAAGTCGTAATAGTTACACTATTTATAACTCAAGAACAGCAAAACCGATTTGGTTGAAAATTAGTGGGCAGATAGCTTAAAACCAGGAGACGGGCTTGAGTACTTTTTATCCCATAAAAACGGGAACGGGCGAGCGAAGCCGTGGACAGCTGCAAGTATCTTATAAATCTTTTTAAAAAACAATAAAATCACACCCAAAATCTTTCTGTGACGGGGTTAATGATATTTTATGTCGTTTTAAGTGGATGTTGGTCAGCCCGTACTATTGAGCACCCAATCACCTTTCTGGTTTATAGCAAAATAATATTATTTTAGTTACACAAAAGAATTATTACGTAGATTTAATCTATTAGTTGCAGTTTACTTTGGAAATTTAAATCAGTGACAAACTACTTATTAGCTTAAATTTTGGCTAGATTGTAATATTATTAGAGTAGGTTATAAAACATAGTGTACACTTACATGTACACGTAGACTGAACAATCAGCCCTAAGTATGTTAATATATAAATATTAGTATAGTACATAATTCACACAACACAATCTAATCCCAAACTAAGCACAGCTTGTACTACGGGAATCAAATATCTGATATAAAACTTGTATACATTTTTTTGATAAATCAAACTTAGAATAAAATATAACACCTAGACAGAAAATAATCATCTGCGTTCATTACACACAAATATATGTTCTCGGTGGGGATCGAACCCACGACCTACGGCGCAAAAGTCAGAGCTACTACCAACTGAGCCAGTGTGATTGCATGCGGGAATATAGGGCCCTTCTGGTATCATGAAGGGTCTTAATTCAATTGATGTATAGTTAGAGTCATTTACCATTATAATTGAATTAAATAACATTCTTGTGCGTGATACTCTCAAACGGTGAAGGAAAGAATTTAGAAACAGTTAAAAAGTTGTTATTTCTTATACAAGAGTGCAAAGCTGCTTTTTAACGGCGTGCTCAATTTTGATGACCGAGCAAGCGATCCTAAAATTCTCTAAAAATAGAATCCTGAGCGTAAGCGAAGGAATCAAAAGAGCACGAGGTGAAAAATCTTTGCACTCGATTGCAACACGTTACTTTTCGTCCCACCTCAGCGAGGAAATGACAAAATGCTAGAAAAAAATGGCACGCGTAAAGCAAATTAAAATAAGAGTTAATAAAGTTTACAAAAGGTGGTATGATAAATTCGGCACCATGGAGGTAGAAGTAAATAGGTTTAATGTTGTTTCGAATTCACAAACTCAGTGCACATGACATTCTAAATTCAATTTTATTTTATCTTCTAGCGGATAAAAACGGCTTTTGCACTCAGATATCGTAGATCAAAAATACACATTCCGAGATTGGGGATGAAAATATACAGGGTAATTGGTAATTATTTAAGAAACCAATTAAAAGCTCCTTCTGTACATATTAACAAGCAACTTTTGTTCTACGAGTTTCAATAATTCATTCTTTTTTTTTCATACAAAACTAATAATAACAAACTTGTCACTCTAAATAATTATTACATTATGCCCCGTGGCGCGGCGCGGTAGCAAAATATTTTTTTTGGGAAGTGTAATGATCTTTGGCAAAAGTTGTATGTAGAACAAATATTGTTTGTTAAGCCCTTGACTGGTTTCTTATATAATTTTAATTACCAATAACCCTGTATATTTTTTGTGTTTGCGCTAACGATGCTTGATTGGTAAGGGTAGTCAGAGTCTAACTATTAATGGTATGCGTCAGACGAGAATGTGAGTAAGCCGTGCCGTGAGTAAGTATGACGGCATTGAGTCACGGTCGATTCGTGGCCTGTTCTGACCCGCTAGTGATGTCACACTGTCGATATACATGACTTATCGATGAAAATATAAATTTGTCGATAAGTAATAATGGTAATTAACTTTTGAAACTATCATGGTTTTTAACACTATTTTTATGAAACAACGGGATATTTACCATGATTCAGCTTTAAGTTTTAAGTTCCGATATTTCGGCACAGTTGTATGCACAGTTGCATGTTTAATCGTGGTAAATTATCCCGTTGTTTCATAAAAATGGAATAATGATATAATAATGAGGTAGAATAATGATCTTAGAGCCTCTGGTATCCGATCAACTATTTTAGACGTTACTATACTGAGACGTAGTTTTGCCTTGCGCACATCCAGCGTTCTGCGGTGGTGATCAGTGAAACGCTGTCATATTTGACAGCGTTTCATTGATCGCCACCGCAAATCGTTCAGATGTGCGCAAGACTTTAAGTAGGCTCTGTCTGGCTCTGGTTTTGGCTGTCTTAATAAAATCCTACGTCGAAACGTCACACACACAGTATAATACACGGGTGAGCACTGACACATACTCAAAACCAGAGCCAGACAAAGCTTATGGTAGATCTAAAGGTCACGTTTAAGCCTCCGTCAGCCGTAATGATAATAATATTATATGTCGCGGGGGGAGAAGTAGAAACTGTTCTCATATTATACTATCTATAGCTCAATATCTATGTATCTTACTAAAGGTCAAAATTAAAGTACAAATATCATTGGTGTACTTGTAATCCAAGGAAAGTTACATTTAATCTGCTTCACTCTATGAATACAACCCCCCCACGAATATTTATGAAAGAATGGTTGTTCTCATCGGGATCTTTCGCTCTGATAATGTCATCTTTCTGCCTCTGTCTTGTTCTTGATCTATTCCTCCTCATAGGTAGTTCCGTTAACTCTTAGTGTGCTGGCCTCTCCCGTCTGAGGTCTCTGTGGTCCCATCTGTAATTATAACACACTATAAGTGACAGCTAAGTAATTCACGTCGGTAAAGTAATTAATGTACTTTAGTTAGCGTTACGTTAAGACATTTATTCTTTGGTGTTCGTTCCCAATAATTGATTCAGTAGCCTGCTGTGACCATCGCTTAGTTCAATTCATAAACAAGGTACTTCTGTAAAGATGGGTCGCCTATTCCGCGACCCACCGTTAGCCAACCGGCTTTCTACCCTTCTCTGCGAACCAGAGAAGGGCGACCACACGTGGGCACCTGCACCAGGTGCCCCCCGATTCGTGGTCGCAGGATTTTCATGGGCTGTTCAACCCTACCCGCTTCGACTAGATAATGTTCTTTCGTGGGCTGTTCATGCGACCCACCGTTAGCCAACCGGCTTTCTACCCTTCTCTGCGAGCCAGAGAAGGGCGACCACACGTGGGCACCTGCACTAGGTGCCCCCCGCTTCGTGGTCGCAGGATTTTCGTGGGCTGTTCGACCCTACCCGCTTCAATTAGATAATGCTCGTCATAATTTAGTTTCTAGTTCAGATTAAGAGAAATATTGGTATAAAGATTGGTGATGCAATAATACAGATTACTCGACGTTGAAATACTTAGCTGTCGGTTAATTGGGTTCCTGCGCCGGCCTGCCTGAAGATATACCTTCCACCACTGTCTCCTTTTCAACACAACGTGTACTTGTCCCGAAAATCCTGGCAGATACATAAATGCTCCCTCTATACTAAATGTAGTCTTCAGTCAAAATGAACTACCCCATTCTTCTTCTTCTTAATGAATGGCATCTGTCCTTTTCGGATCAATTTTGCCAGTACCCGCCGTCCAACGATATGACATTGACAAGATTTTTGATAGTTTATTTAAGTGTTGTCAGGTTGAATAATTACGACTCTTAGATACTTCGTGGCGATTCTAGACACTCGTCACGACACTCCCGACGACGAAAGAAGATTAGAATAGAGGTTAGAATAGATATTATTCGTGGCGATTCTAGACACTCGTCACGACACTCCCGACGACGAAAGAAGATTAGAATAGAGATTAGAATAGATATTAGAATAGAGTCGCGAGTTGACTCGTCCACTCGCGGATTTTCTCTCTTGCTCTTATTTTATCACGACAAAGTACCACGAAATGAAGCCATGACACCAGACCAGGCCAAGCAAGAAAATATGAAATAGGAGTGAGGCATATTTATCGGAACAGATAAAAATAACAGGTATTTTAAAATAACAGCTTGGAACTGTTGTCTAGACCAATGAGAGCCTGTTCCATTCCACAACAGCCCGAATCTGCCGAAACATGCGTCTCTTTATTCTAGCATAAGGAGATTACTTTTGTTATAACGAGATAGCCTGTCACAAGCAGAGAACAGGTGTTGCGTTCGGAAATGTCAGGCTCATTTCTTACAGAAAAAAATTGTTGCAGGTATTAAGCTGTCAGTCCTAAGCCTGTTAAGCATGAAGGATGGTTTTCATTTCAGGAACATACACTGAAACTGTTCTTCTCCTCAGCACCTGTTACCTAATTTCTACTCATACTATGTTGTATGCAACACAACCAGCTGTTATTTTGGAACAGGTGAAATTTTGGGGAAATAGCTATGCATACAACATGAAAAGAGCGTTCATTATGCAAAAAAGGGCTGTTAGAACCATAGTGCGCATACCCCCCTGGATATCTTGTAAAGAATACTTTCGATGTTTAAATATATTGACTGTCCCTAGTTTATATTTTAGTGCTACTTCTGGACATCATAAAAAATCCTTACAAATATGAAAATGAGGAACAGAGAGCAGTTAGATTAAATACTAGACGTAAAGACCTTGAGTCATCTCTACAGCCTAGGTTAAATGTAGCAAAGCATTGTTCTCGCTATCAGGCTGTGAAATTTTTCACTCGCTGCCCTCTGACATGAAAGTCATGGACAGTCCCCGTAAATTTAAATCAAAACTTGTTTCACTTTTGTTGAAAGGGCGCTTCTATTCGATAGATGAGTTTTTGACTTACAATTCACATTAGTTTCTAATATAATAAGATGGGCGTTTAAACGAAAAGCGTATAATAGAGCAGACTTTTTTAAATAAGCAGTTAAACAAACTTACAATGACAGACGCTTTCCGTTTTATGCTTTTCAATCATGTGATGTTATGGAACCTTATTTTTATCACAGTAAGCAAGCATATTGTTTGCACAATCAAAAAGTTGAAAATATAACCCCAACCAAATTAAACAACGACAGTTAAGATACCTAATGTTGAAAATTGATAACCTTTTGAATATGTTCGGATTATCAACTTATAATCTGGTTTTGCTTTTGAAAAGTTTTTGCTTTTGAAAAGTTTTTGTTTTTGCTTTTGGTTTTTGCTTTTGAAAAGTGAGAATAGTTGAAAAGTTTAACTTTTGTAAAAGTTTAACTTTTGTGAGTTGAAAATTAAAATGGTTGTCGAGCAAATTATTGCTTACCATAATTTTATTGATGTTAAACTTTGCCTTTTGTTAAGCCTTTGCCATCGTCTTGGAATAAATTTCGAAACATAAGTGTAAATCATGTGTAAATAGAAAATGTATGTAAATAGAATGTAAATAAACTTTTGTTTCTTGAGTTTTCTTAGGACTAGGTTTCTATTCACTTTATTTCAAAATTTTAGGTGTTTTGATAAAAGTTAATGACTAATGATTCGGATTAGAAATAAAGAAATTTGGAACAATTTCGAAAGGGATATCAGCATACAAAGCATGCTGAATGTAATTATTGTAAAAATAAATTATCATAAAAATCAACAGTGACTAATTTTGAAACAACATTTGAGACTGTAACATATTATGTGTTTTAGTCGTGAATGCAGTTTATCTGCATATTTATCAAATATGAGCTCATGGTCTCTAACAAAACAGGCAACTTGAAAAATGTAGAGACCTGTAAGTGTTAATAGCTTAAGTTTTTTTTTTAAAAAGGGGTCTACATGACGTGAGAGGGCCAACGCCGCTTAATGCTCGAACACATTTTTTTTGAACTATAAAAGCTCTATTTATGTCTGTAGAGTTTCCCCAAAGAAGAAGACCGTATCTCAAAACTGAAGCAACATAACCGTGATACGCAGTTAATGCGGTTTTTTGGCCTGATCTTTTCTGATCTGGCGTAATCTTTTGATTGCTTAAACAAAGCGATTTAGTTTTTTGCAGGTGTAGTCAATAAATATGTGACTTCCAATTGCAATGTTTGTCCAAAGCTATACCTAAGAACTTTATTTCATCAATTTTCTCTATAATTTCGTTACGGCATGTCAAACTAATATTTAAATTTATTTTATTGTTATTGTAATTATGGAAATGGATAAATTTGGTTTTGGATACATTCACACGAAGATTATTACGTTCTAACCATCGAATAATTGATTCTATTTCCAAGTTAAGTATTTGTTGGTAGTTTGTATTTTTGTCAGCAGGCACGACGATGGAAATGTCATCAGCAAAAAGAACACATTGGTATTTAGTGATTAACGGTAGGTCATTAATATACAATAGAAATAACAATGGTCCCAAAATACTTCCTTGTGGCACACCAAATTTGTTATATTGGTAATCGGATTTGTATGTAGTAGCAGTCAAAGTTTCATTGAGACCTTTAACCTCCACGTATTGTTGTCTATCTGCGAGGTAACTATTCAACCATTTAAGAGCAAGACCTCTAATACCATATTTTCGCATTTGTTTAATAATATAGCATGATCAACAAAGTCAAACGCCTTGCTCATGTCGAAAAATATGACAGAGACTGGTACGCGCTTGTCAATAAATCAATAACATTGTGTATAAGCTTAAAAGCGGCTAATGTTATAGATTTATTTTTCTGAAAGCCATTTTGCTCTTCATTAATAACATTAAATTTTTCTAAAAAGTTAACCATGCGATTTTGCATGGCCTTCTCAAAGAGTTTTGCAAAAATGGGAATTAAAGTTATAGGCCGATAATAATTTAATTCTTTTTTATCATCCCTTTTGTGTAAAGGTCTTACTACCGATAACTTTAGTCGTTGTGGAAGTTCCACTAGTAAAAGAAAGATTCAGTAGGTATTGTAGTACGGGACTTATCAAAAATACGCACATTTTCAGAATATGCGTAGATATTCCGTCAAATCCAACTGATTTCGTGTTACTTAAAGAAAGTACTATTTTAGAGACTTCAATGTCAGTCACGGGCCTTAAAAACAAACTAGCATCTAAATTATCTACTTTTGGAAGTGCGTTAGTAGTATCTGTTACATGTGGGAGTGCCTTGTTTGTTATGTCAATAAAAAAGTTATTAAAAGCTTGAGCTATTTTAGTGGCTCTGTGAGAATTTGACCATCAAGGCTGATTTGACTAATTGTATCGCACGATTGAGTACAATCAACTTTATCTTTAATAATTTGCCAGTAGGCTTTGCATTTATTCTTAGATTTTGATATAAGTTTATGGTTCATGTTAGCCCTAGATGTATTAATGCATTTTTTTTTAGAAGATCACTATATATTTTATATTTAAGTTTCATTTCTGTTGATTTATGTTAATAATAACGGAATCGCAACTCGCGTTTATGCTTACTACTTTTCCTGATACCTTTTGTTATCCATTTCGGAGGTGACGTATTACAGTACATTTTCTTTCTTTCAATAGGAAAGCATAAGTCATATATCAGACAGAAAGTGTCATGAAATTCATTGAATGCTCTGTCTAGATCATTTTCATTTAGACACTATCCCATGTTAATGCTGACAAATAATGTATAAATTTATTTATATTATCGTTATCATATTCTTATTCTTATTCTTTCAATAAACCAGTACTGTAATTGGTTCTGTTTTAAAACAAATGGAATAGTAAGAGTTTGACACGTGTTATGATCAGAAAGACACATCTGATGCGTGCAACCTTTAGCTTGATCGAAGTTGCATAAGATATGGTCAATGCAGCTATCCTGTCTTGTTGGATCTACAATATGCAACCTTAAGTCATAGTTTTTTTACTAAGTCAATAAGACGTCTCGAGGATGGTTCATTCTTTAGTGTATTGATATTAATATCACCCGCAATAATAACTTTTCTTGAAAGATTGATTATATATTAATTTATGCAATAAATATCAAGCATGTTGAAAAATATACTAATGTCACTGTTAGGTTACAGTATTATGTGTGTACCGCATCGGTATACACATAATATAATGCAATTAATTGAAGGGATTTGGACGCCACATACTTCAAATTACTTTTCCGATACCATATTTTTCTCAATGTCAAGTACCTTAAATTCCAATGTTTTACGCACCATGATACAAACACCACCGCGCTTCTCTTTTATCCTTGAAAATTAGCTTGCTAACTGGAACTGTTTTAAGCGAATATTCGCCTCACTACCCGACTTTACAAAGGTTTCCGAGAGGCAGATAACATCTGGTTCTTGTTTTTGTTGAGACAATTCGTCAATACATAAAGCTAAAGAGTCAAGTTTATTGAAAATACTTTGAATAATTTGATGAAAAACGTTAAACGTGTCAAACTGACTTACGAAAAAGCCGCTGTTGTTACAAATGTTCCCCGGTTGCTGGTTCAGTTGTCTAAGTAAAATATGGGCAGTTTGTTGCTGATTTAGCAGGTTTGTTTACCTCAGTTTCTAATTTTCTTCTTCTTTATTAGATGGAATCTGTCCATTCAGACAATTATTCCGTAGTTATGAACCTACCTGATGATATGACATTGACAACGACATAGCGCTACCTACAATTAAGAGGTAAAGTACTTTGTGATGTACGGGTAGGTAATAAACAAAAGTAAGTCGTAAGGTATTTACAAAATTCATAGACAATCATATTGACAACGACAACATTAATAAAAAAATGATCACACGGAGTTCTCATTGTTAGTGTTTATGTTGTCTATTAACAAAAAGCAGGTAGTGAAAAAGCAACTTTCAAAATAAGTTTTTTTTTTTTTTAAATAAGCGTAAGCATAAAGTTTGTTAATTTTAAGTCGTTTTCACATCTCTAGTTACAACCCACTCCTAATATGAAATACACATTCTTTTTACAATTTGTGCTGGCTTGGATACAAGGTCCCTCCGCCAAGTCCTATAAGTTTATCAGAATTTTTTGTCACTGACTTCATAATAAATATAAAAATAATAATAATATTTATATATATTAAAAATTATCATTTGGTTTTATAGTTTAACAAACATTGGTCTTGTAAACCAAAATTAAGATTTTTCTTTAAATACTTCAAAGAAAAAGAAACTCTTTATTTGAAATTCACAAGCAAACCAGTGTTGCCAGTGGCAGAGAGTCACTATAACATGAGACAGCCCAAAACATTTTCACGGGAAAATAACATTACCAACATTATGTGGAAAACGACACAATACTTTAGAGCACTATAACCACTTGACCAACCAGTGCCCCTCAGCGGAGCAAGCGGCTCACGACCCTATCGACACTTCTGCAAGCTTGGCGTCAAACACGATTTATCACATAAAACTATTCAAGCGATTTCAAACCAAATTGTTTGCTATCTGGAAATAACATGAGAGGGTCAAAATAACGTAAAATGTTACAAAGGTAACATTCTGGCAACGCTGAAACAAACAGACAGAACCAACTAAACGGCACAACACAACCTATCAAAAAATTATTCAGTGCGTTCCGAACCGCACCATGTACTGATGATGTAATAGGCAATCGCTACTAGGTACATACCTACTTGGGTTTCTTCGAAACGCATTCTACTAGCGTTTCATACATCAAATAATAGATTTTCATTGCTCATACCCTCAAAGTAGGTCTGAAGCTGCCTGAGGGGCCTAACTGAAAGTAACACTTTCAGCCCTAGGGAGAATCGCTTTCTACTGACAGCTGTCAAACTACAAAAAAAAACAAGTTCTATTTTATTCAACCATGTTCCAACTTTTTATTCAGCAAAGAGATTGGAAACCCATTACAACGGTAAGAAGTTTAAAAAGTCTAATTAGTCCGCGATGTAAAATTTAAATTTAAATAACATAAATACTATTAAATAAAGAATATATTTTCTAAATGACTTTATTATTATTTAGCTTCAACTATTTATTTAAAATAACATAGATTTGAGCAAACAATTTACAATTTTTTAAATTATGAAAATGAAAATAATGGCTGAATAATGCTGGCGAGCCGAAGCCGAAGGCCCGCCAGAGAAAAAGAAAAAATAAAAACCGGGAAGGCGGCAATTCAATCTTCATTTTCACAAATTTTTCTTTCATGTTTTTTTTTTTATTTTTACTTTCCTTGTATTCGTAATGAAAAGCACAGTGTTTACCTCGGATGAAAGTCTTTTAAGTCCCTCCAGCTCCATTGGCGCCCTCGCTACGCTCTGGCGCCAAACCCGTCTCGGGACTCAAAAAACGTGACTTTCAACACTCAGGTAACAATGTACTGTATATTCCCCGTATGAAAACTAACTGATGGTTGACGGAACAACTTTGGTGTTGCTAACTATCCGTCAACTGCAGATTCGTTCAGAACATTCCCTCGATCGGAATACCAACCTAACAAATAAAGTATCGTTCCAAACTGTTTCCGGTGCGCCTATACCCCCTCTAATCCTAAGGTGCGTCAATTTTCAAAGTCCGTCATTATGTTCGTTCAAAATCGACTCTCTTTCTTCATCCTCCCTTTTTTTAATCTAATACAGACCACATGAACATCAACCGGGAGAGGCAGCTTTCATAAATCCTCAACAAGTTTTTAAATTCTTTAGGCTCCTTTTCTTACGAATGTCACAAGATAACAAGACAAAGGATGCTATGGAAGTTGACTTTATCGGTTTCATTTGAACCTTCCAGTAGCGAAGATCCCTGCATCTCCACCATGTCGCGGGGGGAGAAGTAGAAACTGTTCTCATATTATACTATCTATAGCTCAATATCTATGTATCTTACTAAAGGTCAAAATTAAAGTACAAATATCATTGGTGTACTTGTAATCCAAGGAAAGTTACATTTAATCTGCTTCACTCTATGAATACAACCCCCCCACGAATATTTATGAAAGAATGGTTGTTCTCATCGGGATCTTTCGCTCTGATAATGTCATCTTTCTGCCTCTGTCTTGTTCTTGATCTATTCCTCCTCATAGGTAGTTCCGTTAACTCTTAGTGTGCTGGCCTCTCCCGTCTGAGGTCTCTGTGGTCCCATCTGTAATTATAACACACTATAAGTGACAGCTAAGTAATTCACGTCGGTAAAGTAATTAATGTACTTTAGTTAGCGTTACGTTAAGACATTTATTCTTTGGTGTTCGTTCCCAATAATTGATTCAGTAGCCTGCTGTGACCATCGCTTAGTTCAATTCATAAACAAGGTACTTCTGTAAAGATGGGTCGCCTATTCCGCGACCCACCGTTAGCCAACCGGCTTTCTACCCTTCTCTGCGAACCAGAGAAGGGCGACCACACGTGGGCACCTGCACCAGGTGCCCCCCGCTTCGTGGTCGCAGGATTTTCATGGGCTGTTCAACCCTACCCGCTTCGACTAGATAATGTTCTTTCGTGGGCTGTTCATGCGACCCACCGTTAGCCAACCGGCTTTCTACCCTTCTCTGCGAGCCAGAGAAGGGCGACCACACGTGGGCACCTGCACTAGGTGCCCCCCGCTTCGTGGTCGCAGGATTTTCGTGGGCTGTTCGACCCTACCCGCTTCAATTAGATAATGCTCGTCATAATTTAGTTTCTAGTTCAGATTAAGAGAAATATTGGTATAAAGATTGGTGATGCAATAATACAGATTACTCGACGTTGAAATACTTAGCTGTCGGTTAATTGGGTTCCTGCGCCGGCCTGCCTGAAGATATACCTTCCACCACTGTCTCCTTTTCAACACAACGTGTACTTGTCCCGAAAATCCTGGCAGATACATAAATGCTCCCTCTATACTAAATGTAGTCTTCAGTCAAAATGAACTACCCCATTCTTCTTCTTCTTAATGAATGGCATCTGTCCTTTTCGGATCAATTTTGCCAGTACCCGCCGTCCAACGATATGACATTGACAAGATTTTTGATAGTTTATTTAAGTGTTGTCAGGTTGAATAATTACGACTCTTAGATACTTCGTGGCGATTCTAGACACTCGTCACGACATTATAAGCTTTTATTTTCGTAGCATACAAATTGAAATTAAATATAACGTAGGTTTACACTATTTAAATCTAGAGTAGGTAAAAAGGTATGTATGTAGTTTAGTTTATTAATATGCACGAACCACTTTCAGCGGTAAAAGCCTCCTCCAGCTCTTTCCATTTTTCCCTGTCTCTGGCCACTCTACTCCATGTTTTTCCTGTGCCGTAATGACTGTTAAATAAATTAATATAATTTTGTCAAACAAGCACAAGGTTTTACAAATAAAAGACAAGGATTATCTGCGATCAATGTCATTAACCCATAACCGATGAGTGTGCCGACTGCCAATGGGTCATTGTTCTCGGTGCTATCGGATTCTTTGTACCTTGTGTCCAAACATACATACATCCACGAGGTACCTAGTAACACTAACTTATAGAACATTCACATCAAAAAATAAATCGGTTGCCTGTAAAGTCGGTTTACTGTCGATAGTTGAACGTGCCAACGTCATACAGCTGTCCACGCGGACGCATCGCTCACTCAAGTAGGAGAGAGACAGATGTCGAACGCTGCCGAACGCGGAGGCCGTGCGTGCCTCTTTGTCGCTCGTTCCGCGCTCTCGCTTGCACTTCAAGCCGCGCAATGGAACGCCTCAGAGCGAGGTAATGCCGCATGATGTCATGTTTTTTCGTGCGTGCAGCCAAAAAAATATCAATGTTCACCACACAAATATTTGTTCTCGGTGGGGATCGAACCCACGACCTACGGCGCAGAAGGCAGAGCTACCACCAACTGAGCTGAGAGGCCAATCCAAAATAGACAAATAGGTCCCAACCCTATTCTACAACTGTTTAACTTTCACTATTGGCTAGTCCAAACCAAGCTATAAGGCTACGGCACGAAAGCCTGAGAATTATGTTTAAGGCTCCATACCGTATACAGGGTGTCTCAATAAGAGGTGCCAAGCGGAAGTCTAGCGGTAAAAAAGGATATCAAAATAAGTTAAAGTTATAGAACAGAATATAACTTTATTGCACACCAAAGATTATAAGGTAAACATGTTCTAAAATAATACTTAAAAACTACTATTATAGCTCAACATCAGGTGGGCTTGTCCCATCAGCTAGTTGTATAAAAAATAAAATAAATTAAACTTTGTTAAAAATTGTTTTTTTATTCGTTTGAGAACTTTTTAGACCGTATAAATATTTGCCTGTGAAAGAAGCCGAACCCACACCTAACGACCGCTTTGAGAGATCACAAAAACATGTCAAAAAGTCATAACAAAACGCTTAACATTAACTAAGTACCTATTACTTGAATTTTAACACATCGTTAACTTAACAGGTAGTTATAATTTTAGTACCGTTAAATTAATTGGGGATGGTTTAATTGAAGGATCTATTTTAAAACGAAATGGGGTGCAAGTTAAGTATCACTCGTCAAATTCTCCACAAATCATTTGAGTGATGACAGGTGCTGTTAACGTTTTTTGTAATTGCATGTCACAAGTCTTCATTAGCATTCCAAAAAACTAAAAAAAAATCGGTTGAATATTGTAAACAATCCACACAACACTATCTAGCCCCAAACTAAGCAGAACTTGTACTATGGAAACCAGATAGCTTATATGTATAATTCTTATATCTATCTATCTATCTATCTATCTATTACTACTGATATTATAAAGAGGAAAGATTTGTATTTGTGTATGTTTGGAATGAATAAACTCAATAACTACTGTGCCGATTCCAAAAATTCTTACACCATTGGAAAGCTACATTCACCCTGAGCAACATAGGTTATATTTATGTATTAAAAAAATAAATTTCCACCCGTGCGAAGCCAGGACAGGCCGCTAGTACATAATATAATTGACAGCCGTGAAAGAGTAACAAACAGACACACATAGGTACACATTTTCGCATATATTCATGGTAGTTGTAAGTATATTTAGCCAGAATTCAAGTAAACGTCTTATCAATAAAATAAAAGTATTTATTAAGACCGTCATTGAACCAAAAAGAGTTGATAAGAAACCTGTAACTTTTACATAATTAAGCAATTCGTATTCGTTCTTATCAACAGTCTAGAAACAATGTTTTGATAATTTTGACAAGTTTTCCGAAGTAAACTTGGTTTTTACTTTTTATCTTTTAAAAACACCTTTAAGACCAAATGTGTTCAAATTCGTAATTCAACACACACAAGAAGAAACAAATAAAACGACATTATCCTAATTATTTTTTTTAATTTGAAATTCTGGCAAAGAAGAGCCCTTTTCATAATTTCCCGCCGTTTAATCCAAGATGGCGGCCTGCGAAACCAATATGGCCGCCTGACATAGTTTTCAAACAAGTTTGAAAACAAAATAACTGCAAACTGACGCTTCGTACGCTCAAATCTGTTTAGGAACACTGTTTCACCACTAACTTCTAAATTACTTTACACTTTGACTGTTAGGTTATCAAATTAATGGCTGACTGAAGTGCTTGTGGAAAACTCTGTTAGATACAGTGCCACAAACTTATCTAGAAAGTAATTCACGTATTTATTTAACAAATAATCAGGTAGTAACTCAATAGATACATTACAAATGAGATGTTTCATGGAACTATGGAGCCCACGCCAGGTGTATGTACATCAATCTAAAATACAGCTTAGCAATGTAGAATTTGGTTTAAAATGTAATTTTTCTTCAATTCTACTTCGTTTGGTTGTACAAAGAGATTTTCATTAGTAGAAATGTAATGTATTAAGCATGACTTGATTTTGAATTTGATTAGTCAGACACTGCAGAGAAACTGTCAAATGGCATGACACTACCACTAGGCTACCACTAGGCCACCAATGAGACTAGGCTAGGCTATTCGTAAGCTTTTTAACGTGACAACGTCTTGTAATTCGATGGAGCCGGCTGCACGCACGAAAAAACATGACTCATGCTGCGTTACCTCGCTCTGAGGCGTTCCATTTAAGGCTTGAAGTGCAAGCGAGAGCGCGGAACGAGCGACAAAGAGGCACGCACGGCTTCCGCATTTGGCAGCGTTCGAAATCTGTCTCTCTCCTACTTGAGTGAGTGATGCGTCCGCGTGGACAGCTATATGACGTTGGCACGTTCAACTATCGTCAGTAAACCGACTTTACAGACAACCGTTTTTTTTATCCAGGTTTACGGCCCGCAAACGAAGCCGTAAGCATTAGCTATATTCCCAGAGAGCGATCTATATGCAAATGCCCCCACTTTGCGTGGTAATTACAATTTCGATTGCGAGTAGGTAAATAGAAGCGTTGAATTAGCTACTGAATAAATTCACGTGAATTTCACGCGAAATATAGAAATGACGTTGGGTAACGGAAGTTGGGGATGAAAGCGGCTGGTAACGGGAAGACTGTAATTGTTCATTTCCGTTACCTTGAATCTGTCCTTTACTTGACGAAATCTTTGCTTTTGGTCAAAGTATCCCTCATTTATAATCGACTTCAAACAGAAGGAGGTTCTCAATTTGATTGAAGAGTTATTGGAGTAGTTATTATGTTTTGAATAATAAATATTTTTTAATAATTTATACTATTAAAATAATTCTTAAAATAACTATACGTATACTAATGGATGTAACTGTGATTTCTTGTGTAGCCGTACCTTTGTACGACGTTCTTCTCTTTCTAATGTTTCATTTTCTTTATGAACTGTGTTTTTGAGCCAAATAAAAAGCTAATTATCTATGTACATATAGTTACTGTACTTTAAAATGAAAAAATATTGATTTTCATTAATTTTAATCGAAATCGGTTCAGACGTTTGTTATGAAGTCATGCAGTCTTTTCTATTACTTATAATAAAAATTGACGAAAAATCTGATATCTCTAAGTTAATGCAATGTGCATTATCTTCTTGTACTTGTTTGTTCTTCTATCTACTTGTTCAATCATCCTTTCACCACATTGGTTCAAAAGAACTAGTCACAGACAATAAGATTCGCAGCGGTCAACCATTCAAATGCAAACCGCTGACCGTTGCCCAGTAAACAATACAAATACGCCAAGCGCGTGTCTGACTAAACTTAATGAGCAAAGTTCCTACCGCAGAGAAAGCTTTTATTTGCTTTTAAACTAGTTTTAATATTAAATGTTCGCTCAGTCCACAGACAACAAATAAAAAACAATTTATTATAATTTTAATTAAATGATAAACAACAGGCCTTCGCATCTATTTTAGATGATTTATATAGCGTCAGGGGCAACTGGTGTTTAAACCTTACTTGCGGGACGCTATAGTGCCTGGGACAGGATTTTAGATGGAATAGGCTTGCAGCACCTATATCATCCTGACAGCTTAGTCGGCCTAATCCACAGGAAAGACTTGGTTATTGACCGTGCAGAGCTGACTAAGCCTTGCATTTTTTTGAAGCTCTGCTTTAAATAAATTAGTAGATTACAATTTTATAACACTAACAAACATTTGTGTTCACCACACAATATTTTTTTCTCAGTGAAGATCGAACCTACGACCTACGGCGCAGAAGGCAGAGCTACTACCAACTGAGCTGACAGGCCAGTCAAATATGCGAGTTGTCATACAAATACCTAATTAGATGTACCTTCCAATTTCTGGAAAGCCCGTTAGGGTGAATGGTGGAAAACCCTATGCGTTGGCGAATGTCATTAGGATAAATAGCTTAGATAAGTAAAAGGCAAGGCCCCTCTTTATGTACCTAGGTACCTAGGTGCCTGGAAGTAATCGCTTTCAGCGATAGAGCCACCCATTGAACTTTATTTAATTACGCTTCTTCTTCTTATCGTGTTACTGATTCTTTCGAACCAAGCGTAGTGAAAGGATTTTAAATGCGCCTCAAAGAGGCTCCTTTCGTGTAATTGACACATATTTCTACGATATGCCGCCGGTTTCCTCACGATGTTTTCCTTCACCGTTTGTCGTTTAGTCACTGTGATGTATCCTTCTGTACAATAAAGTGTTATCCATCTATCTATCTAACTAAATACTAAACTTTGGGCTAATTTTGTCATCTACAGATAATAAATAAAGAATAAAAATACATCCATTTCTTCTTTAAAAGATTGTTGTTGACAAACGAAACTTTAAAATCTTTTTTAATAAACTTGCAATAGGGTAAACCGACAGTTATTGGACAGCTAACGATCAATTTTTGCAAGATTCAAATATTTGTAAAAAGTTTATACATTTTTAAGGTAATTTTATGAGATTCTAATTCTAGAATATAAGCACTAACATGTAAATATTCAAAAATACATAATCTAAAAGGCTATATTTTATATTTTAAGTGAGTTTAAAAAAAAAGTTGTTGAAATCATAGTCATTGGACATTTTTTTTAATTATTGGACAAGTAGTTATTGGACAGATTATAAAAATACCTTTTTTCTCCAAAATGTGTTGCATTCGTCACAATAGAGTGTTTAAGGGAAGTCTAATAAAACACAGTATTAAAAATAACGAACTTTAATCAAGGCACTCATACCGTATTTATCAAATATAATAACTTTGTCAGGTACCATTTCTTTTATTCATTCTTTCAGGGGTCTATGGCAGCGATTTTTATGGCACACCGTATTTTCTAGCTATTTCGCGTATCTTTGGTTTATCTGATTCTTCTAGCTACTTCAGTGCTAAATTCAAATCATTTGAAGACTTATCTGCAACAGCAATTTTATTGGATACTAGCGGCCGCCCACGGCTTCGCTCGCCCCGTTGCTTTTTCTTTTAAAAATTTTTCATCATTTTCTCCGCTTAGGGAATTAATTTTCCAATTTCCTTTCTTAGTGCACCCCTATGCTATAAGAGGAACATACCCTCCAAGTTTCATGCTTCTAGGACTTACGGTTTAGGCTGTGCGTTGATTGTCAGTCAGTCAGTCAGTAACGTAAGAGTTTTATATATTTAGATAATAATATATTGGACGGCTGTCCAATGACTGACTTAATATTATTATGACAGTCATTGGACAGCCGTCCAATAACTGAAATAAGCCACCGACAAAGCTTAAAATATGAATACGCCTTTATCAACCAAATGGCCAACATATAGAAGTGTCAAAATGGTTAAAACTTCTTATTGAAAAAAAATATAGTTATTGGACATTGTCCAATATTAGATTTTTGTTTAAAAAAAATTATAGTCATTGGACAGTGCAAAAGAACCTCAAAACAGCACACCTTTTTATTTAAAACCAAAGAAATAATCAGCTTAAGCAATAGTCTTACCGCTCCACTAATATTTAGAAACATAAATACTTCAGACCCGCTGATATCACTCTGGAACCAAACTTCTATCCTTATGATTTTTTTAAGTTTTGCGCTCAAATTCCACCTGCCACGATGTCCGACCGGAAAATATTTTTTTGTGTTTTTACTGCTGCCATCTGTGATACTCACTAAGGACTATTACAATAACAAATGTCAACAGTCCCTATTGGAATCAACTGATGGCGCATTTTTTCAAACGATATCTTATTACTAACGTGTAAATTGTAGGTGTCCAATAATAGTATGGTGTCCAACGACTGTCGGTTTACCCTAATTGATTGCACACAATTTTGCCGCCATCATATTATTATAGACATTAGACTAGATACAATAATGAATTTACCCTACTGACTGCCTACTTTTATTTAAATCGAAATGAATATTAAAGAGAAATATTTTCTACTTCTTCTTCTTTTCCTAAATATACAGGATGGCCGGAACACAAACGTCCAAAAAAAATTTTGATCCCTCGTATCGTGGTGGGTATCCGAATCACCCCCATGTATGTTCCGCAACTTTTTATAGTTTTCGAGTTATTTTTTTCCTGAATTTTCGATAATTTTCTGGATTTTTTTTTTGGAATTTAATGTTCCGGCCACTATGCATAAAACTAAGCACAGTCTATACTGAAAAAAAAAAAAAAAGACGGGTTGCACTCCGGGAGTGCCGGCAGAAGTGAAAACTTGATTATTAACGTTGAGCATGTTTGATATTTTTGCCGAAGCTCGTCGTTGGCATCAGTGCCTTGCCTACCTTATTCATAATACCTAAATAAATACAGTAGATCTATAAAATCATGTACCAATGACCACTACTACCTGCCGCGGGCGGCCGCTAGTTCATAAAATCTATAATAGGTATGTACCTATACCTACTACAGTCACGAAAAACGCCTTGGTATGCTTGCTACTAACTATTATCTATTCTGTGACGTTACCGTGTCATAGTAACTACTAGCGTATCTGTAGCGTCTTACGCTTTTTCGATCAAGTCACGTGATCCTGACGCCCTGACGCCCTGACGCGAGTTTAAGATTTTATACCCATTACAGAAAAGTGCTCAACGCCGCTAAAGAAGTTTTCACTATAAAAAGTGATTTCGGAAGATGCTATACCTACGTTACATTGCGGTTCGGTCGCCAGCGCTGTAATAATTGTGCAGCCTTTTAAATATTTAGGTACTTTGAATTTGATATATTTCTTGATTACATCAGTGATTTTTTTTTCATGATTTGCCGCCCCTAATATCTGCCGCCCTAGGCCCAAACCTACTGTGTCTTAGGGCAAATCCGCCACTGAGAACAGCCACGTACTTTTATTTAAAATTACATAAACCCTACTCAGTTATGTTGGTTCTCCAAACTGTACAACACACTGGCCACGCCGGTAACCGTTAGACCATACAAACCTACTTTCGCTACCATTATACGTAGTAATTATGTGAGTGGCACGCCAACCATCCATGTGAATCTTACCTTTTATCGCGTCTCGTTACAAATTGATTTTAAGATTGACGAAAAGTGTTATAATCAATCTTTATTGAGTGGTAGATAAGTGCTGCTCATGTTTTGAAAGAAAGAAGAAAGAAAATATATTTATTGACCATAAAGATACAAACAATATTGCACACAGTCAATTAGGTCCCATGACTCAGCATTTGTCGCACCGTGTACGTCACAGTACACAGTGCAACCCTGGTATTCTGCAAAGGCCTAGAGCGGGTTCGCATCACGAACAAAGTAATTACAGAATTACAAAATTAGCAAAGTAATAAAAAAACGGTTGTCTGTAAAGTCTGGTAAAGTCGGTTTACTGACGATAGTTGAACGTGACAACGTCATACAGCTGTCCACGCGGACGCATCGCTCACTCATTGTTCCTGCACTTCAGTAATACTGTAATTTTTGACGTGACAACGTTTTATAATTCGATAAAGCCGGCTACACGCACAAAAAAACATGACGTCATGCGGCGTTACCTCGCTCTGAGGCGTTCCATTTAAGGCTTGAAGTGCAAGCGAGAGCGCGGAACGAGCGACAAAGAGGCACGCACGGCCTCCGCGTTCGGCAGCGTTCGACATCTGTCTCTCTCCTACTTGAGTGAGCGATGCGTCCGCGTGGACAGCTGGATGACGTTGTCACGTTCAACTATCGTCAGTAAACCGACTTTGCAGACAACCGATTTTTTTGTTTATTTTATTGCGAAATTTAATATAAATAATTTGAATACCTACAGCGCAGAGGGCAGAGCTACTAATGTCTGAGCTGCGGCCAGTCAAAATTATTTCAAATGTACAACTCGACCACTCTTTTCGGAGTTGATAATAGGAAACAAATAGGAGGGGTTATTATAAACCCATTTTATATAATAGCGGAAGTGGTAACGGTCGGCGACACGCATCGGTGGTCAAGGGGACTCTCAAATTGTCTATCGATTTCGCTTTGTCTATTGCTTTTTGGTCTGTGACGTTTGACATGAAAATGACAGTGACATCTGTTATGTTAGTTTAATTATTTTGGCGCCGAGTTTTGGAGGGACTTGAAACGATAAGGATTCGTTTTTCTTTTGTGATAATAATTTGGTCACTATTTCTTTTTATTCCATGATTATGTATTATTTATTAGACAAATGACATTACATTATGATATAAATCAATGATATTAATCTTTCAAGCCTCTCTGAGGTGCAATTGAAATCCTTTCAGCACACTGTTTAAATAAAACACAATAAGAAGAACGTTTTTAAGCAATTTAAATGGCAAACATTCTGCCCAGCCTAACATACATTTCTTAGCAATACAGTGTTTTCTATAGCCTATGTTATTTCTATACATCAATTTTAAAACCGCCTTGTCCCCATTTGTCCGTCGTTATTTGATTTCCCCAACACAATACAACAATATGTGGGAAAGCAAAGTTTTGTAATACAACGCACTAGTCTATCATGTGGGTAACTCTCCAACTCTTCGTAGGTCACATTCATCATCATCATCATCAACCTATGCAGTCCACTGCTGGACATAGGTCTCTCCCATGGCGCGCCGAGAGCACTGGTGGTCTAGTGGTAGCGGCCCCGACTTCCGATCCGAAGGTCGTGGGCTCAAATCCACTCGTGTACCAAATGAGTTTTTCTGTCGAAAAATTTATGTGCACTATGCTAGTACTCTCAAAACGGTGAAGGAAAACATCGTGAGGAAACCGGCGTGTTGTAGAACCTAAAAAAGTTCGAGCAACACGTGTCAAGGGTCACGCAAAAAGGGCCCACCAGCGGCCTACTTGCGGAAAAACCAGCCCGCACATCAAGTGCGCATGATAAACTTGCCGAACTTGCCCATGGCACGCCAATGAGCCCGGTCTATGGCTCTTCCCATCCAGTTGCTTACCGCCACCCTGGGCAAGTCGTCGCTCCATCTAGTCTGAGGGCGTCCTACCCCAACAAACATTTTTTTGGTCGCCACAACGTGCTAATTCTAACTTTTGGTTGCATACACTGGTTGTAATTAAATCCTTAAAACGTTATTACGACCGAAAAAGGGCCCATTTTATACGAATCAGTGTCTTGATAGAGTCGTGTAGCAGTCGTATAGATCACAAATATGGTCGTGTAGTGGTCGTAAAGATGTCGAGTAAGTTACTTTTAATCGAGTTATGATGTTTGTTACCGCTGCTTTGCGACGTTTTATCGGATAGGTAGTGTTCATACTACTTTTACGTGGCATTTTCATGTATCAAGATAGATTATTATGAGTGAATGAAATGAATTGTGGTGAAACTCTACTTAGTCGACACGGCAGCCATTGGATTTTATTATTACTTATTACCTACATCATCGAAATTCATGTTCAAGCCCATTTATTTATTGGGAAACGAATGCTATCGGGTAATTTGGGCTAGAATTCTCGATTTCATAAACGGGCCATGGAAATTCTTGAAATTTAAGCCATTTTTTTACCAATATTTTAACATATGTGTCAACAGTAACCTTTTCACGACTAAGAGTTTTAAACACAACCGTAATACAACATCTTAACGACGTTTCACTCAGTGCGCTGATTTTGTATCCGCCATTATTTAACAAAAGTAGGGTTCAGTTAAAATAAATCCCATATGAAAACCATTTTTTATACTGACCTACTACGTAGGTACAGTTTAACTAGTGATTTATCTATTTACACGTAGTTGAGGTCTTGATTAGGTATAATCAAAAAAAATATGTGATATTATTAAAATTGATAAATTTTTAACCAAATCAGATTTTATCATATAAATAAGTATAAGTTTAAGATGGCCAAGGATATCTACATGCTTCATACGCGCAGATCATAGTTTCAGTTGGCTTTCTGATCACTAATAATGACGAAACCAACCCTACACATTTTATGGTGACTGAAGAAAATGTCAAATACATGATCAATTTCGATATTTTCTGGTATCCACGTTGTGCTTCTTTTGCCGTATACGATCATTACCCGGAGAAAGAATGTGACTATTGTAATTAGATTTATACTTAGTCTCAAAATTTGCAAACAAACCAAATAGGAAGGTAGATACCTATTTCTAATTAATGAAGATAATTAATAAGGCATAATTTATCTGAAATTATTTCATCTATTTCTTCTTCTTCTAGCTGTTAAGGCATCAAATCTTATTTCTGAGCTTTCAGAAACAATTAAATTTTGTGCGGAACCCATTCCAGTTTGATTCATGTTCACTTGTCGTGTAGTAATACGGGGCGTAATATTGGTACGACATCCAGTCGTTAAATTGTAGTATAACAACGTTCTTATTGACTTTACATCGTATAGGAGTGCAACTTATCACTCTTACATAACATAACGTCGTATACGAGTGCAATTGATGACTCTTACACGGACGTCACTTAAAAGAAACTCTTGCAACCCTATTACGATTAATGTCGGTGTAAACGTCGTATAGACGTTCCTAAGACTACAGATCTTATACTACCGAAAGTTGTGTAACAGTCATAAATAAAAAAGTCGTATAGAAGTAGAAATGCAATGTTAATAATACGACAACAAGTTGTAAAAGGATAAGAGGCACTAAGTCATACGATACGCAAAAATTACTTCAATACGATGTTTATAGCGGTTTGAGTCGCGTAACTTTCAATTACACGACGAAAATGTTTGTTGGGACACTACGTTTGCATAAACGCGGTCTCCACTCCAGAACTCGTTTATCCCAGCGGTTATCGGTTCTTCGGCAAACATGACCGGCCCACTGCCACTTCAGCTTGCTATAGTTCTTTGGGCTATGTCGACAACTTTTGGTCCTCTGTCGAATGACCTCGTTCCGGATCCTGTCTCCCTTCCCACCGGTGCGTGATATCGCGCACCAGCCCGCACCAGCTTGCACGACACACCATGGGAACGGTCTCGTGCGCCGAGGTGCGCGGTGCGTGATGATCTGCAGAACCACGCACCGTAGGAAGGCAGCATAAGAGAGAATCCGAGCACATCCATCAACCAGCATCATTATCATCCACAGCCTGATATCACCCTTCTTCTTCTTTGAGTCTGACGAAATAAATCCTACGTCGAACCGTCACACACACAGTATAATACACTGGTGAGCACTCACACAGACTCAAAACTAGAGCCAGAGACAGAGCCAAACAGAGTTTATGGTAGGCCTACTGGTTGGTTGTCGTAACAGGTGAAACCGACAGACGACAGGAAGTCAGATGCTCTCCATCAAGGTAATTTATACGGAACTGGTAAAATATGCCAACGCATGAACTGGCTCTTACATATTCATGTAGCCGACTGCTGTGAAGGTACAGTGAATTAAACTATGAATCATACAAAATATTAAATCGAGGAAAAATTTGTATTTTTGCACGAAAAATATAAAATCGAAAACTACTGGACCAATTAAAAATAAAATATTATGATACACAAAGAAACCTACAATTAAGGGGGTACGATTTCCATACAAACTTAATTTACACAAATATGGGCGAATAAAGTATTAATGTACCTACACTGAAATAGCTGTAATAGGCTTTTACAGTGGTCCTTATTACCGGCCAGTTATATAAAGTTGGAGTGTCAGCCGTTGGTCGTGGCAGTCGGGGCTTCAGAAAAAGAACTAACAGACTTTTACGTCTATTTTGAAACAGTGATGTACTAAATTAACTCTATGCTAAAAGCTAGTACCCGTTAGAAAGAATGATGAAAAAATTACTTTTTTGGTTTTTTATTAATATTTCTGTTATCCTACAGTTTTCTCCAACTTTATATAACTGGCCGGCAATAAAGACCACTGTAAAATTCTATTACAGCTATTTCAGTGCACATTTATACTTTGTTTGCCCATAGTTGTGTAAATTCAGTTTGTATCGGAATATTTACATGTATAAGAAAATAAAGTAAAGAAAAAGCTAAGTCAGCTCCGCACGTATTGACCATGTCTTTCCTGTGGATGAGACCGACTAAGCTGTCAGGATGGTATAGGTGCTGGGCAAGCCTATTCCATCTAAAATCCTGTCCCAGGCACTATAGCGTCCCGCAAGTAGGGTCTGAGTAATCGCCAGTTGCCCCTGACGCTATTATGTATAAGAAACAGTTGAGCTATCTGCAGACCGTTACAAACGATCTAGAGATAGCTCAATTGTTCTATAACGGAGTCGCACTTACGTTTAAGAGTTGATATTTGATGTTGAGCGTGTCAGCAATCATTGAGGAAGAAACTTCTTAATAGTCCTTACCTGAAAAGAAAAACAAATTAAGTAACAGAACAACAGAAGCGAAAATTTGAACAATCACTCCCCCCCTCCACCCCCTGCTGAAATAGTAGGTCACGTGACGGTGACGAGTTCATTGGTATTTTCCCTCCTCAAAATAGCATGTGTCAAGTGTACGAAAGAGCCTCTTTGGCAATCCTTTCACAACACTGGTTCCTAAGGACTTGTGACACGACAAGTAGTAGCTCTACCTTCTGCGCCGTAGGTCGTGGGTTCGATCCCCACCGAGAACAAATATTTGTGTGGTGAACACAGATGTTTGTTCTCTGTCAGGGTGTTATATTGTATTCAAAAAACGTATTTACAAAAAAAACTATTCAAGTATTATATCAGCTATCTGGTTCCTATAGTACAAGCTCTGCTTAGTTTGGGGCTAGATAGAGTTGTGAGAATTGTCCGCATTATTTATTTTTTATTGCGTCCCTATGGAAGCAATTCTAAAGACGTATTCAAGTCAACAGTTCTTAATAAATTTCTGGTACTTACAAAATGGAACCTTAAAACGGTATGAACCCGCAATTCTTAGCCTCTGCCGTAACAATGCCTACATGCGCGAGGAATAATAAACAGACAGATGCCAAAATGACCAGTGTACAGATAACTCTAAAAAGGATCCAAACAGCGAAGCCCGGCTCCCGGGAATTTGATTATTCTAGAACGTTTAGGAGCATTCTATGCTTAGCAAAATAAAAATTTTGAGAAAATTAATATATTTTTTTTATTTTCGTAGCATTATATCCTTATCAAAAACATAATTTTTGAGAAAAAAATATTATTAAATTATTTTTTTATTTCTCATAATGTTATATCTATATTAAAAATGTTATGTTTGTTTGTGTACGCTTCAAAAACTCAAAACGTCCTAGCGTGATGTACACAATATAGCCTATAAGCCTTCCACGATAAATGAACTATTTAACACAAAAATATTTTTTTCAACGGACCAGCTGTTCCCGAGATTAGCGCGTTCAAAAACAAACTCTTCAGCTTTATAATATTAGTATAGATTAATGTGAATTATAGAGAACTAGCAGCCCGTCCCGGCTTCGCACGGGGTAGACAATATTGTTGTACATTATTTTGTTCTATCGCTAATAGTTTCGGCAGCGCATTCGACGAAAGACATTTTAAGACTCATTTTTCTACACCTTCGGTTACATTGTTCAAATTTTACCAAGGATCCCTAATTTTTTTCAAAATGTAATGTAGCCTATGTCAAATTGGAAGAATGTAGCATTGTATTGGTGAAAGAATTTTTTAAATCGGCCCAGTACTTTTTGAGCCTATTCATTACAAACATACAAAAATAGGTACAAATCTTTCCTCTTTATAATATTAGTATAGACAATGAAAACTTTGCAAAATTCTTTTTACAAAGCACAAAGACAACGAGCGAGCGAGCACCTAAGTACTGTGAATGCACGCTTCAAGTGTTAGAGAGCTTTCAGACATAGCTTTTTAGTGCGCTCAGTGTGTACGGTACTTAACGATTCCTTTTAAATAGTAAATATTGTAGAAAATCCACACAACACTATCTAGCCCCAAATTAAGCAGAGCTTGTACTATGGGAACCAGAGCTGATAATATATTCCAAGTTTGATACGTCTTAATGCTAAGTCTAGGTGCCAGTTCCATGCGAACCCACGACCTTAGGATCGGAATTAAATTAAATCTTAGCCTCTTTGAGGCGCACTTAAAATCCCTTCACCACACTTTGTTTGAAAGAATCAGTGACACGATAAGAAGAAGAAGGATCGGAAGGCGGGGCCGCTACCACTACGCCACCAGCGCTCTGTTACTGTGAAAATGTTTACGAGTTTAAGTTGCAAACAAATCTATCCATTGTAGCGTTGAAACCAATATGTGTTTTTGCAAAGCTTAAGTTACTACACTTTTTTAAATTGAAAATCCAATGCCAGTATTTATGCGCCGGGTATCTGGCATCGCTTTGGACGGGAGCCAGCGCGCTTGTAAACATTTGGATTCGAATCTAAGCCCAATACAACCTACGAGTAGTCCAAATTATTAGTAATCCTATAAAAATCGGATAAAATATTTATTATGCGAAATATTCTTCTTCTTATTATTTAATTGCATCTGTCCATTTTGGATTTTGACAAATAGTGACAAAGTTCACTAGGTTTTTTTTTAACTTGTATGAGAATGAGAAACTTTAGCCCAGCACTGGAACGTGTAGATTAAAAAAAAGCGGGCAAATGCGAGTCGGACTCGCCCATGAAGGGTTCCGTTACAACAAGTAACATAATATAAAAGTTCTTGTTGTTCGTCGAAAGGTAAATTGCGGTTTACGATTTATGACGTATAAAAAAAAACGACTGACTAGATCTCGTTCAAACCAAATATCGTTGGAAGTTTGCATAGTAATGAACATCATAATTTTTTTTTAGTTTTATCATTCTCTTATTTTAGAAGTTAGAGGGGGAGGGGAGGGACCAACTTTTTACCACTTTGGAAGTGTCTCTCGCGCAAACTATTCAGTTTAAAAAAAAACTATATTAGAAACCTCAACCTCATTTTTAAAGACCTATTCATAAATACCCCACACGTATGGGTTTAATGAAAAAACATTTTTTGAGATACAGTTTCAAGTATGGGCCCCCCAATTTTTTTGTTTTTTTCTACTTTTTTGTAAAAATCTTAATGCGGTTCACAGAATACATCTACTTGCCAAGTTTCATCAGTCTAGCTTTTATAGTTTCGGAGAAAAATGGCTGTGACATACGGACGGACAGACAGACAGACAGACATGACGAATCTATAAGGGTTCTGTTTTTGCCATTTGGCTACGGAACCCTAAAAAGTCACGCAAATCTGTAACAATTCTTTGAACGTTACATAACAAAAGCTAGAACAATTACTGAAATTCTAAAAAAATCTAACAAGAAAAGGAAAGTATTTTATAAAGAACACAATATTTAATCGTTTTATTCATTCAGTAAATCTCTTTACCTTATTCCTCACTCATTTTGTTATTTCTAAAGCTCCTACGGTCTTGAATACCACAACAAAGCCTTAGCTCATAATGCAAGGTAGATGAACTCCCCAGAAACCACTAATCAAATATTACTTTGAAATCTTTTTAACGTTTTGGGGAACAAATTTCACCAAAGCTGGTGCCAAATTTGATTCTATAGGCCACCATGAGCTCTGTGCTGCTGTAGTTAGTCAAAAATTAATGGTTTGCGGTTGTAGCCTCAAACTAAGCTGAGCTTGATCTAATCAAACCAAATAAATTCAGTAGAATCGCAAGGATCACTTTGAAACGTGTTAGAGCTAGGTGAGTCTAGGTGCCAGTTCCACGCGACCAAGCCTAGCCACCGGCAACAAACTACGCCTTGGTTCCTACCGTTTTTTTATATGATTCTTTTAAAAATCAAAAATTATATTATCAGTTTATAATAACACAGATTAGTTCCATCAGTGCTCACTATTTTTCTATTTATCATAGGACATAATTTGATCTCTTTTGTTATTATTTTCTAGATTTTGTTATTTTGATTTATGTAGGTCTCCTACATACCAAAGTAAATCTATATCTATACTAATATTATAAAGAGGAAAGATTTGTACCTATTTTTGTATGATATTTGTAATGAATAGGCTCAAAAAGTACTGGGCCGATTTAAAAAATTCTTTCACCAATAGAATGCTACATTCTTCCAATTTGACATAGGCTACATTTCATTTTGAAAAAAATTAGGGATCCTTGGTAAAATTTGAACAATGTAACCGAAGGTGTAGAAAAATGAGCTTAAAATGTCTTTCGTCGAATGCGCTGCCGAAACTATAAGCGATAGAACAAAATAATGTACAACAATATTGTCTACCGTGCGAAGCCGGGACGGGCTGCTAGTTTTATATATTTTTATGTGTACATAGCTCTTAGTGACGTATTGGATATCTCTGTAATTTTACTTATGATTTTTTGCAATAAACTAAACTAAACTAAACGAGCTGTCTATGATGATGAGAAAGCTTGCCTACAAAACACCCAAAGCAAGTCTTTATTAGCTTTTCTTTGACTTACCATCTCTTGATCTCGCTTCTATATTTAATTCAAAGCTGTAGGTATCACAACGATGCAATGACCTTGGTCTGCGACCTTGCGAACTGCAGGGCACTGACTGGCAGGTCAATCACCCCATCAGACAACAGACAAGTTAGAAACGATATAGAAATGTCTATATGAGATTATGTACCCCAGTCATAATGACATTTTTTAACGGCTTACTAAAAGTCTGAGCAATGACAGTAAACGAATTCAGTCCTAAGGCCTTATAATATTTTAACATCAGAAGAAGTCAGTTTTTCAAGTTTTTTAAACTTGTATTTTATCCTCAAAACTGTATAACATTTCCTCGAGGCAATATTATTCCCGCGCATGTTCCGTGACGTCACAGTCGGGTTTGTGACGCACCTGACAGCATATGAAATGTGGAACGAATGAACTGTATGAAGCTAGGGCTGCCACTTGTACCGATCTCATATCATTAGTCACAAAATAGTCTTCTTTAGACTATCAGTCTCAATTCAGTTGGTTTTCGAACTCATCCTCAGAAAAAAACTCAAATTTAATCAAAAATGTCTTAATTCAGTACCACAAGGATCACTTTGAAAAGTCTTAAAGCTAGGTGAGTCTAGATGCCAGTTCCACGCGAGCAAGTCTAGAAATTATCGTTATCGTAGTAATCATCGTTTTTTTACTGTAACGAAAGAAAAAAGTTATAGGCTAGTCCAAAAGCGTTGTACGGACATACCATGAGGAGGGATTTAATTTAATTTAATTTAATTTAATTTATTAATTAAAACGGTTACACACCAATTACATTAATTAAAAATATAGACAAGTATAATAAATTCAATAATAATAATACAAATAATAATAATACAATTTTACACAGGGATGGAAGTCACGTGACTGAAAGAGATGGGTAATTGGGTATTTATATGAATGGAAATTATTATAGATATTATTTTGCATACTTTGAGGCAGAATATGGCTGAACATACCCAATGTAATTATAACTGTGTGTTTGCAAATATATAACTATATTGTGTCGTAGTAGAAGTTTGCCAAAGAAAAGATTGATGAACTGTGTGAAAGATGACATTAATAAGAAAGAAGTGAATACAGAGCTGACGGCTGACAGAGGGGAATGGAGGAGAAGAATGTTCTACCGACCCCACATAAAGTGGGATAAGGACAGAAAGACGATACTGAGCCTTGAAGATGTATCTGTGGCAATGGCAACCCTATAACAGAATTCGAAATTCGAATGCGTCTGCTCCAGTGCATTCCCGCGGCTCTGCTCGTCACATACTAACGGACATGTCTCGCATTTCATTTGTATGTGAAATGTAGCCGTTCTACTGCTATGCAATACCTACTGTTTGAATTCTTGCAATTTCAGAGGAATACAATTCTACCTTTACCTACCTAGATATAGATAGATAAGACACGTCTGACTAAGTGAAGTGGCACCACACTGGAACTTCACTGCTATTTTTTTTTTACTTATAACTCGATGGAGCCGGCTGCACGCACGAAAAAACATGACTCATGTGGCGTTACCTCGCTCTGAGGCGTTCCATTTAAGGCTTGAAGTGCAAGCGAGATCGAGGAACGAGCGACAAAGAGGCACGCACGGCCTCCGCGTTCGGCAGCGTTCGACAGCGTCTCTCTCCTACTTGAGTGAGCGATGCGTCCGCGTGGACAGCTGTATGACGTTGTCACGTTCAACTATCGTCAGTAAACCGATGACTTTCACCGCCTAAAATATTTATTTTGCCAATTTTTTTGATTATAGTAATTGAAAACAATAAAATTTTGCACCAAATTCCCATAAATTATATCAGGAGTAATAATAGTACAGCTAATAGCTGTGTTTGTATCGATAAAACATCGAGGTGTCCAATTTGTTTTCAAATTACAGTAACACTGTGACGTCATGTAGGGTGACAATAAATTAAAAAAAGTCCTTAGCTATGAAATCTAAAAATTCTGCTAAATAATGTGAATCAAAGCCATGTAACGTGCTTAGACTATTTTTCTTGACATGTCATTAGTTTTTTCAAATAAGTGTGGTGATAGGATTTTGTGCGCCTTACAGAGGCTTATTTCGTGCTCCTGCATGCTACTTTCCTCACGATGTTTTCCCCCACCGTTTAAGAGTAGGTACTGGTGTAGTGCATATAGATTTTTGTACCATGGACACTACCTGATTCCAACCAATCACCGACAATCCTGGCCATATACATCTATGATTTATTACATGTTCCATAGGACCAAGCCTAAAAGAACAGGCAAGAAACCACAGTGAAGTGCAAATGCAACTTAGGCCTCGTTCCCTTGCGTAGATAAGTAACCTAGCTAGGTACTAAGTGGGTACTAAAAAGCTAGGTACAAAACAGATAGCAATTCCCAAATTCCCAAAGCCTGGTCTCCCTATGTCACGTGACAGTCAACAAACGAGTTGAAATTGGCTCAATTTTGCGGTGCGATAAATTCGGCGCGCGCTGAGATTTCCATCAGTCGCCATTGTTGTAGATAGAGATGGGGTAAAACATCGATAAATATCGATAACTACTCCTAACTAATTGACCGCGTGTCGACTTCGTCTACGTCAACCTGTACGCACAATATTATTAAAAGAAAGAGAACTGAATCTGTGAAACTTTTAAATTTCTAACTTTTATAGGTTTTATAGGTTTTATTCTTCTTTTTTTAAATATATAAAACTCTTACGTTACTGACTGACTGACAATCAACGCTCAGCCTAAACCGTAAGTCCTAGAAGCGTGAAACTTGGAGGGTATGTTTCTTTTATAGCATAGGGGTGCACTAAGAAAGGAAATTGGAAAAAGATTTCCCTAAGCGGAGAAAAAGAGGAAAAACTTTTAAAAGAAAAATCAACGGGGCGTAACGGCAAAGGGGCGAGCGAAGCCTTGGGCGTCCGCTAGTTTAACACTATAATATGCAATTCATTATTTGAATTTGAATTTAACCAAATATTGTAAATAAACCGCTAAATTTCACCATGACCCACATAGAGCATGTGAAAAAATCCCATGCTCATGTCAGTAACGAAATTTAAATCAGTTTTTGTTTTCAAACCAGCAGACCTAATCGTAACACCTCGTTACCATTGTTTTCAAACCGTTACAACATTTGAATGATCACAAAAAACGCGGAAATTTAGTTTTTTTGTATAAAATACAATGGGATGGTCATTTGGATCGGTTTAGTTCTGTTTAGACGCACCAGGTCAATGAACGACTGTAACTGTCAGTGCACCATTGATGGCATTTTGACAACTATTGTTACAAGTGGTAGTAGAGCTCTGTGTGTCTCGTGTAGGTGCGTACTACCACCATGCCTATTCCTGTCGTGAAGCAACATCGCTGTGTATAGATAGTGCAATCCACGAAGGTGCGCCCCACTATTCCTCCTAACCGTTTATAGTAATGTGTGCAAGCTTCCGTCAATCTGTGAGTGTTATCGGTACACACTAATTACCTATGAGTGCACACGCACACTACAATGAATAGACTACGGTTCGCGACTGCCGCTCGGAGCAAACTCCCCGCACCCCGCGAGGGGCGCGTCTTCGTCAATTGCACTATCTATACAGGTTTGAAGGATGTGGGTGCCGGTATGTGAGGCTGAACATCTGTATCCCTCAAGTTGACAGACGCATGGCAGTTCATCATAAGGCACGTTTTTGTCGTGCGTGACCTGCGAGGCAATGCTTTGTTATAGGCGATGGTTACCACTTAACATCTGGTTGGCCATATGCTTGTTCCATCAGGTAGTTGTGTAAAAAAAACAACTTATTTGTCACTAGTCTCTCAGCTGCAGTGGGTAATAGCTCTGCCTTCTACGTCATGGGTTTGATCCCCACAGAAAACAAATCTGTTATTCTATGGAGTTGAATCTTTGCATGATTTTTCGACGTGATAACGTCTTATAATTCGATGGAACCGGCTGCATGCACAAAAAAACATGACTGATGCAGCGTTACCTCGCTCTGAGGCGTTCCATTGAAGGCTTGAAGTGCAAGCGAGAGCGCGGAACGAGCGACAAAGAGGCACGCACGGCCTCCGCGTTCGGCAGCGTTTGACATCTGTCTCTCTCCTACTTGAGTGAGCGATGCGTCAGCTGTATGACGTTGGCACGTTCAACTATCGTCAGTAAACCGACTTTACAGACAGCCGATTTTTTATTTTTGTTGATATAACTTGACTTTACTAATGGAATGGTGACGACCTTGTTTTGTTATATAAGTAGGTATGTAATAGGTACTTATTATTGCAAAATATGGAAAACATGAAAATAAATTAACATATTTTGTCGTTTAGAAGGACGGACACGTTTCAAAGTGACCCGATTTTATTGAACAAAAACAATTTGACTTTTCGTGTCGTGATAATTATATTTATGTAGGTAACTTATTTCTTATGATAATAACTTCAGAAATTACTAAATGCGTGTTAAATTCTACCTGCTACTGAAGATACATAACCACATAAAAGAAGAAACAGAAGAGACTTAATTATAATTATAAAATTACCTTTTTAATAAAGTGTAAATGTTACTTGTGAGAAGCAATGACAATATTACGACGAAAGCATTAATTTTAGCGATGTTAACTGTATTGCAGTTGAAAGTAAGTTGATATTTTTTTTATTTTATAACGCAAAGTAAGTAGCAATACTTTCGGAAACCCATAAACAGCAGGAAGTGAAAGAATCAATTCAACTTTCTATTTTAAAATAAAAGTAGCATGTAAGTTGATCTTATCGTAATAGACCCGCTCTAGTTCCGTTCATTTGCAAGTTAAAAGTTTTTATATAATAAAATCACAAGGATCACATAACGTCAATAAAAACTAGGCGCCAGTTCCACATGACAAAGCTTAGAAGAACTCCAGCTAAGGTACGTTTTAAATAAGACGTCAGACTTTTTTCATTATTTTAGAGACACAGCAAAAAGTTTCTTCTATATAGTTTTTATATCTGATTGAATGATCAATCAATATAATGTATACTTACTTATATTATAAAGCTAAAGAGTTTGTTTGGTTGAACGCGCTAATCTCGGGAACTACTGAACCGAATTGAAAATATATTTCTGTGTTGGATGTGTGTCATTTATCGAGGAAGGCTATATAACATCACGCTACGATTAATAGGAACAGCATCAATGCAAAATGTTGCAAAAATCGATGCCTATCCTTTTCTAACACGTACAGACTTTTCTATGTCTATCCTTTTCAATCAAAAAAGGACTTTTCTAAACATTCTAGCGGTTGCCCAAATGTTCTCGAATAAAATGCTTCTAAACGTTCTAGAATGTTCTTTTATATTCTGGAATACCTATAAAAAATACGTACAATGCTTTACACTATCGATAAACTCTTGAGTTTCATCGAATAGTAACGAATCTATCGATACAATTCCATCGACAACGTCCCATCTCTAGTAAATTGTTCAACAAATTCGATTACAAATTCCCAAGTTGCATAGTCTATGCAGTTGGCTTAAACTTAGCCCGGCTTAGAGGAGGATTGAGCATAGAACTGGTAACTTCATCATCATTTCAAACTATGTATGTGGAAGGTCCACAATATACAGGGTTATTCATTATTAGCTGCAAATACTCAGGAATTAGGTTCAACAAATAAAATAAAAAATATTTATGAAATTATTTTTTATAAGTTTTGTTATGAAAATCCCGAGAAAATCGATAAAGGAATTACCTAGGACCTATTTTGACCTTTGATCCGCGCCCGCGCGCCGTAAGCGACACTCTGCGTTCAGTCACCGCCTGGGTGGGTCATCGTCCTGTTCTCCATGGCAATCATTATGCAATAGCCGTAAAGAAATAAAAAATTTGCAAAAAATTGATACAAAAAACTTAACTCAAAATTTAAAAAAAAAACATTTCATAAATATTTTTTATTTTATTTGTTGAACCTAATTCCTGAGTATTTGCAGCTAATAATGAATAACCCTGTATGTATTAACAAGCGATCCGCCCAGCTTCGCACGGGTCGCTAGTAGAAAATAGTGTGATATTATAATATAGCCTATAGTCCTTATAGCCTTCCTTAATAAGTGGACTATCCAACACAAAATGTTTTTTTTCAATTCTGACTGACCAGCAGTTAGATTAGTGCGTTCAATCAAACAAACAATCAAACTTTATAATATAAGTATAGATAAGGCCAAAAACTATCCATTGAATACAGTTAGGACTGTGTCTCGTTGCCCGGTCCCAATAGTGCTGTCCTATTCCCAAAAGCGTACATAATGTGAAATCGGCTGCAGTTAATAATTTTAAAATTGTTTTGTAACCAAATTTTGGTAGATCTATCATTAGGTACTTCTGTATCACGTCTGGCAGACGTGAGTGTTGAGTACTAACGTTATTTGGAAATTTACGCTCCGATTATTGATATCAATGACAACTTGTTACGTGTTCGATACCAATTTATTGTAAGTATAAGTAGGTACCTGCTCTGAAGCCTACCACAAGCTCTGTCTGGCTCTCTGGCTTTGAGTCTGTGTGAGTGTTCACTAAATAAATCCTACGTGGGAACGTCACACACACAGAATAATACACTGGTGAGCGCTCACACAGACTCAAAACCAGAGCTAGACATAGCTTGGGGTAGGCCTACTGGTGAGCTGACTCATCCATTTTGCCTTCCCGGCCCAGAGTTTTTAGGCTTCTTTAATTAAACAGAGTCAAAGCAATTCAATAAAATTTCCTTCCAAAATTGCAAAATAAATGAATATTTGTGCGCTTTTTCGCAACATTTATAATGGAACGTGGGACGTGAATATCGAGACGTAATGAGTTCGCGTTTCGGCACGTAGGGGCGTGTTCCACTGACACCGCACGGGAAAATAACGGAGAGAGTCCTACGATAATATCGGAGGGATTGGCAGTTTCTTCAACGTATAAGATAAGAAATCCTACTAATATTTTTATAAATAAATAAAAGTGCCACCTGTAATACTACAGGTGGAAAACAGAGTGTTATAATTCAGCCGCTATAAGTGTTATTATCTTTTATTATTCTCTCATCGTTTGCACTTATTCTTTTGAACGAAATGTGGTGAAAGGATTTTAGTGCGCCTCAACTGGGCTTCTTTTGTGCTCTTGACACATATTTTCAAATTTTTTAGGTTCTACATCATGCCGGTTTCCTCACGATGTTTTCTTTCACCGTTTGAGAGCGCTGGCATAGTGATACATTTTTGGGCAGACAAACTCTTTGGTACACGACTGGATTGTAACCACGACCTTAGGATCGGAAGACAGGGCCAATAACACTAGGCCGCTCGCCAGCGCTCTTGTGAAGTGATATTGTGATCTCTTAATGTGATGTGATGTAAAGTAAAAAAGAAGTAAACAGGCCTTTGCATCTATGGTAGATGATTTATATAGCGTCAGGGGCAACTGGTGATCACTCATGCTCCTACTTACGGGACGCCATAGTGCCTGGGACAGGATTTTAGATGGAATAGGCTTGCCCAGCACATATACCATCCTGACAGCTTAGTCGGCCTAATCCACAGGAATGACATGGTCAATACGACGGAGCTGACTAAGCCGCGGGTTTCCGATTGATGTGATGTTATGTATTATAAAATGTCGGACGACATTCACGTCCTACAACGGAAACGTGCCCGACGAAGGCTTCGTAGACAAATTGTTAGCATTTAAATAACTAGCAAATTGTACGCCAACTGTTGAAATTTAAATGTTTTTATTTTATTTACGCGTTTCCAAACGATTTCTCTGCAGAATATAAATCGCGGAAGCCATTGGCACGAAAAATAAGTATTTTAAGTATGGATTTTACAGAATGGGCCTTGTTTTTTTAGTACATGCGATGTATGTCATAGGTAAGTGGATGGCATACCTGATGCTGAGCTGTAACTTCTGCGTAGTCTCAAAGAGCACGTCCACTGAAAACGTGCCCTATACGCCATTAGACGCTTTATGTGTTACGGCGTTTGGCTTTATGTGTTGTATTTTCCATGACATAGAAGGTTATTTAATTTTAAACTAAACACAACCGCGTCTAATCTCTCTAAACTATGAAGGTATTTCCTTAAGTCAAGGTTGCATATCGATGGGTGGCCTTGTCCTTGGCCATCAATTTTATTGACAATCGACAATGCACCAAAACTACAATGAAATATTGTTGCTGCCTACCTAAGTACATTATCTAAATACCTTGAATAAGTTAAGTATATACCAACCTTATTGATAGTAGCAAGTACAGTAAGTGACATTGATGGGTGTAAACATAGATATCATTTGAAAAAAAATGAAAATGAAAAATATTTTATTTCTGTAGCCAAAATAATGAGCAGAAATTCACAATGTGGAGGCCCTCTGTTAAGTAAGAAAATACTAGTGTTATAGGACCTCGCACTTCCATATCCATATATGGGCTACAAAAAATAAAAAGAGCTCAAATAAAATTACTTATCTAGGCAATAGATTTCTTAAATTTAAATTAGGCAAGTACAATTTTTCTTAAGGTAATTTGTTACACAAAATATTAATTATTACTAGAATAACATGTCATTTAAAATCTTAATTCTTTATTTTTTTTAGAAAGGTTTTACTAAATTAAAGAATTGACTAAATCCGTTCATAAATGACGGAGGCATGCAGAAACAAACATTAAAAAAAAAAGCAGCCAAGTGCGAGTCGGACTCGCTTATGAAGGGTTCCGTAGCAACAAGTAACATAGTATAAAAACTGTTGTATAGCACATCATAGTTATAATAAAGCATTTCATACTTAAGCCTATCATATTTGAGGTAATAGCGCTTTACGATTTATGACGTATAAAAAAAACTACTAAAATGTATTGTTTTTCTATTTTCGTGCAAAATCTTTATGCGATTTATAGAATACATCTAGTTATTAAGTTTCATCAGTTATAGCTCTTACAGTTTCGGAAAAAAGTGACTGTGACATACGGACGGACAGACAGACAAACCGAAAGACAGACATGACGAATCTATAAGGGTTCCATTTTTGCCATTTGACTACGGGATCCTAAAAACGGCTAAACCGATTTCGATAAAATGACTTCTTCAATTAATGAATTAAAATGCTCTTTGTCATGTGAGGTTTATTTAAATCAAGTTACTCATCGCTTTGCAGCTGACTGTACGAAATGCGTTTCAAGCTTCAACAATAAGGCAAGGCCAACAAAATGATTCAACTAATTTATGAACTGCATTGCTGTTGACTCATTCTTGCTTTAAGCTTTCAAGCAAAGCCAAATATATATTTATTCAGTGGTATCACAAGGATCACTTTGAAACGTCCTAAAGCTAGTTGAGTCTAGGTGCCAGTTCCACGCGACCAAGCCGACGCAAGAACAGGCAACAAACTACGTCTCGGTTCCTACCGTTTTTTTATATGATCCTTTTACAAATCAAAACAATACCAGTGAAGTTCCAGTGTGGTGCCACTTCACTTAATCAGACGTATGCAATGAAATCAATAAAATCAATACGTATCTAAAATAATAAATTAATACGACCGTATGCAACAAAATCAATTAAAAATATTAACATGTGGATATGCCACAAGGAGGAAAAGTACCTTAAATATAGTAGATGGAACATTTTACTGAAAGAAGACATTATTTGAATTAAAAAAAAATCGCTTGTCTGTACAGTCGGTTTACTGACGATAGTTGAAGACAACGTCATACAGCTGTCCACGCGGACGCATCGCTCACTCAAGTAGAAGAGAGACAGATGTCGAACGCTGCCGAACGCGGAGGCCGTGCGTGCCTCTTTGTCGCTCGTTCCGCGCTCTCGCTTGCACTTCAAGCCTTCAATGTAACGCCTCAGAGCGAGGTAACGCCGCATGAGTCATGTTTTTTCGTGCGTGCAGCCGGCTCCATCGAATTATAAGACGTTGTCACGTCAAAAACAGGTGTCAGTGCACGAAAGGAGCCTCTTCGAGGCGCACTTAAAAAGCCTTGACACAATAAGAAGAAGAAGGAGTGCTGTTTTGAATCATTAAGTGACTTTAATGATGCAGGTACCTCTGAGTCACAGCCTAGGCATTGGTCATCATGCGTCAGTCTAGCTTCTAGATAAATCTATTGTACTAAAGCGTAACTAAACCAACAGCACAGGATAATATCATCATCAGCCTGAAGAAGTCCACAGCTGGACATAGGCCTCCCCTACACATTTCCAGGAAGAACGATTCTGAGCCCTTTCCATCCACCGACTTCCTGCGATAACAATGTCGTCGGTCCATCTGGTGGTTGGGCGCCCTACTTTTCATCTTCTAACTTATGTAGGTATATGACCATTAAAAATAATGATTCATATAAAAATCATCACAAACTATTCCATTAGGAAACTTTATCGTCACAATAATATTATTATAATTATTTCCATCGTCAAAATGCCCTTTGTGAGTGACACACTTCACTTCCTAGGTAGATAGCTATGTACCTAGACACTATTTACTATCTAGCGTTGACTCATCTCATGCATTTTATTAGAAAATAAAATTATAAATTAATTAATATTTTGGACAATCCACACAACACTAAGCAGAGCTATGGGAAACAGATAGCTGATATTATACGAAATTCTATGCATTTTTTGACGTGATAACGTCTTATAACTCGATGGAGCCGGCTGCACACACGAAAAAACATTACTCATGCGGCGTTACCTCGCTCTGAGGCGTTCCATTGCGCGGCTTGAGTGCAAGCGAGAGCGCGGAACGAGCGACAAAGACGCACGCACGGCCTCCGCGTTCGGCAGCGTTCGACATCTGTCTCTCTCCTACTTGAGTGAGCGATGCGTCCGCGTGGACAGCTGTATGACGTTGACACGTTCAACTATCGTCAGTAAACCGACTTTACAAACAACCGATTTTTTTGTAAATATATTAATTATACTTAGAATACAATATAACACCCAGACAGAGAACAAACACCTGCGTTCACCACACAAATATTTGTTCTCGGTGGGGATCGAACTCACGACCTACGGCACAAAAGGCAGAGCTTCTACCAGCTGAGCTGAGAGATCAGTCGACAGTAATTAAGAGTAACAAAATTCAGTAAAATAAAATTTAACTAACATATTCAACTAACCCAGTTAAAAATAGGGTAAGTCCGTCTATAACCGTCAAGGTAGGTTCGTAAAGATAACACAAACAATGGCATCTGGCTTCACTTGCCCGCAGTGAGGTAGGTAAGTAACACGTGGGCGGTACACACATAAACAGAGGCCCAAAAACGAACGTCTAAAGGCCGACATCTAAGCGATAGCGATGGCGATGCTGAAATGCTGACAAATATCGCTGTCATTTTTGACAGCGTTTTACGTGATCGCCATCTCCTAGATCTAGCACACTGGGCTAGTTTAGTTTATGAACTACAGTTAAGCAGCTTGTAAACTCTTTAGCTTTTAGCTTAGAGCTTTTTAACCGACTTCAAATGGCGGAAGTTCAATTCGATTCTTTTTTAGGGTTCCGTAGCCAAATGGCAAAAATGGAACCCTTATAGATTCGTCATGTCTGTCTGTCTGTCCGTCCGTATGTCACAGTCACTTTTTTCCGAAACTATAAAAGCTATACTGATGAAACTTGGTAAGTAGATGTATTCTGTGACCCGCATTAAGATTTTCACACAAAAATAAAACTTGAGAAACCGACTTCATGGCCAAACTGCTGAACCGATTTTGATCAAATTTCTTTGAGATCAATCTGGAAGGACCTTTCAGATAATCTATCTAGTTATATAATAATCTTCGTGTAAGATCAGACAAGTATGTACTTATTTGAACAAGTTACTCCAAACGTTTACACAGTATAAACAAATACAGTATGTTTGGTTTTGTTGGCATCCGGCAGGAATTAAAAAAAAAGTAAACAATCTTATGACTTTAATTCCGAGGCACGGTAGATATTCTCTTAGCTCTTTTTATCCAACTTTAAATAAAAACGAGTTTAAAGAGTTTCTTGAAAATTTCATCAAAATCGGTTTAACAGTTTGGCTATGAAGTCGGTTTCTCTAGTTTTTTATACCTATATTATTTTTTTAATTCTAAGTTGAAGCTTATACAAAATCTTGAAATGTTCTTTAATACAACTTTCGGTAACAGTGACCACTTTCCATCAGGTGGACGGCTAGTCTCTCAGTCATGGCATTAAAAAACCACCTAATTTATCTAAAAATATTAGCTTTAAATATTTATCTTTTAGAACTAACAAGACTCTCAACATTTTACAAGTAACAAGGCTTCAGATATCGAGTTTTAGACTTTCTTCAAAATTATTTGGAATGAAAATTGTTTTGGTAGAAAGTTACAATTAACTCAGTAACTTTCTATTGTTTGAATAATAATTGTAGAATTATAGGTTGGATTATATTCCTATTGTGTTGTACAATACAGTCGTGATTATTCAAAATTCCCGCCAATAATAACGACATTCAAAATGGCGGCACTAATCTTACTCACTATTGTTAGCAATAGGTACACAAACACAAGGATACACATCAGACTATACACTGCTTATCTTTGTGGTAAGGGTAATTTTTCTTTGTTTTTTTTTTACATGATATAGACCATCCTTTGGTCACAATCTCACCTGATGGTAAGCGACGATGTAGCCGACGATGAAGCAGGATGGTCTAGAAAACACCTATTCACTCATGCCTTGAAGAGACCCAGATTGTAGTGGACAGTATACAATCGATTACCAACTGCAATAATTGAGGCTACCACCATTGGTTCCTTCAAATTTAAACTGAAACGCGGGCTCATATCATAAGTAACAACCTTTTATAGTTACGATACGAGGAATTCATGGAAAAAACTAGAAAATATTTTAATTTTGTACATAATGTACCTACTACTTAATAATGTATTAATTTGATATTTATTTTTATTATTCATGTTTTTGACTATTTATTTTATATTATTTTTATAATTTAATTGTGTTTATGTTAGGCAAAACCTGTAAATATAATTGACCTATAATAACTCTTACCAAATAAATGATTATTGATTATTATTGTCTCTAGTTGTGTTCTGATGGTGAAAACCGCATTAAAATCCATGTTTAGGATCAGTTAACGGAATTTCAGACAGACGGAGAGCGACTTCATTTTATATACTATGTACAGATTTCATTTAAAATGTACTTATCCAATTTAAATGATGAATTAGGTCAATAGGTTTACCTACCCTAGATTCTCAGATTAATTCTTAATCAATAAATTTTGGATGGCTAATAATGAATATTGAATGTCTCTACCAAGTTTGGCTTTTAAATTAAGTTTACGGAACCCCTTAGGGCAATCTATTAGGCTGAACATGTTTACAGTAACGGTGTGCGATGATAGAGACCATCGTTTTGGAGGGAAACAGTGTTGCCAGTCAAAAAATAATAAAATAAACACGCCTGTGCATCTTTTGTTGATTTAGTATCAGGAGCCTAATTCTCGGGCCGACCGAGATTTTCAATGTCCCTTAAATACACATTGGCATTGCACAACCCCGCAGTTTTTCTACGTTTCCGTATATCGTAGCTGTCGAGGCTTCTACGATGAGGTCGTTGATGAATTTACTCAGGGAAATCTGCCATTCTCTCTTCGAAAAGAAGCAATTAAATAAAATTGCAAAACGATCCGAGATGTGCCGAGAATTAGGCTCCAGGGCACAATCACGGATCCTTGTTGAAGTTTGAAAAAAGAACCATGATTCGGCAGACCACAGCACCAGGGGCCTAATTCTCGGGCCGATCTCGATCATTTTGAAATTTTATTTTATTGCTTCTTTTCGAAGAGAGAATGGATCATTTTCTTGAGTAATTCATCGACGACCTCATCGTAGAAGCCTCGACAGCTACATTATACGGAAAATTCGATCCTTTTGGAATTCGATTCTACTACAAATAATGAAAGAAAGGGCACGATTTCGGGCAAAGTCTCACTTGTATAATTTTTAAATGTTTTTATTTAGCTTTGCTCTGTTTGTTTGCTTGCTTGGGTCAAATCTAGCAAGCTGAATTAGAACCACTTCTTCTGGTCCTATTGAGATGAATTATGAAGTACCTACCTATGTCATCCAGTAATCCCACCCACGGACAAAATATAACTTCCCCAAATCCTTTGAGCCTTTGATTCCGGACATTTTTGGTGTCTCACCTTTTTGAACACAACTCATCAAGGTTATTCAACTTTTTCTCTATAATAAAAGAAATAACTTGAGATTTTTGACTAACTAATGCCACCCCCAATATCAAGACGAGCGTAACGCTGAAATTAATCATGTTTTTCATGAAAATTAATGATTGCAAGCTTGGAAACCCCACGCAAACATTATTAAAATTATTTCCACTAATTAAATTAACATGTCACTGTCACTCACCTGTCACTAGAGCGGCCATTAGCAATCCGAAAAAGGCGGGAAAAACGGCCATCTTGAAGTTTCACTGTTCACACAAATACACAGCACTTAGAGAGTATCGACTGGCATTACTAGGATGCCTTCCAAAGTTTGGGAATACTTTTTTTACCCTCAAACCGGTTTGAACTGGACACTGTTGCTATCTCACTCACACGCGTAGAACCCCGCAACGGACTCTTTCACTCTGCAACAAAAAACACAGCTATTTTAGGTTTTATTTTTATTTTATAGGAGCAAGGTGTTTTGGTATGATGTAATTTGACACGACCAGTATCTGTTGACCTCTTCCGAGCCAACTACTCGTTATTTGGAAGGCAATCTTTATGGAATAAAGGTCTGGGTATAATGGTGTTTTATGAAAAATTGAGGTGGTTCAAGAAAATGTTTTTTATTTATCGCAAAGGGTATGTAATAAGATTGTGGTTGATTAAGTTTCTAGTAAATCATGGAAGAGGATAAAATAGTTTTAGCGATATTTGATTGCGTTTCACTGATCGCCCCCGCAGAACGCTCCGAAGTTTAGAAAGCTTAAGTTGTTGCATAATCTTCATTTCTAGCTTGAAAGTCTGAACGTCTTCGTGTTATTCTTGTGAAATTGGTTTTTGTCGAGTTGCCATTGAAGTTAGGTTTCGAGTCAAAGAAGGCTTTTGGCGAGTTCCAGAAATTAAGGAAAAATATTTAATTATGCTCTAGAATAAATTTAAAACTTCTTTGGAAGTGTTTTAATTTAGCTTTATGATAATGATAACCTACGAGAACTAACGCGAAAAAAACTGGTGTTTAATGCAAAAGTTCAATACCTTACCAACTTTTTACAATTTTATTTTGTGTTTTCAGTTCAAAAGTTATTCATATTGATGGGTACCTACCTACTTATAATCCTTTCATCACACTGGTTTAAAAAAGAATCAGACACGATAAGAAGAAGAAGAATGGGTACCTCAACTCTCATGTCTCGATGTCCCCGTTGGCTGAGATTTCATAACGGGGACAACGGGAATGATTTTTAATTATTTTATTACAATCCCATTGTCCCCGTTACCGGGGATATGATCGACGGGGACATCGGGAATACACGAAGTTTTTGGGGAATGTTTTTTACACGCTGTGTACCAGTAATACATGCTAAACTACATTATAAATGTATTCGTGCGTGTCTGTGGTTTTGTGCGTTTGTTTGTGCGTCTCAAGAACGGTTCACACGCACATGTGTAAGTACGGCCAACAAATTACGGGTATTTTTCTAAATAAATAAATAAATAATGCGGACAATCCACACAACACTATCTAGCCCCAAACTAAGCAGAGCTTGTACTATGGGAACTAGATAGCTGATATAATACTTAAATACAGTTTTTTTTTGTAAATACATACATAGAATACAATATAACACCCAGACAGAGAACAAACATTTAGGTTCACCACACAAATATTTGTTCTCGGTGGGGATCGAACCCACGACCTACGGCGCAGAAGGCAGAGCTACTACCAACTGAGCTAGAGGCCAGTCCTTATATATACCTATTGGTCCTTTTTTATACAATTAAGTTAGCAAACAAGCATACGGTCCACCTGATGGAAAGTGGTTACCGTATCCTATGGACGCTTGCAACACCAGAGGTATCACTCGCGCGTTGCTGACCCTTTAAATGTTTTAAAAGAGCCCCATGCTGTCATTAAAAGCCTTTGCACACCTTGGTCGCTGGCGATGGCGATCAATGAAACGCTGTCAAATATCGCTGTTAAAGACAGCGTTTCACTTATCGCCGACGCCAGCGACCTACGTGTGCGCAGGCCTTTACAGTTATCCAGCTTAGCAGACCGATAACTATGTTGCTATCTCTATTTGTTGAAATGAAAGTGACAGTGACAGGAGAGTTTTAGCGATCCGATAAAAAGTGGTAAAATTATGAATGGGGTTATTCTATTTTTGAAAGCCGAATTTAATCTTTAAAATAAAACATAATTAAAAAAATATCTTGTTTTTGTTGTACAGTCGCGGTATGAAAATGTTCGTCACCTTAGAGTCGGTTTTCGCTTGCACCAGTGCCTTGATCATGAACACATTTTGACATAATTTGTGACGTTATAACTTATCGGTGTTATTGTCTATTCAGTTTCAAAAGGTAGTATGTGATCGTGATACGTTGAACAAATCATGATCAATCGCCTAGAGTTGCCTATTATTTCCAGGTTCAGCAGATGCTGGTTCTGGAACTAAAAGGCAATAAAATGGCATTAGTACTAGTAATAGGTATTAAAATAACTGTATGTCTTGTTTGATTGGAAATAAACGTTATTTTTATTTATTATTATATTATTATTAGTTGAAAATCGACGAACATTTTCATTTCGCCACAATACAACTGAATTCTCGAATAAATGATTTATATTTGTTTTAAGATATTTGATCCTGATTTGATTTGCTATCTCTACAAGTGCATGGAGATCCGAACATCCGTCTAATACAAAAATAGCCGCTTTGTCCCAAACCGTACCAAATAAACATTATCATTGAACCGTCAGTGAGACAGTGCTCTCAAACAGTGACGGAAATCATCGCCCGGGGAAAGAAGCTCTATCGCGTTATTTTTGAATCCAATTGCCGAAATTCCTCAACCAACGCTATATTTGGTACTAACTTTTGTATACAACTAGCTAATGGAACAAGCCCACCTGATGTTAAGTGGTAACCATCGCCTGTAACAAAGCATTGCCTCGTAGGTCACGCACGTCAGGAACATGCCCTACGATGCACTGCCCGTCCATCAACTTGAGGCATACCAGTTCAGCCTCACGTGCCAGTATTCCCCCACACCCTTCAAACCTGTACACAGCGATGTTGCTTCACGGCAGCAATAGGCATGGTGGTAGTACGCACCCCCACGAGACACACAGAGCTCTACTACTACGAAGTTATTAGACTTTACTAAGTCCCAACCCTATTCTACCACTTTTGACATGACAACGTCTTATAATTCGATGGAGCCGGCTGCACGCACGAAAAAACATGACTCATGCGGCGGGCGTTACCTCGCTCTGAGGCGTTCCATTGCGCGGCTTGAAGTGCAAGCGAGAGCGCGGAACGAGCGACAAAGAGGCACGCACGGCCTCCGCGTTCGGCAGCGTTCGACATCTGTTTCTCTCCTACTTGAGTGAGCGATGCGTCCGCGTGGACAGCTGGATGACGTTGGCACGTTCAACTATCGACAGTAAACCGACTTTACAGACAACCGATTTTTTATATATGTATAGTTAAGTAAGTTTAGTATAGTGCCGGGTGTAGGGAGGGTAAAATCATTAACTTGATACCCTTATAGGCAGGTAATGTTGTCACCCCGTTGCCTAGCAACCATTTACTTCCCCGACCCCATCGTTACTAAAATATAGAATTTGATTCTATGGAAAGGTGACGTGTTTCATAGTTCAGTAGGCCTGACACAGATCACACAGACTCAAAACCAGAGCCAGACAGAGCTTGTGGCAGACCTACGGTTGGTAGATTTGCCTTCTGCGATTTAGGCCGTGGGTTCGATCCCCGCACAGGACACAGTTTTGTGATAAATATAGATGTTTGTTCTCTTTCTGGGTGTCAAGTTAATAGTACATTGTTATCCCTGTAGCCCTACCATAAGCTCTGTCTGGCTCAGTCTCTGGCTTTGGTTTTGTGTGTCACGTTTCGATGTAGGATTTATTTAGTCAACACTCAAAACTAGAGTCAGAGACAGAGCCAGACAGAGCTTGTGGTAGGCTTACAGGGGTGAAAGTAACCCTCAAACTAATGGAAAACACCATACATAACCTAACCTATCCTAGTCGATCATATCCATAGACAAGATAATGGTCAATGGTCAAACTAATCTGCTGGCTTTAAGCGATGTTTTCCCTCACCGATTGAGAGCACCCGGAGACTCGTTTGTCCTAGAGAGCGGGTTCATCGTCCTTAAGGTTTTGTTCTTTTTGTAGGACAATGTGGTCGGGACAAGATGGCGGTCACTCTTGTAGTGTCGGAGATGGTGGTTATAAAGTTATTATACATTTATCATCATTTAACATCAGCTGAGATTCAAGTGTAAGCCATCAATTGTGAGAAAAAAAAACATAACCCATTTTTTTTAAAGCAGTATTGGTACTTATTGATTTTCGATTTACCCAACTAGTGTAAGAAAAATATCGTGGCACTCAGAAGTGAAAATTTGAACAATCATCCCCCTCCCCCCAGTAGGCCTACAACAAGCTCTGTCTGGCTCTAGTTTTGAGTCTGTGTGAGTGTTGACTAAATAAATCCTACGTCACACACACACAGTATAATACACTGGAGAACACTCGCACAGACTTAAAACCAGAGACAGAGCCAGACAGAGCTTTTAGTAGGCCTACTGATCAAATTCGTGCAAAATTGTACATGATAATCAAGATAAAATAAACTTTCACAAAGAAACGAGACGAAAAAATACCATTATGCAGATCGGATTGATGACGCAAAGGCAAACGTAATCCTCACTTCATGATGCAAACGAGTCTGTTCATAAATATGTATTTTTCTGTAGTTATTTGCGTCTCCTTATATTTACATACCTCTGCCTAACAAATCTCATAGCTTTGTAGTATAGCCCTGTCTTCTGCGATTTAAGACATGACATATCATATAAAAAAACGGTAGGAACTGAGCCGTAGTTTGTTGCCTGTTCTTGCGTCGGCTTGGTCGCGTGGAACTGGCACCTAGACTCACCTAGCTTTAGGACGTTTCAAAGTGATTCTTGTAATTGAACTGAATAAGTACTATTTTGATTGATTGATTAAGTTGTGGGTTCGATTCTTATATAGAATAAATCTTAGTTCTTTGTCGAAGTGTTATCGATTCAAAATGTTATTACTATTACTAGCCCGTAGTGTCCCACTGTTGGGCAAAGAGCTCCCCCATTTTAGCCAGTCACTGCGATCTTCTGCCTTAAGTTGCCAGTCCCGTTTATAAGCATCCAGCTCGTCCCTATCTCAATTCAACCGCATTCATGTTCGTTCATTCATTTCAATTTTATGTATTTCAAAAAACTTTTCAGCTGTTTTTGTTTTATCTCGAACTTAGTAGCTTTGCGACGAAAATGATAGTGGTAGAAGCTCATGTTATGCGAAAGTATGGTTTATGTTTGGCTCAGCGAACCTGCCTTAGTTACTTTGTTTAGCCACTTCAAAATCAATCAATTGAATTTACATACATAGGTACATACATAAAAATCACGCCTTATTCCCATGGGGGTAGGCAGAGATCACGGATTTCCACTTGCTACGATCCTGACACACCTCTTTCGCTTCATTCAATCTCAATACAATTGAATTTATTAAACAAAATCATTTCTGTCTTGACTAAATTTCTCGAATAAATAATTTTGTATTTGTATTTGTATTTACAAACAAACTATGATTATAAATGGTCGCTATCTCCCGTGCTAGTGAGCGATGCGCTTGCCTTTCTCTCGGAAGGGCAGATCGGATTGCGCTGATTCCATCAGACTGGCACACGGCGGCGGCGTGCCATAGTAAAGCTAGCCTGTACGCCTACCATGAGCTCTGTCTGGCTCTGTCTCTTGTTCTGGTTTCGAGTTTGAGCTTACAACCTGAATAGCCAGTAAACTATACGTGGACCCCTTCCTTTTTCAAACGACTTCAAAAAATAATCCTACTAATATTATAAAACGCGAAAGTTTGCAAATATGGATGGATGAATGGATGTTTGTTACTCTATAATGCTAGAATGTCTGAACGGATTTGCATGAAATTAGGCACAGATATAGATAGATTATAGTTGGGAATAAAACATAGGCTACTTTTTATGCTGGTAAAATGTATGGTTCTCGTGGGATGGCTTTGTTTATAATCATATGTATAAGAGAAAGTCGTGTTTGTATTACAACCATTATCTCTGTCCTGGAGCCTAATAATTCTCGGGCCGACCTCATTTTCAATGTCCCTTAAATACACATTGGCATTGCACAACCCCGCACTTTTTCTACGTTTTCCGTATATCGTAGCTATCGAGGCTTCTACGATGAGATCGTTGATGAATTACTCAAGGAAATCTGCCATTCTCTCTTCGGAAAGAAGAGATAAAATAAAATTGCAAAATGATCCGAGATGAGCCGAGAATTAGGCTCCTGTCCTGTGCTATTAGACCCCAGATTGGGCCAGCTGCCTTTAGAATGTCGTCTTCCCATCGTGTCAGTGGTCTACCTCTGCCTCTTTTGCCATGTGGGCCTCTCCACATGGTCACTTTTGCCGTCCATCTCTGGTCTGTGAGCCTTGCTATGTGACCTGGCCATTTCCACTTTAGCTTTAGTGCAAAGCGTCTTTTGCTTTTGTTATTGCCCTGATTTTCGTATGTCTTATTGCATCGAGTTTTTTTATCTTCTATCTAAATATATAAAACTCTTACGTTACTGACTGACTGACTGACAATCAACGCACAGCCTAAACCGTAAGTCCTAGAAGCATGGAACTTGGAGGGTATGTTTCTTTTATAGCGTAGGGGTGCACTAAGAAAGGAAATTGGAAAATTATTTCCCTAAGCGGAGAAAAAGAGGAAAAACTAAAAGAAAAATCAGCGGGGCGTAACGGCTACGGGGCGAGCGAAGCCGTGGGCGGCCGCTAGTTTTATATATTCCTTTTACAGAAACAATAAAAGAATTGAAAGAAAGAAGGCAAGACGGAGGCCTAAAGCAGCCTATATCAGCAGAGAGAGAGGCACTAACTCATATTATCAGAAACGCGGAAAAGGCGTTCAATTTCTTACGACCACTGACCCAGTTTATGTTCATGATGCAAAACAATGTGAGCTCAGTTACTCGGTCGTAACTTGCAATCTTTTTAGGTCGAACTCTTTGCTATAACTTAGTAAAGGTTTCGTGAGCACCGGTGGTTTAGTGGTAGTAATCACTCCGATCCTAAGATCGCGAGTTCGAATCCAGACGTCCAGAGAAAATATAGAATCAGTCACTTTTTTTTAGTACCTATTCATTTATTACTTTGGATTTCAGGAAAAAATCGGGTGTCTGCAATGTCGGTTTACTGACGATAGTTGAACGTAACAACGTTATACAGCTGTTCACGCGGACGCATCTCTCACTCAAGTAGGAGAGAGACAGATGTCGAACGCTGCCGAACGCGGAGGCCGTGCGTGCCTCTTTGTCGCTCGTTCCACGCCCTCGCTTGCGCTTCAAGCCTTAAATGGAACGCCTCAGAGGTAACTCCGCATGAGTCATGTGTTTCCGTGCGTGCAGCCGGCTTCATCAAATTATAAGACGTTGTCACGTCAAAAACGTTTTGCAAATAAAGTAAGATTCAGACCGAATGTCGCGTAGCGTGGAACTGGCACCTATAGGCCTAAGATGACCGACGTGACATATGTCTTCGCGAGAAGAGAAAATTTTGTCGACATCGATTCGTTTGTCGATTACGGTAAGATGAGCATCACGAGAGAGACAGCTGTCGTCGACGACTCGCCTATGTCGTGAAGACAAACCAGTGATCATTTCTTCCATATTCTACCATAATCTACCATTGTATTTTTATTTTTTAATGGTTTCGTTCATTCAATTTGATACCTGTGACTGAAAAAAAAACCCCGCCAAAACTAAAATAAAATAATAGAGAAGCAAACGGAATGAAAATGTAAGTAAATACCTATGGTACCCCTATTTATTGTTAAAAACCGATAGCACTAGCAAAATAGATTCATTGTATTCTCAAAATCAGTATAATACATACCTATGCTGCTAGCTATACTTGTTTGTATTAATATTTCAGGGTTAGAAGTAACAGCATCCAAATAGAGTTTCTTTGCCGGTATAATATGTCCGAGCACTCTGAATTTGCGGCAGGTGATTAAAGCTCACTGCAAAGTGTCCAACAAATAACAGCGGGGTGGAACCACCTCAAGACCGACGAGTTGAGCCTATAGGTAGGACGGTGGACAGTGGAAAATTGTACGTTTTGATAGCAACCATACCTGTTTTGACTTGTTGCTATTTATCAATGAGGATTTTTAAAATAGGTAAAAAAAATTATATATCGAGGGTGCAGTGTTAAAACCTTCGATATGTACCTAAGTATTAGTTAGGTACTTTAATATACTCCGTAGTACATAACTACCAAGTTTTGTTTTCAGTGTCCATTGAGCCGTATCTAACTAAACTAACTCATAGAACTACATAATGTATTTATGTGCGTAGACTAAGCAGTTTGCAATAAAGGAATGATTGCAGGATGCAGGATAGAGAATACAGAAATACCTTTAAGAGCATGTCCGTATATTAAGAGAGGGTCGTGCGAAAATTTGAGATTGGTTGTTAAAAAATTCATAACTAAATAACTAAGTGACATTTTAAAAATCGCAAAAGGATTAATTGTAGACTATACATTTGAGATTAATTCGAATTTAAGTGTGTTAAAAAAATATACTATTTAACATGACATTATATTTAACGCTGACATACGATTTTCATTAGCGTTAAATAGAATGTCATGTTAAATAGTATATTTTTTTAACACACTTAAATTCGAATTAATCTCAAATGTATAGTCTACAATTAGTTCTTTTGCGATTTTTAAAATGTCACTTATTTATTTAGTTATGAATTTTTAAAAACAAATCTCAAATTTTCGCACGACCCCTCTTAATGTATTTGTTTCTTTTCAGATTCCACGGGCCATCCACAAACCAAACATTCCACCTTACATAGGTATTTGCATAACTTGTAAATAATATACCTATTTTAATTTATGACAAATAAATTTATTTACACACAGAAAACTGTCTTTTTACCTAAATAATGTTGAACTAATGAAGAGGGCTTTCTTTGTAGGTGCTTATGGTTGATAAGGTATAAATATTTTTAAGGCTTTTGTAATATTCTATTCATTAACATAACGTAGAAGTTCTGCGCGTCTTTCGCCTTGCCGAAGCAGACCCGCAGGTGATGGGTCCTCTGCAGCCAAATCTCCGTTGATAACTTCTTCGTTTTCGACTCGTGCATCTTCGTCCAATGTCACCCTGTTATTAAAATATTTTTAATAAAGTATTAGATAGGTAGGTAACTATACTCAGTTTTTACTTTGCATAAATTCGTAGTGTAGTAGTTCGTAGTTGGTAAACTGAGATCCAATGACACGTCTTCACTATTGAAATATTGAGTGAATCGGGTAAATGTATGAGAAGTGTTGACTCACACTACCTAATTTGTTATTATTAATTTTAGACCTTTACAATAACATTTTAAGCAGGATAACACATAGAAATCTATGGGTAGTTAACCTCAAATGAACTAGGTACTCACCTTCGAATGCACCGCCCGCAGCAAGATACCTAGGCCCGTACTAGTTTTAGGCTCTAAATCGGGTTTTAGACGTTTGATGAGGTAGAATTCCCAGGGTCTTGATAATCTCCAGAGGCACTGAAACTCTACCTGAACAACGTCAAAAGGATCACATACCACATACGTCTCTGATTATTTTCCGTTGCATCTTTCTGTTTTGCTTATCGGCGTACATCGCAATAAGATGATTGTAGTAAGTTATAGCCATCCTTTGAAAAGTTAGCAAAACAAAATCTAAAAGACAAGCGGAAGACTTATCTCGTTTTCAAAAACTGTCGACGAGAAAATTTCCCGCGCAGAAACGTCAAAAGACGAGAAAATATGGCGGTCATCTTACCATTTGACGACAAAATTCAAAAATCAAAATTCGAATTCCGAGTAAGTCTTCATTTGACAGATGATGACGACATATTTAGGCGGTCATCTTAGCTCGTGTAGAGATATAGACATATCTCTACTTTTGACGAGATAAATCGACTCTCGTGGCGGTCATCTTAGGCCTACTAGACTCACCCTAGCGATAAGACGTTTCAAAGTGATCCTTGTGATCCAACTGAACAAATAAATTTTGAATTTCTAGGTGGATTTCATCCGCAAAAATAACGTGCACAATATCACTCAAACAATAAAAAATCACAAACGAAAACTGTAATTCCTGATATTGTCCAGCATGTCTCATTATATTTCCTGTCACATAAACGAGAGGGTTTAATTATAAAATTCAATTTATTCCGGCATCAGATTTGCATGCGTTCCATTTATGCAAACTGTGGGGTATCACAATCCATTTTTTTGTTTTCAACTTTTGGGAACTCTCCAGGCTGACAGACGGCTGGAGTACGAGAAACTAATTTCAGTTTCAGTTTACTTTTATTCATAAAAAAACATTAAAAATCACTCACTCAACTCAATAACTTTAGAACGACAGAACGGTATTTAATGAAATTTTACACAGAGATAGATTAAAGTCTGGAATAGCACATAGGCTTTTTATCCCGGTAAAATGTATGGTTCCCGAGGGATGGATATGTTTATGGAATAGTCGTGTTTATATTATAACTCAATAACGGCAGAATTTTTTACCCAAATGATTCAAGTAAAATTACTTATAGGCTATATCTCCACTTTCTTATAAAACTAAGCTGTGCTGCTATTTTCAACATTAAGTAGGCTTTTACTGAGTTCATATCAGTAAAAGCCTACTTAATGTTGAAAATAGGACTTTGATATATAATATCTCAATTCATAACTAATAGAACGCCCACGGCTTTGTTCCTGTGGCGTTATTGCGTCATCAAAATGAGAATTTTTCTAGGCGCATATTCTCGCGTCATAGACAAAAAAACCAGTAAGAACCATAGATACTTTGATTTTTTCTTCAACTGGTAGAATGCCTCAACCACATGATTCCTTAAAAAGAAACAAAACCACAGGACAATGACATCTGTTTCTTGAGATGAAAAATCTTAGGAAGGAACGAGTGAACAATGTTTCCGGTCCACTGGTTAGAAGTTATTACCTTACAGAAAATGATGTATGGTGAGGAAAGCTTTGCCTCAAGGAAAGAATTTTATAAAAAAAAACTGAGCTCCTAGAGATAATCTGTGGGCTGTCAACGTGACGTAAATTCAAACAGTTTTGACAAGTAGCCTTCTTTGGAGGAATACCAACTTTCTTTTCGAGTTTTTTCCTTTTTCTGTTTATTATTTTTAATCTTAAAGCGTGCTTCTGCGGGCATCAAATAAAATCACAACAGTTTAAAAATAACTCTGTCATAGTTGAGGAGATGATGGTCATAAAAATATCTTACTTCACTGTTTTTGACATTACAATGTCACGCAAAAAAATATTTAGAAATGAATATTCCTTTTTCATAGGAAATATTACAAACAAAGTATAATGGATGGTACTGGATGTGGGTGTAACAGAATTCAGATGATAATAAAGTCGGACTAACGATAAAAGGAATTATTGTAATAACAGATTAAAATGAATGAGCATTCAATTTGTAGGTTACGAATATCTTATCATTTCTGATAACGCGATGAGATAGTTTTTGTTTTCAATACCTTTAATATCAGACAAGAAAATACTTTGAAAATGATAATCTAAGAACAGTTAGATCTCTGTTCTTTTAAGCTTGCTCACGTGCAAATGGCAATAGAAAGAAAGAAAGAACATACATTTATTTGACATACGTAGGTAGACATCGTCCAAGCTTAAAATGCACTTCCCGCTACTCCAGTCAGTCAAAGTAAATTGTTGTTTATCACTTATATTTCAAGGATCATTTTTAACTTCTTTGCTGTGAGTCAACGTCAAGAAAACGTGGTGAAGGGGCGTGCATTTTTTGACTGGTTTATCTCTACATAGGTGTAGACGTTCAAAATATATATATAAATAGCAATAGCTATGAATGTTTATTGTTTATGACGCCCTGATTGATGAGGGGAGGACAGCGTTCGCTTTATAGGTAGTATCATTACATTCTGTGGCCAGAGGTAACAGCTCAGCATGAGGTGAATCTTGTTCAGCTAGGTTTTCACAAAAAAAGACTAAAAATCCACTAATTTGACGGTCGTTGGTCACCGTCGACTGATCCGCTCACCTAATTTCTCGCTGATCCAAGGTCATGTGCCTAAAACAGTTAGGTTTTAATTATTTTATTGCATAAATGAAACTGAATGAATCACCGTGACGTTCTCATTAGATTGGAAGAAATTTAATTAGGCTCACGGTTGTCATTTCATGCACAGTCGTCATCCCCAAGTTTTATTTTGGCCAAAATCTTTGACGATAACTAAGCTTCATATTCCATACCCTGACTCCTGAGGATACTGTCCTATCAGCCCCTCCTCCGCTGTTATCCCCTCAGTTTTATTTTGGCCAAGACCGTTGACGATAACTAAGCTTCATACTCCATATATACCCTGAGAATACTGACCTAACCAAGTCAAAGTCAAATATGTTTTTATTCAATGGAATTACAAGGATCACTTTGAAACGTCTTAAAGCTAGGTGAGTCTAGGTGCCATTTCCACGCAACCGAGCTGACGCAAGAACATGAAGCAGTTCCTACAGTTTTTTTGTATGATCCTTTTACAAAACAAAAACAATAATAGCAGTGAAGTTCCAGTGTGGTGCCACTCCACCTAATGAGACGTAGGCAATAATAACCAAATAAGTTACTTAATGCCACTGCCTACTACATAATGTGGAGGTAGTGTGTACTTTTCGTACGTCACTAACTTGCCAATCAGTAGGTACATTCACTAATGATACAGTGCAGTACAAAAATGCAATAAATATCAAAGGGGTAAGAAAACTACATTATCTAAGAAAACCAGCAGAATTGAGAACCTCTTTTATTGAAGTCAGTTGAAAATTTACGGATTCAGTAAATATTTTTTTTATTATTGATAGTACATTACCTATATTGCGAACGAAAAACGTTCTTGTTAAATGCGCACAGAAATAGCGTAAATTGAATATGTCTGACTCAACTAAATACAGCTCAGAAATTCTCTAGCTAGATCGTTTTAGCAAACGAAAACCATTATTATGCTAAAGAGCTTGCATATTTTAAGCACGAATCAACAATAGCTTACATAAACACAGACAGATCACGATTCTTACGAATCTGTCTGCAACGCTTTCTACAGTTACTTGAACCTTACATAAAACTAAGTGTAACATTCTTACAGAAGAGTTATTACTATTATGAACCTGTGGTGTCCCACTGCAGGGCAAAGGCCTCCATCCTTCTCTCCTGTCGTCTCTATTTGGGCCACTTTGGACCATTCTATAAAGTAGGCGTCTATTTCATCTCTCCATCTTAGCCGTGGTCTACCGCGAGGTCGATTTTCATTTTTACAGAAGTAAAAATGAAATAAATACTGTGGTCAATCCACACGACACTATTTTGGCCCAAATTAGGCAGAGCTTGTACTATGGGAACCAGATAGCTAATAATACTTCTTGGAAATATGACACCCAGACAGAGAACAATCACCTGCGTTCACCAGACAAATATTTGTTCTCGGTGGGTATCGAACCTAAGACCTACGGCACAGAAGGCAGAGCTACTACCAAGTACTACCAACAAAAGGCTAGTAAACCAGTAAAAAAATAAATTAAATTGGTTTGTATTTAGTAGCACCACAAGGATCACTTTGAAACGTCTAAGCTAGGTTCACTTAAGTGCCAGTTTCTCGCGTTAAATCCTAGAAGAACAGGCAAGAAACTTACGGCTTACTTCCGTTATTTTACACTCATGCTGCACTGTTTCTTCAATGTAATAAATGTTAAACAACATAAATAAATTTTAAAGTGTACATAAACTTAGATGTGAAAGTTTCAGGATATTTTGTCTCTAAATCATGCGGTAACGGTTTGGTATAATGTAGTTCGTGGTCTGGAATAATATTAGGGTCTATGTCTGGTTACTAAGCGAACGATTCCGCGGGTGGCACCTTGTACAGTTTGGCGGCGTAATTTGACGGATTAAGTGAGCCGATTTTGCCAAAAAGGCGAAATACTGACGGAAGAATTTCAAACGGCTAACTTCAAACCCACAAAGCTACGCTGTCCGTATTTATACTCGGTTCTCGGCCTAATCCATTAAATATTAAGGAAACATTAAAAAGTAATTTGTACAAGGAATATAATCCTTAAGGATACGGCCATTTTGTTGTTCGATGCCTAATTAAGTTTTGTTATTAATTTTGTAACAGATTTATATAAAAGGAAAATAAAAAGTTTAAAACTGAAACCCGATTACTGAAAAATAATGTTCTAAAAAGCAAATTTTTCAGGTTTTAGTCTTAGAGACTAAAACCTGAAAAATTTGCTTTTTTTTTATTATCAACGAACTAAGTAGATTATTTTTTCTGCCTCAATATTTCTGTAGGAAGTTTTCATAGAAAGCAGAGCTAAATATTTATACATTTTTGAACATAAAATATTTAATTACCTACGTAAGTAGTAATTTTTTTGTGAATGACATAAAGTAAGATTTATATTTGTAGCTCTCGGACTAACTGTCACATTTTCTCTTTTTTTTCTATACCCACCATGTACACACACAGAACAGACATCAACTTCAACTCTCAAGTATTTGTTAATGTTAGTTTAAATTCGCATTCCAACTTTATGATTTCTAAGATGTTATCTTTTAACAAACTCCAAGTCTAAAATCCTTATAAAGTAGGTGATTTGGTTCGGTACGAAGCATCCGTAAAAAATACTATCATCATAAAAGTTTTGCCGCGCAAATAAATGTCACTGTCATAAACTTTTTTTAACTGTCCTCCTTACTCCGCCGTATTTTAAAGCTGTTTCATGTTGTTCTTTACTCAAAATAGTTATTAGCTCTAACCTCAGTACTGTAGTAGCTGTAACCTCGTTCATTCCAAAAACTAGTAATAAAGTTCCTTCTTTGATTGAGCCCAGTGTTACCAACTTGGATAAAAAAATGCATATTTACCTATCATAATTTTTCCCTATTCATCCAAAATGTCAAGCGACATTTTTTTTTTTTTTTTCGATATAAATTGATCAGAAAATTGAAGCCACAAAATAATTTAATCACAACTGTCTTCATTCAATAATCTATAGAAAAGTTGAGTTGAGGGACTTGAATATAGGTACGGGTGTAAAATAAAAACTGGGTCAGATCGTCCATCTGGCTGTTATGAAGAGTAATGGCGACTCAGAGCTACAGTACCAATTTTGGAGCTCGTATTTCGGCCGCAGCAAGATCGGACCAGATTAGCTTTAATTGGCCTACGTTTAGGACTGACGCGCAGGAAATTAAGGATGTCAAATTATTAGGTACAGTTAGCGACAACCATTTACACTATTTACTTGTAAATTAATAAATGTTTTAGAGAATCCACACTATCTAGCCTTAAATTAAGTAGAGCTGGTACTATGGGAATCCGGTAGGTAATATTTCTATACCTTATAGTGTCAATACATGTCTACTTAGCCAGCCAGCCAGCCAACAAACATCTGTGTTCACCACACACATATTTGTTCTCTATGGGGATCGAAAACACGGCCTACGGCGAAGAAGGCAGAGCTACTACCAACTGAGCTGAGAGGCAAGTCAAGAGTATAGTTTGTAAATTCAATTCAATTCAATGTATTTATTTTCAGATTTAAATATATCCAATTCAATATAAGTAAAGTTCAAATATTTCTTATAATAAAAGGCATTCAAAGTGATAACAATCTGATTCTTGCCGTTTCTTATCTAAATCCAGAGAAAATGGGCATTGAACAACGAAATTGTTCACTTGCTTTTTGTCATGGACTGTACCTATTCTACCCCTCCTGTTTACACTTCCGTTCGATTTTGCGATTAAGTTGAATCACGTTTTAAACGGGTTAAATCATATTTTTTAACTTTATTGCAGACAAAAATAATCAAGCTACGAGTTTGTATAACCAAGTAACCGAGTGGTCTGTTCTAGCAGACTCTTCTTGTCGTGTCAATAGATCTTATGAACTAGTTTGGTGAAAGGATTTGAAGTGCGCCTCAAAGAGGCTCCTTTGATTCACTTGAGACATGTTTTTGAACTTTTTTGGTTATACTACATGCCAGTTTACTCGCAATGTTGTCCTTCACCGTTTGAGAGCACTGGCATAGTGTATATAATTTTTTGGGCAGGAAAATCATTGGTACATGATTGGATTTGAACCAACGTCATTGGGATCGGAAAGCGGGGCCGCTACTACTAGCGCGCTGATGACTCTAGCAGACTAGATCCACGTCTTGGTCATACTAAAAAAAATATCGACAACTACATAATTTTAACCGAAGAAGTAACAAAGCACACAACCTGCAGATGATGAGTTGGTAATACCAGTCTAAGTAGGTTAACAAAACTCCATAAAAACAAAACTCATTAGCAAACACAGATTCTGTCTACCACCGCACCCTTGTACCACGCACACATAAAAAAGTTTTCTGACAGCACCTTTGACATTACACCTTTTTAATTAAAACGCACAAAGAGGTTACGTATGGTAGGGTTACCAGTTTGCAATTTTAAAACTCCCACAAAGTTTTAATAAGCAGTTTAAGGCATGTTGACGAAACTTTTAACTTGAATGTAATTATGAAATATTTATTAGTATCATATCATTAAATTATGTACCATAAGTAGGAGTATTTAACTCGAAACGTTTCTGGGTAAGAGGTCCAGACTACAAACTGATTACTAAACCGCCGAACCTGTCTGGAAATCAATACTTTACTTATTTACCCAGTTTTATTTAAAAATCATGTTACAATCATGACCATTGCTATTAATTTTTAGCAATGGTCATGATAGTAACATGATTTTACAAGAAGTGTGTCTGTAAAACTAGTGAAGTTTAAAAAACTTGAGAAACCGAATTCATGCCCAAACTGCTTTATAGATTTTGATGAAATTTCTATGGGACTAATCTGGAAGTATATTTACCATTTCTTATTCATATCTGTTAGTTATTACCCCTCAGATAAAAGAGATTTTTTCAAATCGTTTCATAAATGACGGAATTATGCGATAAAAAACAATAAAAAAAATCATCCTTTTTAAATAAAAACAACAATTTAAAAAAAATCCTCTTATTTTAATTTGAAGTTGGTTAACTAAAGACGGTTGGTAACCCTAAGCCGCCCTATTCTGCCATGTTTTAAAGGTTTTTAACGGAACCGCGAATTTCAGTGTTTATGGCTCGACAGCATGCATTGCAAACTGAGCTCTGACATGCGATAGGCTTGGTTCAACTATTCTGTTACATACACTGTTACCTACTAAACTAATGGGCTCGTAAAGCTGATGTGTTTACCTATTTAGCTATGTACTAAACTCATCTAGGGTTTTAAGCTCAAATTGACCGAGAAAATCTCACGACGGAGATGACGCGATCTCAGCCACAAAACCCATTTAAGACCGGAGTCGCATCGTAGGGAACGTGGCTGACGTGCGTGACCGGCGAAGCAATGCTTTGTTACAGGCGATGGTTACCACTAAACATCTAGTGGGCCATATTATGATCGGAGATGGCACTTTTGACGTGACAACGTCTTACATGACACATGCGGTGTTACCTCGCTCTGAGGCGTTCCATTTAAGACTTGAAGTGCAAGCGATAGCGCAGAACGAGCTACAAAGAGACACGCACGGCCTCCGCGTTCGACATCTGTCTCTCTCCTACTTGAGTGAGCGATGCCTCCGCGGGGACAGCTGTATGACGTTGTCACGTTCAATTATCGTCAGTAAACTGACTTTACAGGCAACTAATTTTTTTCGTTTGTTTTGGAAGTAGATGTATGAATGTTGTATGTAAATTGGCAAAAATAAGTTTAACTAGACAATAAGTTTGTATAAATTTAGATTAAGTTAAGGTTAGTTTTAGTCGCTGTTTTATTATGGGACAGTGCAGTGCGACAAAGCCTTAACTAACTTAAAAAAAACAGCTAGTTGTGTAAAAAAAAGCTATCTGTAGTTGGCACGAGATTTTGGCGTCAGAGAGTCAGATCGACGTTATCTCCACCGTGACATTTTCTCGGTCAAACCGAGCATAACGCCCTTGATCATTTAGAGTTTGACATGCATATATCTCATGAGACTGGTCTACTGTTTATGGATAAGTAAGCCTCTTCTGTGACGTGGGCTGAGGTGTGGGTTATAATGTGAAGTGGCACCACACTGGAACTTCACTGCTATTATTTTAGACTATTTTTGATTTGTAAGAGGATCATATAAAAAAACGGTAGGAACCGAGCCGTAGTTAGTTGTCTGTTCTTGCGTCGCCGTCGTCGGCTTGGTCGCGTGGAACTGGCACCTAGACTCACCTAGCTTTAAGACGTTTCAAAGTGATTCTTGTATCGTATTGAATAAAAGTTTATTGAGTTTGAGTTTAATCCCGGCGTGGAACAAAATTGTCTGCACCAGTCTACGACACGGTGGTTGTTGTATTTCGCCTCACCGTATTATTTTTGCTAATTTAAAAAGGTTTTAGAGTTTGTTCAACATTTTTAGCGAAAATGAAACAAATTTCTATTTATTTTCTAGTGCCTTTAAACAAGCACTTTGCTTAGCTATTGCATAAAATATGAGCTACTTACTTACCGACCTTCTCATTATTCAGTAAAAGTAAATACTTTATGCTTCAACAATGTAGAAAAAAGACTAGTATTTTTGATATTTTCATCATAAACTTACAAAACGTAGACCTTCTCTTCTTATCGTGTTAATAGTTACTTAGAACCAGTGTGATGAAAGGATTTTAAGTGTGTCTGAAAGAGGCTTCTTTCGTGCACTTGGCACATGATTTTGAAGTTTTAGGTTCTACGATATTTTTGTACAGAAAAACTCACTGGCTAGAATTGATTTGAACCCAAGACCTTTAAGATCACAATGCAGGCCGCTACAACTAGGACACCAGCAGGGCTACCACGAGCTCCATATGGTTATGGCTATGGATGTCAAATTGTGTATAGATAGGCTGACCCACACATTCATTTTCTTCTTGGGTTTGAATGTGTTGACACTGTTGGAACAATTTTGACAGCCATAACCATAACCATATGAAGCTCATGGTAGGCCAGCAGTGCCCTCAACGTAGACCTTAAAAACCATAGATCACCAAACTTGACCTACAAAAAGTTAGTATCTTACTTACCAAAACTTAAAACAAATAAAAAGATTCAATTTTTTGTTCCCAAGAATTACTAAAGTAATCGCTAACCATGAAACAAGGCAAAATGACCTTTAATCCTTCGCAATAAGCGTTTGATGAATGCGAAATGCCGGGGTCTTTAACCTAGGTAACGGTATTCACCGTTAGAGAGGGAAACATTGAAGGCTGTTGGCTGTATGGTGTGGCAATGCTTAGCTTTAATCTTTGATCGGCTGCAGAAAAGAAAAACTTGTAGTTTTCCTATGTTAGGTACTTAGACTTTGTACAATTTCTTAGGTTGCAATCTGCCAATTTTAAAGCTATTAGCTTATTGTAAGGGTTTTTAGACTGAAAAGGGATCACCAATATTATACGTACTATTTATACGAAATATATTATCAAAGTCATAATCTTTATAAAAGTTTTTGATAAGTATTTTAGGCAGTTTTCAGATTTTTTTATGAAGTTTTCAGTATGTTGTAAATTCATAAGATATATTCTTCTCCTGGTAAACCATACCACTCACTTTGCAGTCGTATCGACTCAACCAGAATCTTTAACTGTCAAGTTCCATTGGTGCTGACAGCACATTATTATAGCTGAGTATTGGCAAACGTATTTGTATGTCAACTGATCTTCATTCATGTCCCGCAAGTAGGGGCGTATATTGTCTACAATAGACGTAAAAGCCTGTTTACTTTTTAACCGACTTCCAATGAAAAAGGAGGAGGTTCTCAATTCGGTTGTATTTTTTTTTTTTTTTTTTTTTTTTATGTTTGTTACCGCATAACTTCGTCATTTGTGAGCCGATTTGAAAAATTATTTTATTATCTGAAAGGTGCTGCTTCCAGATTGGTCCCATTTTAATTTTATTAAAATCGGTGTTGCCATTTTTTTTTAATATTTTTTTTAATGTTTGTAACTGCATGCCTCCGTCATTTATGAACCGATTTAGAAAATTATTTTTTTATTTGGAAGGTTTTTCTTACGTCCAGATTGTCCTAAACAAATTTGATTAAAATCGGTTTAGCCGTTTGACAATGAAGTCGGTTTCTCAAGTTTTTAAACTTATAATTATTTAGTATGAATTTCTGAAGAACTCGCGATCAGACCAAGATAAAAGGTAAACCAAGTTATGCAGTTGTTTCTTACAGAATATTTTGCCGCTACAAGGAAGTTTCTTGTATAGAGTGTTCAGACACTCGCTTAAGTTTGAAATATTACTTGCAGTAGTTTCAAAATAAAGTGCCACGTTTAAACTTGTACAGAAATGTAATAAAAGTGGCAAGTTCTGACTTCAAACTTCAGAGTACCTATTTGAAAGATGGAATACTAATATTCGATAATGTACACAGACGATTACGATAGCAAGCTTTAATGAGAACATTTGAATTTACAGTCTATTAAGAAATAAAGACGATGCAAGTCCAACTCACATCAAGGTATGAGTTTCTTAAAAAATTCAATTTTGTAAGCAGAGATTTCAATCTTCACCAATTATGTTCAACAGTCATCCTACTTCTGTTATTTACGGTAATACCAACCAATCCGCGCATTTTCGAATTTCAAATTCCAAAACCACAATTGAAAATCAGTGTTGCCAGCGTCGCGTGCTATCCTCATTAATCGGGACACGGGCATTGGCGTAAATTGATACGATCAATGAGATGACGCTTTGTTAATTAAACATCGTGTTATTTACGTGGATGATGCATTGTATGAAAATGATTAAAATTTATGTGAAATTTTCGACAAGCTGGCGACTGTCCAGTTGAGGCTCGAGAGGTGCGTTTGGGTTACTTGGGATTCGGCCGATATGCAAATATTTGCATTTAGCTCTTTTATTGGGCCGCTCGGCGGTCGTACGATATTTTCAAGTAGTTTCCGATACACACAACATTCGTGGAAAAATAATGCCCAAAGTTTTTGCTATCGAAATACTTATATATTAGCATGCTAAGACACTGCAAGCGAAACAGACGCGTTAGTTTATCTGTGAAATACACACATAATAGTACATTGTTACCTGAGTGTTGAAAGTCACGTTTTTTGAGTCCCGAGACGGGTTTGGCGCCAGAGCGTAGCGAGGGCGCCAATAGAGCTTGAGGGACTTAAAAGACTTTCACCCGAGGTAAACACTGTGCTTTTCATTACGAAAACAAGGAAAGTAAAAATAAATACATGAAAGAAAAATTAGTGAAAATGAAGATTGAATTGCCGCCTTCCCGGTTTTTTTTTTCTTTTTCTCGGCTACGGCTCGCCAGCATTATTCAGCCATTATTTTCATTTTCATAATTAAAAAAATGGTAAATTGTTTGCTCAAATCTATGTTATTTTAAATAAATAGTTCAAGCTATTTAGTAATCAAGTAATTTAGAAGATATATTATTTATTTAATACTATCTTTATGTTATTAAAATTTAAATTTTACATTAAGCTCTAATTAGACTTTTTAAACTTCTTACCGTTGTAATGGGTTTCCAACCTACTTGCTGAATAAAAAGTTGGAATTTGGTTCAACAACCTCCTTGCAGTTAGAAAGACTTTAGAAAGTTGGAACATGGTTGAATAAAATAGAACTTGTTTTTTTTTATAATTTGACAGCTGTCAGTAGAAAGCGATTCTCCCTAGGGCTGAAAGTATTACTTTCAATTGGGCCCCTCAGGCAACTTCAGACCTACTTTCAGAGTATGAGCAATGAAAAACCTATTTCAGTGCATAAAACACACCTAAGTATGCCTTTTTAAAAAGAGAAAGTAGTGGCTTGGTAATAAGTGTTTACTTTGCTGTCTTTATTATTCCATAATATTACGCACGGTCTCTAGCATGTACAGGTTGAACGTTATAATGTGAACTTATTTTATTTTCAGCTTGCAAAATAAATAGAGCCGAGGGTTATCAATTTTGAAGCTCACTAATTAAGTTTACAGCGCTAATTAATTTAAATTTAATGTTGCCAGATTTCAGCTTGTTTGCATAAATTAATATTTTTCTCTCTGGTTTTTTTTTAAATAAAAATGCCATATCAAACATGAAATTTTATACATTTTTATTTGACTTCTTAAAGAGGAGGTATGTTATTTGTTTATCTTTAAGGACTGCTTCTAAAAAACCTGTTCTGTAATACTTTTTTTAAATAAATTAAAGTAGCTTTGAAAAATAAGTAGCTATTCTAATTCTATAGTCGTAAACTACTAAAATACAAAAACATGGCCTGCTATCATTTGAATATTATTACATTCTTTTTAAAGCAACAAAACAAATCCCCACCGCCCTGCAGTGGCTAAACTTCAACTTTCATAAACTCAATTTTCTGAAATAATAAGAGAATAAAAAGATAAACAATTAATTCCAGACGGGAACCCCAGAGAATTGATAAAAGTGAACAAGGGTGTGTCGGGTATTTAGTTCACGGTTCCGTGAATAAAAAGCGCGTTAATTAAATTACTTTCGTGTCAGTTTGCCGTAGAATACTGTCACGTTGGATGCCTTCATTACGTAATTATGAATAGCTATTATTAGATAAGATAAGATACATATTTTGTTACTACTAGTTTACTAGGATTGGAATTTAGTACGAGCTGAACACAAAAAACATCTTTGCGCAAAATGAACTCTTAAGACAAACGAACCCGACCACAGATGACAAATTGTCTTTTTCGAGGATTCCTAAAAATGAAAAAAAAAAGATGGCGCCTCTCAGGCATTCAGAATGAATGAACTGTGTTGCCAGCTTCATAATTTAATGAGGCTGCCTCAGAAAATAAGGAAAGAACTCTTCTTTTGGTCCTTTAGACTGCGTTATTATTGTCTGTGCAATTTGTATCTTGAATACTAACAAAATACGTGACTTTTTTGCAATTTTTATTGCGAAAGTGAATAATATTATGGATTCTTTGTGTGTTGTTTCGAATACTAAATAAACTAGGTAGCTTATTTAGCCACATTTTTTATTATTATTTGTTCAATTGCACTTATTTTTAGTAAAGTTAGAATTCGCCTATTCTTTGTTTCTTGCACATGCATATAAGTTTTAACTTTTCTCTAGGCACCATCTATTTAGAGCGACTATTATTTATGGGTAAAGGTGGGTACCTACCACCTAACCAAAAATAAGTAACGTCAATTTAAGGTTATGGGGTTAAGCTGTTGGGGTGCACGCTTCATTTTATTTTACAGCCTTGCGTACCAATGCATAATTTACACGCTGCAATAAACTATATGACACAGGTTTTCAATAAACGTAGGTAATATAAAACTTTGTCACCGTTCCAACATAAAATATTCGAATATCCATCACCTCAATTGGCCGCCATTTTGAAACATCTGTCAATGACGGCGGGAAATTTCTCCAGAGGTTCCTTTTTTGAATTCCTTCCGGTTGGAGTGACGTCAGCTGCTAGAGACGCGTGTGAACATTGTTTGAATAATTTTATTAGAAGCTGCTTTGGAAAATGTGATAAAATTACATGGTAGAATAGTTTTTAATCGGAGTAAGGTGGGCCCTTGGCTTGTGAAGCGTGAAGCGTAACAGATGGCATGCGTATGGGAAAACGACTTTATTTTTAATACAATATTTTTTGAAAAAAAACCTTTGAGTATGTCAAGCTGTAAAACAAGGTTACTTGCTCCACAAAAGTCACAAAACACGGTAGAACAAGTTAGTTAATAGTAAAAGGAAACTTTACAAGGAACAAAGAAGTTAAACTTTACATGTCAAAGACCCCCAGCTCCTAATTAAAGTGCCCACAACTCTGTAAGAATCGTAAAATGGCAACAAAGGAACTGCAGGAGTAACAATGAGATCTAATTGCGTTAACAGTTCTAAACACCGGCAACACTGAAGAAAGCTCATTACGCGGGAAAACGAATATAAAAGAAAGTAGACTGACAGAATGTACATAATGAATGCTAAATACTGGGCGGACTTGCACGTCTGGACGGTAATAATACGGCAAGCTTTTTAAAGTACATATTCTATAAATATTAGGTATTATATACCTAATAGTAGTGCTCGAGCTTATTTTTATGCTTAGCTGTAAACTGGTAACTTAGCCCAAATGTCAAAGTCAAAAATTGTTTCTCTTCTTCTCAGTCGCTTCACTCTTTTCAGAGCGGTCGTGGTCATCATGAATATATGATTATTTGTTTTTATCAGGGGCTGTGGCACGCCTCACGATATCTCGCCACTTCTCCCTACATGTCGTAACGTCTAAGGGCCGTATTCAGAAACAGTGCGTAAGTCTGAGTCGAGCCTGAAGCATAGATTTTCTGACAGTTCTCCATTGAAAAATTACAAAAACTGTCAAAAACCTATGCTTGAGGCTCGACTGACTCAAGCACTGTTTCGGAATACGGGCCTCAGAGCTAGGTGAGTCTAGTTACCAGTTCCACGCGACCAAGCTGATGCAAGAACTGGTAACAAGCTACACTTTGGTTGCTACTGTTTTTGTAATGTTTTTTACAAGATGATATGCATACAAGATCTGATCTTGACTTTTTTAAAAAAAACCAGACGTTTTACCCCCAAAGACGTTTTGTAATTCAGACTTTACGAACCCAACTCAGATGAACATAAATAAATCAAATATTTTTTAAGAAAGAGAAATGACTTCAAACTTAGGCTATTATTAATTTTAAATGATGTTACAAAGAAACGAAACCGCATAGTCAGTTTCGTAGGTAAGTTAGATTCCACATCCAACTAGTTTGGCTACTTTGGCCTGAGGGGGGGAGGGGGCAGTTAGGAACTTTAAATGAAGAGAATGCTACCCAAATTCGTGTTGTAGCTGCGGGCTACTAGGAAAGGTAACAAGTTAACTTAGACTAAAAAACAGGCCTTTGGATCTATTGTAGATGATTTATAGTGTCAGGAACGACTAGTGATTACTCAAGCCATACTTGCAGGACGCTTTAGTGCCTGGGACAGGATTTTAGATGGAATAGACTTGCCCAGTACCTATACCATGCTATGGCAAAAAGACGTTTGTTTTTATCTTGTATATACAAAACAAAGAGTAGTTAAGTATGTGAAGCAAGCATCTAAATGAAATTAATTAGGTATTCAAGTAGTTTTATTTGTATATCATGAATCTTGTGCTGTTGTCTGTCTCTGTATATTTAATTTAATGAAAGACTACTAGAGGAGCTCAGTAATATTTGGTGAGCATTACATATTAAAAAGTTACGTCTACTATAGCAAACAGCAATGCCTGCTTGTAACCTATTTTTAATTATACTTATTCAATGGCTTGTTAAAATATTTTTTGCAACTTTCCAGCAATTAATGATTTCTTACGTCAATAGTTTACGTTGGTGAGGTTTGCAGGATTGCACAAATATTATTTTCTTTCGGTAATAAGCTAAAGGTCGATTTACATCAAACGAACATAGAGCTAGAGCTAGAACAAGAGCATTCCTTCGTGCTCTTTTAGTGTAAACGAAAACTTGTATTCAGCGTTTACATCAAACGAACAAAGAGCTAGAGCTAGAACTAGAGCAAGAACATAAGAACGCTTTGAAGAGACCGCTCAGGGGCGCGAGCACGTCCGAACACGCTAGAACGCTTTATGCAACTGTTCGCGCGCTCTTGCACCGTTTACATCAAGCGAGCGAGCATTCTTAGAATATTCCTAGAATCTTTGCGAACGCACTAAGAACAACGAAGGAATGCTCTACGCCTGTTTACACTAGAAGAATTAGCTGTAGTGGGGATAGAATGAGCATTCGCTCGTTTGATGTAAATCGACCTTAAGACGCAGGTTTGCTCGCTAAACCACGTTTCTTTTTTATTGAAATAGTTAATTATAAAACAATTTTACGAACAGTACGAAACAACAACAATTTGCATATTTTTATTGTATTTTTTTTTTGTTCGGGATATCATTATTTAAAAACAATTTTACTTCCTAGCGTTCTTATCCAAGTTAATATTATTATCCAGTAAAAGTTAAGTAATTCTGTTTTCTAGTTGCAAAGCTCCATTAATCATAGTCTCCCCAATGAAATTAGGGTTGCCATAATAAATCTTAAGTTAGTCTAAGTCAAAAGGAGTTGATTCCAGATCACTGAAAGCTTCCACGGGGAAGCTACAATTTATTTATTACTTACCTTTAAATTAAATAATAATTTAATTGTTTAGTTGTCATCAGATTTTAATAAGGTAAGTCCATAAAATTAGTACCTGAAACAAAAATAATCAATTTAAAATTACATAAACATTTTAATTAGTAAGAAATTGCAATGCAAAACGAAAGTAAAATTACAACTTTCATTTGAAGCTTTCGACGCTACCTAAGTGTGCTTGATATGAACCTACCCACTTTTTGACAGATGCAACGTAGGTATACAGACGTAGTTGTAAGTGTCCTGACACTATTATTCTCATAAGTATCTAGAAGATGGAATTTTAAGATCAGTAAAGCTATCCCTAGAACATTTGCAATGGTTTGCAGATAGCTCAACTATTTTCTGTGTTTTTTGTAAACCCTTGCATACTGTTATCTCTCATATTATAAGAGATTATAATGAGGAGCCCCTCCTTGACTGGATGCCATTGCGGAGCTTAGATCCAGTCTTTATCGCGTCTACTGACCTGCCCCTTTTGCCCAAACATCTGCACAATGGATGATCTTGCCAAGGCCACAGGCAATGCAGTAGAGGTAGCAAAATACTACTTAAGAATTTTTTAGTCTCATAGAAAAAGCTCTCAAATTTCCTTCTATCCATCAATCTATTCAGCCTGTATACACCCACTGCTGGGTATAGGCCTCCTCCCTAATACGCCACTCTCTTCGGTCCTGTGCCAGTCTCCGCCATTGCTGGCCAACTACTCCGACTATATCATCCGACCAACGGGCGGGTGGTCTGCCTCGTGGTCGCTGTGTCTCTTGGCCACCATTCTGTAATCGCCGTTGTCCATCTTCCATCAAACCTTCTGGCCACGTGCCCTGCCCATCTCCACTTCAGACTAGTGATCTGCATACCTATGACTTTCGTTAGATTTTAATATTTTCTTATAGGTAATAAAAAAAAACTCAGACTTTTTTGTTCAAATTTAAAAATCTTGGCATGGCAACCCTAATGCCCGCTTGCCGGATGGACTACGTCCTGTCACTAATTACTTTTAAACTCCTCCGCCATTCGTCTTTCGAGACAGCCTTTTGGGGGAGCAGTCTGTTCAACATCGATAACTGAACTTGAACGACTTTCAATTTAAACACGCGAACAGGATTGGAACTTCATTGTTACTTTTGTTTTATTTAGACGAGCGAGAAAGCGTTGGCGGGACGATCTGGACGATTTCGAAAAGAGGTTTGGATATGGAGGATCGGAAAGTTTTTGGGGAAGTCGTTGTATTTGTCCCAGCAATGGGAGTATTAAAGGCTAGGAAAATCAAGGGCTCGTACAAAAAACTGTAGAATCAGCCGATAGTTTATTGTCAGTTATTTTATGCTTGGTCGCGTCAATCTGGCGCCTAGAATGATCTAGATTTAAAACGTTTCAAAGTAACCCTTTTGACTTGACTGGACTTAGCTGAGAGGATGGTATCAATAACACCTTTACGTTTATAGCCTTGCGCACATCTAAGCGATCTGCGATGGCGGTCAAGGAAACGCTATCAGATATCGCTGTCATATTTGACAACGTTTCACTGATCGCCATCGCCATCGTGCTAGATGTGCGCAAGGTTTGAGTGATGGCACTATACAGGGTTATTCATTATTAGCTGCAAATACTCAGGAATTAGGTTCAACAAATAGAATAAAAAATATTTATGAAATTATTTTTTAAAATTTTCAAGTTTTTGTATCAAAATTTTATTTTTATTAATTTCTTTACGGCTATTGCATAATGATTGCCATGGAGAACAGGACGATGACCCACCCAGGCGGTGACTGAACGCAGAGTGTCACTAACGGCGCGCGGGCGCGGATCAAAGGTCAAAATAGGTCAGGCGCCAATGATTCCTTTATCGATTTTCTCGGGATTTTCATAACAAAACTTAAAAAAAATCATTTCATAAATATTTTTTATTTTATTTGTTGAACCTAATTCCTGAGTATTTGCAGCTAATAATGAATAACCCTGTATAGTGTAATACTACATAGGGCTCATAGGACACTCATCTGTAAACGTGTTTTGTAAAGTTACCATTGCTGTATAAGCAGAGGTAGCTATCACCACAAGAATAGAATTTACTTGGGGCAACACTTTTCTCCTCATTATCATCATCCATCATAATCATCATCCAGCCCGACTTCACCCACTGTTGGGAATAGACCTCCCTTAGTTTGTGCCATCTTCCTCGATTCTGTGATAGTCCAACCCATTTCCGTCCCGTGACTTTGACTGTCATCCATCCATCTTGCTCCAGGGCGCCCTACGCTCACTTTTACACTCAATTTTTCTAACAAAAAAAAAACTTCGCAGCCTAGTCGACCATAGCCACAGAAGAAATGGTCAATATTCACTACGCACGTATTGAATATTGACCAACTAAGGTTGTCGATTTCCTATTACGTAATGCTTTAGTACTATTTAAGGTGTTAAAAAACTATTGTAACCGCTTTCCATGAAGGTCGTAACCGGCTCGAATGCCAGTTGACCTTACGTTTGTTGTAAAAAGGTTACCTTAGTTTTTGATTGGTAAAACGTAAATTATTGAATTTTTTGCAACAAAACGCGCTTGCACGGATACTATGATAAGCAACATTCTGAACTTTTGGATGAGTGGCCATTAGAGGCATTGTTTCCTTGCTTCAGTCTGCGGAGACTGAAAAGAAAAAGCCTACAATTATTGACCCGTATAAAAATTCCAAGCCGTGAATAAATTGTAGGTAATGGTTGAATTTACTCAAAACGATTACCACAATATTCACTCGACTGTAGATATTTCGTAGCTCCACGACAACAGAGCGTTATTAAAAACAAATATCGCAATAAAATAGAAAATGACAATGACAAAACACAATAAATTCCCCGCCAAAGTGTCAAGTGTTGCCAGACAATGGGAGTTTCCCACAAACGCGGGTAAAAATACATAATGCATGGAAAGTGATTAGACAGGGCGGGCGTTCCACGCTATTGTAGAACGCGTTTTATGTAATTTACTTCAGTAATTATTACTTCAGCTGTTTTAGAACACGTAACACTTTTATCGAAATGGAATGATTTTAATTAGTTGTTGTATAAGAATAATTGGAAGTAATAAAGGTATTTCTGGAAAGTAACGATTAACCACGGCTTTGCTCTCGTTAATTATTTTGTTAATTTAAGTCATTATCATTACAAAGTACCTACCTACTTATTTTAATAAAGTATTTAGGTAGTGTACAACTACCATATATAGATAGTAATTTGCAGTAAGTTGAAAAGTTCTTATTTTATATCCCAAAACACAATTGCTTGTATGCATTGACTTTGGTTTGAATGAATAAGTGACACGATAAGAAGATTTGACTGGCCCTTCAGCTCAGTTGGTAGTAGCTCTGCCTTCTGCGCCATAGGCCGTGGGTTCGATCCTCACTGAGAACAAAATATATTTGTGTGGTGAACACAAATCTTTGTTCTCTGTCTAGGTGTTATATTGTATTATAATTATTTATTTACAAAAAAACAATGTATATAAGTATTATATCAGTTATCTGGTTACCACAGTAAAAGCTGTGCTTTGTTTGGGGCTAGATAGTGTCGTGTAGATTTGCAAAAATCTTTATTTATACATAAAATGGTAGACAAGGATTTATAAAAAAAAAATAAAGGAGAAAGAGGTTAAAGGATTTATTGAGTTTTCTTGTTATTGTGAGCGTAATAGTGTGTTCTGTGCCCAGTTTTGTATGTATTATTACCTTCCTAGGTAGCCTGCCTGCTTTCAGTTGTCCGTTCTGTGTGTTTTGTTTGTTTTATTGGTCTTACTTATGTCAAATAAATGTATTTTCTCTCTTTTCTTTCTTTTCTTTCTATAAAACTCATAGATTTATTACTGTACAATTAAGGATAGGTAAAAAATAACTATCGGCAAAATCCTCCCATAGTCAGAATAATAATGATTTATGTTCTAAGAAAAAACGAAATCTAATAAATAATTGAAGAAGCATTCATTCCATTTGATGTACAACAAAATAACAATGAAAGACATATGATACCAGATATTCGTGGTTCTACAATAATATCTTTATATTGACTCAATTCTGCCGCAAAAACACGTTTTTCCGAGTAATAACCTTGAAACCAAAATAATCTGGCGTCGTCTTGGAGCCTTATTATTCCAACCCCTGGGGTTTTTATGAAAGGCGGCGTACGCGTACCTGTTGCTACGAGACAAGTGTTTGAAGGGTTATATGTATAAGCCCCCTAATTACTTATAAGCTTGGTTTACACTTGCGAGTTTATAAAATGTCAGCACTGTGTCTAGAAAATGTTAAAAAACTACCTATATATTTTTGGTGTTCCATAAAAAAATATATAAAATAGCAGATGACCCTGTATACAAAAGAAACAACATGAAAGAAACATTACAAATATGGGTATAATGGGCGGCCTTATCGCTAAGAGCGATCTCTTTCAGACAATCTTTGGATGGAAAGATTTTACGAAAAACAGAAAAACAGCGGTGAACAACAGTCAAATCTTTGACTAAAATTTGATTAAATTAATGGACTTCTTTGTTAATTCGTCTGTTAAAAGTTGTTTTATGATAAAATTATAACTTTTTAGCGATCAGTTAGAAAACAAAAACATAACTGCTACTTGGTTTGACAAGATACCAAGAAGTTTGAAAACATCATCCTTATTCCTTACTCGGTAAAGTTTCCAAGTACACACCGATTTAATTTGGTAGATAGAAGTAATTGGGCTGATGAGTAGCATGCCTTGGGGCTCGTGTAGGTTGAATAGAAATTCCACTCCAATCAACAGTAGTCTAGACGAGTTAAAACTCATTAGATAGCCTACGTATTGAACCTATTTCTAGTAAACATGGTGGGTTTGAGGACAACGAAAAAAAAAGCGGATGCTTTTGTCCAACTCAAGGGAACAAACAAAACGTAAGACTAGGCGGTATGGCCTTGGTCTAGCCTGCTTCAAAAGGAGCGAAAAGAAAAGAAAAAAAAAGCTCTTCAATTTGAGCTTAAAAACATATTGTTGCGAGGTGCTGAATCTGTTTTTAACCGACTTCCAATCAAAAAGAAGGAGGTTCTAAATTCATTTTTTTTTTTTATGTTTGTTACCGCATAACTTCGTCATTTGTGAGCCGATTTGAAAAATTATTTTTTTATCTGAAAGGTACTGCTTCCAGATTAGTCCCATTTTAATTTTACTAGCAGTTGGTGACCGAGCTTCGCTCGGTATTTTTTATTGTTAATTTGTATTTATCTTTATTGGCTTATTCTTACTGAACAACGCCATCTGCTGAATATGCTTGCAGTTAGTTGCTCACAATCGTCAATAGCTGGCAGGAGCAGTCACATATTCAGTTTATGTTTAATTATTGAACTCGGGGTGAAATAATCATTTTCTCAAAATGAATCCTAGCTAGATCAATTGATCGCCCCCGAAAACCCCTGTATACTTAATTTCGTGAAAATCGTTGGCGCAGTTTCCGTGATCCTAAATATACAAGATAAGATTAAAATCGGTACTGCCATTTTTTTAAATATTTTTTTAAATGTTTGTAACTGCATGCCTCCGTCATTTATGAACCGATTTAGAAAATCATTTTTTTATTTGGAAGGTTATTCTTACCACCAGATTTAACTTTATTAACTTTTACATGTGCTCAGTTAGGCCTACGTAAAGTCTGTCTATGGCTTCAGCATAATGTACTGACCCTCAACACCACCAAAACCAAATACATCGCGTTTGCCCACAGATCGAATCTTCTTCCTATTCCAAGTCTTATCATTAAAGCCCATACCTGTATCGCTAACACTATCAGTTGTCCCTGTCCCATCCTCAACAGAGCAGAGTCCTTAAAATATCTTGGAGTCACAATAGATCAGACTCTCACCTTCAGGCCACATATTGAGATACTAGTCACTCGCTTACGAAAACTCATTTTTATCTCTAAATCCCTAAAGCACATAGCCGACCGTAGAATAATCAAACTAGTGTACCTCGCTCTCTGCCAGTCAATAATTGATTACTGCATCACCTCATGGGGTGGTGCAGCCAAAACTCATCTCATCTTACTAGAAAGGGCTCAAAGAATCATCCTGAAGGTTAGTGCTGGCCTCCCGTATCGCTTCTGCACTGTGGACCTATACAAAAAATGGGATCTTCTTACTGTTAGACAATCCTTCTTGCTACATATAACCCTCAAAAAACACTCTCAATTGGTCTATGACCCCAAAAAAGTCCATGAAAAGCGTAGAAAAGGTACCGTCTGCCTGTCTGTTGGCTTTCGCACCAGTCTGGCTCGTCACTTCTTCTGCTTTCTTGGACACTTCATTTACAATAAGCTAAATAACAATCTTGCAATTTATCCCGCTCCCAAACGTAAATGCAAAATTTTAGTATCTAATTATCTCAAATCCCTGACTTACGACGAGACTGAAAATATGATGATTCCTACTAAGTAGGACTTTCTAAACATAATATGCGAGAACCCACTGCACTCACTCACATTCCACCACTCACCCAAATTCACACCACCCACTCAAACTTTACTTATTCTTACTTATATAAAACATATCATAACACAGTAAAAAAACTCATCCACACTTCCAACTCATATCACACCATCACATATACACACATACTCATACACACACACCCAAAAGTAAGGTCTTCTTAACCGTGTTTTTAGTACTTAGTTAGTTTAGATATTTAGTTTTCTTCTATCATTTTGTAACGATGCATAAGTACTTGAATGGCTGTGTACTGTCGAGGAAATGGGTGTCATTATCCATGGCGGAGGGCCCTGGAGACTTGTATTACAGGCTATCTAAGCCTATCTCAAGCTCCAGTCTCTTGCAAAGTGGGTAGACACATCTCAACTAATTACTTTCCTAATAAATCTTCACCATATATTGTATCACTACCTACTCTGTAAAAGAAAAATAAATGCTTTATTTATTTATTTAATACCAGATTGTCCCAAACAAATTTGATTAAAATCGGTTTATCCGTTTGACAATGAAGTCGGTTTCTCAAGTTTTTTAAACTTATTATTATTTGATAAAAAGATATAAAAAAATAATAAACTTGCAAGAACTTATTGGCTCAGACGGGGTGCTGCTTTGTTTCCGTGGTAGAATGTTTTCATCATTATCATCAGTATGCAAAAATCCACTGCTGGACTAAAGCTTCTCCTATATATACCCAAGTACTCTGAGCCCTCTCCAACCGACTTCTCGCCAACATAGCAATGTCGGTCTATCCTTTTTCAGATATTGCAGTTTCTTGCAGTTTCTAACATTCTCCTTAGTGTTCTTCTTCATATCGTGTCACTGATTTTTTCGAACCAAGAGTGGTGAAAGGATTTTAAGTGCGCCTCAAGGAGGCTCCTTTCGTGCACTTGACACATATTTTCGGACTTTTTAGGTTCTACAACATGCCGGTTTCCTCACGATGTTTTCCTTCACCGTTTGAGAGCGCTGGCATAGTGTACATAAATGTTTGGGCAGAAAAACTCATTGGTACACGACTGGATTTGAACCCACGACCTTAGGATTGAAAGGCGGGACCACTACCACTAGGCCACCAGCGCTCTTAGTGTGAGATGAAGACTTTGATTATAAAACAGTCTAGTGAAATTCCGCGCGACTTGGTTTTTCCATTCACACTTCAACCCCCGCTGCACCCCTTTTGGGGTTGAATTTTCAAAAATCTTTTCTTAGAGTTCAAATTTCAAGTCGCTACGTACAACAGTTTATGTTGTGCCTTGTATGTCAGTCAATCGCTCCACTTTTATCATTTCCATTATATATTTTTTTTATTTTTAATCTTGTAATAATTGATGCCAGTTTAGCAGATGTTCTCATTTAATTTTGTAACTAAAGCCAGAATTCTTGCATCGGAAGGTTCGCACTTGAATTTTTTTTCAAGTGCCAGTAGCTGTTTTGACTTTTGATAAGAAAGATTTTGTGAAAAAACACGAGGGTTGTTATAATGTGGCCTGGAAGATACCTTTGTAATATTTACGTGCTCTTGGCATTTTGAGGTGGAGAGTAAATAGTTTTTAGTCCTTTTAGACACAATTTAAGTATTTAAGTATTTTTATTAAATGAGCTAGGTTGTAAGTACAGGCAAATACCTATACCCGTTTACCTCCTAAAGTAGTTTTGATCATCATAAAATATTGTAATCTAATAAGAATCGACTCAGCATTGATCTGTCATAAAAATAACAGAGGTCATTTACCCAGGTTTCTCTTACAAAAACATCAGTATTTTCGAACGAAAAGCTGTCATATTCGGACCAAAATCTCAATCCCAAAGTAGGTAGGTAGATGCCTCAATAGCCATTATTACGATGATCAAGAGATAGCAACACTCATCTCAGCAAGAAGAAAAGAGACAGCAACATCTCACTCTTCCTGTTCTAGGAGTAAAAATAAAAGATGAAACCGGTCCAAGTTGTTGAGACCGGTCCTATTCTCGTATAAGGATAGATTTAGGTTACATAATGGCAGATATATCCTTGTGAGGTTCTTTACAATATTCCTTGAACATAAAAACTTTTATATTTTTTATTATTTCATAAAATAAGATTGTAAAAAATTTAAACTAAACGACCACACCAAATTGTGGTTAGAAAATAGCTGATAACTTTGGCTAGTAGGCCCTTAGGCACATACTACTAGTACCTTACTAGCTACTCACCAGTTTATGATTTAATAATCTAGATTCTAGGGAGTTTTTTTTCCCATTAAGCTGGCCACTCCCCGTTTTTTTCCAAAATTGTCTGAAACTCCCGCCAAATGTAAGTGGATAGGTATAGTTTCTAATCAACCAGTTACACCACCACCATTGGAAAATAAACCTACCAAAGAGTTTCAATAATCTTTTAAAAGCTCGAACATACTAAAAGCTTAACGATTCCGATCAAACGATCCCATCGCTTCCTATTTGATGTGGTTCATTAAAAGCTCGAACTCAATACCCTACTTCTATCGAGTTAAGTTTTGCGGTTCTTTTGAAAGCAACTTGTGCAAGAGCTGACTCATCAAGCGATTGAACTCAGGCAAAGGGCAAAACGTTGAGTTTTAGCGCCATCTTGTGGTTTTAGGGTTAGATTGAACTTTCTAACGATTGCGATTTGAAAATGGAATAGGAATCCTACTGCGAGGAAGCAAAATTAAAAATAATTCGAAATAGTGATGCGCTTGAAGTAATCGGAAAAATTGAAAATACCGGTATGATCTTATTAGGTTAATGATACCGGTATTTAGGTAAATTCCGAATATGAATTTGATGTGATTCATTTGTTCGTTCTTAACAATGGCCGAGTAGGCGGCTATGGGTAGTCACATTACCTGACATAAATATTCAGTTGGTTGAACTTCACATAGGTATGTTATGGTATCTAACTGATTTCTTAAGAGAAAAGCATGTCCAATCAACTCTCACGCTCAACCCGTAGTCGTAGTCAGTCGTTACGGCAAGCAATTACCTACCTACCGTCTAATCGTTGGAAGTAGCTGCCTAGTTTAACTAAGCACCAACGGCAGTATCTTATATCTGTCGAGATATCTCATCACATAATTGGTGGTTGGGTCTTACTTTCTTCTAGACTGGCTGGTCTAGTACCTAAGTACCTCGTAATAAGGCTGAGCGTGGCTTGTTTAAATGCTAAGCAGGCACGCCCTCTGTTGAGTCATATAATAAAATGTATAGGTTTTTTTTAGATTAATTCAGGTAATAAAACATTGCACCATCAGATCGAAGCAAAAATGTGTTTTTTTATACAACTAGCTGACGGAACAAATGGCAATAAAGCTCTATCTATCCACCTGATGTTAAGTGGTAACCATCGCCTATAAAAAAGCATTGCCTCGTCGATCACGCACATCAGGAACGTGCCCTGAGAAAGTAGTGCGTAAGAATAGAGAAATCGACGTAAAAATAAAGTACCTATTAACAACCAAGAATTTTAGTTACCAGCAATTTTACCAGCTATTGTTTTTATATATTGTTTTTATACGTACAAAACGAAGGTAACAAACAGCACAACCGGTAAAACCTAGCGAACAATCGGTAGATCGGTTAAATTTTATAAAAAAACCAAGCAGGTAGGCAAACCGCCTTCCTTTTTTCGGCACCTGTCGTCCACCAACCACTAACAAAAACTAAAAGATAACAAAAGAGTTTTTTGTTATCAAACGTATCATTTACCTCGATTCCAAGATTGCTCGCGAATCCAGCAGTGAGTCACGCACTTTTACTACTTTCAAAGTGTTTTATGCACTGTAAAGTGTGTTTAAAGTGCAACAAGAGTATTTTTACGGTTGACCGCGGCACAATACCGCCTACGCTACGCCTCGCGCACTTTCCAAGCCGAACCGGTTTTTCAAAAGGACTCGTAAAAGTACCGGAGATTCGGATCGACAACGGCACAGCCCTTCCGCACTAGTGGTATCAACGGACTGGCCGGATAGAAAAAAAAACCTGCGCCGGTGTTGCCAGATGTGGATTACATTTTGTACAGAATGTGTTTGGGGTAACTTTAATTTTATTTGGACCATGTTATTCAGGTGGCGTGGAAGCATGAAATGAAAAGAATAGTATTATTGTGCGAGTATTGTTGTGTGTGTGTGAATAGTTTATTTCTCATAAATAACTATAAAGATATAGCTAACCATGCTTACCATGTAGGTTAACTAAAAAACCGAAACTTTTAAAATCATAAAAATGTTGAACTCCTTGAGCTAGAGACCAGCGCCTTTTGTCAGCAATACAGGGTTATTCATTATTAGCTGCAAATACTCAGGAATTAGGTTCAACAAATAAAATAAAAAATATTTATGAAATGATTTTTTTTAAGTTTTGTTATGAAAATCCCGAGAAAATCGATAAAGAAATCATTGGCGCCTGACCTATTTTGACCTTTGATCCGCGCCCGCGCGCCGTGAGTGACACTCTGCGTTCAGTCACCGCCTGGGTGGGTCATCGACCTGTTCTCCATGGCAATCATTATGCAATAGCCGTAAAGAAATTAATAAAAATAAAATTTTGATACAAAAACTTGAAAAATTTTTTGATCAAATTTAAAAAAAATAATTTCATAAATATTTTTTATTCTATTTGTTGAACCTAATTCCTGAGTATTTGCAGTTAATAATGAATAACCCTGTATATATAAGATTTTATGATCCTCAAAAAAAATATCTAGGTACCTTCCTGTTTATTATATAGTTTGTAGTTCAATAGTTCTAATTAGATACCAATAGGCCTTACCTAAGCAAATAAAAATGTGGAACAGAATAGTCTTTACTGCCAAACTTTGCAAAAACACCAATTTTGAAGATAACATTTCTAGCATGACAACCCCAGCAAACAACTTTCAAACCACACTCGGACAAGTTCGGTCGCACTCGGCAAGTCTCGTCATTTGCTGCCACAGATTAGAAAGTAGTTTCTACCCTACCGACACGGTTCACGTATTCATAAAAACGGTTAAAAGAAAGGAAAAACAGTTTTTGGACTCCTTTTATGGTTTGAAATTCCATGTTTTATAGGACATGAAACAATAAATAATGTTTGTTTTGTTACAAAGTTCCCTGCGTATGTTCAAGTTATTTTGGTAAAGGTGGTAGATAGGTAGGTGACGGTCGTCCAAAAATAGGGAAACCTTCCAGTTTTTTTTCTTTTTTGGACGGAATTCATGTACCTTGATAGGTCTAAAAATTTCAATTTTGGAATACACGCACGTTGAGTCCTAAACATTATTAAAATTAACGTAACAGACTTTAAAAATTGTTTTAGTGATCAAAATAACTTAAATAATGTTAAACAAAGCCAATGAACAAAGAAATTTACCTAAGGTTTTTTAATTTTTTAATGGCGTGCATACAGACAGACTGAAGTTTTGGTTTTCAGTTTGTGTCTGCACTCTTGCCCTTATTTTAAGAGATTCAGTAACTTTCCTACACAAAAAATAAGAAAAAAATCTAACTCCCACATCTAAAGAGACGCTTGATTTGAAAATACCCAAGTAACTTATTTATAACACGAAAATCACGCGTCTGGCTCAATTTATTTGCAAAAGTCGCTGTTTCTCTTCCGCGCTGACTCACTATGTCTCAACATGTCCTCGATCTAAACACAAAGCGAAATAACTAAGAACCTTGGTTGGTACTTGGAGTAAAGAGATTATTTTCTTCTTCGTGTCATTCCACTAGTACTTTAAAACCAGTGTGATGAAAGGACTTTGGTGCGTTTCAAAGTAAAATACGATAAAAATTCGGCAAATTTCTATCATCCACACTGGATGTGCGGGTTGGTTTTTCCGCAAGTAGGCCGCTGACGGACCCTTTTTACGTGACCTTTGACACGTGGTGCTCGAACTTATTTAGGTTCTACGACACGCCGGTTTCCTCACGATGTTTTCCTTCACCGTTTTGAGAGTACTGGCACAGTGCACATACATTTTTCGACAGAAAAACTCATTGGTACACGACTGGATTTGAACCCACGAGCTTCGGATCGGAAGGCGGGGCCGCTACCACTAGACCACCAGTGCTCTCTACTCTACCTATAGGTACGATATGCCAACTAGGTATATTTTTTTCTTCGCCGGAGCTGAATTCTGACTGACATAGTAAGTTTTTCATCACAAGGAGTAAATAAATAATATTATGGGGATCGTAGAATTAGTAAGTTGAAGTGGCAATGGGCAGGTCTTATAGCTCGAAGAACCGACAACCGTTGGGGAATAAAGGTGCTCGAATGGCGACCACGAGCCCGAAGACGAAACGTAAGGCACTCGATAGACCGCAGCTTTGTTAAGATGGCGGGAAGTCGGTGGATGGAAAGAGCTCAGAATCGTTCTTCCTGGAAATGTGTTATAGGGGAGGCCTATGTCCAGCAGACTTCTTCAGGATCATGATGATGATGATGATCACAAGGATCACTTTGAAATGTCTTAAAGCTAGGTGAGTCTAGGTGCCAGTTCCACTCGTCCAAGCCTTGCGTCGGCGGAACAGGCAACAAACAACGGCTTGGTTCCTACCGTTTTTGACGTGACAACGTCTTATAACTCGATGGAGCCGGCTGCAAACACGAAAAAACATGACTCATGCGGCGTTACCTCGCTCTGAGGCGTTCCATTGCGCGGCTTGAAGTGCAAGCGAGAGCGCGGAACGAGCGACAAAGAGGCACGCACAGCCTCCGCGTTCGGCAGCGTTTGACATCTGTCTCTCTCCTACTTGAGTGAGCGATGCGTCCGCGTGGACAGCTGTATGACGTTGGCACGTTCAACTATCGTCAGTAAACCGACTTTACAGACAACCGATTTTTTTTTGTACAATACAGGAAAGCAAGTGCTAGAAGATGGTACCATAGGAATAACGTTCACCTTATGTGATTACTGTGTGTTTATTCATGTACCTGTAATAATGACTAAGACTCAAAGAAGCAAGCCATTGTAATTGAACACAATGCAATGACGAAATAACTAAAGAAAATTCGAGTAACTAACATCGACATGTGAAAGTGATTTACATGGGAATCGAACCTGCTATTGTAATATGGAAAGTGTTCTAAATTAGGGTTGCAAAATCTAGGTTTGAGTCACTTCCAAAATTTTCTCAATAATTAGGTACTTTTATGTACCTGTGTGAGTCATTGTCCACACGGATATGCTGTTTGCTTTTAAATTCGTCCAAATCGATTTAGCAAATAATTTTTTAAAGTGTTTTATGAGTCATCATCAATTATTATTGTGCTTAGCTCATCATATTTTTGCAATCTCATCTTTTCTCCATACAATAGAGAGAGACAAATAGGCGAAACGAAAATAACATTTTGTAGATGAAATGTTTAAAATGAAGTGGAACTTGCCTTTCTGGGCGTATTTTTTTTATTGTGGACATTTTTTTTTCTCTTTTATCTTTCTTTTATATTTGGTGTTTTTCATTACAGCTATCTAAGAGAATGAATCTGTTAAAGAGCACAAATAGAGGTTTTAGGAAGTTTATTTTTTTGAAACAAGCATATGGCCCACCTGATGTTAAGTGGTAACCATCGCCAATATACCTAACAAAGCATTGCCTCGATGCAGTTCCCTACGTCCATCAACTTGAGGAATACAGATGATCAGCCTCAAATTAAGCAGAGTTTTCCCATGGAATTCTACACTTAGAATACAAATAACATCTAGACAGAGAACACAGACATCTATGTTCACCGCATATTATTTCTCGGAGGGGATCGAACCCACGCCCTACGGCGCAGAAGGCAGACCTGAGAGGCAAAATCTTCCATTCATCACGCTTTTTGGCGGTCAAATTCATGAAGGTAGCTAGGTAGGTACCTACCTACAACGTCCTACATTGATCGCACGCCGTTTTCCAAACCGTGTTTACCCTTATAATAGAATATAGGGCTCATCGCATGAATAAATTAGCAAAGATAAATATAGGTTAGGTCGCCATTGACCTTACAAAATAATCAATAGCTCTTATTGACAAAACAAGGGGTAGTTAGGCAAGTAACTGATTTCAGTTTAACCTTGGCAAGTCCTACCCTCTTGGTAATAGAAGGGATACTTCATGAATTATAATCGATTCGTGCCTATGTCATTCCTTCAAGACGAATTGGTTCATCTTCAAATCAGATGTCCCTGGCGGTTTTAGAGCAAATCTTCGTTGATATTTTGTTGTATTAGCTTGCTATGAATTAGGTACTTAAATGAATTAGATACTCTCACATCAATTATAAGAGAGTATTTAAACAATCCATATTTTTGTGCACTACCCTTTAAGACTGTCAAAATTACACAAAATGAACTGAAAGACAATGCTCTCGACTATGTAAGATGCATTTTTGTTTTAGTAGGTACAATAGTTTTTTTTTTCTATCGATTCCTTGAAGGATTTAGAAATGTTGTTTGTTGATTTATCCTCTAAGATCGATTCGCTTGAATTGCAAGCTTCTCTTTGAAAGAGTCTAGCTAGACTCTCTCCGAGTGACTAACTACATAGGTTTTGTACATCCTTACTGTGCTTACGTACCTAATTTCTATCTCAAACCAGCTTGCAAGTCATGGCACTTGTAACTTGTCAAAGCAGAAATCATGATAAAATGATTTGCAAAAGGCTTACAATCTCGAACAAGAGCAAATTAGAAACTGCAGGTACCCTTTCTCCAAAAGAAGTGTATTTAAAAGGTGATTAACTGCGTTATTGGTAATAACGAGTTATAAATAACTTTCTCCCGCGGAGCAGTTCAGGAAGTGGTGTGGAGTAAGAGACAGGCAGTAGCGGTTACGTTTATAGCCATGGACCATTCTTCTTCCAAGTTTATAACGTTAATCGAGAAAGAACCTAACATGTCACTTCACTACCTACCTACTATTCCAGCAAAACGGCTCGAGTGATCGCTGAATTCGAGTTCCATTTTTAGGGTTCCGTAGCCAAATGGCAAAAATGGAACCCTTATAGATTCGTCATGTCTGTCTGTCTGTCTGTCTGTCTGTCTGTCCGGCCGTGTCACAGCCATTTTTCTCCGAAACCATAAGAGCTAGACTGATGAAACTTGGTGAGTAGATGTATTCTGTAAACCGCATTAAGGTTTTTACACAAAAATAGAAAAAAAAAAAAAAAAAAACTATAAAATTTGGGGGTCCCCATACTTGAAACTGAAACTCAACATTTTTTTTTTTCATCGAACCCATACGTGTTGGGTATCTATGGATAGGTCTTCAAAAATTATGTTGAGGTTTCTAATATCGTTTTTTTCTAAAACTATAAATTTTGGGGGTTCCCATACTTGAAACTGAAACTCAAATTTTTTTTTTCATCGAACCCGTACGTGTGGGGTATCTATGGATAGGTCTTCAAAAATGATGTTGAGGTTTTTAACATCGTTTTTTTTCTAAACTGAATAGTTTGCGTGAGAGACACTTCCAAAGTGGAAAAAAGTTGGTCCCCCCCCCCTCTAACTTCTAAAATAAGAGAATGATAAAACTAAAAAAAATATAAATGTTGTACATTACTATGCAAACTTCCAACGATATTTGGTTTGAACGAGATCTAGTCAGTACTTAGTTTTTTTTTTTATACGTCATAAATCGTAAACCGCAATTTACCTTTCGACGAACTACAAAAACCTTTATATTATGTTATTTGATGCTACGGAACCCTTCATGGGCGAGTCCGACTCGCACTTGGCTGCTTTTTTATAAATTTTCAAACAAAAAATTGACAACTCTCTTCGATTTCCACAGTCATAGTCATATTGGGGGCTTATCATAATGCAGATGCGATGCAACAACCGAAAACCATGCTCTATGAAAATCGACCAAGGGGCCTAGTGAAGCCTTGTGGCCTTGTGGTCTTCTGAGCGTCCTTGAAGTAGAATTTAGATTCTTTCGCCACACTGCTTGCAAAAGAATTAGCAAAACGACCAGAAGTATAAATGGTACAATAAATTGCTTAGTATCTTAAAAACTTGCACCACCCGCCAAAAGAGCGCAAACCATTCACCATTGTTGTTGGCCGGCCGTGGGATAACATCGGCAAGTCGTGACGGACATACACAACCTACTCGTGACCATCTTGGATTAATAGTTTAGATGGAACGTGTTTATTAGATTGGGTTTGGGCACTTTTACTAATAGCAAAAATGATGGGGCCCTGTCGGAATTCCGATAGCTTTCTTCTTCTAAGCGTGTCTTTTATACAGGTCGATCTCACCTTTATAAAAAACATTTGGAGTAGAGAGGAGGTTTTTATATAACTGAAATAGACACGTACTTAGATGCGTGGTTAAATTGGATTTTTCTCAGTACAATACTGGGGTACCCAAGAAAACTTCAATACTTATATTTTCAAATGCTGATGGATAATCACACAAAGGCAAAGGCTTGATTTGTTGGACCTACAACTTAGCCACCATCCTTGTTAGCCACTCACGCGACACCCTGCGTCCACTGGACAGGAGAATCCACCTTTCTAGCTGTGCAATTTTTAAGTCAATGTCATGTCATCAAGGTTGTCAATGTCAAATTATTTAAACTTGTCATGTCAACAAGTTTAGTTTTTAATTTTTGTTGATACAACGCATGAGTTCGAAATAATCTCTTGAATTGTTTTGAAATTCTCTATAAACTTTCTTATTTAAGTGAAAATGTTCATTACAATTTAGTCTGCAGCTAATTACCTTCATAATAGTGACACAGGAGTCATCATAGCGCTACTAACAAGTGAGTTATGAGATGAAATAGTTGTGAGTAATTTGTATGTATCACATACTTCTCGGATAAATGATAGGTCTCACAAATTGCTATTTCGAATTGATTTGCGTGTAGTGCTCGGATGTCTGCTTATCTGTACTGGATATCTGAAGGCTGAGCTTTGTAGGTATTCGCTGGAAGTTGGATAAAACTTGTTGTGTAGGTAAATAACATTTGTTTTGTTTATCGTAACTGGTTTTATCTCAAGCCGAGCATAATAGGTAAGGAATGTGTCTAAAGACTTTTTGACCTTTTGCTAGAAAATTACCTTTAAACGAATTATTGGCTGTTCCAACTAACTTTGTCAACACAACATGAGTTCATTTCTAAGTACATAATACCTGTCCTGAGATCAAAAGTGTGTTTAAGTATTATATCTGCTTAGTTTGGAGCTATATAGTGTGGATTGTTCACAATATTTATTTATTATATTCTTAGTAAGTTTGCATGTTAGCGACTTAGCTGTCAGGATGGTGTAGGTGCTGGACAAGCCTATTCCATCTAAAAACCTGTCCCAGGCACTATAGCGTCCCGCGATTAAGGCTTTTGTGATCACCCGTTGCCTCTGACGCTGTAAAAATCATCTACAATAGATGCAAAGGCCTGTTTACTTTGTAAGTGTGCATGTTGACAGCACAATCTTTCAGCATGCAAGAAGTTTGCAGTCACATCAATAAATGCCAAAAACATAAAAACCTACATCAATAACTGTGACAGTCGCTTTCAATACATTTATCAATTACGCATGGTTTAAGTTCTTTTTTTATATATCAGCAAAGTCCACTGCTGGACAATGCCCCCCCCATTACAATTTCCAGGAGGAATGATTCTGACTCCTTTCCATACGCCCACTTCCCACGACCCTAACACACATACATACTCATAAATAATTCTTTGCAGATGGTAATGCCTCACAATGGACGAGACCACAGACTCCATACGAGCGCAGGCTCAGCGGTGGAGCCTGGCCGGAGACGAGAAACTGCTGAAACTACTGCAAACCACACATCAAGTAACATATCTTTAAATAGAAATAATCAATCATTCAATCACTATTTATACAGGGTGCTGAGAAGGGCGGTGATGGCCAAGTCAGAAACCTCGAGAGTTAGGGAAAAGTCATGAAAAATAGCTTTTTTTAAAATTTATTGCTTTTACTTTTAAAAGTTTGAATAGGAGGTGAGTTTTCTTTCATGTAAAAATATAAAATAGATAAAATTTGCTATTTCCATTCATTTTTAATAAAATATTTACTTGCAAAGATTAATCCTTATAGGCAACAGAATCCATTGGCTCAATATTATAGGGTGTAATATTTTAAAAATCATTAGGCTCAGAATTCCTCTATTTTTCTTATAAAAATAAACTGTTTCGAATGTTTTTTAGTAATGGCACACCATCATTATCAGCCTGAAATAGGCCTCAAGCCTCTCATTATACTTAGGTGGGTTTATTAAAAATATTGTATTACAGAAAATAGTATCAAATTGCCGCGAGGTAAACACAAGATTGGATGAAATGGCAACAGCTCTTGGAGAGACCACGATCAATCTACAAAATGTTAATAACAAGTAAGTATGTCTATCACTTTCACTCATGCACACACCCTCTCTCTCACACAGACACACACCCCTTCACCCAAAACACACACCCACACAAATATCAACGCACGACCCATCCCTAAACACACAGTATTATATAAGTTACAGCTAAAGTTATGAATTGAGTGGGAATTGAATTTCCAGAATGGCAAGTTCCACTTTTCGTTAGTCTCTCTCTATTGTATGGAGAAAAGATGAGACAGTGAATAACGTTACGTAGTTAGAGTTGCTGTCGCATCAAATCTCCATACAAAAGAGAGAGACATGCTCACACGAAAACAACATTTGGTAGACGAAATGTGGTAGCAAAACTCCGAATCCCAGTACAAAAATATCCGTCAATACAGGGTTATTCATTATTAGCTGCAAATACTCAGGAATTAGGTTCAACAAATAAAATAAAAAATATTTATGAAATTATTTTTTAAAGTTTTGTTATGAAAATCTTGAGAAAATCGATAAAGAATAAATACCCTTTGGAATCATTGGCGCCTGACCAATTTTGACCTTTGATCCGTGAGCGCACTCTACGTTCAGTCACCGCCTGGGTGGGTCATTGTCCTGTTCTCCGTGGCAATCATTATGCAATAGCCATAAAAAAATTAATAAAAATAAAATTTTGATACAAAAACTTAAATCAGTTTAGGACTTAAATTGATTCGGCCAAACCAATATTCACGACCCAAAAATTAGGCCCTGTCAGTTTGTTTAGCTAATAATGAATAACCCTGTATATATATTTTCTTATTTCCAGATTCATGGCACTAAGCAACAGTCAGTTCATAGAGAGTCGTGTGTTTGATGATGATGCTGATATCACCACGGACACCAAACCAATTGCGGTAAATCATATTGAAAGAGCACCAAAGTGATCCTTGTGATTTAATTTTACAAATGCCTATAACTCTCAGCTCAGTTGGTAGTAGCTCTGCCTTCTGTACACACAAATATTTTTTATCGGTGGTGATCGAACCCACGTCCTACAGCGCAGAAGGCAGAGCTACTACTAACTGAGCTGTGAAGGCAGTCAAATAAGGCTTTGTCTATCTATCTTGGCAAGTTGGCAAGTTTATCATGCGCACTTGATGTGCGGGCAGGTTTTTGCGCATGTAGGCCGCTGGTGGGCCCTTTTTGCGTGACCCTTGACACATTTTGCTCGAACTTTTTTAGGTTCTACAACACGCCGGTTTCCACAGGATGTTTTCCTTCACCGTTTTGAGAGTACTGGCACAGTGCACATACATTTTTCGACAGAAAACCTCATTGGTACACGAGTGGATTTGAACCCACGAGCTTCGGATCGGAAGGCGGGGCCACTACCACTAGACCACCAGGGCTCTCTATCTTATTAATAGTCCAAAGATAAGGAAATCTCGGTCGCGTTAGTGCCAAACAGTCCCTAAGAGTTATTCGTCGTGTGTGATTAGGATCCGATGGCGCAGCGGTCAGCGCAGCCCCGTACCGAGGGGAAGTCGCGGGTTCAAATCCCGCTCGGCTCTTAACTTTTGGGACATTATAAAAATCTTTATGATAGATTTATTTTTAGGAACTTAAGCCAGAGACAGCCGACTCGCTCACATTGCTGAAGCAAAGTCTGGTGGTGTTGGACAACGCACATGAAACCGCCGAGATATGGGACGACAGTGATGTGGATAGCGATAATGAGATCAGGTAATGGTGATGGAAAACACCAAATATACCTCCATTTGTGCCCTTAAAATCTTCAACCCTAGTTGAGTATAATTTTATCTTTTCAGCGTGGTTTTGAAGCCCAAAGATGCGTATGCGCATAGACCACTACCGTACATCATCGGATCATACGCTTGGAAGAATAAATGGCATGCTGGTATGTATTCTTAAGTCTTCGACTACCATCTTTTATAAAAAAAGCAGCCAAGTGCGAGTCGGACTCGCTCATGAAGGGTCCCGTAGCATCAAGTAACATAATATAAAGATTCTTGTAGTTCGTCGAAAGGTAAATTGCGGTTTACGATTTATGACGTATAAAAAAAGAAAAAAGAATATTTTAGAAGTTAGAGGGGGGGGGGGGCAACTTTTTACCACTTTGGAAGTGTCTCTCGCGCAAACTATTCAGTTTAGAAAAAAACGATATTAGAAACCTCAACATCATTTTTGAAGACCTATTCATAGATACCCCATATGTAGGTATGGGTTCGATGAAAAAAATTTCTTTTAGTTTCAGTTTCAAGTATATACCCCCAAAATTTATAGTTTTTTTTCTATTTTTGTGTAAAAATCTTAATGCGGTTCACAGAATCTACTCGCCAAGTTTCATCAGTCTACCTCTTACGGTTTCGGAGAAAAATGGCTGACATACGGACAGACAGACATGACGAATCTATAAGGGTTCCGTTTTTGACATTTGGCTACAGAACCTTAAAAATATAAAAATTTAAGAGCTATTATTAATTTTGTGTGATGTTGCCTTTATTCCAGGTCTTGTGATAGAAGACAGCGACACTGACAGTGAGATGTCAAAGCATGACGTCAGAGAAGCAGAGCAGTACTCGGAATCAGATGAAGATGTACGGACAGACAAACTGATGCCAGATACAACTGTAAGCATAATTATATGAACAGTTGTTTTTTTTTACGTTTTTTTTTACTTTTTACCAGCGGCCTTAATAGCGGACTTTTTAATATATAAAAGGCTCTTTGAGGCGCACTTATAATCCTTTCACCACACTTGGTTTGAAAGAATCAGTGACACGATAAGAATCCAATAAAAAAAACAACCCACATTAAATAAATACAGGGTAAAAACATTAGATACTCCTAAAAATCTTTAGTTTATGATTGTTCGTAATCTTATTCCAGATATCGGATAGCGGGTCGTCGTTCCATTCGGAGCGCGACAAGGAGCTACCATCCGTTCCCGTCAAGAAGCAGACGCCGGCGGATATCGCGGCCGAACTGGCGGCGAGACTGGGAAATGCTGCGCCTAGGGTCAGTATATTATATATATTAGCATCAAACCAGTTAGTTGATCGAGAGAGCGAAGCGAACGAAGAAAAAGGTTAAATTAGATTACCATCGATCCGAGAGCCCCCATCTCTAAGAATTTCGTTGACATCAAGGTTTTTCTACTGGTCGGTCAATTCTTTTGCTTTTTCTTTTTTTTCCCCTGAAATTAATTAAAAAGATACTCAGCTGTCATAAAATGGTGTAAGCGGCCCGGTCTGATGATGGAGCCAAGGTCTGTCCAACAGAACTCTTCAATCAATTGGCCTATTTAGTTAAAACTTGTTTACCATACAAAGTTAGTGAGGGATAGTCAGAGGCAAGGTCAAACAGTAAATCTGGACTGAAATCCTTCTCAAAGTAGTTAAAACACAATGCGTGATGGTGGCACATTTTTTCTGATTAGGTATTTATTTAGACTTAACTTTTCGGAGCATTTGGATCGCATCACGAGATCTCAGTTCGGGGCGAACTACTAGTTATGATACAAATAAACAACGAATCATACATACATACATAAAATCACGCCTTATTCCCATGGGGGTAGGCAGAGACCACGGATTTCCACTTGCTACGATCCTGACACACCTCTTTCGCTTCATTCACTCTCATAACATTCTTCATACATGCTCGTCGGTTTAGGGTACTCCTGACCTGGCCTTTCTCTAAAACGTCTGCGATCTGATCGAGATACATGCGCCTAGGTCTTCCAACAACGAATCAACCTCTGGCCTCTCAGCTCAGTTGGCAGTAGCTCGGCCGTCTCATTGGTACACGCCTGGATTTGAACCCACGACCTTAGGATCGGAAGGCGGGGCCGCTACCGCTAGGCCACCAGCGCTACTCTTTATAACTCAAGAATGGCTAAACCGATTTAACTGAAAATTCGTGGTGAGGTTGCTTAGAACTAGTTTGGCCATGAAATCGGTTTCTTATGTATTTTAATTTGACTAATAAAACGTCAATTCGCAGGTACTTGAAGAAACAGAAGAAATTATACCTCAGACTACCCCTAAACTCGTGTACAGACCGCAAAAACCTATCTCAAGTGAGTATTATAACACTGGTACAGTCGGTTGCAATAGGAACTATACAAATATACAGGGTGGTTTTTTAAGAAGGGTTTTGATGGCCAAGTCTGAAACCACGAGAGTTAGGGAAAAGTCGTGAAAGGAGTCATGCCCTCGATTTATAAGAAAACAATAACTGCTAATTTATTTTGTTCAAAAATCTTTTGCTTTTGTTGGAAATAAACCAGAATGATTTTTCTAAAAAAAATACACCCTGTATTATTGAACCAATGGGTTCTGTTGCTGATAAGGATATATTTTGGAAATAAATGTTTTACTAAAAATGCATGGAAATAGCAAAATAGCTCTCGTGGTTTCAAACTCTTCACCGCCCTTCTCAAAAAATCACCCTGTATAATAATTGTTCTAGCTTTTACTTCTTGGAATATTTTTAATTACTTGAAATGTTTTAAACTTGATCTCAATTTTATTATTTGTCGAATACTTTTGAATTTTTATTTTATATTATTTATTAACAAATTGTTTGTGTATAGTCTACATTTATTTACACAAAGAAACTTACAATTGAACAAATATTTACAAAATGTTCAAAATACACAAGAAACAGTTGAGCTATGTACAGATCGTTACAAACGATCTAGAGATAGCTTAACTGATCCAAATCAGTGCCATACAGAAGCGTCCCCAAGACGCTGGCGGCATTGCCACGCTGAATTACAATGCTTATACGCTGCGCCAGATACCCACCAGCTCTTGGGTCACGCGTCGCCTCGATCAGTAAAAATTACAACAATTTATTATTAATTAAATTATTAATTAATTTTATTTAATTTTAATTTTATTATAAGTTAAATTAAGTGTTTAGTTTTAAGTCATATTCGAATACGATTTTAATTGTTTAATGAATAAATAAACTGAAACTGAAACTTATAATTATTCGTGTATTAATTTGTCGTATATTAAAGGTACAATATTCTCGGATGAGCCACCGCCCATAGAGAGAGACACATACGAATACTCTTCAGAGAGTCAAGAAGATGATATTTTCGCGGAAATCAACAAAAAGCAACCTTATAACACACCACAGAATGCACTGGATGATGATTGTTTCGGAAGAAAGGTATTAGATGAAGATGTAAGCGATTTTAAAAGAAAAGTAAGTTTTTTGTACTCAATAACAATAATATAGCGAATATTATTTATACAACTGTTTGATGGAAAAAATGTATGGCCCACCTGATGTTAAGTGGTAACCAACGCCTATGTCAAAGCATTGTCTCGCAAGTCACAAACGCTAGGTCTCGCACGTAGGCCACGTGCCCTACGATACACAGCCATTTATTTATTCAATTTAGTTAATTAGAACGGTCTTAGAACCAATTACACTAATTAATAGGTCAATTACCTTTTCACATTCTAAATACATAGTTAATTTCAAATTAGGTACTTAGACCATGCATCAACTTGAGGTATACAGATATCTCACGTGCCTGTACTTTTTTACACAGCGCCATCTAGTTTCGAACTAAGCAAAGCGTATTTCAAATTTCAATTGCAAGTCTAGTTCTAGTCTTGGTGGCGTGGAACTGGCACCTAGACTCACCTAGCTTTAAGACGTTTCAAAGTGATCCTTGTGGTCTACTGAATAAATAATTATTAATTTTGGTTTTGACTAATAGATTATTAATTTAATAATGTTTTTATACAGGTGGAACCAAGAAATGCCAAACAAAAGTCAACCCTATTCGAAGAGGAATCTGAGCCAGAATTGTTTGTTGTCAAACCAAAAGCTACTAGAGATACTCAAAGTAATAGAAGTGAAGAAACTACGAAAGTAAGTGGTTTTTATTAATAAAACTTTCAGAGCGATTAGCATTATGATGGGGGACTGCTAGGAGCTCTTACAAAGTGCTACACTAGCTGATTACAGTCCCAAATTATTTTGCGTGGGATACCAAGAGTAAGGAACTAGCTTTAAGACGTTTCAAAGTGATCCTTGTGATACTGAAGAAACGAATTTTGACTTGGCAGTGATTTTCTACTATGGTATGGATATGTTATGAGGAGAGAAAGATGTCATGACATGTGACGAAGAGTGTTAGGCTTGAATGTAGATGGATATAAAAGTAGAGGTAGGCCTAAGAAAAGATGGATTGTGTGAGAGATGATATGTCCAAGATAGGAGTGAGTACTGAGATGGCGAGTGATAGGGGAGAATGGAAGAAAACAACATTCTACCAACCCCACCTAGTGGGATAAGGGCAGGAAGAAAAGAAGAAGTGTGAATGTCTACCGTGCCGTGACTGGGAATTAAACTGTGTGCTGTTTTTAAACGTTTCATATTTCTTTTCAGAAACCAGTCGGTGGTATTTCATTATTTGGATCAAATAAAGGAACAGAGAGTATAGGAGCGGCCATTTTGAAAAGAAACATTAGAAAATCATCTTCATCTGACAACGAAAGGGAAAATATAAATAATAGAAACACCATCAAAAATGATCCAGTCAGTGACAGTGAAGAAGAAAACACAACTAGTGAAAACACAAACAATGCAAACTATATATTTGATAATCTTTTCGCTAAAGCTAAACAGGCTGAACAAAAATCCATGAAACATGCTATAGTTGATAGACCAGTTGTAGAAGAAAAACCTAAAGCACCTAAAGCAGCTAAAACAAAAGAAGTAAAAGATCTTTTCAGTGATAATATATTTGATGATATTGATGATATATTTACAAGTAACATCAAAATACCTACAAAAGAAGCCAATAAGAATGTTAAATCTATTTTTGATGATGATGATGACTTGTTTTCGGATATCGCTAAGAAACCTATAGAGATTACAAAACCTAAAGATAACAAACCTAATAGTAGTAAGAAAAGTATATTTGATAGTGACGATGACTTATTTGGAGATGTAGAAGATACAAAGACATTTAAAACTGATGAAATGATTGATAAACAAAAACCCGCAAAATCGATGGATACGGAATCTCAAATTACACAAAATCGTAAAGAAACAAACAACAATAGAGACAAACCGGATATAGTTAAGGATACAACAATATCAGTTGATATAACTAAACATACTCAATCAAAAGAATCAATGGTGAATCCAAAAGCAAAATCAAAAAGTATCTTTGATTCTGACAGCGATGATGATCTGTTTTCTGATAACATCAAAAATAACAAACCAAATCAAGTTCTAGATACACCAAAAAGCTTAGATTCTGAGACAAAAACAGATCTATTCGAAGATAAGAAAAAGACGCAGCATGTAACATTGGAAGCTGAACCAGCAAAAGTAATCCAAAGTCCGTCCCTGTTCAATGAAGAAGAAATAGACGATCTCTTTATAAACGCTAACAAAGCTAAAAATGCAAAGGCATCTGAAGATACTATTATAGAACACTTGATTACTAAAGATATACCAGACGTTGTAAATAAACATGAAGATATGAAAGAATATACGTCGAAAGAAGAAGAGACATCTAAATTAGATGATAATAATAGTCCAAGAGTAGTTGAGGATATAAATTTACTGATTGAAGATACGGCAGTTTTTCCTACAATTGCAACACCAGAGCGTGAACCTGATAAACTGAAAGATAATTTGTTTATTAACGTTGAAACTGAAAATACGAATTCGAACATTCCAGAAAATATTGCAAATGATGACACTATTGAAGCTAGTCAAGAAAATACTAACATTCAAAGCAAAATCAGCTCTACTACTAATCTTACTTTAGAATCTAATTTACCAGTTAGTGAAACGAAAAACTTTGATACTGAATATGATTCTTTATTACCAAATGCACAAGAGCCATTTATTGGAAATAGTAAAAAGGTAAATCCACAAGATTCTGAAGTCACTGATTCTATATTTGATGAAGTGCCTGTCAACCAAAAACAGGAGGTAAACCCAGAGCAAAACAGTCTAGTTCCGCTTGCAGCTGCATTCGATGATATATTCAAAGAGCCACCTGCGTTTGAAAAAACGAAAGAAACTAAAAAGACTGTAAACGTAAACGCCTTGTTTGAAGATGATTCTGATGACGAAGCATTGTTTTTCAAGAAAAATGATGTTATTTCGGATGAGAAACCTGAAATATTCACTCCGAGTGCCAATTTTGGGTTATTCAATGATGAACCGCCTGCTTTACTTGATTTTGCTCCAAAAGTGTCTAGAAGCAATCAATTTGAAGGTGATGATGATGACTTGTTTAGTTCCATATCAAAAAAACAAGAAGAAACTTTTAGAAATGAGCCTCCAGATGTGGAAAGGAATTTTGAAGATCAAATAATTAAACAATCTGAGAATACTACACAAAAACAATACCCAAACGAAGAAAACTACTTGTTTAGTTCAACAGAAATTACAAAACTTGACACGTCAGTCAAAACGACAACTAAAGAAAGCAAGGAAGTACCTGATTCTGACGAAGAGCTATTTAGTAGCAAACCTAAAACACCTGAGATAAGTCAAAAAGAACAAGCACCAAAATTAGAAAATATAAATTCAGATCAATTTGAAGAGAAACCAAAAGATATCAAAACTGATGCAGATAAAAAAATTGGTAAACTGAATACTAAGGATTTCAATATAAACGTTCAAGCGTTAGTACCAGGCGCTTCGCCTAAAAAGATACCTAAAGAACCGTCAGCCGACACTACTGATACTAATAAAGCTGCCACTATAGAAATTAAAGAAAGTAAAACTGAGGAAGAAGTGTCAAAAACGGAAGTAGATAATGCTGAACCTAAAGCAGTTAAATCAATTAGTTTCGAAAGCGAACCGGAATCAGGAGTCCTAGACAATAAACTATCGAAACTGAGACCTAGAATTCAAGTTAAAAGACGTCCGTCTAGTCGTAGAGCAAGGCATGAAGCCGTTAGAAAATCTGTCATAGATATTGATGATGAAACCGACAATTCTAGCTCTTTCGATGAACCCTTGCCAATAACAGTGAGTGAGAAATCCAAGGAAAATGAATCGCATGAACATAAAAATCAAGATGTAGTAACCAAAACTTCAATTATAGACGCAATATCAGCGGAAACCAGAAAGCAAGATATTGTAGAAATACCTAGTAATAACACTGGTATTCAAAAAGATTTTGATGATATTGATAGAATGTTTAAAACTGATGATATAAATAAAAGAGAGACTTTGAATATTCATAATGAAATAACGAAGGATAAGTCAAGTCTTGATGAAGTCGATTCTAAAGGAATTACAAAAATGGAGACAAATCACAGTAAAGAAGTTACTAAAACTCATAATGAAGAAAGCACAAGCACAACAAAAGTCGTGTACATTCTAAATGACGAAGATATATTTACCAATAAACCCGAAAAACACAAAGACACTGAAATATCTAAAACTATACAAGCTAATGAAGTCAAACAGGAATCATCAAAAACGGTGCAGCCCAAAAAAGAAACCAAAACGATGTTTGATCTGAGCGATGATGATGATGATGATCTATTTGGAAAAAGTTCCAAATCCAAGAAAGTTGAAGTTAAATCAAAATTATTTGAGTCGGATAGTGAAGAGGATATTTTTAGCTCAAAGAAGAAGAATAAAGAAGTTAAAAAACATGTAGAAGTTAAAGATAATGTGAAAGGGAAAGCTAAAGGATCCTTGTTCGGTGATGATGATGATGATGATTTGTTTGGAGTTAAAACTAAAAGCTCAACACGTAAGCATAAATTGACTCCTTTTACTACTTAAACAATAATTTTGTATTGAATATTAAACAACATTTTTTTTGTTACAGAATCTACAAAAGCGTCTACTTCTAAACCTAAAGAGATTGCTACATCAACTAATATTGTGTTCGATGATCCTCTATCTTTGCTTGAAGATGACTGAAAACCCGCGAACCGGAATCGACCCCACTATTAAATGTAATGAAAAATGTATTTATGAATATCGGAGTAAGAAAATGTATTTATAAAAGCGAATTTATAATTTACGTAAGATATTTATCGTACGTTTTAACTCTTCATTGATTTTATAAACTGAGCTTTAACTTAGTTCTGAATTTGAATAATAGATGGCGCTATTTAAAGACTCTGTAAAATGCCTTATGATTATGAACTCTGCTTTTTCTGTGCATTCCATTTTTACGTAATCTGTTAGTTGGTAAAATAAATAAAGGCCAAAATTGGTTAAAGTATTGTATAATGTTAAAACGGTATATGTATATGTTAATGCCTATGAGATTGTTATATTTGAATAATTTATATTTTCTTGAATAATTAGAATTTATTGAAATCCAAATCATTTAATTAATAATTTTGTTTTATTTACAACTCATGCCCTGAACACTGAACAGCTCATAGGACTCTTCATATTAGTGAACAGTGTAGGTAGTGTATCCAGAAAGCAGCATATAATTTGGACTTGGAATCTTGGGGGATCTCTCCAAAAACTGTTTATAAAAAGTCCCCCACTTACAGGACGGGGGGGAGGGGAATAAAATTAAGTTTTGCCTAGTCAGTACCAAGCTATAGTCAGAATTTTACTCGATACGTGTCTCTCGCTTTTGTATCGAGAAATGATGAAACAACAACTCATCATTTCTCCATACAAAAGAGAGATTCGTAGGCAAAACGATTTTTTCAAACTGATTGAGTAAAACTACAGCTTGACCTTCAGCAAAGCAAGTCGTAGTTAAAAATCGGACAACGAGTAAAGTTGTTTAATCGTTCAGAAAAAGAAGTGTGTTTGTGAACTCGAGATCAAGACTAAGACAATATAAATTGTCTAAAGAACAAGAACATTGGATCAAGAACATAAACTTTGACACACAGAGAGTATTGGCATTCTTTCTCCAAGGTTGAAACTGATGGTTTAGATGCGACTTTAGATGGGATAGATGTATCTTTGACATTCATTTTCGAGAGTCTATGAATTTCTTCTAACCTTGAATTTCCAAAGACAAAGCAAAGCAAATTGAAAAATGGCGTCGCTTAGCCGACCAAATGAATCAAATAAATTTTTCTTCCACTAATTCCTTCTCGTGACTCAATTTATTTTCCATTCGCACTCATTTACCCATACCATTGCACTAATCAAAGTTTCATAATAGTGAATCGCGTGTTCTGTGTGTGGTTAGAATCTGAGATGGTTCTTGTTGTGTCGAAGTGAAGTCCAGGTGTTTACATGATTCCGACGAGGGTCTCCGCGCTACAATGCTGCCCACTGTGGAGGAGACGAGAGGGTACGACTTCCAAGACCCCGAGAACGCGGAGAAATGGAAGGGCCTCTTCGTGAACCCTTTGAAAAAGGTACATGAATCTCTAGCTTGTGTACATCTTGACACAAACCTTCGAATTTTTTCTCTGATTTTCTTCCGGATACAGCAATAAAACAACGATTTTCTTGCAAAATTAGAAACTAATAAACTCATGTATTTTTCTTTATTTATTGAAAATACTCTGCAATACCAATTACAAGTTTAACTCCAGATGTCAGACCTAATAACTAAGCTGAGAGAACTACTACAGTGTATCTGAAATATCTGTTTTTCAATAAACAAAAGCATTCCACCTTTAAAAATTCTATGCATTCCTTTTTCTGTTGAATCCTTGATAATTTGCTGAGAGTTGCTGAGGATTATTGCTTTAAATTGAAGATTTACAGTAAAAGGATTTTAGGTGCCTCAAGGTGCAATGCATATTATACTAAGCTCACCTAAGCTTAGCTATACTAACTTGAAGTGTTCCTGTGTGTAATTTGATTCTACACATCATCATCACTACACATAGTCCAAACAAGATCCCATCAAAGGCCTACTTGTGTTACCAGATCACTCGTAAAGTTTCATGATTGATTATTATTATATATTAGACGAGCAGCTTTCCTGATGTGTCTATGTTAAACAGTGTTGAATAATAGTCATTTTAATATGATATTGTCATTGTTCTTTTTGGTTGATAGGTAAGCACTGATTTACTAGTTCGTAGTTAGTAGTCGAGTTAGTTTTTGAAGCCATTAACCAAGTTAGTCCAAACAACATTCTCAGGCATAATTTAATAGAAAATAAATGCTTTTTGACTTTGGCTCATGCAATGGTGGTTTCCAGGTGTTGGAGCAGGTCCACCCATCACTGAATGCAGAAGAGAGCGCCTTAGAGTATGTGGAGTCCCTCTGTCTCCGACTCCTCGCTATGCTGTGTGCTGCCCCGTCTCCTCTTACTGTTCAGGTATGTTTTGATTGTCGCTGCTGATATCTTGGGCATTATTTACCAAGAGATGAACCTTGATATAGCTTATCGAATTCCTCAAAAATCTAGTTTGGGTTAAACAGCAGAGGGACAATAAGACATTAAAATAATTGCATTAGATGAATACATTTTGACAAATGTTCCAAAAAAAGATAGGTCCCTGTGGATACACTTATTAAGATTGTACCAACACGAGAAAGCACTGGTGGTCTAGTGGTAGTGGCCCTGCTTTACGATCCGAAGGTTGTGGGTTCAAATCCACTTGTGTACCAATGAGTTTTTCTGTCGAAAAATTTATGTGCACTATGCCAGTACTCTCAAAACGGTGAACAAAAACATCGTGAGGAAACCGGCGTGTTGTAGAACCTAAAAAAGTTTGAGATACACGTGTCAAGGGTCATGCAAAAAGGGCCCACCAGCGGCCTATTTGCGGAAAAACCTGCCCGCACATCAAGTGCGCATGATAAACTTGCCGAACTTTGTACCAACACAATTTGTTTGAAAAAACTCGCCTTGTCAACCCAGGCTTTACCACTATATAAATCTTAGTGCAGTCAATTCCTCCAAGTTCTATAAGAAGTATTTAGTGAGTTGTTGATGAATGTGAGTACAATGGTTAGGACGTGGAGGAGCGCGTGTCCCGTACGTTCCCCGTCCCGCTGGACACGTGGGCGCTGCAGGACGCGCGGGACGTGACGCTGGCACGCCGCCGCCGCGCCGCGCTGCCGCTAGACAAGCTGCATTCCATGCTGCAGAAGGTATGCTGAACAATATAATCTTATACCTTTCAACGAGAAAAGCTTTAATTATATCTGTATGGTATTGTATCTGAATCTCGGAAACGGCTATAACGATTTTCATGAAATTTAATATACAGGGATTTAGAAGGCAACGATCTAGCTAGGCTCCATTTTAGAAAATTTTGTTTTATTGTTTCAAAAAATCTAGTTTTTGCGCCATCTGTTGCTGAGTACTCACGAGTTAGTGAAACAAAAAACGCCATTGAACAACTACGTAAGCACTCGAGACACAAGCTCAGGATATGTAAGAATTTCATGAAATTTAGTATACCTATAGAAGGTTTCGGGGGCGATAAATCGATCTAGCTAGAATTCATTTTAGAAAATTTCGGTTTAATTGTTTTCAAGAAGCAACTTAAACATAAACTTATTTTAGCTTTTCCAACAGATGGTGTTGTTAGTAAGATCAAAAATATTATTCATATTTTATTTCATCATTGTGTAACTTGTATTTAAATATAATTTCTACAAAACACAATTTACCAAAAAAAAAATATCAAGCAAAATTCAAAAATTACAAAGAAATAATTTTATTTCAGGAGGTGCTTCTCTACAAAATAGACATGTCAGTGTCAGTATTCATGACTGCTATTCTGGAATACGTCAGTGCAGATATCTTCAAGCTTGCCGGAAACTTCGTCAAGAAAATATCTCAGAAATCTGGATATGAAACTGTTACTTGCCGGGATATTAAAACTGCTATGTGCGCTGATAAAGTATGTACTCATTTTATGTTAATTTAAGTGAGTGGGAATATATAAATTCTCTTATTCACTCACTTTATTACATCTCTTTTTCCCTCTCCCTCTCTATCTCTCACTACCTCTCTAACTTAAAAAGTTCGTAAATATCTCTCTTAGGCGCACTTAAAATTATTTTACCACACTTGGTTCAAAAAAAAACCCAGTGACACGATAAGAAGACTACCTCTCTCTCTCTCTCTATTTCTCACTACCTCTCTCTATCTTTCATTACCTCTTTCTCTCTATCTTTCATTACCTCTCTCTCTCTATTTTTCATTACCTCTCTCTCTTTATCTTTCATTACCTCTCTCTCTTTATCTTTCATTACCTCATTCTCTCTATCTCTCACTACCTCTCTCTCTATCTTTCACTATCTCTCTCTCTCTCTGTATCTCTCACTACCTCTCTCTCTATCTTTCACTACTTCTCTCTATCTTTCACTACCTCTCTCTCTCTATTTCTCACTACCTTTCTCTCTCTCACTCATTCGCAATTGATTACTAGACTCATTTCAAACGGCATGATGTTCTCCAGGTGCTAATGGACATGTTCTACCAAGAATGGGAGGCGCCCGCGGAGTCGTCCCCGGGCACGGCGCGTAGGGCACGCCGGGGCTCGCTGTCGTACGCGGATCTAGTGCGTGACCTGCTCGCCGATGAGAAGCACTTCCTGAGGGATCTCAACCTCATCATCCGCGTGTTCAAGGACGAGCTGGAGAATATACTTGAAGCTGATACCCGAGTGAGTCATTTTATTTTTGTTTTTATTATAAGGTTCACATATATTTATAAATAAATAAATATTTTGGACAACACACAAAACACTATCTAGCCCCAAAATAAGGCGATGGTTACCGCTTAAAATCAGGTGGGCCATATCTCTCGTATTCATTTATTCAGCAGTATCACTTTGAGACGTTTAGCTAGGTGAGTCGAGGTGCCAGTTCCACGCGACTAAGCCGACGCAAGAACAGGCAACAAACTACGGCTTTACTCCTAGCGTTTGTTTAATGATCCTTTTAAAAAAATATTATATTTTTAAATTTTATTATCATTTCAGGCAATATCCCTAATATTCGGCAACATAGTAGACATCTATGAGTTGACAGTAACTCTGCTCGGCAATCTGGAAGACGCCATGGAAATGTCGCAGGACTCACCCACTCCATACATCGGGAGCTGTTTTGAAGGTAACTACGTTTCCTGGAATATGTAATGTTACTCACAGCTCATACAGCTCAGTTGGTAGTAGCTCTGCCTTCTGCGCTGGAGGGCGTGGGTTTGATCCCCACACAACAGCAAAAAATAGTAAAAAATATTTGTGTGGTGCATAAATAACATAGATGTTCGAATAAATAAATATTATAGACAATTCACACAAAACTATCTAGCCCCAAACTAAGCAGAGCTTGTACAACGGGAACCAGATAGCTGATATGATACTTAAATATATATTTTTTAAAATACATACTTAGAATACAATATAACACCCATACAGTACCCGAAGTCCCAGTGCATTTACAACATTTCGTTACCAAATGTTGTTTTCGTTTCGCCTATTAGTCTCTGTCTATTGTATGGAGAAAAGATGAGACAACAACTCTAACTACGTAACGTATTTTTGCCGTCTCATATTTTCTCCATGCAATAGAGAGAGACAAAAAGGCGAAACGAAAACAACATTTGGTAACGAAATGTGGTAGCAAAACTCCGACTTCGGGTTCAGAGAACAAACATCTGCATTCACCTCACAAATATTCGTTCACGGTGGGGATCGAACCCACAACCTACGGCTCAGAAGGCAGAGCTACTACCAACTGAGCTGAAAAGCCAGTCAATATTAATTGATTGCTTTTTTTTACAGAGTTAGCGGAGGTGGAAGAATTCCGTGCATACGTGCGCTACGCTAACATAGTGACGCGGAAGGAGTCCAGAGACGCCTTGCAGCATATAGTCGACGATCCCGTGGTAATATATCACTTCTTCTTATCGTGTCACTGATTCCTTCGAACCATGTGTGGTGAAAGGATTTTAAATGCGCCTGAAAGACACATATTTTTGAACTTTTTAGGTTCTACGATATGCCGGTTTCCTCACGATGTTTTCCTTCACCGTTTGTGAGTACTGGCATAGTGTACATACATTTATTGGGCAGAAAACTCATTGAGTAAGAAATTAATTAACAGTCGTGCTCGTGAAATGATAAAAGTGGTCAATTATTTTTTTAAAAGAGAGAGAAGACTAAGTTAGTTATCCAAAATATAAACTGTGCCTTAAAAAGTGCTTCGAACACTACTGAGGACATTTTAATGTCGAAGCAACTAGTAATAGCCATTTTGAATATTTTATATTTTTTTGCTATCTGTACTTTTTTGCGACGGATGACGTCACGCAACTGTTATTGTGACAAGGTTCCATCGCAATATTAACTTGCGGGGCTAGTACAGCACATTTAGTGCAGGATCACGCAACCTGTTTCGTTATACTTCGATCGCAACCCCTGTTTCCTGTTTGCAGTTATCAGAACGGCTAGACACGGCAGGTCACGGCTTCAGACTCGCCGTGAAGTACTACCTGCCGCGGTTACTGCTGGCGCCCGTAGCGCATGTCTTCCTCTACCACAGCTACGTACTAGCGCTGCTGCAGATTGCGCCCGCTAACGACGACCGAGAGAGTTTTAAACAGGTAACCGCTCTGATCCTTATGTACCCCTTAAGTAACCGCTCTGGTCATAACATGCTAAATAAGTAACCGTCCTGGTCTTTATTTATTCCTTAAGTAACCGCCCAGTTATTGCTTGCTACATTAGTAACCGTCCTGGTGTTTATTTATTCCTTAAGTAACCGCCCAGTCATAACTTGCTAAATTAGTTTATCGTCCTGGTCTTTATTTATTCCTTAAGTAACCGCCCTAGAAATAACTTGCTAAATTAGTAACCGTCCTGGTGTTTATTTATTCCTTAAGTAACCGCCCAGTCATAACTTGCTAAATTCGTAACCGTCATGTTCTTTATTTATTCATTAAGTAACCGCCCAGCCATAACTTGCTACGCTAGAAACCTTCCATGTAGGCCTAAGATGACCGACGTGACATATGTCTTCGCGAGAAGACAAAATTTTGTCGACATCGATTCGTTTGTCGATTATGGTAAGATGAGCATCACGAGAGACTTAGCTGTCGTCGACGACTCGGCTATGTCGTGAAGACAAACCAGTGATCATTTCTTCCATATTCTGCCATAATCTACCATTGTATTTTTATTTTTTAATGGTTTCGTTCATTCAATTTGGTACCTGTGACTGAAAAAAAAAAGCCCGCCAAAACTAAAATAAAATAATAAAGAAGCAAACGGAATGAAAATGTAAGTAAATACCTATGGTACCTCTATTTATTGTTAAAAACCGATAGGACTAGCAAAATAGATTCATTGTATTCTCAAAATCGGTCAAACCTATGCTGCTAGCTATACTTGTGTGATGAATTTCAATAATAGTTCTAATTTTAATGGTTTAATAGAAATTACTATTATGATATTTGATGACACTTGTCATATTTGTTTGTGAAATTGTCTGTCAACTTCATAGAAATGCCGTTGGCAACACTGACTGACTCCCTCCCTCCTTGACGTTGGTTGGTAAAGTAGTGGGGATAGACGGTTGGCGATGGCAGGGAGCGAAGGATTGGGGTCAGTCGGTCGTTGGCATGAGTTTGGAATACAACTTAAAGTGTAGTCTATATGTATATCAGTTTGTTAAATATTAAAGTGTAACGTGGAGTAATTATTACAGCCTATTTTACGAAAAGAAGTGAGTATTATTATATATCAGAAGTGACAAGAACTTACGGTATGTAAAATATTTCTTACGGATTTTAATATGATTCCACCCGCCAAGTAATTATTTTTATTGGGTTGAGTAGAAAATTATTTAATTTGACTAAAAGTTCAAGGGTACGAAAGATTTTGCGAGCATGAATCGGTCGAGATTGCCTCGAGATTATCCGTTTGTGCTAGCTTTTTCGATCGAACTTATGAACAATAACGGGTACTTACCTAAATGTTATAATTTAATGATTTTATTTTTACTTAAGTGGGTGAAATCATTCGAGTTTTAATCTGATCGTTCGCATCCTAACGTTGTAGGGTAGGTATAGAAACCAAGTTTGAATTAGTATGTTGATTCGTTGTTCATGCGCACTGGTCTGTATTGCACAGAGACTATCCGGTAATGCTGACACCTTTCAACAAGTTTTAATTTTGATTGTCTGAAATGCCTGATATTATGCCTACCCTAAAATGTATATCATATGAAATTTGATATTAGCCGCTCATCCGAACATGAAATGGCCTGCACCTAATATTTAACGACTTTGACTGCTTAGTTAAGCTGTTCCATTTCAAACAATTGACATTCCCTTAATTTTTGGAATATACGCTTTGTTTACCGAAAGATATTTTAAAAATATTAACGAACTTAATAACAGCAAATAGTTTTACATTATTATGCATTACGATGATCATTTTATTGGTTACCCTCTGAAAACACATGACTCGTGTTACCGTGTATGAAATTAAGTGAAGGTACTTGAGTGTAAAAAACAAGCTTGAGTTTGAGCTTGAGCTTGAGTGTTAAAAGCAAGTCAGTCCTCTGTAGCATTTTTGTTACTTTTTGATATGCAGAACTGTAGGGTACTTAGGCAAGGCCTACTTTCCTGTCTAGACCCATAAACAAACATTTTTATGTCCATGCTATTAGTCGCCATTGTGCCCATGTAGCATAATGTACAAAATTAAATAAATACCCTTAAATAAATTAGAATATCTGTTGGCATAAGCAGAGTGTTATTGGCTGGGTTATGTTGAAATTATTATTTGTAAAGTTTCTGGAAATATTTATTTCTTATAATTTACTTAACATCAAAAATGAGTGATCGAATAAAGTTTCATAATAAAGTGGCCGTAAATAGCAAAGACCGAGCACAATCTTGAATTTCATAAAAGCCGGTACGGTCTTTGTCGTGCACCGGGCCTAACCATAAAGTTGATACAGGGGCTATCCGATAGTGCTAAAACTGTTCATGTACTGCTAATACCATAGCAGCTCAGTATAGTTTGAGTAGCCTCTAACCGCAAATGTCTAACCATGCTGGATTTAAAATAAGTAAGTTAATGATCATGATCAAGCCTACCCTCTAAAGCGAGTTTTTGAAGTAAAGTGAGCTAAACTTATAAAAATTGTAGACTATTTATTTATTATTATTTCTTAGGTAAACAATCAGTAGGTACATACTTATATTCTAATTGATAATTTAAAACTATTTATTTATTATTATTTCTTAGGTAAACAATCAGTACATACTTATATTCTAATTGATAATTTAAAACGACAACTGTTACTAGGGTCCATTAAACAGGTTTCACATAGTGAGACTATAGGAGCTAAAAAAAAAATGATATTAAGTAACGAGAGACTAAGGTAGACAAACTATAAAATGAAGCAATTTTTTTTAACAAATTACGATTAAAACAGAAAAACAAAAAGTACAATAAAAAAAAAACCTAGGGAATCTGGGGAGTCTCCTCGAAACAGCATTTTGACAAAATGTAAGTAGCAATTCTTGGTGGTTTTGAGCAAACAGATCTAGTTTGGGGACGTTAACCAGGCCATTGAACGTAATTAATGCTCGTCTAAAGAAAGTGTTTTGGGATCTGTGTTTGGCTAAGTACGCCATAGAAGTAAAGATTAATAACATTTTGGAACAAAGTGAGTATAGTTTGGCTATTTTCGCCTTAGAAGATGAAATTGATTTTGGAACCAAGTGAGTTCAGTTTGGCAATGTACGCCTTAGAAGATGAAATTGATTTTGAAACCAAGTGAGTTCAGTTTGACAAGTGAGTTCAGTTTGACTATGTACGCCATAAAAGTTGAAATTGATTTTGAAACCAAGTGAGTTCAGTTTGACTATGTACGCCTTAGAAGATGAAATTGATTTTGAAACCAAGTGAGTTCAGTTTGACAAGTGAGTTCAGTTTGACTATGTACGCCTAGAAGTTGAAATTAATTAACCATGCGAGATCTGTTTGGTCAAAGTTCAAAAAGTTCAAAAAGTTCAAAAAGTTCAAAAAGTTCAAAAAGTTCAAAAAGTTCAAAAAGTTCAAAAAGTTCAAAAAGTTCAAAAAGTTCAAAAAGTTCAAAAAGTTCAAAAAGTTCAAAAAGTTCAAAAAGTTCAAAAAGTTCAAAAAGTTTAAAAAGTTCAAAAAGTTCAAAAAGTTCAAAAAGTTCAAAAAGTTCAAAAAGTTCAAAAAGTTCAAAATGTTCAAAAAGTTCAAAATGTTCAAAAAGATCAAAAAGTTCAAAATGTTCAAAATGTTCAAAATGTTCACAAGGTCTCAAAAGGCGCAAATGTTTCAAAAAAATTCTAAGTTTAGTAATTAAAAGTCGTGTAGAGTTATTAAAAGTTAAAGATCGGATTTTGGATTTAGTTTATAAGTAAAGATTTTGGGTTAAGATTATATAAGTTTTTGGAGATGAATAAAGGTGAAAAGACAATGAATTAATTATGAATTAAAAATGAATTAATGATGAATTAAAGATGAATTTAAGATGAATTTAAGATGAATTTAAGATGAATTTAAGACGAGTTTAAGACTAATTTAAGATGCATTTAAGATGAATTTAAGATGAATTTAAGATGAATTTAAGATGAATTTAAGATGAATTTAAGATGAATTTAAGATGAATTTAAGATGAATTTAAGATGAATTTAAGATGAATTTAAGATGAATTTAAGATGAATGTAAGATGAATATAAGATGAATATAAGATGAATTTAAGATGAATTTAAGATGAATTTAAGATGAATTAAATATGAATTAAAAATGAATTAAATATGAATTTAAAAATGAATTTAAGAGAAAATAAATGTGAATTATTTATAAATTAAAGATAAGCGATTTATAGAAGACTTATTACTTACTAAAATATCAACTTAAGATTAACTAAAGATGAGTTACAGTTTTAGGTGTTCAATTACAGTTTAACAGTTCAGTTTTACAACTGAATCACAGTTTTAAATAAAAATTGGACAAAGATTCTAATTAAAGTTAGTGCGTCGTAAACCTGAACTACTAGATTGTTTAAGTACCGAAACAGTAACTGTCGAGAAGATGTTTGCATTTCAGCAAGGACAATGAGGAGATGACATTACTAGTACATGCCTGCAGTGCCATGGCAGGGCATGGCATGGAGAAATTCAAGTTGATAAGTTCTTCGCTGTCAGAATTAATGATGGCGTTTTTATGCATTTACTGAGCTAAGTTAAACGTATCCTTTGTAGCATTTAAAGTGCAAGACTAAGTACAGAGAACTCGTCTAAATGCCGTGGACAGTGTACATTTAGTGTTTTATATTTTTGGAATATATTGTTACTTTTTAATTATATCACAATTGGAAAACCTATTCATTGCAACTAGATATAAAGCAGATGAATGATAATATATTTATTCACAGTGTGCTTGCAGATCTGTAAATTTTATGACGAGTTTCAGATCCTTAAAACTCCAGGCAAAGTTAGTAGCGATGCACCGCAGAAGGTGCCACAGGACACAGCCGTGACGCACCGCATGAGCAGCATGAGCAGTGATGCACCACGGAAGGCGCCGCATCAGTGGTCTGAACCGTGATGCGCCACGGAAGGCGCCGCACCAGCGGCCTGAGCCGTGATGCGCCATGGAAGGCGCCGCATCAGTGGTCTGAGCCGTGATGCGCCACGGAAGGCGCCGCACCAGCGGCCTGAGCCGTGATGCGCCATGGAAGGCGCCGCATCAGTGGTCTGAGCCGTGATGCGCCACGGAAGGCGCCGCACCAGCGGCCTGAGCCGTGATGCGCCATGGAAGGCGCCGCATCAGTGGTCTGAGCCGTGATGCGCCACGGAAGGCGCCGCACCAGCGGCCTGAGCCGTGATGCGCCATGGAAGGCGCCGCATCAGTGGTCTGAGCCGTGATGCGCCACGGAAGGCGCCGCACCAGCGGCCTGAGCCGTGATGCGCCATGGAAGGCGCCGCATCAGTGGTCTGAGCCGTGATGCGCCACGGAAGGCGCCGCACCAGCGGCCTGAGCCGTGATGCGCCATGGAAGGCGCCGCATCAGTGGTCTGAGCCGTGATGCGCCACGGAAGGCGCCGCACCAGTGGCCTGAGCCGTGATGCGCCATGGAAGGCGCCGCATCAGTGGTCTGAGCCGTGATGCGCCACGGAAGGCGCCGCACCAGCGGCCTGAGCCGTGATGCGCCATGGAAGGCGCCGCATCAGTGGTCTGAGCCGTGATGCGCCACGGAAGGCGCCGCACCAGCGGCCTGAGCCGTGATGCGCCATGGAAGGCGCCGCATCAGTGGTCTGAGCCGTGATGCGCCACGGAAGGCACCACATCAACAGCTTGAGCCATGACGCGCCTCTGAAGGTGCCGTAGTAACAGGCTGAGCCGCGAGTTACGTAGCAAGGAGAAGAATTATGTAGTTTATTACCACAATTTTATTTTGTTTTATATTTTATTTTATTTGTTTATTAGGTACACAAAACAGAGTACAATCGAGAATTTACAGGCATAAATACTATTAAGTTATGAGCTAGACAGTACCCCAAAACATGCGTACACAGAATGCATAGAACAGGAAAGTTAGTAAATAGCGTGTAACCAGGCTTAACTAGTAGTAGGTGATTAAAGTTAACATTTACTTGGAACTTAGGTGTACTCATACAATTATTTTATTACAGTAAGTGCACACACTTCGAGTTAAGACTCGAAGAGATTGCAGAATTAATTAAATAACTAATTTGAGTTTTCGGCACACTCTAATGAAAGAGTGGCCAAAGATGCATTCTTGAAGTTATTTAGATTATTGTTAAAGATATGAATTTTATCACTGTATTTAATCAATAAATCGTTAAATAGGCGACACATTCTGACAACGGGGTAATTCTGATAAGAGGCGTTGTTTGAATGGACTTGTAAGGCGAAAGTGTTCTGAAAGGGTTGCCGAGGTCTAGGCTTTATATTTAGATTAATAAGATATTTAGATTAATAAGATAAGCAAGGAGAGTCGATATGCGAGTGGGTAATTTTGAAATGATACAGTAGATCATGATATTTGCGACGATTTTCTAATAACATTAAATGAAAATGATGGAGCTTTGCAGTATAGTTAGGCAATTTCCTATTAAGACCACATCTGTAACTTAAAATATTCAGAAACTTTTTCTGGACCCTGTCAATCCGGTCAGCGTGAATATTGTAGTAGGGAGACCAAATTACTATTTGACTTTTAAAAACAATTAACTGTTTGACTGTATTTTTAACCATGGAGATGTCTTCCTATCACACTCGGAGTATAATTTATGCTATAGGAATATTTAATTTAAATAATATTTTACCCGAATGCATTGTTTATGGCTGGGATGCGAAGACTTTTCTGATACAATACTGTTATATTATCTTAGAAATTTCATTTAGTTAACTTTTTTTGCATACAGGCTTTGAATATGGTAAACGGGATATCTAACTGTAATTATTTTTAGATAGAATTATATTTTTAATATCTGTTTATTCTAAGAAATGACTAAGATTTATTTGGGTGTCTTCGTATCTTCTACTTAATAATTTCATTTTGTTTACAAGTTTTATATTGTAATTTTGGATTTGTCTTAATTTGTTCTTATTAGTTGTCTGAATTTTGGTAGTCATTCAAGTTTCAAGTTTTGTTTAGTCATACATATACACAGTTATCATGTTATCATTATGCTCTTAGCATGTGCTTCCAGAGTAAGCACACTGTCGGATGGCCGAATTTGATAGACATTAGATTTTTTTAGATTGTATTTGTATGGTCATCCTTTCTCATTAAGTATTTGTGTTTTAATTCAAGTTTTGTTTGTTAGACATTCAATTTTTTTTTTAGATTGTATTTGAATGGTCATCTTTTCTTATTAAGTAGGTATTTGTTTTAAATTCAAGTTTTGTTTGTTAGACATTCAATTTTTTTTTTGGATTGTGTTTTAATGGTCATCTTTTCTCATTATTTGTTTTGAATTCAGGCTTTGTTTATTAAGTTATCATATTATTATATTGTGCACTTAGCATGTGCTTCCAGAGTAAGCACAGTGTCGGATGGCCGAATGTGATGAATTTCAATAATAGTTCTAATTTTAATGGTTTAATAGAAATTACTATTATGATATTTGATGACACTTGTCATATTTGTTTGTGAAATTGTCTGTCAACTTCATAGAAATGCCGTTGGCAACACTGACTGACTCCCTCCCTCCTTGACGTTGGTTGGTAAAGTAGTGGGGATAGACGGTTGGCGATGGCAGGGAGCGAAGGATTGGGGTCAGTCGGTCGTTGGCATGAGTTTGGAATACAACTTAAAGTGTAGTCTATATGTATATCAGTTTGTTAAATATTAAAGTGTAACGTGGAGTAATTATTACAGCCTATTTTACGAAAAGAAGTGAGTATTATTATACTTGTTTGTCTTATTATTTCAGGGTAAGAAGTAACAGAATCCAAATAGAGTTTCTTTGCCGGTATAATATGTCCGAGCACTATGAATTTGCGGCAGGTGAATATAGCTCACTGCAAAGTGTCCAACAAATAACAGCGGGGTGGAACCGCCTCAAGACCGACGAGTTGAGCCTAGGTAGGACGGTGACCAGTGGAAAATTGTACGTTTTGATAGCAACCATACCTGTTTTGACCTTTTGCTATTTATCAATGAGGATTTTTAAAGTAGGTAAAAAAAATTATATATCGAGGGTGCAGTGTTAAAACCCTCGATATGTAAGTATTAGTTACTTTAATATACTCCGTAGTACATAACTACTAAGTTTTGTTTTCAGTGTCCATTGAGCCGTACCTAACTAAACTAACTCATAGAACTACATAATGTATTTTTTATGTGCGTAGACTAAGCAGTTTGCACTAAAGGAATGATTGCAGGATGCAGGATAGAGAATACAGAAATACCTTTATGAGCATGTCCGTATATTAATGTATTAGTTTCTTTTCAGATTCCACGGGCCATCCACAAACCAAACATTCCACCTTACATAGGTATTTGCATAACTTGTAAATAATATACCTATTATAATTTATGACAAATAAATTTATTTACACACAGAAAATTGTCTTTTTAACAAAATAATGTTGAACTAATGAAGAGGGCTTTCTTTGTAGGTGATTATGGTTGATAAGGTTATTAAAAAATCAAGCTACCAATAGAGATAAATATTTTTAAGGCATTTGTAATATTCTATTCATTAACATAACGTAGAAGTTCTGCGCGTCTTTGGCCTTGCCGAAGCAGACCCGCAGGTGATGGGTCCTCTGCAGCCTTCGTTTTCGACTCGTACATCTTCGTCCAATGTCACCCTGTTATTAAAAAAATTTTACTAAAGTTTTAGATAGGTAGGTTACTATACTCAGTTTTTACTTTGCCTAAATTCGTAGTGTAGTAGGTAGGTAGTTCGTAGTTGGTAAACTGAGATCCAATGACACGTCTTCACTATTGAAACATTGAGTGAATTGGGTAAATGTATGAGAAGTGTTGACTCACACTAACCTAATTTGTTATTATTAATTTAAGACCTTTACAATAACATTATAAGCAGGATAACACATAGAAATCTATGGGTAGTTAACCTCAAATGAACTAGGTACTCACCTTCGAATGCACCGCCCGCAGCAAGGTAGGCCCGTACTACTAGTTTTAGGCTCTAAATCGGGTTTTAGACGTTTGATGAGGTAGAATTCCCAGGGTTTTGATAATCTCCAGAGGCACTGAAACTCAACAACGTCAAAAGGATCACATACCACATACGTCTCTGATTATTTTCCGTTGAATCTTTCTGTTTTGCTTATCGGCGTGCATCGCAATAAGATGATTATAGTAAGGTATCGCCATCCTTTGAAAAGTTAGCAAAACAAAATCTAAAAGACAAGCGGAAGACTTATCTCGTTTTCAAAAACTGTCGACGAAAAAATTTCCCGCGCAGAAACGTCAAAAGACGAGAAAATGTGGCGGTCATCTTACCATTTGACGACAAAATTCAAAAATCAAAATTCGAATTCCGAGTAAGTCTTCATTTGACAGATGATGACGACATATTTAGGCGGTCATCTTAGCTCGTGTAGAGATATAGACATATCTCTACTTTTGACGAGATAAACCGACTCTCGTGGCGGTCATCTTAGGCCTACTGGTCTTTATCAGTCATAACTAGCTAAATTAGTAATCGTCCTAGTCTGTAATTACCCCGTTACTAACCGCATCAGTCAACTTGCTACGTTAGTAACCGCCCTAGTCTTATTGACTCCGTTAGTAACCGCCCCAGTCATAACTTGCCACGTTAGTAACTGCCCGGCCTTCATTTTCTCCTGGAGTAACTATATCAGTCTTTATTTACTCCTTTAGTAGCCGCCCTGATCAATATTTCTCGTGTTAAGTAACCGCCCCGGTCACTTATTACCTCGTTAGTCAAATATTTTTCGGTTACTAAATAAACCTGTTAGTAACACAAACATTTATAAAGATTGTTTTATTTCTAGGTGGAATGCAATCTTCATCCAATCAAGAAACTACTCATCAAAGCATTAGGGAATGGACCAAAAGTGTAAGTATTTTTAACTTGCTTCAAAAAAAAAGGAGGATTTCTTTTCAATACAATTGTATGCTTTTAATTTTTTTATGTTTGTAATCGCCAACTTAAACATAAACTTATTATTCCAGCTGGCGTTGTTAGTAAAATCGAGAAATATGTTTCATATTTCATCAGTTTGTAATTCAACAATTCAAAAAGTTGGCCTTTGCCGTACATACCAGCCGGTCTACTCTTGAACGCGATATGGGTTTTCTGTCAGAATTCCGTGAAAACTTAAAATTGGGATCGGAATCGCGTTCAAGAGTACGGCTGCTCTGTCATATATAATGTGGTGGTGTGTTGATGTGTTGGATGGATGGGTGTGGCTGCAGAGACACGTTGCGGATGGCGGGGCGCGCGCGGCGGGCGCTGGCGATGGACAAGTGCTCGGAGCTGGCGCGCACGGTCGACAACTGGGAGGCCGGGCTCGTGGCGCATTGCTGCAACGAGTTCATCAGAGGTACAGTACATTACTCACGTGTGGCATGCCGCGCTGGCGATGCCAAGTGCTCGGAGCTGGCGCGCACGGTCGACAACTGGGAGGCCGGGCTCGTGGCGCATTGCTGCAACGAGTTCATCAGAGGTACAGTACATTACTCACGTGTGGCATGCCGCGCTGGCGATGGACAAGCGTCTTATGGACACGGCCGTTTGTTATATGTGAATGCGTTTTGTAACTTCGGGGCTTCCCCTTCCGCTACTACCATCTGAACTGAGAGGCTATTCGTCTTTTGATAATAATATAGGTAGCGGCACGTAACTTTAGCGCTGACCGTCAAAAACATGGTTCCTGAGGGGGGCTAGCGGGATGAAGGGCGGGCGTGCGTAGTGCCAATTGGCTCTCCCCTCCCCGCACCGATACAGTGTCCAGTCGCCTTCTCAATTGTATTGTTGAAGTGAAAACTTCTTTAGCGGCGTTGAGCACTTTTTCTGTAATGGGTATAAAATCTTAAACTCGCGTCAGCGCGTCAGGACACGTGACCTGATCGAAAAAGCGTAAGACGGATGGAGAGTAGACAGCTATCCCCTCTCTACGGCGCGGCGAAAATGTATGCCTGGGCCTACTGTTTCGTTTAGGCAGCGCAGGGCGCTTGCGCGAATGTTCGTGTATGTTACAGCGTGCCAAATAACAAACAAGCCCCCCCTAACCATTCCAAAATATCAAACATGCTCAACGTTAATAATCAAGTTTTCACTTCTGCCGGCACTCCCGGAGTGCAACCCGTCATTTTTATTGACAGCTAATGTTATTATTTTTCTACTCCCCATAAACTTGTTAAAAATTATGTCTTAGGTACATACTACTGATCTTTGGACATCTTACTATTTGATATTACATTAAAATAATGTCATAATCGTTATTTAGCTTATAAATACTTAAAGTTATAATTTGTATTGCGTGCGGCGACAGTGCACATGCGCAGCTATCCCCTCCGCGTATCGCTCAGCGCTAGACTTATGTGCCGCTAGTTATACCAAATGATCTGAGAGGCCATTCTTTTGATATTAGTATTTTGTTATTCGTATATAAGTGTTAATATTTGTTAATAATATAATTGTTTTGTATTACAGAGGACACACTGTCTAAAATAGGTCCCGGCAAGCGGATAGCAGAACGACGGGCGTACCTCTTCGATGGACTGCTGTTACTGTGCAAACCTGTTACTAGTCTCGTGAGTATTTTATTAAAATTTAGAAAATAAATATTTTAGACAATCCACACAACGCTATCTGGCCACAAACTAAGCAGAGCTTGTACTATGGGAAGCTGATATACTAGTTATATGTATACATTTTTTTTGTAAATACATACTTAGAATACAATATAACACCCAGACAGAGAAGAAACATCTGTGCTCACCACACAAATATTTGTTCTCGGTGGGGATCGAACCCACGACCTACGGCGTAGAAGGCAGTGCTACTGAGCTGAGAGGCCAGTCGTCATGTAAGGCCATGTAAAACAAAAATGTAAAAGAAAAAAAAGGAAATCCTTCAAAAATAAAATTTTATTCAAAAGGCGGGTTTCTCTTATTTTAAAGTAAATTTTGACTGACCTCTAAGCTCAGTTAGTAGCTCTGTTTTCTGTCGGGTCGGTCGTGGGTTCGATCCCCACCGAGAACAAATATTTGTGTGGTGAACACAGATGTTTGTTCTCTGTCTGGGTGTTATATTGTATTCTAAGTATGTACATATTTACAAAAAAATAATTATGAAATTTAGCAGCTATCTGTAGGTCTATCACAAGTTCTGTCTGGCTATGTCTCTGTCTCTGGTTTTGAGTCTGTGTGAGTGCTCACCAGTGTATTATACTGTGTGTGTGACGTTTCGACGTAGGATTTATTTAGTAAACACTCACACAGACTCAAAACCAGAGACAGAGCTTATTTTAGGCTAACTGGTTCCCGTAGTACAAGCTCTGCTTAGTTTGAGGTTAGATAGCGTTGTTTTTTTTATATAACTAGCCGATGGAACAAGCATATGGCCCACCTGATGTTAAGCGGTAACCATCGCCTATAACAAAGCATTGCCTCGTAGGTCACGCACATCAGGAACGTGCCCTACGATGCACTACCCTGCGTCTATCAACTTAGGCTTACAATTTTTTTTTTGTTTGGATTGTCCAAAATATTTATTTATTATTCTTTCGCTTTGTTTTTGGATCAATAATGAATGTTGATAATGTTTGTTGTCAGGTTGGCGTCGGCAACAGCGGCGGCGGCGGCAGCTTCTCCAACGGCATGCAACAACTCAAGCTGAAGGAGAAACTGCACGTCAGGAAGATATCACTCGTCGACAGAGCCGATACAGACGGTCAGTACAACTGCATCGGGTGGGATGACATTTATTATTATTGATTTTGATTTAACTTTTGAAACTATCATGATTTTTAACATAATTTTTATGAAACGGGATATTTACAATGATATAATTTTGAGTTTTGACTTCCGATATTTTGGCACAGTTGCATGCACCATGATCACGGTTGAACTGTTTCGGATAGAAAGCCAAATCTCAAAATTTAAGCATAGTAAATATCCTGTTGTGTCATAAAAATAGGGTTTTTGACGTGACAACGTTTTATAATTCGATGGAGCTGGCTGCACGCACGATAAAACATGACGTCATGCGACGTTACCTCGCTCTGAGGCGTTCCATTGCGCGGCTTGAAGTGCAAGCGAGAGCGCGGAACGAGCGACAAAGAGGCACGCACGGCCTCCGCGTTCGGCAGCGTTCGACATCTGTCTCTCTCCTACTTGAGTGAGCGATGCGTCCGCGTGGACAGCTGTATGACGTTGTCTTCAACTATCGTCAGTAGACCGACTGTACAGACAAGCGATGATTGCTTGTTGTAGAGTGGCGTCACGTGGTGGAGGTGTGGTCGCGCGGCAGCAGCTCGCCCGTGCTGCTGGGCTGCGGCTCGTGCCAGGAGAAGCGGAACTGGATGTGCGACCTCGTCATGCTCAACACCAAGCCCATGCTGGACCGCAGCCTCGACAGGTATGTCACGCACTCATCCACCCGATACTTACTTGTGGATTACTACTCTGGGATAGCCAAGTCGTCGGCGGTATAATAACTCAAAATAGAATTGTGTGCGTTCAGGAAGTTATCTACCGCTAGCGCCATCTAGTGACCGACGTCATCAACGACGACAGCGGCAGCACCACGAGATGTCAAAAGACCAAGCTCTCACTGTCACTGTCAAACGTCACGTCAAAGGAAGATGAAACCGTAACAAGCTTCACTTCACTTCATTCGTTTTGTCCGTTGCAACGCACACATTTTTTTAAATTGTACTTTATAAGTGCAGATGATGAATTTGCCGAACTGTACAACGCCATGTATGAATTGATGAGGAAAGATATATTTCGTCAATAAGGAATGATGTATATTCCAGCATCCTCCTGGACCTGGAGAAGCGGCACCCCCTCCAGCTGCCCCCCGCGGAGTTGTACCGCTTCGCAGTGCAGGACTCGCCCGATAACATACTGCTGGAGAAAAGTCCCACCGGCGTTGTACCGCTTATCAAGGTAAACTAGTCAATGTACCGCTTATTTAGGTAATATACCATATCATAATCATAATAATTTATTTGCCTCAATGAGGTGTATGAAGATTTTAAAAAATTTATAAGTGTTTCCTCATAGCTGGGATGCAAATTATGGGTTCATGCTATTTTACTTTGGAAACTACACAAACAAGTGCCTAATTGCTCAACTGTTTTTTGTGTATTTTTTACATTTTGTAAGTGTTGTTTAGCTATAAGTTTCCTTGTATAAACAAATGATCCCTAATAATTCTAATTAATAATTCTATTCTACTACCGTTTGTCAAGATAACATGTTAGTCAATGTACCGCTTATTAAGTTAACATGGTAGCCAATGTACCGCTTATTAAGAGAACATGCTCTTTGGCGAGTCAATGTACTGCTTATCAAGGGAACAGTCACTCTGGCTATAAGTCCATGTACCGCTTATCAAAAGAACAGTCTCTCTGGCGATAAGTCCATGTACCGCTTATCAAAAGAACATGCTCTCTGGCGATAAGTCCATGTACCGCTTATCAAGGAAACAGTCTCTGGCGATAAGTCTATGCACCGCTTATCAAGGTAACATGCTTCTTCTTCTTATCGTGTCACTGATTCTTTCGAACCAAGTGTGGTGAAAGGATTTTAAGTGCGCCTCGAAGAGGCTCCTTTCGTGCACTTGACACATATTTTCGAACTTTTTAGGTTCTACGATATGCCGGTTTCCTCACGATGTTTTCCTTCACCGTTATCATGTACCGCTTATCAAAGGAACATCCTCTTTGGCGATAAGTCCATATACCGCTTATCAAGAGAACAGTCTCTCTGGCGATAAGTCAATGTACCGCTTATCAAGGGAACAGTCTCTCTGGCGATAAGTCAATGTACCGCTTATTCTCAGATATATAAAAACTCAATATAAATACATGTATTGTTTGTCCACAGGGTGCCACACTCCTAAAGCTAGTGGAACGTCTAACCTACCACATCTACGCGGATTTGAACCTAGTACGAACGTTCCTTACCACCTACCGCTCGTTCTGCTCGGCGAGCGAACTAATAGATCTACTTATAGAGAGATTCCATATACCAGAGCCTGGGGAAGTGTATGACGCGCCTAGACACGGTACGTTTAACCAAGTTTGATTTGGCACTGACTAGCCCCTATAGAGGGTAGCGTTATCTTATCTTATCTCATACCTTTAAACGAGAAAATCTTGTATATATGTATACAAGGTGTATCTAAATATGTGTACTATGCGAAGGTGGGGGGTTTCAGACCACAATGGTGATCAGTTGTGGGGGGGAGATAATTAAAAATTCCTATTTTCAGTTTCCCATACAAAAATATTTAATTTCATAATGCCTAAATAAATTGACAACCCTATCCTTGTAACCCCTTGACCCCTTGACCTACTACCTCTGTAGGTCTACTTCTACTACCTACTACCTCTGTAGCTGAGTTTAGGGTTGTCACTTTATACAAAGTCAGCTGTTCTTGTTGAAACTTCGTTGCAGTTTTTTTCAGACATACCAATCGAAGTTCGAAAAGTCGTTGAACAAAAGTTGTTCCCCAGGGGGTGGAAATTCACCCCCCTTCAGGATAGTACACATATTTTGATACACGTTGTATATATAATCAGAGTCTCGGAAACGGCGCCAACGATTTTCACAATATTTTGTATACAGGAGTTTTCGAGGGCGATAAATCGATCTAGCTAGGATTCATTTTTAGAAAATGACGAGAAGTTGGTGTTTTGGAGCAACTAACTGCAAGCTATTCCAGCAGATGGCGTTGTTAATTAAAAATAAGCCAATAAAGATACGACTCTTCCTGACATCTATTGGCGAGTAATATTTTTTTTAACCCCGAGCGAAGCTCGGTCATACCAGCTCGTGGTATTTTATGGAGAATTTAAGAGATTCAATATCTACCAGTAGGCGAAATTTGGTTAAATTTGGACGAACCGATTTTAAGATGTACCCTAAAAACTAAACTAAGATATGTATTGTAAGTTATAATTTTTATGTCTTTTGCGCACGCCAGTACCAAGGATCAAGACTCATAAAAAGGATCCTAGTCCTAATTCATCGTTACTTGAAATTGATATAGGTAAAGTATCAAAATTAATTTAGTTATTGTTACAAAAATCAAACAGAGGTTTCAGCGGAGTCACCTTTTAATAAAAATCACACTACAATGTATACGGTTCTTCATTTTGTATTTTTTTTCACGCAAATATTTAAAAAAGTAAAATATAAAAAAGGTAGTGTTGTGTGATGACTACAATATGAATAATATAAATATAGTGGACAATTCACACAACACTACCCAGACCCAAACTAAGCAGAGTTTATACTATGGGAACCAGATGGCTGATATAATACTTGAATACATTTTTTTGTAGATACATACTCAGAATACAATATAACACCCAGACAGAGAACAAATATCAATGTTCACCACACAAATATTTGTTCTCGGTGGGAATCGAACCCACGACCTACGGCGCAGATGGCAGAGCTAATACCAACTGAGCTAAGAGGCCAATGAATGTATGTAATGTCGTATTTCAGCGGAGAGTATAGAGAGCGTAGCGAGTAGCGACGCGGAGAAACTGAGCAAAAACACAGCGAGAGAGGACTGGAAGAGATACAGGAAGGAGTTCCAACAACCTGTGCAGTTCAGGTGAGATATACAGGGTTATTCATTATTAGCTACAAATACTCAGGAATTACTTATGTTCAACAAATGAAATTAGAAATGATTGATGATTTTTTTTTAAGTTTTGTTACGAAAATTCCGAGAAAATTGATGAAGATTATACTCTAGAATCATTGGCGCGTTGTTACATCTAACAGTTCATTTTCAAATCAAAGGCGAGCCACCTGACCTATTTTGACCTTTGATCGTTGCTGCGCGCCGCGAGCGACACTCTGCGTTCAGTGATCGCCTGGTGCCGACGATAGGTCATCGTCTTGTTCTCCGTGGCAATCATTATGCAATATGTCGTAAAGAAATTAATAAAAATAAAGTTTTGATACAAAAACTTAAATCAGTTTAGAAATTTAATTGATTCGGCCAAACAAATACTCACAACCCAAAAACTAAGCCCTGTCAGTTTGTTTAGCTAATAATGAATAACCCTGTATTGAAGGTAATAATATTATTTCAGAGTAATAAACGTGTTCCGTCATTGGGTGGACCAGCACTTCTACGACTTCGAGGGTGACCCGGCGCTGCTGGCGCGGCTGCGGCGCTTCCTGGAGTCCGTGGACGGCAAGCCCATGCGGAAGTGGGTGCAGAGCGTCCTCAAGACTCTGCACAGGAAGGTGAGTCTACGAGACACTTCGAGGGCGACCCGGCGCTGCTGGCGCGGCTGCGGCGCTTCCTGGAGTCCGTGGACGGCAAGCCCATGCGGAAGTGGGTGCAGAGCGTCCTCAAGACTCTGCACAGGAAGGTGAGTCTACGAGACACTTCGAGGGCGACCCGGCGCTGCTGGCGCGGCTGCGGCGCTTCCTGGAGTCCGTGGACGGCAAGCCCATGCGGAAGTGGGTGCAGAGCGTCCTCAAGACTCTGCACAGGAAGGTGAGTCTACGAGACACTTCGAGGGCGACCCGGCGCTGCTGGCGCGGCTGCGGCGCTTCCTGGAGTCCGTGGACGGCAAGCCCATGCGGAAGTGGGTGCAGAGCGTCCTCAAGACTCTGCACAGGAAGGTGAGTCTACGAGACACTTCGAGGGCGACCCGGCGCTGCTGGCGCGGCTGCGGCGCTTCCTGGAGTCCGTGGACGGCAAGCCCATGCGGAAGTGGGTGCAGAGCGTCCTCAAGACTCTGCACAGGAAGGTGAGTCTACGAGACACTTCGAGGGCGACCCGGCGCTGCTGGCGCGGCTGCGGCGCTTCCTGGAGTCCGTGGACGGCAAGCCCATGCGGAAGTGGGTGCAGAGCGTCCTCAAGACTCTGCACAGGAAGGTGAGTCTACGAGACACTTCGAGGGCGACCCGGCGCTGCTGGCGCGGCTGCGGCGCTTCCTGGAGTCCGTGGACGGCAAGCCCATGCGGAAGTGGGTGCAGAGCGTCCTCAAGACTCTGCACAGGAAGGTGAGTCTACGAGACACTTCGAGGGCGACCCGGCGCTCCGCCGCTGCTGGCGCGTATTATCTGGGTTTTTGTCAAATAAGGAAATTACATCGTCGATGTACAGCGTAAATAGAGTAGGTCCCGGGATGCTACCTTGGGGAACCCCGAAAGAAACGTTACCGTCATAGCGCTGGAGTGACCAGCAATTGAGACAAACTGACCACGATTCGATGTGTAACTACGGAATCAATCCAGGGCGACACCTCTCATTCCTAGGCACTCCAGCTTTCTTAGGATAGATAAATAATTTATTTGCCTTAAAATTAAACACATATATGATACAAAAAACAAGGAAAATACAAAAACAAAGCATAATAAGAACTAAAAATGCAACTAAAATATAAACTAAAAAAAAAGTGGTGTGCGTATTACAGCTTGACAAACTGGGAATAGCTCAGCGCATAAGGTTTGCTCGATAGCAAAACACTGATTTTCAGCTACTGTATTAAGATTATAGACCGTGTCGAAAGCCTTCGCAAGGTCTAGAAAGACGCCAATGCATTGTTTTCCTCTGTCCAGGGTTGAAACTACATTGTTAAGTAACATGTGACATGTTGTGTTGTTGCTAGGCGGAGGTGGGATTGTTGTGTGGCGTGGCGCACGTGTTTCCTTTCTATCCCTCTCTCTCTCCCCACTCTGTCTGTCTCTCTCTCACGTGTTGTTCCTGTTGCTAGAGCATAGAGGCGGAGGTGGGCTTGTACTCGGGCGTGGCGCACGTGTTCGACCGCGCGCCCCCGCCGTCTCTCTCTCACGTGTTGTTCCTGTTGCTAGAGCATAGAGGCGGAGGTGGGCTTGTACTCGGGCGTGGCGCACGTGTTCGACCGCGCGCCCCCCGCCGTCTCTCTCTCACGTGTTGTTCCCGTTGCTAGAGCATAGAGGCGGAGGTGGGCTTGTACTCGGGCGTGGCGCACGTGTTCGACCGCGCGCCCCCCGCCGTCTCTCTCTCACGTGTTGTTCCCGTTGCTAGAGCATAGAGGCGGAGGTGGGCTTGTACTCGGGCGTGGCGCACGTGTTCGACCGCGCGCCCCCCGCCGTCTCTCTCTCACGTGTTGTTCCCGTTGCTAGAGCATAGAGGCGGAGGTGGGCTTGTACTCGGGCGTGGCGCACGTGTTCGACCGCGCGCCCCCCGCCGTCTCTCTCTCACGTGTTGTTCCCGTTGCTAGAGCATAGAGGCGGAGGTGGGCTTGTACTCGGGCGTGGCGCACGTGTTCGACCGCGCGCCCCCCGCCGTCTCTCTCTCACGTGTTGTTCCCGTTGCTAGAGCATAGAGGCGGAGGTGGGCTTGTACTCGGGCGTGGCGCACGTGTTCGACCGCGCGCCCCCCGCCGTGCTGCGCCACGTGGCCGACCCCCCGAGCCACGCGTGGCACCCCCTCGCGCTGCATCCCGTCGAGCTGGCACGACAACTCACGCTGCTCGAGTTCCACATGTATCGGCTGGTGAGTACACACAACACATTCTAGTTCTAATCTTGTACCTTTAAACGAGAAAATATCTCGAAAACGGCGCTAACGATTTTCACGAAATTTATTATACAGGGGTTTTCGGGGGCGATAAATCGATCTAGCTAGAATTCATTTTAAGAAAATATTTTTTTAACCCTGATTTCAATAATTAAATATTAACTGAATATGTAACTGCTCCTGCCATCTATTGGCGATTGTGAGTAACTAACTGCAAGCATATCCAGCAGATCGTATTAGGTAAGAATAAGCCAATAAAGATTATGGACTCATAATTTCTAAAAAATACAGATTACCAATAAAATACAAACCGAGCGAAGCTCGGTCACCAACTCCTAGTATTTCTTTATTTAATGGTACCTCATATCAGCCGCTTTCCCCCAGAGAAGGATACCGTATGGCATAACACTATGGAAGTAGCTGAAGTAAACTAGCCTAGCTGTAGCTTCATCAGTAAGCCATCTTATAGTCCGAACTGCATATGCAGCCGAACTTAGCCTAGCTGCAAGTGCTTTGATTTGCAGTCCCCACTGCAATTTTGTGTCTATATTAAGTCCTAAGAAAATAGTAGAATCTACAAGGTTAAGTGACTCTCCATTTAGTATCATATCAGTTGGCCAGAGAGTCACATTTCCTGACACATTTCCAGGAACACAGAATTACTAACTCAATTTTAATGTGGTTTTAGTAAATAAGTTCAATTACATATTAGTTTCTTTATAAATATAGTCTTAAAGTCAGATAAGTAAAATTTATCCTTTAACTTTTAGGTGAAACCATCCGAGCTGGTAGGAGCCGTGTGGACCAAGAAAGACAAAGAGAAGACCAGTCCTAACTTACTGAAGATCATCAAACATACCACTAATGTAAGAGTAACCTCCAAGTTTCTTCAACTTCTTGATCCTCTCAACTGTCATTATCCTCCCAAACTTTGTTCCCCTCAACTATTTTAGCCCCCAAACATTGATAATCCCCTCATTTCAACTTCAGACACTTTCTTGACCCCCTCAACTGTTTTAACCTCCAAACTTTCTCCCTTCAAATTTTTAACCCCCCCACATTTATGGTCTCCTTATTTCAACTGCAGGCACTAGACCCCCTCTTGTTTTAACCCGAATCTTTCTTGACACACCAACGGTTTAACCCCAAACTTTCTTGATCCCTTTAACTGTTTTAACACCAAACTGTCTTGATCCTCTCAAGCGTAATAACCTTCAAACTTTGATATCCTCAACTGTTTTAACCTCTAAACTTTCTTGATCTCCTCAACTGTGTTATCCTGCAAACTCAATACTCAATATATTTATTGCATACACATTGGTTAGTTTATGTACAGACATAGTTCTTAGTCTTCCTTTAACTTCCTTAATCCCCTCGACTGTCCAAATTTTGATCCCTTCAACTGTTTTAACCTCAAACTTTTTTGTTCCTTAAAAAATAATACTTTCTGGTTTAGTTCACCCGTTGGATGGAGAAGTGGATAATAGAGAGTGAGAACCTGGAAGAGAGAGTAGCCGTGGTATGCCGGATCCTGGAGCTGGGGCTGGCGCTGCGCGACCTCAACAACTTCAACGCCGTGCTGGCGGTGTGGGCGGCCTGTGGCAGCGCCGCCGTGCACCGCCTCAAGACCACCTTCCAGGTACCTAGGCCTCCTAGGCCTCCTAGCGCGACCTCAACAACTTCAACGCCGTGCTGGCGGTGTGGGCGGCCTGTGGCAGCGCCGCCGTGCACCGCCTCAAGACCACCTTCCAGGTACCTAGGCCTCCTAGGCCTCCTAGCGCGACCTCAACAACTTCAACGCCGTGCTGGCGGTGTGGGCGGCCTGTGGCAGCGCCGCCGTGCACCGCCTCAAGACCACCTTCCAGGTACCTAGGCCTCCTAGGCCTCCTAGCGCGACCTCAACAACTTCAACGCCGTGCTGGCGGTGTGGGCGGCCTGTGGCAGCGCCGCCGTGCACCGCCTCAAGACCACCTTCCAGGTACCTAGGCCTCCTAGGCCTCCTAGCGCGACCTCAACAACTTCAACGCCGTGCTGGCGGTGTGGGCGGCCTGTGGCAGCGCCGCCGTGCACCGCCTCAAGACCACCTTCCAGGTACCTAGGCCTCCTAGGCCTCCTAGCGCGACCTCAACAGCTTCAACGCCGTGCTGGCGGTGTGGACGGTGGGCGGTGTGTGGCAGCTATCTATATCTACAATGCTATGCTATGACTGAGTGACTGTGTGCAGATGGTGCCCTTGCGGCTGACGCGCGCGCTGGACGAGTTCCGCTCGCTGAACTCGGACCACTTCCGGCGCTACCAGGAGCGCCTGCGCAGCATCAACCCGCCCTGCGTGCCCTTCTTCGGCATGTACCTCACCAACCTGCTGCACATCGAGGAGGGCAACCTAGGTAACCACGACGCGAATCTAGTGGCGCCCACCAACGGTTAAGGCAGGGGGAAGTCGATCAATATGGAGGGTTGGTAAATGTGGAGGGGGGGGCTAAAATAGTTGAGGGGTCAAGACATTAAGAGGACCATGAAGGGGGGGGTGAAAATGTTAAGGGTTAAGGCAGGGAGAAGTCGATAAATTTGGAGGGTTAACACGTGGAAGAGGGGCTTAAATAGTTGAGGGGTTAAGAACCATGAAGGGGGGGGGGGGGGAAATACGGCGGCTAATTCATCATCCTGCGGACTGATTTCCGCAAGAAGGCTGCTAACGGGCTCTTTTTGTGTGACGCTTGAAACGTATAGATAGATAGATAGATGGAAAATACTTTATTGATCACTAAAACTTATAAATAGACAATGATACATAAAAACGATTTGCTTGTGATGCTCGAACTTTTTTCGGTTCTACGACACGCCGGTTTCCTCAAGATGTTTTCCTTCACCGTTTAGAGAGTGATGGCATAGTGCACATAATTTTTAACTAGGGGGGCACGAAAATGTAAAGAATAGGTAGGGCAGGGAGAAGTCGATAAATTTTTAGGGTTAACGCGTGGAGGGGGGGCTAGAAAAGTTGAGGGATTAAGACATTTAGAGGAAGAAAGCAGTGAAGTGGGGTATCAATAAATATAATTGGTTAAACCAGTGGGGGTCAAGACATTTAGAGGGTTAAAACAGTTGGAAGGAGGGTTAAATTTAAAAATGTGAGGCATAACATTGTTGAGTTAGGAAATGTCCGTTCTGGCCCTCAAGATAAAAATACAATTTAAAGACTGCAGATAGCTCTACTGTTTCTTGTGTATTTTGTACATTTTGTAAATATTTTGTTTAATTGTAAGTTTCTTTATTTAAAAACATAATTTCTGATTGTATTTCTTTATTTTTTTCAGATATTTGGCCAGATACAGAACTAATTAATTTTTCGAAAAGAAGAAAAGTGGCAGAAATCACCGGCGAAATACAACAGTACCAAAACCAACCTTATTGTCTCACCGTAGAACCACGCACAAGAGTAATTAGCTTCATACTATAAACAACTTAGCATGCGCATTTGAACAGTCTAGTATAATCTCTAAACACTGAACATTGTATTATAATAATAACTTGATAAGTCTAGTGAAAACACTGAACAGTCTAGTATAATCACTAAACACTGAACATTGTATTATAATAATAACTTGATAAGTCTAGTAAAAACACTGAACAGTCTACTATAATCTCTAAACTCTGAACATTGTATTATAATAACTTGATACTTCTAGGAAAACACTGAACAGTCTAGTATAATCTCTAAACACTGAACATTGTATTATATTAATAACTTGATAAGTCTAGTAAAAACACTGAACAGTCTAGTATAATCTCTAAACACTGAACATTGTATTATAATAACTTGATACTTCTAGTAAAAACACTGAACAGTCTATTATAAGCTCTGAACAGTCTAGTAGACGCTCTGAACAGTCTAATATAGGCACATGAACAGTCTAGTTTACACTTTAGTGGAAATCCTTGCAGCTATTTCCAATGTTAGGACTTTTTTTAAATTTTAGTAAATAAATTTTGTTTTAAATCATGAATAATATTTGCAGGCATTCCTAGAGTCGTTGGATCCGTTCCCGGGCAAGGTCGACAATGAGATCACCAACTACTTGTACGAGAAGAGTCTGGAAATCGAACCGCGACCACCCGTCAAGAATATGCAGAAGTTTGTGAGTTATATATTCATACTTACTAATATTATAAAGAGGAAAGATTTGAATGTTTGTCATGAATAAACTCAAAAATTCTGTGCAGATTTCAAAAATTCTTTCATCATTGGAAAGCTACATTCACCCTGAGTAACAAAGGCTATAATTTATGTGTTTAAAAAATATAAATGTCCACCCGTGCGAAGCCGGGACAGGCCACTAGTTCTATATGTCTTATACCTTTAAACGAGAAAAGCTTGTATATGTTTATAATCTGAATCTCGGCAACGGCTCCAACGATTTTCATGAAATTTTGTATTCAGGGGGTTTTGGAGGCGATAAATCGATCTAGCTAGGTTTGGTGTTTAATTCGTGTTTCGTATAATCAACTTTTTCATAATATCATAACTCCTAGCGCCATCTGTTGCTAAACTCGCGAGATAGTGTGACAGAGAACGCCATCTATTGAACTACTGAGAAAACACTCTAGACACAATTTATGTTTCTATCTCATTGCGTATTTAATTATAATTTCTAAAAAACACAATATACCAAAAAATTAAATAACATAATAATTAAAAACATATTTAACTCATCAACTACTAGTATTGATATTATTTGTGTTTGTGTGTAGCCACGCAAGTACCCCGAGCTATCTCTGAAGCAAGTGAAAGCCTCGCGCAGACATCAAGCGCACGACTCAGCACATCACAACAACTCGGACGATACACTCAGTAAGTATATCTAGCCTCACGTTGGTGGCAGTGCAGCGTAGATGTAGGAGTAACGTGACCTAGCTAGCAGTTCATGCGAATATGTTCGGAAATCACTAATTTTGAAATTTCTGAATTAAAATTAACAAAAATTGCAAAAATTAACACAAGCGTGCGCGTCCACGAACTGGCGAAACAAAACGGCGGCTCGCGGCTCGCAATGCTGCCACACGCTCGAGCCATGACGAGCTACGAGCAAGGTTTCAGACCGGTTGGATCGCCGACGACTTTGCGCGGCGGTTTTAAAGTACGCGTACTTACGGTGACACACAAGCGAAAAAGGTCGGCGAGCCATAAGTACGCGTACTTACTCGTACGTCTGTCACCCACTTTAAGAAACACACCCTCTAAGTTTCATGCTTCTTGGACTAACGGTTTAGGCTGTACGTTGATTGTCAGTCAGTCAGTAACGTAAGAGTTTTAATATATTTATATAATATGTGTTGTATTTACAGGTGTATCACAGTTGTCACCGACCGGCAGTAGCGCTTGGGACGGACAGTCCGTCGCATCATTAGCATTCGACGACCATAGAGGTACACTCAGCGACATCACATACACTCTCTTGTTATTACATTTAATTGCTAGAAAAATAAGCATTTGCATCTATCGTAGATGAAATTATCAAGCATCAGGGGCAACGGGTATTCCCCTACTTGCGGGATCATGTATAATGTCGTCATGCGTCATGCTTTTTTGATTATTTGTTCCTCTCGATGTTTTCCTTCACCTTTTCGTTTACATTCATCATCACCATCCGTCAGCCTGAAGAAGTCTACTGCTGGACATAGGCCTCTCCTACACATTTCCAGGAAGAACGATTCTGAGCTCTTTCCATCCACCGACTTCCCGCCATCTTAACAATGTCGTCGGTCCATCTGGTGGGTGGGTGCCCTACGTTTCGTCTTTAAGGTTCGTGGTCGCCATTCGAGAACCTTTATTCCCCAACGGTTGTCGGTTCTTCGAGCTCTATGACCTGCCCATTGCCACTTCAACTTACTAATTCTAAGAGCTATGTCGGTTCTTTACTTTGATTAAAAGTAATTTCATGATAAAATTATTGCGAGTCGCTAACTTGTATTTAAGTATATAATCTTATACCTTTAAACGAGAAAATCTTGTATATATAAATATATATACAAGATAATAATAATATATATTTATTTAATATATATATATTTAGGATCTCGGAAACTGAACCAACGATTTTCATGAAATTATGTATACAGAAGGTTTCGGGAGCGATAAATCGATCTAGCTAGGATTCATTTTCAGAAAATGAGTCTGTTCGTTAAAAAAAAATCGGTTGTCTGTAAAGTCGGTTTACTGACGATAGTTGAACGTGATAACGTCATAAGAAAATACTCGAGGACTCGCGGACTCGCGGACTCGCGGACTCTCGGACTCGGACTCGGACTCGGACTCGGACCCGGAACCCGACCGAACCCTAACCCTTACCCTTACCCTCATTTACCCTTACCCTCATTTACCCCTACCCTCATTTACCCTTACCCTCATTTACCCTTACCCATAACCCGACCCGGGCTCGGGCTCAGGTAAATGGAACGACGAAACGACGTAACGACGCATGAGTCATGTTTTTTCGTGCGTGCAGCCGGCTCCATCGATTTATAAGACGTTATCACGTCAAAAACTAAAAACATAAACTGAATATGTGACTGCTCCTGCCATCTATTGACGATTGTGAGCAACTAACTGCAAGCATTTCAAGCAGATGGCGTTATAATTAATAATATAATTTAAATTCTTTATTCAGACAATTATAGAGTCCATGGTGTTAGTAACAAAAACAGAAAAAGTGGGTTAGTAAATTAGTTATGATATGACTCTTATGATTTATTAAATATACAAATTAACGAAAAAAAATCCGAGCGAAGCTCGGGTTACCAACTGCTAGTAATTAATTAATATATAATATTTAAGTATGTAATAATCTTTAATGTTTATGATACAGGGAGTATAAAGGAGGATCGTGCGGTAGTGAGTCCGCGCTTAGAGCGTTGCTCGCTGAGCCAACTGAGCCTCTTCGACAAGGGACTCGCCCTCTTCGACAAAACTAAGCCCGCCCTCGCCAAGTAAGTACCCGCTCACTGAGCCTCTTCGACAAGGGACTCGCCCTCTTCGACAAAACTAAACCCGCCCTCGCCAAGTAAGTACCCGCTCACTGAGCCTCTTCGACAAGGGACTCGCCCTCTTCGACAAAACTAAACCCGCCCTCGCCAAGTAAGTACCCGCTCACTGAGCCTCTTCGACAAGGGACTCGCCCTCTTCGACAAAACTAAACCCGCCCTCGCCAAGTAAGTACCCGCTCACTGAGCCTCTTCGACAAGGGACTCGCCCTCTTCGACAAAACTAAACCCGCCCTCGCCAAGCAAGGACGCGCTCGCTAAACCTCTTTATAATAAACATTAAATATTTTAAAACGAAATTAAATTGAAAATGACAAAGATCTTGCCCTCTTCGACAAAACATGTTATGTATTATAAATATTTATTGATCGATAATTTCAGAAGCTGCCCTAAAGACGAACCCCCCTCCCCTCGCGACAGACATTCCCCCCGACAGGACCGGTAAGTTTTTTACTCCACAATACATTCTAATATTGAAGATTAATATTTTATTTTAAGAAAGTCCGCAAACCTGTACACAGCGATGTTGCTTCACGGCAGCAATAGGCATGCGTACTATACTACCAACGCACCCACACGAGACATACACAGAGCTCTACGGAAGTTTTCGGCACTAACGCGACCGTGGGGTGTGGGGTGATCACGTATTTGTATTTGTTGCAATCAAATCCTCAGTTTTTACATGATTGTGAGCTTTGATTGCAATAAAAACGAATACAAAGAAAGTCTTGTGTCTGACAAGCAAGGATTGCAATTCATGTTCGTTTTATAATGCAATCGAAGCTCAAAAACATGTAAAAACTGACGATTGAAACAAGGATTTCATTGCAACAGAAGATAAGTGATCACCCCGCTGGTGGCTCCATCTACAGGTTTGACGTTACAGTCCACTACTTACTTGCTCGCGTTAGTGACGAACACTACCTAAGGGTTATTCGTCGAGTGTTATTAGGATCCGATGGCGCAGCGGTCAGTACCAAAGGTTGCGGGGTCAAATCCCGCTAACTTCTGGGACATTATAAAAATCTTTGTGTTTATTGATTGATTGATGATATATCAGTGTGGCTGTGCCGGTGCCGGTGCCGGCGCCGGCGCTGTCGGTGGGCAAGGCGGCGCCGGCGCTGTCTCCGCGGAACGCCATCATCGACTCCGAGCTCTTCTACTCCAAGAGCAACGACCACCTCGCCAACAACAAGAACAACGCGCTCATCCAACAGGTGATGTACCTGTACCCTGTACTTTTGATACCACATTTCGTCTACCAAATGTTGTTTTCGTGTGAGCACGTGTCTCTTTTTAGGGTTCCGTAGCCAAATGGCAAAAACGGAACCCTTATAGATTCGTCATGTCTGTCTGTCAGTCTGTCTGTCCGGCCGTGTCACAGCCATTTTTCTCCGAAACCATAAAAGCTAGACTGATGAAACTTAGTGAGTAGATGTATTCTGTAAACCGCATTAAGGTTTTTACACAATAATAGAAAATAAACTATAAATTTTGGGGGTCCCCATACTTGAAACTGAAACTCGAAAATTTTTTTTTCATCGAACCCATACGTGTGGGGTATCTATGGATAGGTCTTTAAAAATGATGTTGAGGTTTCTAATATCGTTTTTTTCTAAACTGAATAGTTTGCGCGAGAGACACTTCCAAAGTGGAAAAAAGTTGGTCCCCCCCCCCCCCTCTAACTTCTAAAATAAGAGAATGATAAATCCAAAAAAAATATATGTTGTACATTACTATGCAAACTTTCAACGATATTTGGTTTGAACGAGATCTAGTCAGTAGTTTTTTTTTTATACGTCATAAATCGTAAACCGCAATTTACCTTTCGACGAACTACAAAAACCTTTATATTATGTTAATTGATGCAACGGAACCCTTCATGGGCGAGTCCGACTCGCACTTGATAGATAGATAGATAGATTAATACTTTATTGTACACATAAGAAACATATTATAACAGAAACATTACAAATATAGGTACAATGGGCGGCCTTATCGCTAAAAGCGATCTCTTCCAGACAACCTTTGGATGGAGAGATTTTACAAAAACAGAAAAACGGTGGTGTACAAAAGCAAAATCCCGATATTGCTAAAATTATATACCTACTAATAACCTAATAAAACAAAAATTAAAATCAAAATAAACCACAAAATGTATTAAAGGTTATAGGATTAACCTATAATACATAGTTAACAATATAGCAATATATAATCTAACTTAAACCTACACATATTAAACATAAATCCTTAAGGACAAATAATATCTTACGAGCACGTAGACGACAAGGACAAATAATGATTGGTGACATTAGTTTTGAAAATATGGACAGATTTAGATAAACGGACAGACAGAGGGAGAGAGTTCCATAGCCGTACAGCTTGTATGGTGAAAGACTTGCCATACAGTTTAGTACTATGGACAGGAGTAGAAAGCTGTAAGGTTTCGGAAGATCGAAGATTTCGATCGTTGGCTTGGTGCAGGAACTGAAAGCGTTCCTTGAGATAAGGCGGGGAGTTAGAATTAAAAAGAATATTGTAGAGAAGGGACAGAATATGTGCATTCCGGCGAAGGCGGATAGGGAGCCACTTGAGTTTCATGCGATATTCTGAGACATGGTCATACTTGCGTAGGCCAAATATGAACCGAATACAGAGGTTTTGTAGACGCTCAAGTTTATTTAGCAAGACTTCGGAGAGGTCGAGATAGCTGGCGTCAGCGCTATCTTGGCTGCTTTTTTATCAAGTACTAGCAGCCCGTTCCGGCTTCGCACGGGGTAGACAATATTGTTGTACATTATTTTGTTCTATCGCTAATAGTTTCGGCAGCTCATTCGACGAAAGACATTTTAAGACTCATTTTTCTACACCTTCGGTTACATTGTTCAAATTTTACCAAGGATCCCTAATTTTTTTCAAAATGAAATGTAGCCTATGTCAAATTGGAAGAATGTAGCTATCTATTGGTGAAATAATTTTTTAAATCGGCCCAGTATTTTTTGAGCTTAGTCATTACAAACATACAAAAATTGGTACAAATCTTTCCTCTTTATAATATTAGTATAGATATCAGCCATCTGGTTCCCAACGTACAAGCTCCGCTTAGTTTGGGACTAGATAGTGTTGTGAATTGTCCACGATATATTTTTATTTTTGGAGTTTACTCCTAAAGAATCGGTTTTTTGATATAAGGCGCCCGGTATGAGAAAAATGTGGGGAGTGAAATCTACTGAACGAATGACCTCGTTACGTTTTTGGTGCGCAACCTATCGTGCGCAACTTTCTAATTTGGTGTGAGCAGTGCAGCTAGATCGTGGGTAGTGTGTACCCTTACTTTGCCTTTGCCTTTGCCTGGAGTAAACTCCAGTCGTGCGTCGGAGCTGACACATACAATTTTTTTATATGTCTATGTGCGAAGTCTGAGTTAAATAAATTTTGAATCTATTCCTTTTGTAGATGATAGAGAAAGAAAAAGAGGAAGAAGAGAAAAGGGAGAGAGAGCGAGAAGAGCAGCGACTGAAGGAGGAGAAAGAGAGAGAGGAGAGAGTGCCTCCACTGCTGCCGCGCAACAGTTCCGGGAGCAACACGCTCGCTCGACAGAACGCGCCGCCCAGACCTCACTCTCCACATCATGCCTGTAAGTACTGAGAGAGAGGGACTCGAACCCACGACCTTCTGCGGTCGCATTTTCTGTACTCTTCTACAATTTTATTTTAGTGAGTAGATTATCCGTGGCATCACGAACCGGCTCTGACGGAAGACCAGCGTTGGTTGTAAACCTTCTTCTTCCTGCCCTTATCCCACTTTATGTGAGGTCGGCACACATGTCTTCCTCTTCCATTCCCCTCTGTCAGCGTCATCTCTGCATTCACTCCTCTCTTATCCATGTCTTTTACACAGTTCATCCATGTTTTCCTTGGTCTACCTCTGCACACATATCCATCCACATCCATACTCATCACTCCCCTAGTCACATGACTTTCATCCCTCCTCATGACATGTCCGTACCACGCCAGCCTATGATAATAGCGTTGGTTGTAAACCAACCAGCTTATTTTGAGTCAGAGTCCTTTTTGCGATACACAATTCTCACATAGAAATTAAGTATTAGAAATGAGATGTTTCATGGAACTATGGAGCCCACGCCAGGTCTATGTACACCAATCTTAAATACAGCTTAGCAATGTAGAAATCGGTTAAAAATGATATTTTTCTTCAATTCTACTTCGTCTGATTGTACATAGAGATTTTCTTGGTCAGAAAAAGCAACACAACGCTCCCAAAACGTGGAGGACTGACATGCCATGGACTTCACATGAAGTAGTAGGTATAACATTTAGACAACTAAGCCTGTCAAATGACATGACATTGACACTTATTTGTGTCAGCTACTGCTGTAAAACTGTCAAATAGCTGTCAAATGGCATGACACTGACACTTATTTGTGTCAGTCACTGGGGTAAAACTGTCATGGCGGCGCCTTTGGTATTCACTAATACATAAAATCAACCGCTATTAAACATTTTTGTACAATTAATTAATTTATTAATTTGTAAATTTAGTATTTTACTAGTAATCTTCATTATTTACCGCATTTTTTAGAACGCTGGTGGCCTAGTGGTACTGGCCCTGCCTTCCGATTCTAAGGTCTTAGGTTCAAATCCCATTCGGCTCATAACTTTTGAGACTGTTAAAGATAAATTGGAACTTGTAAATGATCTAGAGATAGTTCAACTGATCTAAATCGGTGCTCATTAATCAACTGTAAATTATTTATTTCAGCGAGTTCGTCGATAAGCGACCCTCCACCTGAGCCGCCGGACAGGCCCCTGACTAGCCCTAAACCAGACTTGTCCAGGTAACATTACTATACTAATTTAGCCCCTTTGGTGTACTACAATAAAATTGTACTACACTTGAATTAAATTTAAATAATGTGCATGATGTAAGTATTTAAATTAGAATTAATTTTAAATATGTATTTTTATGCATGAAAATATGTACAAAATTAAGTTGCCTGCTAAGTTATGGAATAAATGGGCTTTTTATTTATTAATTTTATTTGGTGTACTACAAATCAGGACGTGGCGTAATAGCTTTGATTTAGAAAGGTTTAGTAGTCTATAAAATAATAAATATTTTAGACAATGCACACAGCACTATCTAGCCCCGAACTAAGCAGAGCTTGTACTATAAGAACCAGATTACTGATATAATACTTATGTACTTTTTGTAAATAAATACTCGAATACCATATTACACCCAGATAGGCAAAGATTTACTTCATTTACATCATTTTGCCTACGAAATGTTGTTTTCGTTTCGCCTATTTGTCTCTCTCTATTGTATAAAGAAAATATGAGACAGCTAAAATATGTTACGTAGAAACGAGTTGTTATCTCATCAATTTTCCCTAAAAAAGAGAGAGACGTGCTCACACGAAAACTACATTTAGTAGACGAACTTTGGTAGCAAAACTGGGACTCGGGGTACAGAAAAAATTGCGTTCACCACACAAATATTTGTTCTGGGTGGGGATCGAACCCACGACCTACGGCGCAGAAGGCAGAGCTACTACCAACTGAGCTGGGATAGCAGTTTAGGATATTATCCAATAGATAGATAGAAAATACTTTATTGATCACCAAAACTTATAAATAGAAATACATAAAAAAAAAACTTAAAAACTATTTGCATGATCAATAGGCCTGTCTTATCACTAAGCAGCGATATCTACCAGACAACCGTTGGATGGATAGGACTACAATACCAATAGTTGTTACCAAATACATTTATCAGTTATTTTCGCAAATAGTTATGATAATATGAATTACACAATTTTATCTAACATGTGTTGTAATTTAATACATTTGTTAATGTAAAAGATAATGAATTTGTCTGTCTTTCTGTTTAGACTGTTGAGGTGAGTGCTCGAGCTTTGTGATAAATATATTTATTTAAATTAATATCATTTGTATTTATAAATAAAATATTTTGGACAATTCACACAAGTATCTAGCTCTAAATTAAGCCGAGCTTGTACTATGGGAACCAGATAGCTGATATAATACTTAAATACATTTTGTACATACTTAGAATACAATATAACACCCAGACAGAGAACAAACATCTTCAGACTTATACAAGTCTGAAGGAATATTAATATAACTGACTAGTCTCTCAGTTTGGCTTTGCGTTTTGCGCCGTAGGTTCGATCCGCACTGAGAACAAATATTTGTGTGGTGAACGAAAATGTTTGTTCTCTGTCTGGGTGTTATATTGTACTCTAAGTATGTATTTACAAAATAAATGTAAATGTATCAGCTATCTTGTTCCTATAGTATAAGATTATCTTAATTTGGGGCTAGATAGTGTTGTGTGGATCGTCAATAATATTTATTTATTAATTATGGTAGCGACTGTACATAAGACTCAAGATCTTTTCATAAAGCACTTCCTCAGACTTGTGATATTCTGCGTTATCCGCCGCGGTAACCGCTCAGCATCAGGTGACTGTCATGATATTGTTCCAGAATGCCGGCTATATCTCCGAAGCGTTCCCCGGCGCCGCAGCCGCCTAGTCCCGCTGTGCAAGCCGAGAGGTAAGCATTTGGATCACTACATCTATCCATAGATGGTTTGCGACGTCATCTTTATACTTTAGGTACGTGGCCAACTGCCGGCGAACAAGCGATTTTCTCGCTCAAGAAGCGAACAAATTATATAGGTTCTTTGTTGATAACATAGGGCCTTATTTATATAAATATGTCAAAAGATAAACAGTGCTTAAACTATTGCCATCTCTTACCACTGAGCAATGACAAACAGTGACAGGGCTAACTTTAAGCAATGTTTAAATTTAAATTGCGTTTATAAGTATGGCTGTTATTTTTTTATATGATCCTTTTACAAATTTATACTATCTATATCTATACTAATATTATAAAGAGGAAAGATTTGTACCTATTTTTGTATGTTTGTAATGAATAGGCTCAAAAAGTACTGGGCCGATTTAAAAAAATTCTTTCACCAATAGAATGCTACATTCTTCCAATTTGACATAGGCTACATTTCATTTTGAAAAAAATTAGGGATCCTTGGTAAAATTTGAACAATGTAACCGAAGGTGTAGAAAAATGAGTCTTAAAATGTCTTTCGTCGAATGCGCTGCCGAAACTATTAGCGATAGAACAAAATAATGTACAACAATATTGTCTACCCCGTGCGAAGCCGGGACGGGCTGCTAGTATAAAAATAAGATACGAAATACTAGGTACAGACATTGCAAATTGACATGTTAGCTTCCTATGGGTAGAGTGACCGGGACATTGGGCCACGCAGTTTTATCATTCATATAGCTATCTAGAGTATAGTACGCTTTCTTTATTAAATTATTCTTAACATAGGCTTTAAACTGCCGAATAGGAAGCTTAGTTGCATTGTACATTGTGTGTGTGTGTGTGTGTTGCAGGGCGCTCGCCTTCAGCTTCCCCTCCCCGCCGCCGCCCGCGCCGCATCACCGTGAGTTACACACAATCCTCTTCTTCTTTAATTTAAAAGCTCAGCTCTTGTCGGGGTTTTGATGCAGTTTTCTAAAATTAAGTCTTTCGAATGCGGCCTCCTTAAAAAAAATCCGCACTTGTGATTTCCGCAAGTAGGCCGCTGGCGGACCCTTTTTGCGTGACCCTTGACACGCGTTGCTCAATTTTTTTTTAGATTCTACGGCACGCCGATCTCCTCACGATGTTTTCCTTCACCGTTTTGAGAGTACTGGCATAATAAATTAAATTAAATAAATTATATTTTAACATTTTAAATGAAAATGAAAACGTGTCGTAAAACTTAAAAAAGTTTGAACGAAAGCACTGGCATGGTATAAAATAATTTTTGGGGTTAAAAACTCATTGGGTACACGACTGGATTTGAACCCACGACCTTTTTGATCGCAAATTGTCAGTTTCAATAAGTTTTTGATTGAAACCATTGAGCAATAAAGACCGATTTTCGATTTTAATGAGATGTTTCAAAATGTACCAGGTCAATGTACGTTACTTGTCAAAATGACATTTCTACTACTTCTCGTCATGTCCATGTCATGTCGGTCCGCCATGTTTTGAGTGCGTTGTGTTGCTCTCTTTGACCAAGAAAATCTCTATGTACAACCAAACGAAGTAGAGTTGAAGAAAAATAACATTTTAAACCGAATTGTACATTGCTAAGCTATATTTTAGATTGGTGTACATACACCTGGCGTGGGCTCCATAGTTCTATGAAACATCTCATTTATATCAATATTGTGGACAATCCAATCCTATATTTTGTTGTACCCTTTTGTTACCTTTAAGATACACGAGCCGGTATGACCGAGCTTTGCTCGGTGTTTTTATTTACTAATTTTCATGAAAATCTGCGGAACTTTTGTCTCGAGTGTTTACGTATAAGCTCAATAGATGGCGTTCTCCGTGACACTAACTCGCAAAAAATTTAATACTCTCTATGAGAACTAACTCGTGATTTTGACTACTCAGCAATAGATGGCGCTAAAATTTTTAAATATTTAAATAACTTCTCTCCTACGTCTTTTCTGAAAATGAATCCTAGCTAGATCGATTTATCGCCCCCGAAACCCTCTGTATACTTAATTTCATGAAAATCGTTGGCGCAGTTTCCGAGATCCTAAATATTTATATACAAGATTTTCTCGTTAGAAAGATTAATAAGTATACTAAGTGTATGTATTACCTTTGTCTGTATACAGATAGTTGCGGCACTCCGCCGCCATTGCCTCCAAGAAGAAGAAGGGATTCCACCGCGCCGCACACGCCCCTGCATTTGGTAATTATTGTTTACAAAATATGTAATTTTCGTGTATTTCCGATGCCAAACCAAGAAGCCTGAAGTTACTTCAGGGTAGGCAACTAGGCAACGCAACGAAGCAATCGATCAATTCGGTTTTAGGCCTGGGCTTTCTACAGATATGGCTATTTTGAGTTTAAAGCAGACTGTCAAGTACTACACAGACCGGCGGACGCCCGTTTATGCCTGTTTTCTCGACCTCTCAAAGGCATTTGACCTGGTTAATTATGACATCTTATGGCAGAAGCTAAAAGATATTGATCTGCCACCAGAATTAAATAACATCTTTAAGTTTTGGTATAAAAACCAGGTCAATGTAGTGAGATGGTCGGGAGCTTATTCTGAGCCGTACAGGTTGGAGTGTGGGGTGAGGCAGGGGGGGTTGACCTCTCCCAAGCTCTTTAACCTGTACGTTAACGCACTGATAGATGAGCTCAGCAGCACTTATGTTGGCTGCCACATTGACGATACCTGTGTCAATAACATTAGCTACGCAGATGACATGGTGTTGCTGAGTGCATCAGCCTGTGGACTGAGGAGGCTTTTAGGCATCTGTGAGGGCTACCCCCATAGCCATGGCCTTAAATATAATGTGAAGAAGAGTGAGTGCATGGTCTTTCAGGCCAGAGGAAAATGTCCGTCGTACATACCACCGATAAAATTGTATGGAACGCCGCTAAATAGAGTGGAACAATTTAGATATCTCGGACATTTAGTAACCTCCGACCTGAAAGACGATGTGGATATAGAGAGAGAACGGAGGGCGCTGTCTGTTAGAGCGAACATGATCGCCCGCAGGTTTGCTCGTTGCTCCACTGATGTAAAAATTACACTTTTCCGAGCCTACTGTACTAGTTTCTACACGAGCAGCCTGTGGGCGAACTATACTCAAAAGCAGTACAGTGCCCTTCGCGTACAATATAATAACGCGTTCAGGGTGATGGTGGGGCTGCCTCGCTTCTGCAGCGCATCCGGGATGTTTGCAGAAGCGCGAGTAGACTGTTTGTACGCTACCATGCGCAAGCGCTGCACGTCCCTGGTGCGCAGAGTGCGGGCCAGCTCCAACACCATCCTGAGCGTGTTTGCCAGTAGGTTTGATTGTCATTACATGAACCATTGCGATATGGTTCATTTAATGACAAGCAAAACTACAATTAGAAAGGGTACATGCTGCGGGGTTCTCTCCATATAAATGTATGTGTATAGGTTAATTAAGTACTACTAACAATAGATTTAAGTTTTACTAACAAAATGATCCATGTTGACCGAAATAAATAATTATGAATTATGAAGCACCTCTGGTGTTGTTGGTGTCTATGGGCGACGGTGACCACTCAACATCAGGTGGGCCGTAAGCCCGTTTGTCTATCATTTGCATAAAAAAAATCGGTTTATAGAAAAAACCATCCATTTTTTTTCAAATCTCTGCTCATAACTTTTGGGACTTTATAATTTTTTTTTAACAAGTGCATTATCTATTGACGGTTTCGTACCCTAAGGCTAAAAGGGGATTCCCCCAAAGGCTATTTCTAACGCTCTGCTGTTTGTTCGTCTGTCTGTCTGTCCGTCCGTCCCCAGTCTGTATCTCATGAACTGTGAACAGATGGTGTATGTATTTCTATTGCCGCCATAACAACAAAATACTCAAAAACAGAATAAATATTTAAGGGGGGGGCTTCGGTAATTATGAACTATGGAGTTAATTATGGAACAATACAGGCTTTTTAGGGTTCCGTAGCCAAATGGCAAAAACGGAACCCTTATGGATTCGTCATGTCTGTCTGTCTGTCTGTCTGTCCGGCCGTGTCACAGCCATTTTTCTCCGAAACCATAAAAGCTAGACTGATGAAACTTGGTGAGTAGATGTATTCTGTAAACCGCATTAAGGTTTTTACACAAAAATAGGAAAAAAACTATAAATTTTGGGGGTTATGAATACCATACTTGAATACTTATACTTGAATTGAAACTGAAACTCAAAAATTTTTTTTTCATTGAACCCATACTTCTGTGGTATCTATGGATAGGTCTTCAAAAATTATGTTGAGGTTTCTAATATAGTTTTTTTCTAAACTGAATAGTTTTTTATATTTATTTTATTTGTTTAACTTTAGATGGCGTTGAACAAGGGCATATCGATGTTAACATTTATAATATCAGTAGAATATATTTATATTTAATTGTTTCAGTCATCATCATCAATGCCGACCACAAGTGGCGCCTCCCCTATATACGGGTCCACAGTGTCGACTCCTGTCCCTACCATCGGCGGGGGTATTACACCAACGGCGGGGGGTGATGTCCCCACGGTGGAGGGTAATGCCCACACGGCGGGTGGTAATTCCCCCGCTGTAGGGAGTAACGTCTCCACGCTGGGGGGTAACTCCCCCGCGGTGGGTGGTACTTCCCCCGCAATGGGGGGTAATCTCCCCCCGTTATTGAGTAATATCCCCCCGCCTCTGCCCCCGCGGCCGCTACCTGCGCCGGCGTTGCTTCGGCCGGCGCATTCCTCTATACTACTGAGGCGACAACATACTAATAATAATACGTAAGTAATTTTTATTCTCATTATCAAACATAATATACACAGTTGGTTGTAGCTCTGCCTTCTGCGCCGTAGGTCGTGGGTTCGATCCCCACCGAGAACAAATATTTGTGTGGTGAATACAGATGTTTGTTTTCTGTCTGGGTGTTATAATATAAGTTTGTATTTACTAAAAAAAAAGTATTTAAGTATTATATCAGCTATCTGGTTCCCATAGCACAAGCTCTGCTTAGTTTGGGGCTAGATATTGTTGTGTGGATTGTTTATAATATTTATTATTTATATACCCAGCACACCAACGGCCCACGTATTATAGGCCCATAGGTTATTCCGTAGATGGAAAAAAATGGTTATTAATAATGATTGTGTGTCTGTGTGTCTGCAGGTCGGTAGCGCCCCGCCTGCCCCCGAAGCCGCCCCCGGTGTCGCCCCGGCCCTAGCGCCCGCCCCGGCTTCACCCGCGGCCGCCCTGCCGATGACGTCACCTGTGTTACCAACTTCACATACTCCGGACACTATATAGTGTGATTAACTGAACTGTGCTTTTGTCAGCTGTGTTACCGACTGAACACACCCGTGACTATCTGAACACGCTGCTCTGAACTTTACTATATCGGAATAACTGAACATGTTACTCTGAATAACTGTGCCGTTGTCAGCTGTGTTACCAACAAACATGCTTGTCTTACTCTATTGTGTGGCTAAATGAACACTTTTCAACTGTGTTACCAACTGAACATGCCCGTGCTACTTTTTTGTGTGACATTCTAGAATTAACTGATATGCTTGTCAATTATGTTATACAGAAAATTAAAATGTTGACCCTCCCTTTGTTAACTCCTCTCAATAGACCAAATTGTGTACTTTGAATAGAAAATTCCTTTGTGATATTCTGAAAATGTTTCTTTGTCCACTGTGTTATGTTCTGAACATTGATCACAAAGTGTCTATTTTATGTAATAGTGAAACATGAGTGTCGATTTGTTTGTTTATTTTAAACTTAACTTCATTGACTGCGCTTAAATTATCATACTAATATTATAACGAGAAAAGATTTGTATTTTTTTATGTTTGTAACGAATAAACTCAAAAAACTACTGAAGCGATATCATAATCTGAGTAACATAGGATACATTTATTACTAGCAACCCGCTCCGGCTTCGCTCGGGTGTAATTTATAAAAGGTAAAAAATGTGAAGTCACTACCTTACTTACCTACCTTTGATTTTGACCACCCGTGTAAATCCGGGGCGGATCCCTAGTAATAAATAAAATGTGAATTAAATAAATCGACGGACTAAAGTAATGAGGGTAAAGATGAAAGGACAAATTGAGGTAATTGAATTAAATAAAAAATGTATATAAATATAATAGTAGAGCAGAGCGGAATATATATTTAAGATGTATAAAATCTAAATTATGATGAAATTAACTTTAATGTAGACATTCCAATGAGTTTGGCTATTAGAGCATTAATGTTGTGGCTTTTATTGTAAAAAACAAGAAAAATAACTAAAATAACCCTTGAAATGTCAACAATTTAAAAAAAAGTGAAATTGGGAAACTTCCAAAGTCATCCCTGTGATACAACTGAATGAAAAAAAAATTGAAGGTCGTGGGTTCAAATTCCACTCGGTCTATAACATTTGGGACATAATAAAAACTTAATGGTTTTTTTAAACACTATACATTAATAAAGAAACGAGAATTAATTTGCCATAAGTCCCTTGTGTTACTAACACATAAGAAGTATGCATGTACCTTAAACCAAAATCATGTGTATGTAATCATATTGAGTATTGAATAAAAAAAGTAACGGAACAAGTATATGGCCCACCTGATGTTGAGCGCTTATAACAATTGTATTACCTCAAAGTTTAACAATATTTTGGATAAAAAATTATATAAATCAAAAAATTAAATGTTAATTCAAACAAATAAACTATATTAATTGTAAATAATGTTATATTGTGTACAAATTGATTGTTTTGGCAATAAGGGTAGTTTTTGTGGCATGCGACCACCCCTACCATAGAATTAAATAAATAGGCCTTAATAACGCTTACAATCAAATTACTTCTATACAAAATATGAATGATTTCATAAAAATAAATATTAATATTGTATATAAGTGCGGTGCCAATAACGTATATTAGTATATTATGTAATACAATTACGCTGTTAGATATATAGATGTAGAAAATGAAAGCATTTATTGTAAATATGTAGTAAAAATCATCTAAAATATATTTGTGTAAAAAAATTAACAAGTACGTCACAAACGTACACGTTTGTAGAACCAAGGTCACTGACCACTCAAATCAACTTGAAGTGGCAATGGGCTTGCCATATAGTCCCGTTCGGGAATAGAGCGACCACGAGCTGGATGATGCAGTGAGATGCTCCCCACCAAATGGACCGACGACATTGTAAAGGTGGTTGGAGAGCTCAGAATCGTTGTTCGAGGAAATAAGAGACCTATGTCCAGCAGTGGACTTCTACAAGCTGATGATAATGATGACACGTACAAAATGATCTTCCATTATGTAGTATAGAAAACCTGATTTGGCCTAACAATGAAATATGTAAATTATTTAAAAAAAAACGTAATTTTAATGTAAATTGTATAGATGTTTAGAAATACGTTGATATTTAATTTTTATTTGTACAGTAGGCCTACCATGAGCTCTGTCTGGCTCTGGTTTTGTGTCTGTGTGAGTGCTCACCAGTGCATTATACTGTGTGTGTGACGTTTTTGACGTAGGATTTATTTAGTCAACACTCATACAGACTCAAAACCAGAGACAGAGCCAGACAGAGCTCATGGTAGGCCTACTTATATGACTTTTGTTTAACGAGTGTATGTAGTGACGCAACAAGCTAATAGCCCACCTGATGTTGAGCTACGTCTGCCTAAAATAATCGAATAATCTTGCAGAGCACGTTTACAAAGGCCGTGCCCTATGTGGACTTCCAAAATGTAACTAAATAAAATACAACCGAATTGAAAACCTACTTTTTTATTTGAGTCGGTTAAATGTAGGTCCGAAATGAAATAAATATTTTTATTTACAAACAAATTAAATTTAAAACGCAAGCAAATTTTCTCGTTTTCTTGTTCTTGTAGTAATACATAAAAGTGAAGGACTAACAACATCAAAGGTGGAGATATCTTAAAATACGTTTTAAAATCATTTGAAATATTGTGGACAATCCACACAACACTATCTAGCTCCAAATTAAGCAGAGCTTGTACTATGGGAACCACATAGCTGATATAATACTTAATATACATTTTTTTTGTGAAAACATACTTAGAATACAATATAACACCAAGACAGAGAACAAACATCTGTGTTCACAACACAAATATTTGTTCTGTCGAACTAATTGCCTGTCATAAACATAAAATAACAAATAAATGTTATAGAAACTGATATTCCTACAAATTGCCATTAATTACAGAACTTTATAGATGTGCATTGAATAACACATAATATACAATTTTAATGTAAAAATAATACTAAAACTAAAAGTAATCTTTGGACGTGCCACTGACTACAACATGACATCTTCAAGGAAACTATTTACAAAGAGATAAGAGTGTCTACCGTGCCTAGGGATGTCAACAGTGAGTTTCATTGTATATCAATATCAATTGAACAGTCTTATTCATTTAACAATAAGAATTTAAAAAATATATTTTTGTACAAGGAAAATAAGTTCAAAACATGTTTTTAAAACATTGCCGATACATCAAATCATTAATTTAGTTCTTGATGATACAAGCAGATTATCCACCTGATGTTAAGCGGTAACCATCAACAAAGCACTGCCTGTAGGTCACGCACTAGCTATAAAAAAATCGGTTGTCTGTAAAGTCGGCTTACTGTCGATAGTTGAACGTGCCAACGTCATACAGCTGTCCACGCGGACGCATCGCTCACTCAAGTAGGAGAGAGACAGATGTCGAACGCTGCCGAACGCGGAGGCCGTGCGTGCCTCTTTGTCGCTCGTTCCGCGCTCTCGCTTGCACTTCAAGCAAGCAATGGAACGCCTCAGAGCGAGGTAACGCCGCATGACGTCATGTTTTTTCGTGCGTGCAGCCGGCTCCATCGAATTATAAGACGTTGTCACGTCTTAGTACAAAGAGCTAGTAGTAAAAACGCTTATAGGAGCTATGGTATAGTGAGGGTGTGCGTTGATGTCAGTCAAGTCACTTGTGGTAAATATATTATGTCGTAGGCAACTGGTTCAATTCGACGTTTCATGAAATGCCTAGCCGTTTTGAAAAACGGTGTTATTGAACGCAATATGAATAAATAATAAATGTTGTGGACAATCAACACAACACTATCTAGCCCTAAATTAAGCAGAGCTTGTACTATAAGAACCAGATAGCTGATTAAATACACCAGTGTTATAAATCAAGACGAAAGAAAAACCTAATGATCTATTATTGTACCTTTTAGAGCTAGATTTGGTTAGGTTTCCTTTTTAACGACTTGTCTAAGCAAATGAAATGAAATGAATAGGTACATCTTAGATCTTAAATTTAAATGCTAATACAGATTCACACACTACAAGTGCAGTGCAAATGATTAAACGTTCTGCTATCATTCAGGTGAAATGGCGGCGTTTAATGAAATGGCTAGGCAGTTCATAACATGCCCAATTCAAGCAGTTGGCTGCTTAAATTTATCAATATTGTCTAGGAATATTCAACATTTTGTTGATTTTTACAAAAATTGAAAATTATTTCTAACTAAATACGGCAAGAATCTTTATTTTGTGTTGTTTATTAATAATATTAATACAACTGTTTGAAATTATTTAATCATAAAAATAAAAGTAACAACGAATTTTCGAAAATCTATTCGAAATAAGTTGAACATTCCTAGATAATGTTGATATGTGTATATAATAAGTTAGATATTAGTTGTAAGTCATGACCACCTGTACATAGTAGTTGTATGTTATTGTAAATACTGCGCGAAATATACGGATATTCATATTATTTACTGAAGTTTTGTTGTTTTATTCTTTTTGTTCAATATTCCTTACCTATCCTTAAATCCTTAATGCAGGCAGTCAGTGCTAGAAGACAGTTGGACACATTGGAGGAGCGTCGTCGTGTCTTCGTCGGTACTTAGAGGGAATGGCCTCGTAATTAATAACTATTTCTGCTATTTCTAAGTTTTTATGTTTATTTTTCGTTTCTACGTAGGATTTATTTAGCCAACACTTGCACAGACTCAAAACCAGACAGAGTTCGTGGTAGGCTACTGAGCTCCCGAACCGCAGCCAGAGAGCTTGGCGGGAAAGGAGATGGAGACAGAGCCTTCATGATATTCGTCCTCAGGAATAGACCTGGGGCGCTATTCGCTATGGCATTGAAATTCTGTGCCCAAACCGTGTGACCTCACAACGTGATCTAAACGAAAACGCGCCTTGGTGTGGAATCGAATCGAAATATGGTATTCTGTATGCCACAAGACTAGTTGCCTATGCCCCTCGTTTGTTTTATTGGTTATTTTACATGATTAATTAATTAGTAATGCATTTCAACTATATTATGTCCACATCGTCTAGCCACCTAAACAGGTCAAGAATAATTTTAATATGGTTTCTTAAGAAAAATTGCATGATTTTTTTTAGAAGCAATTAGATGATTGCCTATGTCAAAGTCAAATAATAATATATTTAAATTCAGTAGCATCACAAGGATCACTTTGAAACGTCTTTTTTTATTTATTTATTAGTCTTAAAGCTAGGTGAGTCTAAGTGCCAGTTTAGATGAGCAGAATACCTCAAGATGCAGTAAATTACTCACTTTTGGTGGTCGCGAGGTCTACAGCTCACAGAGCCAGTGATAATGATGATAAGATTTTTATAATGTCATAACAGTTAAAAGCCGAGCGGGATTTGAACCCGCGACCTTCCCCTTGGTACGGGGCTGCGCTGACCGCTGCGCCATCGGATCCTAATCACACTCGACGGGGACTATTCGGCACTAACGCGATCGTGGCTCCATCTACAACCAAGGTGAAGTGAAGGTCGCGGGTTCAAATCAAATCCGGCTCTGTACTTTTGGGACATTTTATAGAAATCTTTGTAATTTCCTTAAGTGTAAAAAAATCATAATGATGATAGGTAACTTTCAACTCCAATAAAACAAAACATAAATTCATAATCATTTATTTAATCAATAGTCCAATACTTGAGTGAAACTTAACAAATTGTCCTAAGAAATTAACGAACTCAAACTGCCTTCTTCAATACATTACACCATACATCCTAGTCAGTATAGAACCTAAATAGTTCTAAAAGCATGTGCCACGTGCACGCTAAGAACCTCTAAGACTTACAAACCTTTCACCACATTGGTTCGAAAGAGCTTGTGGCCAATTCTGACGTCAAATTGAGCCTCCTCTACAGTTTAAGGGACTGACAACCGTCAAACAACTCCTCGCTCGCACATTTCACTGTTTTTGAAGATAAATTACTATCTTATGAAAAATTACTATAAGTTTTTAATTCATGAAATAAAATATATTTAAAAATGCAATTGAGCTACACTATTAGTAAAATCTAGCGGATCTACGATCGAATATAGCTTACAAATTGGTTAGAAATGTTATTTTATAAGTAAAAACTTTAACGGTGACAGAGGATTTTAGAGAGTGGAGAAAAATGAGGCAGACCTTTGCCCAGCAGTGGGACAGTATTGGTAGATGTATTATTAATATGTACTTTTTGTGTCTCACTGTAGAAAAAAAACTACCTACGCATACTATCCTTTAGACACAAAAACAAAGACCGAATAATCTGATGATATTATTCAACTAGCTACACGGGCATCTACAGTGGGCTGATTGCGTATCTATTGTTGCAATCAAAACCTAGCCGCATCTGTCAGTTTTGACATTATTTTTAAAGGAAAAGATTGCTCTCATAATTTTATAATCATTGCTCTGTGTAGTGAACAATAAAGATTGATCTATTTCATCTATTATTTAGAACTTCGATTGCAACAAACAAACGAACACAAACAAAACTTATCTTTGACAAGGGATGATTGCAACAAGATTGAATGTTGACGTAATAAACATGAGATAGCGAATAGGGACTTCGCTTTGTAAAACTAGTATAGCAACAGATCGTCGAAAAGTGATGCTAACAAGGTTTATCGCTGTTATTTGTTAGTATAGGTAGCGGCACATAACTTTAGCGCTGACTGTTATTGCGCAGAAGTCAAAAATAAGGTACCTGAGACGGGCTAGCGGGATGAAGGGCGGGCGTGCGTAGTGCTGATTGGCTCTCCAGTCGCACTCCGCTCTCTGTACCAATAGGACACTCTGCACACATCCACACACCCAGTGTACGCGACATGGCACACTACGACGCATGCGCAGCTATCCCCTCCGCGTATCGCTCAGCGCTAAAGTTATGTGCCGTTAGTTATATCAAAGTTTTGATTGAAACAGAATAACAAAATCTCCCACCTGGTTTTATATTTTCATACATTTTAGGTAAGTAGGTATTAAACTTGCGGACACGCACTTAAAAGGCAGCTAGTTTGTCACCTAGCAGTATGAATTCTGTGAAATGAATGTCCATTTTTCGCTTAGCTCGCTCAGTCTACGAATAATGCTTCATTCTAAGCTTCTTCTTGAAGAAAGGGTTGATGGGGGATGGAGAACAAGGCTTCAGGTTGGTTTTGTTTGGTTTTTTAGAACTATCGAAGGGTATGCTGGGACTCTGTCGCACGCTTTTGTAATAGTCGACCGGTTTCTGCATAGAATTGTTTTTCAATTCAAACTTAACCTTTTTAGGCGTATCGAATATCTTTTTAGTATCGTATTTAACTTCTTTCTTCACTTTGTCTTTTTTAAGTTGTTTGGAGAAGTTTTTCAGTTTGTTTATAAGTAGTTTCGGTTCTACCTTTTTGACTTTCATTTTGAGTTTTTCGACTTTTGCGTCTTTAATTTTGGGCGATTCTTTTGTCTCTTTCTCTTTATTTGTGTCTTTCTCTTTTATTTTCTTCTCTACTCTAACTTCTTTAACTTTCTTAATGGGAATATCTTTAACTTTGTCTTTCTTAGTTTTCTTATCGTCAATTTTTATTTTCTTAGTAGTTACGTCGCCATTTTGAGTGTCATCCAGTTTCCGCTTCAGAGTTTTGTCCTTAGATTTCTTGGTTTTCTTCTTATTTTGATTTTCTTTATTGGAAGTGTCTTTTTCTTTGTTTTCTGTGTTTGTAGACTCCACCAACCATTCGCCGTTCTGTAGAAACAACAAAAAATCCTTATTAATATTATAAATGCGAAAGGCTTGCTCTCACGCCAAAACTATTAAACCATTTGGTACACAGACAGTGGCCTGAAAAATACATAGGCCACTTTTGACTGGTGTGACTAGTGTGTATATCAGTTGGCATCACTTACTTTAGGTTTTTTTTTGATTGGTTTCTGAACCTTGACATCCTCCACGATGCTCTGACCGAGCCTGCTCTTCCTGAGGAGGCGCTTGCGGTGCTTCCTGCTCAGACCTGGAAATATATATTTATTTCATCTTCTTTTTCGTTGAAAGATGTACTTCAACAAATTCTTGTTTCGAAAAAAAGTTTAACAATATTCGAATACACAGTCTGGAGTACACGAAAGGAGCATCTTTGAGGCACACTTAAAATCCTTTCAACACACTGGTTCGAAAGAAATATGTAGTGACAAAATTAAGAATTATGTAATGTTTAACTGGTTTATTAACCAACTTCAAATAATAATAAATAAATATTGTGGACAATCCACACAACACTATCTAGCCCCAAACAGAGCTTGTACTATGGGAACCAGATAGCTTAGACAATACTTAAATATTTTTAATTTGTAAATACATACGTAGAATACACTATAACACCCAGACAGAGAAAAACATGTACGTTCATCACACAAATATTTGTTTTCAGTGGGGATCGAACCCACGACCTACAGCATAGAAGGCAGGAAACTAGTTCCTAAGAGTTACTCGTCGAGTGTGATTAGGAACCGATGGCGCAGCGGTCAGCGCAGCCCCGTACCGAGGGGAAGGTCACGGGTTCTAATCTTTCCTCTCTATAATATTAGTGTAGATACCTTCATTTCCGTGTTAATTTCGGCAAATTTTTATCATCCGCACTTGATGTGCGGCTGGTTTTTCCGCAAGTAGGCCGCTGGCCCTTATTGCGTGACCCTTGACACGTGTTGCTCGAACTTTTTTAAGTTCTACAACACGCCGGTTTCCTCACGATGTTTTCCTTCACCGTTTTGAGCGTACTGGCATAGTGCACATACATTTTCGATAAAAACGCATACGGGCCTTAAACGAATATTATTTACCTCTCAGCTTAAGTTCGTCGGTATCGTTCTTGAGTTTGGTCTCCAAGGCCCGGAGTGCGCGCGCGGATCGCTTCGGCTTAGTGTCCGCCCGCGTCTCGCACTCCGAATCACGCACTGGGAGGGGGTATGAGCCCGCTGCTAGGGTTTCGAACCTGCGAATTGTAGTTATGTTCAAACTTTCAAAACTCCGTGGTAAACAATTTTTTTTCTTTTTACAATAACATTCCAACGCGTTTACGTAAGAACCCCATTTTTAGAAAAATCTCACGTGAGATTGGGGGATGGGGGAGGGGGTTGAATAAATCTCACGACATCTCACCAGGGGGAGGGGGGGGGGGGGAGGGAGGGAAAACACCTCACGTTATTTATAGACGCCCTTTTAACTGTCGTCGATTTTTGTTTATTTATATTTCTCGTACTAAAAATGTAAATCCGTTATTGGTTGTATGTTAGAAATTTAAGTATTTACATTGTATATTAAGACCTGTGGATTTTGTTCTAAAATAAATAAGTGCTAGGTGGTGATGGTCGGTGGAGTAAGGCCTTGACCGAATGGTGGCCGAAGTCGGGCCGAACAAATCTTGGACGTTCGAAAGCGCGATGGGTCGACGACATCGTGAAGGTCGCAGGAAACACCTGGACAAGAGACGCACAGGACAGGGGAGGCTGGCAAAATATGAAGGAGGCCTATACCCAGCAGTGGGTGATACCGGCCTGAAATGATGATGATGATGAGTGCTAGGTTAGAATATATCTCACAACTAGAGAATACAATCCCGGGATCCCGAATCTCGGGATCCCGGGATCCCGACCGTTTTCTGGCCCCGATAATCCCGGGACCGTACTTGGCTAATTTCGGGATTTTCGGGATTGCCACAAACAAGTAGTTTGTATTCCATAGTCCGTTGCGCCTTGAAAATAGCCTTGCCTAAATTATTTTAATACATTACGACAAAAAGCAACTCGTACAATACGTAGGTACCCACTATTTACTACACAGGTACAGTCCTAATAATATGTTTGTCGTAGAACTTAGAAGGGACTTCCCCACTCGGAAATTCCTTATGTTGGCAATAAACTACGAAGCAGGCTCGGAAGTCAAACATGCTTTGATATTTCTGCGATTATTTTTTCGAAATTCTAAATACGTAGTTATTTTGTGCTGTTTTTTAATTTCTTGTAAAAGTATAGTATTTTTTGGTTTGTGTTTTTTCTTTTCTTATGATTATTCTGATTTGTGTTGTGCAAAGACATTTTTTTATAATTACTACTCGTGTTTTTTTATTTTAGCCCAATTAGAAACCACTTAGTCTAATCCCGGGATAGGCCCGGGATCCCGGGAAAAGGCTTCAAAAATCCCGTAAGCTCGGGATTGAAAAACATGCTCGGGATTGTATTCTCTACTCACAACCCACAGCGAGGAAGGCCCAACCAGCTGACCTCCGTAACCCTTACCTTTGAATACAGATGTTGATCCGCTTGTGTGCCTTAGGCGTCGCCTTCCCCAGCAACTCTCTCAGCATGGCGGCCAGCAAGGCGGCGGGAACCGGCAGCGAGGGCAGCACTACATCCACGCGCCCAGCACGGGGGTCCAGGGGCTTAGTGGACCTAGGAGTACACATACTCTATTTATTTATTGATCACAATTTTATTGGTTTTAAATTCATTTTTTTTTATTTATTTATGTCGATTAGCGACCACACTGCCCGATTATAAAACAGCAATGAAAACTTAACTTATAATATTAATTTACCTATACAAACTATAAAAAATTTAATTGTATGCTATATACGTTCAAAATAATGGTGCTGCTATCCATTTCACAATTCTTTATTGCACACAGAGACATTTACAAATAAGTGATTACACAGGACATGTACATAGGCGAGCTTAACCCTAATAAATTATAGTTTAAAAAACTATAAAAACACGCTTTTATAACTAACTAGCTGTGCCCGCGACTTCGTCCGCGTGGTATAGTGTCTATGGGTAGCATTTTTAATTTGCAGCGGAAGAAAACAGTAATTAAATAACAACGTCATATTCGCGTGCACGTGACACAGTCGTCTGCCCTCTTACTAAACTTAGACATATGGCGTCGTACTACGCCACACTTTCATCCTCCCCGCATTCCTCTCCGAACTCCCACCACTCTCCTCAACACCCCCCCACATTCCCCCCGCACTCCCCCCTGACTCCCCTCCACAATCCCCCTGTACTCCCTCCGCACCTCCCCTCCACACTCCCCCCTGTACTCCCCTCCACACTCCCCCCTGTACTCCCCTCCACACTCCCCCCGCACCTTCCCTCCACACTCCCCCCGCACCACCCCTCCACACTCCCCCCTGTACTCCCCTCCACACTCCCCCCGCACCTCCCCTCCACACTCCCCCTGTACTCCCCTCCACACTCCCCCCGCACCTCCCCTCCAACTCCCCCCTGTACTCCCCTCTACACTCCACCCGCACCTCTCCTCCACACTCCCCCTGTACTCCCCTCTACACTCCCCCCTGTACTCCCCTCCCTCTACCCCCCCAGCACAAACTTTGAATGTCATATTTTTTTATATTAAATCAACAGACTAAAAAATAAGTTTTAAGTTTCTAGCTCTAAAAATGACGATACTTCCATACAACTTTCAACCCCTATTTTCGACCCCTTACAACCCCTTTTTCGCAATAAAAAGTAGCCTATGTCCTTCCCCAGGCCCTCAACTATCTGTGTACCAAATTTCATTTCAATCGGTTCAGTAGTTTTGGCGTGAAAGCCAGACAGGAAGACAGACAGACAGAGTTACAAACGCATTTATAATATTAGTATGGATTGAACTAAAAATTTTGTCTAGGCGACTGATCGAAGTGACTTTTTTTTATTTTTGCATTTTTTTTTTCATATTATTGCATTGTCATCGACCTTTGACAGGTGTGCAAAGTTTGAATTTCAAAGTAGGACAAAATCGAGCTCAAAGGGGTCGGTTACATACATACAGGTGAAGCTAATAAAAGCGTTATAAAAAGAGTTTCGTTCCAGCTAATTTTCGGGGCTAAGAGAGAGCTAAAAGTAAAATGGTAGTAATGTGTACTAACTTGAAGTTATAGACGGAACAAGAGAAACTCATCTACTAATAAATAAACTGCTTACACATACATACTAAAAAGTACAATAAATACTAACCTAGTATTTACTACACTAGATTTTATAGTATTTACTACACAAAGATTCATTTATATAACTAGCTGCCTATCCCGGCTTCGCACGGGTGGACTTTTTTTTTAAACACTTTTTTTTAAATACTTATAGCCTATGTTACTCAAGGTGAATATAGCTTTTCAATAGTAGGTACATCTACTAAGCGATTTTTTTTCCAAAGACAATTTTCGTTATATAGTTATTATTCATTCATAGTTTTTGTACACATACCTATTACTATTATTATTATTCTATTGGTATAATGTCTTGGGACGCCCACTTGAGGGCAAAGGCTATCCCTCTCCAATTTCTCCTATTTTGAGCTAGCTGTCCAAGTTGCACCCGTTATTCCCATTATGTCGTCCCGCCATCGCATCGGTCGGAAAACACTTCACTTTGTTCACTTTTATTCTCTCTCCGATCTTTGTTCTATGGATACCAGAATGGAAATGACGCTATTCACCGAGTTCCTGCTTTTATACCTACAACAATCGAACTTTCCAGTACTTACTGCCGGCAATCGAAAATTCTTGAATATAATGTATACCTACCAAATTCTGCGGAAGTGTTGAAATCAAAAGCAACCGTTGCTACAACAAAATAAAGCCCAATTCCGCTCGCACCTACCTGTAATAAAACTACATAGCGCTTCTCTTTCTAACACGCAACTCTGTTGCACTTGTAACGCTAGGGTTGTCAACACGTGTTTTCGAACTACTTCTTCATGACGTGAGTATGTGATGTAATACTCACTTACCAGGTAGGGTAGGTAAGCATTGTAGGTATCAACCATGCTAATGTTATTTTTAGAAATGGTTGTAAATCAACTAATTAGTCCGGGAGTCATCACCCGATTTTTTAAGTGTGTTCCACATTTTCCTTTAGCGAGTAGGTAAGTCAGTGATGAATCAGGTTGTTTAGAAGTCATTGATCGTTGAAAAATAATATTAAATATTTCTCGCGACCCGGCGCGGCTAACCGGCGAGACGTGTTGTGACAGCCCTGTGCGTTTCCTACATAATAATAAGAGCGCGCCGTCCGAATGTTCCCGAACCGCGGAGTGATTTTCTAGAAGAAGTAATAAGTTCGGGAAAACCAAGAAACGAAAATCGAACCGTTTGCATGGGTACCTTGGTATATTTGAGTATTCTAGATAAATCTGGATTACTAACGTTTGGATGCATTCCGGATGCTAGCCGAATAATTTCAGTCTTCGAATTAAATTTGATCATTCCAGAACCTCAAAGACATTCTAGAGCGTTCTTTCCTCGTCAAAGTCGAGAATTTTCTGAAAAATCCCTAAGCGATAGAAAGGGATAGACATATATAAGTCCCTACGTGATAGAAAGGGATAGACATAGATTTCGAAACTTTTGCCCCTTATAAATTAATAACACCTAAATATTGAATATAAACTATCCTATCTTTTAAGTCCGACCATATTATAGGCAGTTGCAAAATTTTATCGAAATCCATTCAGTAGTTTCGGAGTTTATCGCGTTCCAAATTGTGACACGAAAGATTTATATATATAGATGTCCCAAAAGGTACGAGCCACCAAGGGGAAGGTCGCGTATTTATTTGAGCGCAAAAACTTCACCATTTTACAGTTAAAATTAAATAAATTCATTATATTTCGTTTTATTTACAAGGTAGCGTTTTATTTATCTAGTCACCTATCATCGACTTCCTCATCGCTGGCTGCGTCTCCATTCTCCCCCTCAGGATCCTCTTCATCATCAGAAGCCAGTTCCAGGGCATCCGGCCCGCCTTTCGGACAACCCATCTGGAATGGAGGAACACATTATTATCTACTTAGTAGGAGAGCACTGGTGGTATTCAGTATTCAGTATATTTACTGGCTTATTATGTATGTAAATATTACAGTGTCAGATCTTAGAACTAGTTTTTTAATCAATACATAATTTCCCCTGTAAGGGTGTTGCAATACTGGAGAAGCGGGCCGATATTATTATAGTCACGCAGATTTGTAAGCAGGTTTAGTATAAAATGTTATAAGGGTTATTTATTATTATAGATATTCCTATTATTATAGATATATATTATACATATTCCGATACTTAAGGGAGGTAGCAGACCGGAAGCTTATCCTTAGTATCTACGACGCTCTATTCAAATCATTGCTTGCTTACTGTAATGTTACCTGGGGTGGAACCTGCGTTACGTATATGCTAAAACTTGAACGTGCGCAACGTGCTGTTCTTAAGGTCGCTACTTTTAAGCCTTTTCGATTTCCTACTGAAAGCTTGTATTCAGAGTGTGAGGTTTTAACGGTCCGAAAATTGTTTATCTACAATATCCTCCTCTCACAACACAGAAGTATTGACCCAAGGAATAATTTGTCTTCAGGGAGAAGGAAAAAAGATAAAATTGTCATGACTCCAAAATGTAACACAAAGTTTGCACAACGCCAGCAACTTTTTCTTGGCCCCTTTCTTTATAACAGAGCAAGTAAGGACATTCGAGACTTAGTGAGCTATAATAAAAGGGAATGTAAGAGCTACTTGAAAGAATGGTTAATGGGGATGACTTATGATGAGACTGAAAAATTGTTAAAGGTAATGCAGTGAGTGATACTTAATCTAAATCTATGTACAATGAAATAAATTAATATAAATACAAACACAATTTTATAACAACAAACGCGCACATCAATTGTATTTCTAAGTCATTCAGTATTATTATTACTTTGATCTGTTTTTATATTTAAATTTATATTTTCAATTTCATGTAATACTTATACAATGAATTAATTATTATGAAATGTTTGAATAAAATACAATGTTAAGGGCATGTACTATCTACTTACACTTATGAAACATTAATTATGGTAAGCTTGTTAATAGTTATTTATTGAATAACAATTATAGTTTAGTTTGCATATTTATTCAATAGGTATTATTCTATCTTTACTACACGGCTACACGGTTATTTTTGCCACCAAGAAGGAAAAGCAGAGTCTACAACACAAGTCATTACGACTTAGTGTAGACTCTGTCTGCGTTAAATTGAAAGAAACCAAGCTGAATTAAGGTAATTAGAAAATTTTTGTGAAAATTAAAATTTGTAATTTTGCTAATATAAAGATAATAAGTTTTATGTATTAGTGTAAGTGCTTGTTTTTGGAAATAAATTATTATTATTATTATTATTATTATTATTATAGTTATTCTTTTCGTTCGTCGTTAAAGAACTTGTCTAGTGTGTAGTAAGTTTTTTGTAGAAGCATCTCTTTAAGTTTTTTTTCAAAAATGTTGTATTTTTCTAGATGTTTGTTTTTTTCCGGAATCTTGTTGTATATTTTAACCGCCATAACATTTGGTCTAGTGGTAGTGGCCCCGCCTTCCGATCCGAAGGTCGTGGGTTCTAATCCAGTCGTGTACCAATGAGTTTTTCTGTCGAAAAATGTATTTGTGTGGTGAACACAGATGTTTGTTCTCTGTCTGGGTGTTATATTGTATTCTAAGTATGTATTTACAGCAAAAAAATGTCTTTATGTCTTATATCAGCTATCTGATTCCAATAGAACCTAGCCCCAAACTAAGCAATTTCAATATTTTGGACAATTCACATAGTGTTGTGTGAATTGTCCAAAATATTGATATTGTTCAAAATATTGAAATTGTTCAAAATATTGATATTGTTCAAAATATTGAAATTGTTCAAAATATTGATATTGTTCAAAATATTGAAATTGTTCAAAATATCGATATTGTTCAAAATATTAAAATTGTTCAAAATATTGATATTGTTCAAAATATCGAAATTGTTCAAAATATTGAAATTGTTCAAAATATTGAAATTGTTCAAAATATTGATATTATTCAAAATATTGAAATTGTTCAAAATATTGAAATTGTTCAAAATATTGATATTGTCCAAAATATTGAAATTGTTCAAAATATTGAAATTGTTCAAAGTATTGAAATTGTTCAAAATATTGAAATTGTTCAAAATATTGATATTGTTCAAAATATTGAAATTGTTCAAAATATTGATATTGTTCAAAATATTTATATTAAAGAGCTAGCCAGCAGCCTACTTGTGGAAACCAGGATGCACACTAAGTGCGGATTAAAAATTTAGCCAAATGAGTACCTGCTGCCAAGCGCTCGTCCGCTCCTGGTAGTGCAGCCCCGGCTCGCTCTGCCGCAGTAAGGCGGTGAGCAGCCGGCGCGCGCCTCGCCCACGCATGTGTACGTCGCGAACGGACGCAGTATGGACGACATGCTCTATGAGAGTGTGTTTAGTACCTGCTGCCAAGCGCTCGTCCGCTCCTGGTAGTGCAGCCCCGGCTCGCTCTGCCGCAGTAAGGCGGTGAGCAGCCGGCGCGCGGCGGCACACAGCGCGGCGCCCTCGCCCACGCATGTGTACGTCGCGAACGGACGCAGTATGGACGACATGCTCTCCCGAGATATATTACCCTCCGATACCTGTGTATCAATACAAATACTCATTTTCTTAAACATGCGCGGAAATATTGTCATTACTTTTGAATATAGAACACGCGAAGTATCATATTTACGTAGACTGAAAAACCAAAATCACTTCCCGGCGCGTTCTCGCCCCGGCAATGTTGTATGAAACGGTGTGCTGTTTGAATTTAGAACTCTTTCATCTATCGTACACATTGCGTTCTCGTGGCTGTATAGCCACTGAAACGTTTACCTTTCGGCACAAACTGTAAAATAAAAAAAAAAATTGGCAGTAAAGCGGAGTTCGTTGTTATTTGGTTAATAAAAAATAAATTTATTATGTAAAAGACCCTTTTTTGTTTCCTTGCATTTTTTTAAGAAAAGCACTATACAGGGTGTCCCAAAATTCAACGATAAGCCGGCACCAGAGGATGGACCTACGAATGACTATTCGAGAAAAAAAAAGAAAAAAAAAATACCTCTACTTTTTTTAAACATTTTCCAACAACAAAAATCTATTTTGGGCACATAGTAGAAGTGATTACTATTAACAACAACTTATGAAATTTGGTTCTTGATTAGAAAAAGTGTCATTATTTTTTTTTTGTGGCTAGTTTTCCTAAAGTATTATACCATTTTAAAATCTAGGTTAGTTGCGCTAATTTTTTAAAAAACTTGCCATAGTAGTGTCTGTATTTTTTTTTTACACTACGATGAGTTAAAGTTTACTGAACGTTAAAACCTTTCAAAATTTTAGGGAAATAATTTTTTTTGGTTGTTTTTTTGTATAAAACTACGAAAATTCTGTAATTTTCAAAGCTTATGGTGAATAGTTGTACTACTTAGGTTGCCGATACAAACAAAAAAACTGAAATATTTGAAAAATTGTGGTCATGGTAGTTAAAAGTGTCATAAGGGGTATACATTTTCGAAGAATTTCCATTTTTTTTAAGTAATTTAAAAAAAAGTAGAGGTATTTTTTTTTTCTTTTTTTTTCTCGAGTAGTCATTAGTAGGTCCATCCTCTGGTGCCGGCTTATCGTTGAATTTTGGGACATGTTGTATATGCCTCAGCCGAAATGGCAATTGCCTGTCTCGTATCATTGAATTCCTTCAAACTCATACTCGACCTGCAATTGCCTATTTCGCTGCGTTTGCAATAATGTACTATTATTTATTGTTTATATAACAAGCGTTTTTCAAAAGATAATCATTGTTTAAGCAACTGCCATCTCTTAAGGCCTGCGCACACCTAGTTCGCTGGCGTCGGCGATCAGTGAAACGCTGTCAAATTTGAAAGCGTTTAAACCTACGCACCTACGCGATAAACCTACTTCATAGCCAAACTGCTGAACCAATGTTGATGAATATGGGACCAATCTGGAAGGGAAGAGCTTCCAAATAAACCTTAGTTACACAAAAAAATAATTTACAATTAAAAAAATTTAATCTTATACCTTTAAACGAGAAAATCTTGTATATATTTAGGATCTCGGAAACTGCGCCAACGATTTTCACGAAATTTAGTATACAGGGGTTTTCGGGGGCGATAAATCGATCTAGCTAGGATTCATTTTAAGAAAACGATTATTTCACTTCGAGTTCAATAATTACACATAAACTGAATATGTGACTGCTCCTGCCATCTATTGACGATTGTGAGCAACTAACTGCAAGCATATCCAGCAGATGGCGTTGTTCAGTAAGAATATAATAAACCAATACAGATAATAATATTATGACTCTTATGATTTCTTAAAAATACAAATTAACGAAAAAAATTCCGAGTGAAGCTCGGTTATCAACTGCTAGTATTTACATAATGTATAAAATACACCAGAAACAGTTGAGCTATGTGCAGACCGTCATAAACGATCTAGAGATAGCTCAACTGATCCAAATCAGTACCAGACGGAAGCGTCCCCAAAACGCTGGCGGCATTGCCACGCTGAATAGCAATACTTAATTTTAACATTCAAATTCTACATTATGCAAAGGCCTGTTTACTTTGACATACCTTAGCTAGTTCTTCTAGGAAACAGTCGACAATGTGAAGAAGCATTGATGATGCGTTTCTGGCGTAATGTGGCGTTTTCGGTGCAAATAAACCTAAAATAAAATAATTATAGTAAAGACAGTCTTAAAAATGTAGTTCTAGGCTTATAACAAGGCAATAAAAGTTTATTTATTTTTATTTTATTTTTATTTTTATTTTTACTACGCAGATGCCAGCACTGAGGACGTGTTTATTGCGTGTTCGTAACGTATTCGTTGCGCGCCCGCTTCGCTTTGAGAACGCTCGCAATCCGCTAGTATGATAACACTCTAAGAAAACCAAAGAGTTGTTCTAACAATTGTTTACATTTGGGCTACGTACCATCACTTCCCATTAGCATCTTAGCGTATTTGTCACAGCTAGCCACACTCCAGTCGCAGCGGGCCAGGCATCGGAGACTGCCTCTCAGGTAGCGACGAACCAACTGAGGACAGACATAGATAGCTCTTGTATATAGAACTCCAGTAAATAAACAGCCCGAGCCCCGCCTTCCGATCCTAAGGTTGCAGGTTCAAATACAGTTGTGTACCAATGAGTTTTTGTGTCGAAAAATGCAGACTTTGACATTTTGATTTAGACATACCATTAAGAACTTGTCCATTCGATGCTGGTCGATCCCGTACCACTCGGTGGCGAGGGTGCGGAAACCAGCACGAGTCATCAGCAGGGCCGGCTTCAGGTGCTCTGCGGGGAACAGGTCCAGGATACCAGCCACACTGTCACAGAGCTCCTCCTGGAAGGTTGAAGAAGATGTGCTACAGATCACACACACTAATTGTAAATATTTTTTTTAAAAAAGCAAATGTTTGAGTTCAAAAATTGTTGATATAGATGCAGTATAGATCATAAAGCAGTAAAACATTTAGATAACTAAAATTGAGTTAGTTTTCTTATTACTAACACACTAACTAGATAAGTTTTGATAATTTTACCTGAACTAGAGGTTTGTCTGACATCCAGACAGCGTAAAACAACCCCTTCCATACTCTTATAAAGTCTTCTTCTTTGAATTCTAGAAATAAATACAAATAAGATAAAAAATGTTCCATTATTAAAAAAAATTATATTGATTAGATCCCTTAGTACAAGCTCTGCATAGTTTGGGGCTAGATAGTGTTGTGTGGAATATCCAGTTTTTTTTTATTTCTCTTGATAGCGGTTTTGTATCAGTGAGCCATCCAGTTACAGTTACAAAATCCTGGGGGGAAATATATCACTAACAATTTAATTTGAGGTTACAATGTCATTACTAAAAAACATGTTTCTTTTACAATAAAATAGGTAGTATTGCTTGTTACATACCGTAGCCCTTCTCGAAACAGTTTGTTAACCATTTTTTCAGGCCTTTCAGCACTCGGTCACGAGTTTTTTTGTCATTGCCAGACAGCAACCTAGCATATTTGATTTCTTGTGCTACAACCAACACTTGTTCCTTGCTGATCTTGCGAGGTTTAATTTTAGTAACTGCGCCCTTTTTCGTTACTTGACTCTTTTTATCTTTACCCTTTTTAGGGACTTTCATTTTAACTTTAATTCTTCAGTTTCTCCGATTCAAAACAAACGCACCATGTGAAAGTAAGTAGCGTTTTTGCGTCATAATATAATTGTCATGTCAGTGTCAGTCAGTCTAGTTGTCATTTGTGACAGAAAGAAATATCAGACAGTTCAGATTTGGTTCAGATTCACCATCTTCTGCCCGTTGGTTCACGTATTCAATTAAGCTAAAGTTCGTTTTACGCGATCAGTCTATATAGGTTACTCTTGTACTCGCTCTTGGTCGCGTATAACTGGCAGACTCATCTAGCTCTAAGACGTTTCAAAGTGATCCCTAATAATATCCATTGATTAGAGAAATATTTGAATTTACTGTACCTACTGCTATTATTTCTTCTGTGATTCTTTACTGAGCTGTGTGAGTGGCTCTTGAGTATGTGTTCTGTGGTGAGTGGTGTGTTTTTGTTCTGATTTCTGAACGACTCTAAAGGGGTCTCTACACATTTGCCCATGCTGGCCCACTACAGGCCAACGCCAATGTGTACAGGGGGTATTGGTATATGTTGGCGGACATTTGTCAAGCATGGCGCGCAATCGGGGAGTTGTCGGTTTTTTGGGCACACTTCAAAGGAATCGTGGCGTAGCCCAGGGGCGTATTTACCCTTAGGCCAAGAGGGCCATGGCCCGGGGCGGCAGGCTGCGAGAACGAATATGAACGAGGGGCGGCTTGCGCCGCCCCTCGTTCATATTCGTGCGCCTTTTTTTACTTTACATCATCATCATCCACAGCCCGACTTTACCCACTGCGTGTAGGCCTTCCTTAGTTTGTGCCATCTGCCTCGATCCTGTGCCAGTCTAAGCCATTGCCGCCCCACGACCCTGAATATATCTGACTTTACATCCCTGAAGCAATTTTAAAAAGCCTACTAACCAAAACTAACCTAGTTCGTCGAAAAAAAATATTTTTTTAAATCGGCTCTTGGAAGTCAGTTAAAAAAACTTTTTTTCCGAAAATTATTTTTTGGCCCGGGGCGCCAAATTTTTAAATACGCCTCTGGCGTAGCCTGGCCTGTGGTGTTTACACAATCGGCCAATGTTCATTTCGTCACCGGCCGCTGACCGGGATAGAACACTTTTGTGTTGCGTTCTGTAATACTTGTAAACAGTATAGAATAAATTATAGTTTAAAAACTAAAAAAAAAACGCTTTTATAACTAATTGAACTAAAAAGTTAAAAATAAAACTGTAATAATCAATTGAAAAATTTATATTATTGTATATATATTTTTTTTCATATATTTTTTTTTCATATTATTGCATTGTCATCGACCTTTGACAGGTGTGCAAAGTTTGAATCAAATCTGATCGTTCAAAGTAAATAGCCGCAGCCGTAATTACTTCGACGTCCGTCGCAATTGGTTTGCCAGGCAGCAATGAGCCATGCGCCAATGTGTGAACACCAAGTGATCGTGGTCTACAATTGTGCATTGGCGGAGCCTGGCCCAGCACAGGCAAATGTGTAATAAGGCCTTTAAAAAGTCAAGCACTCTGATTTTTGCGGGAGGTGATAATGTACACCCCGTTATTACGATGCCAGTTAAGTCACATCTTCACTGGAGCCCATAAAACATGGATTTTTGCTTTTTTGTTCTGTTTACTTTTTTGTTTTTGTTACTTAAACTAATTGTCCTTATTACTTTATAGACTTGGATAGGTAAGGTTATGTTAGAACATAAAAATTACGCAATAAGGTGAATGATCAGATTGAACGTGCTGCTCACAGGATACAATTACTCAAAAGGCACCACCACTGCGGCCACCGCAGTGCCAGAAAGTGTGTTTTATTCCTTATCAGTGTACATAGGCCTTAATAATTTTTCAGTGGAAAAAGTTTAGACAATCGTTTTAACTGGGTGTACATGGGGTGTACATTAACTGGGCAGGCCCCTTTGTTTTACTTTGTTTTGTTTGTTGTTGTTCTTTTCTTCATCTTCACTTCGTGAAATTGAAAAAATATTTAGCGATGGTGAAAATTTGAATGTGACTTTAATGCGATCACTGCGCAGTTTAGAGAATCTGAAGAGAAGCAGCCCGTGAAGATGACAAATATTATAATTCTAAGTTTGCTTTTGTTAGAAACAGTGATCTGTGCTGCACTTGGAAACCAAAGTTTCCCGAAAAAGGACTTCATTTACAATACGTAAGTAAAGTAGTCCGACACAATATAATTAGGTACTTGTTTCAACATTTTCATTAACTACGCTATTGCTAATAAAATATTTTGGGCTGAAACATTAAAGAGGTACCTACCTACCCTTGTAGTCGGGAATTCCCCGGTCTGACAACTGGAAATTACTGGACCGAGAAAGAAACAAACATGCACAGAGGTTTCTTGGAGTAGCCTTCCTACTTAGTACTTGCCTTCTATCTATTTCTGCTTACATGTCGTCTAGGGACAGCTATGGATTTATTTCATTTTCAATTGAAATTTAAGTTAAAAATAGATAATTAGTTTTTTTTTACAATTTGAAAGGTTTGACCACAACAACAAGTAACAAAAAACATTTAAGATATTTTACTCAAGATTCATAAAAAAATACATCTTTTTTCCAGTTACAAATATGACACAGTAATACATACTTACATCAACAATGAAACAGAGCAAATAATGGACTTTTATGAGGTTAGTTCTGTTCATCTAATATTTGTCTATGGTTTGAAATTACTACTACTTTTATGAAACAATAGGATATTTGCCGATATTTCGGCACAGTTGCATGCACCATGATCACGGTTTAACAGTTGGTAATTTAATCATGGTAAATATCCCGTTGTTTCATAAAAATAGTGTTAAAAACCATGATAGTTTCAAAAGTAATACTTACTACTATTTTTTTATTATTTTATTCAATATATTTCAGGACTCGGAGCTGTATGTAGGATATCCGACCCGTGTACATGTGTTGTTGAATGAGTCGGTGTTAGTCGACTATCCTGTCTTCGTTACTGCTACACAGCAAAAAGGTAAGTTGTATGAGAACTAAAGCCTAATCAAACGTAAATATCAACGTTATGAGCCTTTTATGTCCCACTGCTGGGCAAAGACCTCCCCTATTCCTTCCACTTTGTTGTGAGAGGGTTCATTTTGTCTTTATAATGTTAAATTCATCTTACTTAGTGTCAATTTAAAAAAAAGTTAATTTATAGGGGAGGTCTGTTTCCATCAGTGTTCTTCGTCAGGCTGATGATGATGACGTACGTAATCTAGCATCATGAATGTTGCTGCCCCTTTTCTCATATTTTTTACACTTCTAACCAGATTTCCCACCTGATGTTCACTGGTAAGCATCCATCTATGTTTAACAAGACATCTCAAAGTCAGTTGTGAGACATTATATCTGTTCTCAGGGGTTTCAGCGTGGGAGCTCCCTCTGGTGGTGCAAACTAAAAAGTCCGCGGTATTATTCAATGACATGGCTCAGACGCTCTGTCCACACGACGCTGGACCTGGTAAGATCGTAAACTGTCACCTACACACTCATATATCACCTATACACCCATCTATAACCTAAACACCCATCTATCACCTACACACCCATCTATCACCTAAACACTCATCTATCACCTACACACATCTATCACCTACACACTCATCTATCACCTACACACCCATCTATCACCTACACACTCATCTATCACCTACACACCCATCTATCACCTATACACTCATCTATCACCTACACACCCATCTATCACCTACACACTCATCTATCACCTACACACCCATTTATCACCTACACACCCATCTATCACCTACACACCCAACGATCACCTACATACTCATATATCACCTACACACCCATCTATCACCTACACACCCATCGATCACCTACACACTCATATATATCTTCTACACACCCAACTATACCCCCATACCTAACTGCCATATAACCTAACCTTACTGTCACCTACACCTACATAGTTACACACCAATCCTTCACCTACACCGACAAAGTCAAATATTTCTTAAAGCTAGGTGAGTCTAGGTGCCAGTTCCACGCGACCAAGCCGACGACGCAAGAACAGGCAACAAACTACGGCTTGGCTCCTTTAACAAAACAAAAGTAATATGCATAAAATGGTGACTATTTACTCAGAATATGATTGTATATTGCAGATATTAAGACAGAGAATCGTCCTACGATACACATATCCACACAGAACCCTAAAAATACCTCGGTTGATTTAAAACTTGAAAGAGTCACTGACTTCTACATCGAACTTGATAAGGTAATATATAAATATAATAAGTATAAATATAAATATATGTATAAATTATAAGTCATATAATAAAATATAATACCTACGTCCAGAAATCGATTAATATAGCTTAATTATGATGATGATGTATTTAATCAGCCTGTAATAATGATTGTAAAATGAAATTAATTAGTTAGTTAGTTTCCCTGTCATAAAAAGATATCATTAACCAACTAATTGTAAAAATTAACTAATCTAATGAATGGGATGTATTTACGCTATCCTGTTCGACGACGACTTTTGTAAATTCGATAATTTTTATCATCAAAGTCAAAGTCAACTATCAATTTGACTTTGACTTTACTTCATTGAATTAGCAATTAAACTGTGAGGCTAATCATAATTATTACACATTGTACTGGGTGTAATAATACCCAGTGTCTTAAAATATATTTTATTTTTATAGGAAATATCATTCTATGTGACCCCGAGTACACCCAACTATTATTTCTTTTCGTTTGACCAAAACCCGTGGAATATTACAAATCAATACTCACACAACATAGATGGACTGCCAATGTAAGTCCAAATATAAATAATGAGTAGAAAAGCACTTATTTACTTAATCTTATTGTATTCTAAGTATGTATTTATAAAAAATAAAGTTTATAAGTATTATATCAGGTATATAGTTCCCATAGTCATCAAGCTCTGCTTAATTTGGGGCTAGATAGTGTTGTTCAGCAGTGGACTACTATGAGCAGTTGATGACGATGAGCTAATTTAATAAACTAGCATGTTGGGTTGTGTAAAACGGCCCCCCACCGGATGAACCGATGACATTTTGATAGCGGGAATAATAGTTATAAGCTCCCTCCATCCACAAACTTCGATCTTCGATTTGCTTAACTTTTAAAAACCTACACATCTCCTACGACCAAAGTCAAAGTATTTTGTTTGACCTAAGTCAAAGTATTTTGTTTGACCTAAGTCAAAGTATTTTGTTTGACCTAAGTCAAAGTATTTTGTTTGACCTAAGTCAAAGTATTTTGTTTGATCTAAGCCAAAGTATTTTGTTTGGCCTAAGTCAAAGTATATTGTTTGACCTAATTCTTCATGCTTCACAATATCAGTAGATCAGATAGGGGACCGTCCTATTTTGATACCATTCGTCTTGTTCGTGGTTATTCCATTTTTTTCTTAACTGCTATCATAGTTTTATGACTCAAGTGTTTATAGACTTATTCTCGTAGTTTCTCGTTTATAGTTTTCTCTGTATCGAATGTTTTTTATTTAAATGTATGTATTTTTTTGTAGATTTAACTACACAATACCAAAGAGCGTGATTCTAGTTGTAGATTCGCCCGACGAACTATGTGCCACTGTCTCTATACAGGACAATTCTGTAAGTGTCGTCTGTAAATACACCCTAAAACTATACTTTTTGAGTGTCTTCAAAATAATGCTTTTCAATGCTATTATAATTATTGTTTTAGTGTCCAGTGTTTGACAATGAAAAAGAAATAATGTATCAGGGATACCACCTCACAATGACGAGTAAAGGAGGCATCACACTTACGGTACGTACTAACTGACTCTACTCAAAGTCACTTTGACTTTGAGCGGAGGTCAAACAAACTACTTTGACTTAGGTCTTAAGAGAAATGATAAGTTTTAAAAGGTTATCAATTCGACTTGTTTATATTTATATTCCTTATTATTATTAAAGAAATAAGCAATGAATATTGGGCTTAACAAATTTAATGTTCTTGTTTGGTATTTGCAGCAAACAATGTTCCCCCGAGGTTTCTACGTGGTGTTTGTTGTGAAAGAGAGCGATGCAGATTGCACGGGTGCGAGCGAGACGGGACTACTTTCCGATGTCAAGAACCGATCCAAGATGTTCAAGTAAAACATTTTTGCATATTGCACTAAGACATGACATTGACTATTCTGTGACTTGGCTTTGACCTCATTTAACTCTCTTTGACCTTACTGATTTTACTAATGTGTGTAACCAAGCTACAAGGTTGTTTCTTGCTAGTTCTATTAGTATTCAGTATTCAGTATATTTATTGCCTTATTATGCATGTAAATTTAACAGTCAAATCTTAGAACTAGTTTAGAATCAATACATAATTTACCCTGCAAGGGTGTTGCATATAGGTATATTAATGCCAATGTTATAAACTATGGGAAATTATAACTTATGTCCACAACTTCTAGCCACGTTTCTTGCAAATAAAACTATAGTGTTCTTTGATTGAATGTTGACTTGACTTTGACCTCACTTTGACTTGACTTTGACCTTAATTTGACCTCACTTGGGCACCACTTTATTTACCATTTCTGCGTCTATTTCGACTCAACTTTGAATCTTTTAATTCCAGGTTCACAATAATAGCGACAGTGTCTTACAAGGAGTATGTAATAGGGGCTATAGTGCTTCTCGCCGTGGTATCGTTAGTGGCCGCTTTTGTGCTGATGGTGGCGATTCCTTTCCGGTACAGGCCCAGTGGTGAGATCCTTTCACCACATTAACTCTTTATTAATATTGGGCAAAAAGCCTGTGCTTTTAAATACTAGCTTTTGATTTTATAAATGTGCTAAAATCGTTTATTTGATATTTGATATTTATTTATTGAACCATTGCGTTACAGTAATATAACATTGGTAAGTCAATTTTCACAAATAAGTCTTAATATTAATATTATATTTGTTTAAATCAAGTTAACAAAAAAGTGTTAATGAAAATAAATGTACTCTTTACAGAAATCGATGTACGTTCTTCATTCGTCTCTCTTATTCAAGAAGAGCAACCAGGCAACTCGCAAGAAGATGACAGTGACGTCACTCACCTGCAGAGTGATGCCCCCGATTTGCAACGCGCTAGATATGACGCGTCAGTAGAAGAAGCGCTAACAAATCAGCAGTCGCAAGTAGATGACAGTGACAGGGGCGCGCTGACAGTAGGCAAGCTGACGCAGGCGCCTGCTGACACGCTGGCGAGACGATCTGAAAGGTAATGTCAGCGTGTAGTGACGTCACACGCTGGCACAGTGACGCTGACAGTAGGCAAGCTGACGCAGGCGCCTGCTGACACGCTGGCGAGACGATCTGAAAGGTAATGTCAGCGTGTAGTGACGTCACACGCTGGCACAGTGACGCTGACAGTAGGCAAGCTGACGCAGGCGCCTGCTGACACGCTGGCGAGACGATCTGAAAGGTAATGTCAGCGTGTAGTGACGTCACACGCTGGCACAGTGACGCTGACAGTAGGCAAGCTGACGCAGGCGCCTGCTGACACGCTGGCGAGACGATCTGAAAGGTAATGTCAGCGTGTAGTGACGTCACACGTAGGCACAGCGACGCTGACAGTAGACAAAAATAAGCCCAGACTCCGGCAACTCGGTTTATTGAGTGAACCCAGAATTCGCGTTTCATTTTAATATTTTCAAACAAACATTGACAATTCACATCGAATTCAGCGATCACTTAAGTGATTTATACAGGGTTATTCATTATTAGCTGCAAATACTCAGGAATTAGGTTCAACGAAATGATTTTTTTAAAGTTTTGATTTAAGTTTTTGTATCAAAAAATTTTTTTTTCTTTACGGCTATAGCATAATGATTGCCATTGAGAACAGGACGATGACCCACCCAGGCGGTGACTGAACGCAGAGTGTCGCTCACGGCGCGCGGGCGCGGATCAAAGGTCAAAATAGGTCAGGCGCCAGTGATTCCAAAGGATATTCTTTATCGATTTTCTTGGGATTTTCATAGCAAAACTTAAAAAAAATCATTTCATACATTTTTTTATTTTATTTGTTGAACCTAATTCCTGAGTATTTGCAGCTAATTATGAATAACCCTGTATTGCTAGAATTGCACCCCTGACAAGTAATGTCAGAATCTAGTGACGTTACACGCAGACACAGTGACGCTGACGATTTGTGGGGACGTATTATATTTGTGTTAAGTTTTGTTCATTGTCACTGTTTATTGTTTGGTATTATAGTGTTCATTGGTTGCAGATACTTGTGGGGCGCGCTCACTCTGGCGGTAGTATATGCGTTACCCGTCGTGCAACTACTCTTTACTTATCAACAGGTAACTTGGCTTGTGTTGAACATTATTATTACTATTTTGACGTGACAACGTCTTATAATTCGATGGAGCCGGCTGCACGCACGAAAAAACATGACATCATGCGGCGTTACCTCGCTCTGAGGCGTTCCATTGCGCGGCTTGAAGTGCAAGCGAGAGCGCGGAACGAGCGACAAAGAGGCACGCACGGCCTCCGCGTTCGGCAGCGTTCGACATCTGTCTCTCTCCTACTTGAGTGAGCGATGCGTCCGCGTGGACAGCTGGATGACGTTGGCACGTTACACTATCGACAGTAAACAGACTTTACAGACAAACGATTTTTTTTACTACTAGCCCATACTGTCTTAGTAGACAATAGGGGGGCTATTCCCCCCTCCCATTTCCGTCAGTCACAATAATATTGCTAGACCTAGCGAGTACAGCATAAGCACATATTTTAATGAGCTATTCTGCCCATCACGTTGAAGATACTCACTAGATCTAAGCGCATCATGAAACATATCTTAAAAAAGAGATGTTTCATAATGCGCTACGTCTATGTACACTCGTATAACTAGCGGCACATAACTCTAGCGCTGACCGTTATTGCGCAGAAGTCAAAAATAAGGTACCTGAGACGGGCTAGCGGGATGAAGGGCGGGCGTGCGTAGCGCTGATTGTCTCTCCAGTCGCACTCCGCTCTCTGTACCAATAGGACACTCGCACACATCCACACATCCAGTGTACGCGACATGGCACACTACGACGCATGCGCAGCTATCCCCTCCGCGTATCGCTCAGCGCTAAAGTTATGTGCCGCTAGTTATACGAGTGTATAGTGACGGAATGAAAATGTTCGTCGATTTTCAACTTGATTTGTTCAATAAGGTTGTTCGATTCCGATACAAACTGAATTTACACAACTATGGGCAATCAAAGTATAAATGTACACTGAAATAGCTGTAATAGAATTTTACAGTGGTCTTTATTACTTTAGACCAACTAAAAAACATTGTGCGTTGTTCTTAGATGGTATTTGCGACCGGTAACCAGGACCTGTGTTACTACAACTTCCTGTGCGCGCATCCATTAGGGTTCCTCTCGGACTTCAACCACGTGTTCTCCAACATCGGATACTTGGTGCTCGGCGCCGGGTTCATGCTGCAGGTGCGAGCGAGACAGAAAACACGCCCTGATGCACTCGTGAGTGTCTCCTGAAGTCCTGACCTGACCTGTCCTTTGTCTCCTGAGATCCCAATTAACCAGGATTCACTGTACTTCCAGGGCCCTGTTTAATAAAATAAATCTATTTGACAATTCGACATACATATATGTCACAAAGCGACAAGTTTGTGGAAGGCTATTGATAAAAATGACAAATATGTCACAAAAGCGCGACAATTCCACAATTTTGTCGCTTTTTGACATATATGTCGAATTGTCAAATAGACAGTCCGGTTCCCCCCCGTCTCGCGGTCAAACTATAGTAAAGCCGTGTATAATTGTGTTTAGTCGCTGGGAATCCCCCCGCACTACGGGCTGCTGTACGCGATGGGTCTGGCGCTCTGTATGGAGGGGTTCCTCTCCGCCTGCTATCATCTCTGTCCCAACAAGATGAACTTCCAATTCGGTACGTTACCAAACACATATTCAATTCTTTATGTATCTTTCGATATTTAAAATGTTCTTTGACTTGTCACACACAAATTAAAATACAATAAATCACGTACATTCAATTTCATGTCAATGCCGCGATGTCCGTTCAAATGCCGCGTCGCTCGGTCGGATGCCGACGCATGCGATCGAATGCCGCGATGTCCGTTCGGATAGACGCATGCGATCGAATGCCGCGTCGCTCGTTCGGATGCCGACGCATGCGATCGAATGCCGCGATGTCCGTTTGGATAGACGCATGCGATCGAATGCCGCGTCGCTCGATCGAATGCCGACGCATGCGATCGAATGCCGCGATGTCCGTTTGGATAGACGCATGCGATCGAATGCCGCGTCGCTCGTTCGGATGCCGACGCATGCGATCGAATGCCGCGATGTCCGTTTGGATAGACGCATGCGATCGAATGCCGCGTCGCTCGTTCGGATGCCGACGCATGCGATCGAATGCCGCGATGTCCGTTTGGATAGACGCATGCGATCGAATGCCGCGTCGCTCGTTCGGATGCCGACGCATGCGATCGAATGCCGCGATGTCCGTTTGGATAGACGCATGCAATCGAATGCCGCGTCGCTCGTTCGAATGCCGACGCATGCGATCGAATTAAATAAATATTTTTTGAATAAATTATTTTGTATTCTGTTTCAGATTCGTCCTTCATGTACGTGATAGCTGTACTGGTTATGATAAAACTGTATCAAAACAGACATTCGGATTTGATTCCCAGCGCACATTCCACCTTCATGCTCATAGCGCTTATTATGAGCATAGGTATGTACGGTTGTAGGCAATAAATATTGCACATCGGCTTTCTGCTTTCGTAGAGCGCTATCTCTTTCTAACGCACACTACGCTCTATGAAGCCGAAATTAGCCGATGTGCAATATTTGTTGCCTATACTAGCAATTCATTTTTGATAAAATTATATTAAAAATATGTTACATATTAAAAATTGGTAATGAAGTTTGGACATGCCTTTGTCTACCCCTCTGACTAAAGAGTTAAAAAGAACCATTCAAGCACGGTAGCTATGCATGTCGCACCTATTTAGTCATCAATTTTTCTCACTTTTGGGACTCAAAATATAAAAACAGAATTTCTGGCAAAGTGTGTGAATCTATATTTATGTTAAAAAATGACATACGGAACTGAGACGTGGTTGCTAACTTTTGGCCTCGTGCACAAGCTCAGATCAGAAATGAGGATATCCGTAGAAGAACCAAGGTCACCGACATAGCTCCTAGAATTAGTAAGTTGAAGTTGCAATGGGCAGGTCATATAGCTCGAAGAACCGGCAACCGTTGGGGAATAAAGGTTCTCGAATGACGACCACGAACCGGAAGACGAAACGTAGGGCGCCCACCCACCAGATGGACCGACGACATTGTTAAGATCGCGGGAAGTCAGTGGATGGAAAGGGCTCAGAATCGTTCTTCCTAGAAATGTGTAGGGGAGACCTATGTCCAGCAGTGGACTTCTTCAGGCTGATGATGATGATGTTCAAAAATTTATGTTTTTCAGGTCTGTTCGGGATTCTATTCCCGAGCGTGTATTTCTCAGTATTATTCACTGTACTGCACATCATGACGTGTCTCATACTCACCGTCAAAATATACTACGCGGGCAGCTTTAAAATGGGTGAGTTTCATTTTACTATTTAAAAACTCCCGACCAAGGTTTCTACCATTTTTTTTTAATTTCTACCAAATGACGTCATAGACAAACGCATTTAAACCTCATACTTATAACCTCTTAGGTCGCTCCTTATCATTGAATGTACAAGTCGTAAATCATGTTTATTTCTGCTGTGAGCCGTGAAGCAGCATCGCTGTGTTTTGGATTAGAAGGTTGTGGGTGACATTATTTGTCACTTGCAGTTTTGCGCCCTTCAAACCCTGTAGGATGTTTTGAATCCACAAACTATTGCACACGATGTTCTAAATTCAATGTTACTTTATTCTTTAGCGGATAAAAACGGCTTTTGCACTGAGAAGTGTAAGTCTCACTTCATTTATAACATTTCGTTTACGAAATCGTTTCGCCTATTTGTTTTTCTCTATTGTTTGGAGAAAAGATATGACACCTAAAATAGGTTACGAAGAAACGAATTGTTGTCACATCAATTTTCCATTAACCCGGCGTCATGGGGGTGGAAAATGACTACACCGACGTTGGGGTGGGTCATTATGACCCAACATTTTGACCGACGATATTTCTAATATTTCAAAGACATGAATTCTTATTTTTAGGTTTATGTGTTTATTGTTTCATAGTTTAGTTAATTAAACAAGAATTTTCATTGCAGAAAGTTTTTATTATGTATATAAACCTTTAAAAAGAAACACGTAATAAAATCAACAAAATTTGCATTCCTTAGCTAAATCTCACTAATCTTATCATTAATTAACAATCTATATTTTTTTATAGTACTTTTATAAACTAAACTAAGACATCTTTGGAAAAAACTTACTAAAATCTAATCAGAGTCATCGTTGTAAATGCAATCACTGCAGAAAGGTACGACATGTTCAGAGCAAATATATTTGTTGCAACCATGATAAGTATGGGTTGTTTTGCGATCTTTCTTCGCTGGACATACCTGACATCTTTTACGAGCATTGGCTCTCTTAGCTGGAGGCTCCTGTAAACCTTCGCCAGCGAATTGTCAAATTTTTTTTTTTAGTTCTCGAGGCAAATTTGCCACATTCTGGCGGAAAAAGTAAATCAATTAACAACCAATCATAACAAAAGCATAATACACATAAAATTACACCAAAAGCAACAAAAATCATTACAAATCTTATAAAATCATTAAGAAAACAATGGCGCAAAATTGTTACACCGAGTGCGGGGATGGGTCATAAATACCTTTTTTAACTTTGGGCACACGCAGCTGCAAGCACTGTCGCCGTCCAACTGTTTCTTTGTTAACAACACTTAGAGCAACTCATTAACTCCAGCTACTGAGAAAAACGGCAACGTCACCTACGTATTTACGAATCTGCAAGCTAAAAAAAACGTCCCGGGTCAATTTGACCCAACCCCTATGACGCCGGGTTAAAAAGAGAGTGACACGTGCTCACACGCAAACAACATTTTGTAGACGAAATGTAGTAGCAAAACTCCGATTTTAAAGCACCTCGCGCACTAGACGACCACGACCAGTGGCCGCAACGATCAGAGTTGCGGCCACTGGTCGTGGTCGTAAGAGCAAAATTACCCTTTCCGAGATGGTGCTATGAAAATGAATATGTTGTATAGAGCGCGCGGTGCTGGGCCGCGCGTGGGCCGCGTGGGCCGCGCGGGGCGCGCGCGCGCTGGTGCCGGCGCACACGGCGCGCGCGGTGCTGTGAAATGTAATATGTTGTATAGAGCGCGCGGTGCTGGGCCGCGCGTGGGCCGCGTGGGACGCGCGGGGCGCGCGCGCGCTGGTGCCGGCGCACACGGCGCGCGCGGTGCTGTGAAATGTAATATGTTGTATAGAGCGCGCGGTGCTGGGCCGCGCGTGGGCCGCGTGGGACGCGCGGGGCGCGCGCGCGCTGGTGCCGGCGCACACGGCGCGCGCGGTGCTGTGAAATGTAATATGTTGTATAGAGCGCGCGGTGCTGGGCCGCGCGTGGGCCGCGTGGGCCGCGCGGGGCGCGCGCGCGCTGGTGCCGGCGCACACGGCGCGCGCGGTGCTGTGAAATGTAATATGTTGTATAGAGCGCGCGGTGCTGGGCCGCGCGTGGGCCGCGTGGGACGCGCGGGGCGCGCGCGCGCTGGTGCCGGCGCACACGGCGCGCGCGGTGCTGTGAAATGTAATATGTTGTATAGAGCGCGCGGTGCTGGGCCGCGCGTGGGCCGCGTGGGACGCGCGGGGCGCGCGCGCGCTGGTGCCGGCGCACACGGCGCGCGCGGTGCTGTGAAATGTAATATGTTGTATAGAGCGCGCGGTGCTGGGCCGCGCGTGGGCCGCGTGGGCCGCGCGGGGCGCGCGCGCGCTGGTGCCGGCGCACACGGCGCGCGCGGTGCTATGAAATGTAATATGTTGTATAGAGCGCGCGGTGCTGGGCCGCGCGTGGGCCGCGTGGGCCGCGCGGGGCGCGCGCGCGCTGGTGCCGGCGCACACGGCGCGCGCGGTGCTGTGAAATGTAATATGTTGTATAGAGCGCGCGGTGCTGGGCCGCGCGTGGGCCGCGTGGGCCGCGCGGGGCGCGCGCGCGCTGGTGCCGGCGCACACGGCGCGCGCGGTGCTGTGAAATGTAATATGTTGTATAGAGCGCGCGGTGCTGGGCCGCGCGTGGGCCGCGTGGGCCGCGCGGGGCGCGCGCGCGCTGGTGCCGGCGCACACGGCGCGCGCGGTGCTGCTCGCACTCGCCAATGTTGCCAACTGCGCATTCGCCGTCTACAGGTAACCAACACAACCATACTTTTTGGCGCCTTTTGCCATTGACTGTGTTCCCGCTAATTTGCAAGCTACAGATCCTACAGTTGCAGACAAGTTTTGACCTACGCAGGCCGGTAGCCATATTGACTAACTTGATATCCATTATCAGTGATCTTTAAGCCGATTGTCACTGGTCGACCTAGTCAGATTTTTTTTGGTTTGTCTAACTGAAGTTCTTTTCGAAGTTACGCAATTCCAAAATACGAATTTCCATCAAGTTCCATTCATTCACTAGATTTGAATGTCGGTGGTGGTGGTGTTGCTTATGTCAGATAGTTATACATTACGAAAGTGACAGTTAAAGTCTAAGCTAGGTTTTAAATGTCAAAAATGAAGCCGATGTCGATTTACTAATGGACATATAAACGTATCGATATAGAAATACGACAAACATTGCTATGCTTTAAAATAATGCCGTGGCATCAAAAGGGATTTCATTGCACGGCATTGAAAGACACGCCACGGGCTACCATGGCGGGATGCCGTGGTATACTGCGGTAGGCAACGGCATTCCAAGGACTCTGGCGCCATTTGACATACCGTGGAGTGAGGCAGTGTGGCATGCCGTGGCAAGCCACACTGCCTCACTCTGCAATAACAAGCACCAGAGGGCGCTGTACAATGTCAACAAATAGCTCCGTATAATTTTGATCATAGAAATACATAAAAGTAATTTTGAAACGATATAAAGTGTTCCGTTTTATTAGAAACATATGACTAGCCTGTAAAATCGTTTGCAGCGCATAAAACTGTGAATCTATAAAGTTTAATACAAGTGAACCAGTGACGAGACAATGTGTAAAAATATTCACAAAAACATAATGTGCAAGGGAATTATGTACGTGAACTCATTATACTACTAAAGGTGAAGAAACAAGAAACAATTCCAGTGATTAACATTGATGCAAGTATTGTTTTACTGATTGAACAGACAACATCATTTTGTTGATGCACCCGCATTCAATAATTTGCTCATTGCTTGCATTAAGTCTTACTCTTGAAATTGGCTCATAATTTCAACTGCAACAGACAAGCCGTCTCTGGTCGAGCGGCGAGTTGTGCTGACTGCCAATACGCAGTTCCCGAGTTCGCATCTCATAATAAAAATACTTTTTGCACTCAATTTTTATTATTATTTTTTCTTGACTTGGTTTTTACAATGAAAACTAGGCAAACCAGTATAAGAGAGCTGGAATCAAAACTAAAAGGAACTTTGCAAAACTTGCAACTCGCAAATGACCTGAACAATAAACTTCTTCTAGAAAGAGAAGAAAGCGAATCCGAAATACAAATAATTATAGAAAAAAACCGACGTCTAAGGGCTGACCTTGTGAGCAGGGATAAGGAACTAAATGAAGTCAGAGAACAGCACGACAAGCTCGTAATTATTGAAAGGGCCCACGAACAGTGCGACACCGTACTCGTAGCCGCGTCTGAGAAAATAAACGACTTGCAACACCAAATGAATCAGTACAAAATGATCATTGATAATATGCATAGCGATGCGAGGCATAGAGATAACACACAGACAAAGGAGCTCTATAACCAGTTGGTGTTAGGCAATTGCACCAAACCTGAGTGCATTATGAAAAACAGACTCTACTTGAGAATAAAAAGATCGCTGCGTAGTAACAGAAAAACTAGGAAACAAAGGAAACTCAAAGAAAATACTATCGCTGGTTTACGGAAGGAAAAAACAAAGCTATATAGAGATCTAAATAATTATCAACTTATTGTAAATAAGTATGAGGAAGATTACTTGGAAGATAGGGAGAAAATTTTAGAATTGGAAGGCGATCTACAGAAATTAAATTGTAAGTACACTCGAGCACAAAACGAGACAAAGGCTTGTATGGCAACTATTGAAGAGTTGTTTGGAATATGTAACATAAAAAATGTTGAGACAGAAGGAATGGATCCCCTGAATAAAAGCAATGCCAAAGTGGAAGAAACTATTATATTAGATAACAAGTCATTGAGGCAGGTACCTTGCTCATCGACTACAGAAAACAGTAGTCGGGCAAGCTCTGTATCAAGCCTGAAGGAACTGAATAGACCAGATGAAAAAAAAATGTGTACCAAAATATACAGCGATGACGTCGGTAGAGATCTGGGGACCATGCTTAGTTATTATACAAATAGACCTGTTACCAATAACTGCATGACAAATCTACCGTATCACCTTCTCATCAAAAAAGTGGTAACAGAAGATCACAGCATATATGACGATATTATTATAGTATTGAGAAATACTTTTAACATAACACGATCTGACATACTAAGAGGCATAGAGTCACTACTAAAACTTCAAAAAACTGGAACTGTGAACCAAATTGTAGTATGCACCTTCCCATACTCCAGATTTTATAGCGCCGAACATAACAAAAGAATACACGAACTGAATGTAATGTTATATAACTTGATAGCTGGTAGCGAACATAAACTAATATTCTTTGACATTAATAATTTATTAAACAAACATAATTTGAGTCCAAATGGCCTGACAAGGAAGGAAAAGAAAGTTATTGCTAGAGCTCTGGTAAACATTATAAAAACGGTCTCTAGGCACAACAATAATTTCAATAATGCACTTACTACAATTAAGACTTTAAACTAGCAGAAATGACAATGGGAGAGTCCTCTAACGCTGTTTCAGCGTTGGGAAACCAACAGGGCTCTCCTTGCAATTTAATCATTAAGTCAGTTAAAAACAAACCCGTGAAGTTAAATCAGTCTACGGACTTTAAAATATTGCACCAAAACTGTTGTAGTATTAGGAATAAAACTCTACTGATGCAAGTTGTCACTGAAACATACAAACCGAATGTACTAATAATATCCGAATCACACCTTACTGTCGATGATGTGAATAATATTGTAATTCAAGGGTATACACATGCAAATTACTTTGTCAGAAGGAAACGCATACGCCGAGGGGTATCTATTTTTCTAGATGCCAAACTTAAATTCCAAAAGTGTCCTAAAATTGATAATATGACATCCGAATACCATTGTGAACTCACAGCTATTATAGTTGATCTGAACTTTCACAAGCTACTCGTAATAGGTATGTATAGAACCGGATTAGGCAATTTCAACGTGTTTAGGGATATAATTATACAGTTATTCGATTATCTATCAGAATCACCCAGTCAAAGGACTATTCTAATGGGTGACTGGAACGTTAATTTTCTAGTCAATTCACACGAGCGAAATACTATAGCTGACATAATAGAACCGAACGGGTTCAAAAATATTATCGACTTTGCAACTAGAATAAAAGATGACACTCAAACATCGATTGACTGCTTGGTAACTAATTTAGAAACGAGTGAGATAATTGTGACCAATATAGCAACGGGAGTATCAGATCATAATGCGCAGTTTTCCACCCTAAATATAACAAAGGAACGTAGGCCTAAATATAAGTACATCGAAAAACGTAGCTTCAACACTCATAGCATTGAAGAGTTCTGTAATGCTATGCTGTCGTATGATTGGGAAAACTTGTTTAGCACTTACACTGACAATACCTTAGATTATTTTATGAATAAATTAATATGGAACATAAACATGTTTTTCCCCAATAAAATAAAAAGAATAAAAAATGCACAAAAATGTGCATTTTTTATGTCCATGGATGTGTCATGAAATTATTAGGACACAACTCGAAATTCATGATTTATTCGAAATTAAACAACAATACCCGCAAATCACACCAACCATTAATGAAATTATAAACAAAAAAATTAAGCACAGAAACGAATTTGTCCTTACCAAAAAGAAATCTCATGTTGAACAGCGAATATTGAACGCCAAAAACCCAAAAAAAGAAGTTTGGTCGATTATCAAAGAGGATACAAATAAAGAGGTGTCAGAATGGAACTGGGAGCTGGTAAATGAAATAACGAATGAAAAAGTTTTAGATGAACATATTGCTGATCATATTAATAATTATTTTATATCCATTGGAAATCAGCTACAACTAAAAAATTCTCCCCATTTTGAAGATTCTATTAGTTTCCTTAACAGTTTTATTTCTCGCCAACCCGATTTTAACTTTAACTCCATATCAAATGATGAGCTAATGAAGCTGGCGAGGCACAAAATAAATAAATCGCACACTAAAGATCTGTTCGATGTTTCAGGCTCCTTTTTTTATATAGTCATGACATTTATGTGTGATCACGTACGATTTCTTGTCAACAATATCCTTGAATCGAATAACTACCCAAGCATGTTAAAAAAATCGCGGTTGACTCCACTATATAAAAATAAAGGCGATACCTTTGATGTGCAAAATTATAGACCAATTACTATTGTGCCGACAATGTCAAAATTGATTGAGTCAGTTATGTCGGAATCTATGTTGAAACATCTGTGTAGCTATAATATATTGTCTGAGGGTCAGCACGCCTACAGACCAGGCAAGTCTACTATAACGGCAACCCATACACTGCTTAAATGTGTAACTCTACACTTGGAGAAAAAAAAGAAGGTAGCTGCCATATTTTTAGACCTCTCTAAGGCCTTTGACTCGGTTTGCCACCAGCTTCTGCTACAAAAAGCTGAGGTTTATGGAGTCAGAGGGCGGAGTCTTACTCTCTTGAAATCGTTCCTAGAGCAAAGAGAACAAACAGTTGAAATAACAATTAACGACAAGAAAATAAGATCTAGGCCACAATGTGTAAAGATAGGAGTCCCGCAAGGATCCGCACTGGGAAACACTCTCTTCCTGATGTTTCTTAATGATATAGCCCATGTTAAAATTAGAGGACAGATAATTCAGTATGCAGATGACACTACCGTAGTTACAGAGGCAGACACGATTGACGATCTATTAAATAATATAAGTGTAAATATAAAACTACTAAAAAAGTGGTTTGATATAAATGGACTTTCATTAAATGAAGAAAAAACTAGTGTGATGATTTTTAATGCCCAATCAGCAAAACAACCAAGTTTTAAAGTGCCTTTAGAGAGTGGAAAGATATTAAAAACCTGCAATATCACTAAAATGCTGGGTTTTGAGTTGGATCCAGCACTTACATGGAAACAACACGTCGACTCTACTTGCAAAAAAATGGCGAAAGGTATTTATGCCCTAAAACAACTGCGTCCTATTACCTCCCAAAAGAATCTTAAAGAAATATACTACGCATACATTCACTCCATCATGTCGTACGGGTTAATTCTGTGGGGTAACTCGACCGATAGCGAACGAGTGTTGAAGTTGCAGAAACGCGCAGTCAGGGTTCTTGTAGGTGCTAAATATAAAGATTCCTGTAGGGATCACTTTAAAAACGAAAAAATACTGACTTCTTCATCAGTGTACATTTTAGAATGTCTTAAATACGTCAGGCAGAATATTCAAGATTTTAAATTAATAGGTAGCAATAACGTACGTAGTAATAGACATGTGATGTGCCTAGAATCGGTTACGCATAGGCTTTCTTTTTCTAAAAAACTACCTCAGGTAATTGGACCCAAATTGTTTAACAAACTTCCTCTTTATATAAGACTATTGACATGTGAGAATTCATACAATAACAATATTAAGAAATTACTGCTGGACAAGACCATATACAGTGTAAGCGAGTATCTAGCTAATGATTACAAGTATTTTACGGACGAAAGTAAAAACTTACTAGAAAAGTAAAAATTTATAATTTTTAAAAAAAAAGTTTATATAATTTAATTAGATTCTATTTATTATTTTTACAATTGTGTTTTGTTGAGACGACGACGAGGCCCCTATACAGCGGAAATTATTTACATTTTATATTTTTATTGTTATTTTGTAAAAACTGACGAGAAACTAACGCCACATAGCAATTCTATTTATTATAAATGTTAATGTGTCAGCTTTAGTCATCAATAAATAATTTTCATTTCATTTTTCATTTTTCAAGGCGCTGGAATGCCGCGATGTCTAAGCGGCTAATGTGCGTTAACTGACGGCAAAATCCCTTGCCATGCCGTACTGGTCTGCGTAGGTTTTTTACCGGCAATATAATTTGAAGTCACTTAAACTTTCGTACCTACCTACCTTTTTCTTTGATCAGCAAGGCATTTATGGAACAAAATAGCATAACATATTTATTTCCAGTGCCGTAGAACGTAATAAGGACTTCGCGCGGCAACTCCTCGCCATTCTGATGGGCAACGCTATCCTGTACACCATGTTCTATGTATGTATGAAGATCATACATAGGGAACGCATCCTCGTACATACATGGGTAAGAAATCCTACTACTATTATAAACGTGTTTTTTCTTTCAATATACTTATTTAGTTATTCATTATTAGCTGCAAATACTCAGGAATTAGGTTCAACAAATAAAATAAAAAATATTTATGAAATGATTTTTTAAAGTTTTCTTATGAAATCCCGAGAAAATCGACAAAAAATATCCTTCGGAATCATTGGCGCCTGACCTATTTTGACCTTTGATCCGCGCCCGCGCGCCGTGAGCGACACTCTGCGTTCAGTCACCGCCTGGGTGGGTCATCGTCCTGTTCTCCATGGCAATCATTATGCAATAGCCGTAAAGAAATTAATAAAAATAAAATTTTGTAACAAAAACTTAAATCAGTTTAAAAATTAAATTGATTCAGCCAAACCAATAATCACGACCCAAAAATTAGGCCCTGTCAGTTTGTGTAGCTAATAATGAATAACCCTGTACATAGCTAAGCATTTGGCTGCCATCACACCTGATGGAAAGTGAGTTTTTAGTTTGTTTCGCAACAACCACCCGCACCCTTTTTGTTGGTGTCTATTTTTTAACACATAGGGACTTTCACATGTCTATCCGTTTGTATCACGTAAAGGCTTCTATAAATTATAGATTTGGTAAAATGTTTATAAAATAATGCTCTTAAACGTTCTAGAATGTTCTTTAACATTCTGGAATGCCCGGGCAACGCCGGGCTTTGCTGTTAGTATAGTATAGAAGTGTTTTTATGTTTGTTGTCAGGTTTACTTCGTGTTTGCTCATATCGCGTGGTTCGGAGCGCTCTCTCAGTTCGTGAATGGCAACACCAGGTGGTCGGTGAGTTACTGTTATAACCAGCGGCACATAACTCTAGCGCTGAGCGATACGCGGAGGGGATAGCTGCGCATGCGTCGTAGTGTGCCATGTCGCGTACACTGGATGTGTGTAAGCGTCCTATTGGTACAGAGAGCGGAGTGCGACTGGAGAGCCAATCAGCGCTACGCACGCCCGCCCTTCATACCGCTAGCCCCCATCAGGTAACTTATTTTTCACTTCTGCGCAATAACGGTCAGCGCTAGAGTTATGTGCCGCTACCCATGGGTTTTAATGATTTATAATTATTTTATAGCCGTTCCGTTCTGTTCTTTGTTTATCTATAATATCTAAGTTTGTCGCTTTGTTATATCATATGTCATCATAGAGGACTGGTGGTCTAGTGGTAGCGGCCCCGCCTTTCGATCCTGGTGGGTTTAAATCCCGTCGTAAACCAACGCGTTTTTCTATCGGAAAATTGATGTACACAATGTTAGTGCTCTCAAACGGTGAAGGAAAACATCGTGAGGAAACCCGCGGCTTAGTCAGCTCCCCACGTATTGACCATGTCTTTCCTGTGGATTAGACCGACTAAGCTGTCAGGATGGTATAGGTGCTACAAGCCTATTCCATCTAAAATCCTGTCCCGCGTAAGTTGCCCCTGACGCTATATAAATCATCTACAATAGATACAAAGGTTACTTTTACTTCTTTTACATTATCCTTATTAATATTATAAATGCGTTTGTAACTCTGTCTGTCTGTCTGTCTGTCCGACTTTCACGCCAAAACTACTAAACCGATTGAAATTAAATTTGGTACTCAGATAGTTGAGGGCCTGAGGAAGGACATAGGCTACTTTTTATTGCGAAAAAAGGGTTGTAAAGGGTTGAAAGTTGTATAGAAGTATCGTCATTTTTAGAGTTAGAAACTTGTAACTTATTTGATGATGTATTGGTATGTATAGGAAACGCCGGCGTTGTCCCGGCGCCGCAACGCGTACTGCACGGCGCTGCACATGTGGGACCGGCACGACGCGTGGCACGTGGCCTCCGCCGCCGCCATGTTCCTCTCCTTCAACATGCTGCTCTCCGTCGACGACGCGCTCGCGACCACGCCCAGCCGCCACATCGCCACCTTCTGAGGTATGCGACCCTCATTACTCTGGACCGGCACGACGCGTGGCACGTGGCCTCCGCCGCCGCCATGTTCCTCTCCTTCAACATGCTGCTCTCCGTCGACGACGCGCTCGCGACCACGCCCAGCCGCCACATCGCCACCTTCTGAGGTATGCGACCCTCATTACTCTGACACATTCCACCTGACTCTGTGACTCTACATTACTCTGTGACTCGGCATGACTCTATAACTCGACACGACTCTGTGGTCCGGCATGACTTTGTGACTCGACATGACTCCTGTGAATCGATATGACTCTGGGACTCGGCATGACTCTGTGACTCGGCATGACTCTTTGATTTGACATGACTCTGTGACTCGAAATGTCTATCTTTGCATGGCTCTGTGACTCGACATGACTCTGTAACTCGATATGATTCTGTGACTCGAAATGTCTATCTTTGCATGGCTCTGTGACTCGACATGACTCTGTAACTCGATATGATTCTGTGACTCGAAATGTCTATCTTTGCATGGCTCTGTGACTCGACATGACTCTGTAACTCGATATGATTCTGTGACTCGAAATGCCTCACACATTGTTCTTATTTTTACAGAAACAATGTTTACAACTTCGCAGAATGTGTGGCCTATCTGAGGAACAAGATCAAACTACCTAGTAACTATATCCTAATAACGTAATGCGATTATCTGTAAGTGAACAATTTATAAGTTATTGTTATAAAGTACATACCTACTTATATCATCGAATGCTTAAAAAGGCTACATCTAACTAAGATTTAATTAGGAGAAAAAACCAAAATTAATTAAGATATAGAAAACCAAATGTGCTGTTATAGTTTGCGATAGCTGTTTTCAAAGAGGCTGTGACAAATTAGGTTATAATTAATTACTTTTGCTTAGGGTTTAAGTAAAATTTCTTGAATTTTGTGTAAGACTATGAATGTTTCAAGCGTCAAGTTGTAAATCTTATGAATTAGTAAGAGTAGGTAGGTAGGTAGGTTTATAGACTAGTAACTACTAGTCTATGGGGACTATTACTAAATCTTCCAAAAACATTTTTTTTAATTAAATTAATAAAGCAAAGTAGCAGGAACATAAATTATCTTGACTATGTGCCATTTACAGAAAATCATTCCTGTTTTCGCTGTTTGAACTAGATTTTAGACGTCTCAAAATTATCCTTGTGGTTCAACTGATTAAGCCTTGATTTTGAATGTATAAATGTTTTAAGGCGAAGGTAACCGTCGATGTACTTCTCGCTCGCATATTATGACCTTTATATTTCTGTATATTAACACTGAACTTATTTTGGAAAAGCGTATAGAAGCAAAAAATAACCGGAAATCGGCATATCGAGAACCTAATAAGTTCAAAAAACATGTGACGAGTGCACGAAAGGAGCCTCTCTGAAGCGCACATAAAATGCTTTCATCAAAGGTCAAAGTGTGCAAGCGAGAAGGTCATCGACAGCGGTCTGCGCCTTAATAAAAGATTTATTATCGTTTAGGTAGTGGCCGAGTTCTAAATTCTGAACTAGTTTATAGTTTGTTTGACAATGCATTATAATCTATAACGCGTGTGTAGCAAATAGCAAGATAATGTTTTGTAAGTTCTTTGATATTAAACATTTGAAAATTTAAGCAATGGTTTTATTACATAAACCTTCGATACGCATTATGTTAGGTAATAGCTTGTTTTCCTTTGTCTATGGTAATAGTTAGTATTATTTATTTGTATTACCGACGAGCATGTTTGAAGAATGTTATGAGAGTGAATGAAGCGGAAGAGGTGTGTCAGGATCGTAGCAAGTGGAAATCCGTGATCTCTGACTACCCCCATGGGAATGAGGCGTGATTTTATGTATGTGGGCAATCCACACAACTATACCCAGCCCGGACAGAGAACAAACATCTGCGTTCACCACACAAATAATTTTGTTCTCGGTGGGGATCGAACCCATGACCTACGGCTCAGAAGGCGGACCTACTACCAACTGAGCTGACAGGCCAGTCGAATGATGAACTTATACATAACTTATTATGGGCTACTTATTAGGTTAGGAGCCTCTGAGGCGCACTTAAAATCCTGTCACCACACTTGGTTCGAAAGAATCAGTTACACGATAAGAAAGAAAGAAAATTAGGTTAGGTAATGGTTATGGGAACAAGCACTGGTGGCCTAGAGGTAGTGGACTCGCCTTGTGATCCTAAGGTCATGGGTTCAAATCCAGTCGTGTACCAATGAATGTTTCTGTCAAAAAATGTACTATGTGCACTATGCCAGTACTTTCAAACGGTGAAAGAAAACATTGTGAAGAAATCTACATGTCGTAGAACCTACAAAGTTTGAAAACTTTGTAGTTTGTCAAGTGCACGAAAATGAGAATCTCTGAGGTGCACTTAAAGTCCTTTGAGTTGAAGTGAACATTGATGAACGCAGGGCAGTGCATCGTAGGGCACGTTCCTGATGTGCGTGACCTACGAGGCAATGCTTTGTTATAAGCGATGGTTACCACTTAACGTCAGGTGGCTCTTATGCTAGTTCCTAGAATGCAGAGATTTCGGCTGACAGAGGGGAATGGAGGACGAAGACAAATGTTGTGCCGACCACACATAAAGTGGGATAAGGGCAGGATGGCAGGAAGAAGAAGAAGACTTATGTAGAACCGCCTATGCTATGTCATTCATGTGTTCGAATTGAATTGAACAAAGTGGGTCGAAACCAGATATTTTCATGAATAACTTCATTAACCTGAAAGCAGAATCATTCATATAAACGGAGTTGCGACGCGAGCCGCGACCTAATAGTGTGACCTAGGTGTAGCTCAGTCGATGCCCTAGTGCCCTAGATACGGGGTCGAGGGTGGCGAGCGGCGGCAGGGCTGCGCATGCGCGGCTAAGGGTGGCTGGTGCTCTAATTAGGGCGGTTTTGAAGGCACTGCTGGATTATCGGGAGAATTTGTGTTCCTGATGTCCCCGTTGGTCATATCCCCCCTGAAAGGAGCCTCTTTGAGGCGCACTTAAAATCCTTTCACTACGGTTCGAAAGAATCAGTGACAAGATAAGAAGACTATCCCCCCCGCTAACGGAGACAGTGGGATTTTAGTAAAGTAATTAAAAAATACTTACATAATAAATAGCATATTGTTAAGAATCGAGCACCAAGATGAAGAATGATAGAAGAGAGTAGAAGAAGAAAACATGTTACCGGGGGGATACAGAAAGGTGCCTATAGCCTAGCTTAGAGCAACTAGGCTAGTGGCCAACACTAATGATGGTACTTTTAGGCTGCTCTTAGACCACGGCTTGAGGATCAGACAACGAAGAGCGAAGGAGTTTACAGCAAGAAGGATTTAAACCCCGCCTGAGATGAAACATCTCCACCAAAAGGGTGACCGCATTGTTGGTTTTCACACATCGCATTATAGGACGTAAAATAATCGGTACTTAGCAATAAATATGCGACATGGATTAGCATAAAATAATGCAAGTCATCAGAATACTTGCGTAGAACGGTATCTAATTATTACGTAGCAAGGTTAGTGCTTTGCTGTTGTAGAACAAATAGGCGCTATAGATGTTGCTTGTAATTACGATTTGATACAACCTGAAACTCATTTTTTTTTTTTGCCTCTATTATACCTTCCATCTATTTGTAGAGCATCTACTTGTTAGGTCATAATGGCTAATTTTTAATAAAAGTTATGAAATTGTGAGAGTAACTATGAGCAATCGTCACGAGTATGATTCATTAAAAACACAAGAACGAACTACCTAGGTACAGTCCATATTTTAATAAAATCGTCATCTTTATGTGCTCAACATTTAGAACAAAAAAAAAACTTCACGCTCGGGCACTTGTGCCGTGTATAAACAGTCATGCTTTTGTATAAATGTTCAAATAATTTCGTTTGTTTAATTATAACTAACAAGGATTTTTTAATATTTCTAAGGTAAAGTTTTTCGTTGTTATTTTTAAATCGTGTCGGGGTAATTTTATTATTCGGGTGGCAGTTCTCCCCAGTTTTGTTGTCCTAGAAAGAAAGATGGCGGCGGCTCGTACTGTCAAAACTCGCAGGGCGACCAAATACGCTGAAAACGTGTAATTATTCGCGGATTTTGACGAATTTGCTGATATGAGTGAACTGGTGACGTGTTACTGTGCTTCGTAATTAGTTTTGTGGTGATCCTGTGGCTACAAAGTACATGCAGGAGGGTATAATCGTACTGAATTTGACTTGGCCAAATAAATGAAAGGTACGTATTTTGGGCTCGTATTTACTGGTAAAACAGCAGTTCTAGACCTAAAATAGACCTTACTCATGCTTTCCGTGCCATTATGTGCGTCAGTAAAAGTCCTAACTTGTAGCCTGGACTACACCACAAAGTCGGGAAGTTGTGATGATTTTGCCCTGTATTTTGAAGGTCCGAGATCTTGATATCGTACAAATCCTTGCCTGCTAAGCATCTCTAACCTTGGCGAAGCCTCTGCCGAGGTCGTCAGCGATATAAAAGCGTTTAATCGACATTAAACATCAAAACGTTCGCGATATTATAATATTCGTGTATTGGTCGGCGAGTGGCGGTGGAGTGTGTCAGTCCCCGAAATAGAATGATGTTTTCTATATTTTATCTGTTCGTTATCTTCGTGTGTTCGTGATTGCTCAATTATCGGTCACCGAGAGAACCACTTGTCATGCTTTTGTAATATTGCACTGAAATGATTTTTTTTAAATAATAAATAAAAATATTATCTCTAAATAGAGTTACTAGCTAATGAATACGAGTTCAGATTGAAAGCTCATAATGAAAAACACAATAATTGTTTAAATATGATTTAATCAAGCACAACACATCTTTTAGACTCGGGCCACAAGCACTATTTACTCGACCACCTCTTGAGGTCCTTTACATAGACATAGATATTTATTTATTTACTACCTATGCACACATGAACCAGTAAAGAACAAGAACAGTAAAAGAAGAAAAATACAAACAGATGCATTGAAACGGATTGACTTTTAAGTCCAATTGCGGAAACAGGAGTGCGATACACAATACACACGGAGTGCGTTGTGTTGTGTGCTACAGCAGCAAAAGGGCCTTGACTTAGCATAATGCCGAGCTACTGTGAGGAAGCTATGCACTGGTATTCTGTCAAGACCTTAAGCCAATAGACCAAATAGTACACACAAAGAAATGAAATGATTTATTGTTTGCTTGAAGTATGGTTGTGTACCAGGTCTTATAACTAATTGAGTTCACACACTTCACCGCTTAGCTCGGCATGCAACCAAATAAAAAAAATTGGATGGCATGTCAATAAATAATTAAGTATTATGTTGGTATGTCAAAGTAATAAAAAATTGACACCAAAAATTAAACATGAATAACTACAGAACAACCAGTTCAGCATTTTTACTCTTACAAGATATTCCAAACAAAGCTCTTGAAGCATTTTTGGTTGATAGACTTAGGTCCCTAGGCACATGAGACCTGCCTGCTGTATTGATGGATGCCGAGGAGTGCATCATAGAATAGAATAGAAAATTATTTATTGCACACCTTAAAACTAACAATGGAAAAACAAGTAACAACTTAACACATACTAATGTACAATGGGCGGTATTATCGCTGAAGAGCGATCTCTTCCAGACAAACTTTGGATTGAGAAAAGTGTATAATAAAATAGGGCATGATCCTGCAAGACAATGCAAGGTTGTAGATGAACTTCATCACTTAGGATCAGAATAGAATAGAATGTCTTTATTTGCTGAAATAGGAGTACATTGGTGTTGCAATTTCTTAAAAAAAATTGTACAATATTTTGCTATGTATAGCTGCAAAAATATAATTAAAAACTACCTAAATTACAATATTTTCATACCTAAACTTACATTTTAAAACCCATGACAAGCGACCAGGTAGAGCAGGTCAGGATGTGCAATATTTAAAACCCATGACAAGCGACCAGGTAGAGCAGGTCAGGATGTGCAATATTTGTTGCCTACTAATATAATTATGATTTACTTACAAATTCTATTTGATGGTACCTCCAGGCAATGATGGGTAGGAAGTAGCGAGCCGATCCGATAATTGTTTATTATTTCCTGTAACCTTGGTTATGTGAAGGAAATAAATATGGTAATATGAATTCAAAACCAATTTATTTAAATAATGCCTAGTCTTGCTACTCTACCACACAACTAGTTCTTAGATCTTGTGTGTTGTCGACTGGTCTCTCAGCTCAGTTGGTTGGCTCAGCCTTCTGCGTCGTAGGTCGTGGGTTCGATTCTCACCGAGAACAAATATTTTTGTGGTGAGCACAGTTGTTGCTCTCTGAGTGTTATATCATATTAAAAGTTTTTTTTTTGAGGTAACCGCTCAACGTCAGATTGGATAGTTCTGTCACTTTATCTTGTTGTTATCATTCCCCCTTGTGTGGGTATTGAACCCGCACCTGTTGCATCTCAGTTGCCATTCACCCCTTGACATTGGGCAACTATATTTTACAAACAGTGCAAAAAAACAACCTAAGCCATCCTCTCTGCCTATTTGGCCTTTTCCAGGAATTACATGAATGTTTAGGGTTCAATGTCCTCTGGCAGACCTTGACACAAACACAACCTACCTCAATAAGTGAAGCAAGTCTGAACTGAGATTATATTGTTCATTACAATAAAGACAGCATGGATGGACCAGACCCACACAAAGAAGGCAAATGTCTAGCCCACTCATTCATAATGCCCGACATTTTTTAATAGCTCGCTAAATCTCTTGTTACTATAAATAAATATTATAGACAAACCACACAACACTATCTAGCCCTAAACTAAGCAGAGCTTGTGCTTTGGGAACCGGATAGCTGATGTATTACACACTTGTGGCCGCCCGCGGTTTCGCTCGTCCCGTTTCCGTAAAATTTTCGGGATTAAAAAATAAAAACCCAGACAGAACAAACATCTACGTTCACCACACAAATATTTGTTCTCGGTGGGCATCGAACCCACGACCTACGGCGCAGAAGGCAGAGCTACTACCAACTGAGCTGAGAGGCCAGTCAACTTCAAGCCATCACTTTCATGCCAACAAAGAGCTATAGCAACAGACTTATCGGTCTACTAAGCTAAATGCTATAGGATCATTATGAATATACTGTTTGACATCATGCCAACTGCCTCGATCTACCATCGCACTGCTCGCCATAGGCAGAGAGTTCATCCTCACACCTTGGAGTCTGGGTGGTCGCGCACCGTTCGGTTTCAGAGGAACTTCGGTACTAGCTTTCGGGCTAGCGGTATGAAGGGCGGGCGTGCGTAGCGCTGATTGGCTCTCTAGTCGCACTCCGCTCTCTGTACCAATAGCACACTCTTCACACATCCAGTGTACGCGACATGCGTACCCTACGACACATGCGCATCCCCTCCGCGTATCGCTCAGCGCTAAAGTTACGTGCCGCTAGTTATACCTCAAGTTGATGGATGCAGGGAAGTGCATCGTGGGGCACATTCATGACATGCGTGGCCTACGAGGCAACGCTTTGTTATAGGCGATGGTTACCACTTAACATCAGGTGGGCCATATGCTTGTTCCATCGGCTAGTAAAAAAAAATACTATAGCGATAGGGTTGAGATTGAGACCATTAGTCTGTGGGTATGATCTTAGTGCATGCGAGCTTACGACGATGACATCGTAAACAATGACGGTCTATTGAGTCACGGTACCAAGCGGTCTGTGACTCGTCACTTGCGATGACTTTCCTTCTATGACGTACTCATTGCTATTCGAGGGTCAGTTAACTAGGGCATGACGCTGACGTCATCGCAACTCGCAACAACGAACCTGAAAAGGAAGTGCCATCAGGGCTTTTTGACACGGCATGGATGTAGAGTACGGCTACACAACTCAATGCCAAAATCAGAATATCCAATTACATGTCTACATTGTCTGCCTATCGAGACGTCTATGCCGAAGCGGGCTGCTCGATTACACAAATATCTGCCTATTGAGATGGCCATGCCGAGGCGAGCTGCTCGATTATACAAATATCTGCCTATCGAGATGTCTATGCGCGTGGCTCGAGATTTTAATTGAATTTGAACCCTATTAGTCCTAGACATTGAGTTGAATTAAAACACGTCAGTATCCCCTCGTGGTCTTATGTGAAAATTAAACTATAATTCTATTGACGACGTAGTAACTTAGAGTAGGTAGTACCATTGTTTCCAGCGTTAGTTTACACTGTGTTGCAGAAAAACAGGTAGTAGCTGACCTAAAATCAGTCGACTTAGTATAGTTCGATAAGTATGGATGTAGTTGAAACATTAAAGTAGCGTTTGATAAGGAGGTTTAGCAGGGGGACAATGCACAATACACCCCATCGCGGGACGTCAGTGCAGATATTATTCCCCCAACACAATTAGAATTATAATGATGTGTTGTTTCCAGATGTGAGGGAGTGGGCATGTGGGGCGCGGCGGGGTGGTGGTGCGGCGCGCTGGCGGCCGCCGCGCTGCTGCTCGCGCTCGGCGTGCGCGCGCGCGTGCGCCGCAGGCACCGCCACAAGCACGAGGCAGTGAGTACACCGCCCATCCATCCGGCTGCGCCAGCACCCACTGGCGCAGCCGGATGGATGGATAGATGACGCAGACAGGAAATCTTAGTTTCTGTGATATAATAAAGACGGAAAAGAGCTGTTGCTTTTGATTAAGGAGACAATCGACCATTGAGTTTGTCTGTTTTCTTTATCAACCGTTTGCCTCAGAATAAAGAATAAAGACGTAGTATGAGTGAAGCCTTAGAAGTGCCCTTAAAATCCTTTCACCACACTGCTGCCTGAATGCACTAAGGTCTTTCTATCACAATGGCCGGACTCTAAGCTAATTCGAAAGAACTACAGACAAGTAGAAAAACAAAGCTTTAATTGGATAGAGATGAAACTAAACCTTTCTTTAATTCCAGGTGCACATAGTCCGCGTGGCCGGCCCCGCCCCTACGCGCGTGTGTCTCGCCCCCCCCCGCCCCCCCCGCCGCGCGCCCCCCCTCCCCCCGCCCGCGTGCCTCACCGCCTCGCGCCTCGCTTGCGCCTCTCTCTCCGGCAAGCCGGCCGACGACCCCCCTCAGATAGTGATAGTTCCGAACCCGACTCTCAGCACAGCCTGTCAGGGTGCAGAGTCGAATGCGAGCGTCACCCTCCCGAAGCTACCCCTTCCGGAGCAGTGGATACACAAGCGTCCCCTCGACTACAAGTACACCACCATCCCCCGCCCCTTGGCCCAGCTGAGGACCGATCTCGGCGCTGATCTGATCGACCAATCCAGAACTAAGAAGTTCTCCGCCACGCGATCCCCTAGTCTAGAACGAGACGACAAATCTCCCTTTCTCAGCGCTAAGTCTGATAAAGAGCGCGAGGTTTTCGGCTTCGACTCGGAAGTGGTGCGGAGGCTGAGCGAGAAGGAAGTCAACATGATGTCTCCTAAGGAACCCCCCGATAGCAACCAGGGGTCCCCGACCAATCTGAGGCGATTCAGATCTGTCAGTACGAAGCTGCACATGTGTGTGAGCGACAGCCAGATGGAACGACTGGAAATGCAGACGTCACCGCGAGTCTTAGAGTGTAGCTCAGCGAAGGAAAAGTCGTCGGCGCCAAAGTTCGACTTCTCCCCGAAGTTCTTAGACGCGGCGTCTCCGAGATTCTTCACTCCTCCGGAGACGGTGTCCCCCATGTTCTTCAACGAACCTTCCCCGCGGTCGGTCTACTTCGACACCGTGAGATCTCCAAAATTCTTCCCGGAAACGCCAAGAGATATGGACGTTCCGCAAAGCCCTCGTATTCTCGGTGACCCCGTCAATAGAAATGGCATCGATAAACCTAGCTCACCTAGGATCCTTAGCGCAAGACCTAGTCCCAAACTCCTAGCTTACAATAAGGAGAATTACTTTTCGTTCGACGTTTGCCCTGAAGAAGCCCCCATGACTTCACCAAGACCGAGGAAGTACGGGGGAAGGAACTCCATAGAAAGAGAACGGTTCACCCCTCCAGCCGATAAAGACGTACGGAAGTACAGAAGGCACAATAGCTGCGACACTTACAAAACTGTAGAACTCAACATCGCCAGCGTCGAAGACAACAAAACGACTGAAGATAACGACGTGGTCGACTGCTGCGCGAAAATAGACTCTATCGAAATCAACAATAAAGAGAAAGTAAACGAGTTGAATCCTAGTTCAGCGCAAGCCAGACGACAGAGACTCAAGTCGATATCCCTAGATTCTGACAACGCAAAGATAATCGAACAGAACTTGGGTTTGCCGATCGCGAAGCAGATGAAAGATCAGATGAACGAAGCTTATAAGATCGAAAGCACATCCTGTGAGAGCATAGAGAGGTTCCAGAAAACGCCCACGAACGAACGACCTTGCTTCAAGTTCGACGAGGAGCCCAAACCTATCGAAGTAAACGAAGTAGAGCCCGAATCGCCCGGGCTACTCCAGAAGAAATGCCTACGCCAGAGCTCAGACACCCAAGCCTTTATCGACATGCCCCGATTCTCCCCTAAAGAGTTCGAAATAACCATCACTACTGAAGAAGGAGCGACCCTTCCGATCGAAGCTCAAAAGCCAAAAACTAAGAATTTAAGAAACCTTACCATAGATCTCACGAAGCGAGATAGCGACTTGGAGAAAGAGTTGCTGGAGTTCGAAAAGCTATACACGGACGCTACCGAGAAGAAAGTCAAAACTCCAACTTTGAAAGTGAAGGCGACTTCTCTTGACTCATCAGAATCTGTGAATCTATCTTTACCACAGAAAAAAGCCTTAGAAGTCCCACAGAACTCGGTCTCAGTACCCAACACGCCCAAAAGGCAGATCAAACGAATCTTAGCTCAGAAGAACGTGAAACACGACTTCTGCGGGGGAAAGACGTTCTTACAAACCGCAGAACAACGCCGTCTCTTCATGAAGGGACAGGACAGTGGCATATACCTTCGAGAGAACCATGCTAACCTCATGCTGTACCAACCTGGCACCTCTCGCATGGGATCGAGGACCATGGGGTCTTTCGACGAGAATACAACAGACTACGAAGCCCCGCCAGAAATAAACATATGCGGCGCTGACAACCGAACAAGCCACGATTCACAATGCTCGTTAGGCTCAAACCTGCTCAACTACAAGCCGAACTTGAGCGTTTCCAGTACCAATCTTAAGACGCTGCCCGAAGGCGTGCCGTCAGACGACTTTGAACCCAATGTTGAAGACGAGAAGGTTGTAAAGAAGCTGCATAGACGGAACTCCAATCAAAGTCTGATGTTATCCACGCATAGTTTACAAAGCTCGAATTGTTCGCTCAACAGTAGTGGAGCGTCGTGCCATAACATCGCGACGGTCAGAACAAGCATATCCAACTTCAGCCTCAACGATCGAAAGAAGCTATCCTTAGATCACAGAGACTCCACATCTCTCCTGGGCGAACATCTGACGCCCACAACTAGAGTCATATGCTCGTCAAACGCCAGTCTATCTGGAGATGGCTCTAAAAACTGCCTGTTGCAGAGACGGGGGTCTAACAACAGTCTGACTTTGAATATATGCTCCTCCAATCTGAGCAGACATAGCAGCTGCAGTAATAGCTCACTGAACAAAGATGCTAAAGCCCAGAAGAAAGGGTTACTCGAACGACGAAGCTCTAACACATCCTTAACTCTGAACATCAACAACTCAAACCCTCAACTCTCCGTCAACTTAGGACTTAGCGTCTCCAACTACAATCTCAACGGATCCTCATGCAACCTGAGTCGGTACAACAGTAACCACAGCATCGACAATCAAGCTGAGCCCAAGAAAGGGATCTTGGAACGTAGGAGTTCCAACACTTCTCTTACCCTGAACATCCCCCAAGAGCCTAGAGAAGTGGAGATCGATGAGACGATGATAGACGAAACACTGAAAGAGCCACTCAGAGACAAACACAGAAAGTCACTGAGCACCGAGAATTTGATCCCAAAGTCCTATAAAAATCGACCGCGACGCTCAGCTGAAAAAGGGTTCGGTTCCCACGACAATCTCTGGTCCAACTCGTTTCCAGAACCGGAATATCCTCAGAATCTGACGTATGTTTGCGGAGACCAGGAAAACGAGATTATCTACGCGTTTGGGAGACAAGAAGACTCGAATTTCCAGCCCGGGTTCACTCGTAACATCACCACGAAGCCTTTAAGTCCTCAATCTACCTCCGAAGACTTCAGACTATACCTTGCAAATATGCAACACTTACAAAACGCATCGAGCGTGTTATCCCGTCAGCAATTGAGAGACTTAAACAACGTCTTCCAGAATGGCTACTCCAAAGTGAAATGCCCGAGCAGCACCGAAGGCCACCACCGCTGCACAGGAACGGTGGAGGAAAGCACCGAGAACCCTCAAATGGTGATTCCGGAGATTAATCAACCCTGCTCGGAGTACCAGAAGATGCTGCTGAGAAATTTGCATCAGGAGTTCTGGGATATGCCGACTAACTTCCAAGAGAAACCAATAGTGTCCGGTTCTCACACCAAGAACAGATACAAGACCATCCTTCCTAACGAGCACTCGAGAGTCATATTGAGAGCGGATGTGGGCACTACTGAAGGATATGTCAATGCCAACTTTATAAAGGTAACCATTTTCTTTACTTACTACTAACCCGTAGTGTCCCACTGTTGGGCAGCACTGGTGGTCTAGTGGTAGCGGCCCGCTTTCCGATCCGAAGGTCGTGGGTTCAAATCCAGTCGTGTACCAATGAGTTTTCTGTCGAAAAATCTATGTGCGCTATACCATGTACTCTCAAAACGGTGAAGGAAAACCTCGTGAGGAAACCGGCGTGGCGTGTCGTAGAACCTAAAAAAGTTTGAGCAACACGTGTCAAGAGTCACGCAAAAAGGGCCCGCCAGCGGCCTACTAGCCGCACATCAAGTGCGGATGATAAAAATTTGCCGAATTTGCCCACTGCAAATTCGGCAAATTTTCGGCAAAGGCCTCCCCCCCATTTTCGCCAATCACTACGGTCTTCTGCTTTAAGTTGCCAGTCCCTCTCATAAGCATCCAGCTCGTCCCTCCATCTCATGCGGGGTCTGTGAGAGATGAATTTTCTTTAATGTATTTAATATTAATATAATAATTTTGGACAACTGAGGTCAGTTGGTAGTAGCTCTGCCTTTTGCGAGGGAGGGTGTGGGTTCGATCGCCCCTGAGAAAAAATATTTAATATTTGTGGGCTGAACTGGTTTAATATTTGTTCACATTAATTGTACAATTTCGTAGTAAGCCCCTGCTTTACCTAGTTTTTTTACTACTATTCATATAAAATACCTATTCACCTCTTTTTTCAAGCACATAGTCGCTCCAAGCACTATATTTGTTGTGTCGCTCTTCGTATCTTCTTATCCGGGGTTATTTCGAATATTATTCGCGTAATTAATGATACCGCACTTATACCATCCTGACAGCTTCGTCGGCCTAATCCACAGGTTTTAATTCCGAACCAAAATCAATTCTAGACTAAGAAAAAACTGAATTTAATAAAATCACATTTAAATACATTTTTAACTTTTTTTCCAGGGGTATGAGTACACAAAGAACAGTTACATAGCGACCCAGGGCCCCCTCCAGAACACCATGTACGACTTCTGGCTGATGGTCCACCAGAACAGCATCGAGCATCGCAAGCGGCCCCCCGACACAATCCACCCCACGCCGATCGGTGCCACCTCGACCGTACAAAAAGTCGTAATGCTGACTAACTTCATAGAAAACAATCGACAGAAATGCGAAAAGTATTTCCCACTAGAAGTGAATGAGGTAATCACTATTTCTAACGCTAGTAATAGTGAGTCCTTTGTCATCAAGAATCTGGGGTTGATCAGAAAGGCAGGATACACTATTAGGAAGCTAGACGTCAGATATAGTGAAAGTGATTACGTTGCTAAGCAGCAAAGTGATTCGCAGGACACTGGCAATAGTGTTGAAGGCGACGAAAAAAGTGATCCCGACATCAGTAAAAGTGAGCCGAACTCTGGCAAAAGTGAAACATACGCTGATAATAGTGAAACAGACGAAAGTGATACAAGTGTAACGGTCTACCATTACTTATTTCACAACTGGGCCGATCACAAATGCCCTAAAGACGTGAACGCACTCTTAAACCTAAGCTTAGATGTATTAAAGAACAATGATTGTGACTTCAACGTCCCCGTTGATGACTCGGAATGTGTTAAGTGTGATAGTCCTAAACCGGAGTCAAAATTCCTTTTTCCACCGTTAGAATCCCCCGTATTGTGTGAGATTAAAGTTAGTGTTTCTACTCCATTGGACGTTACCATAGAGGTTTCTACTCCTCCGACCATCGTCCATTGCTCGGCTGGGATTGGTCGAACGGGCTGTCTTATAGCTATTCTCAACGGTATCAAACAATTAGCTAATGAGAGTAAGGTGGATGTGCTCGGTATAGTGTGCAATATGAGGTTGAATCGAGGCGGAATGGTACAGAACTCTGAGCAGTACGAACTAATACACAAGGTGTTGTGTTTGTATGAACAAGCTTGTTTACCGGCTTTGTAGCTGGCTCGATATTACTCTAAGTAACTGTTACCTATAAGTTTTTATAACATCTAAGCAGAAACCTATCATATTTATAAAAATATATTGATACATGATTATTTATACAAAGATTTTTATAATGTCCTAAAAGTTAAGAGCCGAGTGGGATTTGAACCTGTGACCTTCCCCTTGGGCTGCGCTGACCGCTGCGCCATCGGATCCTAATCACACTCGACGAATAACTCTTAAGGGGCCGGCGGAGGGCAAATTTTCCTACAAACGTAATACCAAAATGATTACTAATTTAAGCAGATTTTCTCTATATTATTGTAATAATTGTATTTTTATTGTATTTATCTAGGTTCCTAAGCAGTTCTTATTTTAAATAACTTACCTCAAATGAAATTAACGCCAATCACATTTTACAATGAAAAAAATGTGTAAAATGCGATTGGTGTTTATTTCTTATGAGGTAAGTAATTTAACATAAAAACTGTTCAGGAACCTAGATAAATACTATACGAATACAGTTATTACAATAATATAGTGAAAATCTGCCTAAACTAGTAATAATTCTGGTATTACGTTTGTATGAAAATTCACCCTCCGCCGGCCTCTTAAGGAGTGTTCGGCACTAACGCTCTGGTGGCGCCATCTACAGGTTTGACGTTACAGTCCACTACTTACTGCTCGATAACCGAAGTTGCATTCAGTTGAGTCGACGAGAGATGTCACCTTGCTTTTTAATATTATTACTTGATTATTTATACATTTTGCAAGTTTTATTATGTAAGATTTTTTGACATTGAATTTTGTTTTTAAATTGTATACTTTTGACAAGATTAATTGTTACTTTGTAACTTTAAACTTCATATGACTCTGAGATTCTACACTAAGATTCTTTGACTACCTGCGTTGTGTATCAGTAACTATAACCCAAAATATTATCTCAAAACGTCATCCTAGTACAGGGGTTTTCAACCTTTTTCGTCACATAGACCACTTTCAAAATTTTGTTAGTTCCGGTGGACCCCCCCTGTCCTGCAGTTTTACCAAGTCATAAGCATTTATTGGCAATATTATTTACAGGTAGTACATAGATAGTACCTAGGCACATAAATAAATAGTGTTAGGTACATTCGATTTAAAATAATTAGCAACTTACAAAATCAAAAAGTACATGTTTTTTCTATGTGTGATTTGTAACAACTAAGAAAAATTGCAAAAAACGGTATTTTTCCTAAAATGTTAAATATCACGCAAAATATCAATGTCCTTTTTAGTACCTACTACTTAAATTATGGCACTTAGCACCCATTGTTTATATAACAGGTAAATAACATAAACTAAGTACACAACCTGTGTAATGTATGTTTAATGACGCATTCGCATTTGTTGGACCTAGGACCTATGATAACATCACCCCTTTTTCAAAGCCAAAATCGGCCGTCTTGTTTTTTATCACAAGGATCACTGTTTCCCGTAGGGGTAGGCAGAGACCACGGATTTCCTTTTCTTTGACAGAAACGCGTTTCAATAATTTAATAAATACATATTGTAGAAACAAAACTAAGCAGAGCTTGTACTATGGGAACCAGATATCTGATATAATAATTAAATACATTTTTTTTTGTAAATACAGACTTGGAATACAATATAACACCCAGACAGATAACAAACATCTGTATTCACCACACAAATATCTAACTAGATAAACAACAACCCTTTGCCCCCCTTAGGGGTTAAACTACTGGGTAATTTTTTAAATACATCCCCTTTATTACAAAAGGAAGATGGCGGTAAGTGCGTCACAACAGATTCTCATAAATGAACACAAATATGTGTTTAACAAATTATTTGTCTATGTGCTAATGAATGGCTAGTTTTCGTTACTTCCTTGTTACTTGGAATCTAATAAAGATAGGCTCACGACTACCCCACGCACGGTAGACATACTTTCAGTCTGGTATAGGTAGCGGCAGATAACTCGAGCGCGAGTATGAGACGGGCTAGCGGTATGAAGGGCGGGCGTGCGTAGCGCTGATTGTCTCTCCAGTAGTAATGGGTAACTCGTCTATTTTAATCGAGGATGAGGGAGGCCCTCGTTTCTCCTCGTGAGGCGCCTCACGAGTACCCCTCAATTGAGGAGAGGAGAATTGAAATAGCGTTCGAGGTTTGGTAGGTTGACATAAAGCATGCGCGCCGCTCATCGTTCATTGTTTAATAATAAGTACTACTACCTACCTATAAAAATTAATGTTACCTGTTCTACCACGATATTTATTTATTTAATTTACTTACTTACTCATTATTATTATTATTCTATTCTATTCTATTCTATTATTTACAGTACTAAATAACTTAAAATTACGTTTGAATTTACTACATGCCAATTTAACACGTGTAAAACCTTTATTTATTCACACTTCCATCTTTCAAACACACTCATCACATCAATGAAGATAACACCTCATTTTTTCCTTTCGATATAATTCCTCATTCCTCAAAGCCTCACCTCACTTCACAGACCTCCCTCAGTATCAGTCCTCACTCGCTCGCCTCACTCATTCAATCCATGACGCACAAAATGACACAAAATGACTCACTCTTTACATGTGAGCGAGTGAGCCCAGCCGGCCGCCACCACCAGCCATCCATCCCGCTCGCTCTCATTACACGCGGCGCACGGCCTGCGTCAGTTCAGTGAGTGAGGAATTCAATGAGGTGGTTCAAAGTTGAAAAACGAGGACCTCACTCATTTTGCATTTTGAGGAGCTCAAATGAGGTACCTCATGAGTGAGGGACACATCACTACTCTCCAGTCGCACTCCGCTCTCTGTACCAATAGGACACTCTGCACACATCCACACATCCAGTGTACGCGACCTTTTTCATCCTCATAAATGACCAATAATAAAATGGTGGGGCTAATTTTTTCAAAGTAGGTACCTTAAAAAAATAAAACCCACCTGATGTTGGTGTTTACATTCAAAAAAGGGGCACTTGTCACCCTCCACATCTTTAATTACGGTTATAAGTACATAGTACCTTTATTTATTGTTATTTTCAAGTGTTTATAAAGGATATTATTGCTATCTGTCAAGGTCTCTTTATGGGCGCCTTTTCACCGGTTCAATGACCTGTTGAGACTAGAAATATATAATTACTGATACCCAGGACACGGGGAAACTTAATGTAGGTGGAGTTAGGTCACGTAGGTCACTGTTTGCTGTTTACGATGAGCATCAAACCCACTATTAACTACACAAATGTACTCAGTTTTATATAATTGATTTATTACTAATTTGATATGCAATACGTTGCTTAAGTTATATCATTTAGGTCGTGTACTTGTATTATTTTATATGAATTTGCCTTATATCGCACAATTTTTGTTTTTTTATTTAGTTTCAAGGTGACTATGAAATAAGTGTACATTATAGAATAATCTTAATATAAGTAAATTATTTGTGTTTTAGATAAAGGAAATATATTAAATAATTTCTGTTATATTATATTATGTTGTGAGAGTATTTAGATAATATAAGGTTTATTAGTCAAGCATTTAAATTTTGTACATAAATATGAATGTGTGTTATATAACGTGATTTTTTATGATGTGAAGCAAAAATTATAGTAGTACAACATTTTATTTCAGTTTTATTATTTTATTTGATATTTTTTTTATATTTGCGTTTGAAAGCCTGTGGTTAATGTTAGATAATTTGTATATACTTTACCGGAGATGGTTAAAGCACCCCTACCATACTGTTGTAGGTGGATATAATTTTGACAAAATTCTGTGCTGCTTACTCTACAACAATATAAAAGCATTCTTAAAAGGATGATAACGTAAACAGACGCAGTAAAAAAGTCAGAAATTTAAGAAAAATTTAAATTCATTCCAAAAGAAACTAACAATTAATACAAGTATTTACAAAATAGTAATGAAAGAATCTCACGTTTGTTTTTTTATGCTATATCTGGTAGGCGAGCAGACGGGCCACCTGATGGAGAACAGTCACCGTCGCCCATAGACATCTGGAATTGCAACACCAGTATAAATGATTTTCGTTTTTTTTTATACAACTAATTAATGGAACCAGCCTACGGCCCGCAAAGCACTGCCTCGTAGGTCACGTACGCCAGGAACGTGCCCTACGATGCACTTCGATGCTTCTTTAAAGGTCGATTTACATCAAACGAACACAGAGCTAGAGCTAGAACAAGAGCTAGAACACAAGAACGCTTTGATGAGACCGCTCAGTGGCGCGAGCACGTCCGAACACGCTAGAACGCTCTAAGCAACTGTTCGCGCGCTCTTGCGCCGTTTACATCAAGCGAGCGAGCATTCTTAGAATATTCCATAGAATCTTTGCGAACGCACTAAGAACAACGAAGGAATGCTCTACGCCTGTTTACACTAGAAGAATTAGCTGTAGTGGGGATAGAATGAGCATTCGCTCGTTTGATGTAAATCGACCTTAAGACCATTGCAGATTTAGAGAGAGTGAGTAGTCAATAGTCTACAAATTTGACCTTAAACCCCGAGGGGATGAATATCTATTGTATACAGGGTTATTCATTATTAACTGCAAATACTCAGGAATTAGGTTCAACAAATAGAATAAAAAATATTTATGAAATTATTTTTTTTAAATTTGATCAAAAAATTTTTCAAGTTTTTGTATCAAAATTTTATTTTTATTAATTTCTTTACGGCTATTGCATAATGATTGCCATGGAGAACACCCACCCAGGCGGTGACTGAACGCAGAGTGTCACTCACGGCGCGCGGGCGCGGATCAAAGGTCAAAATAGGTCAGGCGCCAATGATTTCTTTATCGATTTTCTCGGGATTTTCATAACAAAACTTAAAAAAAATCATTTCATAAATATTTTTTATTTTATTTGTTGAACCTAATTCCTGAGTATTTGCAGCTAATAATGAATAACCCTGTATATCTTACTAGCAGCCCGTCCCGGCTTCGCACGGGGTAGACAATATTGTTGTACATTATTTTGTTCTATCGCTAATAGTTTCGGCAGCGCATTCGACGAAAGACATTTTAAGACTCATTTTTCTACACCTTCGGTTACATTGTTCAAATTTTACCAAGGATCCCTAATTTTTTTCAAAATGAAATGTAGCCTATGTCAAATTGGAAGAATGTAGCATTCAATTAGTGAAATATTTTTTTAAATCGGCCCAGCACTTTTTGAGCCTATTCATTACAAACATACAAAAATAGGTACAAATCTTTCCTCTTTATAATATTAGTATAGATATCTTCTATATATATACTGATTAGCCTCAGCTTGTTAGTAGCTCTGCCTTCTGCGCTATAAGTTTTGGGTTCGATCCCCACCAAGGGCAACACAGATGTCTACGTGTTTTGACTTCCCCACATAGGTACACGATACACTGGTTTTTTGTATGTCACCTAAAATAACGTAGGTAGTACTTATTACCTAGTATGTGTTGTTTTTGTAACGTATACGTGCCATGTCCGCGACGACCTCTTATTTGGCAACTTCAGCGAAACTAAAGTTCACCGACTCTAAATGGATCAAATGGATAAACACTTAAACATCCGTTTAAGTGTTTATCCATTTGATCCATTTGGTCAACAGGCATTTCTTCTTATCTAGTCCTCTCGAACCAGTGTGTTGAAAGGATTTCTAGTGCGCCTCGGAGAGGCTCCTATCGGACAATCCAAGAGGTTGTTAAGGCAAACATCGGGGTCCTAAAAGAGGTAAAGACACCCTGCAATTGTGATCAATCGCGTTTCACAGCGGGTCCTATTCCTGCAACACAATTCGTTCAGACGATCGCTTAAACCGCTGTGAAGTTTCAATTTTTGTTTGAAAAATTTGAAAATCGAAGGTGGATTCAGTAATCACCTGGACGAGGCGTGCTCCAAGAATAGCAGGACGAATCGTCGCCGCAAAACGCTTACGCGACGTCCTGCGTGAGCGATCTAGAGGCGAACGCGAAGCGGCGCGGCGCGGCGCGAAAACAACAAACATTCGAAACCTATTGAAGTGGCCTACGTGGCCAAACGCACGTGGGGTGCGGTGCGGAGCGGCGCGAAATGAAGCGAACGCGATCAGTTGGCTTGATATTTTCGCGCGAAGTTTACCTCAAAGTCACCATAAGTCGTTCTTCTACAGAAATAGGTTCCTGAAAATTTGTTGTAGTAAATTGCAGAACAGGTTTAATGGCTTGTACAATATAGTCAAACGTTGTAGGTAACATTCGACAGTATTCCTTGAACAACAGGGGTTGAGTACGTAAATCCTGGTACAAATTATGAAATTCCCCATGAGTATGCCTTTCTAAGTACACAGTATTAGTTCCACTTCTTTGCTTTATACACTTCTTCAATATTTCATATTTAAGATATGAATTTTCCAACAACATTAGCTTCCGTCCGTCCATGACAAATGTTTAATGCTAACTGAACTGAACGGCGGCGGAGGGCGCGGAGGGGACGGTTCGCGCGCACGTAGGACAGAGTAGCCGCATCGCTCCGCATCGCATTAAATTCGCATCGGATCGTTTCGCAATCGCGTTCGCGTTGAGTCGTCCACGTAGGACATGGCGTTAGATGCGTGCAATGCTTAACCAACGGATATCGAATGATGCAACTCAGTGACACGAAATGCGAAAATCATTGCTAATGATTCGTCATTGCTCTGCCATCATCATTATAAGTACCTGTTCATCTTTAATGACAACAAGTAGGTATATGAGTTTTGTTGTTTTAGCAAGAAATAAACTTTGTTTAAGTAACTAATTATGGGTTAGTTGACATACAAGACTGTGTGTTCTTTGTTGAGTTAGGCAATGATAGGCGACACGGCTCAGTTGGTAGTAACTCTGCTTTCTGCGCCATAGATAGTGGGCTCGATTCCCAGCAGAGCAAATATTTGTGTTGTAAATACCTACTTCAAGGAATGAGTATATCAGGGGAAGTTTGAAAGTAGCGCCAGGGACAGAAAAACTCAAGAGCATTAGGTTGGCGTGGTACGGGCATGTCATGAGGAGGGATGAAAGTCATGTGACTAGGGGAGTGATGAGTATGGATGTGGATGGATATGTGAGCAGAGGTAGACCAAGGAAAACATGGATGAACTGTGTGAAAGACATGGATAAGAGAGGAGTGAATGCGTAGATGACGCTGACAGAGAGGAGTGGAGGAGGAAGACATGTTGTGCCGACCCCACATGAAGTGGGATAAGGGCTGGGAGAAGAAGAAATACCTACTTCAAGATGAATGAAATTTAGTTTAATAGAGTTTGGTTTGATTTAAAAGAGCTTCATAGGCGTGTCAAAAGTTAAAAAAAGAATGGATCAAGTAGGAAGGTAATCTTAGTCGTCCAAAAGATAAATCTATCAATTACACACTCTTATTGTTTCCAATAAATATTAATTGTTTTAAATACTTTGATTGGGATAGCTTACCTAATTAAATTTATGATTTAGGTAATTATAACCTTTAGATAAATACACTCTGAAGTCTAACTGGTTACAACAACAACCATAATGACGTGCACAGGCACCATAAAGTTTATAACCCATTTATCGAATTAAATTCATAGGTAATCTAGGTAATATTAACATTTTCATTTCATTTCAGTTTACAATAATCATCATTAAAAGTTCAGTATAAAAAGACCATAATAAAGTTTATGACCAATTTAATTAATATGTTTATGAGTTATAATAACTCATAAACATATTAATTATATTGATCTAAAAACAATACCTTCGACCTCCAATATTTAGAGGACGAAGGTATTATTTTAAGATCATCGATACCCAATAGCGTGGTATAAGGTGCCAATAGATATAAAGAGTCTAAAGAACAAAAAAGATCTGTGACCATAAAATATTATTACCAATAAAAAAAAAGCAGCCAAGTGCGAGTCGGACTCGCCCATGACGGGTTCCGTAGCATCAAGTAACATAATATAAAGGTTATTGTAGTTCGTCGAAAGTATTAAATTGCGGTTTACGATTTATGACGTATAAAAAAAAAACTACTGACTAGATCTCGTTCAAACCAAATATCGTTGGAAGTTTGCATAGTAATGTACAACATATTTTTTTTTTAGTTTTATCATTTTCTTATTTTAGAAGTTAGAGGGGGGGGGACCAACTTTTTTCCACTTTGGAAGTATCTCTCGCGCAAACTATTCAGTTTAGAAAAAAAACGATATTAGAAACCTCAACATCATTTTTGAAGACCTATCCATAGATACCCCACACGTATGGGTTCGATGAAAAAACAAATTTTTGAGTTTCAGTTTCAAGTATGGGGACCCACAAAATTTATAGTTTTTTTTTTCTAATTTTGTGTAAAAACCTTAATGCGGTTCACAGAATACATCTACTCACCAAGTTTCATCAGTCTAGCTTTTATGGTTTCGGAGAAAAATGGCTGTGACACGGCCGGACAGACAGACAGACAGACAGACATGACGAATCTATAAGGGTTCCGTTTTTGCCATTTGGCTACGGAACCCTAAAAATGCTCTATCACTAGGGGCCGTTTATGCAGCGCTTGTCTGAGTCGAGCCTCAAGCATAGATATTTTGACAGTTCTCCATTGAAAAGTGTCAAAATAATCAATGCTTGAGGCTCTACTCAAGACTCAAGCAGTGTATCTGGATACGGCCCGCGTGCGTATCCCCTGACGTTCTCCACTCTTGCTATGCTTCGCGATCGTCCACTCGCTCTTGCAGTACGGAGCACAGCTCTGGGGACGCACCCCAAAATGTAGATATTTTTAGAACGTAAGAAGTAGGATAGATAAATATATTAACTCTTTATTGTACACAAGGAAATAAATACAGAAACTATTACAAAATAATGAGAACAATGGGCGGCCTTATCGCTAAGAGCGATCTCTTCCAGACAACCTTTGGATGGAAAGGATAATAAAAAGTAGAGTACTCGGGGTACTCACGCACGACGGTAACACTCACCAAGTCTTATAGACTTGCACGCGTCTTAACCCACTGAGTCTAAATCTAAAAAAATCTAGGAGGTACTATTTCGATTATAACACATTTTTTTATAATTACTAAACTATCCTTAGGCTACGATCTCACCTGATGGTAAGCGTAGCAGGACAGTCTAGCCACCTATTCACTCTAGTCTTACAGGGGCCCAGATTGTATTGTATACAAACAATATGATTGATTTCCTAGCTAGATATCTTAGCTTAAGTTATTTGATGACCTTGGAGAACCATATTTTGACTGGCCTCTCAGCTCAGTTGGTAGTAGCTCTGCCTTCTAAGCCATAGGTCGTGGGTTCGATCCCCACCGAGAACAAATATTTGTGAGTGATCACAGATTTGTTCTCTCTCTGGGTGTTATATTGTTCTAAGTATGTATTTTAAAAAAAATGTACATCAGTATTATATCAGCTATCTGTTTCCCATACAGGCTCTGCTTAGTTTGGGGCTAGATAGTGTTGTGTGGGTTGTATATAATAACAATATTTGACCTCCGCTGACCTCTGGTAGTATTTGCTGGTTGTTCTAGAAACAATGTACTCTGCAGTCGTTGTCTAAACAAACCTATGATGTTGTTTAAGTATGTCAAATATTAGATGAGCCGGCATCTTTGATATACCTACTTAGTTTTACGTATTTAGAGGTCAAAAGGTTTCTTAGAGCGCCCCCTTTAACGTCAATATTTAAAACTACTAGGTACATAGGAAATCACAAAGATTTTTATAATGTCCCAAAAGCAAGGTGACATCTCTCGTCGATTCAACTGAATGCAACTTCGGTTATCGAGCAGGTAAGTAGTGGACTGTAACGTCAAACCTGTAGATGGAGCCACGGTCGGTCGCGTTAGTGCCGAACACTCCTTGAGTTATTCGTCGAGTGTGATTAGGATCCGATGGCGCAGCGGTCAGCGCAGCCCCGTACCGAGAGGAAAGTCGCGGGTTCAAATCCCGCTCGGCTCTTAACTTTTGGGACATTATAAAAATCTTTGAGATTTCCTTAAATGTAGTAAGCACTCTAGAATCAATAAAAATGTACTTATACCCTACTAGCGGCCGCCCGCGGCTTCACTCGCCCCCGTTCCCGTTACTTACATCCGTTCTCCATTACAATATCTTCATAACTGTAGATGTAAGTATGTGTTATTCTGATGTATAAGCTATATTATCGTTAAGTTTCATTAAAATCCATTCAGTAGTTTTTACGTGAAAGAGTAACAAACATCCATCCATACTTACAAGCTATTTTAGTAACTTTATAAGTTGGTAACTTTTTAAGTATACCTACGTCAGCAAGTAATTGGTCAAATTAAAATTAAATTCTAAAATGTATTTATTGGTCAGTTAAAACCACGAAATAAAAAAATCGGTTGTCTGTAAAGTCGGTTTACTGTCGATAGTTGAACGTGCCAACGTCATACAGCTGTCCACGCGGACGCATCGCTCACTCAAGTAGGAGAGAGACAGATGTCGAACGCTGCCGAACGCGGAGGCCGTGCGTGCCTCTTTGTCGCTCGTTCCGCGCTCTCGCTTGCACTTCAAGCCGCGCAATGGAACGCCTCAGAGCGAGGTAACGCCGCATGACGTCATGTTTCTTCGTGCGTGCAGCCGGCTCCATCGAATTACAAGACGTTGTCACGTCAAAAATCCTAAATAAATTTCCTTTGAGTCCAGTACCCGAAGTCGGGGTTTTGCTACCACATTTCGTTACCAAATGTTGTTTTCGTTTCGATTTTTTGTCTCTCTATAATGCATGGAGAAAATATGAGATGGCAAACATACGTTACGTAGTTAGAGTTGTTGTCTCATCTTTTCTCCATACAATAGACAGAGACAAGTACGCGAAACGAAAACAACATTTGGTAACGAAATGTTGTAAATGCAGTGGGGCTTCGGGCTCAGTGCGCAGCCGGGGCGGATCGCTAGTCGTGTATTGTATCAATAGTTTCGCACACCGCGCTAGAAGGATACATCTTTCCCCCGCGAGTCCCGCGACCTTCCGCCTCCTAATGCGGACTCTAATGTAATGCAGGACAACACCTTTCAATTAACCGCACATGATTTGAATACATTTCATTCAAGGTACTAATTCGTACCACTTAGCAGAACTTATTTAACGCTTAGATATTTTATCTGCCAAGGTAAAGGATCAAAAAATAATTAATTTCAAAGTCAATTAAAATTAATGAATATTTTAAGGTCAAAAATGTATTTATTTAAACTTTAAAAACGAATTCCTCGTCCAGATAGTTTTATTTAAATATTATTGACAATCCACACAACACTATCTAGCCCCAAATTAAGCAAAGCTTGTACTATACTTGTACAAATATTTACTTTTATGCTTTTTTTTTGAAAATACATTGGTACCTACTTAGAATAAAATATAAAAAAACTACAAACATATAAAAAAAGTTACAGCTCTTAAAACAACATTGAAAAATATGCTCGGCTTTACATTCGATAAAATATCGAATCTGGTTTGAAATATCAAACCAAATTTGCAGTAGGTATATTATGGTTAACATTATTGCTTTGAGCAAATCACATTTTTTATCTTAGTAAAAGGTAATAGTTAATTGTGAACATAATAGGTAATATTTATATATTACTTTACTAGCGGCCTGCCCCGACTTCGCACGGGTGGACATTTATTTTTTAAACACAAAAATATACATAGCCTATGTTACTCAGGGTGAATGTAGCCAATGGTGAAAGAATATTTGAAATCGGCACAGCAGTTTTTGGGTTTTTAATTACAAACATGTAAAAATATAAATTTCTCTTCTCTTCTTTATAATATTAGTATAGAATAGGTAGGTATAAAGATAGGTAATTGTATCGGTTCTTAATTGCCATGAAGATCTTTACCTCGCGCGTCCCAGTTAGGAAGGTTACCTAATTAAGTAACCTACACACCATTTCTACAACACATACTTGCTTGCACACACACAGTATAATGCACTGGTGAGCACTCTTAGACTCCAAACCAGAGCCAGAGACAGATTCAGACAGAGCTCATGGTAGGCCTACTGATTTTATTAATATTGAGAACATCCGTATGTTGCAAATCATACCTAAAATAACTTCTTCTAAAATCTATTGTCCTTGTCATTGAATTTAAATACCGGTGTAACCTAGATTTAATATTACTTATAAATAGATTCACAATACCGTCGTGAACCACGCGAATTAAATCATCAAATTCATCTTCTAAATATATGTAAAACTCTGACGATACTGGCTGACTAACAATCAACACTCAGCCTAAACCGTTAGTCCTAGAAGCATGAAACTTGGAGGGTATGTTCCTTTTATAGAGTAGGTATAGGTGCACTAAGTAAGGAAATTGGAAAATTATTTCCCAAGGAGTAAGAAAAAAGGAAAAACTTTTGAAAGAAAAATCAACACACAGCCTAAATGCTGGGTTTTCTGGCGAAGTATGTTAATCTGTATTTGCCTATATGTATATTTAAGATCTAAATGACCATAATTATTTAATTTCATTTTTTTAAGCTTAGGACCAGGAGATGGACGCTATGCCTTTTTATCTTGAAAAAGTAACGGAAACGGAGAGTAACGGTAATGGGGCGAGCGAAGCCGCGGTCAGATGCTAGTAACTTATAAACGAGGTCGCCCGCTGACTCGCCGAAATACCAACTATGAAGTTGACACTGACCTTCCGAACAAGTTACTCAAGCGAACAAAAACATAATTATATAAGTAACGGTTATCCTCAATTATTGAACCAAAGGTGATTCATATAGTTTTTTCTTTGAACTGAAATTAGGCTCTATCTTTTGAAACTGTTATTTTATGCCTATTTTTAGTTTTAGTGTCGTCGCACACGGGCCCACGGTCACAACCACAAAACGCCGCTACGGACATAATTGGACGCTGTTTAACTAAAACGTTCCAATCCACATGAAGTTTCATATGGTTTTTTTTTACATAGTATAGGCTTGCGTTTGACCGCAATCTCACCTGCTGTTAAGTGATGATGCGGTCGACGGTGTAGCACGCTTACCTAGGAGATACCTGTTCACTCTACTTTTAAAAACATCCAAGTTATAAGTGTCCGGAAAACAGACGCCGGCAAGGAATTCCACTCCTTGGCTATCCGCAACATAAAAGTTGAAGCAAAGCGCTTGGTGCGGACAGTTTTTTTTTTTTTTTATTTATTTATCTTCTAAAAAAATATATAATTTTATTTATTATTATAGATAGCACTAAAACAACCACTAAGGTTTGTAGGGTAATACTACTAGAGAGTCAAAAGTCGATAGCTTATAAGTAAGTACATAAAAATTCTAATACACAGGAACTAGGTAAGTGCATGCAAGTAATAATTATTTAGTTATTGGTAGCTTTCTATGTTAGTTAAGAAGTGAGATTTTAATTTATACTTAATGTTTTTAGAATTGATGCTGTTGATTGGTCAGTGGGCAATTTATTTAAAAGACGAGGAACCAGGTAACCAGGTAACCAGTTGGAACATCATGGATTGGAACGTTTTAGTTAAACAGCAGCGTCCAATTTTCCTGTCCATTTCAGTATCCACGGTTGACGCCGGTAGCTGTCACACGCTTCAAATCGACGCTATACCAATGTATGAGAACTACAGGTAATAATGTCAGTGGCAGCGTTTAGTGGCTGTGGCCGGAGACCCGTGTGCGGGAAGACTTAGAAGATTATTTATTTTTGGGTGGTAGTACTTACATATTTATTTACTTTTATTCATATTTATTGAAGATAAAACCACTTTATAACTACAAATTAGATATAGAGAGCCAATTTGAGGTTCAAATCGGGTACACAAACATACAATACTAGCGGACGCCCGCGGCTTCGCTCGCCCCTTTACCGTTACGCCCCGTTCATTTTTCTTTTAAAAGTTTTTCCTCTTTTTCTCCGCTTAGGGAAATCATTTTCCAATTTCCTTTCTTAGTGCACCCCTATACTATAAAAGAAACATACCCTCCAAGTTTCATGCTTCTAGGACTTACGGTTTAGGCTAAGCGTTGATTGTCAGTCAGTCAGTCAGTAACGCAAGAGTTTTATATATTTAGATAAGCTCAAAAAAACTGAATTTTGTTTTTAAGAATATTTTTAATTTTAATTCACAGTTCACACTAAGCTACGGTTACTACCATTTGTAACCTACATGGGATTATGACGTCATAGAACTGTCAAAACTTTTTACAGTGTTTTAATCTTGTTTTAATGAAAATACTAAAATTGTTTAGGAGAATTTTAGGCTTTATAAAAATACAAGTACCAATCTACTTTAGATAAATATTTATCTAATGCTTCTGTTTTTGTTTACCTACGCTGGTACTAAAGAAGGTCAAATCCATGCTACTACGTTTATTTATATTTCCTACTCTATGGAATTTTGTCGTATAGAAACTCTTTTTGTTATAGTACTTTTTTGTATCATAATTTATCATATCCATTTTTTGTAAATACATAATTAGAAAATTATACCCAGACAGAGAACAAACATCTGCGTTCATCATTCTAATATTTGTTCTGTGTGGGGATCGAACCCACGATCTCCAGCGCAGAAGGCAGAGCTACTACCAACTGAGCTGAGAGGCCAGTCCAATATCAAATAATAATATTAAATATTTATATAGATATATGAAAAAACATGTATGAACTGTGTTCAGATGACATGGAAAGGAGAGGAGTGAATGCAGAGATGACGGCTGACAGAGGGGAATGGAGGAGGAAGACATGTGTGCCGACCACACATGAAGTGGGATAAGGGCAGGAAGAAGGAAGATAAGATGTAAACAATATGATAATATCATAATTGTTTCTAGTTTCATAGAAAATATATTTTTTTATTTTAATCATTTCATGTTTTATAATAATCGTTTTTGTAAATAATGTATATTCTGTGTGGATTGTCCAAAATATTTATTTATTATTTATTATATTTTGTAAATTAAATAAAATATCAATTGATGTGTAGGATTGTGTATTTTATATGCATGTATATATCTACTTGTAGTAGGTACCTATATGTTTGATAATAAATATATAATTATAACTAATTTAATGAAAACAGAACACCAAAAAGTAATCTTAAGTATATTTACTTAAACTAAAATATAAGTAGAATTCTAATTTATTTAAGTAGATAAATGTGTAATAATTAATCTTGAAATATATTTGTACATAATACCTGTAATTGGACTTTTTTAAATAAATCTAACTATTTAGAAGAAAAATTATTAAATATATTTAAATCTATATTTAATAATCAATGACATTCTGTACCAATCTCAAATATAAGAATACCTATAGCAAGTAGGAGCTAAGTTTTTTATTTCTAGCCTTTGTCGTCCCAATGCTGGGCAAAAACCTCCCCAAAAGACTTCCAGTAATATATTTATAATATATATTCATTTTAAATAAATTAAATATTAAAATACCTTAATAAAACCACTAAATAATGTAATAACTCAGATGAAATAGTTCCTAGTTTATACAATGGGTGATCTTTTAGCTATGTCGTGATCTCTACCAGTAGCCATAACCATATGGAGCTCGTGGTAGCCCTGCAGCAGGGCTACCACGAGCTCCATATGGTTATGGCTATGGCTGTCAAATTGTGTATAGATAAGCTGACCCACACATTCATTTTCTTCTTGGGTTTGAATGTTTCGACACTGTTGACACAATTTTGACAGCCATAACCATAACCATATGAAGCTCATGGTAGGCCAGCTGGTATCCTTCAGAAGTTGTTTGTTACAACTATCTTAATGTATTTAAATAATTCAAATGTTTAATAATAATTTAGACAATTAAGTGAACTGTGTTTTGTAAATAATACAAGAATTTCCAAAACACAGAAGAAACAGTTGAGCTATCTGCAGACCGTTACAAACGATCTAGAGATAGCTCAACTGATCCAAATCAGTACCAGACGGAAGCGTCCCCAAGACGCTGGCGGCATTGGCACGCTGAATAACAATGCTAATATATTATACACTGCGTCATACATATATTTTTATTGTAAAATATACTTTTATCGTGACTAAATATTCTTGAAATAGGTAAAATATTCTTAATGATAAACTAGTTTAATTCTAAATGTTTATAATAATTATTTGTATTAAAATTCAATTCCAGGATGCATTTGCAAAATAAATAATTAAAAATTGTTTAGTCATTAAAATAAAAATATATTATCTACTAAGTAAGTATTTAAAATGTGAGTGATTTAATGTGTATTTTGAATAAATATAATATTGTTAGTGCATGTATGTACCAACCTCTTGTTTCATTTACATTACATATGGCTTGTACCTACTGCGTGTGTGTTGAGGTGCTTAGCGGAAACTGAACGGAACTGCAGCCCTACCACAAGCTCTGTCTGGCTCATAGTTCATAGTTTATTTATTGATAACAAATTCGTAAAGTACGGTAAAGTAGCTCTGTGTCTGGCTCTGGTTTTGAGTCTGTGTGAGTGCTCACCAGTGTACCTGTGTGTGTGACGTTTCGACGTAGGATTTATTTAGTCAACACTCACACAGACTCAAAACCGTAGCCATAGACAGAGCCAGACAGAGCTTGTTGTAAACCTACTGGTGAGCACGCACACAGACTCAAAACCGAGACAGACTCAGACAAAGCTTGTGGTAAGCCTACTGTGTGTATATCGCAAATGGATTTTTGTTTGTATGAGTATTTGTATAACTATAGTATTCCAGTAAATGCGACACACATCGGAAATAATATTAAAAAAGTATAGATTTGACCTCCGCCTTATTAATGCTTCATAGGTCGTGGGTTCGATCTCCACACAGAACGAAATGTTGTGTAGTGAACGCAGCTGTTTGTTATCTGTCTTAATGTTATATTGTATTAAAAAAAATTGCATACAACTGTTTAATCAGCTATCTGGGTAGCTCTGCTTAATTTGGGGCTAGATAGTGTAGTGTGGACCACAGTATTTATTTATCTAGCTAGACTAAGGGCTGGTTCAGCGATGTTGCTTCCCGGCAGCAATAGGCATGCTGGTAGTACGCACTTCCACGAGACACACAGAGCTCTACTACTACTAAGATCAATCAAGTTTATAAAATTATTAATTAAAATGGTATAATTATGGTGACCCCTATAGATATTAACCTTTCCAAATAACTGTTTGTAATATGTGACCTTGAACCACAGAAAAAATAATTGCTTGAACTAAAAGAAAGACAATAAACACGTTTAAACACAAGAGTTCGCAATTATAACGGTCAAGGTTTGATGCGTCAACAAAATCAACAATATCATTACTTATTGGAAATAACCCTACGAAAATAATGACGTTTAACATTTCAAAGAAATGTTATTACAATTTAGTATTTACCCACACGACCTGAGAACAGGTACCCAAGTAGTTATACTTCGAGGTAAGGTACCTAAGTCTGATGCACTGGGTCGGGAGGCGATAATGTACATCATGTTATTGTACACACTGTTATTACGATGCCAGTTAAGCCACATGCACACTGGAGCAATTCAAACATGATCATTTACTTTTTTGTTCTGGCACTGGATACTTATACCTTGTCCTTGATACTTCATAGGGCGGATCCGACTTGGATAGGTTAGGTTATGTTAGAACATAAAAATTACGCACAAGGCAAACGAGCAGAGCGAGCGTGCCGCGGTAGCGGCCGCCGCAGTGCCAGAGAATGTTTTTTTCCCAATAACCTCAAAGGGGCTGCTTGTTTAGTACAAACATTCATCGCTAGATAAAAATAATAATAATCGAAATATTAATCTGCGACAGTGTACATAGGCCTTTACAATTTTCCAGTGGAAAAAAAGTGGCATCGTTTTAACAGTGCGTACATTAACTGGCCGTACATTAACCGGACTCACTGGGTCTACATGTCGCACTTCTTCTTATTGTCTTCTTCTTCTTCTTAATGAATGGCATCTGTCCATTTCGGATTAATTTTGCCAGTGACGAGTAGTTAAATGAGTTTAATGATGATAAATTACATAGATAAAATATTTTTCCGTCGAGTCGAGTCGGCCCTACTTGGCTTTGAAACAAAATGATGGTATTTTTTTTTCAAAACCATCAGAAACCTTTTCGATCAAATCAGAATATCATATAATACACTTTTCATTACTCATACTCTGAAAGTAGGTCTGAAGTTGCCTGAGGGGCCTAATAGAAAGTAAAACTTTCAGCCCTAGGGAGAATCGCTTTCTACTGACAGCTGTCAAATTATAAAAAAAAACAAGTTCTATTTTATTCAACCATGTTCCAACTTTCTAAAGTCTTTCTAACTGCAAGGAGGTCGTGAACCAAATTCCAAATTTTTATTCAGCAAGTAGGTTGGAAACCCATTACAACGGTAAGAAGTTTAGAGCGCAATGTAAAATTTAAATTTTAATAACATAAAGATAGTATTAAATAAATAATATATCTTCTAAATTACTTGATTAATATATAGCTTCAACTATTTATTTAAAATAACATAGATTTGAGCAAACAATTTACCATTTTTTAAATTATGAAAATGAAAATAATGGCTGAATAATGCTGGCGAGCCGTAGCCGAAGGCCCGCCAGAGAAAAAGAAAAAAAAACCGGGAAGGCGGCAATTCAATCTTCATTTTCACAAATTTTTCTTTCATGTTTTTATTTTTACTTTCCTTGTATTCGTAATGAAAAGCACAGTGTTTACCTCGGATGAAAGTCTTTTAAGTCCCTCAAGCTCCATTGGCGCCCTCGCTACGCTCTGGCGCCAAACCCGTCTCGGGACTCAAAAAACGTGACTTTCAACACTCAGGTAACAATGTACTATTTATTCCAACTGCCTACACTTTGAGCTAAAACCTTAAGTAAAGTAAAATACCACCAAAACTACACAACAAATAGTACACTAATACACAGTATTATAATACACTGGTGAGCACTCACACAGACTCAAAACCAGAACCAGAGACAGAGCCAGGCAGAGCCCATGGCAGACCTGTTCCCATGAACAGGTCTGCCATGGGCTCTGGTTCTAGTACAAGCTCTGCTTAATTTGGCGCTCGATAGTGTTGTGTGGATTAACCACAATATCTATTATTGTTTTTTATTGATGTGTTAGAGTGACGCATCAAACAGATGGCCCACATCATGTTGGCTACCTCTGCCTATATAAAGCGTCGGCCACACCGCGGCGATTAGCTGCGAACTGTGATGGCTGGTCGGGCGAACTGCTGGCGCTATAATGGAACTACTATAATGGATAACCGACTTTTTTACATACATTTTTACATATACTGATATTCTTCTTATCGTGTCACTGATTCTTTCGAACCAAGTGTGGTGAAAGGGTTTTAAGTGCGCCTCAAAGAGGCTCCTTTCGTGCACTTGACACATATTTTCGAACTTGTAAGGTTCTACGATATGGCCGGTTTCCTTACGATGTTTTCCTTCACCGTTTGTGAGCACTGGCATAGTGTACATACATTTTTGGGCAGAAACACTCATTGGTACACGCCTGGATTTGAACTCTCCATAGTCCATACAAAAGTGCAAGACACGAAAGCTTATGATGCCTCTGGTATTGCAGGGTCCATACGGCTACGATAATCGCTTCCCATCAGGTGGGCCGTATGCTTGTTTGTCTTCTTACTCTTCTTCTTCTTTTTTTTTTTTTTTTTAAATGATATAGACCAGCCTTTGGCTACAATCTCACCTGGTGGTAAGTGACGATGTAGCCGACGATGGAGCAGGATGGTCTAAAAGACACCTATTCACTCTTGCCTTGAAGAGGCCCAGATTGTTGTGGTCAGGAAAAACAGCCGTCGGCAATGAGTTCCATTCCCTGGAGGTTCGCATAATGAAGGTGGAGCCAAAACGCTTAGTGCGAATGGGTGGTATGCTAACCAGGTATGGATGGTACTGAGCCGTGCGTCTGCTAGTCCTATGGTGGAAGGGAGATGGTGGTATAAGATCATCTTCCTACACTTATCCCACTTTGTATATGCGGGGTCGGCACAACATGTTCTTCTCTTCCATTCTCCTCTATCAGTTGTCATCTCCGTATTCACTTCCTTCTTAACCATGTCATACTTCACACTGAAAAAATTGATTACTATAAAAAAATGATGCAAAAAGAGTTCAAATTAATCGAGTAAACTACGTCTTGTCCTTCTGCAGGGCTACCACGAGCTCCATATGGTTATGGCTATGGCTGTCAAATTGTGTATAGATAGGCTAACCCACACATTCATTTTCTTCTTGGGTTTGAATGTGCTGACACTGTTGACACAATTTTGACAGCCATAACCATAACCACATGGAGCTCGTGGTAGCCTGCACTCGCAGTTCGCATTAGTTCGCGGCGGTGTGGCCGCTATGGTCGCACTCGCAGTTCGCGTTAGTTCGCCACGGTGTGGCCGCTCCTTAATGCCTATCTTCTGGTCGCACTCGCAGTTCGCATTAGTTCGCGGCGGTGTGGCCGCTCCTTAATGCCTATCTTCTGGTCGCAGTGTGGCCGCTCCTTAATGCCTATCTTCTGGTCGCACTCGCAGTTCGCATTAGTTCGCGGCGGTGTGGCCGCTATGGTCGCACTCGCAGTTCGCGTTAGTTCGCCACGGTGTGGCCGCTCCTTAATGCCTATCTTCTGGTCACACTCGCAGTTCGCATTAGTTCGCGGCGGTGTGGCCGCTCCTTAATGCCTATGCATTAACTAACACGGCACGTCCGCACTCGTTGTTGTGTGCCATCGCACTCATCCATCACCGACACCGACGTGAAGACACGCTGACAATACAACAAGCTCTTTACTCATCATTGTCAATAAAGAATACAACATGTATGAACTGTGTTCAGATGACATGGATAGGAGAGGAGTGAATGCAGAGATGACGGCTGACAGAGGGGAATGGAGGAGGAAGACATGTGTGCCGACCACACATGAAGTGGGATAAGGGCAGGAAGAAGAGACATCAAGGTCTCTATTTACACATATATCTATCCTTAAAGGTTTGCTGGAAGAGAACTCTTTTTAGGGTTAAGCTCGTATTTGTACATGTCTTAACTTTAAGCTTTATAAATGTTGTCTATGTGTGTGCAATAAAGAATAAGGATAAAGACAAGGCAGCTCGTACTATCCACTGCGTCCTCACCACTCTTTGGGACTGCTGGATCCAGGACTTTCTCCGAACGGCCAATATCCATCTAATTACCAGGCTGTTGGTCTACCAAGACTTATTTTGTGTCTTTCATATTCTTTATTCATCATTATCAGCCTGAAGAAGTCCACTGCTGGACATAGTCCTACCCTACACATTTCCAGGAAGAACGATTCTGAGCCCTTTCCATCCACCGACTTCCCGCGATCTTAACAATGTCATCAATCCATCTGGTGGTTGGGAGCCCTAAGTTTGGTCGTCCGGTTCATTGGTCGCCATTCGAGAATCTTTATTCCCCAACGGTTGTGGGTTCTTCGAGCTTACAGGTTAGTTTATTTTTAATTATTTATTCTTGTTTAAATGTAGTTATGTTTCTATAATAGTTGTTACCTTCCACACTTTACTGCACAATACAAGTACCTGCCAAGTAGTTATTCAATGTATTTTAGATTTTTGATGAAGTAATACAAATTCGTCCAAGTTGTTTGACAATCTCGCTGACTCGATAACCAAGTGTTTTCCCTATGGATATAGCGTAAATAAAACAGGTCACGTAGCTGCACCTTGGGATACCCCGCTCTCGGTATGCAACTCGGCATCACATTTTTAATGCATGATACATTTAAAACCATTTATAATGGCTCTTCGCTTCATTTTTAAGTACATAAGTAACATATTTTTATGTTTTATTCATTTATTTTCTGCCTACTTTAGCCTACTGTTTACAACAAATAAAATATTATCTACATGCTTGAATGCTTTCAAAGTATATGCTTAAGTTTATCTAAGTAGACTTGAAAGTGGATACAAAGGAAGCAATAGGTTAGAGTACCTATTTTCCCCCTAGGTCTAAGCAGCTAAATGTCCAACAGAGCGAGAGCTTTGTTGGTTTAGTAGTAGCGGCCTTGCCTTCCGATCCTAAGGTCGTGGGTTCAAATCAAGTCCAAAGAGTTATACTGTAGAAAATGTATGCGCACTATGGTCAGTACTCTAAGAACTACAAACAATAAATGGATACAGTTATGCATAAGGAGTCCAAGCGCCAAATTTCATTTTTTGATTTTTTCGCATTTTCGTAATCACTAGGGCATAATTAAGCCATAGAAAAAACACTCTTGCAGCCAGCTTCACTCTAAGTGGTATTTTTTGATACCCAGTCCAAGCGCCTTCTATAGCAAACTAAGTATTTTGAAATGCAATACAAGTCCAACAACCAATTTAAAACTAACAACCAAATTTTATGATGAAAAAGCACATTTCCATTAAACATTACTAGTCCAAACGACGTAGTGTTACGCATCAGTAGTCTACGCGACAGTTGTTTGTAACTTCTGAACGTAATCTTTGTTTGGGAAGGAGAGGCTGGCAGAAGAACCCAAGTCATGTTTAAGGAAGCACATATTATACTAGTTTACCAAAGTCAAAAACTTAATTCTTTGGTCAACTTAATTGTTGCGGAGAACAGAATAAAAAAAATAAAGGCCAGAATACACGTATAAAGATAAAGATAAAAATATTTTATTGTAAAACTGTGTATAAAACATCTTAAAAGTAATTATGTTCCAACAGCTTACCTATTTCGGGCGTACAATATAGCAAAAAAGTATAAAAATAGACCTGATGATCTCTCTTCGAAAAGCACCCTATATTTCTGAAACTGCAATTAATACTTTATACTCCACAAGACTACATGAAAATTATGGCAAGCTGCAGAACAAAGAATCACAAATACTGAAGAAAAGGAAAAAGCTATTGTCAACAGAAAAAAGATAACAGTGGGCGAGAAGGTCAATAATAATTGGTTAAGAATAAACCAGATAAAGGAAACCTAAAATCATCCATTGCCTCATTATGTCAAGGCAGGAGCAGTAGAAGAGGAAGAAAGCTTAGAAATTGATGCAAAGAAAAGAAAGGGTAGGAAAGGACAAAATGTTTCAGAGAAAAAACTAAAAGATTTAAAATTAAATTATGAAACAGTGCATAATATCCCAAACGACGCTATAGCATTTGACAAAGATTTGATTTTTGATGACACGATTGAAGATGATATTGTTGTCGAAGGTGTTGATGGCCATTCAGGTTTTTGATCTGGTACATATTGAATAAGAGTAGATTTATATATTATTTACCTACTCCATCCTACATCCTACCCGATATGTTCTGGGTTTGGGGTTGGTGTTTACCAATAATATCATCAATCATTATTCTGTCTGTCTGAAAGCTGAAAATAATATCTGAGATAGTCCTTATCTTGTTTTAAATTATTATTGTTTATTAAATTATGATAATTATATTGTTTTATTTTCTGGACATACTATCAGTGCCATTTTAATAGTTTTTTATTTATTTTTATCAATCCTCTGTAACATCTAATATAAGATGCTGAGTAAATACGGAAATTCAAGGGGTTTTTATTAAACGATAGGAAAATAGTCCAGGAAACATTTTTATGTTATACTTATACGCATTTTGCAAAATGAGTACATCATATTAATTCGTTTCCACGTGCACTTAAAGCTAATCTTCCAGAATAAATAATTATTTTGTCTCTTGGACTCGTTTTGCAAAATGAGAACATCATATTTATTAGGAGTCCAAGTGCATTTTTAACGATATATTCCAAAATAAAACCTTTTTTTGTGTTTTTTTCTTGTAACATGTTAAATTACAAATATAAGCTTCGATGTACATAGATTTACTTTCTGACGATGCAAATGCAAATCTTCTACCAATAAAAACGCGTTTATGTAATTTCCCAAAAAACTGAAAATGGCGCTTGGACTCACTATGCATAACTGTATCCAAATATAGATAAATACATAATAATACTTAGGTTATTTAAAAAACTTAGCACTACAAATGTTTTTATTTTTAGGGGTAACTGACCTGAAATGTGTACAGGTTATGTCATAGGTTACCTATGTACGAAAATGACATAAATTAAAATAATTTTCTTTGAAAATTATGTAATAATATGTGTTATGTAAATGTGTAATAATTTATATTGTATTCTAAGTATTTGTTTACAAAATATGTATAGGTATCTGCAGGGCTACCACGAGCTCCATATGGTTATGGCTGTCAAATTGTGTATAGATAGGCTGACCCACTCATTAATTTACTTCTTGGGTTTGAATGTTTTGACACTGTTGACACAATTTTGACAGGCATAACCATAACCATAATTATGGAGCTCGTGGTAGCCCTGCAGGTTCCTATAGTACAAGCTTTGCTTAGTTTGGGACTAGTTAGTCTTGTGTGGAATGTGTGGGTATCGAACCCACGATCTACAGAACAGAAGGCAGAGCTACTACCAACCGAGCTGAGAGGCCCGTCGCAATTAGATGGCATCTGTCCATTCGGACAATTTTGCCTAAGTCGAGTGAGGTTTAGGTATTACATCAATAAAATAGTTTTTAGTCAAGTCAGTCAATAGACAAATTGGCTTAAAAACAACGGCTACCAATTTTTTTTTCAAAACCATCAGAAACCTTTTCGATTAAATCAGAATAGCACATAATACACTTTAATTCCAACTCCTAACACTTTGAGCTAAGACCTCAAGTAATGTTGGTTAAAATACCACAGAAATTACACAACAGAACTCAAAATAACACCAGAAAAACAATTAAAATGAAAAAGCTTTGTGACTTTTCAAAATTACAGAAAAATACCCCACAATATTTTTAAAATTATGATGAACTAGCATCCCGTCCCGGCTTCGCACGGGGTAGACAATATTGTTGTACATTATTTTGTTCTATCGCTAATAGTTTCGGCAGCGCATTCGACGAAAGACATTTTAAGACTCATTTTTCTACACCTTCGGTTACATTGTTCAAATTTTACCAAGGATCCCTAATTTTTTTCAAAATGAAATGTAGCCTATGTCAAATTGGAAGAATGTAGCATTCTATTGGTGAAATATTTTTTAAAATCGGCCCAGTACTTTTTGAGCCTATTCATTACAAACATACAAAAATTGGTACAAATCTTTCCTCTTTATAATATTAGTATAGATGTGACGCATTAAAACTTCGTAGGTCTACCACAAGCTCTGTCTGGCTCTGGTTTTGAGTATGTGTGATTGCTCGCTCACCAGTGTATTACACTGTGTGTGACGTTTCAACGTAAGACTCAAAACCAGAGCCAGAGACAGAGCCAGACTGAGCTTGTGGTAGGCCTTAAGGCGGATGAAGTGGTTCGATTGTAAGGGGGATGTACCACCTGCATGACGTCATACATCATTAGGAGGTCACGCACGATGACGTGGACATAAGTCTAATCAATATTATCTTTCCAAAGGGCTAAGTACGTAGATAGATAGATAGAAAATACTTTATTGCACACAACAAATAATTAAAGAACAGGTACATAAAATGCTTAAAACTATTTGCCTCATACAATGGGCGGCCTTATCGCTAAATAGCGATCTCTACCAGACAACCTTTGGATGGAATGGACTCAAGATATTTACAACTTAAGTACTTACCTTTGAAACGATTTTTTTTAAACTCTTAACTGAGCTTAATGCTGTAAGCATTTTCTACCTGCCACACCAGTAGACCTTTTTTTTTTGGTACACCAGTAGACCTACCACAAGCTCTATCTGGCTCTATCTCTGGCTCTGGTTTTGAGTCTAGTTTTGACTCAGAGCCAAAGACAGAGCCAAACAGAGCTTGCGGTAGGGCCTTCTGGTAAGCACAGACTCAAAAACAGAGCCAGAGACTGAACCAGACAGAGCTCATGGTAGGCCTACTGGTGAGTACTCATATAGACTCAAAACCAGAGCCAGAGACAGAGCCAGGCAGAGCTTGATGTCGGCCTACAGTCTCATAAACTGTGTGTGTGACGTTTCGACGTAAGATTTAATTAGTCAACACTCACACAGACACAAAACCAGAGCCAGAGCCAGACAGAGCTTGTGGTAGGGCTACAGGATAATACTGTTCTGTGGCCACACATCCCTCGAGACTCGAGTCCACAGCCAGCCTCAGTCTCTGTCGGCGAGCCGGCGGGATCACACGCGCACTCGACTACTATCAAATACATAATAAATAACATTTAATAAATACGTTTAGTACGTTGTTAAGTTCGGTTCAGTTCAGTGGATTGTGATTTTAAGAGTTTTTTAGACAGGTGAGTTTTTTAATTAAGGAAATATAAATAAAAAATTAAGATGCGTTTTGTAATGTGCAGGTGAGGTTCTAAAATATTATTTTTATTGATAAAATATTTAAAAAACATTAAATTAAAAAAAAAAAAATTAAATCAATTCTCACGGGAAAATAAAATACACACGCAAACGCACTAGTAAAAAATATTAAAAAACATTTTTTGTATATATTTTTTATTATTTTATCCTGCATTCTATTAAAATGAAGCCTGCCTATAATTTTAGATCATGAACTATGCATATTCGAAGTTTCATCCAAATCTGTTCATCCGTCACCGAAAATGGCGCTCAATTTTCTTTTTTACCGACTTCAAAAAGAGGCGGTATTCGGCTGTATTTTCATAACGCTTTTATTAACTTCACCTGTATGTATGTATGTATGTATGTAACCGACCTCTTTGAGCTCGATTTTGTCCTACTTTGAAACAGAGAACAAACATCTGCGTTCACTACACAAATATTTGCTCTCGGTGGGGATCGAACCCACGACCTACGGCTCAAAAGGCAGAGCTCCGTAGGTTGTGGGTTCGATTCCCATACAGAAGAAATATTTGTGTGGTGTATACAGATGTTTGTTCTGTCTGGGTGTTTTGTATTCTAAAACTATTCACCAAAATGATCCAACAGAATGTTATTTAGTATTCCAGAATGATTTACATAAAATTTAATTCAAAGATCCGGGTAACGTCGGGTTTCGCCACTAGTTTTATTATAGTTTTTATGGCATTAGGCCGACTAAGCTGTCAGGATGGTATAGGTGCTGCAAGCCTATTCCATCTATAATCCTGTCCCAGGCACTATAGCGTCCCGTAAGTAGGGGCATGAGTAACTACCAGTTGCCCCTGACGCTATATAATCATCTACAATAGATGCAAACATCGTGAGGAAACCGGGCATATCGTAGAACCTAAATAGTTCGAAAATATGTGTCAAAGTGCACGAAAGGAGCCTCTTTGAGGCGCACTTACAATCCTTTCACCACACTTGGTTCGAAAGAATCAGTGACACGACAAGAAGAAGAAGAATAGATGCAAAGGCCTGTTTATTTTTATTTTATATACTGACTGGCCTCTCAGCTCAGTTAGTAGTAGCTCTGCCTTCTGAGCCGTAGGTCGTGGGTTCGATCCCCACACAGAACAAATATTTGCGTGGTGAACACAGATGTTTGTTCTCTGTCTGTGTGTTATATTGTATTCTAAGTATGAATTGACAAAAAAAAAATATAATGATTATATCAGCTCTCTGGTTCCCATAGTACAAGCTCTGCTTAGTTTGGGGCTAGATAGTGTTGCGTAGATTGTGTACAATATTTATTTAAGGGATGCATTTGACGTAGATCGTTACAAAACAAACGCGCAAACTAATAGTGGTCCCGCGCCGGCCTTGAACCCACGACCACATTAGCGATGACAATATTGACTCCGCTGATGGCACTAACACTCCTTTTCCGTTTAACTGGTCGTTAAATCGTCTACAGCCTTAACCATAGCTATTTATAGATGCAGGTGAGCTAAGCGTTCTAAGGTGGCGATCAGTGGAACGCTGGCAAATATCGCTATCATATTTGACAATGTTATTATATTTATTATTATCATTAACCTAGATATAACTTTACAGATATCAGATACTACCTAAATAATACGTTATAGTCTAGTAAAAACATAAAAAATATTTACACTAAACACATAACAAACACAACTGAAAAACACTTAAAAACTACTTAACTTTAGCGTCTTGCTCACAAAATGTGAGACACAAAATGTTAACATTTCAATCCTAATTTATGGTCAATCACAAAATGAAACGATAGCGCGATCTAGGATCCTTACTTTTTTAAGGGCGCCATCTAGTTCTGAATTGTGTAAATCAAGACAAAAATAACACGATAAACTGACCGCCACCGCAGGATGGCAAGGCTTTCACATCATTCACATCGTGTCACTGGCTCTTTCGAACCAAGTGTGGTGAAAGGATTTTAAGCGCTCAAAGAGGCTCCTTTCGTGCACTTGACACATATTTTAACTTCTTAGGTTCTACGATATGCCGGTTGGTTTCCTCACGATGTTTTCCTTCACCGTTTGAGAGCACTGGCATTGTGTTGTGTGTGTGTTAAACAACAAGGTAGGTATATAACAATAAGGCTGAGAGGACAAACATGAAGACGTGACTCTAAGCATAATATACATTATGTATTTCATTTCACGGTCAACCCTTATGTAAGTACTTATGTAAGTACTTATTTACCTACTCAGTACAACGTGCCGGTAGAGGAATTATGAATGACATAATCCAAGCGAGAAAAGATCGTAGGTTTGTTATATTATTATATATAAAACTCTTTATTGTATTTTACAAACGAATATTTATTTTATTTTATATGTGTTTAATATCATAAGTTTAAAAAACTTGAGAAATCGACTTCATGACCAAACTGTAGGCCTGCCACGACCTCTGTCTGGCTCTGTCTTTGGCTCTGGTTTTGAGTCTGTGTAAGTGCTCCAGTGTATTAGACTGTGTGTGTGACGTTTCGTTCGACGCAGGATTTATTTAGTCAACACTCAACAGACTTAAAATTAGTAGATTTAAACGATTATAAATCAATAAATAATCGGCCATGTACGAGTATAAGCAAGCAGTGTTATTAGCTCGTACGTCGTTCATATTTCATATTGTTAGCACAGCGTTAGTTCCAATTATGAACTCATATTCGAAAATGGAACGAATTTTCCTTTTATAGAAAACTTATTTGAATTTCGAATTGCGCGCCATTCCACAGATAATTAAATCAGGAAATGCTGTTTATAGAATCTCAAATTAAATAGGTAAATACATATTCTTTAGATACCTATGTTTAGAAAAGTACCTTCTAATATTTAGCTAGGTATAAGTACCTAGTAGGCAACAAATATAGCACATCGGCTACTTTCGGCTTCATAGATCGTAGTGTGCGTCAGAAAGAGATGGCGCTCTACGAAAGCAGAAAGCCGATGTGCAATATTTATTGCCTACAACCGTACATAGGCTACTTGCAACATTTGAAGTTATTATTATGAACAATATGAACGATGACGTTAGATTCGGTCAAGTACAAGTACCCATTCAGAAAATACAATCAGTCGTAAATAATGTTGTATTTTGTATTGGCATTGGCAGATTTACAAAGTGCAGCGAAATCTTTGTTTAATATTATTGAATAGGTGCATTGCTTACAACTTCTTGAGTAGGTAATACGCAAGTTAATAAGGCCCCTAAGCAGAAACAGTAGCCCTACCACAAGCTCTGTCTGGCTCTGGTTTTGAGACTGTGTGAGTGCTCACCAGTGAATTATACTGTGTGTGTGACGTAGGATTTATTTAGACAGTACTCACACAGACTCAAAACCAGAACCAGAAACAGAGCCAGACAGAGGTCATGGTAGGTCATAAAATGACGTGTTTTATACCTACATTTTTTTTAATTTAACATATCTTGAGGTTGTATTCTAATTTTAATTTAATTTAATTTGATTTCATGCATGCTGTAGGTCATTTATTATAATAAATATGCAAGTTGAAATGTCAATATTAAATTCTAAATAGTACAGTCAATGCAAGCAAGTTATAATATTATAACTCAGGCAAAAATAAACAAATCAATAATTAATTAATTTATTCTAATATTATAAAGCTGAAGAGTTTGTTTGGTTGAACGCGCTAATCTCAGAACTGTTATTATAAAACTCTTACGTTACTGACTGACTGATTGACAATAAACGTACAGCCAAACTGAACATGAAACTTGGAGGGTATGTTCCTCTTATAGCGTAGGGGTGCACTAAGAAGGGAAATTGGAAAATTATTTCCCAAAGAGGAGAAAAATAGGAAACCCTTTTAAAATAAAAATCAACACACAACCACTTTAAGTCCTAGAAGCATGAAAGTTGGTGGGGAGGTAACTTAGTACCGCTACCCAAAGTCCCAGTGCTAAAACAACATTTCGTTACCAAATGTTGTTTTCGTTTCGCCTACGTGTCTCTCTCTTTTGCATGGAAAAATGATGAGACAACAACTCTAACTACGTAACGTATTTTTGCTGTCTCATCTTTTCTCCATACAAAAGACAGAGACACGTAGGCGAAACGAAAACTACATTTGGCAACGAAATGTGGTTTAAAAACTCGGACTTCGGGTACTGGAGAAGAACATGTGACTTTTTATCCCGAAAAAGTAATGGAAACGGGGCGAGCGGAGTCGCGTGCGGTCACTAGCACATCACATGTATCTTAAAAAATCTTCATAATTATCACATCACGTTCGCTCGGAATATTCACGTGCGAAATCACCATATTAGGTACACTTACATAATACTTATTGACATAAGTTGCATATTTACATAAGTTGCAAATCAAATCAAATCAAATCAAAATAGTCTTTATTCAGTTGAATTACAAGAATCACTTTGAATCGTCTTAATGACTTAATGCATATTTACATAGGTTGTATATTTACATGGTCTTACATAAAGTAGCAAGTCCAGCGTCGTCAATATTGGAACTCATTTGATATTCCTCTGTGCATATAACTCATTATTGTTCGATGAAAGTGTTAGGTACTGTAGCTTTTTCGTCTGTAAACCTACTACAAGGTCTGTCTGGCTCTGCCTCTGGCTCTGGTTTTGAGTTTGTGTGAGTGCTCACCAGTGCTTTATACTGTGTGTGTGTGTGACGTTTCAACGTAGTATTTATTTAGTCAACACTAACAAAGACTCAAAACCAGAGCCAGAGACAGAGCCAGAGCCAGACAGAGCTTGTGGTAGTACTGTTGGGATTGCTAACCACTAAGCTAGTAGGTAAGGTACTACAGGTGATTGGTTCAACAAATACAATTTGGCGTGTGTTTTTAGCGTTTGGTCGCGACATCGTCTGTTTCGCGCGGTACTTACCCACACGTAGGTACTTACTAGTTACCATCTAATAATAATATGTACACAAATTAGATTATTGAATTGCATACCTGTCTACGTCTGACTAAGTGAAGTGGCACCACACTGGAACTTCACGGCTATTATTTTAGACTATTTTTGATTTGTAAAAGGATCATATAAAAACGGTAGGAATCAAGCCGTAGTTTGTTGCCTGTTCTTCCGTCGTCGGCTTGGTCGCGTGGAACTGGCACCTAGACTCACCTAGCTTTAAGACGTTTCAAAGTGATTCTTGCTACTGAATAAAGACGATTTTGATTTTGATTATAAAACATGGAATTTATTGCATTTGAAAAAACAAGAAATTCAATTCCCGATGTGTGCGATGTGCGCAGGGCACATCTAGGCGATAGCGATGGCGATCAGATGAAACGCTGTCAAATACCTAGGGCAAGTTCCTGATGTGCGTGGCATACGAGGTAAAGCTTTGTTATCGGCGATGGTTACCACTTAACATTGTGGGCCATATGCTTGTTCCATCAGCAGTCTAAAAAAAAAAAAAAAATACGGGTTGCACTCCGGGAGTGCCGGCAGAAGTGAAAACTTGATTATTAACGTAGGAACCCTAAAAGTTGTTTATTTTATCAAGTTCCTCAATGTAGTAAAACCCCAATCAAAGTCCTAAGGAACCCTAAAAATTTTAGCATTATCAAGCTCCTAAGTGTAGTTGAAATTCCAATCAAAGTGCTAAGGAACCCTAAAATTGTTTACATAATCAAGGTCCTAAGTGTAGTTGAAAGTCCAATTAAAGGCCTAAGGAACCCTTAAAGTTGTTTATTTTATCAAGTTCCTCAATGTAGTAAAACCCCAATCAAAGTCCTAAGGAACCCTAAAAATTTTAGCATTATCAAGCTCCTAAGTGTAGTTGAAATTCCAATCAAAGTCCTAAAAAACCCTAAAAATGTTAACATTATCAAGCTCCTAAGTGTAGTTGAAACTCCAATCAAAGTCCTAAGGAACCCTAAAAGTTGACCACTTAATCAAATTCCTCAATGTAGTAAAACCCCAATCAAAGTCCTAAGGAACCCTAAAAATTTTAACATTATCAAGCTTCTAAGTGTAGTTGAAACTCCAATCAAAGTCCTAAGGAACCCTAAAATTGTTTACATAATCAAGGTCCTAAGTGTAGTTGAAAGTCCAATTAAAGGCCTAAGGAACCCTAAAAGTTGTTTATTTTATCAAGTTCCTCAATGTAGTAAAACCCCAATCAAAGTCCTAAGGAACCCTAAAAATTTTAGCATTATCAAGCTCCTAAGTGTAGTTGAAATTCCAATCAAAGTCCTAAGGAACCCTAAAAATGTTAACATTATCAAGCTCCTAAGTGTAGTTGAAACTCCAATCAAAGTCCTAAGGAACCCTAAAAGTTGACCACTTAATCAAATTCCTCAATGTAGTAAAACCCCAATCAAAGTCCTAAGGAACCCTAAAAATTTTAACATTATCAAGCTTCTAAGTGTAGTTGAAACTCCAATCAAAGTCCTAAGGAACCCTAAAATTGTTTACATAATCAAGGTCCTAAGTGTAGTTGAAAGTCCAATTAAAGGCCTAAGGAACCCTAAAAGTTGTTTATTTTATCAAGTTCCTCAATGTAGTAAAACCCCAATCAAAGTCCTAAGGAACCCTAAAAATTTTAGCATTATCAAGCTCCTAAGTGTAGTTGAAATTCCAATCAAAGTCCTAAGGAACCCTAAAAATGTTAACATTATCAAGCTCCTAAGTGTAGTTGAAACTCCAATCAAAGTCCTAAGGAACCCTAAAAGTTGACCACTTAATCAAATTCCTCAATGTAGTAAAACCCCAATCAAAGTCCTAAGGAACCCTAAAAATTTTAACATTATCAAGCTTCTAAGTGTAGTTGAAACTCCAATCAAAGTCCTAAGGAACCCTAAAAGTCGACCATTTAATCAAATTCCTCAATATAGTATAACCCCAATCAAAACCCTATACGGAACCCTAAATTTTACGTAAAGCCAAATCCTCAACGGGTCGGAACCGCTAGAAGGGACCTTGTCGCGCGACCTACAAGTAGGTCCTAAATGAAGTAAAATGGCAGACATAGGAGGAGGGGGTTCTGGGGGGCTAAGGGGGGTCACAGCACGGCTCGCTTCGCTCGCCGCGCTGTTCCCCGTGGTCGCGTGGCGGCTCGCTTCGCTCGCCGCGACGCTCCCCCCGGGTTCAGGAAGAGGGGGTTCTGGGGGGCTTAGGGGGGTAACAGCACGGCTCGCTTCACTCGCCACGCTGTTCCCCGTGATCGCGTGGCGGCTCGCTTCGCTCGCCGCGACGCTCCCCCCGGGTTTCGGAGGAGGGGGTTCTGGGGGGCTTAGGGGGGGTCACAGCACGGCTCGCTTCGCTCGCCGCGCTGTTCCCCGTGGTCACGTGGCGGCTCGCTTCGCTCGCCGCGACGCTCCCCCCGGGTTCAGGAGGAGGGGGTTCTGGGGGGCTTGGGGGGAGTCACAGCACGGCTCGCTTCGCTCGCCGCGCTGTTCCCATGGTCGCATGGCGGCTCGCTTCACTCGCCGCAATGCTCCACTCGAAAAATAAATACAGTAGATCTATAAAATCATGTACCAATGACCACTACTACCTGCAGCGGGCGGCCGCTAGTTCATAAAATCTATAATAGGTATGTACCTATACCTACTACAGTCACGAAAAACGCCTTGATATGCTTGCTACTAACTATTATCTATTCTGTGACGTTACCGTGTCATAGTAACTACTAGCGTATCTGTAGCGTCGCTTTTTCGATTTTTATTATGAACTCTACGTTGTAGTCTTAGGGTACATTTCTGCAAAAAATCCGTCCTACGCTTTTTCGATCAGGGTCACGTGATCCTGACGCGAGTTTAAGATTTTATCCCCATTCAGAAAGTGCTCAACGCCGCTAAAGAAGTTTTCACTTCAAAAAGTTTTTTGTTTACCTACTATAGAAGGTAGCTGCAGGCCTACCATGAACTTTGTCTGACTCTGTCTCTGGTTCTGGTTTTGTGTCTGTGTGAGTGCTCACCAGTGCATTATACTGTGTGTGTGACGTTTCGACGTAGGATTTATTTAGACAACACTCACACAGAACCAGAGACAGAGCCAGACAGAGCTCTTGGTAGGCCTACAGATTGATGCATTTGGCATCTATAAATAAATAATAGTTAAGTATTCCACGTCATGTAGTAGGTAGTGTATCTGCTACTTCAATCTTGAACAGACGTGCATTACGTGCATAGCAAACATTGAAGTGCCTACTTAGTAAACCAACCTAGCTTTAGGACCTACTATCTATACTAGGTAGTAGGTATGTAGGTATCCTTATCCTTCGTATCTAGATAGTTGGGTCTAGAACTTCGTGCATCTTAGTTTTTACCCGTGAGCCTTTTTGAACAGACTTCAAATATAAATTATAGTTTAAAAAACGAAAAATAACGCTTTTTCATTACTCATACTCTGAAAGTAGGTCTGAAGTTGCCTGAGGGGCCTTATTGAAAGTAAAACTTTCAGCCCTAGGGAGAATCGCTTTCTACTGACAGCTGTCAAATTATAAAAAAAAAAACAAGTTCTATTTTAATCAACCATGTTCCAACTTTCTAAAGTCCTTCTAACTGCAAGGAGGTTGTTCAACCAAATTCCAACTTTTTATTCAGCAAGTAGGTTGGAAACCCATTACAACGGTAAGAAGTTTAAAAAGCCTAATTAGAGCGCAATGTAATATTTAAATTTAAATAACATAAAGATAGTATTAAATAAATAATATATCTTCTAAATTACTTGATTAGTGTATAGCTTCAACTATTTATTTAAAATAACATAGATTTAAATTATGAAAATGAAAATAATGGCTGAATAATGCTGGCGAGCCGAAGCCGAAGGCCCGCCAGAGAAAAAGAAAAAAAAAACCGGGAAGGCGGCAATTCAATCTTCATTTTAACAAATTTTTCTTTCATGTTTTTATTTTTACTTTCCTTGTATTCGTAATGAAAAGCACAGTGTTTACCTCGGGTGAAAGTCTTTTGAGTCCCTCAAGCTCCATTGGCGCATGGCGCCCTCGCTAACGCTCTGGCGCCAAACCCGTCTCGGGACTCAAAAAACGTGACTTTCAACACTCGAAAATTTTATATTATTGTACAAAAAAGCGTGGGGTGCTTTATAGAATAACTTCAGATATAATAAACTATTGATAAACTATTTACAACAATCAAAATCAAGCCCCCCCCCCCCCACGCTTTTTTTGTACAATAATATAAAATTTTCAATAGATTATTACAGTTTTATTTTTAACTTTTTAGTTCAATTAGTTATAAAAGCGTTATTTTTTTTTTTACTTTTTTTTTTTTTTTTTTTTTTTCATATTATTGCATTGTCATGGACCTTTGACAGGTGTGCAAAGTTTGAATCAAATCTGATCGTTCAAAGTAGGACAAAATCGAGCTCAAAGAGGTTGGTTACATACATACATACATACATACATACATACAGGTGAAGCTAATAAAAGCGTTATAAAAAACAATTCAGTTGTTTGTGATTTATGAGCATATTGACTGACCCTCTCTCTGTCATTACTCATTAGGTATTTGTCTGTTGGCTGTCTCTATTGTCGTGTCTGTCTATGTCGTTTGACTTGGTCTTTCGGCTCAGTTGGTAGTAGCTCTGCCTTCTGAGCCGTAGGCCGTGGGTTCGATCCCCACACAGAACAAATATTTGTTTGGTTAACACAGTGTTTGTTCTCTGTCTGGCTGTTATATTGTATTCTATGTATGTGTTAACAAAAAAAACAGTTTTATGTATCAGCTATCTGGTTCCCAAAGTACAAGCTCTGCTTAGTTTGGGGCTACATAGTTTTGTGTGTCTATAATATTTATTTATATTTTTTTTAATTAAATACAGTAAACCTCTATTATCCTACAGCTGGGCAAATGTTTCTCCCAAAATCTTCCACTCATTTCGGTGCTAGGCGATCTCCCAACAATTATAAAATAAAATAAGCCTTTATTGCTGTTTTACATTGTGTTCCTACTTAATAACTTATTGCCTAACTAAAATTAAAATTAAATCTTTATTTTTTCTTATTTATCGGCAAATGGGTTTGTGTTCCCAGCTTGTCTTCCGTCAAAAGCCTCCTCTAAGGATTTCCACAGTGTTCTATCTTTTGCGGTCCGAGTCTATTCTGGGCCACTTTATTAATATCTCCCAACAATTATACATCATTAAATGTATGTTGGTGTGTTCAGGCAGCAGCATGGTCCCCCGGCCGGTGTGTCCCTCCCCGGAGGCGCCCCTCATCCCGCACTTCTACGCCGGGAGGAACATCTTCATCACGGGAGCTACCGGCTTCATGGGCAAGGTGAGTCCTATCGCACACCCAGGAGGATCTGCCGATACTCATCCCAGTAGGCCTACCACAAGCTCTTTCTGTCTCTAGTTTTGTGTCTGTGTGAGTGCTCACCAATGTATTATATTCTGTGTGTGTGACGTTTCGACGTTAGGATTTTACATAGACTCAAAACCAGAGCCAGACAGAGTTTGTGGTAGGGTAGGCCTTCAGATCAACAGCTTGGTAACGTCCTAACAACGTACGTTGTACAAAAATGTTAATTATTGTACAACGTACTTTCTAAATAAATTCTACGTCAAAACGTCACACACACAGTATAACACACTGGTGAGCACTCACACAGACTCAAAACCAGAGACAGATAGAGCTTGTGGTAGGCCTACAGCTCTCATATCATTCCTACTTAGTTACTTACTGTTTTAGTCTTCAAGGTGAATGGAGGACAGCTAAGCAGCCACAACTCCAAATATCCTTTTTAAAAACACTTGACTTTTAATTCATACAATAAATCACAACACCATAAGTAAGATAAACAATTGCAGATCCAGCATAGTACCCTGAAGCAACCCAAAAATTTCATACATTTTGTTTGCTTCTCAATCGAATGCTTCTTATAAGTCCATGTATTCAACAGCTAATGTTTCAGGTTTTGATTGAGCGGCTGCTCTGGACGTGCCCCGATGTCGGCCGACTGCTCCTGTTAATGAGGGAGAAGAAGGATGTTCCTCCAGAGAAGAGATTAGCCAAGCTTAAGGAGTCACAGGTCAGTAGGTACCATGTGAAGTACTTTAAATATACTTACCCACGAACCGGAAGAAAAAAAGTAGGGCGTCCACCCACCAGATGGACTGATGACATTTTGTTAAGATCGCATGCAATCGATGGATGGAAAGAGCTCTTAATGGTTCTTCCTGGAAATGTGTAGGGGAGGCCTATGTCCAGCAGTGGACTTCTTCAAGTTGATAAATGATGAGTTCTATTTTTCAATTAATTGTTTGCGTGTGATAGTATTAAAATCGCACGCTAGCGCTATCTCTCTTACTCCCTTACACAGAGGATCTCTAAAAGAAAATGTATTAATCCTGGCGGTCCTAATAAAGATAATGGGAAACTGTTATAAAATCAATGCATTGTCATCGGTCCTTGATAGGTGTGCGATGTTTCAAATTAATCAAACTTCTGGAAGTTGGTGGCAATTATGCTCAAAGATTTCATTACATACATACAAAGATACAACCCAAGCTAATAAAAGCGTGGTAAAAAAATCGGTTGTCTGTAAAGTCGGTTTACTGCCGATAGTTGAACGTGCCAACGTCATACAGCGGTCCACGCGGACGCATCGCTCACTCAAGTAGGAGAGAGACAGATGTCGAACGCTGCCGAACGCGGAGGCCGTGCGTGCCTCTTTGTAGCTCGTTCTGCGCTCTCACTTGCACTTCAAGCCGCGCAATGGAACGCCTCAGAGTGAGGCAACGCCGCATGAATCATGTTTTTTTCATGCGTGCAGCCGGTTCCATCGAATTATAAGACGTTGTCATGTCAAAAACTAAAGTGGTGACTTATGGTTGTAGGTGTTTGACATGATCCGGTCCCGGTGTCCGCGCCAGCTGGACAAGCTGCAGATAGTGGCGGGAGACACGTCGCAGCCGAACCTCGGCATGGACGCGCACGCCATCGCACAGCTCAGGGAGGTGAGTGTAGCAGGACTAGGCAGGTGGGTCGTGTGGGACTCCAACGGAAAACCTAGATCTCAGGAGTAATTTTTATTTGCAAGAATCAAAAGACGATCAGAATATCTTAGCGCGTGTGGTGGCTTCGAAGGTCGCGCGTGGAATGTTCTAGCAGTTCCACGCTCTTCAAATTGTCTCCAATCCATGCTTCGAACGCCGCGCGCAGTCACGCAGCCTCCAGAAAGCTAAAAGTATTCGTGCTGACCAAGGTATAGGCAATAGGGTTGACCAAGGAGGAAGGACGAAGGAGGGTTGACCAAATCAAAAATAATCTAAAATAATAGTAGTGAAGTTTTAGTGTTGTGCCACTTGCTTGATTGATTACCCCCTCAGGTGTCGATCGTGTTCCACTCGGCGGCGACGCTCAAGTTCGACGAGGCGCTGGACGTGGCGATGGACCAGAACGTACGCTCCGTCATGCGGCTCATGGACATCTGCGACAAACTGCCCAATCTCGATGTAAGTATTAACAATACTGATGTAACACTTATCAATTATGGGGTAAGTCCTACCAATTGTGATGGATTTAGAGAGGGTGTAAGTTTAGCCAAATATTATGTAAGTTTGATGTATTTAACAATTATGATGACTTAATTTATGATGGTGTAAGTGTAACCAAAGAGGATGCAGGTAAGTCTTACCAATGTTTATATATGATTAACCAATTCGACTGTACCTAACATAAAATAGGCTTTATTTAGCCAGTTAATTTTATATAAACACTATAAAATCAATACGAAATATAGATGTAAGTCAAATCAAAGATGGTGTAAGTTTAACCAAAGTGTGTTATGTTTAGGCGTTCATCCACGTGTCGACGGGCTACTGCAACGCGGAGTTGTCGTGCGTGGAGGAGCGCGTGTACCCCCCGCCCCCGCACGCGCCCCTCGCGCGCGCGCTGCGGCTGGCGGACGCCGCGCCCCACCACATGCTCGCCAACATCGCCAGCGAGTACGTTACACGTTACCCCACTTTTATTACATGTTACCCCATACACCGGAGGTACACTGGTGGTCTAGTGGTAGTGGCCCCGCCTTCCGATCCGAAGGTCGTGGGTTCAAATCCACTCGTGTACCAATGGGTTTTTCTGTCGAAAATGTATGTGTACTCTAAAAACGGTGAAGGAAAACATCGAGAGGAAACCTGTTGTAAAACCTAAAAAAGTCCGAGCAACACGTGTTAAGGGTCACGCAAAAAGGGCCCGCCAGCGGCCTACTTGCGGAAAAACCAGCCGCACATCAAGTGCGGATGATAAAACTTGCCAACTTGACTTACCCCATACACCACAGAACAAAATAGTAGGTTCAAAATTAAATTGGTTGGCGACGATAGGTCATCGTCCTGTTCTCCGTGGCAATCATTATGCAATATGTCGTAAAGTAATTAATAAAAAAAAAACTTGATAAAAAAACTTAAATCAGTTTAGGAACTAAATTGATTCAGCCAAACAAATATTCACGACCTAAAAATTAGGCCCTGTTAGTTTGTAGCTAATACTGAATAACCCTGTATATGAACTACGCAGCAACGAGCTACTTTATGTATGTACAAGTTTGTGAATTGGTGTTTCTCCCCTCAGGTACATATCTCCGAAGCCCAACACGTATACATTCACGAAGGCGCTCGCAGAGAACGCGGTGGAGGAACACACCGGCCGCACCTATCCTGTCGCCATCTTCAGACCCACCATCGGTAACCATCCAACTTCACACTAATATTTGTAAATTTTATATGTTTGTATGGATGGATGGATGTTTGTTACTCAATAACGCAAGAACGGCCAAACGGATGGCCAAAATTTATGAGCATAATAATAATGTATGCTCTTGTTTTCGGATGAAATTTATCACAAACATAGATTAAGTATAGTCTGGAATAGCACATAGGATACCTTTTATTCCAAAACATCTGTGTTTGGAAGGGTGTGAGTGATTCGCGTTCATAATATACTAGTGGCCGCCCGTGGCTTCGCTCGCCCGTTCCCGTAACAGCCCGTTCCCGTTGCTTTTTCGGGATAAAAAGTATCTTATGTCCTTCTCCCGGTTCTAAGCTACCTCCCAACCAATTTTCAGCCAAATCAGTTCAGCCGTTCTTGAGTTATAAGTGGTGTAACTAACACGACTTTCTTTTAAATATTAAAATATAGAAGATGTAGGATTTTTCTATGGCTGACTACGAAGTAGTTTTTTTTTTAATTTTGTGCTGGCTTGGATTCAAAGTCCTTTCGCCAAGTTCTTTTTACGAAATAATAAAGTTATAACATGTTGGCAGTGGTATCAGCACTGCAGCATCCGTTCCCCGGGTGGGTGGAGAACCTGAACGGGCCCAGCGGCGTGGTGGTGGCGGCCGGCAAGGGGCTGCTGCACGTGTTCTGCTGTCGCGAGGCGGCGCGCGCCGACCTGCTGCCAGTAGACCTGGCCATCGACACGCTCATCGCCGTCGCCTGGCAGACTGCCATCGACAAGTGAGTCCTAGCGCCGACCTGCTGCCAGTAGACCTGGCCATCGACACGCTCATCGCCGTCGCCTGGCAGACTGCCATCGACAAGTGAGTCCTAGCGCCGACCTGCTGCCAGTAGACCTGGCCATCGACACGCTCATCGCCGTCGCCTGGCAGACTGCCATCGACAAGTGAGTCCTAGCGCCGACCTGCTGCCAGTAGACCTGGCCATCGACACGCTGATCGCCGTCGCCTGGCAGACTGCCATCGACAAGTGAGTCCTAGCGCCGACCTGCTGCCAGTAGACCTGGCCATCGACACGCTGATCGCCGTCGCCTGGCAGACTGCCATCGACAAGTGAGTCCTAGCGCCGACCTGCTGCCAGTAGACCTGGCCATCGACACGCTCATCGCCGTCGCCTGGCAGACTGCCATCGACAAGTGAGTACTAGCGCCGACCTGCTGCCAGTAGACCTGGCCATCGACACGCTGATCGCCGTCGCCTGGCAGACTGCCATCGACAAGTGAGTCCTAGCGCCGACCTGCTGCCAGTAGACCTGGCCATCGACATGCTGATCGCCGTCGCCTGGCAGACTGCCATCGACAAGTGAGTCCTAGCGCCGACCTGCTGCCAGTAGCTCTGTCTGGCTCTGTCACTGGCTCTGGTTTTGAGTCTGTGTGAGTGCCCACCAGTGCATTATACTGTGTGTGTGACGTTTTGACGTAGGATTTATTTAGTCAACACTCACACAGACTCAAAAACCAGAGCCAGGCAGAGCTTGCGGTAGGTCTACAGATATGCGTCTGTGAAAAATGCCGATTTATTGATTATAGAAGAGCCTATGCACGTGACCTACTAACCGCTGAGTTGGCTCTCCGCCACACTCACTATAAGTAGGACATGTTTTAAGAATGGCTGATAACGACAAGGTTGCATACACACTCTAATTATGATACCTAGGAACCTACCTACTTATATAAATGTACACAGTGGTCCTACTATGACTTGTCTCAAACGGTGCTAAGTGTACCTAGGTGGTAGGGTAGGATATAATATAAGTGACTCACTAATAATCAGGGCTGGGCAAAATACATGCTTTGCTTTAATCGAAATACAATTTAGAAAATACCTACTGTATTGCAAGTAAATAAAATACGAATTAAAATTATCATTAATTTAAGTATATTTGAAACATAAAAGGGGCCATTCAAGTATAACGTAAGCAGATTTTATTACAAATATTTACCCCCCCCCCCCCCCCTTGTCAGCAAAAGTAAGCAAACCTCTTCCCCCCTCCCATGCTTACGTAATCATTGGTTGCCATTTGCGTAAAAAAGTAAATGATACCTGCTGACGTAATCACGATACGACCCCCCCTCCCAACCACCATGTCATCAAAAATAAGCAAAGCAAATACCCACCCGCCCCCCTCAAGCGCTTACGTAATACTTGAACAGCCGCCAAATACAAAATATAGTATTTTAGCTATTTTTAATTGAAATAGGAAATACATTGTCAATTGGGCGTTTTTTTTTGCTTTCTGTTGGTTTATTTTGACGTACAGTATTAGGTACTTAATAGCAGGTGCAGTGTTGCCAACGCTAATAGCTGCTTTACCATCATTACACTTTTGCCTAGCACTCACCCTCACCTTCGCTAAATGAAGGTTATGGTATTTTAATGATAAGTGGTATTTTATTATAATATTGAGAAAAAAATATTGATTGAAAATGTATTTTGAAGCTTCAAGGTAGTATAGGTAGGTAGGTATTTGAAATACTCAGTACAAAATACTTCAGCGTCAGGTATTTGAAATACGAAATATAAATGACATTTTCTGAAAGTAATTGAAAACTAAATACCTACGTATTAAAATCAACAATCAATGATTAATTACAAGTAATTTAATTACTGCTCCCCCCTACTACTTGTGAGTGATATTCTCTGAAACTCATGGTAGAGCCTCTAATAGTGATAACGGCAAGGCTGCGTCCACATGAGGTACCTACTATACTATACATACAGCTATTAGATCAACAGGCTATTTATGACCTTAGATTGCCTATGATATAGATAAGCATTGCCCATCTATCTCATCTACAAAGGGAATATCCTACACGTTTTAAACAAACTTTCTAATCCCAAACAAAGCAGAGCTTGTTAAGGGAAGCAGTAGACCTAACACAAGCTCTGTCTGGCACTAGTTTTGAGTTTGTGTGAGTGTTGACTAAATAAATTCTACGTCAAAACGTCACACACAGAGTTTAGTACACTGATCAGAACTCACACAGACTCAAAACCGGAGCCAGACAGAGCTTGTTTGGCTCTGGTTGGCTTTGTTGGCCTAAGGATAGCTAGCTGATCTTTTTATAACGATTTTATTAGCTTCACCTGTAGGTATGTATGTATGTAAGTTTGTACGTAACCGACCCCTTTGAGCTCGATTTTGTCTTTTGAACGATCAGATTTGATTCAAACTTTGCACACCTGTCAAAGGTCGATGACAATGCAGTAATATGAAAAAAATAATAATACAAGGTGTATCTAAATACGTGTACTATGCGAAGGCGGGGGGTTTCAGACCACAATGGTGATCAGTTGTGGGGGGGAGATAATTAAAAATTCCTATTTTCAGTTTCCCATACAAAAATATTTAATTTCATAATGCCTAAATAAATTGACAACCCTATCCTTGTAACCCCTTGACCCCTTGACCTACTACCTCTGTAGGTCTACTACTACTACCTACTACCTCTGTAGGTCTACTACTACTACCTACTACCTCTGTAGCTGAGTTTAGGGTTGTCACTTTGTATAAAGTCAGCTGTTCATGTTGAAACTTCGTTGCAGTTTTTTTCAGAGATACCAATCGAAGTTCGAAAAGTCGTTGAACAAAAGTTGTTCCCCGGGGGGTGGAAATTCACCCCCCTTCAGGATAGTACACATATTTTGATACACGTTGAAAAAACACGCTTTTTTAGCTAATTGAACTAAAAAGTAAAAAATAAAACTGTAACTAATAATCAATTGAATAATTTATATTTTTGTACAAAAAAGCGTGGAGTGCTTTTTATAATAACTTCAGATATAATAGACTATTGATAAAATATTTACAACAATCAAAATCAAGCCCCCCACGCTTTTTGTACAATAATATAAATTTTTTAATTGATTATTATTTATTACAGTTTTATTTTTAACTTTTTAGTTCAATTAGTTATAAAAGCGTGTTTTTTTTAGTTTTTTTAAACGAAATTTATTTCTAAATACATACTTATAATACAATTTAACATTCATACAGGGAACAAATACCTAATCTGTGTTCACCTCACAAATATTTGTTCTGTGTGGGGATCGAACCCACGCCCGCAGAAGGCAGAGCTACTATGGGGAGGCGATAACGTAATTGTACACCCCGTTATTACGATGCTAGTTAAGCTTTTTGTTCTGGCACTTGATTCTTAGATTTATCCACCTTGGGTTAGTTCCAACTTGGGTTGGTTACGGCTAAAACATAAAAATAACGCACAAGGCGAGCGAGCAGAGCGAACGTGCCGCGGCAGCGGCTGCCTTTTTTTTTACGATAAAATCAAAGGCGCATAACTCAAAAAAGTAATAGGTACATACTTTGCTTTAACAATTTCCCAGTGGTAAAAAGTGGCATCGTTCTAACAGTGTGTACATTAACTGGCCGTACATTAACCAGACCCGTATAATCTTTTGGCAGTTCTCCGTCGGTGACGGTGTACAACTGCAGCACGTGTGAGAACCCGACCACGTGGCGCGAGTTCGAGCGCTGCGTGCGCGACTCCGTGCGCGCGCATCCGCTCGACGACACCTTCTGGTACCCGTGGGGCTCCAGCGTGCAGAACACGTCAGTATTACTACCGAACACTAACACTAACACTAACACATGCAGCTAAGGAGTGAACTGTAACGTCAAGCCTGTAGATGGAGCCACGGCCGCGTTAAAGGCCTGCGCACACCTAGTTCGCTGGCGGTAGCGGTAGCGATCAGTGAAACACTGTCAAATATCGCTGTCAAATCTCAAATCTGACAGCGATATTTGACAGCGTTTCACTGATCGCTACCGCCAGCGAACTAGGTGTGCTCAGGCCTTTAGTGACGAACTCTCCTAGAGTTACTCGTCAAGTGTGATTGGGATCCGATGACGCAGTGGTCAACGCAGCCCCGTACCAAGGGGAAGGTCGCCGGTTCAAATCCCGCTCGGCTCTTAAATTTTGGGACATTATAAAAATCTTTGGCACTTTCACAAACTCTGTTCGACCTTTAAGCTGAATATCCATTAATACGCACACGGGCCTCCGGCCACAGCCACAAAACGTCGCCACCAGGAGATTTCTGTAGTTTACATGGGTACATTTTATATGAACTACAAACGCTACGAGTCGTCGCTATATAAAATGTATGAATTCTACAGAAAAATATGCAAGTGGTGGCGTTTTGTGGTTGCGGCCGTGTGTGGCGTAGCGACGCATCAAAAGTTGTCGTCCCATATTTATGTACATTTTGCTGTTGTCTTTGTTGGCCTCATACAAAACGTCTGAAACACAGTCGCCCGACGGCGATATTGTGACACAAAGGTCTGCTCTAGTGAAAAAATGGCTTTATTTAATGGTTGGAGAGCATCTGATGAGTTCTTTCCATGATAGTGGGAAATCTCCGAGCATTATCTAAGGCTAGTCTCCATACTGAAACTTCCTCACTTATTAATTCCAAATGTTTCAGAGTCGCACAAAAATCTTTGGAATTCCTGGTTCAAACGCTACCACTACATTTGGCAGAGTACGCGACTCGACTTCTCGGGATCAAAACTAAGTAAGTTACTTATTATACTAACCATTGCTAAACCTATTTTTTCAGGGCTATTCAGGGCTTATTCTAGAAATTAGGCCCCGGGGATAAATTGCGTTACAAAATATGTTACAATAGGTTTTAATTAACCCAAAAAACTACCGTCAAAAAAACTCTATTCGGCTAGAATCGGACCCATCTTTTTATAGCGAGCTAAATGTTTCTTTAGAAAGTACTACTCTATACCTGAATATCTGCGTAGAATGGAACGTACCAAGGCCGGTAGGGTTACCATATAAACTTTAGCTACTTTTCTCCTAAATAGTAGAAAATTATATATCCTAGTGCTAGTACAATTTATACCAAAAATTGTTTTTTTTCTTAGTGAGTTTTTTTCTGTATTTATTGTTTTTTTTCTGGGAATTGAGAATTAATTTTTATGTAATGATTTCAGATTGAGCTTAATAACAGTAAGTCATCGGCTAGTCGCGATGAACGAGGTGCTACGTTTCTTCTCCCTGCGCGAGTGGCACTTCAAGACGGATAACGTACAGAAGCTACACGCGAGGCTGACACCGCAAGATGCCGCCATCTTTAATCTGGATCCACACTCCATCAAGTACGTGTCAACTCCGAAAATAGCATTAGGACATTCATTCTGCCCGCTATTGTAAAAGTATAGGTATTGTTAGCCAGTTTTTGGAATAGGACATCCCTACTGAGACTGGGGAACGAGACACATCACTAGTCGAAAGAAAAATGATGGCGTCAAAATGGGTAGCTTATTGTTTGCCGTGTTTTATATTTAGCGGAGTTCTGGCTATATCCAATTGATAGTTTTTGCCAATAGTATAGCTATAGACTATAATTATTTTTATTTTAAGATGTGATTTGGTTTTAAAATTATAATGTTTACTTATTATTTTCAGTTGGGATGAACATTATGTCAACTTCGTGAAAGGCGCGAGAAAATATCTGCTGAAGGAAAAGGACCAAGATATTGATAAAGCTAAAAGTCACCTTCGCAAGTAAGTACCTACCTATTTATATAATTGGTTAGCGCATCTCCTTAACAATAATAAAGTTGATAGACGCAGAGCAGTGCATCTTGGGGTACGTTCCTGACGTGCGTAACTTACGAGGCAATGCTTTGTTATAGGTGATGGTTACCACTTAACATCGGGTGGGCTATAATGCTCATTCCATCTGCAAGTTGTTTATAAAAATACATAAAATCTTTGAGATTATCCTTATGTTGCCAAACTATAAATCAATAAATATCTAGGTACTTTATTTTAATATCTCCAGAATTCAATTCAGGTGACTTTTCAGAATATTATATTATTTTAGTAAGATTTGTTATCTCGTGCATAGCTAGTCTTCTATAATAATTAATCTACTAACTTTTCCTTTGTGAATAATTAAATTATTTTCATTTATTTCTAGAATGAAGTTCGCCCACAACACGGTGTTATTTTTCGTGTTAGTGCTCCTCTGCCGCATCGCCCTCCACAACCCGCTCGTCCGGAGCCTCGTGTATGGAACCCTCAGGGTGCTGCTGGGTCTCGTCACCACGCTCGGCTCCATCACATCCATCATCCCCTCATAGCTTAAACTAAAACTATAAGTTATAACTAGCGGCACATAACTTTAGCGCTGAGCGATACGCGGAGGGGATAGCTGCGCATGCGTTGTAAGGTGCACATGTCGCGCACACTGGATGTGTGGATGTGTGCAGAGTGTCCTATTGGTACAGAGAGCGGAGTGCGACTGGAGAGCCAATCAGCGCTACGCACGCCCGCCCTTCATCCCGCTAGCCCCTCAAGTACCTTATTTTTGACTTCTGCGCAATAACGGTCAGCGCTAGAGTTATGTGCCGCTACAAAGTAAGATTGATATTAGTCTTAAGTTGTGACTCGGTTTGAAGGGTTTGAATAGTATGAAATTTGTATTATGTTTAGAAGATAACTGTGAAGGAAGAAATACTTATGAAATTTGTAGTTAATAAAAAATGTGCAAAGGTAAAATTAATACTTAGATTGATATGCGAACAATTAAATTATTCCGATTTTGTAAGAATTGCTCAATTAAGCTAAGACGCATGAATTGTAATTTGAAAGTTTGCAGAATGAAGCAATTTAGTGTTATTATGATAGTGTTGTTATTATAAATAAGAGGAGTTAAAAAAAATCTTAGTCCTCTAAGTCTCCCTAGTTGTATGAGATTGCAATATTTAATAGGTAACCTTTCAATAGAGGCAGGTACAAGTACAAATAGTGACTAAGTCAGATGAACTTAAGTAGGTATCTATTATACCTACATAATATAATGATATTAATGTTGTTATTATTAAAGATACATAAGTACCTACTTATATCTATTTGAATAGGTATTGATAAAATACTTATAGGCAGCTCATTATTTGAATCTCTAAAAGGTGTCAATTTCATATAGGTATAACTTAACCTTAGTGATTTATTTTGAGATCACTGTCACAAATCACTAAGGTTGAAATGGAAATTATACGAACATTACAATAGTAGGTAGGTAAATTAAGTAGGTACACTAGGTAAATACATCAATAAATTTTGGCCCGGTCCTTACTATTTAAGTTAATTATTCAAAATCAACTTTATACTGTTATACGAGTATTTAGCTTAAATTATTGATTTATACTTATAAAATAATTGTTATACAAATATTAATTATAACATTACAAAGTCAACAAACTTGTATACTTATTTTTTCTGTCCCTTCTCGATATTCCCTGAGCCAATTCACTTACTGAGCCAGGGTACATCTATGAATACTCTTACTCAACAATACGTACACCAACCTACATAAATAATACCGTAAATGCATACAACATGAGACAGGTTTAAATTTCAATTCACAGTATAAGGTGTAATTCTTAATAATTATGGTTTGAAATTTTACTAGAACATGAATCTCTATCTAAGGTAATAGGAGCATATTGCAATATTGAGCCAATCAATGTAGTTTTTTTTGTATATATTTATTTCGTCTTGTCTCAATTTACGTGCAACATGCGGTAAACATAAGACACCTTATAAAAGTCATGGTTTCCCATGTAGAATTTCAATGTTTGTTAATTGAGACGTTAAAAAATAACAAAATGTTGAATTTGCGCAAATTAAAACAATTATAAATCAGTTATAACTAGAGGTATTAAATAAAACAAAATATTATCTCCAAATCTTACCAAATCTTTTACTAGTTCTTCAAAAATCAAATAAAAATTATATAAAATCAAAAACAAAAAACAAACTTCTTCATAAATCGTCAAAAAATAAATTAATGTCTATTTCTCATCGAATATAAGTACTACGTACTAGAGAAGCTACGTCAAATAACTGAATTGTCCTATTCTTCGTAATTTGTTCTCGGTAAAAAGGTCTTAAGCGCCATGTAAATCACGGCACTTCCGCGTTTTCAAGAGAGAGCGACTGAGGCGACTGAGTGAGTTGCGGCGCGATCGCCGCAGTTGAACGGGACAAAGTAGGAATTTACGGTGTCTTCTCTAGTACGTAGTACTTATATCTCGATGCTATTTCTCAAAAAATACTACTTACCTGGTAAAAAATCCTTCACGACAGCAAGTATGGAACCTCACACAACAAATTTGAAACTGAACTGTCAGTGTTGCCAAAATAATAATGATGTAATGGTTTAAGATTCTTTATTTCTCATAAAATTTTACAATCACTTACTGAGAAACCTATTTACTAATACTACACAAGTATTTATGAATTTATAAATGCAGTGAGCTTAGGTATTAATAACATGTTAAATTGAATAAGTATAGTAGGTACATAATACAGAATACATGCTAACACAATAATAATTAGTGATTAAACGAACTCAGTGAAGTTCTATCATAATTATATGAGTACTTCGTCTGAGATTAGTAACCTGAAAGAGAAATTATTAGCAAGTACATTGTAGTTACGCCTACGTGTCACCACTCATATACACTATATTGAGAGTTTTTTTTTTTTTTTTTTTGTGGGTATATCTGCTTTCCTGTCGCCTGCGCTCGACCGGTCGCGTCATTAGTTTAGAGCCAGAGCCCTTGGCGCCCTTATTTCCTGAACCTATGCTAAGGGCCGGGCGGGCGGGGGTTACTAATCTCAGACGAAGTACTCATATAATTATGATAGAACTTCACTGAGTTCGTTTAATCACTAATTATATTTCGTACTTCGTCTTTCGATTAGTAACCTGAAAGAGAAATTATTAGCAAGTACATTGTAGACTTTGAGAGTTTTAGGTTCAGGAAATGTGTAATGCTAACACATTGAATGTGAAAAAATTATATATTTTATTATGTCCAAGTGGAGAATGGAGAGCACTAAAAATGGATTAAATGGTTTATTTAATAGTCTTAAACATCGTAACATAATTAGCACTAAAGTTTAGCCTTAATCCAGGCTTAAATTAATCGCAGCAACTAAAGTGGCTTCGTCCGAGCTCAGAATAGTTCTTTTATAGAATTTTATTTTATTTTATTTTATTTATTTTATTTTATTTTAGCAAATGTGTTGTTGGAATTAGAGGTCCAGCCGTGTTTGCGGTAAATGTAAATGCGGTTGTCCGCATGCGGTCGATGTTGACTCCAAGCGTAAGAGCTCGAGACGCAGCCGCGTGTCGCGTGCTGTGCGCACCAAGCGACACATCCATACCGTTGTCTTGCAGCGTACACTTTATCCAACGTGTCTATTACTTACAAACAATACAGCATGTTAATGCCTGAGCAGAGCACGACTAAGGGCTTTCACTGATAAAAGGCATTTGTACTAAGGGTTAGTTTTTTCCAACTTGTGATGTTTTATACAGGATCAAGGATCTTAATCATAATTTTACTCGGAAGAATGTTAACGTCGCACATCTTTGGAAAAGAGTTCCAAAGTTAATAGTACAATTCTTTATGGTACAATACTTCTAACCATTCCACTACGCAACTCCCACGTAATGTTATATTAGGGGGTCAGGGGTCTTGTACGAAAAAACCCCTCGAAACATTGAATACCTAGGTAATTAAACTTTCGCTAATTTTAGGTTCTAAAACAGCAGGCAGCTCTACAGCTGTCTGCAGACCTATATTGACTGCTACTGTTAAACAATTGTTTTAGATAAGTCTTTATCGACCCAACAGAGCTAAAAAACATGCAAAATATATTTTTTTTAATGTAGACTTTGTCTTTCTTGCTTAAATGAGTTCTGTGATAAAAATGCAATAATTCAATTTTTCGCAGAGTTTTTAATTCTATGGTGAATGGGAAAAAAATAAATGTTTGACCATCTGATCATGAATGCGTTAACCGCATAAGCATTTGGGTCGCCAGACCATGGAACAAACCCATCGATTTTATTATTAATTATTCGACTTTCAATTAAATCGATCACTGGGACACTAATGTAATAGTTATACATCAAAGGTGGAATCGGAGAGCTCCCATTCCATGTAGGGATGACAGTTTCATGATTCAGTATCAGCCATTATACAATAAAGTTGTTGTGTACAATAAAGTGTTATCTATCTATCTATCTATCTATCTATCTATCTATCTATCTATCTATCTATTATAATTGTATTTTGACTTTGTTTTTCAGCTTTTTGACGTTAGAATAGTGACAAGTGTGGAAACTGAATTCTATCTAATTATATTCTAATTTCTGTTAACGTAAGAAACGGCAGTGCAGTTATCGAAACGCAGTAGGATTTGGCAATCACTTAGTTCGTTTTTTAAGATTTTAGTGGCAGAGTAAGCCGCAAGCAATTGATTGCTGATTTATGTGAAGCATGCGCTCGCTTACGGACCAGGGGCTGCTCGCGGTTTCCGAGCCGCACGCGGCGCCCCACCCCGTAGTTGAGGCGTCAGAAAATATTTCTACAGCGTATATCTACATTATATAAGCTGGGTGAAATATTCATAAATTTGTCGAAATTGTTGTCACCTTCGTTTTATTTAAGTCGTTCAAATTCTTTGGCATTATGGTGGATCATATTCAATAGCCGGGCGGGCAGAAATTAATAAGCCTATATCTCATCTCTCTCAAACAGTTGAGAAAATTTCTCAATTTGGCGTGATTTTTTGGAAAAACAACTTAATTTCTTTGATTATATGAAGTTGTATTTGGTTGGCAAGCATATTTGCATAGTTTTGCTGTTGATTACAAATTTCAAGTATGTACAAGAAGTAGAGGGAACCAAATTACTCTTTTCATAATTTATTAGAAAAAACCCCATGCTTCGAGTTGTTATACAATGTATTATTTACATTTTCTAGACACTCCTTATATGAGCGTTCCATTAATAAAATGTTATCTAAGTTTATTGTTGATAGGTATCCGGGTGATCCCAACAATTTGTCAACCGGTTTTAGTGAAAACATACGACGAAGTGTATTCCTTTTATACAAGTAAATTTATTACTAGTAAAAGTATTTTATAGAATCTAGATTCTACATTAACACTGATTAAAAGATGCGCGTCTTTCAAGTTAATAGTAGCTAAAAACCAATTTTTAGATGTCAGTATAACAGCCATTCATAAATCCTCCAACTTGAAATTATTTGTAGGAATGATTTTTACCCAATTTTTTTTTTTTTTTTTTATATTCATATATATTAGGCATGATAGCATGCCTGCACTGTGCTATTGCTCCAATTTGGAGAAGATTAGACAAGGTTGTGAAAATCACAATTTATAGCCATCGATCCATTAAAGGATTAACGAATCTGTAGTAATTAAAGACGGAAGAAAGACAGCTGGCCAGCGTAACTTACTGGGTCTACAGGCCGCAGGTCGACCGCGGCGGCGGCCACGACCGTCTCGAATTTTCGATGCGGGCGCGTGCTGAGCGCGCGGGTAGGCAGGCTCGCAGCTCCTCGGTGGCGGGCCCGGCTCCACCGAGGCGGCGGCTTGCAGTGTTTTTCGAAGCAGGTGCAGCTTTGAAATATAATTGAGTGGCTCAAAAGATTTCTTAAAATCTTCTGTTGGACTTTTAAGTCGTTCCCAGATTTGTTGCCTTTGCTGATTTCAATGTAGCAGACAAATTCTCTCCAAACAAATATTTGTTCCTTCGCGTTTTCCTTGATGGAGAACATGGCAAAATTTCACCTCGATTTAGAATCGGTAAAATGAACATCGCAAAGATGACGGCCTGTGTTCATCAGCTTTTTGAGAAGATCTTGATTGATCTGAGCAGATGAGAGTTCATCGGAGACCGCTGACGCCAAGCACGAGATAGCAGCTGCATTTTTTTCCTTTTTCGGAGTTCAAAGCTATCTTGATCTAACATGAGCTCAGGAATTGCAGCTTTTATTTTGGCGTTGAGTATCGGCGCCACGATATGAGCTAGTATCTCTTTTGTTTGAGTCGGACCCAGTCCATGGGTAGCGATATGTTCGAAGCGAATCGCTAAGTCCTTCTGAAAGTTAGGGCCATATTCAATGGTTGGGACGGTGCAGCCGATACCCCCTCTGACAGTAGCGAGGTGATGGCCCTGCGGCAAAACTTCCGTCTAGGGGAGATTCAGATATCACCGTCTAAGTGTAGGTATCAAAAAACCCAGATTTTAAAAGTTGAAAAATCATTTATCAAGACGTATTTACTGCGTATGATACGATAAGTAAGACATAATTCCCACAGAATTACGCGCAAACTTACCTTATGTACTTTTTGAATCTGCTGATGGTACGATTAGTAAGACATAATTCCCACAGAATTACGCGCAAACCAATCTTATGTACCTACTTTTTGAATCTGCTGATGGTACGATTAGTAAGACATAATTCCCACAGAATTACGCGCAAACCAACCTTATGTACTTTTTGAATCTGCTGATAGTACGATTAGTAAGACATAATTCCCACAGAATTACGCGCAAACCAAACTTATGTACTTTTTGAACCGGTAAGATATAACTCCCACAGAGATATACGCAAACGATTTTAGTGTGTGTTAGAGGATTCCTTCTAGGGGAGACTTCAGATATCACCGTCTTAAAATACGTCGATATGATTGTGTTATTTGAGGGTATCAAAAAATCAAGATTTTCAAAGTTTAAAAATCTTTTATCTAGGCGTATTTGATGCTGATGGTACGATTAGTAAGACATAATTCCCACAGAATTACGCGCAAACCAATCTTATGTACTTTTTGAATCGGTAAGATATAACTCCTACAGAGATATATACGCAAACGATTTCAGTGTGTTATAGGTGAGACAGTCCCACAGACAGCTCGACTCACGTAAATACCTGATGCCTATAAATAGATCCAACAAGCTATAGCCCTCCCATTGAGTTACACGCAAGTGAATTTTTTAGACTAAGTACCGGCATATTTTTAAAAAATATTTCACTTTTGCACTGACTCACATTACTGATGGATGTCCAAAGCCTGACGAGAAGACGAGGGTTCCTTCGACGACGACAGCAATGATGAGGACGAGGAAAATCTCGATACCACGACTTCTTCTTTTACCAGACTCTTTGAGTTCGGACTCAAGCTTCTTTAGTTTTTTCCTAAAGTAATCGAAGTTATCGTCGTACTCGAGCCTTCATTTCGGCATTATTTATGTTTAAAGTTTAGAAAACGTGTAAAGTTTATCGAAACTTATTCAATCACCAAATTTATACTAGTGTTGAGCGGCGAAACACTAAAAGACGAATGACGCGACCGGTCGAGCGCAGGCGACAGGAAAGCAGATATACCCACAAAAAAAAAAAAAAAAAAACTCTCAATATAGTGTATATGAGTGGTGACACGTAGGCGTAACTACAATGTACTTGCTAATAATTTCTCTTTCAGGTTACTAATCGAAAGACGAAGTACGAAATATAATAGCACTGTTATAACAAACGAACACGAGTTAAAAAAAAAAAGACAGAATCGGGGGGTACATTTGAAATAAGTACAGCGAAAGCAAATAGAACTTGTCCGACGACGTTTCGTTCGGCGCCACTTGCACCGAGCGAGTGTATGATGATCGGCTCATTTAGCGTTATCCCAACGTTATAAGGCATTGATTAGTTATGTTGTTCTTAATAACGTATGCAATACAGTAACCTAATTTGAGCATTTAACTTTTTTAAAGATTGAAATTAAACAAGTGCAAGAGTTTTTTTTATAGATTTTTAAGTAAATTTAGGATAGTAATGGTGAATTTATTTATTAAATTATTTTTACTTTAATACGAAATTTTTAGTTAAAAAAATAGGTACCTAAATCAATGTTTTTTGCAAGTTTTATAAAATTGTTTATTTGCGAGTTTTATAATGCTTGCGGCAAATAAGAATTAGTTTTTTGTTAACTAAGTAAAACTTATGTGTTTGTTATTAATTACTTTTTTACTAGCATGTGATAACTTTTTTTTTTTTTTAACATCATTGCAAGGATTTAAGGCAGAGTTCATTAAATATATTATTTTAATTTTTTAGCGTTAATATGTTTCCAATGCGTTTAGAGTTGCTGGTGGGTATGCAACATGGGTACAATCTTAGGAGTTCCTCTAATATATTTTATGCCAATGTTATCCTCTCCTTGGCTCTGGCGATTTTTCAGCTCCTCTTTCAATGTATTCATATGTTTCTGTTGTTGAGGGGTTCTATCCGAAAATATATTAATATTCTCCAAGTCTACTTCTGTTTTGTTCCGCAATATATTTTTGACCGTTTCTGCAGCATCAAATGTCACTTTTAAGGGCCTAGAATAGTTTGATTTGTATTTGCCCAGGCGTACACAATTTAAAGGACTGGGACTATCTTTTGCTGCTTTTTTTGTAATACCGCTGACTTTTCTAATGTCATGTGATAATCTTTCTTTATAATCTTCAGATTCAAGTTCTTCTATTCCTGTGACAATTTTGTTTTTTTCTCTAATGGAACGCTCTCTTATTTCACAGATAAGGTATTCGCTATCATTTGAGGACATCGGGTAGTTGTTATTAGTAACAAGCTGAGTGGTAAACACTTTTAGAGCTTCGATTTCATTTTTCATTGCTGCTATCTTGAGTTCTGCTTTGCTGTATTGATTTTTTATATCTGATATGTCTAGTTTGCAATTATTTTGTTCCAGGATTATGCTATCCGTTTTATGTTCTAAGTTCTGCATTTGGTCTTTGATTGTATGTATATCAGCCAAAATTTTCTGTAGATTATTATTTTGTACTTTTGAGAAATCTTGAAGAATCGATAGTATGTCTACTCGGAAATCGGCAAGTTCTTTTTTGATGGAGTGGTCGTCATTGTTCGATATCTCCCGTTTCCGCAGTAATAGCTGTTGCACATTGGAGTGGTCGGGCTGTGTTTTATAATCTTCACTTCCACTAGGTGGTAGGCCACGCTGGACACTCATCATAGGTAACTTTAACCTTCGATTAGTAATTCTGGTGCAACTGGGCTCGCGTTTTGTTGGTTTGCGTAGGTACTAATTAGTTCGCATTTGCTGAGGTGATGAGCGGGATGAATTATTGAGTGCGTCCTTTTTACTCGAGGGGGTGAGGGACGTCACTGCGTTTGTTTGCTACTACAAGAACGTCGTCAAACTGACTTTGTACGCACTCAAAAACGGGACTTAAATGCTTTGAAGTATGAATGGATTTGCAATTTCACGTATATTTGAATTTTAAAATAATTTTGCACACGTCTGCTCTGTTCGCTCACTGCTGCAGCAAATAATAATGATACTACATGTAATAATATATGCCATGTAAGTTTAGTCTCAGTTTACCTTCGAGTCTCATGTTGTACGCATTTACGGTACTAATCTAGGTACATAATGTAAAAGGAAAATACTCAGAATATGTTTGTCGATTACCTACGCGCTAGGTCACTACCTCACTACGACTGTAAAAGCATACTAGCTAGACCATGACAGTACCTAAAGGTAGGTAGACCAGATTGTGACAAGTTCTGAAACCTATTCCAATCACTAAATAGTGGCATACCAGCTATGCTTCAATTTTTCCGGCCTCAGGGTTAAGAGGTTAATGGATAAGTTAGGTACCTACCGTATACAGATACGATTGCGGGTGTATAATATACCTAACAGAATCAAATCAGATAAGTAATAGGTACCTAGGTACTTTGTGAGCAAATCCACGGGTGGAAGCTATCAGTTTAAGTATGTATTTAGAAAATGAGCGCGTAGTCACAGTATCATAGTAGTAGTAGTTTCAAAAAGATTTCGGTGGCAACACTATTTGATCTCTCAAACTCAAATATCAGCCATCTGTCAAATCCCCGTCAAATCGGGATCAAGAACGTCAAAAGAAACGCAATTTGCGCAAATAAAAATGAATTCCGCTACTTTTACCTGCTAAAAATGTTCAACAAAGTGTTCCAACGCGCCCTCAAGTTCCGCTTGAAGAAGAACTACCCCACCAACATCTACGACTTGTCCCGGGGCTCCGCGATCGCCATCCGGCGGCCGTACGCGGACGAGGTGCGGCGCGCGCAGGCGCAGAGCGTAGCGGCGCCCGGCCCGACGGTGTTCGACAAGATCATATCCAAGGAGGTGAAGGCGGACATCATCTATGAGGACGAGGTGTGCGTGGCGTTCAACGACGCGGCTCCCCAGGCGCCCGTGCACTTCCTCGTCATCCCCAAGCGCAGGATCGCGCGCCTGCAGGACGCCGACAGCGGAGACGCAGAGGTCAGACAGTGCCTCGCACTACTAATACTAATACTAATACAAATTTATTTATTTACCAAAGTACAGTCCTATTTAAATGCCTGGTGGTCCCCGCACTAGGACAAGCCTGTATCGCGGGAGGCCAAAGTACTAGAATTAAGATTTCTATTAATATGTGAAACAAAAGCAGACAATACAGAAACAAGGCAGGACACGAGAGAAAGAAAACTAATATAACTAAGAAACAAAAAGTAAAACAATTTAATAATATGTAGGTAAGCAAACTAAAGAACACGACATGATAAACACCAGTTTTGAGAGTGTGAGTGGGGTGTGAAGGGGGTGTGTATGGGGTGTGTGGGGCAAGGCTACTTGTGTGGGTGTGTGTTGGCTCGCTCAGTCAGGTAGCAGAGCCAAGGCCATCTTAAACTAGGCTGGGGCCCTTGGGCACACAAGAATTTGGGGCCCTTTTGGAAAGTAATAAAAGCTAATTATATTAACATTTTTTTACTAAGCATAACCATTTATTATAGGTAATCAAATACAGTAGGCTATAATGGCGTAGTATTGTGAAAAAAATGTAATGTCCCCGACAAAAATGTTTTGAGAATGAATGGGGCAGAAATTGTCGGTCCTTCGGGGCCCCCTGAGAATGAGGGCCCCGGGCCCCGTGTGCCTTTATGGTAAAGACGGAATAGGTGTGGGGGATAATGTAATGAAGGGAAGGGAAAACAGTAGAAACCACAACGAGAGAATCAGACCAGGATTTTTAAGATGCTTTCCGTAGCGTCGTAGTCCAACTACTCATACTCATATTATTTATTGCAATTATTATGTTACATGGTGAAGTCTTAAAGTAAAAAATAGTGAATACATAATAAACCCTATCTTTAGGGCATAGCAATATTTGGAGTGGAAGCAGGCCGAAGTCTGAAAAAGTAGATACATTAAAAGCTAGTTGTTAGTGTTCTATCAATACAAGTCTTTAGTCAAATAAAATAATAAAAAATGTGGACAATTCACACAACACTATCTAGCCCCGAACTAAGCGAAGCTTGTACTATGGGAACCAGATAGCTGATAAAATACATACTTATAATACAATATAAACGAGTGTTTCTGCCCAAAAATGTATGTACACTATGCCAGTGCTCACAAACGGTGAAGGAAAACATCGTGAGGAAACCGGCATATCATAGAACCTAAAAAGTTCGAAAATATGTGTCAAGTGCATGAAAGGAGCCTCTTTGAGGCGTCCTTAAAATCCTTTCACCACACTTGGTTCCAAAGAATCAGTGACACCATAAGAAGAAGAATATGATATAGATCCAAGCTTTGACTGGCTTCTCAGCTCAGTTGGTAGGAGCTCTGCCTTCTGAGCCGTAGGTCGTGGGTTCGATCTCCACCGAGAATGAATATTTGTGTGGTGAATGCAGATGTTTGTTCTCTGTCTGGGTGTTATATTGTATTCTAAGTATTTAAAAAATAAATGTATACAAGTATTATATCAGCTATCTGCTTCCCATAGTACAAGCTTAGCTTACTTTGGGGCTAGATAGTGTGTGAATCGTCTACAATATTTATTTTTATTTATTTACTAGCGGCCGCCCGCGGCTTCGCTCGCCCCGGTACCGTTCCCGTTGAAAAAAAAACCTTTTAAACCTTCTCTGGACCTCCACAAATAATTCAAGACCAAATCAGCCAAGTCGGTCCAGCCGTTCTCGAGTTTTAGCGAGACTAACAAACAGCAATTCATTTTTATATATTATTAAGATAAGCCAAAATATATTTAAAATCTAATGAATAAAGTACATTTTGCATTGTAAGCGAGCAATGAGTAGTCTACTATCAGTTATCATGGTTATCAGCATTCCGCTGGAGTTAGTCAACAATTAGTGCAGCGAGGGTCGAGATAACACTATCAGCACATTCTTTGAGCATCTGGAAGAAACTACTCTGCTAACATCTCAACTACAGAAACAGCCTCCTGACTGACCCCCAGGCATGATATTTATCTTCTCTTTTTAGGGTTCCGTAGCCAAATGGCAAAAACGGAACCCTTATAGATTTGTCATGTCTGGCTGTCTGTCTGTCCGTTCGTATGTCACATCCATTTATCTCCGAAACTATAAGAATTAGACTAATTAAACTTGGCGAGTAAATGTATTCTGTGAACCGCATTAAGATTTTTACACAAAAATAGAAAAAAAAAACTATAAATTGACGATGATTTTACCCCATACTTGAAACTGAAACTAAAAAAAAAAATTTTCATCGAACCTATACGTGTGGAATATCTATGAATAGGTCTTCAAAAATGATGTTGAGGTTTCTAATATAGTTTTTTTCTAAACTTAATAGTTTGCGCGAGAGACACTTCCAAAGTGGAAAAAAGTTGGTCCTCCCCCCTCTAACTTCTAAAGTAAGAGAATGATAAAACTAAAAAAAATATATGTTTTACATTACTATGCAAACTTCCAACGATATTTGGTTTGAACGAGATCTAGTCAGTAGTTTTTTTTATACGTCATAGAGCTGGTTCAGACATGGCGGATTCCGCGCGGATGCAAATCGCGCGGTTCTAAACGCAAGTGTTCAGACAGGAATGCGGATGTATTTGTGGAGTGTAGAGTGACAGTCCAATCATGGAAGTCTAAGAAGCAATATGTGTGTACTTGTTGCCCCGTATAAAAAAAAGAAAGAAGAACGACAGTATTGGGTGCATCCAATATTACGTGGTCGGCTCACCCATGGTCAGTTTCAGGCTTTATATCCTAAATTAAGAAGTTTAGAACCAAAATTCTTCAATTATCTAAGAATGTCGATAAATTCATTTTAGCAGGTCTTTATTCCACCTCATCGATGAATAGCTCGGTGTCGAAGCGATCTATTGTCACCATCCGATACGCGCGGCGTCCGCGCAGTAACTGAACCCGCTCCTGGTACGTCAAGTAAATAGATCCGAGCGGCAACCGCGCGAATTCATTTTCTAGCGGTTGAGTGGCGGTAGCCGCGCGGATTGTCAATCCGCCCGGACAGGTATGAACGAATGAATAGGCGCTAATGTAAATAAGATCCACGCGGTTGACTGGTTCAGACACGGCGGAATCCGCGCGGTTCCAAACCGCGCGGATTCCGCCGTGTCTGAACCAGCTCATAAATCGTAAACCGCAATTTACCTCTCGACGAACTTCAAGAACTTGTATATTACGTTACTTGTTGCTACGGAACCCTTCATGGGCGAGTCCGACTCGCATTTGGCCGCTTTTTTAGTATCAGGTACCTACAAAGTGCTTAAATATTGACCAAAACAAAACAAGGACAATATCAATAACTTCTTATAATGACTTTAATTGAACACTGTTTGATGTAGACACATTGGCGAAAGCTGCTCGTTTATAAATAATAATATTTTCATTGCTCATACTCTGAAAGTAGGTCTGAAGTTGCCTGAGGGGCCTAATTGAAAGTAAAACTTTCAGCCCTAGGGAGAATAGCTTTCTACTGACAGCTGTCAAATTATAAAAAAAAACAAGTTCTATTTTATTCAACCATGTTCCAACTTTCTGTAGTCTTTCTAACTGCAAGGAGGTTGAACCAAATTCCAACTTTTTATTCAGCAAGTAGGTTGGAAACCCATTACAACGGTAAGAAGTTTAAAAAGTCTAATTAGAGCGCAATGTAAAATTTAAATAACATATAGATAGTATTAAATATAATATATCTTCTAAATTACTTGATTAATATATAGCTTCAACTATTTATTTAAAATAACATAGATTTGAGCAAACAATTTACCATTTTTTAAATTATGAAAATGAAAATAATGGCTGAATAATGCTGGCGAGCCGAAGCCGAAGGCCCGCCAGAGAAAAAGAAAAAAAAAACCGGGAAGGCGGCAATCCAATCTTCATTTTCACAAATTTTTCTTTCATGTTTTTATTTTTACTTTCCTTGTATTCGTAATGAAAAGTACAGTGTTTACCTCGGATGAAAGTCTTTTAAGTCCCTCAAGCTCCATTGGCGCCCTCGCTACGCTCTGGCGCCAAACCCGTCTCGGGACTCGAAAAACGTGACTTTCAACACTCAGGTAACAATGTACTATTACTTAGTAGTAGAGCTCTGTGTGTCTCGTGGGGGTGCGTACTACCACCATGCCTATTGCTGCCGTGAAGCAACATCGCTGTGTACAGGTTTGAAGGGGTGGGGGAATACTGGCACGTGAGGCTGAACATCTGTAAGAATTTGGCACAGCGATAGATCTCTCATAGCACTCTGTCTCTGTCTGTCTGTCTGGAATAGCACATAGGATACTTTTTATCCCGAAAAAGTAACGGGATCAGGGCGAGCTAAGCCGCGGGCAGTCGCTAGTCATAATTATCAAATCATTGTACTGACGAGCCATTCAAGTTGATGTGTGATGTTTGTTCCAGTTGCTAGGTCACCTGATGCTGGTGGCTCGCTCGCTTGGCTCGGCTCGTGCGCCGGCGGGCTGGCGGCTGGTCGTCAACAACGGACGCGACGGCGCACAGTCCGTCTACCACCTACATCTGCATGTGCTGGGCGGCAGGCAGATGGGCTGGCCGCCGGGGTAGGGCACGTGACCTATAGCACACGGGGCCGGGGTAGCCGCGCGTGCGCCATGTTCTGGGGGGAGGGGGGGTAAGACACGTGTACTATGTAAGGGGAAGCCAGGGCAAGGGTACTACGTGTGGGGGGGGGGGGGGTATTGGCATAGGGCAGGTGCACTACGTACTACGTACTACGTACTATCATTCATCGAACGGCGATATCGGTACTTAAACCTTGCCAATTCTAGGTTTTCATACATTGATGTATTTTACTATAATAATAATAGAAGATTTAAAAACGTGAAAAACCAATGTCATGATCATGATTAAAACTATTAAACCGATTTTGATGTTTTTAAGGAACAATTTAAAAAAAATTACTCTTTAGATAAAAAAAGTTTTTACCTTTATTTTGGTTGGTATTCGATTCTTTGCGTAAATAATTTAAAATAACTTGATATCGCTGGGTCGATGAGTAAAGTCGGGTGTTTAAGGTAGTGATTAATGTACTTAGAGCAGTGTTGCCAGTATAGAGAGTCAAATAACATGAAACAGCCCAAAAAGTCACATTTTCACCAGAAAAGTAACATTACCAAAAATTATGTGGAAAACGACACAAAACTTTTGTTCATGAAAGTAACATGAAAGGATCAAAAGTAAAGTAAAAAGTAACATTCTGGCAACGCTGACTTAGAGGAGTAGAAGTGAGCTTGTAGGGGTTTTTGGAGCAAAATCTGGGTTGAATCTAATATACTATAGATATTCTATAATGAGTGCCTTATTACGTAGGCCACAAAGTAAATAAACTATAATAGCCTTAAAAATCAAGGCAGCTCTATTGCTTTTAAAAGAAGGGAAAAAAACAACGCCCCTTGGTGGTATGGGCGACTGTGACCACTTTCCATCAGGCAGGCCTTAAACCTATTTATTTGTCTTAATTTTGCTGCAAAGCTAAATGAATTAAAAATGAATAAGACACGCGAATATTAACAGTTTGTGAAAATTTGTCCAATATTGCATATTCGATATTTTTTGCCTCTGATTTTGCTTCAGTAATTAGTGTTTAATTTTTGTTTATATTGCAAAAGTTACTTCTACTATTTTCCTACTATGTTGAATTGATGTTTTTCTTGTCATACTATAGTTTCTCTAGTTTGATCAAGAAGAAGAGTATTCACAAAATCCCACTTCTGACAATATGACACAAAACAAAAGAAAATTGCACAATTTCTACTACTAGCTGTTTTTCTTCTTGTCGTGTCACTGATACTTTCGAACCAAGTGTGGTGAAAGGATTTTAAGATAACTTGCTGTGTCACAAGTTATTTTTACAGAATGTATTTAATTATCGTCAAAAAGATTTGTTTTTGTGTCAAATTATTTTTAATGATTTTACTAAAAAATGTGTCATAATGTAGCCATTGGTAGATTGTAATATTAGTAGTTAGTGCAATAATTCGGCCAAATTAGTTATAAGTATAAGTACTATATTATACTATTTTGTGACATTCTCGAAACGCAATGCCACAGTTTGATGACATTCTGTACAGTCGCGCACACAAGTGATATCTTCAAAAGTGACTGTCATAAACTGCTATGTATAACACTCGCGGGGGCGATTTTGTGCGTTAGTTTATTATAATTAACAGTTCTGTATCGTTATTGATTGAACTAAAAATGTTAATTATAAATATTAGGTGTTTTTACATAACAGCTTTAGGGATAATTGTTTCTCCATGCTGCTAGTTGGAAGTGGTTTACTACAAGTTGGTATGATATTATTTAGTTAGTAGTTTAAAGTATAAAATGAATTCCAAAAAAGTATTTATGAAATTAAAAAACAGTTTTTGTTTTTATTAATGTTATTTAAAATAGGAAAAAGTCACAATGCCCTGAATACAATCGATTAACATTTAAGTTAACTTTGTTTTATATTTTCTTTCTGTTCAAATTATTACCTCAATAGATTATTATTATTATTATTACGTGCCCTCCGGGTCCCACTGCTGGGCAAAGGCCTCCCCCCATTCTTTCCAGACATCGCGATCTTGGGCTACGCCTGCCCAATCCGTAACGTTTAACTTTATCAAAACTAATTTGCAGACGGTATATCGGTACTAGAGGAACATAGTGTAAACTTTGGTTCTGTTTAAAGTTCTTGATTCGTAAATAACGTTTCCTTACCTCAATAGATAAGATATTAATAATTAAACATAGTTTTTCGTTGTTTTAAATAACATTCTTAGTAAGTAGTTACAAAGACTGATAGTTTATCTATTTACAATGAATGTCTGTTACAAAATCGCTGCCCTACTCGTAGTGACTACAAGATTCTACAAGTCTCAGATCATGTCAAAATATTTAATAAGTAATTTTACATAAACTTATGAAACCAAATAAATTACCAAAGCAAATGAAATTGTTAAAAATTAGATGATCAGTTGTTTTAGATGTAACAAAACATATATGATTGTTAAATAATGATCTGAGATGTTGAATCTCGTACACTTACACTGACAGTTCGTACAGTCAGCTACAACACGTTCTAGTCAGAATGAGTGCAGTGCAACTTGTGTTGGCACTGTGCTTTCTCAAACTGTGGTATTTGAATGCAGATACGATTCCCACTGCTGGGACCATGGCCACTCGCCTAGTGAGGTGTATATTAGGTCTCATAGTGAGTCTGCGAATGTGTCTGCGTTCACGTTTATTTAGTTTTAATCATGTTTTTATTTTGCATATCGTAGATTAGTCGTTTGCATTTGTTTTAATATCTTGGCTCTACAGAACCGTCCAAAAGACATGTCTAACAAGACTGTTAATGTCTAACTTTAAAGCACGTTGGACTTAGTGACTTACGGCCGTTCCCTATAGTCAACCTATTTATTCTTGATTGCGTTACTGAAAAGTCTGTGTCTGACATTTTATTGAGTGATCTTGCACCTGGAAACTATGTATGTACAAATATAAACCATATGCATTCAATGAATGTGCTGAGTATATCGAGTATACAACTAAATAAATTTTTGAATTTGAGTATTAGTAGTAAAATGTCAGATACTTTTCTATTTACAGCCGTCAAAATAAGAGATAGATTGAATATTGAAAGCGGTTGTGAATATTGATTGCTAAGTGCCTCGTTGCATCAAGTTAAAAGTCAAAACTAATTTTCAGACGGAAGGTACTAAATAAACTTAGTGTAAACTTTGGTTCTGTTTATAATTCCTGATTCGTAAAGGTACAGAAGAGCCGCTAGTTAGTAAGGGTGTGGGATCGGCGCGCGGCTATTCCCATTTTGATGGTGTTTTCAAAATGCGCAGAATGCTCGCGCGCCGAACAAAGTCTGTTTCGAATTTAAAATGTCTTTAAATTCTGTAACCAAAGGTTTATTAAATGATTTTTATTATTGAAATAATGTTTTATTGTATCTTATTTTAATATCACTAATACTTAAAGAAAATTGAAATTTTTGAAAATTTTAATTTGAACATTATTTCGCTTTTATCTTTTGTTACCGACAGTACTTTTCTGTTATAGGTTTTAATTTTTCTGGCCACAGGGCTAAGAGGTCAATGGTAATAATTTATAGGTAATTCGTAATTTTATAGGATACATCTAGGTACATATTTATAATCATAATTTATTTGATTCAAAAACTATTTAGATACAAAAGTTTTTATTGATCGTAGAAAAAACAATTTACACAATGTAAAAAACAAGCTATTAACCAATTAAAGGTAGTAGCAGGTAGGTGCGCAGGAGAGGGGCGCAGCATAGGTCGGGGGGGGCGCCAGGGGCAGGGGGAGGGGGGCATAGGGGGAAAGGGGGGGCAAGCCGTAGGGGGACAGAGCACAGCCGCACGGTAGAGTGGCTTCCAGCAGCGGGCCGGCCGCCGACAGCGCGGAGGTGAGCACGGTGGGCAGCGCCGCCTCCAGCAGGGGGGGCAGCGTGGCGGCGATGGCGTCCGACAGGCTCAGCGCCAGCACCGGCGCCAGCGCGGGCAGCGCGGGGGCGATGGCTCCTGTCAATGTTAACATTCATATTATGCACTGACAACATCTACTCAATACTCTATATATTTATGGTTTAGTTTAGGTACATACATAGTTCTTAGGTGTAAGTCAGTATCACATGGACCCTATCATAATTATTCGTTTACTTGTTCCTTTTGACTGGCACTTCAGCTCAGTTGGTAGCAGTTCTGCCTTCAGCACCGTAGATCGTGGGTTCGATCCTAACACAGAACAAATATTTGTGTGGTGTACACGGATGTTTGTTCTTTGTCTGGACTCTGGGTGTTATACCACCGGTGCACCAGCTACACAGATCAAATTCTTTATTCAGTTGTATCACAAAAATTACTTTGAGCTAAAAAAGTGTAGGTGCCAGTTCCACGCGACCAAGCCGACGCAAGAACAGACAACAGTAAGCATGGGTATGACGTAGTAAGGTAGGTAAACAAGGATACGCATCAAATTATACATTGCTAGCTCTTATCTCCTTGTAATACGCGTCAATTTTCTGTGTTTTTAGGTAAGGATAATCCAGTCTAAAAATGCACGCCCCTCCACCACGTTTTCTTGAAGTTGGCTCACAGCAAAGTACTTCAAAATGATCTTTATGTCGTAGGTATTATAGAACAATTTACTTTGACTGACTGAAGTAGTGGAACGTGCAATTTAATAATGGACGATCTGTACTGTACCTAGTGCCGGGGCGAGGCCGCACGCGCAGGGGGCCGCGGGGGCCGGCAGCACGAGGGGCGCGGGGGCGCAGGGGGGCGGCAGCAGCAGGGGGGCCGCGGGGGCGCACGGGGCTGGTAGTATAAGGGGGGCCGCGGGGGCGCACGGGGCAGCCATTGAGTAGTATTGGGCGCTGGCGCTCTGGAATAAATTATATTAGAAAATTATTTATTGCAAAAAATACAAATATGCATAAGCGAACTAAATGTTAAGCATTTTATATCAGTGGCCGTTGTTTGTGATGGCTAAGACTGAAACCACTAGAGTTAGGGAAAAGTCGTGAAAGGAGTCATGCCCTCGATTTATAAGAAAACAATAACTGTTAAAGTATTTTCTTTTTTTAGGGTTCCGTAGCCAAATGGCAAAAACGGAACCCTTTGAAATCACAAAGATTTTTATAATGTCCCATAAGTTAGGAGCCGAGCGGGATTGGATTGTTAATGCCGAACAGTCCCTATGAGTTATTCGTCGAGTGTGATTAGGATCCGATGGTGCAGCGGTCATCGCAGCCCCGTACCGAGGGGATGGTCGTGGGTTCAAATCCCGCTCGGCTCTTAACTTTTGAGACATAATAGAAATCAAAGTTGGCACTGTTTAAAAAAAAATAAGAAATATTACCTGGCAGACAGCGGCCGCAGCACAGATGAGGAGTACAGCTTGCATGTTGGTTGTTGTTGGTCGGTGTTGGTTGTTGTTGGTGGAATGTGTGTTGAGCCCCGAGTGCTGCCCTATATCCGTCCCTTATCGCGAGTTGCGTGCGCCTCCTAGGTACTAACACTGCGGGCGTCACGAACGAATACGAAGAAAGACTTTCGAAATGTTCACTTTGGAAATAGTTTACTGTTACGTCCTAATATTGATATTAACGTACCTACTTAGGTATTTTAGGTACCTACTTAAATGAAGTATCTATCTAAGTAATTAGGTAAGCTTCTAGGTATAGCTTGTAGGTTTGAGTTGGAGGGGGGGGGGGGGGGCAACATTTTACCACTTTGGATGTGTCTCTCGCGCAAACTATTCAGTTTAGATGAAAACGATATTAGAAACCTCAACATCATTTTTGAAGACCTATCCATAGATACCCCACACGTATGGATTAGATGAAAAAAAATTTTTGAGTTTCAGTTTCAAGTATGGGGACCCCCAAAATTTGTAGTTTTTTTTCTATTTTTGTGTAAAAACCTTAATGCGGTTCACAGAATACATATTATACTCACCAAGTTTCATCAGTCTAGCTTTTATGGTTTCGGAGAAAAATGGCTGTGACACGGCCGGACAGACAGACAGACAGACATGACGAATTTATAAGGGTTCCGTTTTTGCCATTTGGCTACGGAACCCTAAAAAGCAGCCAAGTTTTGAATATTACTAATTACACACCGAAATTGATTATTTTTAAGATTTTTCATGTACCTACAGATATTTAAAGATACACTTCATTGAGGCAAATAAATGGTTATGATAAGTTAATCTTCTTAGGTTGCTGACTGTACCTAACCTTTGAATTACTTAATTAAAACGAGGTCAATAATACCTACCTATATTATTACATAATAACTTTGTTGACACACTCGGCAGGTATTTTTGTATGTGATCTAAGTACGTGATGTATGTAGGTTTGACTGTACATACCTACTTTACGACACATATTCTATTTAATGTGGGTAAATAGGTATTTGCATCTATTGTAGATGATTTATATAACGTCGAGGCAACTGGTGATAACTCATGCCCCTACTTACGGGACGCTATAGTGCCTGGGACAGGATTTTAAATGGAATAGGCTTGCCCAGTACCTATACCATCCTGACAGCTTAGTCGGCCTAATCCACAGGAGAGACATGGTCAATACGTGCGGAGCTGACTAAGCCGCGGGTTTCCTCACGATGTTTTCCTTCACCGTTTGAGAGCATTGTGTACATACAATTTTGAATAGAAAAAATTGCATAGGTACATGACTAGATTCGAACCCGCGACCGTAGGATCGGAACACGGGGTCACTACCACTAGACCACTTTTAGGTTTTATAATATAGTAAATAATGCGGACAACCCACCCACACAACACTATCTAGCCCCAAACTAAGCAGAGCCTATACTATGGAAACCAGATAGCTAATATAATACTTATAAACCATTTTTGTAAATACATACTTATATTACAATACTCGTATAACACCCAGACAGAGAACAAACATCTGTGTTCACCACACAAATATTTGTTCTGTGTGGGGATCGAACCCACGACCTACGTCACGAAGGCAGAGCTACTACCAACTGAGCTGAGAAGCCAGTCGTAAATAAAACAATAATGTGATTTAGGACATTATATTATATTAACAAAACCATTGCTATTTACAACTTGCATTAAGATTTTTAATGTATAATAATCGGAAGCTGCCATTTTTTATACAATTATCTGACGGAACAAGCATATGGCCCACCTGATGTTAAGCGGTAACCATCGGCTATAACAATGCATTGCCTCGTAGGTCACGTCAGAAACGTGGACGTGACCTACGATGCACTGCCTGCATCCATCAACAAAATTCTCCATAAAAGTATTGTACAGTCACCTGCATTAAAATGGTTCAAATTAATAATACTTATTCCAAATTACGTTGTTGTCACGACATTTCGTCTACCAAATGTTGTTTTCGTGTGAGCACGTGTCTCTCTCATTTGTATGGAAATTGTATGAGACAACAACTCGTTTCGATCTACGTAACGTATTTTAGCTGTCTCATATTTTCTCCATACAATAGAGAGAGACAAATAGGCGAAACGAAAACAACATTTCGTAGAAGAATACGAAATGTTATAAGTGCACTGAGACTTGCCCTTCTCTTTTTATTTTTATAAAATAATAATTAATCACATCTTAGTTATAATGCGGTACTATAGCGTCCCGTAAGTAGGGGCATGAGGCATGAGTAATCACCAGTTGCCCCTGACGCTATATAAATCATCTACAATAGATGCAAAGACCTGTTTACTTCTTCTTTTTAATGTTACTTTTTTTTGAATGCAAGCGACTGAACTCTCATATAACTAGCCGGTCGAGGCTACATCTACAAGCACTAGACATAGGTATTAGTAGAAGAGGATAGTTTCTTTCGATCACAAAACTGATCCATAGATATTATTCATCTCTTTTGTCGCGGACTGTACCTAAATATCCACCCGCGAACGAAGTCGCGAGTATTCCACTAGTCTCAAGTATATAGTATATATACGCAAAACTGCTAGTCACCTCCTGCGGTATGCGAGCGACGAGGCTTGCCAGACTGCCATCGACAGTTGCGGCGGCATACCTCGAGAGGTGACTATAATATAGGACATGTGGTTTAAGTTGTACTTCACGTATAACAACTAATCAATTTAAGAATTAAGAACTATAAATAAATTGTACAAAATATTTTATTCCTCGTTTATTTTTTTTATTTCTCGTTTAATATCCATAATTATAAATTTACTACAAATTAACATATTTAAAATCTATTCCCACAACTTTATAAATATCATAGACTAATAAAATGTATGCATGATGGAATCGGATTGTGAACCCTCCCCTAATATAAGCCAGGTGCGTAAAGGCGTTCAATATTGATTGCATATTATGTATATTTATTATACGACTAGCTAGTGTAACATGCATTATGGCTCACCTGATGTTAAGTGGTAATATTGCATATAACAAGCCTCGCTTATTCATAGCAAATGCATTACTAACACACATCTCTTATTATGTGGTTAATAGCTTGTTGAAGAATTTACAGGTCCACAATTTGATTCCCTCATGGTACAATACCCGCCAGGTATATGCGTGTACTTAGTTTAGCGTCGTTAGGATTCCTACTTTTCGCTAGTATTTTTAGTCGTCACCAGGATTCCTAGTAGTTTTATCCGAGGTAAGGTAAAAGAGTGTGTCGGTGGAGCTTTGATAGGATTCTCTCCTAGAGAGAAGTCGAGAGTTTCGCTAGGATTCCTAGTCTTAAGTAGGATTCCTACTAGTATTTCTAGTAGGAATTCTACTAGAAATGTAAGGGAGGAGCATGTTTCGTTGCAGTTTCGGCATGATTCCTACTCACCAGTATTCCTAGTAGCCTACGCGAGCTATGAGTATGTAATGAGATGAATAAGATATTCGGGGTTTGCCAGAATTTGCCGTTAGGGTTTTTAGTAGTAGACGTGTATATCTAATTACAAACTCTTTGTGTGGGGGGTACTATGCGAGATAGGAGTAAGTGTCGAGCGCGTGGGACGCTCGCTCGCTCGAGGTACTGCTTGTCGATGGTGTCGGGGCGGGGGGTACTATGCGAGATAGGAGTAAGTGTCGAGCGCGTGGGACGCTCGCTCGCTCGAGGTACTGCTTGTCAATGGTGTCGGGGCGGGGGGTACTATGCGAGATAGGAGTAAGTGTCGAGCGCGTGGGACGCTCGCTCGAGGTACTGCTTGTCGATGGTGTCGGGGCGGGGGGTACTATGCGAGATAGGAGTAAGTGTCGAGCGCGTGGGACGCTCGCTCGAGGTACTGCTTGTCGATGGTGTCAGGGCGGGGGGTACTATGCGAGATAGGAGTAAGTGTCGAGCGCGTGGGACGCTCGCTCGAGGTACTGCTTGTCGATGGTGTCGGGGCGGGGGGTACTATGCGAGATAGGAGTAAGTGTCGAGCGCGTGGGACGCTCGCTCGAGGTACTGCTTGTCGATGGTGTCGGGGCGGGGGGTACTATGCGAGATAGGAGTAAGTGTCGAGCGCGTGGGACGCTCGCTCGAGGTACTGCTTGTCGATGGTGTCGGGGCGGGGGGTACTATGCGAGATAGGAGTAAGTGTCGAGCGCGTGGGACGCTCGCTCGAGGTACTGCTTGTCGATGGTGTCGGGGCGGGGGGTACTATGCGAGATAGGAGTAAGTGTCGAGCGCGTGGGACGCTCGCTCGAGGTACTGCTTGTCGATGGTGTCGGGGCGGGGGGTACTATGCGAGATAGGAGTAAGTGTCGAGCGCGTGGGACGCTCGCTCGAGGTACTGCTTGTCGATGGTGTCGGGGCGGGGGGTACTATGCGAGATAGGAGTAAGTGTCGAGCGCGTGGGACGCTCGCTCGAGGTACTGCTTGTCGATGGTGTCGGGGCGGGGGGTACTATGCGAGATAGGAGTAAGTGTCGAGCGCGTGGGACGCTCGCTCGAGGTACTGCTTGTCGATGGTGTCGGGGCGGGGGGTACTATGCGAGATAGGAGTAAGTGTCGAGCGCGTGGGACGCTCGCTCGAGGTACTGCTTGTCGATGGTGTCGGGGCGGGGGGTACTATGCGAGATAGGAGTAAGTGTCGAGCGCGTGGGACGCTCGCTCGAGGTACTGCTTGTCGATGGTGTCGGGGCGGGGGGTACTATGCGAGATAGGAGTAAGTGTCGAGCGCGTGGGACGCTCGCTCGAGGTACTGCTTGTCGATGGTGTCGGGGCGGGGGGTACTATGCGAGATAGGAGTAAGTGTCGAGCGCGTGGGACGCTCGCTCGAGGTACTGCTTGTCGATGGTGTCGGGGCGGGGGGTACTATGCGAGATAGGAGTAAGTGTCGAGCGCGTGGGACGCTCGCTCGAGGTACTGCTTGTCGATGGTGTCGGGGCGGGGGGTACTATGCGAGATAGGAGTAAGTGTCGAGCGCGTGGGACGCTCGCTCGAGGTACTGCTTGTCGATGGTGTCGGGGCGGGGGGTACTATGCGAGATAGGAGTAAGTGTCGAGCGCGTGGGACGCTCGCTCGAGGTACTGCTTGTCGATGGTGTCGGGGCGGGGGGTACTATGCGAGATAGGAGTAAGTGTCGAGCGCGTGGGACGCTCGCTCGAGGTACTGCTTGTCGATGGTGTCGGGGCGGGGGGTACTATGCGAGATAGGAGTAAGTGTCGAGCGCGTGGGACGCTCGCTCGAGGTACTGCTTGTCGATGGTGTCGGGGCGGGGGGGTACTATGCGAGATAGGAGTAAGTGTCGAGCGCGTGGGACGCTCGCTCGAGGTACTGCTTGTCGATGGTGTCGGGGCGGGGGGTACTATGCGAGATAGGAGTAAGTGTCGAGCGCGTGGGACGCTCGCTCGAGGTACTGCTTGTCGATGGTGTCGGGGCGGGGGGTACTATGCGAGATAGGAGTAAGTGTCGAGCGCGTGGGACGCTCGCTCGAGGTACTGCTTGTCGATGGTGTCGGGGCGGGGGGTACTATGCGAGATAGGAGTAAGTGTCGAGCGCGTGGGACGCTCGCTCGAGGTACTGCTTGTCGATGGTGTCGGGGCGGGGGGTACTATGCGAGATAGGAGTAAGTGTCGAGCGCGTGGGACGCTCGCTCGAGGTACTGCTTGTCGATGGTGTCGGGGCGGGGGGTACTATGCGAGATAGGAGTAAGTGTCGAGCGCGTGGGACGCTCGCTCGAGGTACTGCTTGTCGATGGTGTCGGGGCGGGGGGTACTATGCGAGATAGGAGTAAGTGTCGAGCGCGTGGGACGCTCGCTCGAGGTACTGCTTGTCGATGGTGTCGGGGCGGGGGGTACTATGCGAGATAGGAGTAAGTGTCGAGCGCGTGGGACGCTCGCTCGAGGTACTGCTTGTCGATGGTGTCGGGGCGGGGGGTACTATGCGAGATAGGAGTAAGTGTCGAGCGCGTGGGACGCTCGCTCGAGGTACTGCTTGTCGATGGTGTCGGGGCGGGGGGTACTATGCGAGATAGGAGTAAGTGTCGAGCGCGTGGGACGCTCGCTCGAGGTACTGCTTGTCGATGGTGTCGGGGCGGGGGGTACTATGCGAGATAGGAGTAAGTGTCGAGCGCGTGGGACGCTCGCTCGAGGTACTGCTTGTCGATGGTGTCGGGGCGGGGGGTACTATGCGAGATAGGAGTAAGTGTCGAGCGCGTGGGACGCTCGCTCGAGGTACTGCTTGTCGATGGTGTCGGGGCGGGGGGTACTATGCGAGATAGGAGTAAGTGTCGAGCGCGTGGGACGCTCGCTCGAGGTACTGCTTGTCGATGGTGTCGGGGCGGGGGGTACTATGCGAGATAGGAGTAAGTGTCGAGCGCGTGGGACGCTCGCTCGAGGTACTGCTTGTCGATGGTGTCGGGGCGGGGGGTACTATGCGAGATAGGAGTAAGTGTCGAGCGCGTGGGACGCTCGCTCGAGGTACTGCTTGTCGATGGTGTCGGGGCGGGGGGTACTATGCGAGATAGGAGTAAGTGTCGAGCGCGTGGGACGCTCGCTCGAGGTACTGCTTGTCGATGGTGTCGGGGCGGGGGGTACTATGCGAGATAGGAGTAAGTGTCGAGCGCGTGGGACGCTCGCTCGAGGTACTGCTTGTCGATGGTGTCGGGGCGGGGGGTACTATGCGAGATAGGAGTAAGTGTCGAGCGCGTGGGACGCTCGCTCGAGGTACTGCTTGTCGATGGTGTCGGGGCGGGGGGTACTATGCGAGATAGGAGTAAGTGTCGAGCGCGTGGGACGCTCGCTCGAGGTACTGCTTGTCGATGGTGTCGGGGCGGGGGGTACTATGCGAGATAGGAGTAAGTGTCGAGCGCGTGGGACGCTCGCTCGAGGTACTGCTTGTCGATGGTGTCGGGGCGGGGGGTACTATGCGAGATAGGAGTAAGTGTCGAGCGCGTGGGACGCTCGCTCGAGGTACTGCTTGTCGATGGTGTCGGGGCGGGGGGTACTATGCGAGATAGGAGTAAGTGTCGAGCGCGTGGGACGCTCGCTCGAGGTACTGCTTGTCGATGGTGTCGGGGCGGGGGGTACTATGCGAGATAGGAGTAAGTGTCGAGCGCGTGGGACGCTCGCTCGAGGTACTGCTTGTCGATGGTGTCGGGGCGGGGGGTACTATGCGAGATAGGAGTAAGTGTCGAGCGCGTGGGACGCTCGCTCGAGGTACTGCTTGTCGATGAGTGCCTCGATGCACTTCTTGATCATGGCGACGGAGGGCGCGAACGCCCCGCGGGCCTGCGACACCACCTCCGATACCAGCTCCGTGTGGCGCAGGATCTGACAACATTACACAACGATCACATTCTAACGTGTTTCAGCTGGATGATAAGCTAGGAGTGCGGATATAGTGTGTGTGTGTGTGTGCGTGTGTGCGTACCTTCCTCTGCTTCATGATGCGCACGATGGCGGCCTGCAGGTACATCTTGCGGTCGTCGTCGCAGTGCGCGGCGCCCCCCTCCGCGCCCGCGCCCGCCGCCGCGCCCGCCGCGCCTGCCGCACAATACCATTGTACTACCGGACGCTATATAGCCTCCCCACCATATATCAACATCCCCCCCTCGCTCGATTCAACTCATAATAATTATAGGATTCATATCAATGATTCACAAGGATAATCTTCATCGATTTTCTGGGGATTTTCGTAACAAAACTTTAAAAAATCATTTCATAAATATTTTTTATTTTATTTGTTGAACCTAATTCCTGAGTTTTTGTAGCTAGTAATGAATAACCCTATAGAGACTGGCCTCTCAGCTCAGTTGGTAGTAGTTATGCCCTCACGACACCTATAGGATGTCGGCTCGCTTAGCTCGGTCGTGCGTGGCTGGGATGTATCGTACTGACCGGGCTGCGTGGGCATGGCTGCGCACATGAGGCGCACCTTGGTTCGCTTGCACGTGAAGTTCAGGTTCAGGTGGAGGGTGCCGTCACAGTCTGCGTCCTCGCTCTCTGAAATATGGTATAAGGTCATTCGATGTCACGGTCATCATGACACTCTGATGTTAAGGTCATCATTATACTCTGATGAGGAGGTTTACTTACAAAAACGTCAAAGGATGATGGTTTTACTGGTTATCGATGGTTTTACTGGTCATCACGGTACTCAGATGAAAAAGTAAACGTATCACTTGCTAAGAATGTCAAGCTTAACATGGTGTTTGGATGCTGGGGTGGTCGTATCACTCGTTAGGAACGTCGAGACGACTATGTAACTTGATGTCAAGATCACTTTATTCCTTACCTGGATAGACAAAGTCATCATGGTACTTTGTTGTCGGAATTATCTAGTTACTCGTCTAGAATGCTATGGTAATCGTGGTACTCTGATGTCGGAGTCATAGTGACACTCGCCCAGAATGTCAGGGTCATGTTGGTATCTTGACGTCCAGCAGGGGGCGCAGGTGTCGCGCGCGGGTACATACCGGGCGCAGGGGCGGGCACGGGGGCGGGGGGCGCCACGTGTCCGGTGGCGGTGAGCAGGCCGGCGTCCAGCAGGGGGCGCAGGTGTCGCGCGCGGGTACATACCGGGCGCGGGGGTGGGGGCGGGCGCGGGGGCGGGGGGCGCCACGTGTCCGGTGGCGGTGAGCAGGCCGGCGTCCAGCAGGGGGCGCAGGTGTCGCGCGCGGGTACATACCGGGCGCGGGGGCGGGCGCGGGGGCGGGGGGCGCCACGTGTCCGGTGGCGGTGAGCAGGCCGGCGTCCAGCAGGGGGCGCAGGTGTCGCGCGCGGGTACATACCGGGCGCGGGGGCGGGCGCGGGGGCGGGGGGCGCCACGTGTCCGGTGGCGGTGAGCAGGCCGGCGTCCAGCAGGGGGCGCAGGTGTCGCGCGCGGGTACATACCGGGCGCGGGGGTGGGGGCGGGCGCGGGGGCGGGGGGCGCCACGTGTCCGGTGGCGGTGAGCAGGCCGGCGTCCAGCAGGGGGCGCAGGTGTCGCGCGCGGGTACATACCGGGCGCGGGGGCGGGCGCGGGGGCGGGGGGCGCCACGTGTCCGGTGGCGGTGAGCAGGCCGGCGTCCAGCAGGGGGCGCAGGTGTCGCGCGCGGGTACATACCGGGCGCGGGGGTGGGGGCGGGCGCGGGGGCGGGGGGCGCCACGTGTCCGGTGGCGGTGAGCAGGCCGGCGTCCAGCAGGGGGCGCAGGTGTCGCGCGCGGGTACATACCGGGCGCGGGGGCGGGCGCGGGCGCGGGGGCGGGGGGCGCCACGTGTCCGGTGGCGGTGAGCAGGCCGGCGTCCAGCAGGGGGCGCAGGTGTCGCGCGCGGGTACATACCGGGCGCGGGGGCGGGCGCGGGCGCGGGGGCGGGGGGCGCCACGTGTCCGGTGGCGGTGAGCAGGCCGGCGTCCAGCAGGGGGCGCAGGTGTCGCGCGCGGGTACATACCGGGCGCGGGGGCGGGCGCGGGCGCGGGGGCGGGGGGCGCCACGTGTCCGGTGGCGGTGAGCAGGCCGGCGTCCAGCAGGGGGCGCAGGTGTCGCGCGCGGGTACATACCGGGCGCGGGGGTGGGGGCGGGCGCGGGGGGCGGGGGGCGCCACGTGTCCGGTGGCGGTGAGCAGGCCGGCGTCCAGCAGGGGGCGCAGGTGTCGCGCGCGGGTACATACCGGGCGCGGGGGCGGGCGCGGGCGCGGGGGCGGGGGGGCGCCACGTGTCCGGTGGCGGTGAGCAGGCCGGCGTCCAGCAGGGGGCGCAGGTGTCGCGCGCGGGTACATACCGGGCGCGGGGGTGGGGGCGGGCGCGGGGGCGGGGGGCGCCACGTGTCCGGTGGCGGTGAGCAGGCCGGCGTCCAGCAGGGGGCGCAGGTGTCGCGCGCGGGTACATACCGGGCGCGGGGGCGGGCGCGGGGGCGGGGGGCGCCACGTGTCCGGTGGCGGTGAGCAGGCCGGCGTCCAGCAGGGGGCGCAGGTGTCGCGCGCGGGTACATACCGGGCGCGGGGGCGGGCGCGGGCGCGGGGGCGGGGGGCGCCACGTGTCCGGTGGCGGTGAGCAGGCCGGCGTCCAGCAGGGGGCGCAGGTGTCGCGCCCACGCCTCCCCGCTCAGCTGCAGCGTGTCCCGCACCTCGCGCGCCGGCGCACTGTCCACGTTCTCGAAGTACAGCAGCAGCGCACACTGTGACAGAACCAGGCGGTGAGTGATGGTTCCCTTGCTTGATTGATGCTTGGATAGACAAGCACATCACAATTGATCTATCTAGCTCGGAAACGGCTCCAACGATCTTTATGAAATTTTGTATACAAAGGATTTAAGGGGCAATTAATCTGGCTAGGATTAATTTTAAAAAAATATCTTTGAATTGTTGGGACAGACGGCTGCAGTGCGTACCTGGTGCGTGGTGGCGCTGATGTGGTAGAGGCGCGGCGTGTAGCGCGTGCGCAGGTCGCCGGTGCACAGGTGCTGCAGCCAGGCGAGGCGCCGCCCGCTGAAGGCGCGCCGGTAGAACGCCTCGAACAGCCGCGCCGGCCGCTCCAGCTGCTGCGGCGGCGCCAGCGGGGCCATCGCGCCCCCTAGCGGCCACGCCCCCGCCTGCAGCACCTACCGACACACACACACACGCTCCAGCTGCAAGGCGGCGCCAGCGGGGCCATCGCGCCCCCTAGCGGCCACGCCCCCGCCTGCAGCACCTACCGACACACACACACACGCTCCAGCTGCAAGGCGGCGCCAGCGGGGCCATCGCGCCCCCTAGCGGCCACGCCCCCGCCTGCAGCACCTACCGACACACACACACACGCTCCAGCTGCAAGGCGGCGCCAGCGGGGCCATCGCGCCCCCTAGCGGTCACGCCCCCGCCTGCAGCACCTACCGACACACACACACACGCTCCAGCTGCAAGGCGGCGCCAGCGGGGCCATCGCGCCCCCTAGCGGTCACGCCCCCGCCTGCAGCACCTACCGACACACACACACACGCTCCAGCTGCAAGGCGGCGCCAGCGGGGCCATCGCGCCCCCTAGCGGTCACGCCCCCGCCTGCAGCACCTACCGACACACACACACACGCCCTCACACTTACTCACTTTACGATTTGATTTTGACTTCGTTACTAACACAGCACTGACTGACGCATCTGCTAGCAGGAGGTACGAAGCACATTTTTATTAGAATTAGAGACATTTTGAGAAAAGGAAAAGGAAAGACCCTATCGACCATGAAGCACCTAGCTAGAAGAATGGCAGTTCGTTTACCATAAGAGAGACAATGAAGTGAATTTTTCGTTGTTTATAGCGAGCTTTTTACAACATTACGTTATTAAAAAGACTGTGAAACCGGTAGGTACTCAACAGATCCTAATTATAAACTTTACTCAGTTGATATTGGTCTTTGAAAAGGTGTTTGATATGATGTCCATTCTTATGTTATCGTCAAAATTGTAATAATGTTGGTACAAGGGGACTTGCGCTGGACTGGAATTGAGACAACTTATCTAAAAGGTCACAGCATGTTTGTATTGATGGTCATCACTGTGATAATACAGTATAACCTCACGGTGTACGGGTGTACCACAAGGTAGTACTTTAGGACCGACTCTCTTCTTTATGTACATAAATGATCTGTGTCCTAAAGTTTAGTCTTTCAATATTGCGCTTTAGTAGGCCGCAAATGAGACAGGTAATACCTGGATCTGTAAAACAATTTATCAATTTAAATAGGGTGGGAAGGTTATTTGTTGATGAAGGTTACCTGTGCAAAGAATCCCACGGAGCATTGGTTTTGATCCTAGGGCGCGCCGCGTCCGAACACAATGTACATTGGAATGAAATCCTTTATTTTACTGAATTACAGTTTCAGTATTCAGTATATTTATCGCCTATAGGTTTCTAACAAAAATTGTAATAAATTAAACTAACGATTAAAACTACTAAATATAACAACACGAAAATATAATCAAGGCTTGTCGGTCGACTACAATAAGAAGCGCATGTAACAAAGGAACATATTCCCAGAGTATTATAAGATGTGTGATGTGTGATGAGTGTTGTGTTGTGTTGCGTTGTGTTGCGTTGTGTTGTGACAGACCTGTACTTGGAAGCCGGCGCCGGTGGAGAGGTCGTTGTCCCGCAGGTGCTGCTGGAACTTGGCGTTGAGGTCGGCGCTGACGGCCACGTCCGTGAACATGCGGTGCAGCTTGTTCGTGAACTCGTACCCGCACGCCGCCTTCAGGCGGTTTATCATCGCCTCCTCCTGTCGACGTCACCGACCATCATCATTGTTGACAACCCACACAACACTATTTAGCTAAAGCAGACTAAACAGAAAACTAACTAAAATGTACACCCCTATTTAAGCTTGAATGAAAACGAGGTGTCTGAAGACCAAGCTGTCACTTGTCTTACATCACTCAACGTCTAATTAGCATAGTAGTAGGTAGTCCTAGAGGGCATAGGTCAGAGGTCAGAGTACCTGCTCCATGGACGCGGAGAGCTGGTGGATGAGGCGGCGCGCTAGGGCCCGCGCATAGTGCTCACCTGCTCCATGGACGCGGAGAGCTGGTGGATGAGGCGGCGCGCTAGGGCACGCGCATAGTGCTCACCTGCTCCATGGACGCGGAGAGCTGGTGGATGAGGCGGCGCGCTAGGGCCCGCGCATAGTGCTCACCTGCTCCATGGACGCGGAGAGCTGGTGGATGAGGCGGCGCGCTAGGGCCCGCGCATAGTGCTCACCTGCTCCATGGACGCGGAGAGCTGGTGGATGAGGCGGCGCGCTAGGGCCCGCGCATAGTGCTCACCTGCTCCATGGACGCGGAGAGCTGGTGGATGAGGCGGCGCGCTAGGGCCCGCGCATAGTGCTCACCTGCTCCATGGACGCGGAGAGCTGGTGGATGAGGCGGCGCGCTAGGGCACGCGCATAGTGCTCACCTGCTCCATGGACGCGGAGAGCTGGTGGATGAGGCGGCGCGCTAGGGCCCGCGCATAGTGCTCACCTGCTCCATGGACGCGGAGAGCTGGTGGATGAGGCGGCGCGCTAGGGCCCGCGCATAGTGCTCACCTGCTCCATGGACGCGGAGAGCTGGTGGATGAGGCGGCGCGCTAGGGCCCGCGCATAGTGCTCACCTGCTCCATGGACGCGGAGAGCTGGTGGATGAGGCGGCGCGCTAGGGCACGCGCATAGTGCTCACCTGCTCCATGGACGCGGAGAGCTGGTGGATGAGGCGGCGCGCTAGGGCACGCGCATAGTGCTCACCTGCTCCATGGACGCGGAGAGCTGGTGGATGAGGCGGCGCGCTAGGGCACGCGCATAGTGCTCACCTGCTCCATGGACGCGGAGAGCTGGTGGATGAGGCGGCGCGCTAGGGCACGCGCATAGTGCTCACCTGCTCCATGGACGCGGAGAGCTGGTGGATGAGGCGGCGCGCTAGGGCCCGCGCATAGTGCTCACCTGCTCCATGGACGCGGAGAGCTGGTGGATGAGGCGGCGCGCTAGGGCACGCGCATAGTGCTCACCTGCTCCATGGACGCGGAGAGCTGGTGGATGAGGCGGCGCGCTAGGGCACGCGCATAGTGCTCACCTGCTCCATGGACGCGGAGAGCTGGTGGATGAGGCGGCGCGCTAGGGCACGCGCATAGTGCTCACCTGCTCCATGGACGCGGAGAGCTGGTGGATGAGGCGGCGCGCTAGGGCACGCGCATAGTGCTCACCTGCTCCATGGACGCGGAGAGCTGGTGGATGAGGCGGCGCGCTAGGGCACGCGCATAGTGCTTCTGGAACACGTCCTTGTCGTCCACGTACTTGAACACCACTATGCACGCCGACAGCTTCTCCTCCGTGTCCCCCTCGCCTCCGCTGCTCTGCAACACAACACAACACAACCACATTACAACAACAACATTGCAACAACAGCTGCAATCTTTTGTAAACAAATTTGATGTTATGGATTCGCATAAGTCGTTGACAAAAACCAGAAAGAATAAAGGTTCAAGGTGTGAGCCTTGGGGTACGCCCGATGGGACTCTCCTTCAGGAGACTTGAAGCCACGAACTTTTACTAGTTGAGAGCGATTTTGGAGATACGAATTGTTGGTAACTTAACGTCACCACTGTTGAGATATACTTGGGGAGAAGCACTAGTCGGATGGGGGTCTCTATCTGGGTGTGGCAGGTGTGCCACGTGCCAAGAGAAAATCCGATATTAATGTTTTCCACGTTTATTGTATGAACCGATCATTACACGGTTGCGGCGACGACTGGCGGGCCAGGCTCGGACTTGCGATCGACGCTACTCAAAAAGTGCAAACCTTTGCAAACCTACAGTCGTCGATCGCCACAGATTACATAGTAGTCCTAGCCCCCACAGTCATCCCCTTCTAAAAAAAAATTTTTTTTACACAAAAAAATTAAACCTTTAAAACTATTGAACCCTAATACTTGAACATTCATAAAACATAACTATATAGTGCAACTCATAATGAACAAAAAATGCTTACACTGTTTTGCCTTGCTGTTATAACAATACGGACTTTGACCTATTGCCTCAGAGTAATACATCGTTATGTAGGTACCTAACTGACGAAACAGAGGTTCATGTTCATACTCTAAATTTAATACTTTTACAAATTTGTTTTATATACGTTGATTTTACTAAGGAAATGTCATATAGTTATACAATATACTGTCTGTTACATACACAAGTTTTTTAATTATATCTATCTTTTACAAACAACACTGGTTTCTTTTATAATGTCTTAATTCTTTTACACACTTTGCGCTTGCGCCTGTACTTGCTGTATGGTATCTCTCATCTCATTACGCAACCAAGAACTCACATGGGAACGACACTTCCCGCAACATTTATATATTAAAATTAAACTGATTATGATCACTATTATCACCGTTCCAATGGCGTATAACTGAATGTGGTTTTCCATGGCCGAATAATCGGCACCGTTTGCTCCATTCTGAGCAATAATTATTTCCTCCTGTTTACTGTATGTCTTTCCCATTTTAGGTACAGACTCACAAATAATGAAATCAACCAACATTAATGTACTTTCTCGTGAAAGTCTGACTTCTTTGTGCAATTTTTATTCTAATATTCTATCATTATGTTGCATTATTACTTTTTATTGGGTCACAAAACTACATTATTGGCAAAATTATATTATTAGTACAGTAAAATGTTTTCAAAGCAAAATAAAATACATGAACATTCTAAGTTATGAGTTGCAAAAATTATTCTAAACCTATTGTCCCACAGCTAGCAGCGCGATGCGTTGCGATGCCGCGCTATATTCCTATTTGCTTGAAAGCTCTACTAAAGTACTATGAGCGTATCGCTATCGCATCGCTCAGCTCACTATGGACGCGTAACCTAAACTCTAAACCTAACAGGTAGCTTCACCACACGACCGCTGCTGGTTTGGCGGTGCGTTGCTTCTGCTCGAGGTGCGGGTTCGATTCCCACACTCTCGTGATTTTTTACACTTTCTTCTATAACTTTTTCCGTACTTTCTACTAACTTATCAGCATCTAACAAATATGCTGGTTTTAATCTATCAATAGACACGTATGATTTCCTATTTGGATATTGAATCTCAAATACCTTATTTTTTCTAGATAACACGCGGTATGGGCCATCGTACGTAGGATGAAGAGACTTTTTAAGCATGTCATTCCTAACAAAAACGTGCGAACAATCTTTTAAATCTTCATGAACAAATATTTTCCTACTATTACTAACTGGTCGAGGCTTACTGTGAGTACTGCTCTTATTGATGATGGTAATCTACTTATCCACAGGTTGTGCAGTGTATTTTCGGATATTTGCGCATTTCTTCCCAAATCTCTCATTCGTCTTAATAATTGCGATGGTTTCTGGGAGCCTAGTTCCATCTCTCCCACTAATTTTTGGAACTGCCTTTCGGCACTCTCTTCATATACTTGTAAAAGTCTGTCTTTCAATGTCTTATATTTATCATTTTCTGGTGGAGCGAATACTATATCACTGACCTGTTGTAGAGCATCTCGTCCCAATTTCGATACTACAAGGTTGAATTTCACGGTGTCTCCTTGTTTTTGCGATGCCACGACGCTCTCCATTTGCGCGAACCATAAACGAGGCATATCGTTCCAGAAGTCTGGAATTCTCGCCGACACGGTTATGGCCGCCAGCTCGGACGTACTCGCCATGTCTTTCTCCTCACTTTTCTTATTTTCTCCGCTCACTGCCGGTAGGGGAACTGCTGTTTGCGCGAACATGTCTGCGCACTTTTACACCTTATAGTCACTTCTGACCTTGAAACTTATCCTTTTATACTACCTCTCGAGACCGGACGTGTGTCGAGAGGGAATCGCCGCCACTTTTTTACACCGCTTTGTTATACTGTTTATTCACTTTCACAGGGGTCACCACTTGTTGGTAACTCCTGACGTGATCATCGCTAGGACGTCGTCCTAGCCCCCACACGAATCACACCATCGCAATACAGACTCACAGATCCCGGCATGTCCAAGTTTATGAATAAGTAGATCATGATTGACTAGATCAAACGCATTAGAAAAGTCTGTGTAAATTGCATGCACTTCAAGTTTAGCATCGGATGCTTCTGTTATGTCACTAACGTTTGATGCAGTTGACCTACCTGGTAAGAAATCATGACTTTGTATAACATCTTGTATGAATTGTTTGTAAGTTGTACAAGATTGTTCTCGAAGCCACATATTGAGTGTTGCTCGTCAGCGCTGAGGCCGCGTCATGTGCCCTTCGTATTGTGCGGGCGCGAGCAGCACCTGCCACATGTCATGCAATACCTTCTTCCGGAGCAGCGTGTCGCAGTACCGCGCCAGCAGGTCGGGCGCGCGCGCCGTGCCGTCAGTACCGCGCGCGTTCACCGCCACATGTCATGCAATACCTTCTTCCGGAGCAGCGTGTCGCAGTACCGCGCCAGCAGGTCGGGCGCGCGCGCCGTGCCGTCCGCGCCGCGCGCGTTCACCGCCACATGTCATGCAATACCTTCTTCCGGAGCAGCGTGTCGCAGTACCGCGCCAGCAGGTCGGGCGCGCGCGCCGTGCCGTCAGTACCGCGCGCGTTCACCGCCACATGTCATGCAATACCTTCTTCCGGAGCAGCGTGTCGCAGTACCGCGCCAGCAGGTCGGGCGCGCGCGCCGTGCCGTCAGTACCGCGCGCGTTCACCGCCACATGTCATGCAATACCTTCTTCCGGAGCAGCGTGTCGCAGTACCGCGCCAGCAGGTCGGGCGCGCGCGCCGTGCCGTCAGTACCGCGCGCGTTCACCGCCACATGTCATGCAATACCTTCTTCCGGAGCAGCGTGTCGCAGTACCGCGCCAGCAGGTCGGGCGCGCGCGCCGTGCCGTCAGTACCGCGCGCGTTCACCGCCACATGTCATGCAATACCTTCTTCCGGAGCAGCGTGTCGCAGTACCGCGCCAGCAGGTCGGGCGCGCGCGCCGTGCCGTCAGTACCGCGCGCGTTCACCGCCACATGTCATGCAATACCTTCTTCCGGAGCAGCGTGTCGCAGTACCGCGCCAGCAGGTCGGGCGCGCGCGCCGTGCCGTCAGTACCGCGCGCGTTCACCGCCACATGTCATGCAATACCTTCTTCCGGAGCAGCGTGTCGCAGTACCGCGCCAGCAGGTCGGGCGCGCGCGCCGTGCCGTCAGTACCGCGCGCGTTCACCGCCACATGTCATGCAATACCTTCTTCCGGAGCAGCGTGTCGCAGTACCGCGCCAGCAGGTCGGGCGCGCGCGCCGTGCCGTCAGTACCGCGCGCGTTCACCGCCACATGTCATGCAATACCTTCTTCCGGAGCAGCGTGTCGCAGTACCGCGCCAGCAGGTCGGGCGCGCGCGCCGTGCCGTCAGTACCGCGCGCGTTCACCGCCACATGTCATGCAATACCTTCTTCCGGAGCAGCGTGTCGCAGTACCGCGCCAGCAGGTCGGGCGCGCGCGCCGTGCCGTCAGTACCGCGCGCGTTCACCGCCACATGTCATGCAATACCTTCTTCCGGAGCAGCGTGTCGCAGTACCGCGCCAGCAGGTCGGGCGCGCGCGCCGTGCCGTCAGTACCGCGCGCGTTCACCGCCACATGTCATGCAATACCTTCTTCCGGAGCAGCGTGTCGCAGTACCGCGCCAGCAGGTCGGGCGCGCGCGCCGTGCCGTCAGTACCGCGCGCGTTCACCGCCACATGTCATGCAATACCTTCTTCCGGAGCAGCGTGTCGCAGTACCGCGCCAGCAGGTCGGGCGCGCGCGCCGTGCCGTCAGTACCGCGCGCGTTCACCGCCACATGTCATGCAATACCTTCTTCCGGAGCAGCGTGTCGCAGTACCGCGCCAGCAGGTCGGGCGCGCGCGCCGTGCCGTCAGTACCGCGCGCGTTCACCGCCACATGTCATGCAATACCTTCTTCCGGAGCAGCGTGTCGCAGTACCGCGCCAGCAGGTCGGGCGCGCGCGCCGTGCCGTCCGCGCCGCGCGCGTTCACCGCCTCACTGCACGCCTGGACAACATTACATCTAGCCATATTATTTATTCATTTTATACTTAAGGAAATCACAAAAAAAATGTAAGTAAAGGGCTGCGCTGTCACTGCCCCATCTGAAGATCTGATCGGCAAACCAGATTCACCCGACACCGATTGACAATACACCTTTACTTAGTACCAAATTATTAAGACAAATTATTAAGACATTGACAGGAAAAAGTTTATCATTTTACAAAAATGTAAAAACCCTTGCCAAGAACCTGCTACTATTCAAATTTTATATGATATTGAGAGAGTCATGAAAAAATATGTAATCCGCCATTTTGTAATGGCGGCCATCTTGGACCGATTTTCATCAAACACAGTTAAGAACACACTCCCAACTAATTCACCAAAAAAAAACCCTATATTCGAAGGCTACGATGCCACAGACACACACATACAGGCACGTCAAACTTGTAACACACCTCGTTTTTACGTCAGGGGTTAAAATAAGAACTGATTTTTTTTTTTAGAATATTTTGTAAATAATACTATCACATTAAAATGTAAATAATGCAATGTATTGAATGTTCGATGAGTGTATGTAACGTTGTTACCTTGTCCAAGGCCCCCATGAAGGCCTGCGCTCCGTTGAACACTTCCGTGAATAGCTGCTGGTACTTGTGGTGCAGAGACAGCATCGAGTTCACGAAGTGAATGTGCGCCTGAACATAACGTCACAATGAAGATAATAATCACGGGAACATTATACATACACATCTGTAATACCGACGTAAACAAGGAACAAGGTAACCAGCGCCACCGTTGCTTTTTATTTTTATTATATTTTTGGAATCATTAGCACAATTTACATCAGATCAGTTTAAAAAAGTGTATTTTAAATCAATATGTTAGTAAACTTTCAAAGATTTTTATTCAGATATGAAGATGATAAAGAGAGGCGGTCCCGCAAGAGTTCCTTGCGGCACTCCTTGCGTACCTCCTCCTTGTTGTGTTCCTCGGCGAGCAGCGCGTGTCCCTCCTGCGCGGCCTGCGCGTGCGCCGCGTCCACCAGCGGGCGCAGCGCCGCCGCTCCCAGCGGCTTCAGCAGCACGTACATGCGCCGCAAGTCCTCCCTGCAACACACGTAGCGCACGCGTCAGCAAGGTGCAGTATGGCACAGCACACGCGCGGTACGTACCGGGCGGAGGGGTCGGCGTGCAGCGGCTGCAGGTGCGCCGCCAGCGCCGCGCGCTCGTAGCACGCGGGTACGTACCGGGCGGAGGGGTCGGCGTGCGCGCGCAGCAGCAGGTGCGGCGCGTGCGCGTGCAGCGGCTGCAGGTGCGCCGCCAGCGCCGCGCGCTCGTAGCACGCGGGTACGTACCGGGCGGAGGGGTCGGCGTGCAGCGGCTGCAGGTGCGCCGCCAGCGCCGCGCGCTCGTAGCACGCGGGTACGTACCGGGCGGAGGGGTCGGCGTGCGCGCGCAGCAGCAGGTGCGGCGCGTGCGCGTGCAGCGGCTGCAGGTGCGCCGCCAGCGCCGCGCGCTCGTAGCACGCGGGTACGTACCGGGCGGAGGGGTCGGCGTGCAGCGGCTGCAGGTGCGCCGCCAGCGCCGCGCGCTCGTAGCACGCGGGTACGTACCGGGCGGAGGGGTCGGCGTGCGCGCGCAGCAGCAGGTGCGGCGCGTGCGCGTGCAGCGGCTGCAGGTGCGCCGCCAGCGCCGCGCGCTCGTAGCACGCGGGTACGTACCGGGCGGAGGGGTCGGCGTGCGCGCGCAGCAGCAGGTGCGGCGCGTGCGCGTGCAGCGGCTGCAGGTGCGCCGCCAGCGCCGCGCGCTCGTAGCACGCGGGTACGTACCGGGCGGAGGGGTCGGCGTGCGCGCGCAGCAGCAGGTGCGGCGCGTGCGCGTGCAGCGGCTGCAGGTGCGCCGCCAGCGCCGCGCGCTCGTAGCACGCGGGTACGTACCGGGCGGAGGGGTCGGCGTGCGCGCGCAGCAGCAGGTGCGGCGCGTGCGCGTGCAGCGGCTGCAGGTGCGCCGCCAGCGCCGCGCGCTCGTAGCACGCGGGTACGTACCGGGCGGAGGGGTCGGCGTGCGCGCGCAGCAGCAGGTGCGGCGCGTGCGCGTGCAGCGGCTGCAGGTGCGCCGCCAGCGCCGCGCGCTCGTAACACGCGCGCGCGGCGCTGCGGGACGACACGTGCAGGTAGCGCGACACCAGCGCCTCCTCGCGCTCCAGACCTAAGCACAACCACATTTTTTTTTTTAAGGTTCACATACTGAATTATGAAAAACACATGGAATCATCTATCCCCTTACAACTCTTTATTTAGACTGTACCGAGGCCTTCGATATGATCGACCATGACCAATAACCAATTCTTCAATTCTAACTCTTCAATAGGAAATTAAGAGACAATTTGCTAAGATGATTTTTTTCTTAAATTAGAAACAATTTGAAATTATTGTTTTATTTGAATTTAATTATTTTTTAATATGTGGTGTTCCTCAAGGGTCGATGCTGGGACCTTTACTATTTATAATATACTAATTACATTTATTTTGTTGCTCTTTTAATATTATTACATCTACTAGGTACTTCAGCTCAACTAGTGCAGGAGGTAATGTTTAGAATTGCAAGTTAGCATGAGTATCAAGGAGATCAAAAAGGGTGAAATACATCTCTTGTACGTTTGCTCGCCAGGTGCAGTGATTGTTTCACTGAAGTATACAAAAGGAGCCTCTTTCTTTCTCCTCACACAAAAGAAGTACCAGGCAAGCATAAGTTAGGAGATAGCGGAGCGGCTGCGTGTACCTTCCAGCACTTGCTGCATGTAGTTGGAGACGGTGGTCTGGTGCAGCAGCTGCTGCGCGTACTGCGCGTGCTGCGCGCTCGCCGCCGCCAGGTACGGCTCCAGCACCAGCGCCTGGTAGCGGGCCAGCGGCGCGCGGCAGCGGTACGCACCCACCTGCGGGGAGCATGCCGTCAGTACCGTGTGTGTGTGTGTGCGTGTGTGCGGGTGCGCGTGTGTACTCACGTGCACGGTGGAGAGCACGGCGCGGCGCACGGTGTCTGCGCGCGCGGGCTCGAGCGGGTAGGCGCGCGCCTGCGCCAGGGCCGAGCACACGCGCGCCGACAGCGCCGCGCCCACGCCCCCGCCGCCGCCGCCCAGCAGCACGCGCTCCCAGATCTCTAGTCCCAGCTCACCCACCTGCATCAGAACACACGAACTACTTTACAGAAGGGCAAGCCCCACTTCATTTACAACATTTCGTTTCACCTATTTCTCTCTCTTTTGTATGGAGAAAAGATGAGACAGCGAAAGTACGTTACGTAGAGCACTGGTGGTCTAGTGGTAGTGGCCCCGCCTTCCGATCCGAAGGTCGCGGGTTCAAATCCACTCGTGTACCAATGAGTTTTTCTATCGAAAAAATTATGTGCACTATGGCAGTACTCTCAAAACGGTGAAGGAAAACATCGTGAAGAAACCGGCGTGTTGTAGAACCTAAAAAAGTTCGAGCAACACGTGTCAAGGGTCACGCAAAAAGGGCCCACCAGCGGCCTACTTGCGGAAAAAACCTGCCCGCACATCAAGTGCGCATGATAAACTTGCCGAACTTAGTACGTTACGTAGAAACGATCGAAACTAGTGGTTGTCTCACAAATCTCAAAAAAGAGAGATACGAAAACAACATTTGGTAGACGAAATGTTGTAAATGCACTGGGATTTGCCCTTTAGATAACGATGATTGCCGATGATGGACCTAGTTCCAACGAGAGAAACGAACAAATAACATTGCTCGAAAATAACGATCCCAAAATATCGCGCACAATAATTAGTGAGTCTTAAGCGCTACGAAGACATGTGGATCAGACGAGAGCTAAAGTGAGAGTGACTCGTGATTTCGTTCGCCTTTTTCTATATCCATGCCTTTTCAACAAGCTCGGTGGTGTGGAGGGGCAAAAGCGCTCGACAAACTAACACCATTTAAGTCGACGTTAGACTTACGCGTAAGCAAGAGAAGGTCAAGGAGGAAACAAAGATAAAACTGCTTTCATTACCCTGTTTGGAGTAAGTTCAAGTTTAAGCGGATACCATTCGGACTCAGAAACGCACCTTCAAAGTTTTAGCTAGCCGCGCATAGAGTGAGTGAGAATCAGCATCGAAAACCTAAAAATGGTGTCTACGATCGTGCAATATGCGCTCACCTCCAGCTGGCGGGACTCGTGCTCGGAGGTGGTGACGGTGGCGGCGGATCCGTAGATGATCTCCGCATCTGACACCTGCATTAAAACCTTCAGTTAAATTTGACCCAAAATGTTTATGCTTTATTTACTTTTATTTTTCTCTCGGTCTATAATACCTTTATGATTGTAATTGGTGTCCACCGTTATAATTAAAGTTAATCAATAAATACAAATATAAAACATATTCTCAAGGCAGCTCAATTACCATTAGTTATTGACGAATAACTTTATTAAAATCAAAATTTAAAACTCATTATTTACTTTTGTTCATAATAATATCTATGAATAGGTCTTCAAAAATGATGTTGAGATTTCTAATAATTTTTCTAAACTGAATAGTTTGCGCGAGAGACACTTCCAAAGTGGTAAAATGTGTGTGCCTCCCCCCTATAACTTCTCAAATAAGAGAATGATAAAAACTAAAAAAATATATGATGTACATTACTATGCAAACTTCCAACGAATTTGGTTTGAACGAGATCTAGTAAGTAGTTTTTTTTTATATGTCATAAATCGTAAGCCGCAATTTATCACTACAAGAACTTTTATATTATGTTACTTGCTGCTACGGAACCCTTCATGGGCGAGTCCGACTCACACTTGTCCGCTTTTTAGAATAGTGTTAATAATGAAGTAAGCAGTACAGTTACCTTCTGCCTCTTGACGTGTTGCAGGTTGAGGTAGGAGTAGAGGCAGTTGAGGTAGGCCACGCCCTGACTGTACTGCTGCCACGCCGACACGTATCTACAACACATGCATACATACAACACATATAGATACAGGGTTATTGGTAATTAGATAAGAAACCAGCTAAGGGCTCTACAACTTTTGCCAAAAATCAATACACTTGCCAAAAAAAATATTTTATGTTTTGGTCATGCTCTCTAACACTTTTTAGCTCTGTATAGCGTAGAGCGTAGACGCTTCATAGTAATGGCCGGTGACTACCCGCAGAGGCTACCCGCTTCCCGCGCGCTCCTTTCATTGAGATTGCCGCCGCGCCGCGCCACGGGGCATAGAGTTACAATTATTTAGAGTGCCAAGTTTGTTATTTTTAGTTTTGCGCTTTCACTCATATAATAGTCAGAATCATCCCTTAAAATCAATTAATTGTACATCAGTCGTAACAACGAAAACAAAAATCCAAACTTAAAATTAAACGGATAGGGAGACGAAAACCCGTATGACTTGTATCGGCGACAAATATGCTAACCGTACTGATGCGACAGGGCGCTCGCGGGGAGGGGAGCGGGGAGGGAGCGGGAGGGGAGGGGTGCTCCCTGAGCGCGGTGCAGGTGCACGGTAGGTACCTGGTCAGTAACCCGTCATCCGGGTCATCGCTGTCGAGGGGGGTGTTGCCTATCACTTTCTGCAGGATACCTGACACGTGGTCTTCCAGGAAATTCCTGAAATAATAAAAAAAAGAAATTGTTTATTGCAGGTACAAAAGAAAAGACGCGCTCCACCGTGCGCACTGGTGGTGTGTGTGGGAGGGTGTGTGCGGGTGTGTGTACTTGGTCTCGTCGTATAGCCTGTCGGCGAGGGGCTCCGGGTGCGCGACGCAGAGCGCGTACACGTCGGAGAAGCGCCGGTTCCACCGTGCGCACTGGTGGTGTGTGTGGGAGGGTGTGTGCGGGTGTGTGTACTTGGTCTCGTCGTATAGCCTGTCGGCGAGGGGCTCCGGGTGCGCGACGCAGAGCGCGTACACGTCGGAGAAGCGCCGGTTCCACCGTGCGCACTGGTGGTGTGTGTGGGAGGGTGTGTGCGGGTGTGTGTACTTGGTCTCGTCGTATAGCCTGTCGGCGAGGGGCTCCGGGTGCGCGACGCAGAGCGCGTACACGTCGGAGAAGCGCCGGTTCCACCGTGCGCACTGGTGGTGTGTGTGGGAGGGTGTGTGCGGGTGTGTGTACTTGGTCTCGTCGTATAGCCTGTCAGCGAGGGGCTCCGGGTGCGCGACGCAGAGCGCGTACACGTCGGAGAAGCGCCGGTTCCACCGTGCGCACTGGTGGTGTGTGTGGGAGGGTGTGTGCGGGTGTGTGTACTTGGTCTCGTCGTATAGCCTGTCGGCGAGGGGCTCCGGGTGCGCGACGCAGAGCGCGTACACGTCGGAGAAGCGCCGGTTCCACACGTTGCGTTCCACCGTCCGCAGCGCCACCACGCCCGCCACCTACCATTACATTAATCAGTTATTACCTTACTATTCTAGTGGCTTACAATACTTGTTATTGGTAGGTGCCTATCTCACATGAGGTGGTAATAGCTGCACATTACTCTAGCGCTGACCGTTATTGAGCACAACTCAAAAATAAGGTACCTGAAGCAGGCTGATATGTAAAGTAATTTTGAAAAGTAATACAATCACTTATTGTATGAACACTATCTGTACAATGTACTTTGTTATTTATTTACTAAAAATCATTATTTTAGGAAAGCTTGTTTGTAAAGTACTCGCTATATTTATCCTGACTTTAATTACCAACAACTGCTACTGTGGGCGCGTGCCAAATTTAATTTGCCACTAAAAGAAAGGACAATGACTTAAAAAAACTACTCGTATATTTCTACAGGTGACATAAACATAACTGTTAGTAACAGCTGTTTTTCTTCAAAACAAATAAATAATTAATCCGCCCCACCATCTTTGTCAAATTTCTCTTGAACCTCTGTAGTACAATTTTTTTTAATCAACGTACAAAACCGAACTATTCTAGTACCTTCTATTGGTTTAACATGCATTGAAATTAGAGCTTGTGATGTGGCTGGGAAGTATCACACAATATTTGAATGTGCCTCCGACTCTCTTAGATATCCTCAAAGAATGTGGAGTATATACATATCTGAAGATACCTACCACATCTAGGAGTGAAGTCATTAAACAATTTTTGTATTCCTTTTTTTGTAATATTCAAATATTCCAACAACCCAACATTTCTTGCTTTTATAATATTCATCATGAACCTATACGAGTCCACTGCTGGACGTAGGTCTCTCCCAAGCCATGCCACTGAACCCAGTCTTTGGCTCTTCTCCTCCAGTGCTTACCGGCAACATTTCGCAGATCGTTGTTTTATAATATTAGTAGGATAATAAGAGATTTTTTTAATTAAAATCTTCGTGAATATGTGATATTTCATAGTGGTTTACTAACGGTTTCCTTGAGGTTAGCCCACGTCTCCTGGAAGTCCACGTTTCTGGGCTTGAGGGACATCATCAGGAACTATGTCAATGAACCTGGAACAAACACACACATAGGGAATCCCAACGCTTGCTGTACAGACCAAACAGAATAAGTTTTAGCATATTTAGACCCTGCAAGTGTCTATTAAACAACAGAGTAAAACAACCATAAAATAATCAAAGGCCATTCAATTTTTTTTTGAATTATGGATTCCTGCAACTCATGAACACAATCCCTTTGTTTCAGGTCCCTGCTCGTCCGAACCGGGAAGCGACCAGCGCTGGGACCTTCCTGAGGTCACTAAACACGCTATGTCAGGGACACCACACCACAATAACAAATTTCTAGAATGTACAAGTGAAGATACCTACCGATTCACAACAATATCTGCAATGTTTTGAGGCGCAAGGCACTTGGCAAGTTGTCAAGTGTACTCAAAGAATAGCGCGAGACGCCTGCTGGCTGAGAGAACCGAAAATTACTCAGCAAATCACACCAAAACATAAATAGTGACACAACCTATAGGGAAACTCACTGTCGAACCAGTAAAAAGCAACCTTACAGAATGCAATAGCGTCTGGAGGTAACACTTGATTAAATTCAGTTTTACTGAAAATATTTTACGACTTATTTTCGATCAAAATAAACTTTGGGAAAGCAAATCCAATCGATGGACTCAATCGCGCATTCTCTCGTAATTTCGTTTTTAATTCCTTGCTCATGCTGGATGACAGTGACATTGGCTGACTTGACGTCTTTCAAACGTCAACGTCAATGAGTAGCACAAACTGTGACATTCCGTCTTACAGGCAGCCACTGCGCCTTTAGAGCAATGAGTATTAACGCTGCGCAAGACTTTGGAGGATAGATATTATAAATTGCTCAAACACTGCGCCACGCCCCGCGAGTTTCTGGGCTCACCTGACTCTTCGCACAATCTTCGTGAGGCAATGTTGGAGTGCGCTAAAATCGTAGAGCGACTTCGCATGTGGGCGGCCCTGCAGGCAGCCGTACTAGATCACGCGCTATGAGGAGCCACCGCTAGTCATAGAGACCAACGAAAGGCCAAACACAAGGAAGGTACTCGGGAAGAAGCCATGAGGCTTGCGAGTTGTAGCTCGCAAAGTTGCACTGCAGCTAGAAAAAAAGGGCCTGGTTAATGTACGGCCAGTTAATGTACACCCAGATAAAACGAATCTACTTTTTGTCGACTGTGAAATTGATAAGGCCAATGTACACTGTCGTAGATGAATATTTCGATTGTAACTTTTTTTATCTAGAGATGGATAGGTAAATTGTCCTAAACGGGACAGCATTTTTACGGTATTGAAAAAAACATTTTGGGAAACTGCGAGGGCCGCTGCCGCAGCACGCTCGCTCTGCTCGCTCGTCTTGTGCGTTTTTTGTATGTTCTATTTTAACCTAACCTATCCAAGTTGGATCCGCCCTATAAAGTGTCAAGGACAGGGTAGAACAAAAAAGCAAAAATTCATTTTAGGGTTCCGTAGCCAAATGGCAAAAACGGAACCCTTATAGATTCGTCATGTCTGTCTGTCTGTCCGTCTGTATGTCACAGCCACTTTTCTCCGAAACTATAGGAGCTACACTGATGAAACTTGGTAAGTAGATGTATTCTGTGAACCGTATTATGTAGTATTATGTAGTATTATGTAGTATGTAGGATCTCGGAAATTCCGAGATCCTGAATGTAATTACAGGGGGGTGCAAACAGGGGTTTTCGGGGACGATAAATCGATCTAGCTAGGATTCATTTTTAGAAAATATCGGCTTTTCCCAGATAAGAACATTTTTTATTTAATTACCTAATTTAATTAATTAGAACGGTCTGGGAACCAATTACACTAATTAATAGGTAAATTACATTTTGTCATTCTAATTACACTAGTTGGTAACCGAGCTTCGCTCGGAGTTTTTTTCGTTAATTTGTATTTTTAAGAAATCATAAGAGTCATATTATCATTTTTACTGGTTTATTCTTACTGAACAACTAAATCTACTGGACATGCTTGCAGTTAATAGATGGCAGGAGCAGTCACATATTATTATTCAGTTTATGTTTAATTATTGAACTAGGAAAGAAATAATCATTTTATTAAAATGAATCCTAGCTAGATCAATTTATCGCCCCCGAAAACCCCTGTATACAAAATTTCGTGAAAATCGTTGGTGCAGTTTCCGAGATCCTAAATATATATATATATATACAAGATTTTCTCGTTTAAAGGTATACTAGCAGTTGGTGCCCGAGCTTCGCTCGGTATTTTTTTTTGGTAAACTTTTGTTGTGAATTATATTTAAATACGAATTACTTACATACTGATTAAATATTAATATTTTTCGATCATACCGACATAATAATAAACTCCACTACTCGTCAATAGATGGCGTTCTCTGTCCCACTAACTCATGACTTAATCAACAGATGGCGCTAGGAGTAATGTTTTTATGATAAAGTTGATTATTTACTTTACAATACATTTTCTAAAAATTAATCCAAGCTAGATCGTTTTAGCGTCCCCGAAAACCCCTGTATACTTAATGTCATGAAAATCGTTGGCTCAGTTTCCGAGATCCTAAATATATATATATATACATATACAGGGTGTAATCGTTAAGTGTGCACAGGCGATTATTCCGTAACTATTGCAGATATCAAAAAACTTTAAACTGATATCGAAAGTACTTTACCTAATGAGTAAAATGACATTAATAACTTTTTAAAAATAAAACGAGAAATATCCAAAAAAATTACATTAATCACTCCCATACATTTTATTTCTTAGTAAGTACAAAATTTTGTGTTCAAAGCATATGTTCGAAGTGACGTCCTCCTTGTGCAATACAATGACGAGCTCTATTTACAGTTTTTAAATGAACTTTCCTTAACATTTGCGGAGTAATTAAAGCAATTGCACGACGTACACGATTCTGTAACTCTTCTAGGCTGTGTACTCTCTCAGCGTACACGTGGTCTTTGACAAATCCCCATAGTATTAGTATTATTAATCTACACGTGTATCTACTTGAAATTCATTAATACCTTCATATCGTACATAATTATAAAATGACAAGGGTAAAATGAGTAGGTACTATTTCACTTAAAATAAGGAAACTAAAACCTTTCTACTATCTCATACTAAATGTATGGGAGTGATTAATGTAATTTTTTTTGATATTTCTCGTTTTATTTTTAAAAAGTTATTAATGTCATTTTACTCATTAGGTAAAGTACTTTCGATATCAGTTTAAAGTTTTTTGATATCTGCAATAGTTACGGAATAATCACCTGTGCACACTTAACGATTACACCCTGTATACAAGATTTTCTCGTTTAAAGGTCAAAAATAAGATAATAATAATAATAAGATAACATACAACTTTAACGTAATATCATTACTCCTAGCGCCATCTATTGCTCAGAAGCAAAAACCAAGCTCTGTGAGAACCTGAGAACTCACAGAAAACGCCATCTTTTGACGAGTTTTGGAACTAAATGACTACGTAAACACGATTTAGTAGCGAGATGCCTACTATAGCACTTAGCCAAATTTTACATATTCTCACACACAGGTCACAAGTTCCGGAAGTTTCTATCTCATTGCACTCGTGATTTTTTTTTAAATAACCATTTCTTATTTTTTAATTATTATGTAGTATGTTAGTAAGATCGAAAAATATGATTTTATCATTCATACGTTATTAAAAAATACCGAGCAAAGCTCGGTCACAAACTGCTAATTGTATTTTTTACGTATATATTTACAAAAAAAAAAATGTATGCAAGTAGTATATCAGCTATCTGGTTCCCATAGTACAAGCTCTGCTTAGTTTGGGGCTAGATAGTGTTGAGTGGATTGTCTAAAATATTTACTTATTTATTTATAATACTAACTTTAGATAAATAAATAAATATCACACAACACTATCTAGCCCCAAACTAAGCAGTGCTATGGAAACCAGATAGCTGATATTATACTACTTTATATAGATTTTTTTAAATATTACACCCAGACAGAGACCAAACATTCTGTGTTCACCACACAAACATATTTGTTCTCGGTGGGGATCGAACCCACGACCTACGGCGCAGAAGGCAGAGCTACTACCAACTGAGCTGAGAGGCCAGTCATTTATGAAAATAAAAGACAAGGATAAGTATGATGTACTTTAACATTTATTTTGTGTTAGAATATAAAATTAGTACGCTAATGAACGCGACTTTTCGTGAACGCAGCTTGCGTAGCGCCATCTATGTTTGTTTGTAGTGTGTGCTAATGTGTACTAAAGAAAGATGGCTACAGTAGTTATACAGAAGAATAAATATTATTAAATTAAAGAGTGTTCATCAATCCTGTCCTGCAGCCCCTATACAGGGTTATTCATAATTAGCTGCAAATACTCAGGAATTAGGTTCAACAAATAAAATAAAAAATATTTATGAAATGATTTTTTTTAAGTTTTGTTATGAAAATCCCGAGAAAATCGATAAAGGAATCATTGTCGCCTGACCTATTTTGACCTTTGATCCGCGCCCGCGCGCCGTGAGTGACACTCTGCGTTCAGTCACCGCCTGGGTGGGTCATCGTCCTGTTCTCCGTGGCAATCATTATGCAATAGCCGTAAAGAAATTAATAAAAATAAAATTTTGATACAAAAACTTGAAAAAAATATTGATCAAATTTAAAAAAAAAAAATTCATACATATTTTTTATTCTATTTGTTGAACCTAATTCCTGAGTATTTGCAGTTAATAATGAATAACCCTGTAAAGAAGGCTACATTCCTTCTACTATAAAATTGATATTGACAAAAGAAGAAGATTTATAAAAAGTCTGGAGTCTGGATTTATTATCTATTATCTGGAGATTATTATCTGGAGCTCAAAATAATGACTACCGCTAAACATCAGGTGGATTTTTTTATAAAAAGACTAGGAAAAATTTAACAAAATATTATTATTAAATATATCTGGAGCTCAAACAACTGGCAACCGCTCAACATCAGGTGGAAATCTTGATAAAAGGGCTAAGAGAAATTTCAACTTAATATTTTTTTTCTTAATTTATCTGGAGCTCAAAAAAGTGACTACCGCTCAACGTCAGGTGGAAATCTTTATAAATGGACTTAGAAAAATTTGTAGCCAGTTTTTTGACCTCCAGATAATTAAAGAAAATAGTAGATTGTGTCATAACATAAGGGACCAAAATAATATATTTAGGGCGAGAGCGATTTTTTGAATCCAGAGCGAAGTGAAGGATCCTAGAGTAGGATCCCGAGCGTAGCGAGGGATTCAAAGTACGTCGCTCGAGCTTTAATAATTTAGGTACCGTGTGGCACACTCTGCTTTTCGTCCCCCTCTAGGAGAAAATTAAATAAGAGATGCTTTTTGTAGAAGAGAATTTATATTTAAATACTTAATAATATGTTACAAAAATCTTGAAAACCCGAGAATAATAGACAAAAATAGGCAAGAATAGGCAAGAATAGACAACAATATACAACAATATACAAGAATAGAAACATATCCTAAATGAGTGCATTAAGAGACTGCTTATATTTATTTTTATTATTATATTTTTTTTAGTTTTTACTTTAACAAGAGATAGTAAAGATAAGCGAAAACTGTCTTCATAACAACACATTAGCTTAAAACCCTCCTCCTGCCTGCTACAGACTGCTAAATGACAGTAACATTTGAAAATCAAACTACTCCTTCAGGGAGTAGTTTGATTTTCAAATGTTACTGTGACTAAATCCTATCACTTATTTTGCTCAAATAATGTAGATCCGAATTGGTTAATGAATACATACATTGAATAACTTTAAATACTTACCTACTTAATAAATAATATTGTAACTATGAGTTACTTAGGGGAATAATTACCTAGGTAGTACATACTATCCAGGGTTGGTGATGTGCCTACCTCGAGTCCGGTTCGGCCACTAATCAAAAGCTATGTTATTTGATTAAACCTACGGGTGGGGTGATAGCTTGGGACCTCCTTGCCATCTGTAGGCCTACCATGAGCTCTGTCTGGCTCTGGTTTTAGGTCTGTGTGAGTGCTCACCATTGCATTATACTGTGCGTGTGACGTTTCGACGTAGGATTTATATAGACAGAACTCACACAGACCCAAAACCAGAGCCAGACAGAGCTTGTGGGAGGCCTACTGGTGGAGAGCATCTGGTGACGATGACAGGCCCTGGGCGCTGCAGGTGGCGCCCGCGCCCGGCAGGTAGGTACTGCTGCGAGCGCCGCGCCCGACCTTGGGGCGGAACCGGCGCCGGAGCCTGGCTCACTCGTCCACGTAGCGATCCTCAATGAACGGGGTGAGGATGCTCCTTGGGACGGCACCAGCGGGTCAATCCCAGGAGGTCTGAGGGCCCGTATCCGAAGGATGGCTCCGGGGGGCTCAGAACAGCCTCTCCTGATCAACAGAAAGAAAGTAATACGCGCCAGTATCGACTAACGAGTCCTGTCCACCAAAAATAAGGTTATCAGACTTACTTGAGGCGGTCAATTTGGCGTAAACTCTTCACGATTAGTACCGCAGTTATTGTCCTAGCATGGACCATCACATCAACAGAAATTCGTAGTAATATCGAAGAGCAGAGAAATCAAAAACTCTCCCGCGAGAATCGTCCTTTCGCCAAAGGCTGGACACTAAATAAATAATCGATCTCTGAAAACAAACAAATCATTGAAATCGATATCGCCCTGCAAGCAAACAGTCAGTGTTGCCGTTTTTTATTTTGAGAAAATGCTAGAACTTGCTCCAAATAATGCTAAAAAATGCTATTTTTGTATTTAAAAATGCTAAAAAACATGCTAAAATTCTAATTTTGTTATTAACATTTCTGTGTACAATTTTTTGGTAGAACAGTAGCCTAATATGTTATTCTAGGCTCTAAAGTATCGTTACGCACCAAATGTTAGCAAAATCCATCCAAAAGCCAATCCTTAAACTCGCCTATCTTCTCCCATTCTTCGCGATAATGTTGCTCATATTTTAGGAGGCATACTCTCACTTCACATTCACAAATCACATTGAATGAATTTATTCAAGAGTCAAGTGGGGTTCGGACGCGAAACGTTCGTTACGTAAAAACAATCAGAAACTAATTTCAGGGAAGTCCCTGATCATACCTCAATGAAAACCATAGATAAAAAATAATGTATCTGGTCGGTCTCTATTAAATAATCTTTTGACATTGACTTTTTATTTGAAATGCCAAAATATGCAATATGCTAAATGCAAAATTTATATGCTAAAGAGTCATGAAATATGCTAAATTTAGCACTAAAAATGCTAAAACGGCAACAGTGCAAACAGTGGAACCCACTGTTTGCTTGCAGGGCCCAAACAATCCCACCACAGACTGTATCCCACAGTACAGTGGATTATTGGGAGGCGATAATGTACATCACGTTATTGTAAGCACCGTTATTATTGATGCTAGTTAAGTCACATGGACACTAGAGCAATTCAACCATTGATTTTTACTTATTTGTTCTGGCACTGGATACATAGGTATACATAACCTTGATACATTATAGAGATCCGACTTGGATAGGTTATGTTTTAACAATAGAAATACGCACATGATGAGCGAGCACAGCGAGCGTGTTGCGGCAGCGGCTACCGCAGTGCCAGGAAATGTGTTTTAAATACCCTCAAAGCTGTCTCCTTTAAGACAATTATTATTAATCGCTAGAAAAAAAAAAAGTAATTGTCGTTTGCGTCGTTTAATGCTATAGTAAACACGGGCCTTAACAATTTCATAGCAGAATAAAAGTGGAATCGTTCTAACTGGACGTACATCGTACATTAACCAGACCCAAATTGTTGCCAGCTACCGTCTTTTAGTTTCCCTTTAACATACAAGCTTTAACCCCATGGATTTACTATTAGATGCCTCTTCCCTGTTTAACCCTGTTTGACAAAAGTGACAAATATGTCAAAAAAGCGGCAAAGTAAGCTTCCCTAAATTATCCCTATTTTTCCCTATTCTTTTCAATTTTTTTTTTTTTTTTTTTTTTTTTTATCTCGGTGAAAGGAAACTTCAAATGGAGAGGCGCGAAAGTTTGAACAGGAACAAGTTTACATGGTTAGGTTAGGGTTTTTTGTTAGGTTAGACTTTTTTATTAGGTTCACTTGGTTTGTTAGGTTTTTTTTTTTTTTTTTTTTTTTTTTTTATTTCTCGTTCCTTTGACGAAATCAAAGACATTTTTATCGTTTATTTCTATCTACGGGACTTGGGGCTACAGTCTTATCGTACCCACTTGGGGTCTAGGGGGGGTTCTTAATTCTAGTTACATGTTATCTTATTGTTTATATCTATTTTATACACAATCTTGCTTAATTTCTATACATTATCTTTTAACTTTTAATTTCTACTGTAATACACTTTTAATTTCAAATATTTCTTATGCTATGAGTTTATATATGCTGTTTATATATATTACATAATATATATTCACCATATTTTATGTATCTTTATTTCTTTTTATTACACTTTCTGCTATTTTTGTACAGTATTCCATTAATACATTCCTTTTCTTTTTATCTGCCATCAGTGCGCTTACATTTTTAGCCTCTAATTTACACTCAAGCTTTTGTTCTGCCTCATACCTCCTTAATCCGTCTACAGGGCATTCAAATAGAATGTGCGGCACTGATTCACTCACGCCTAGTTCGCAGACGCATGATGGGTTCTCCTTACATTTGAAACGGGTCAAATATTCGGAGAACCCACCATGTCCTGTCATTATTTGCGTCATAGTACTAGTCAAGTCAAGTTGTCTTACAGTCTTAAAAGCGTGGTTTGCGTCTGGGAAAAACATTTTGGTAATATTTGCTGTTTCACCTGTTTTGTAACGATCATTCCATTTGACAAGAGTTTCCAGTCTTATCTGTCTCTTGACGTAGGAGACTGGGCAATATTCGTAATCTGGGATCCTTTTACTTTTCAGTGCTGCATCCTTGGCAAGCTGATCCGCCCGTTCATTCCCTTCCAAGCCGGCGTGGGCCTTGATCCAGAACAAGGAAACAACCTTATTCTGGGTCAAAGCCCCTCGGAGGTTGGTACGAGTTTCCACGGCTAGAGGATGTGTGGAGCCTGCGTTGCTTACTGTCTGAAGTGCTGCTCTTGAGTCGCTGAATATTCCGAAACTCCTCTCCGGACGTTTGAGTATTTCGTTCGTGGCTTTGCAGATAGCCAGGAGTTCGGCCTGATATACTGTGCAGAATGCTGGCAGCTTCAGCTTGAGGGTTTTTGTCTCGGCTTCTTCGTTCCATAAGGACAAAGCAGCTCCGACTTTTCCCTCAATTTTGCTGCCATCTGTAAACATTCTGACATCGTGGTGGTTGCGACTATCCACAGCCTCCTGGTCGATCAGGTTCACGAACTCTAGGTTCATACGATCTGCTGGATGAGGAGACTCTGCGTAGCGTACCATTCTTTCCACCTCTCTGTCTGCCAGTACTGGCAGGGGCACCCCTCGCTTGGCCTGGTACAAAGCGGCTGCCTCTTGTATTCTCAAATCAAGCGGGAGTATCCCCGCCAGCACTAGAGCAGAGTTTAAGGATACGGTCCGGTACGCCCTCGTCAGCTTTTGAGCGAATCCTCGTTGCACCGCGTTCAACTGCTTTTGTATGCCTATTTTCTTGGTTTCCTGTGCCCAGACACTCGCAGCGTACATTATTGTAGGCTCAACTGCTGCTACGTAAATGGTCCGAACGACTTCAGGGTGAAGCCCCCAACTGACCCTGGCGGCTGTGGCTAGCTTCTTGTAGATGTTGAGAGCTTTCTTACACACATTCGCCGCATGGTTGTTGAAGGTCAGTTTGTCATCTATCGTTACACCCAGTATTTTTATTTCTCGAGACATTTCAATGCCGACCCCGCCCATCCTCAGCAGTGGTGTGTCGAACTTCAGCTTTCTTGTAATGACCATAGCGTTAGTTTTATGTGGTGCAAATCTAAGCTTATTTTCGACACCCCACCACTGAACATAGGCAAGGGCGGCATTGGCCTGTTCCTGAACTTCCTGTGCCGTTTTTCCATCAAAGACTAGAACCACATCATCGGCAAACGCCTGGCAGTAGTCTCCCCTACGTTCAAGACCCTTAAGAAGAGAGTCCAGGAGCAGGTTCCATAGTATGGGCCCACCTATAGATCCCTGGACACATCCCTTGTTGGTTCTCTTTATGTGTTCTTGTCCAGCGTACCTCACTCTTACCTTGCGATCTTGTAGATAGCTGTCCAGGAGCCTTCTAACGTTCACGGGACATTTTTCTTCCGCCAGTCTGGTTCTTATGGCTGGCCACCACGCACTATCGAAGGCTCCCTCTATGTCCAATGAAACCATGGTGATCAGCTTTTTCTGACTTAGTTTGGCTCGTATGTACTGCATTAGGTCATAGAGGGAGTCCTCCGTGCTTTTCTGGGGCATGAATCCATACTGGCAGGTGGTCAACTTTGGAATAATATGCCACTTTATGCGTCCAACCAACATCTTTTCAAGAATTTTTCCCATGACCGGTAGAAGGCCGATGGGTCTGTATGCTTTGGGGTCTGTATAGTCCTTTTTCCCCGGTTTCCTCAGTACAATGACTGTTGCCTCCTTCCATATGGTCGGGAAGTGATGCAACGTCAGGCATTTGTTGGCAAGAGTGAGGTAGATTTCTGGGTTTTGTGCTATCACCTTACTGCAGATGTCTGCCGTAAGGCCGTCCATTCCCGGGGCTTTCTTAGGATTGAAACTTTCCACCGCGGTTTTCAGCTCTTCCATAGTAAATGGTGGGTCATGGTGTTCATCATGAACCCAGTCGTTTACTCGGTTCGCTTCTGCTCGTGTACGGCGGTGGTCTTCGTTATCCTGACTTTCCAAGTCCTCCGGGTAGAATGTGTTAGCCAATAACTCCGCCGACTCCTTGACACAGAGCACCTTTTTGTCTTTCACCAGGGGGATATCCTCCTGCCTCTTGGTCGTCCTACCTATAACTCGATATATCCCCTCCCACAATCCCTCCCTATCCTGTTTGCTGCAGAACTCCTTCCAGCTTTCTGTTTGTGCCTTCTTAGCTTCTGTCTCATATCTTTCTTTTGCTTGCAGGTACGCATCGACGACCATACTCCTTCGGACCGGCGCTGCACATCGGATTCGACGTTTCCTGGTTTTGACTTCCTTCTTCAGCTTCTCGAGATGATCGGACCACCACGGCAAGGTAAGTTTTGTAACTGTTTTTAGTTTTGGTATACAATCATTGCATGTATCTACTATTGTTTTTATGTATGTTTCTACTTTTTTATCTAGTTCTATTTTGCAATCTATTTTCCCTATGTCCTCATTATTAATTTTATTTTCCTCTCGCAATTGGGCGAATTTCTCATGAAATTCGCTCCAATTAGCTTTCTTGCTATTGAAAATTCTAGTGGTTCTATTGATACTAGTCCCTTTTGATTTGGTTAGCCTAATTTTAAATGTTATCGCGTTGTGGTCCGAACTTATCACTCCCTCGTTAACTTTCCAGTCTTCAACCAGGCTTAACATGTCCACCGTGCAGGCCGTGATGTCCACAAAGCTGGAGTACCTCTTGTTGCCTCTAATGGTATCGAAGGTCGGAGTGTCGCCGTCGTTGAGTATCTGCAAGCCTGTTTCTTCTAGAAATCCCGCTAGTTCCTCACCCTTTAGATCTATGACACTACTTCCCCACCAGGTGCTTTTCGCGTTCGCATCTCCCCCAACAATCAGGTGTCTCGGTTTTTCCTGCTCTTCTATCTTCCTCAGCTGCTCCAAGTACGGTTCTATGCTCGTCAAGTCGGGTTCGAAATAGAGCGAGGCAGCCACGATTTCCCAGGCACTTGTTTTCAACTTCACCACAACGATGTTGTTTGTGGTGAGATTTGGTAGTTGGATCACATCCATATCGTCATCAAAGACGGCTATTGCCGCCTTTATGATGCCATCCCCTTGGTTAGTGTTCTGGAAAATCCTGGCTCCCCCATAGGTTTTCATTCTGGCAATAGATCCAGTGTACGGTTCTTGAAGTAGCGCAAAGGCCATTTTCTTTTCGCTAGCCATTAGCATCATCTCGTGTGTCGCTAGTTCTTTACGCTGTAAGTTGGCTTGTGCTATGAGGTAGGCCTTTGCGCTGGCTGAGGAAGATTTTACGCCCGGGGCCACCTTAACACTGGTATGCTATGGTGGCCCGTGCTATAGTCTCCCACCTCTGCCTGATTGGGCATTCACCGCTGAATGCATTGTGGTCGACTTTATCGTGCTTGGCGCGCATGCAGTTGCAACACGTGGGGGCTGCTCCTGCAAGCCAATCTGCACAGTCCGTTTTCATATGCGGCCCCCCACAGTGGCTGCATTTCTCAATGGTGTCTTTGCAGAATCGACGACCATGACCGTAGCCCAAGCACAGTGAGCATTGTACTAGTGGCGACTGGTCTGCCACCTTCACTCGCTGTAGGTCAATCATGATCGACTCCGCATCGACTAACCGCTGCCACACTTTGGGGGGCACTCTCATAATCACACTGTTTGCTTGGGGGTTTCGCGATCGCTTCCTGTACATCACTTCCACCTTGTTGTCCTGTTCCCTGAGGTCCTTCAAGACCCTTTTATTCTGAGTCCACAGTGCTCCAATGATGTCCTGGTCACTGTTGTATTGAAGGACGTCTCTCAGTATCACTAGCGGATCTTTGTTTTTCACTTCTTGTACGTTTAGGTGCTCTTCCGCTCTTTTGAGCCGTTCTTTTACCTGGTCTCTGTCTTTTTCCGTTCTACAACCTACAATAACCTTCCTGTCCTTTCCTTTCCGTATTCTCTCAACTTCTATTCCTCCTTCTTTAGCTTTGACTACTTCCCTTATCCTGGTCAGTATTTCGTCCCCTGTCTCTTTCTCGTTCTTTGCTGTGACTACGACTGAATGTAGCGCGGTCTAACAAGGCAAATATTACCTAATGTAGAGTCAATGAGTAGTTTAAGAGGCCCTACCCTTTGTCAGTAAAGTCTTTAATTAATTCTAACAAAAAATATTTTTGACTCTACCTAGAGTCGGTCTCTATATTGTCCAGTATAGTCCAGTCAAAGTACAGGCGTAAGCAAAAAACCGCGTCCAATTTGGAAGCTTGGTTAAGGAGATACGGGCAATTGAAGTTTTCCAAGATGGCGGACAAAATGGCCGCCGATTCCAAAAACCCCCGTAGCTCCCTCAAATTAGCTCCTAGAAGCCTGGGACTTGGATTGTTGGTAATCTCTTGGCACAGCCAACCCTCTCCTAGCACTAGTTTTGTCCAAAAATCTGACTGATCCTGATTGAGTGCAGACCACCGTCGAAGCAAAGAGAAGGTGTTGCCTACGATGGCACAGAAAATCCCAGCCTTCTACGTCCAAAGGGGGCCAAGTTACGGCTATTTCAATAAAAAACAAGATGGCGTCCAAGATGGCGGATGGAACTTTGAGTGCCCGCCTGCGGCTCAATTTTGGTCGTAGAAAGCTGGGGTTTGGATCCTCGTGATGTCTCCGTTGTAACCTGTGGTCTCCCGGTGTCAAATTTGGAAATAAAAGTCCGACCCAAAAAAGGGTATTTTAGGGTGGTTTCGGGTAGAACCGGTCACAACGGTGCCACCACAAAAAATCCCACCTCAATGCGACGACAAATAACAGAGTTACAGTCAAATATAAATTTTCAAGATGGCTGCCAAGATGGCCGCCAAAAGTCTAACTTCGGCCCCTTTCGTCCGAATCGAGTCGTGTTTGGGCTTGTTTAAAAGAGCTAGACTCTTTGGTTTGTTAGGTTAGGTTAGGTTAGGTTAGGTTAGGTTAGGTTAGGTTAGGTTAGGTTAGGTTAGGTTAGGTTAGGTTACTCGTGGGATTTATTATGGAAAATATTAAACAAACAAATGATGATGTTGGCCGTTCCGGCCGTGGATTGGAGATTTGTGGTGCTTCGGCGCCGGAGAGCGCCGAGAAGGTGCGCGACGTAGTTTGCAGTCGTGTTTCTACACGACGCAATAACCGCTTCTCTCTTCTGGAGAGTGGTAGTGAGGAAGACGTAGTGCTGCCCATCGCAGGGACAGCTATGACGAAAAAACGGGAAAGAAGTCCGTTGAGTGAGAAGGGTAGAAAGGCTGCTTTACAGGGTCAGATGCAACCCAAAGTAGTGATAGAGCGGCTGTCGGAGTCAGACACCGACAGAAGCATGGAGACGGTGGCGTCTGGGAGTGACCCCATCCGTTTCTGGCGTAAACGACCAGGTCAGTCGGGTCCGGAAGCTTCGGAGTCTGACTCGGATGTAACGGGGACGGCTCTTGTCGACCCGATGGCCTTTCGGAAAGTAAAGAGAGGCAGGGGTCGCCCTCCAACGACAGGTGAATATGTTGGTCTAGCCAAGGCGCAAGCCCAGCTTAAGGCCCTTAGACAAGAGGCGGAACGTGATGAGGCTCAGCGGCAAGCTGAACGCGAGGTAGCTGCGCAGGTAGCTAGCCTGCAAGCTACGCGCCCTGTGGCCCCACCATCCCCTAAACAAGACAGTGGGCTTGCCTCCGACCTGGTCAAACAGGCAACCGAGGCGTCTGAGATAGTGTTAATGGTTGCCACGAAATCTGGCAACCTTAAAGGTACTTTTACTAGGGCCTTGAAAGAGTCGGCGGCGTCGATCCAAGCGGCAGTCAGGGCGCTTTATAATTGCTCAGTTTCTGAGGAGACAGCCAAGCTGCAGGCTGAAAACGCCCGCATGCGACAGGAGATGGTAGACCTGCGAAAAGAGCTGGGTGAGCTAAGATCTAATCTGATGCAAACCCAGGAGAGCATGGAACTGCCCTCAGTGAGTCAGCGGTGGAAAGGTCCATCAGCTTCGACACCCCTGGTGGACAGCAACCAGGCAGACGAGTTGGCGCGCTCGATCATGCTGCAGGTGGGCAGCATGCTTGATGCTCGCTTTGCCGGTATGGAAGAAAGGCTGCTTCCCGAAAAGCGGATTCGCCCTCCGCTGGCAGCGGACAGGCGCAACATGGCTACCTCTGAGCGGACCGAGGTGCCTGAGGTTGAACGTCAAGCCCCACAGCCGCTTAAGAGCAAAGGCAAGGGTAAAGTTCTCCCTCCTACGGAAGATAAGGCCGGCTCTAGTGGGACAGCCGAAGCTCCGAAGAAGAAAACAAAGAAAGCTGAGGCCACGGCACCTCGCTCGTCGAGTCCTGCCCCCCTGCCAATGGAAGAGGAGTGGCACGTTGTAGGCCGCAAAGGTACTGCACGCAAGCGTGCCACGGCCACCAAAACTGCCAAGGCTGCTGCACCTAAATCAAACAAGGTGCCACCTGCGCGGCCTGCGCAACGGAAGCTGAGGGCCCCACGTAATGCTGTAGTGGTGCTTACGCTGCAGCCGGAGGCCATAAAAAATGGCGTCACCTATAGCAAGGTACTAACCGAGGCTAAGGAACGCATAGACCTGACGGCGATGGGCATCGACGGTGTAAAGTTCCGCACCGTCGCCACCGGCGCCCGTCTACTGGAAGTGCCCGGAACTGGAGCCGAGAGCAAGGAGAAGGCGGACGCCCTTGCCAGTAAACTACGGGAGTCCCTCGGTGAAGGCCTTGTCAAGGTATCCCGCCCCGAGAAGTGCGTGGAAATGCGCCTCTCAGGCCTTGACGACTCGTCGAGTAAAGAGGAGGTGGCGGCGGCCATTGCCAAGGTGGGTGGTTGCGCAATAGAGTCGGTGAAGGTCGGCGATATTGTGCGACCACCAGGGCGTGAAGGCACGGTCTGGCTGCGCTGCCCCGTTGCCGCAGCGAAAAAGGCCGCCGCCGGAAGAGTCCTAATTGGCTGGGTCTCGGCGTCAGCAAAAATTTTGGAGGAAAGGCCCCTACGGTGCTACCGGTGCTTTGAAGGTGGCCACGTTGGGGCACAATGCACATGTGCTGAGGACCGCAGCGCCCTCTGCTTCCGCTGCGGTAAGCCGGGGCACAAAAAGGCGCAGTGCGAAGCAGAGCAGCACTGTCCAGTTTGCGAAGCAGCCGGTAAAGCGGCTAATCACCGGGTTGGGGCCAAGAGCTGTAAAGGCTCAACCTCAAGCAAGGGGAAGCGTGGTAAAAAGACGGCTAACGTAGGCTCATCAGCCCCCTCACAGCCATCTATGCGCCCAGAAGCGCAAGCGGAGGATCGGATGGACTCTGATTAGATGGCCATCCGATTTGTGCAGGCGAATATAGGCCACTCCGCCAGAGCTCAGGATCTCCTGCTCCAGAGCCTGGCGGAGTGGTCTACGCAAATAGCAGTGGTCGCCGAGCCATACTTGGTCCCTTCCCGGGATAACTGGGTGGGAGACAGGAATGGCTTGGTGGCAATCACCACAGCACAATCGTCCGCTGGCTCCCTGCCCTTCGAAAAAGTAGCGAAGGGTCAGGGATGCGTGCTGGCTGTTGTAGGTGGTGGCTGCGCAGTGGCAGTGATCGGGGTGTACTGCTCCCCGAACCGGAGTATTGTCGAATTTGAGCGACTGCTAGCTGAGGTCGGGGTGCTGGCGGGAGCAGTACAACCGAGTCCCGTATTGGTTGCTGGGGATTTCAACGCTAAGTCGACGGCGTGGGGATCCCCAGCAACTGACGCCCGAGGAAGGGTATTGGAGGACTGGGCGGCGTCTTTGGGTCTCCTGATTTTAAATAGGGGCTCCGAGAACACGTGCGTTCGATGGAACGGAGGATCCATAGTGGACCTAACGTTCGCTTCCCCTTCCGTTGCGCACCGTGTTCTCGACTGGAAAGTCGAAACGGACGTAGAAACGCTGTCAGATCATCGATACATTCGATTCAGCGTCTCTGCGTCCTCAAGGCAGCCTCTGCCCCCACCAGCAAGTGGGCCACGGTGGTCTCTTAGGGGGCTCGATAAGGAGCTGGCAGCTGAAGCAGCCATTGTAGAAGCCTGGGGGGCTAGCTTGGGCATGGAGGACGTAGATGCCGCGGCTGAGAGACTGGGAGAGTCACTGGCGCGGATCTGCGATGCTTCCATGCCTCGGGTAAAGACGTCGGCGCCTCCGCGACAAATGTACTGGTGGAGGCCAGAACTCAAGGAGTTACGGAGAGCCTGTGTCGCCGCGCGGCGTCTTTACACCCGTTCTCGTCGTTGGAGGGTGCGAAATGAGGAGGAGGAGCACGAGCGCTACGCTAACTACAGTGCCGCCTGTAAGAGTTTGCAGGCAGCCATAAAGGAGGCCAAAGAGTTGGCGTGGCAGGAGTGGTTGGAGTCCCTCAATCGAGATCCCTGGGGGCGCCCATATAAGTCGGTGACGGGCAAATTGCGCCCTTGGGCCCCCCCACTTACCACAAGTCTGGAACCCCAGCTCCTGGAGCGGGTAGTGGCTGGACTCTTCCCTCAGCGAGAGGCATGGTGTCCGCCTCCCATGGCATCTAGGGAGGCGTTGCTCGACCAAATCGACGAGGAGGTCCCACCTGTAAGCGCAACAGAATTTGGCGTGGCCGTGTTACGGCTCCGGGCTAAAAACGCAGCCCCTGGACCAGATGGGGTGCCAGGTCGAGTCCTGGTTCAGGCATCAAAAGAGCTTGGGGAGAATATGAGGGCGCTCTTCTCAGAGTGCCTGGCACAGGGCCACTTCCCGCAATGCTGGAAGCGCGGGAAATTAGTCCTGTTAAGGAAGAATGGGCGCCCGGTGGATTCCCCGTCGGCATACCGCCCCATCGTGTTGCTGGGTGAGACGAGTAAGCTCTTCGAGCGAGTGCTCGCTGCTCGTCTCATCCAGCACCTGGTTGACGTGGGCCCTAACCTGAGCGACGGGCAGTTCGGGTTCCGCCATGGCCGTTCAACTGTGGACGCTATAGCAAGGGTGCGGGAGCTCGCAGATGAGGCGATTTCGGATGGTGGGGTGTTGTTGGCAGTGTCGCTGGATATAGCGAATGCCTTCAACACCCTTCCCTGGGAAACTGTAAAGGAGGCGCTCAAGTTCCATAATGTGCCTCAGTACCTACGGAGCTGCGTGGCGAATTATTTCGCTGACCGGGGTGTTAGCTACCCAGCTCATCAGGGGTGGCAAGAAAGGAGGATGTCGTGCGGTGTTCCACAGGGATCGGTCCTAGGACCGCTCCTGTGGAACATCGGGTACGACTTTGTGCTCCGCGGGCAAAACCTGCGAGGAATTGGCGTAGTATGCTACGCCGACGACACCCTCGTCACGGCCCGCGGAAAAAACCGGAGAGAGGCGGCCATCTTGGCTACAGCGGGGGTTGCTCAAATAGTAAGGAGAATGAGTTCCCTCGGACTAAAGGTGGCTCTGGAGAAGTCAGAGGCCCTTATATTTCACGGGCCCCGGAACGCTCCTCCGTCAGGGTTAACCGTTGTGGTGGGCGGAACCTCTATCGTCATCCAGTCGACGATGCGGTACCTAGGCCTTGT